>CM035838.1:139291828-141691828 GCA_020510985.1 Pholidichthys leucotaenia
TCGAGACCAATAAGCCTATTAAACGCCGACCTTAAGATAATCTGTAAAATTTTAGCAAGACGAATACAAGAAATTTTACCAAATATTATTAATCGAGATCAGAATGGCTTTATAAAGGGTAGACAAGGCTTCCATAATGTAAGAAGACTATTTAATATTATTTATTTTAATAAAGAAGCACCGGATACAGCTCTCCTATCATTGGACGCCGAAAAGGCCTTTGATAGAGTTGAATGGCCCTTTCTTTTTGAAGTCCTACAAAGGTTTGGACTTGGAAATAATTTCATAAAATGGGTTCAAATAATATACAATAATGCTACAGCAGAAATCCTAACAAATAACAATATTTCAAAACCAATAAAAATCAATAGAGGATGTCGACAAGGCTGTCCACTTTCACCTTTACTGTTTACTATGGCAATTGAACCTTTAGCGATAGCGATACGTTTACATTCACAAATATATGGAATTAAAGTTGGACCAACAGAACATAAAATCTCCCTGTACGCCGATGACATAATTTTGTTTATGTCGAATCTAAAAAAATCAATTCCAACCTTGTTGAATTTAATAAAGAATTTTGGGGAAATATCAGGATATAAAATAAATAAAACTAAATCTTCAATATTAATGCTAAATGAGACCCAGAGAAATTACCCAGCCCCTGAGGTAAATCAATTCAATGTTGTAAATCAGTTTAAATATTTAGGAATCCAAATTATGCCTAAGCTAGAATCAGTCGCCAGTGTCAACTATGAAGCCTTAATGTCAGATATCAATGAGTTAACTCAGAGATGGATGTCACTACCAATGTCGATGATCGGGAGAATCAATATACTTAAAAGTAATATTTTACCTAAAATACTTTATTTATTTCAATACATTCCCTTATCACCACCTTTAGATCTATTCTCAAGAATAAAAAAAAAGTTAGTGGAATTTATATGGAACAACAGGAGGGCTAGATTACGTTTGTCTTTATTATATTTACCATTTGATCGTGGAGGTCTGAAATGTCCAAATTTTATGTTGTATTATTGGTCGGCACAACTGAGGTCTATGACATATTATTTTTCATCAAATGATCTCCCTCACTGGACTGAAATGGAATCATACAATTTACCTTTACCTCTTCCCATATTCATATACTCAGATTCGGCAAAAAAATTACAAAAACAAGTTAAAAATCCATTTGTAAAGCATATGATCAAAATATGGTGTGAAGCTAAAAACTATTTAAAAGAACCACAGTTATTGTCACAATTTAGTCCAATATGGGGTAATCAATATTTTAAACCAGGGAGAGCGGACGCTGTATTTAAAGTATGGAATTTAAAAGGGATACAAAAGATTCAGGATTTATATTTGCCATGTGCAGACAACATAATGTCTTTTGAAGAGCTGAGGATCAAATTTAATCTCAATAGAACACATTTTTTTAAATATCTTCAACTTAGAAACTTTATTCGATCAAATCAAAATAAAGCTCTCACTCGACCTATTTATTCATCCTTGGAAAAAATGATGATGAAAGATAGTAAAAGAAAGGGTATTATTTCAGAGTTTTATAACTCACTGACACTATCTTCAAGTGAAAATTCACTGAAAAGATTAAACTACTGGAAAGAAGATCTGCAAATTGAAATTTCAGAGGAACAATGGGAATTGGCTTGTACAGAAGCTCAAACCAAATCAATAAATGCACGCCTTAAATTGATACATTTCAAATGGTTAATGCGGATGTATGTTACACCGGAGGAGTTAAATAGATATAACAAAAATATACCAGATACATGCACAAAATGCATGGAAAGTAAAGGAACCCTATTTCATTGTTTATGGGAATGTAGATTAATAAGAATGGTTTGGGAAGAGGTGAGGGTAACAATTGAAAAAATAATCTCAAAACAAATCATATTGAATCCTAAACTGTTTTTGTTGGGTCTGTACCCAGAAAAGCATAATTTTAATAAAAGTGAAAGAACATTCATAGACCTCAGTTTGCTTAATGCCAAAAAATGTATTGCACTATTATGGAAAAAGACTCATAGACCAGATGTGACTCAGTGGTTAAGACAGATGTTAACAAACCTTCCATTAGAAAGAATAACATATATACTAAAATCAAAGGAAACTGTGTTTGAGAATATATGGAGACCTTTTATTGATTATGTAAAAAATTTAAACATAACTCTTGAAGAAGAAGGTGAATGATGTGTGTGGACCTTGTAAATTCCAAACTGGTGAACATAATATGTATACTTAGGTATTGGATTGTCTAGACTAAACAGAGGAGCATTGTTGAAGACTTGATTTTGTTGGTGGTTGTTGGTGTTTTTAGTGCATTTTTTTTTTTGTAGTACTTTAGTGTTAGTGTTTGATTGTTTGTATCATGTTTGTTAAAAAAAAAAAAAAAAGGTTCAATAAAGATATTGTGGAAAAAAAAATGCTCATGAGGTCAGCATTCAGGTTTGGGCCAGGTAATAAACAGTCATTTAAAGAGGAACAACCTTCTTCATGTGACGAAGCATCAAACACTACCCTTAACTTGGTAGTTACCTTGTCCTCTCTGATTACAGCATGATGAGGTAAGTAGTAGGTTACATTTTCTGTCTCTGCTGAATGACTGCTCTCTGGCACATCTTCACATATTCCTTGTTCTGTGTAATCCTCTATTACATCGTTGTATCTTTTAAACAGTGTCACGTCAGATTTCAGCTTTCTTTCAGGGTTTCAAACCTCTTTTGTGCAACCTTCTTGTTGTCTGAGAGTTCGGGTGTGTCTTGGCACCATGGCAATGCCACTTCATATCTCTCATTAATGAATCTGACTGACCTGTCAAAGCTCTCCTTGGCTTTCTTGTCATCAGGTGTTTCCTCACCTTTAGTAGTGATGCCCAGCGACTCGATCTCCCAAAATGCTCTTAGCTGGTTTGAGATCTCCACTGAGTCTTCACTGAGTCCAATGTGCATACATGTTGCTTCATTCATACTGGACATGACAACTGGTCCTTGCAATGCCCAGCCGAATCTGGTTTCTACGGCAACCAAAGCGTCTGACAGTCTCTCAGTTTTACCTGTGACTACTCTCCAGTAGTAATCTGCTCCGATCAGTACTGATAGCTCCAAACCATCTTTATCTCCCGCTGACACATCTGCTACTGGTAGCCCTTTTTTCTCCAGCTGCCGTTGGATGTGTTCACTGGGGACTTTCATGACTGCAGTACAAAGCTGTGGGGTTTGAACAGCTTCAATCTCGATTTTCTGATCTTTGTTTCTCACATTCTCCAGGACTAGTTTTATGACATTGCATTTTGTGGTCACTGGGTTTTTTTGAGCCAAACGTGTGAAGGTTTAATGTCTCTTGTTTTAGTATTGGCAGTTTTAAATCCTTCACTTGCTTCTCATGGACGAAACTCCGTTGGCTTCCTCCATCAATTAAGCAACGCACAATCTTCTTTCCTCCAGGTCCTTCAATCCTTGCTCTCACAGTTTGCAACAGTACTGTTTCACATTTTTCTGGGGTTGGTTTGGCTGCATATGGAAATACTGAGGAGACCACTGCATCACTCGTGTTTTCAGCAGCATCTGTCCTTTCTTTTGGTTGCTCACTTCTGTCACACACAACAGCATGATGTCTCCTTCCACAATCAGTGCATGTCACATTTTTGGATCTACAGTCTCGAGCAAGATGTCTGGGTTTTAGGCATATGAAGCACCTTCCCATTTTCTTTAGCTTTTCTTTCCTGCTTGTGACTGTGTCTCCAGTGCACTGTTCTGACTTGTGGCTGGTACTGTTACAGAATATGCAACTGTGCACAAATGGTGTATTCGAACTGCCTGTGTGGAGGGCTGCAGCTGAGGGCACATTAGGTCCTTTCCACCTTTCTCTGCTTGAATCTGGTTTGCAGTGCTGTTTCTGATTTGCCTGTGTATCTTTATGATTCTCTCTCATTTGTGTCAAATGTGCAGCATGCTCCCTGCTTTCAACTTCTTGTTGCAAAAACTTTACAAGGCCATCAACATCCCACTTTTGCCCTATATCTGTCTTGCGGGTGTACTCAAAGGCAAGATCAGCAGGAATCATTCTGAACAGTATGGGGCACAGTAAACCTCCATAACTGTCTGACATGACTCCTAAAGCTTCTAGGCTTCTGATTTGGACTTCAACGTCATCAAAAAGTTGTCTCAAGGCAACAATGTCTGAGGACCTTTTAACTGGACTTAGATTTAGTAACTTAGACATGTGTGCACTTACAATGAGCTCTTTCCTTCCAAATCTTTGCTTAAGCATGTCTACTGCAGCATCATAGTTCATGTCAGTTACCTTCAGCCCTGCGACGGCGTGTGCAGCTGGCCCGATGAGATATGACTTCAAGTAAGTGAACTTTTCAGTTTTGCTCAAATCTGGGTTTTGGTGAATTGCATTTTCGAATTGGTCCCAAAACTCCTGCCACATGCACACTTCTCCATTGTATTTGTTTATTGAGAGCTTGGGTAGCTTTACTGAGGGTCTGCTTGTATTTGACCGTGTACTCACGTCACTCAGCCAATGTGGATTCGCTGATACGGTGACATCTCTTGCCTGTTCTTGTTGCTGTAAGGCAGCCCGTTCAATCGCTCTCTCTGCCCGCGTCCTCCATAAATTTGTGTTGTCCTGATACTCAAGTGTCCGCACCATGTCCGCATCTAACTCGTCCAAAGGGATCTCCTGCTCTATATCGGGTTCAATGTCTTGCAGGCCTTTCTCTTTCTGTGACAACATGGCTAACAGCTCCCGCAAACGGTCACTGTTTATATCAGTCTTACTTGTTTCATCTTGTATAATTTGCAGCAGCTTTGTAACGGACGTCCGCAGCACGGTCCGTTTCTGTTTTAGCCTTTGAAGTCGCTCCGACATTTTTTCCTTTCGTCTCCGTGTTGTTACAGCTATTGGCTTAATCCCAACAACGTTCTCTCTTCACTTTTCCCGCTTCCCAGCTTCCAGTTCCCAGCTTCCGCTTCCCGGGTTTTCGGCACCAAAAAATATGTTGTGGATTTAGCTGTAACATCAGTTGTTATAAGGAAAGAATGTCCAAACACCCAACTTTACCTTCATTTGGCTTTACTGGAGAATGCTGCATCTCAGTTTACAACACATTTGTTGTTCCCGCTGACTAACATGCGTCCGTCTCTCTGATAGCACTGCATCGCTTAGCACTGACTTCTTCTTCTTCGGTCTGCAGCTTGAACAATAACATTTCATGGCCAAAGGTTCAGCACCAGCGCTGTCTAGTGGATAATGTCTAGCGACTGCATTGAAGGAAAACACCTTTGGGATTCTAATTAAATTACTACTATAAATAGCTTTTCTGATTAACTATAAAATGTTTATAATATCTGTTTGTTTTCACATGTATTTCAATATGTAATAACTATCAACTTATGTGTATGAACCATTCTGAACTATTAAATATTCAACACGCCGGGACCGCTTTGATTAGCTCTTCTAGTTAAATTTTCGATACACCAGGAAAACTCCAGAGCCAATCAGCAGAAAAATCCTGTGATCGTGCCAAACCAGATAGGTGTTTCCACATCATCAGTCGAATCATGCAGACACATGTGTTCCAATCCATGGGTTTCTCCATAGGGGCTCCCCCTGGACCAAATTTATGTAAAAAGTTGTTAATTTTATTAAAGCCGCTCACCAAATCCATTTTTTTTATTTGGATCAAGATTCAGCCAGAAGAACAGCGACGCAGACAAGACAGCAAGCTGGGATTCTCAGTTAGGGAGGGTGGAGGAGGGTGAAAGAGGGAGCAGAAGAAAAAGCAACCGTTCTCTCTGAAGAGCAGGAAGAAAAAAAGATGTCAGCCTTGGCTCTAGAGTGAGCCAGTCTCTTGGCCTTGCAGGTAATATCGTTTTGCCAGGCATAAAAGGCTTCCCCTTTTTTTTTTGGAGATGAGCAGTTCTATCTCTGCATCATTTTCATCAAACCAGTCCTGATGTTTTCTGGACTTGTACCCAAGGGTGGTTTGGCAGGTGTTGAGGATAGTGGACTTAAGCAGGTTCCAGTGCTCTTTGATGTTCTCTGGATATTCCTGTTTGAGACTTTCTCCAAGAGAAGCCTGAAGCTGCTGCTGGATGGTAGTTTCATTAAGGCTTTCAAGGTTTAGTCTCAGCCAGTTCTGCTTCTTCTGCAATCTCCTCTTCCTCTTAAGTTTGATGGACATTATGGATCGTATAAGACGGTGGTCTGTCCAGCAATCGTCGAAGTTGATCATGGCCTTAGTGATGTTTACATCGCGCAGATCCTTGGTTCTGACAATGACATAATCAATAAGATGCCACTGTTTAGAACGAGGGTGTCTCCATGAAGCCTTAAATTTGTTCTTCTGGCGAAAGATGGTATTAGTGATGGTAAGATCATACTGAGCACATTTGCCGAGAAGCAGAACTCCATTGGAGTTGATGTTTCCAATGCCTTCCTTGCCAATGGTGCCCTTCCAGAGGTGGTGGTCTCGGCCGACTCTGGCATTGAAATCTCCCAGAAGAATGATCTTATCCTCCTTGGGGATTTTTGACAGTGTCTCATCCAGACAGGCATAGAAGGTCTCTTTCACTTCCTCCTTGGAGACAAGGGTAGGTGCGTAGGCACTCACGACTGTTGCCATCTGGTTGTTGGCAAGCACCAGATGAAGGGTCATCAGACGTTCACTGATTCCCACATGGAGTTCAGAGAGATGACTGATCAGTTGGTTCCTGATGGCAAACCCAACCCCATGAATCCTGGGCTCATCTGCTGCTTTTCCTTTCCAGAAGAAAGTGTAGCCACCCTTCTCCTCCTTCAGATGGCCTTCCTCTGCCCGTCGTGTTTCTGAGAGAGCAGCTATGTCAATCCGGCATCTCCTCAGTTCTCTGGCAATGATGGCGGTTCTCCTCTCTGGCCTGTCACTGGTTGCACTGTCCATCAGTGTGCGCACATTCCAGGCTCCAAAATTCATAGTTCTGTGTTTCTGACCGCAAATTGGTGATCCCTCTGAACACGGTAATCCAGACGGGAGGTTTGAGGCAGGCTATTTTTAGCCCTTTTATTTTTATTTTTAGCCCTTTTTTAGCCCCTTCCCTATCAAGGGTGAGCAGAGTGGATCCTAAAAAGGACTGCTCAGTCGTGGATGTAGCTACCGAAGGGCTCTTTCTGCCTCGGTCCAAGAGCCCAGCGATCATCTGGCATCCACCGCCTGATGTCCCAGCTTGTGACTAGGGGCTTCCAGACTTCACAATCCTGCCCCCATCACCACTTACTGGTCGCCACAGGACTTAACCCAGGATGCTAGGTGGATTCCCATGAAGAAGACGCCTGTGCGTGAATTTGTTTAGTGTGGGGAGGCTGGTGCACATACAGCCACCACACAGACCTTGACAGATCGGGGTCAGGATCCAGTGGCATGGACTCCAAGATGACTGGTGACCCGTTTCTGCTGCAGCCTTCGTCCGCCTTCCCAGCCGTTGTGATGTTTCCCAAAGGTCAACCATCATCCTCCGCCTGGTCCACCGTTGAGGTCTTTGCTATTTACCCATAACTGGGGCTGTTTACCCACAACTGGGGCAGTGGTTGACGGGCAGCAGGACGTATCCACATACCAGTGGGCCTGCATGCCGCGACTCTGCGGCCCACTGCTGCTCCGAGATCCTGTACAACTTGGCCTGGAAACCACAAGGTACCAGTTACCGTGTGTGGCCACGAGGAGGCGTGTATGAGTCTTGGCAGTGGAGAGGCTATGTACCGGCTGAGGAGACTTACGCACTCGGTTCCTCTTTTCACCCCCGAAAACAGAGGGCTAGCCGGCGGCGGTAGCTGAAAGCAGAAAGTAGCAAGCAGAGGCAGCATGCAGCATGCACTAACTACAAGCACTACTACTCCTACACTACTGCACTAACGCATCACACGCCTTGTGCAAAACACTACACACACATATTATTATTATTAACTTATTACCTCCGCTAAGGAGGTTATGTTTTCATCAGCGTTGGTTTGTCTGTCTGTCTGTCTGTCTGTTTGTTAGCAAGATAACTCAAAAAGTTATGGACGGATTTTCATGAAATTTGCAGAGATTGTCAGAAATGGGGTATCCTACAGATGATTAGATTTTGGTGGTGATCTGGATCACCATCTGGATCCAGGAATTTTTTAAAGGATTCTTTAACATTGCCAGATAGGGCCATTTTCAATATTTGTGCATGTAAGTCTGCCAAAAATTGTCAGAACACTTGCAAAAAAAACAAAAAAAACAACACAGGACAACATGCTGACAGGTTTTATAATATATCCAACACTGATCCGGATAATGCAATAATTCCGGATACTATGATCCACAATATCAAAACTAGAAAAGCACTCGGAGAGCGCAGACCTCCGCCAAGCGCCACAGTTCCCCCCCATACAGTGTTTGTGTGTACGTTTTCAGATTCCTTGACCATGAAAACATATGACTAGCAATTGGATTCACAATGATAGGATTAGTGGTTCAGTAGTAAAAGCATTACCTCCTTGGCGGAGGTAATAAACTGAAGTGTTACATACATGACATATTGTAATGAAGTATGGGGAAATACATATAAAACAAACATATATCCACTCTTTATGCTTCAAAAGAGAGCTATTAGAATAATCAACAAAGCAGCTTACAGGGAACCAACAAACCCACTTTTTCTTAAACAAAAAACTCTCAAGTTGAAAGATCTGATCGACTTTAAAACCGCAATAATAATGTTCAAAGTGAAGAATCTATCACTGCCCGCAAATATCCAAAAGTTGTTCCAAACAAGGGAGAAACGATATCACTTCAGAGGAACATGTATATTTCAAAAGCCTACAGTGAGAACAACTACCAAGCAACACTGTATTTCAGTGCAAGGAGTCAGATTATGGAACGATTTTGGACCTGAATTAAAATCATGTACAAAGCTTGGACAATTTAAACAAAAACTAAAGGAAGAAATACTCCAAACATATTTACAAGACGACATGTAAACTCACATAAGGATTGACATTTCCAGCCTGTGTTGTGTTATAGCTTAGTTTTTCTTTTTTCTCTGTGACACTATGTCTTAGATTTGTTTTTGAATAGTAACCGCTTAACTTAGACTAGCTCAGTTTTCTTTTTCTCTCAGTCATATTTTGTCTTAGCCTTGTTTTAAATTGTAATCGCTCTTGTCTTGTTTTCTCTTTTTTCTCCCTTGAATTCTTGGATGGAATATGGGTGGGCAATATAAGCTGCGGCTTCAGCCATCACCCATTTCGGATAACTCACGTGGAATTGTATAGTAGAAGGAGTCTTTGTCTAATTTGACCTTGTTGTTATATTATACAGTTTCTTTTAACCTGTAATGTACTATCCGAAAATAAATAAATTCATTCATGTGGAAAAAACAAAACAAAAACAAAAAAAAGTGTTGGTGTTGTGTCCATCTCCTCCATCTGCAAACTCCCAGGCTGCGGGCGTTGCAATTCATCACACAACCGCGTACAACCCACAGGCCAATGGGTTATGCGAGCGTTTTCATAGATCACTGAAAGCAGCACTCAGGGCTTCACTGATGGATGCAAATTGGGTAGACAGGTTGCCATGGGTTTTATATTGTGGTTGCGCTCCGCGGCAAAAGAGGATTTGGAAGCTTCCCCGGCAGAGAGCTTGTTTTTGCGCAGCCCCTATGGCTGCCCGGGGAATTTCTGCCAAATAATCTTGCGCCGGACAGCTGCCCGTCTCAGCTTTTGCAGCGTAGCGCAAACACAGGCACGCTGCCGGGCCCTGCCCACCACTGTTTTCCACGTGCTTTTGTGCCTAAAACTTTGAAGAACGCAGAGTTCGTGTTCGTCAGACACGACGACCAGCGCCCTCCATTGCGCCTGCACACATGTTGAAAATGGCCGTATCTCACAATGTTAAAGAATCTTTAAAAAATTCCTGTATCCAGACGGTGATCCGGATCATCCCCAAAATTTAATCAGTTCTTCCTTGTACCATTTCCAACAACGCCTGAAAGTTTCATCGAAATCCGTCCAAAACTTTTTGAGTTATCTTGCTAACCAACGGACAGACAGACAGACAGACAGACAGACAAACGCTGGCGAAAACATAACCTCCTGCGGCCTGGCGGAGGTAAAAAATAGGGGACCTTTGCAATTTTCCTCATAGGAAGAGAACAAATGAAGCTAAAATCACTCAACAAACACCATTATGTAGCCAAGACACTGTGGAATCTGTAGTGTGTCAACGGATTTGTTGTATCTTTAAAAGCTATGGAGCTACATCCAGAAGAAAACCGCCATTATGTGAAATGCGATTTTCCGGAATAACTACTGAACCACTAATCCTATCCATGTCAATCCAATTGCTACTCATATGTTTTCATGGTCAAGGAATCTGAAAACGTACACACAATAAATGTAGGGTTAATATTTATGATGTAAAACACTGTATGGGGGGAACTGTGGCGCTTGGCGGAGGTCTGCCCTCTCCGAGTGCTTTTCTAGTTAATATTATTATTATTATTAACTATTGAACAGATAAAGTTCAGGACAATCAGTTCACAATTATTAACAATTACTGTCTCCATGCAAATTGTGGTAGACTGCAAGTCTAATTTAAAACATTACTGGCACATGCCTCTAGGGGGAACTACCTGTATTGTTCAGCACTACTATTAAGGGGACACATTAGAACAAGAGTGTGAAAACCCCGCGCAGAATCCGTGTTCAGTCATATTATGTGTGTTGCAGAATAAACGGCAGAGTTAGCCAAAGAAATAACTCAAGTGTGATCATTGCTACACGGTAGGATATCACACAATTGGCGACGAGGATTAAAAGAAAAAAATCAGCGGCGAGAAACAGAGAACATTGCAAGTGTGGCGAACTCAAGTGACTCCAGTAGTTCGAGTGCAAGTTCAGAGGAGGAAAAACGAGGTTTCCCCACCACGACGAGCAATGGCGGCTGTAATCGGAACGGTAACCCCTTTTGATAACTCGACTCAGTCATGGGAAGAATATGGTGAAATGTTGGACTTTTTCTTCCAAGCTAATGACATTGAGGAGCCAGACAAAAGGAAGGCTGTACTGTTGAGTGGAGTTGGTGCAACTACTTACAGTTTGTTGAGAAATTTAATAAGCCCTGCATTACCGAAAGATAAAACGTACGACCAGCTTACTGCTGAGCTTCAGAAGCACTTCAGCCCCAAACCGAGTGAAATCGTGCAACGATTCAAATTTAATTCACGCATAAGGAGGAACACTGAGTCCATAGCAGAGTATGTGGCAGAATTGAAGAAATTAACACTGCACTGTGATTACAAAGACTCATTGGAAGAAATGTTAAGAGACAGACTTGTGTGTGGAGTGAATGATGACCGAATGCAACGGCGACTTTTATCTGAAACAAAACTCACTTTTGCGAAGGCTTTGGAATTATGCCAAGCGATGGAAACAGCATCTAAAGATGTGAGAGAGATGCAAGGGAAGCTAACAGAGGACACAGCAACGCATGTTCGTGTGCCTAAGACCCAAGTAGGTGTCCACAAAGTGTTGACTGACAAAACTCAGCACAAATTCCCCAGTTGTTATCGCTGCAAAGGCCAGCACAATGCCGCCGAGTGCAAATTTGCCACTGAGCTGTGTCATAATTGTGGCAAGCGAGGGCACATTAAGAAAGCATGTAGAATAAAGGTGGACAGCGCACAGGTGCTGAAAGCGACAGTTAATGGGCAAAAGTATGAAAACAAGGGCCCAGGAAAGGAACAGCGAGCGAATCAACTGAGAGGGGAGGGAGAAAGTGATACAGAAGACATGGGTTTTCACACAATTTACAACACGTCAGAGGAGCTGACCAAGGTAGCGCCCATCACGCGTACCATGAATGTTAATGGAATGAAAGTAACATTTGAAGTTGATACAGGCTGTGGAGTAACCATATTAAGTAAACAGCAATATACACAACTGTGGAAGAAAACAGACACAGCAGAATTAAATCCCTGTTCATTAAAATTAAAAACATACACAGGAGAGAAGCTAGATGTGCTAGGCATGGCACAAGTGAAGGTGCAGCACGAAAACAAAGAAAAGGACTTACCTGTAGTAGTAGTTGGGAGCGAAGGACCAAATCTACTAGGGCGAAGTTGGCTACAAGAACTGGCCATGATTGATCAGTTGGTGAATAAAGTGGAATCTCAGCCCAAATTGCAGCTGGAGGAGATCCTCGAAAGACACGCTGAGGTGTTCAAAGAAGGCGTAGGACAGCTAAAAGGTGTCACTGCAAAGATTAATGTGGACAAGGAGGCCCAACCACGATTCTGCAAACCCCGACCGGTACCCTATGCAGTCAAGCCACTGGTTGAAAGCGAGCTACAGAGGCTGCTGGATGACAAGATCATTGAGCCAGTGCAGGTTGCAGAATGGGCGGCGCCCATAGTCCCAGTGAGAAAGCCGGATGGCTCCATTAGAATATGTGGAGATTACAAACTCACTGTCAATCGAGCATCACGGGTGGATCAGTATCCAATTCCTAAAGTGGAGGACCTCTTCGCACAGCTGAATGGCGGCCGACACTTCACGAAATTAGACATGAGTCACGCCTACCAACAAGTAGTCCTGGAAGAAGAATCAAGAAAGTATGTAACCATCAATACACACAAAGGCTTATATACCTACACACGCTTACCATTTGGAGTAGCTTCCAGTCCTGCTATATTCCAGAGAACTATGGAGGGCATCCTAGGTGGAATTCCGAATGTTACCATTTATTTGGATGACATCCTTTGTACAGGACCAAATGAACAAGAACATCTGAAAACGCTGGAGGAAGTGCTTCAACGGTTGGAGAAAAGCGGTCTGAGGTTGAAAAGAAGCAAGTGTGAGTTCATGGGAAAAGAGGTGGTGTTCCTAGGCCACAAGATCAACGCCAGTGGTCTACACCCTCTAACAGACAAAGTGGAAGCCATTGCGGAGGCGCCTGAGCCACAAAATGTTACTGAGTTAAAAGCCTACCTGGGCTTGTTGAACTATTACCATAGGTTCCTCCCAAAGCTCTCCACGCTGCTGGCACCACTACATACCTTACTTAAGAAGGAAGAAAAATGGTCATGGGGGGTCAAGCAGCAGAAGGCGTTTGAAGAGTCCAAAGCGCTACTTCAGTCCTGTAGTGTGTTAGTGCACTATGATTCAAACAAACCACTCATCCTGGCGTGTGACGCATCACCCTACGGTGTGGGTGCTGTACTCTCTCATCGTATGGAGGATGGCTCAGAGAGACCCATAGGGTTCGTCTCAAGAACTCTTAGTGCAGCTGAGAAAAACTACTCCCAGCTAGACAAGGAGGGCCTTGCAGTAGTATTTGGTGTAAAAAAATTCCACAAATACCTGTACGGGAGACAGTTCGCTATAGTGACTGACCACAAGCCACTAATTTCACTGTTCAGTGAAATGAGAGCCATACCCCAGATGACATCTCAGAGAATTCAGAGATGGGCCGTTACATTAGCAGCGTATGAGTACACCATCGTTTACAAAGCCGGACGGGACCATACGAATGCTGACGCGATGAGTAGGCTACCCTTGGATGGAGGAAGAGACAGCACACCTGAGGAGGAGGAGAGAGTGCTATTGTTTGAAGATATCGGCGTGCCCCTGGTGAACGCACAACAAATAAAGAAGTGGACAGACAAAGACCCTGTTCTAGCAAGAGTGCGAGAATACATCTTGCGAGGATGGCCGAAGATGAACAGTCCTGAGTTCATTCCCTATGCCCGACGACAGGATGAGCTCAGCACCCAGGAAGGTTGTATCCTGTGGGGAGGACGCGTGGTTGTTCCACCACCTGGTAGGAATGCCTTACTGCAACAACTACACCAAGCACACCCTGGCATCACTCGCATGAAAGCGTTGGCGAGGAGTTACATGTGGTGGCCCAACATGGATGCAGAGGTGGAGGCGCTTGTGAAGTCATGTGCGGCATGCCAGGAGAACAGGAACAGTCCTCCAGCAGCCCCACTACATCCCTGGGAAGTTCCAGATAAACCATGGAGAAGAATTCACATTGACTACGCAGGTCCATGGATGGGAAGAATGTTCCTGATCATAGTTGACGCATACTCAAAGTGGATTGATGCATATTCTGTGAGTAGCTCTACTTCTACTGTTACCATTGAATGTCTTAGAAAGAGTTTCAGCCAACATGGGCTACCTGAAATCATAGTATCAGATAACGGTACATGTTTTACGAGTGAACAGTTCCAAGAGTTTTCTGAAAAGAATGGCATACGTCACATCACGACTGCGCCATACCATCCTTCTTCTAACGGCTTAGCCGAGAGGGCCGTGCAGACGTTCAAGTCACTCATGAAAAAGATGACAGGAGACTCTATTGAAACCCGAATGTCGAGAGCTCTGTTCAGCTATCGAATAACACCCCAATCTACAACTGGCAAGTCACCAGCTGAGCTGTTGTGTGGAAGGAAGTTGAGGTCAACATTTGACTTAATACATCCAGACTTCAGAAACAAAGTGCATGATAAACAAGAGAAACAAAAAGGTTATCATGACATGCATGCTAGAGAGAGAATACTGAGAGAAGGAGACGTGGTCTACACCCGCAACTTTGGCTCAGGACCAGCCTGGGTACCAGGAGAAATAACAGAAAAGACAGGCCCTGTGTCATTCAAGGTGACATTAGGTCATGGACAAGTGGTGAGGCGACACATCGACCAAGTTCGTGGTAGGAGCTCCATTCCCCTGCCGATGGCACCAGAGGTGTTGTCTGACACCCATCCTGAGGAGAGCATCAACGAACCACCACTTCAGGTGATACCTGAGGTACCCGTCTCTGCAGATTCTACGGGCAGCACTGCAGCAGCCGAAACAGTGGAGCAGTCTGAGTCTTCACCTGCAGTTGGCTCACCCGCCGTGAGAAGATCTCAGCGAGCTAGGAAAGCTCCAGACTACTTGAAGGACTATACTTAGTCAGTAGTGAGTTCCCCAGCCACAGGACAAGAATGCGTCCTGGAACCTCACTGGGATGCGGTAGTCAAACCAAATCCCCAGTTAGACTGTTATGTGTGTTATACATGTAAAAAAAAAAAAAAAAAAAAAAAAGAGAAAGAAATTATGTGTATGGCACATGTGTTTAAGAAGTTAAAAGTAACTGTGATTGTTTAGGGTTAAATGGGAGTTCCAGGATGTCTAGCATAATTGGCTAGTGTAATTAAAAGTAGTTTAATCTAGAGGGGAGGGATGTGGTAGACTGCAAGTCTAATTTAAAACATTACTGGCACATGCCTCTAGGGGGAACTACCTGTATTGTTCAGCACTACTATTAAGGGGACACATTAGAACAAGAGTGTGAAAACCCCGCGCAGAATCCGTGTTCAGTCATATTATGTGTGTTGCAGAATAAACGGCAGAGTTAGCCAAAGAAATAACTCAAGTGTGATCATTGCTACACGGTAGGATATCACACAAATACACAGATAAGCATCAAACACAAATTAAGTACCCTTCCAAAACATAAAGTAAAATACAAAGACAACAAATTTAAACAAAATTAAACTAGAATGCACTCAGCTGAGACCCTTTTGCAGCCCTATAGATTTATAACCTTGACCTTTTGACCCCAAACCCATAGTCAGGGTGAACCTATGTTCCGAGTTTGGTGACCCTAGCTTTCTTTGTTTTTGAGATACAGTTTACAGTGCATCTGGAAAGTATTCACAGCACTTCACTTTTTCCACATTTTGTTATGTTACAGCTTTATTCCAAAAGGGATTAAATTAATTTTTTTCCTCAAAATTCTACACCCAATACCCCATAATGACAATGTGAAAAAAGTTTTTTTTTTTAGATTTTTGCAAATTTATTAAAAATAAAAAACTAAGAACTCACATGTACATAAGTATTCACAACATTTGCTCAATACTTTGTCAGCAATTACAGCCTCAAGTCTTTTTGAATATGATACCACAAGCTTGGCACACCTATCTTTGGGCAGTTTCACCCATTTCTCTTGCAGCACTTCGCAAGCTCCATCAGAATGGATGGGAAGCGTCGGTGCACAGCCATTTTCGGATCTCTCCAGAAATGTTCAATTGGATTCAAGTCTGGCCTCTGGCTGGGCCACTCAAGGACATTCACAGAGTTGTCCTGAAGCCACTCCTTTGATATCTTGGCTGTGTGCTTAGGGTTGTTGTTCTGCTGAAAGATGAACCGTCGCCCCAGTCTGAGGTCAAGAGCACTCTGGAGCAGGTTTTCAACCAGGATGTCTCTGTACATTGCTACAATTGTGGCGGTTTGGGAAAACCCCCACAAACAGACTAAGGTCAGACAGCTCGCTACTCCTGGTTTTTTCCGCTACACTACTGTGATAATGTTACCTTTCATGCATTGTGTTCATGCGTCCTGTCCTTACTGTGACCTAGAGACTCAGATCAATATGTAGATGTGCCTGTTAACCTCTTTGTTCTGCAGCTGGAGCAGAGTCTAGCAAATCTGCCTATTGTGATGTATGTCTCACAAATGCAAATATCTCATGCCTGTTCTGCAGTCCCTTTGATCAGACCAACCGCTGTGAATCTGCTTTGATGTATTGTTTGAGTTGGGTATAAATACTGCACAGGTTCTGTAACACTTCCTCTCACTCACACTTCAACCTCTGCTGCAGACACGCACTCTGTGTCTTCTTCTCTGAGAGCCAGAGGATCCCCATCCAGCCTGCACACACTTGGGCTGGAGAGGGGATCCCGTGACGGCGGTATGATATAATAAACTCTACTTAAAACCTCCAACTACGCCGCTTTATTTTTCATGCCGCTGCACAATCATCTTTCCCTCTATCCTGACTAGTCTCCCAGTTCCTGCTGCTGAAAACCATCCGCACAGCATGATGCTGCCACCACCATTGGTGTGGTTATGAGCGGTGCCTGGTTTCCTCCAAACAACCTGGCATTCACGCCAGAGAGTTCAATCTTTGTCTCATCAGACCAGAGAATTTTGTTTCTCATGGTCCGAGAGTCCTTCCAGTACCTTTTGGCAAACACCAGGTGGGCTGCCATGTGCCTTTTACTAAGGAATGGCTTCCGTCTGGCCACTCTACCATACATGCCTGATTGGTGGATTGCTGCAGAGATGGTTGTCCTTCTGGAAGGTTCTCCTCTCTCCATAGAGAAATGCTGGAGCTCTGACAGAGTGATCATTGGATTCTTGGTCACCTCTCTGACTAAGGCCCTTCTCCCCCGATTGCTCAGTTTAGATGGCCGGCCAGCTCTAGGAATAGTCCTGGTGGTTCTGAACTTCTTCCATTTATGGATGATGGAGGCCACTGTACTCATTGGAACCTTCAAAGCAGCAGAAATTTTTCTGTACCCTTCCCCAGATTTGTGCCTCGAGACAATCCTGTCTTGGAGGTCTACAGACAATTCCTTGATGTCATGCTTGGTTTGTGCTCTGACATGCACTGTCAACTGTGGGACTTTATATAGACAGGTGTGTGCCTTTCCACATCATGTGCAATCAACTGAATTTACCACAGGTGGACTCCAGTTAAGCTATAGAAACATCTCAAGGATGATCAGTGGAAACAGGATACACCTGAGCTCAGTTTTGAGCTTCATGGCAAAGACTGTGAATACTTAAGTACATGTGATTTCTTAGTTTTTTATTTTTAATAAATTTGCAGAGATCCCCAAAAAACGTTGTAATGCCCATAAGGCATTTGTTTATTCTTTGCATAGATATTTCTCATTTAATAAATGTTTTGTCCTTTATTTAGTTAAAATATAAAATAACTGTCGATAAGGTTTACTTGTTTGCACAGGTAACTTTGTTTTGAAGTGCCTCATCCGTTTACCTCACATCCTGTCTATTACTTCCTGTCTCTTTCCTGGCTCTCTTCAAGAGTATGGCAGACATGTTTTCCATGTTCTGAATTTAATCCATTGGCATCCACTGTTAAACATCACGAAAGCAATGCCGTAAGTTCATATATTTAACATTAAGGAGTTTAAGAACCATAAATATTAACGATTTGTTAAAAGGGTTGTAATTTTAATGACAGATTCGAGGAAGTTTATTTGCAGTTAAAAAACACGGTAAAAAACATGTAGAAACAGTTACACGATGTTAAGTAAAGTGCATATGTAATGTGAATTCAATGTTAAAGGATATGTACGGAGAAATTATTTGTAAAACAGAGACGTAATGTATATTTGTAATTTCTTGTTACAGTTTTCACCAAATGTTGATGAAGAAGTGTGGAAGTAAATGATGAACCTTGCATCGACTCTGTCTTCATTGACTACGGTTTAGCTTGGTGTTTAGTCAGCGTTCCAACACGCTGTACGAGAACACTAAAGTGAAAAGGCAGCATTTGATGTTTTAAAAGTGGCCAAGATGGCAACAAGTCACAGATCGTCCCGTTCCAGCGTTGGAAGCACAAGGGCCTCAACATCATCGGCGAGTGCAGCCCAGGCCAGAGCCAAAGCGGAAGCTGCAAAGGGGAGAGCATCATATGCTAGCCAAGAAGCTAAACTTAAAATGGAAAAGGCTGCAAGAGAAGCAGATGCAGCTATAGTAGTAGCACAAAGAGAAGCAGATGCAGCTATAGTAGAAGCACAAAATCAGTTGGAAGCAGCAAGAATTGATACAGAACTGGAGGTGCTGACACTGAAACGAGAAGCAGATGCAGCTATAGTAGAAGCACAAGTACTGGAGGAAGCTACAGTTACACAGTCTGTAATTGAAGAAGAAAAAACTGAATCTAAAAATATCAGAATTCAACGAACAAGCGAATATGTCCAGTCACAGATTGACCTCCAGAATCTATCACCCTCCACGCGTTTATCGAACCCACCAGCCATACCCCAGTTGCATGCAGGATCAGGTGATAGCTACATTACATGGCATTCACCCCCTGACGCTCCAGAGCTGCAAGTTTCTACTAAGAGACCAAAGTTTAAAAGGGATGACGTAACTTACTCACATGAATATAACCCAAATAAGCAAATTAATGTAGAAACAAACTTGGAAGCCAAAAGACCAAATCCATCCATGAACGTACATGCTCCATTATATGTTCCCTCACGTGTTCACCCAGTCAGCACACAGTCTCAAACTGAACCACTGGCACAATATTTGGCACGACGAGATCTTGTTACTTCAGGACTGTATCAATTTGATGATAAGCCAGAAAATTTCCGGGCATGGCGGTCTTCTTTCACAAATGCAGCCACTGAGGTTCAGCTCACTGCATCCCAAGAACTGGACCTCATGACCAAGTGGCTCGGAAAGGAGTCAGGTGAACAGGTGAAACGCATTCGCTCTGTCTATATTAACAACCCCAATTTGGCCTTACACAAAGCATGGGACAGATTACATGAGTGCTATGCCGCTCCTGAAATTATTGAGAGGTCACTGTTCCAAAGGTTAGACACCTTTCCCAAGATTTCAGTCAAAGACAATGCCAAGTTACGTGAACTTGGTGACTTGCTCATGGAGATCCAGGGTGCCAAAGAAGATGGATATCTCACTGGCCTCTCTTACCTAGACACATCTCGCGGAGTTGTGTCAATGGTCGATAAGCTTCCATATGGACTGCAGGAGAAATGGGTGTCTTCAGGGTCACACTACAAAGAAGAGAACAATGGTCGCTTCCCTCCCTTTGAATATTTCTGTGATTTTGTGTGTCGTGAAGCAAAGAAACGAAATGACCCTAGCTTCATTTGTCAGAACACTACTACGACAACCACCAAACACGATAAACCCACTATGAAGAGTTTTAATGCCCATAAGCCCATTACAGTCCATAAAACCAATGTTTCCCCAACCAATACGGCTCCTTATAAAAACTGTCCTTTGCATAACAAACCACACCCTCTTAAAAGATGCAGAACATTCAGAAACAAGTCCCTTGAAGACAGAAAGGCCTTCCTCAAGGAGAAAGGAATATGCTTCAAATGTTGTTCCTCGCCTAGCCACCTAGCCAAAGACTGCAAATTCCCTGTGAAGTGTTCTGAATGCGGAAGCACCAATCACGATGCAGCCATGCATCCTGGCCCTCCACGTCAAACTGAAAGGGCTCCTTCACCGTTGCGAAAGAACGGCGGGGAGGGGGAAGAGTCTAACATATCTGATGTTAGTACAAGTTGCACAGAAGTTTGTGGTCATGGTCAGTGGAGTCGTTCGTGCTCCAAAATATGTCTTACAAAGATATACCAGAAGGGCAACAAGGACAAGGCAATCAAAGCCTATGTAATTCTTGATGACCAGAGCAACCGCTCTTTAGCCAGACCAGAATTCTTTCAACAGTTTGGTGTGGATAGCGAACCACTCTCTTACCAACTCAGAACCTGTGCCGGAATAGTGAAAACATATGGCAAACAAGCAGCAGGATTTCAGATCGAATCATTGGACGGCAAAACCGTCATCTCGCTTCCACCACTCCTCGAGTGCCAAGAGATTCCAAACAATCGGGCTGAGATCCCAACACCCAACTCTGTTTTGCATCACCCCCCATCTCCATCACATCTCCAAATGTATTCCTGAGCTAGACCCAGAAGCAGAAATACTCCTGCTACTCGGAAGAGATGTGCTAAGGGTGCATAAGGTCAGACAGCAGATAAATGGACCACACAATGCTCCATTTGCCCAACTTCTAGATCTGGGTTGGGTAGTGGTAGGTGAAGTCTGCTTAGGCAACGCACACAAACCAACAGTTGACACATTCAAGACCAATATATGGGATGGTGGGCGCCATTCCATTTTCAAACCCTGTTCAAGCTCCATGTCTGTCAAAGAGACACAACAAAACTATACCAGGCCTGGCAAATCACCGGAAAGGATGCTAGGACAGACTGTTTTCGACCGAACTGAGCACGACAACCAACTTGCTCCATCCAGGGAGGACATTCTCTTTCTAAAGATCATGGATGCAAATGTCTACAGGGACAACGGCAACAACTGGGTAGCTCCACTCCCGTTCAAAGAACCACGTCAACGTTTGCCAAATAACAGGGAACAAGCAGCGATGCGGTTTCTCTCTCTCCAGCGAACCCTGCAAAGAAGGCCTGAGATGCAGGAGCAATATGTTGCATTCATGGAGAAAATTATTGCTAATGGGCACGCAGAGGTAGCGTCACCAATGGAGGAAAATGAGGAATGCTGGTATCTTCCTTCTTTTGGAGTCTATCACCCACAAAAACCCAATCAAATCAGGGTGGTGTTTGATTCCAGTGCCAAGCACTGCGGCCTGTCTCTCAATAATGTGCTTCTTACGGGACCCGACCTTAATAACTCCCTCATTGGTGTCCTTCTGCGGTTCCGAAAAGAAAGAGTTGCGATCCTGGCGGACACCCAGCAGATGTTCCATTGCTTTTTGGTGCATGAAAACCACCGCAACTTCCTCCGTTTTTTGTGGCACAAGGACAATGATCTCAGTAAGCCTGTCATAGAGTACAGGATGAAGGTGCATGTTTTTGGCAACACACCATCCCCTGTAGTGGCCATCTATGGGCTGCGAAAGGCCATCAGAGAAGGGGCCCAAGAACATGGTGATGACACAGTCAAGTTTGTAGACAGACACTTTTATGTAGATGATGGCCTAATATCTTTGCCGTCCGAAACAGAGGCCATTGACATTCTCCAACGAACACAGGCTTCACTCGCTGAATCAAACCTTCGGCTGCACAAGTTTGTGTCTAACTCTAAGGTAGTCACTGAAGCCTTCTCACCTGAAGATTGTGCCCCAGTAATCAAAGACTTGGATCTCAATGGAGAAACAGTGCCCACACAGCGGAGCTTGGGTCTACTCTGGGAGATCAAGTCAGACACATTCACCTACTCCACATCAAACACAGACAAGCCATTCACGAGACGTGGAGTTCTTTCTACTGTTAATAGTATCTTCGATCCTTTGGGTTTGCTGGCACCCATTACAATCCATGGAAGAGCCCTTCTCAGGGAGCTTACCTCTGGACTATCCGACTGGGACACGCCAATCCCAGAAGACAAGCTGAAGAGTTGGGAAGCTTGGAGAGATTCCCTCCAAGGTTTGAAAGAGCTTCATGTTCCACGTATGTACACAACAACTTCCCTCACCAAAGCAGTGCACACAGAATTGTGTGTGTTCTCGGATGCCTCAAACAAGGCTATTGGAGCTGTTGCTTACCTGAGCAGTTCAAGAAGATGGGAAAGCTGAAGTAGGGTTTATGATGGGCAAGGCAAAGCTAGCACCTCAGTTAGAACCAACAATTCCTAGGCTTGAACTTTGTGCGGCTGTTCTTGCCGTGGAGATGGCAGATCTCATCCAAAATGAGCTGGATCTCAAGATAGATACTGTACAGTTCTATACGGACAGTAAAGTTGTCCTTGGATATATCTGTAATGAGACCAAACGGTTCTACACATACGTCCACAACAGAGTACAACGTGTCCTTCAGTCTTCAGGTCCTGAGCAGTGGAATTATGTGTGTACAGAAGAGAACCCAGCAGACCACGCATCCAGATCCTTGCCTGCTGCTCACCTTGTACAGACATCTTGGTTCACTGTCCCCTCATTCCTGCGTCGGTCATCACCAGCAATATCAAAAGACACTAAAAGGTTTGAGCTCATTGAACCTGAGAAAGACTCTGAAATCCGGCCACAAGTGCAAACTTATGTCACTCACTTGGAGAAGGCAGCTCTTTGTGCTGATCATTTCCAACACTTTTCCACCTTCACCTCGCTGGTAAGAGGAGTCGCTCTCCTTATCCACATGGCAAGAGCCCACAAATAGTCGAATCAAAACAGCAAGTGCAAAGGTTGGCATAAGTGTCATCTACCTCGTACTGTAGATGAAATGGCCCAAGCAAGAGATGTTATCTTGAAAGCGGCTCAAAGGGCAGCATTTACAAGAGAACTGTCAGCACTACGATCTAACAAGGTATTGCCAACAAACAGCCCCCTGTTGAACCTGAGCCCGACCCTGGAGGGTGGACTGATACGTGTTGGAGGGCGGCTAAAGCATTCTGAACTGAATTCTGCAGAAAAGAATCCAGTAATTCTTTCCAAAGATAGCCACATTTCTCTGTTGCTTACACGACATCACCACGAGCAGGTAAAGCATCAAGGCCGCCATCTGACAGAAGGAGCAATCAGAGCAGCCGGTCTGTGGATTTTGGGTGGCAAGACACTGATCAACACAGTTCTTCACAAATGCATCAACTGTTGCAAATTGAGGGGGAAAACGGAAGAGCAATCCATGGCTAACTTACCACCTGAACGCCTCAAAGATTGTCCCCCCTTTACTTATGTGGGGCTTGATGTTTTCGGGCCCTGGCCTGTTACAACTAGACGAACCAGGGGAGGACAGGCGGAGAGTAAGAGGTGGGCCATCATGTTCAGTTGTCTCAGTTCAAGGGCTGTGCACATTGAAGTGATAGAGTCAATGGACACTTCCAGTTGTATAAATGCCCTTAGATGCTTTTTTGCACTCAGAGGCCCTGCAAAGCAACTACACTCTGATTGTGGCACCAACTTCACTGGAGCATGTAAGGAGCTTGGTATGGACAAAACTGTGCAGAAGTACCTGAGTGAACAAGGATGCAGCTGGACATTCAACCCGCCACATGCCTCCCACATGGGAGGTTCTTGGGAGCGTATGATTGGAATTGCCCGGAGAATCCTTGACTCAATGCTGTTGCAACAGAAAACTCGCTTAACCCATGAAGTACTTTGCATGCTAATGGCAGAGGTCACGGCCGTCATCAATGCACGACCACTCTTACCTGTATCCACAGATCCACAACAACCCTTCATTCTTTCACCATCAATGCTCCTCACACAGAAGTCTGGTGTTCCACCTCCACTCAGAGATTTCACAGACAAGGACCTTTATACAAAGCAGTGGAGACAGGTACAGGCCCTTGCAAACCAGTTTTGGAGACGTTGGAGTCACGAGTACCTACCTACTTTGCAGCACAGACAAAAGTGGACTGTGCCACGCAGAAATCTTCAAGTTGGAGATCTTGTTCTTCTCAGAGACAAACAGACTGTTCGCAACTGCTGGCCAATGGCCAGAATCACCGCCACATTCCCTGGAAGGGATGGCCTCGTAAGAAAGGTCGAAGTGAAAACCACTGACCAAGGGACTCCAAAAACCTTTTCGAGGCCAGTTTCAGAAGTTATTCTACTTCTGCGCAAGGACTGATATAAAGTTATATGTTTTAGGCTCTCCAATATTCGAAGTGGCCTCACTGAGGCCAGGCGGGGAGTGTAATGCCCATAAGGCATTTGTTTATTCTTTGCATAGATATTTCTCATTTAATAAATGTTTTGTCCTTTATTTAGTTAAAATATAAAATAACTGTCGATAAGGTTTACTTGTTTGCACAGGTAACTTTGTTTTGAAGTGCCTCATCCGTTTACCTCACATCCTGTCTATTACTTCCTGTCTCTCCTGGCTCTCTTCAAGAGTATGGCAGACACGTTTTCCATGTTCTGAATTTAATCCATTGGCATCCACTGTTAAACATCACGAAAGCAATGCCGTAAGTTCATATATTTAACATTAAGGAGTTTAAGAACCATAAATATTAACGATTTGTTAAAAGGGTTGTAATTTTAATGACAGATTCGAGGAAGTTTATTTGCAGTTAAAAAACACGGTAAAAAACATGTAGAAACAGTTACACGATGTTAAGTAAAGTGCATATGTAATGTGAATTCAATGTTAAAGGATATGTACGGAGAAATTATTTGTAAAACAGAGACGTAATGTATATTTGTAATTTCTTGTTACAGTTTTCACCAAATGTTGATGAAGAAGTGTGGAAGTAAATGATGAACCTTGCATCGACTCTGTCTTCATTGACTACGGTTTAGCTTGGTGTTTAGTCAGCGTTCCAACACGCTGTACGAGAACACTAAAAACGTTTTTCACATTGTCATTATGAGGTACTGGGTGTAGAATTTTGAGGAAAAAAAAGAATTTAATCCCTTTTGGAATAAGGCTGTAACATAACAAAATGTGGAAAATGTGGAAAAAGTGAAGCGCTGTGAATACTTTCCAGATGCACTGTATATGGCATTCTGACCTTGACCTTTTGACCTGAGTAGTATAGCCATACGGGCTACCTAGGTCAACCTATGTACAAAGTTTGGTGGGCGTAGCCTCATTCCATCCATCCATCCATCCATCCATCTTCTACCGCTTTTCCGGAGGTCCGGGTCGCGGAGGCAGCAGTTCAAGCAGAGAAGCCCAGACTTCCCTCTCCCCAGCCACCTGCTCCAGCTCTTCAGAGGGGATACCAAGGCGTTCCCAGACTAGCTGGGAGACATAGTCTCTCCACCGAGTCCTGGGTCTGCCCCGGGGTCTCCTCCCAGTGGGACGTGCCTGAAACACCTCAAGTGGGAGGCGTCCAGGAGGCATCCTAATCAGATGCCCATACCACCTCAACTGACTCCTTTCAATGTGGAGGAGCAGCGGTTCTACTCTGAGCCTCTCCCGGATGACTGAGCTCCTCACCCTATCTCTGAGGGTGAGTCCAGCAATCCTACGGAGAAAGCTCATTTCAGCCGCTTGTATCCGCGATCTCGTTCTTTCGGTCATTACCCAAAGCTCGTGACCATAGGTGAGAGTAGGAACGTAGATTGACTGGTAAATCGACAGCTTTGCCTTAGAACTAAGCTCCCTCTTCACCACAACAGACCGGTACAACGTCCGCATCACTGCAGATGCTGCTCCAATCCGTCTGTCGATCTCTCGCTCCATTTTCCCCTCACTCGTGAACAAGACCCCAAAGCCTCATTCCCTCTCAGTTTATAGCAAGTTAGGGCACAGCCACACTACCCACACCACCACGCCGCCTTGTCAGCGTGGGTAATAAGTATAACAGACCAGTAAACAGCTATATAAAAAGGATTTTAAAAATGTAATCTTTGGGGCTGGTACTGTTTCAATTTCTTTTTACCTCTGCCAAGGAGTGGTAGAAAATGTTTTTTTTTTCCGGTATTTGTTTGTTTTGTCTGTCTGTCTGTTCACGGGATTATGCAAAAACTACTGGATGGATGTAGATGAAATTTTTACCAGAGGTGGCCCTTGGGCTGCAGATGAACCCATTACATTTTGAAGATGATCTGAGAGCACATACCTCCACCAAGTCCCTATTGCATCTTCTCGCAATATGTTAGCAGGATTATGCAAAAGCTACTTGATGGATTCTGATGAAAGTTTCACCAGAGGTGGCTCTTGGCCTATGAGTGAACCAATTAGGTTTTGGAGGTGATCCATGAGCCCATACCTCCGCTAAGGTCCTATCTCACAATGTTAAAAAGAGTGAAAATGTGATCCAGAATCCACATCTGGACCTGAATCACCTCCACAATGTAATGGGTTCATCAGTAGCCTAGGGGCCATCTCTGGTGAAAATATCATCAAAATCTGCTCAGTAGTTTTTGTGTAATTCTGCTTAAAAACACACAGACAGACAAACCAACCAACATGAAAACCTTACTTCCTTGGTGGAGGTAAAAAAAAAAAAAAAAAAAAAAAAGCAAAACAACATAGTGTGGGAGTATCATAAATAAAATGTTACAGAATAATTACAGAATTTACAAATATATGTTTTTTGTTTTTTTTTTTGGGGGGGGGGTTCTATTATTCAGTTCTTAGTGTTTTAAGTTATTGTCCAAATTTGATTTTAAACTGTTGTAACTGTGTGTGGGTGATCTGTTTACAATTGTGTATTATACAGTTCCCAAATAAAATTTAAAAAAATGTGTTTTTTTAAGTATTTTTTGCAATCAGTGTGCTTTTGTTGTACAAGGCTATTTTGTGAGAGACAGACAGTGATATAGAGTGAAGTACGTGGCGGTAATACACCTGCAAGCTGGTGGCCAATCAAGTCTAAAAGAAGAAGAAGAAGGCTCTTTCGTACTCTGCCACCATGGTAACCATTTATAAGTGATGTAATTTTTCACTTTACAGACGACATCCGGGTTATTTAGTGGGTTGTCGCGGACGCCATATTGCTGAATGAATTTAACCTAGCTCCAAAACAGTGAATAGCTACTAGCAATATTACAATTTTATTTTTTGCGCAAAGAAAAATTCAGCGCAGCATGTGACTTTTAGTAAACATGACTTAGAATTTATTAAACTAGTCCTGGCCTCCAGTTTTCCTGTAAGTAACCCCTGTGCAGTGATACGTATTTAACTGGCCTGTTAGCAAAAACAAGCTAATAGCGTTGACTAGCATGCGTCTCATGGCGAGGGTGAATGTATTTGCTTAAAATAATACAAAGTGGTGATACCTCATATAGTACTATAATATATTTACAGTATTATTATAAGTGTTTATTTTTAACTCGGCATTGTCCCATTTCTTTTTTTTCTAGCAATATATGCGTTGTTGTCGTTACAGCTAGTGTTAGCCTACGTTACGCACCGTCTATATGCAAATTGTAGCTATTATTAAGTCGGTACCCTGTAATTAACTGGTGTGTAGGTGCAGACTGTATTTGTCAGATGTTAGTGTAAGGTTACTAACGAGCATATGGTTAAACTGCAATCATTTAAATTAATTCCTTCAATAGGCTACTGTATCAAACTCTCAGAAATCTTCATCTGTACCGTTTATGAGCATCGTCTTTGTTGCAAAAGCTTACTTGCTTTGGACCCTACCGTGATCACCTGCACCAACCAAGTCGTTGTCATTAAATGATATGCAGATACGTCTGTCCATAAGCTACAACACTGATTTAACAATTCAAATAAGATAAGATAAGCCTTTATTAGTCCCACAGTGGGGAAATTCCAGGTCGGTCCAAATCAGTTTCAAGCAATTGTTTTGATAGGTTACTTTAAAAGACCAGTGCTGTCAGTAAAACGTCAACAAAATACGTTGCAGTATCATTGATTTTTTTTTTATTGATATCTCACCCATAGTAATGTTTTGATTTTGAATATAGCGTGATTTAATTTTAAAGTTTGTCATCTTCTGCTCTGTAACCAACCACTCTATGTCTTAATAATTTTTTTTACAAAGGAGTTTGGACAATTGTTTATATTCATTTATTTATGATATGAAATGTATGTGTTTTACATGAACCCAAAGGTTGTTTTCAGTTGATTTCTTACTGAATTATCACTGAAATATATTTTTGATTAAATGACTTCGATTCATTTGTATCAATTTGCAGAGCAAAACAACTTTTTTTTAATCCCTAGGATGACCGATCTTGCATAAGATCATGGTCAGGAACGTCTAATCACTTAGCATCTTATTCGGTGGCAGTATTATATAGATTCAGTGCCTGATATACAGAATATGTGTACAGTTAAGATAACTAACTGGGCCAAATGTCTAATGGCTTTTTTTTTTAAATATTCATTATTTTAAAAGTCTCTCATTGTTGTCTTCCTTCACTCTGCCTTTTTCATAGATTGTGATTAGACATTGCAGCAGTGTCACGCAATGCACCATGGAAGTGGATCACAGAATATTCAGCGACAGCTCCAGAGATCCAAGTCTGTCAGTGGCACAGAAACAGAAGAGCAGCCAGCCATGGCAACTACACAGCAAGCCACAGTTACCCACCCACAATCTCCCGTAACCCCCTTCTCCACTGCTGCAAGCCCTTCAGCTCCCCAGTCACCCAGTTATCAAATTATCATGAGTTGCAGTCCAGTGACTGGTCAGAACATGAACATCACCTTACAAAATGTAGGACAGATGGTTACTGCTAACCAGCAGATTACTCTAACACCACTCCCTATCCAGAACCCAGCATCGCCTGGCTTTCAGCATACTGCACCTCAGTGGAGGCGTGAACATGCCCCATCCTCGTTCATCCAGGTCACCTCACCAGTGCCCCAACCCATCCAACCCCAAAGTCCTACACAGCATAGCACTGCTTCTCTGCAAGGTGTGACCAGGCCAGGAGCTCCTTCAACAGCATTGAGTGTCTGTGGACAAAGTCCAACACGATTGTTTGAAGCTAACATGTTGGTGCGACAAATCAGTTTAGGAAGTCCATCAGGTGGTCACTTTGGTTACCAGGATGGGACAGGACTGGCCCAGATTGCCCCTGCCACATCTGGCCCAGTACAACTGGCCTCTCCAGGAGCACAGGGTCCTGTGAGAGAACGTCGGCTCTCGCAACCTCATTCACAAACCGGTGGTACAATCCACCACCTCGGGCCTCAAAGTCCCGTGGCTACTGGTACTGCTCTTCCAACTCTGGGAAGCCCTGGTCACATTACCACTTCTAACCTACCTCCACAAATCAGTAGTATCATACAAGGACAGCTTGCTCGCCCCATATTTGAAAAGACGGCACAGGGTGTGGTTACAGGAGTAGGAACCACAGCCACTACGTCATTCAGTATACCCTCTTCCATTCCTCCGTCAAGCCCCTCCCTCACAAGTCCACCACAAGGGATTTCCAACAATCCTCTTGCACCTACCAGTATGACAGTGGGCACTGTGAAGAAGCAAGTTACCAAGAAATTAGAAGAAATTGCTCCTTCTACTCCAGAGATTGCCCAGCTGAGAAAACAGTGCTTGGAGCACCACTCTAAGAAAATGGAAAGTCTGAAGGAAGTTTTCAAAGAATATCTTATTGAACTCTTCTTTCTGCAGCATCTCCAGGGCAACATGATGGACTACTTAGCTTTTAAGAAGAAGCCTTGTGTTCCTTTATATACCTACCTGAGACAGAATGACTTGGACCTTGAAGATGAAGAGGAGGAGGAAGAACAGTCTGAGGTCATTAATGATGAGGTATGGACAGCTTTATTTCAGCATGCCAATGGTTGTGTCATTTGTTACTTACAGAACTCTGCAGTAATTATGACAGCTAATGTTTCTGATTCTTTGAGTGTGTGTGTATACATACACTATTCACAAAAAGTTAGGGGTATTTGGCTTTTGGGTGAAATTTATGGAAAATGTAAAAAGTTCACGCTACAGTGATATTATATCATAAAAGTAGGGCATTTAAGTAGAAGCATGCACTGGTGATGTCCTCATCTCAAACAATTTATTGCAGCAGAAGCCAACAACAATGGTGAATGTCGTCGTCGGCCTCCGTCGGTCTATGATGACCATGGAAGAGAATCCTAAACGTCTACTCTGCTGGAACAGCACCGCCTGTGGCTGAACAGGCCGATGCGCGAATGACAGTCCCTGTCACACAGGTCACACTTGTGGGTGGTCTCCGTGCTGCTGGGTCTGTGGCGGTTCTTCCTGCGGGTCCTTTTTTCATCTGCTGCAGCAGTCAGTCTCTCTTCACCCGCCTTGAGCTGTCTGGTCAGGGTGCCTCTCCATTTGGAGCGGTCCGTTGCAAGGTCCTCCCAGCACTCTGTGTTGATATCCAGGGCCTTCATGTCTCTCTTGCAGACGTCTCTAAAGCGCAGCTGTGGGCGGCCAACGTCTCTCCTGCCAGTTGCCAGTTCTCCATAGAGGACGTCTTTGGGGATTCTGCCATCCTCCATACGGTGAACGTGGCCTAGCCAGCGGAGCCTGCGCTGCCTGAGTAGAGTGAACATGGAGGGAAGGCCGGCGCGGGACAGAACTTCTGTGTTGGGCACTTTGTCCTGCCAGGATATGTCCAGGATGTGGCGAATGCAGCGCAAGTGGAAGGAGTTCAGTCTCTTTTCCTGCCGGGCGTATGTTGTCCACGTCTCACTCCCATAGAGCAGTGTGCTGATGATGCAGGCGTTGTACACTGCCATTTTCGTCTTGACAGAGAGTTTGGGATTCTCCCACACTCGTGTGGTGAGGCGAGCAAGTGTGAAGGCTGATTTTCCAATCCTCTTGTTGATCTCTGTATCAAGGGAGAGGTTGTTGCTGATCGTGGACCCCAGGTACGTGAACCGATTCACGACCTCCAGCTTGTAGTCATCAATGGTGATGGTTGGTGGTGCTTCCGTGCCTTGCGCCAAGACGTTAGTCTTCTTCAGGCTGATGGTAAGCCCGAAGTCCTTGCATGCCTGGGAGAAGCGGTCCATCAGGGTTTGAAGCTCCTGCTGTGTGTGGGTTGCGACTGCAGCGTCGTCTGCGAACAGCATGTCTCTGATTAGAGCCTCAACAATGGTGAATGTACCACAACAAAAAAATGTCAATGTCTCAATAACTTGTCATGTGCCCTTGAGCATCAATTACAGCTTGACGATGACATCTCATGCTGTTCACAAGTTTACTTATTGTCTGTTGATGCATGGCATTCCACTCTTCTTCATACCTGCCAACTACTCCGGTTTTGCCGTAATGGTTACGGTTTTCAAGACCCCATTCCGGGTTACGGCTTTATTAATCAAAATTGCGGTTTTTCACAAAAAATTCAGTCAAAAATCTTAAATCGTAAAAACACCACGAAAGCAATTCCAAACACGAGATCACTAGGAATCGTATCTAAATTTAGAGCAAAGGCAATCGGCACTGCTTCCTGTAGGTGTATTGCGCATGTGCGAGAGGTCTGAGCCATTGTTTCCATTTGGAATCGCGAAGGAATTAGGTCAGCATTGTATACATTTTCATCATAGAATCTGCCGGAGAAAAATCACAAATGAGCGTGAAACCCAAATGAAAATTACAGTCTTTTCGTGAGGAATACTCCAAAGCATTTCCAGGAATTATTATTGCGGACTGTAAGCGCATATTCAGCCATGTGAACAAGAACAAAACTGAGTTCAGGTCCAGTCTGTCAACTAAAGTTCTGGGCAACCTCAGACCAGGAAAACAGGGATGAGAATTTTCCGCAGATCCGCGGAATTCCGCGGATTTGATCATGTCTAGGGTCATTCTCGTGAATCATCTAAATTCGAGGAGAAAATTTTAGGGGGGGGGTGAGGTATGTTATGACCGGCGAGTTGTATTTTCGATCAGCTGCTAAAATCCACCGCGCAGAACACGCTACCCAGCGAGATCAGTAATGTAATGTAACAAGGCCACTGATTGGCTGATACTTATTGAAGCAACCAATCGTCAATTTTGTTAGATTTTCTTTTTCATATCCAGCAAGTGCCTACAGGCATGAAAAGGAAGAAAAAAGGAAAGAGAAGGAAATGAATCAGAAAGGACTCAATCTTCAACATGATTCTGTGGCAAGCAAGGCAGCCATGAAAAAGAACAGAGAAGCTGCAGCTAAGCAGGCACTGCTTGCCCACAGAAAATCAGAGAAGAGGAAGGCTACAGAACGGCTCCAGGCTTTGGTAGCCAAGAAGAAGAAATTGCACAATTAGATGTGAAGAATACATTGACTCGTACATAAGTTCATAGAGTAGTAGCACAGGCATGTAAATATGGAAGTGGCATTTTCTATTTCTCAATCAAGTGTGACACTGAATCAAAACAGTATTGAACATGATTACGCATGTGATGCAGCAGCAGATTAAAAAGGTAAACTATAAATGCATTTGTACTTACTTCTAACTTTAAATATAAGACCACATTTGAGCATTCTAAAACACCAGATTTTGCTAGCTTCTGGGGGGCATTGCCCCCCTAGACCCCCCCACCAAGGCTCTGCCTTGGATCCGGCTTGGGGGCCTGCGTCCCCCAAGGCCCCCGGCTTAGTTTCCTCTTTTTTTTCCCAAACCCCATTCTCATCCCTGGGAAAATGATGATGACAGCTTCGGGTAACAAGTCCCACAGTGTGTCCCATTCAAATGACCAACTGAAGAAAGCTAAGAGGTGCACCATGGAAAACAACAATGCTTGAGAGTTACCATAGAGTTTGTCCTTGATTTTTTCCATCAGCATATCTGCATTGACAATTTAAGGAAAATAGAAACATGATTGTTGAAGAAATGAGGTTGTTAGCCACATTTTAACTTGATTTAATGCTAATATTTGTTTGGCGTCGGGGGGGCTTTGCCCCCCTGAACCCCCCCACCAGGACTTTGTCCTGGACCTACCGGGGCCTGTGGCCCCTGGACCCCAGCTAGTTACTAGGCTTTTCAAGTTTTAAAAGTTGGCAGGTATGCTTCTTGAAGGGCAGCCCTCAGGTCATTGAGGTTGTGGGGTGCAGGGTTACGAGCCTCTACACAGTGACTCAGCTCATCCCATAGGTTTTCTATGGGTTCAGGTCTGAAGAAAGTGCAGGCCACTCCATTTGAGGTACCCCAGCCTCCAGCAGCTGTTCCCTAATGATGCAACCTCAATGAGCTGGAGCATTGTCATCCATGAAGATGAAATTAGGCCTGTGTTGTTCATGCAGGGGCACAATGACTGGATTAATGATGTTATTCAGGTAGTATTTGCTTGTCACTCTACCATTCACAAGGTGCAGGGCAGTTCTGTATGGACTGGACACACCTGCCCAGACTGTAACATCACCACTCCCAAAGGCTCGTCTGGTGACAACAGTGGCTGAAGCATAGCGCTCTCCTTGATGTCTCCAACATCATTGGCCGCCATAATTTCTGCTCAGTGTGAATCGACTTTCATCAGAGAACAGCACTGAGGCCCACTGATCCCTTGCACAGCATAAATGCTCCCTGGCCCATGCAAGACAATGGTGCCTGTGCCTGGTGGTGTGGTCAGGTACCCTTACAAGTCATCTAGCACACAGACCACACTGATGTAAACGGTTTCGAATGGTCTGATGTGACACTAGGGTTCCTCTCACCTCCCTTAAATGTGCCTGGAGTTGAGCGGCATTCATCATCTGGTTCTGCAGGGCACTGTTTACAATGAAGCGATCGTCAGCGTGGGATGTGGCCAAAGGACGTCCACTTCTATTGCCTTTCTATGACTCTTCCAGTCTCTCTGTATCTCTGTTGCAAGCTGCTGATGACACTCTGTGACACTCTAAGCTCAGTGGCCACTTCCCTCTGAGAACATCCTGTTTGAAGCCTCGCAGTGGTGAGGTACTGTTGATCAATTGTTAGGTGTCATCTTGGTCTCATGATGTAAAAATGGGAACAACATGATGAAGAGGACTGTTTAAATACCACTTGAGATAGAACCAGAAAATTTATTGGGCAATTCATGGATCAAACACCTGTTGTGAATTTTGCCGTTAAGCACCTTGTGAGAGAACAGCAAGTTAAGTGCAAAAAGTACTGAAACACTGAACAGTTGGACATATCTACTCAACAGGTTAGAGAAGGTAAAATTAAGTTCATCTGTAAAGGTTATAGTGCATTTTAGGTGCATCCTGAAATTTCACCTGAAAGCCGAATATCCCTAACTTTTTGTGAGTAATGTATGCATGCATTTTTTTTTTCTAGGTAAAGGTTGTTACTGGAAAGGATGGCCAAGCAGTGACACCAGTTGCCATAGCAACACAGCTTCCTCCCAATGTTTCTGCAGCTTTCTCTGCCCAGCAGCAGTTTCAGGTGATAGAGGCACCAGTTTGTTTAATTCCTCATTACAATGAAATTATCTGTAATTTTCTATGTAAATCTCTGTATTGCAGCAGGAAATGTCTTACTAACCCCTTCAGATGTTGTCTTTACAGGGACACCAAGGCACTGTTTCTGGCACCCTTACAAATCCTGCAGACATGGATGCCTTTAAGAGGCAACAGGCTTTGGTGCAAGCAGGTAGGGCCTGGATAATAGACACTTGTTTTTATGTTGCTTTGTTTCCTCCCCGTTTGCTTTGTTTTCTGTTTGTTTTCTTTTCCCCTCTAATTGCTTCTGCTTTTAGATATTTGGCAACCTCTACTAGCGCTCTATGTTGAAGTCTTAACCCGAGGAAGGAGAGGTGACCTGTAAGGTCTTCAGAAGGTCATTGCTGTGTGCCGAGTGCTTTTGTTTGCGTTATGAGGGTATTGTGTGTTTTAAATCCCAGATCAGGCTAAGAGGCCCCGGATTGACGTTGGTCGCCATGGGCTGATTTTCCAGCATCCTGGTGTAGCTCCTTTAGGATCACCTGGCGTTCCACTCCAGCAGCTTATGCCAACTGTGCAAGGTAGGAGTGCTACTACCAGGCCGTTGTGTGTTCTGTTCGATGCTGCTGGACCTGTGCTCTTCCTCAGAGTAAGGACATTTTAAAAAGGGAATCACAACATTCATCTTCTACAAACAAACTTCAAGCAGCTTCAACAAACAGATCTTCATCTATCTGCTGGATTTCTCAGCAGTCCACAGGAAGTTCAGGCTTATGCTCTGTCTGTAAGGATAAATGGGGAAGAAGACAATGCAAGTTTGAAGAAGAGTAGCCACTCAATGGGAAGATGCCATGTCTTATGATTTTCTTTTTTTTGTTTTTACTACTGATCACCCGTTGTCATCCATCTCTTCTTTTCTGAAGTTTGTTCCTGTTAAACGTATTTATTTGGACAGACCTTCCCGTGCTGATGGATTTTCATCTTATATGGAGATGGATCACAGAAATTGGGGAACCCTGTGGGAATGAATTCACTTTCCAATGGGTTTTGCTTGTTCTCCCATTTTGACTCTACGTGTCATGCTTCCGTTTGGTTCTCCATCGTCATTCCCTCACAAGTTTCCCCCTCTTCAATTGTCTGTCATTTCACCATCATTAGCTATATCAAAATAATCATCAGTCTCCTGGAGTGTCTTTTATTTATCTCATGTTCACATTAAGTTGATTTCATTCTGTTATTTCATGACATTCTGTTCTGACTTGGCTTCTTTCCCTCAGTCTAAGTAGGAGGGGAATCATTTGGAGGAGTTGTGTTCACGGCAGGTTTTTTGCGATTGTGGTGGTGTGGGTGTGTCAGGGCCAGGTGTTGATGGCGTCTAGGAAAGGTGGTGTGACGTGCAGGGAGGTAAGGCAGGTGCTGCTTTAGTGTGCACAGCTCCGCTCAGACCTGCTATCTGCAAGACCCCATGTGTGTCCTTTTGCTCACCTCTGTGCTTTGTCGCTATGTGAGGCATCCAGATGCCTTGGTTACCGCTAGAATGACATTGCTTCATGCATGCCCAACATATGGTGTTTTTGTGATTGTCCGCTCTGTAGTTTTATTTCCCTCTACCCCGTCTCTTTATTTTCAGATGTTATTTTTTCATATTTCTTTGTACATTATTTCTCTCTCTAAATATACACTAATTGCATGTATACTTGTTACTGTTTTTAACCACATTCTCAACATTTGAAATGCAATGTTTAAGTTTTGCATTACTCAAAGTAGTATTTTATTTGAGAGACATGTAGATTCTCATATTGATTTCATTTCTTCTGTAATCATTTTGCTGTATGAGTTTCATTAGTTTCTGCTCTGATCATCAGGAAGTAGAACATTTTTGTTAAGTACAGTACATCTAGATCATTAAAGAGGTTTGAGGAGCTCGAGTAGCCAAAGTTAAACAGTCATTTGAAATTTATAATTAAAATTTCGTAAGGCTTTCAGATAAATTAGGGATCTCTCAAATGAGTTTTAAGGGAAAGCTACCAAACACTTTATTCACTTTGATACTAGAAATAGCACAGAAATAATTCATAGAGCACATCACCATAAATTACAACATTCACCTTTTAATTATTTACTGTTTTTTTTGTGTCACTTTCTGTACTACCCCTTTTTTCTTTATTCGGTTACTGTGTATACAGGCGGGATGCCGCCTACACCTCAAGCAGTCCAGATTGCAGGACAGAAGCAGAACCAGCAACAGTATGACCCATCCAAAGGACCTCCGGTGCAGAATGCAGCAAGCTTGCACACACCCCCACCTCAGCTACCCAGCAGGTTGCCTCAAGGTGCCCTCCCTATTGCAAGTCTGCCGATGACTCTTTCTCAGCAGGCTCAGTTAGTGGAGAATCCAACTCAGCCTGGTGGTCAGCTCCAGGCGCAGGTTAAAGTGCAGGCAGGTGCCCCCATCCTGGCCACAGTGAATCCCCACCCTCAGCTCCAGACTCAGCTGCATCAGCAGATGCAGTCAGGACTTCATCTTCAGTTGCAGTCACAGCAGCAACAATCCCAGGCCATTCTACAGCCCGGACAAGCGGTCAGCCCAAGTGAAACAAGATAAATATTTTTATGTTGAAAATATTACAAATCTCCTAAAATGAATTTTTTTCTCTGTTCTCCCTAGACTGTGGCACTTGCCCGCCCGGGCACAGAACCAAACCAGCTCGTTCAGAGGATCATGACTAACTCAATATCAGTGACATCTGTGTCCCCTGCTTCACTTTCTGTCCCCACCTCTGTTCCAACTCCCCATACTGCTAGTCCTCTCCGTCCTCTTAGCTCGAATGTTAATCAGAGCACTCAGTCGAAACTGACTGCAACTAATGGGATATCTGCAGTGAAAGTGGGTAGCTTTGCCCAAAATACAGCCATACAGCCACAGGAGGGTTCTCAAGATAAGCATGTAGAGCAGGCTAAGTTGGTGAGTTAAGCACACAATAATTATACACACATCTTCAAAAAATTAAAATATACATGTCCTGAAATGGTTATAGTGATGTGAAAAAGTGTTTGCCCCCTTCCTGATTTCTCATTTTTTTTGTATGTTTGTCACGCTTAAATATTTCAGATCATCAAACAAATTTAAATATTAGACAAAGATAACACAAGTAAACACCAAATGCAGTTTTTAAATGATGGTGTTTATTATTGAGGGAAAAAAATCCAAACCTACATGGCCCTGTAGGGAAAAAGTAATTGCCCCCTAAACCTAATAACTGGTTGGGCCACCCTTAGCAGCAACAACTGCAATCAAGCATTTGTGATAACTGACAGTGAGTCTTTTACAGCGCTGTGGAGGAATTCTGACCCACTCATCTTTGCAGAATTGTTGTAATTCAGCCACATTGGAGGGTTTTCGAGCATGAACTGACTTTTTAAGGTCATGCCACAGCATCTCAATCAGATTCAGGTCAGGACTTTGACTAGGCCACTCCAAAGTCTTCATTTTGTTTTCCTTAAGCCATTCAGAGGTGGACTTGCTGGTGTGTTTTGGATCATTGTCCTGCTGCAGAACCCAAGTGCACTTCAGCTTGAGGTCATGAACAGATGGTCGGACATTGTCCTTCAGGATTTTTTGGTAGACAGTAGAATTCATGGTTCCGTTTACCACAGCAAGTCTTCCAGGTCCTGAAACAGCAAAACAGCCCCAGACCATCACACTACCACCACCATATTTTACTGTTGGTATGATGTTCCTTTTCTGTGTTACTTTTATGCCAGATGTAATGACACACACATCTTCCACAAAGTTCAACTTTTGTCTCATCAGTCCACAGAGTATTTTCCCAAAAGTCTTGAGGATCATCAAGATGTTTTCTGGCAAAACTGAGACAAGCCTTTATGTTCTTTTTGCTCAGCACTGGTTTTCATCTTGGAACTCTGCCATGCAGGCCATTTTTGCCCAGTCTCTTGGCGTCTCATGGAGTCATGAACACTGACCTTAACTGAGACAAGTGAGGCCTGCAGTTGTTTGGATGTTGTGGGGTCTTTTGTGACCTCTTGGATGAGTCGTTGCTGCGCTCTTGGGGTAATTTTTGTCGGCCGGCCACACCTGGAAAGGTTCACCACTGTTCCATGTTTTTGCCATTTGTGGATAATGGCTCTCACTGTGGTTCGCTGGAGTCCCAAAGCTTTAGAAATGGCTTAATAACCTTTTCCAGACTGATAGATCTCAATTACTTTTTCTCATTTGTTCCTGAATATTTTTGGATCGTAGCATGTGTCTAGCTCTTGAGGATCTTTTGGTCTACTTCACTTTGTCAGGCAGGTCCTATTTAGGTGATTTCTTGATTGAGAACAGGTGTGGCAGTAATTAGCCTGGGTGTGGCTAGAGAAATTGAACCCAGCTTTTCAAAGATGTGATAAACCACAGTTAATTTATGTTTTAACAGGGGGGACAGTCACTTTTTCACACATGGCCATGTAGGTTGGGACTTTTTTTTTTTACCCTTAATAAACACCTTCATTTAAAAACTGCAGTTTGTCTTTACTTGTGTTATTTTTGTCTAATATTTAAATTTGTTTGATGATCTGAAACATTTAAGTGTGACAAATATACAAAAAAATGAGAAATCAGGAAGGGCCAAACACTTTTTCACACCACTGTATGTTTGTATGTATGCACGTTTGAGTGCATCTGTTTGTTGTATCTAAGTACACAATACTGTTTCTAAATATTTTACCCATTTTCTAACAAATAGAATGCTGTTTTTATGTTTTTCGTGGTTACTTGCATTAATTCGGTTAAATTTTGCTTTGATGATTGAACACATCAGTACTATTTAAATCAACTGAAATAAGAATCACTTTTTCTTTTTAAATTTATCCAAGGCTGTTTCTTTTCCCCAGGAAAGTCAAGTGCATCAACGTATATCTGAGCTAAGAAAGGAAGGCCAGTGGTCTGCCAGTAGGCTCCCTAAACTTGTGGAAGCTTCACGTCCAAAGTCCCACTGGGACTACGTCTTGGAGGAGATGCAGTGGATGGCAGCTGACTTTGCTCAGGAGAGAAGGTGGAAGGAGGCTGCTGCTAAGAAGGTATGACGGCCATAATGGTATTTTCTAGGGGTGGGACAAAAGATTTATTCAGTGATGGATCATGATACTTGACACTAACAACAATGCACCGATCCCTAAACGCATGGATGGATCAATCTTTTATTAGTTATCATGTAAGCATTGCATACTCAAACAATAGCGTTTTCAGTCCACTAGATGGCACAAATCAAGCACCCGGTCAAGTGAAGTCATGTCTTGTAAGATTTGTAGCCAGCTTTGAAAGTTAGGAAGCAGTTATCTCAATGTTAGTTCAATTGTTGGGCCTTTTTTGGATTTTATAAGAAAGATGGAAGGAAAGACCTTGATATGACACACAACCTGCAACAAGCACTGCACAAAAAAAAACTCAGAACACGTGGGCCAGCACACGTCTTGGAGTAGCATTAGCAACAGCTAAGCTAAAAAGGCATTGGCATGGAGCTTGCTTTTTCTCCAAGCACCAGATAAGTAAAGTTTATTTATGAAATGCATTTCACAGATGTATAGTCACAAAGCGCTGTACAATAAAATGGAATAAAAGGAAGTTGATAAAAATAATTCAAAAAATACAAAAACATATCAGTCTTACCATTACAATGCAGTTGAATTGAAGCTCAACAGAAATCCTCGTTAAACAAAAAAGTTTTCAGCTGCTTTTTAAGAGTCCACAGTCAGCTAAATGTATCTGGTAGGAGTGGGAAAAAAGATCAATTCAGTGATGGATCGTGATACTTGGCACTGGTGACAATAGTCACCAGTGCCAAGATAGATTGATAGATTGATAGCATGGATCGATCTTTTCAATCAATGGCGTTTTCAGTCCACTAGATGGCGCAAAGCAAGCACCCTGTCAAGTGAAGTCGTGGCTTGTCTTGGAGACTTGCAGCCAGCTTTGAAAGTTAGGAAGCAATTAGCTCAAATGTCGGGCCTTTTTTTGATTTTATAACAAAGATGGAAGGAAAGACCTTGACGTCACACACAACCTGCAAGAAGCGCTGCATGAAAAAAAGAAAAAACCCTCAGAACATGGCGGGTATTTGATTGTGTGAATATTAATTACAGAATACCTAAATATTGAACATGAATGGGACATCCAATATTAGCAACTGTTTCAGATCCCTTGTTTATTTGTTTGTCAGATCACTATTTGTGTGATCTTTTATCACTTATAATAGTGTAATAGATAATAGTGTATCTTGCACTTTGGGGAATGGGAGTTGTTCAGTCATCATTATAATTATTTTAGTTTATATCACTGTTCAGTGATGGAGTTAAGTAATATTGAATTTCTTCTGTGTATCATCAATAAACTCATGCAGTACTATAACAGGACACATTTACAAATATTTGAGACCCATTGTAGTGCATCATTTTATATTTGAGCAATATTTTGTTATTAAAACGTTTTTTTAAAACCTTAAAGCTAGGATTGAGACGGTGCTTATATCGTTGCGCTGGGGCGATACTGAGGCCAAATAATGATCTGAACCTTGAGGGTGTGACTGACAAAGACTAACAATGTGAACGCTGCAGCTGTATTGTAAGCGGTTTGTTTTTTATTGATGCGAGAAGATTATTATTATTATTATTATTATTATTATTATGCCTAAACAATTGCATTTTTGACCCTCGAAAGCGTGAACCAAAATGCAATTTTTTTTTTCACACACACCTCAGTCCCGATGAAAAATTTTATAAACTGGAAAAAATATGTGCCCCATGCTGAAAATTTTCCGATGTGTTCAGCTTATGGTTGATACGTCCCGCATTCGTGGAGCAAAGGTTGTAGGGCCTTGTTTTTTTTGTTTTTTTTAACCTTTGCAGTCTGTACCATCAGCTGTTCTGATAGATATGCCAAAATGTCAGAACACCGGAGGAGGTGGCTCCAGTCAGCTGATCACTTGAACCACAGAGCTCAGCTGTTTTCAATGATAGATCAGCCTCAGGGCAAAAGCACACTCCATGCATTATCTTTTTTTTTTCCACTTTTTTGAAAATAACTTTTTTACCCCCATCAGTTAGTGTGCCTTTGAGCGAGGTTGTGTCTGGCTGCTGCTTGTCCTGGCATGTTCTGTGTCGATTTGTCAGACCTGGTCCCGCTGACCCTCCGCCCAGTCTGCTCGCGCACCTCATGCTCTTCACATATGGCGAATTATCCTTTAGACCTACGCAATCACGGCAACTTTATGGTACAATTTTTTAAGCATTAAATCTTCAGTATTATCTTTTTCTAGTCAAATTTGTCATTTTTCACTGCCTTGTTTTGTCCAGGGAACACTGTGATGACTGACAGGTTGTGATGCTGTGTGTTATCCAATTAGCACAGAGTTGATCCAAAACCCCGCCCACACTTCTTGAAGCCAGGGCATGAAGAGACACAGAGTGGTGACAGAACAGTGGCTAAATGTTTATTGATAAAAATGACATATTTTGACTGAGCAACTCCATATTCGGGGATGCACAGTAGGGGTGGGTGATATGGCCCCAAAATGATATCACAATATTTCTGTGAATTTTCACAATAACGATATTCTTCACAATATTATAGAATACAATTTTTTGTCTTTTAAATTTATAAAGTACAGTTTCACAGGCCAGCGTTAATTATGTTCAACATATTCAGAAAAACAGAAACTCTTATTTCTCCAGTTTTATAAAGAGCAGTATTACCAAATATAAATATTACCAGAAAATATTATAAACCACCACATCTTAAGTGCACTGAGGGGTGGACTGGGACAAAAATTCAGGCCGGGAATTTGACATCATCCTAGGTCACCCTGTTGTTGGAAACCAGAAACCACCACAGTTTTAGTAGGCCAACATTTTAAAATAACAGGTATCAAAATAGTTATAAATGTAATTATAACCTTCAGCTGGGAGGAAAATTATAAATTTGGATTTTAATAGTCAACTGATATATTTATTATTAGAACAACTGATTGACTTATCTTAATTTCAATCTGGTGCTGCTTCTGATTTTTTCACCTTTTTCCAAATAAAAACACAAGGCAAGAGACTTTAGGTAAAAAGTTACAATTCTGCATGAAAAAGGTCACAAATTTGTCTCCAGAAATGTTCAAAATTTAAAAAAAAATTGTACCTTTATGAAAAGATGTTAAAAAAATGAGAAAATAAAACAAATTTAGGAGATAACAGTAACAAGCAGATGGAAGTTAAAGTTGGTACTGCAGACTACATATAGCCCATAGTTTTGAAAATTATAAAGGTTATTCTTAAAACATCTGAAAAGTCCTGAAAACACTGCCTTATAAATGTAAGAACAATTTAGCTATGGATAATGCAGCCTATTTGTTATATTTAAAAATGTAAACCCTAAACTACAGTATAAGCAGCTACAGCAGTATAATATAACCACAGACACTCATTCACCACATTACTTCTGTCTTCATCTCATGTCTATGCTCTGGGGCATGAGGGGGTTTTGATCATTTTAACATATTAAATTAATTTAGTATGTTATTTCACTGGGTCAGGAAGAGGGCTGAAATAAAACGGGTAGGAAGTGGGCTTATTTAAAAGTATTATTTCATCATTTGGCCTATCTGTCTCCCATTTCCCCGAACAAGACACTTCTGCAGGTAAATGACCGCTGCATCAGACTTCCTGTCTCACTCTCTCTTTCTCTCAGTTTACCCACGTTAGATGTCTCTGTTGCACAGGCAGCTCCTGGGGCTGTCAAGGTTTTTTTTTTTTTTTTCTTCTTTCGGCTGGTTGAATAAATCAATCTGGAGCAGCCACAAGGGAACGAAAATAAACCTATGGACACGTTGGAGTCCGGACGTCAACAACACTGCTTCAGGGTGAAGTAAAACTTTTCACTGAAGCCGTGTTATTGACGTGCGGAAGAAAATGCGGGCAGATTATCCGCATCGCTGCAGCGTTTCTTTAAAGATGGCAGCAGTCTGAAACAGCCTTAAAACTAAATTACTCCCTCACAACTAGATGCAGACGTTCCAAGCACAGGGCGCTGCTTCTCATGCCATGTTTGTTTTGTTGTTTCTATGGTAACGCATAACTTCTGTTGGCAGCGTAACGGACCCCAAATATTGTGATATTCATTTTTACACCGGTATCAAAAATTATACCAGTATTATCGTGACAAAATGATATGGCACACCCCTAATGCACACCCTCGTAACCTCAGCAAAGCACGTTTAAAATCTTAGGTCAGTCTGAGGAATGGTTCAAGAGTTGTGCATGGAATTGACAGACACACAGACAGAGATTTGGTGCATTTATAGATAGATACAATTTCTGGCTACTATACGTACCTCTGATCATATCATTTAAATATGCACGAGTTAATTACTACAGTATTGTTTTTTCCCCCCCTTTGGGTGTCATGTGTTTTGGTCATTGTGTAAAATGGTCTTTCATTATTTTATAGGATATTTATAGATTAAATTTACTGCTGCATTAATGTGTAGCGTTCAAAGGTTGGGGAAAAATATGCATCTTTCTAAATTTCTGTGTAAAAATGCCTTGGGCCTAGGTGTATTGATATAATACTGTGGACAGATATTGTTCTGCATTTATAAATTACAATATATTCACTCCTTCAGTATATTGCCATTGTTTGTTTGTTTATTTATTTTTGTATCTGTTAATTTGATTACTCATATTCTTTGGCCCCTTATGTTGGCTCAGAGTCAGGAACCGGCCCCCATTCAAAACTAATGGAATAGCCCTGTCCTACATGATTGTCCTAATTTTTTATGGACTTCTTTTCTTCCATAAAGTGCTTGATTTTTGAAAGTGGTAATTGGCACAACTGTGGGAAGAGGCCCTCAAATCTGTAATTTATTGTCAAACGAAAAACTGTCTTGGCTGTTTGTGCCACAGCTTGTTCGCACGTGTGCTCGTTACCACCAAGAGCAGAGGAAAAGTGAAGAGAGATCCAAGAAGGAAAAGGAGAGTCACCTTCGTCACATTGCCAGCACAATTGCTCGAGAAGTGGAATTCTTCTGGTCAAATATTGAGCAGGTATCTGTGGAATTGTAACACTGTTGTTTTGTTTTTTTTTTTTTTTTTAAACCAGCCTAAAAATCTGTTTCAGGTTGTGGAAATTAAACTTCAGTTTGAAATTTATGAGAAGAGGCTCACAGCTCTTAGTATACAAAAGGCTAGTCAAGGTATGTCTTGAAGAACTACTAGCAGTTTAAAAAACACCTTTTACAATAGTTTGAAGTCATACTGATCCATCCAATATAGAGATGTACGTTCTTTTTTCTAATTTTCTTTATCTTACTGGGATTATAGGATCTGGTCAACCACATGGCAAGAAAGCTCAAGAGGTAGGTGGTGTATTGATATTCTTATCACTGATTATAAAAACAATTGTGTCTTTATATCAATACGTGTCTTTTTTTTATTTGTAGGAAGTGGCCACATCATCTAAGAAAAGAAAAGCGAGTTTTTCTTTGGTTGAAGAAGAGGGTATGTATCAGGCAATCCAGTTTGTATGGACAAAAAAGAGAATCATTGTTGTTTCTTGCCTGTCTTTGTTTTAGTGTCAGATGAAGAGAGCACCATAGAGGAACAGGAGGTCATTGAAGGGGAAACGGACCACAAAGCAGAGTTGGTTGACCTTGCCAAAGATGGTAACTGCTTTAATCTCTCTGTGTAGTTCTATTTGTAGAGACTGGATTATGGAGGAAATGTAACTTTGTTTTCCTGCAAACATTTTTTGTACTTTCACATTAATGAGACTTTTTTTTTTTTAAATTTCCATAGCATTCCAAGTGGAAAATGAGTTTAAGAGTGCTTTCACACCTACAGGCTGTAGTGTGTTTCAATCGAACTCAAGTTTGTTTTCTCCGTTAGTGCGGTTTGTTTTGTCTGGTGAGAACATGGTAATCGCACTCAGGTGCGCAGGTGCGCGCCAAACCAACCGTACCGAGACCATCTGAAAGAGGTGGTCTCGATTTGAATCAAATGGCAAACTTTGGTGTGGTCCTGCAGGTGAGAAAGCGACCACACTAAAACAGGACCAGTGGCAAATGGTAAAACATTTTGTCACTGTACATACCTGATAGATCTTTGAAAATATCTGTGGCTGAGCATGTTACAGTTCTGGAGGATTAATGAACGTTAACATGTTATTTTCCATCTGTAGCAACACTCCATTTTCAAACTGTATGATTTCCCAAAAGTGGTATATGCATGTATGTAATAAACAATTCAATTCAACTTTATTTATATAGCGCCATTTCACAACAACAGTCATCTCATAGCACTATCAACTGTAGGGGGAACCCCCACAGTTGCAGAAAGACCACAGCAATCAGGCGATCCCCTGTGAGCAAGCACTTGGCGACGGTGGAGAGGGAAAAACTCCCTTTTAACAGGAAGAAACCTCCAGCAGAACCAGGCTCAGGGAGGGGCAGTCATCTGCTGCGACTGGCTGGGGGGTGAGGGGATAGAGAAGAAGAAAAGAACAGACATGTAGAGAGCAAACAGCACTATGGGGACTCAATCTGTGGGAGAGAACAAACAAATGTTAATGACCAGCAAAAAAAAGTGAGGAAAGGAGTGAGGCCCAGTGCATTACTGGAGGTCCCCCGGCTGACTAAACCTATTAGCAGCATAACTAAGGGAGGGTTCAGAAACACATGATCCCTCCCTAATTGTAGGCTATATCAAAAAGGTAGGTTTTAGCCCTATTCTTAAAAACAGAGATTGAGTCTGACTCCCGAATCCAGATTGGCAGCTGGTTCCACAGGAGAGGAGCTTGATAACTGAAGGCTCTGCCTCCCATTGTACTTTTGGAGATTCTAGGTATTACAAGTAATCCTGCATTTTGGGAGCGTAGTGCTCTGTTAGGGTAATACGGTAGTATCAGATCTTTTAAATAAAAAGGAGCCTGATTGTTTAGAGCTTTGTAAGTAAGAAGAAGGATTTTAAACTTAATTCTAAACTCTATGGGAAGCCAATGAAGGGAGGCCAGAACCGGAGAGATATGATCTCTCTTTCTAGTACCTGTTAAAACTCTTGCTGCAGCATTTTGGATCAGCTGAAGACTTTTTAAAGATGTTTTAGGACAGCCTGATAATAAAGAATTACAATAATCTAATCTCGAGCTAACAAAAGCGTGGATCAGTTTCTCAGCATCACTCTGAGACAAGATGCTCCTAATCTTGGCAATATTACGCAAATGATAGAAGGCAGTCTTAGAAACAAATTTAATATGTGAATTGAAGGACAGATCCTGATCAAAAATAATTCCAAGGTTCCTCACAGAGCTATTAAGAGAAAGAGTAACCGCATCCAAACTGAAAGTTTGATTTGGAAAGGAATTTCTAAGGTTTTTTGCACCAACAAGAATGACTTCAGTCTTATCTGAATTTAATAGCAGGAAATTACAAGTCATCCAAGCTTTGATTTCCTTAAGACAGGCTTCTAACTTGGCTAATTGATTACTATCATCTGGCTTCATTGACAGGTATAATTGTGTGTCATCTGCATAACAATGAAAATGTATACAGTGCTTTCTAATAATGTTGCCTAACGGAAGCATATATAAACTAAAAAGAGTAGGGCCTAGCACAGATCCTTGTGGAACTCCATGACTAAGCTTTGAGTTGAAAGAAAACTCATTAGTTACATGAACAAACTGGAACCTATCAGATAAATAAGATCTAAGCCACTGCAACGAAGTTCCATTAAGTCCAACATAGTGTTCTAATCTATCAAGTAGAATATTATGATCGATAGTATCAAAAGCTGCACTAAGGTCTAAAAGGACAAGTACAGAAACCAGTCCATTATCAGATGCGATGAGGAGGTCGTTAGTGACCTTCGCTAAGGCTGTTTCAGTACTATGATGGATTCTAAACCCAGATTGAAACTCTTCAAGTAAACCATTTCCCTGCAGGTGGTCAAATAATTGCGTAGCAACAACTCTTTCTAAGATTTTTGAAATGAAAGGGAGATTAGAGATTGGTCTATAGTTAGCTAAAGCTCCTGGATCTAGCGTTGGCTTTTTGAGTAAGGGTTTAATTACAGCCGTTTTAAAAGCCTGCGGTACATGGCCTAAAGTTAATGAAGAATTGATTATATGAAGAATAAAGCTACCAATAAGTGGGAAGACTTCTTTAAATAACCTGGTAGGAATAGGGTCTAAAAGACAAGTTGAAGGTTTGGATGAGGAAACTATTTTGTCTAACTCACAAAGGTCGATTGGAGTAAACTCATCAAGACAGACATCAATAGAAGGAGTTGTAGTAGTTACAGTATTTAAGTTAACTATGGGAAGAATCTGATTGATTTTATCTCTGATGGACGAAATTTTATTATTGAAAAAGTTCATAAAGTCCTGACTAGTAAGTTCTAAGGGAATGCTAGGATTGACAGAGTCCTGACTCTTTGTCAACCTGGCTACAGTACTGGAAAGAAACCTGGGATTATTCTTGTTCTCTTCTATTTATTTATTTATTTAGCGAATGCAAAGTCCTCAAGCCAAGCAGCCGCCTCCTGGCCCGCTGCATGGAGGGTGTGTAATCCTCCTTCCAGTCTTTGGAGCGGGCAAGCCTCTATGATGTGTTCCATAGTTTGCTCCTCTCCACATGCGCACAGTGGGCTAGGGCTACTGCCCCATCTGTGAAGGCTGGCCAAGCAGGGGCCATGTCCAGTCCTGAAGCGATTGAGTGTAGACCACTGTCTCCTTGGGAGGTTGGTGCCCGGGACCTGTTGGTTGGGGTTTATCACCAGCTGTTTGTTTGGGACCTCCTTGGTCTCCCATTCCTCTTGCCAAGCTGTCTGGATGGTAAAGTCAGCTGGGGGAGGGTTTTTCCAAATCGGCCGTCTGGATGAAAGTCGGGCAGTGGGTGGGGTGTAGATATCTGCATGGATTGGTAAGTGAGGAAAATCTTTAACTTTTTGGAGCATCCTTTGAGTTAATGCTGCTCGCCGGATGTGTGGAGGGGCTATGTTTGACAGTACAGAGAGCCAGGGGAGTGGTGTTGAGCGGATTGTTCCAGTTATAGTTCTCATGGTTGAGTTGAGCTGGGTGTCTACATGGTGTGTGTAAGATGACCTGGACCAGACAGGGGCACAATATTCTGCTACAGAGTATGAAAGGGCCAGTGCTGAGGTGCGCAGGGTGGAGACTGCCGTCCCCCATTTTGCACCAGCGAGCTTGCAGAGCAGGTTGTTTCGTACTTTCACCTTAGCAGCCGTCCCCTTTAGATGTTCCTTGAAGGATAAGGTCCTATCAAGGGTCACTCCAAGATAAGTTGGATTTGGGGTATGCTTAAGCTTGAGTCCGCTCAGGTGGATGTTTAGTTCTCTGGCAGCTTTTGCATTGTGGAGATGAAATACACTGGAGACGGTTTTTGCTGGGCTTGGTTTTAGGCGCCAGATTTTGCAGAACTGGTCCAGTTTAGCAAGATCTTCCGTGAGCACCCGTTCCAGTGGTTCAAAGTCTGGTGCTTGGAATGCCAAACAGATGTCGTCTGCATAGATGAATTTGCGGGAATTTGTAGTAGGCAGGTCGTTTATGTAGAGGTTGAACAGAGTTGGAGCTAGAACTGAGCCTTGTGGGAGTCCGTTTTTCTGCACTCTCCATGCACTTGTGTTCTGACTGAGGTGGACTCTGAACCTTCGGTTGGTCAGCAGGGTTTTTATAATTGCTGTTGCCCAAGCAGGGATCGCCTTTTTAAGTTTCAGGAGGAGGCCTTTGTGCCAGACCGTATCATAGGCGGCTGTAAGATCGAGAAACACAGCCCCCGTCTTCAGTCTGCTCTCGAAGCCATTTTCAATGAAGGTGGTTAGGGCCAGTACTTGTTCTCCTGTACTGCGGTCCTTGCGGAAACCTGCTTGATCCACACTTAGAATATCCTCTATTTCTGGGGAAATGCGTTGCAGTATTAGGCGCTCCATGATTTTGTAAGGAACGCTGAGTAGGGAGATTGGGCGGTAGCTTGCTGGTAGTTTGTGGTCTTTGCCAGGTTTTGGGATGGCAATGACCTTTGCTGTCCGCCATTTCTTTGGGATCGAGTTTGTTTGTGTGATCCTTGTGTAGAATTGAGTCAACCAGGTTAGGGCTCGGGGGCCAAGATTTTTCATGAATTCTGGGAAGATGTTATCGTATCCTGCTGCCTTTCCACATTTCAGGCCCTGTAGGACTTTCTCCAGTTCAGCAGCCTCGAAGGGTTCAGGGTTCGTTTCCTCTACAGGCATTTTTTGGTGTTTTTTTAGCTCAGTTGTAACTGCTCTTCTGGTGTCTTTGTCTTGGGGTGCTTTGGCGATTCTCTTCTATTAATGCAGAGTAATAACTCGTTCTAGCTTTTCTAAGAGATTTTTTATAAATTAAAATATGATTTCTCCAAGCTAAATAGATTTCATCTAAATTAGTGGAGCGCCATTTTCTTTCTAATTGACGAGTCTTCTGTTTTAAGCTACGAGTTTCTGTGTTGAACCAAGGAGTTAGAAATCTCTGATTAGACTTTTTCTTTTTTAAGGGGGCCACCAAGTCTAGAGTCTGATGCAGAGAAGCTGTAACACTATCCACCATGTTATCAATTACAGAAGGAGCAAGCTGTCTGTAGCTTATTTCCGTTGTGTTGACACATGGCATAGAGGAAACAATCTCCATAAATTTGGTAACAGCATCATCTGAGAGGCATCTACTGTAATAATATTTTTCTTTAGGAGCCAAATAGTCAGAAATAGTAAAATCAAAGGTTAACAGACAATGGTCTGACAGTACAGGGTTATGAGGAGACACTCCATGATTTTCTATTTCTATGCCATATGTCAGAACAAGGTCCAACGTATGGTGGAGGTAATGAGTAGAATTTCCTACTTTCTGAGAAAACCCAATCGAGTCTAATATTGAATTAAATGCCACATTAAGGCAGTCACTATCTACATCCACATGTATATTAAAGTCCCCTACTATAATTATTCTATCAGATTTCAGCACTAAATCAGCTAAGAAATCAGCAAATTCGGATAAAAATTCTGAGTAGGTTGATGGGGGACGATAAACTATGGCAAATAAAATTGGGTTTAACCTAAAATTGCTAAAGTGCCCAATACTGAGGACCAGGCCCTCAAAGGAATTATAACATGTTTTTTGCTTTACATTAACTAGTAATTTGGAATGGTAAATTGTTGCTACTCCTCCTCCACGACCAGAACTTCTGGGATTTTGACAGTTTAAATAACCAGAGGGAGTTGATTCATTTAAACCAACATAATCCTCTTGCCCTAACCAAGTCTCTGTAAGGGAAATTAAATCAATCTGATGATCAATTAACAGATCATGGACTAACAGAGACTTGGGAGTTAGAGACCTAATATTTAATAAACCACATTTAATTTTTAAATTATGAGGAACAGAGGCCAAATCATTCAATTTAGAGGCTTTATGTTTAATTTGAGTTTTACCAATATTTTGCTTAATCACTTTGGGATGCTTATACATTATATTTTTATTTACTTTGGAGGGAGCAGACAACGATTCTCTGATGGGGAAGACAGGAGCTAAGCTGAGGGGTGGCGGATGAAGAGGAGCTGCAGAGAGGCGTGTAAGACTGCGACTCTGCTTCCTGGTCCCAACTCTGAGTAGTCAAGGTTTTGGAAATTTGGATAAAAAAGATGCCAGATTGTTAGATAAATGAGAAGCACCATCCAAAGTGGGATGAATGCTGTCTTGTCTCATAAGACCAGGTTTTCCCCAAAAAGAGCTCCAATTGTCAATGTAGCCCACGTTATTTGCAGGACACCACACAGACAGCCAGCGGTTCAAGGATGACGAGCGGCTAAACATGCCATCACTGGTCAGATTGGGGAGGTGCCCAGAGAATACTACAGTGGCAGACATCGTTTTTGCAAAGTCACACACCGATTCTACATTAAGTTTCGTGACTTCCGACTGCCGGAGACGGATGTCATTAATGCCGGCGTGAATAACAATTGTGGAGTATTTACAGTTACTTTTAGCCAGCATTTTCAAATTTGACTCGATGTCGCCTGCTCTGGCCCCAGGAATGCATTTGACTATGACCGCTGGAGTCTCTAGGTTCACGTTTCTGACTACAGAGTCGCCAATGATCAGAGTTTTTTCCTCAGCGGGTGTGTCGCTGAGCAGGGAAAAACGATTACTACTACAGTTACTACTAAGTTGTCATTACTTGACAACAGTAACCAAGACGATGAACCCCCCCCCCCCCCCCGTAGATTACGCTACGATTTGTATTGTTTTCTCCCCAGAAATGCATAAATACATAGTAGTCATCCTACTTCCTGTATTTACCTTTCCTGTTCTCGCAGCAAAAAAATCTGGCCAATAACAACAGAGAACGTTCTGATGCCAGTCTCGCGGGATTTAATGTGACGCAGTTTGGTCCGCTTGAATTTTTGCCTGTGTGAAAGGGAACCGAACCAAGGAGAAAATGATACAAAGTAACAAACTTGTCAACTGATTTGGACCAAATTAAACAAATTTAGGTGTGAAAGCACCCTAAAATATACTTTGCAGAGCAAGTTTTAAGTTGTGTGTACAGTACTTGGCATACTTTTTTGTTTATATTGTAAGTGAGGTAGTTGGGATAGTGTTAATTTATATAATAACACTGGTTGTAGTGGGTCATCTGTGCTGCCTGTGTCATTTCAGCTGTTTGGACATTATCATGATTTTCCACTTTACTTTTCAGCACAAAATGTGTCCACTCATTGGCATGATCTTTTGCTGTGGAGAGTTTTCATATGCGTTTTAGTGATTTCTTACTTATTGCAGATGAATGAGGACAAGTCTCTTTTAGACATGAAGAACAAAGGGGAAAATTACAGAATTTAAAGTAATGATCCTTTTCTGATTTTTTTTTTAACCCCTCAGCTGACATTTGTGGATGTTTTGTATTATTTTTTTCATTTACTGTATCTTTACTAAACTGGTCCTTCCCCATCAAGCTGTTGGAGTAGGACAAAGGCTGTGATGGACTGGCTATGATTACAAAACCAGAAATGATTGAAAATGCAAAAACAAGAAAAGTGGCAAATTTTCATGTTTGAGAACCTGAAACAATTATACTTTTAGATTTTTACTGTGAAAGATGTATAGATGATTAGTCGATTGTCAAATTAGATGTTGCTTAGTTTTGTCAATCAACTGATCATATAACTGATGTACCGTCACTCCTTTTTATCCCCCTCTGGTTGAAGCCCAAAGGGGGATTATGTTATAGGTCCGTTTGTCCGTCCATCTGACTCACTTTTGTGAAATCAACTCCTTCTATAGTTTTAGGCTGATTATTTTGAAACTTGGTTCCATGGTTTGGTATACACTGAGGATGTGCATATTGCAATTTGGTTCTGATTGGATGATTTTTGCGGGAATTGTAGCCCCTGACCTATGACCCCTCCTGTTTCACCTCACTTCATACAGTGGATGTAAAAAGTCTGCACACCCCTGTTCAAATGCCAGGTTTTTATGATGTAAAAAAAAAAAAGAGACCAAGATGAATTATTTCAAAACTTTTTCCACCATTTTTGTGACCTATAACCTGTACAACCCAATTGGGAAAAAAAAAACCCTGAAATTTTTTAAGGGGAAAAATAAAAAACTTACAATAACCTGGTTGCATAAATATGCATACCCTGTTATAACTGGGAGTATGGCTGTGTTTAGAATTAACCAATCACATTCAAACTCATAAGATAAGATAAGATAAGCCTTTATTAGTCCCACAATGGGGAAATTCCAGGATTGCAACAGCACAGGGACAGCAACACTCAGAGCAACAATCAGAAGGCAAGAAAAAACAACATCTAGCAAACATATGTCCATATTACTATAAATGTATATATATAGACACACAGTGCAGAGCATTATGGCTGGTGGATGTGCAGCAGAAAGTCTAAGCTCTCTCTCCGCGGATGCAGCGGGCCAGCTGGAAGTCTTTGGGCATGATGGTGACCCCCTTAGCGAAGAAGAGACCACCAGGTGGGTCTCGCTGGTCTCCTGCAGAGCCATGACGGCGAAACTCAGGAAACGCAGGACGGTCTTGAAGTCCTGAGCGATCTCCCTCACCAGGCGCTGGACGGGCAGCTTACGGATGAGCAGCTCCGTGGATTTCTGGTAGCGACGGATCTCTCTCAGAGCCACGGACCTGTGACGGCGAGGCCTCTTCACTCTGCCGGTGGCCAGAGCGCCTCTCCGAGCAGCCCTGGTGGCTAGCTGTCTCCTGGGGGGCTTCTTCCTCCAGTAGATTTTACGGGCGGTCTGCTTGGTTCTTGCCATCGCTCTTTATTATTCTGTCTTATATTTCTTTCACGCCGCCTAAACTCCAGCCCGGCACCCGCTTCGTTTTCGCTACAGCTCCCGGTATGTCGAGTTTCCCATTAGCACCGGGCGGCGGCCAAGTGCTAGCTAGCACTAGCTCCTCCCCGCTGTAACGTCTCCCGCTGCAAACCGTGGCTCCGTCCGCCGACCCGGGAGATCCCCGGGGCGATCCGTGCGTCCGTGATATATATACAGAGTGAAAGGTGTAGAAAGAAGAAGGAAGATAAAAAAAAGGCTGTTGCAACAGGCAGCCGACTCGTGTGGCGCCGCCGGTCCGGCAGAGCCGGAACCGGAAATGTTAACATACCTGCCGCCATTTAAAGTGCCTCTGATTAACCCCAAATAAAGTTCAGCTGTTCTAGTAGGCTTTTCCTGACATTTTTGTAGTCACATCTTCCAGCACAAGCAGTGGTCCGCAGAGAGCTTCCAGAGCATCAGAGGGATCTCACTGTTCAAAAGGTATCAGTCAGGGCAAGGGTACAAAAAAATTTCCAAAGCATTAAATATACCATGGAACACAGTGAAGACTGTCATCATCAACTGGAGAAATATGGCACAACAGTGACATTACTGTTACAACCCACTTACTGGGCCAAGTCCAGATTTGCCTATCTCATCCTGGGATCACCAAGTCCGTTTCAACCCTCAGTCAAGGTGGACAGACCCAAGTCACTTTCGCTCTCAGGCAAGCGAGACATACACCTTTGAATATCCCAGGCCGATGCTTGAACCCATGACACTGTGATCTGAATACCTCTGCACTCCCACTGATCCAAAGAGGAATTTGGACTTCAGGAGAAGTGGGTGGCTTCAGGTTCATGGTACAAAGAAGAGAACAATGGTCACTTTCCTCCCTTTGAGTATTTCTGCAATTTTGTATGTCATGAAGCAAAGAAACGAAATGACCCTAGCTTCATTTTCAGGGCACTACCACAATAACCACAAAACTTGATAAACCCACTGTGAACAGTTTGAATGTCAATAAATCCATCACTGTCCATAAAACAGATGTTTCTACAACCAGTAATTCCCCCAACAGAAGCTGCCCTCTGCACAACAAACCACATCCTCTTAAGAAATGCAGAGCATCCAGAAACAAACCCCTTGATGATAGAAAGGCCTTCCTCAAAGAGAAAGGAATATATTTCAGATGTTTTTTTCCTCAACCTCCCTTCTTGCCAGAGACTGAAAGTTTCCTGTGAAGATTCAAGATTCAAGAGGCTTTATTATCATGTGCACAGTTAAGAAATGCAACATTTCCTGAGCAATAAAATTCTTACTCTGCTCTCCAAACAAATGCCAAGGTAATAAATACACATCAATACTAATAAAGGTAATAAACACACCTTACTACTAAGTACTAATAAATATACATTAAAAGCATTTAGGACAGTTAAAGCAGTTAAAACTAGAGGAAACAACAAGAATTAAAGTTGCAAGCAGCTGTAAGCGGCCCTCGCCCCCCGCGTCCCTGCAGACTCCACTGCCCGTCGGATCCAGCAACTTTTCTGTCGTTGCGGCAGGCGCTGCATGAATAATAAAGAAAACCATTTGGTGAAGTATTGTGAGCAGTATGTGGCACTATAACTTTGTCAATCATTTTTATGTAGGAGCGTGCGGGCCTAAGATCCATCGTAGCAATTATGGGTTAAATTTATTGCTTTTATTTATTTATTTTTTATTTATTGTTTATGGGCTGCACGGTGGCGCAGTGGTTAGCACTGCGGCAGCACAGTTTACCCTTGGCCGGGGGATCGTGGGGATCGTGGGTTCGATCCCAGCCCCCGACCAACAGTGATCTGTGTGGAGTTTGCATGTTCTCCCCGTGTATGCGTGGATTTATCCCGGGATTTCTCCGGTTTCCTCCCACATGCCAAAAACATGCAGGTTAGGTTAATTGGAGACTCTAAAGTGGCCCTAGGTGTGAATGTGTGTGTGAATGGTTAAGGGATAGCGCGTATCGTGGCTGCTTCATCCATCCAGGTGGTGGATGACCCTCAATTTCCCCTCTGGGGATCAATAAAGTATACTAAATCTAAAAAAAATCTAAATTGGACAGTTTGTCCAAGTTACAGCTGTCCGCCGTACTGCCAGGAGGGAAAGTTTGGCATGTGGCCGTGGCAGCACTTACATGTTAGGTACGTGTTGCAGATCGATATAGGACTACAGAAGAGAGTCACCATGACTTACATTCCACATTTCGTGACGCTCGGATTTTCCTAACCTTCTAAAGTAAAAAAAACGTATTGAATGGCGAGGGATCGCAGGACAAAAGTGACTTCCACAGAGGATAATCTAATGCGCGCTGAGAAACCTCTGAAAATGTCATGCCATTCCGACTACTGGTCTTTGCGCAAAAGTTGATACAATTTTGTGCAGTACCTCATGTCAGCAGTAGGTGGTACTGTGACAGTTTTGTGAATATTGATATACAGATGTGTTCAGAGTGGGATTAGTATGATTTGTGCAAAGTTTGGTCCAAATCAGACAAGGATTATCTGAGCAGTAACTCTCATGTTTTGCATGGCAAGGAAGCCACTGAAGCATGTCGGTCGTCATGGAAACAGTTCTGTACTATGTACATGTACTGTCAATGAGTCCTAGTCATTCCTTCATGTCATTTTTGCACCTGGTGAGAGAAAAATTAAACAGTTTTCAGCAGTTCTTCCTTTAATCACTAGGTGGCACTATAACTTCTGTTAATTATTTTTATATAGACACATTCGGGGCAGGACTAATATCGATCGTAGAAAATTTGTTGAAAATCGTACAAAGTTTGTCCAAGTTACGAGTGCCCGTTGTGCTAACCACAAGGTGGCACTATAACTTTTGTAAATTATTTTTACATAGGAGCGTGCAGAGTGGGACTAATATCCATCATAAAAAAGTTGGTGAAAATCAGACAAAGTTTGTCCAAGTTACGTGTCCATTGGTCTAACCACCAGGTGGCGCTATAACTTTTAAGTATTTTTATAAAGGAGCGTGCAGGGTGGGACTAATATCCATCGTAGAAAATTTGGTGAAAATCAGACAAAGTTTGTCCAAGTTACAACTCTCCGATGTTTATGGCGAGGAGTCAACCTTCGCCATGTCGCCATGGCAACACTTACCTATCAGTTATGTGTTGCCCCCCCCATATAGGACTACATATGATAGTCACCTTGACCTGTGTTCCAGATTTCATCACTCCAGGTCATTCCCAACCCTCCCAACAAGATCACAGATTGAATGACGAGGAGGGCGTGTCCAATGGTAACAGCAGTGATGCCATGCTAAAGTTGATGTACAGTTATGATCACCATGTGGTCTGATAAACCTCAGAAAATTTCATGTCATTCTGGCAAGCGGTGTGTGTAATAAATAAGTTTTCAGCAATTCTTCCTTTAACCACTAGGTGGCGCTGTATCTTTTGCCAGGTATTTTTATATAGACACATTTGAGGTGGGACTGTTGCCCATCATAGAAACTTTGGTGGACATCGGACAAGTTTTGCTCGAGTTACAACTGTGTGATGTTGTTAGGGGTGGAGTCAAACTTCACCATGGTGCCCTGGCCACACCTTTGAGCTTTTTACTGTGACTTAGCAACCTTTAATGGCCCATTCCTATAGATGCCGCCATGTGAAAATGAGCTCAGTCGGAGCAGGCCCGCGAGTTCGTTCAAATGCGAGGAGTGGTTTTTGGCCAAATTGGAGGTGGGGCGGCTTTGAGGCAAGATGGTGGACTTCCTCTTGGCCGTGGGTAAGGGCCACAATTATGTTTTGTGCATGTCTTGAGGTGATGCACACCTCACCCAAATTTTGTGTCTGTACGGCAAACTTTGGTGTCGCCAGTCTCAATTGGCCTTGTATGTTTGGCCCCGCCCACAAAAATTGGATTTTTTTTCCAGTTTATCGACTTTTTCACTGAGTCTGAGGTGTGTGAGAAAAAAAATTGCATTTTGGTTAAAGTTTAGAGGGTCAAAAATGCAATCGTTTGGGAGACAATAATAAACAGTGGATACAATAGGGCGTTCGCCCACTGACATCAGTGGCTCGGGCACTAATGAAAATTCACTGGGTGACTATAACATGTCCCTTAGTAAATAAAAATTCACTGAATGAGTATGATTCGCCTCTGATAATACCTAATAGACTGTACAATGCCAATTTTAATATCGGAGATGACATGAAGCTGAGATGGCATGAGACTGCTGTATGTACAATGTGCAAATGAGCAATGTACGTATTAGCCCCCAGTGTGAGAATTCCTCTGTGTAAAGCCGTGTGCCCTGATAATACCCAGTAGACTGTACAATGATAATTTAGCAGCAGAGATGATATGGATGTGAGACAGGGTGAGACTATGTACAATGTGCAAATGAGCAGTGTGCAGATTTACAGTAACATCCAGTGTGTGAATTCCTATTTACAAAGCTGTGTCTGGAGTTGTGTTATTTGTTCAGCAGTCTGATGGAAGTGGGAAAGAAGGAGTTTTTTAGTCTGGATGTCCTGCATTTCACACTTCTGTACCTCTGGCCTGAGGGTAGAAGTGTGAAGATTCTGTGCTGGGGGTGGGTGGGGCCCTGGAGGATGGAGGCAGCTCTCCTTTGGACTCTGTGGTAATAGATGGTCTGCAGGGAGGGGAGTGGAGTTCTGATGATCTTCTCAGCTGTTTTCACCACTCTCTGCAGGTGTTTGTGTTCCAAAGCAGTAGTGCTGCCATACCACACAGTGATGCAGTTGGTCAAGATGCTCTTGATGATGCAGCTGTAGAAGTTGTTGAGGATCTTGGGGGACATGACAAACTTCCTCAGCCTCCTCAGAAAGTACAGCCGCTGTTGAGCTCTTTTAACCAGCTCTGTGGTGTTAAGTGCCCACGTAAGGTCCTCGCTGATGTGGATGCCCAGGTATTTAAAGGTGCTCATCCTCTCCACCTCAAGCTCCCGGTTGAACAGCGGCTGATGAGGTCTCCTTCCCCTCCTCATGTCCACTATCATCTCCTTCGTCTTGTCCGTGTTGAGGGTGAGGTTGTTGTCATCTTACCATGACACCAGGCTGGCCACCTCCCTCCTGTAGGGTACTTCATCGCCACCAGTGATGCGTCCTATCACTGCTGTGTCATCCGCAAACTTTAAGATGACATTGTCCTTGTGGGAGGCGACATAATAATGGGTGAAGCGGAAGGGGCTAAGAGCACAACCCTGAGGGACACCTGTCTTCGTGATGATGCTGGCTGAGGTCCTGTTACCATTCCTGACAGACTGAGGCCTGCCAGTCATAAAGTCCAGTAGCCAGTCACAGAGGGTGGGGTGCAGGCCAAGTAATGACAGTTTGTAGGGGATGACTATTGAAGGCGGAGCTGTAGTGGACAAAGAGCATCCTGATGTAGGAGCCTTTATCTTCCAGGTGGGAGAGAGAATAATAGAGTGCAGCAGCAATAGCATCTGAGGTGGACCTGTTGGGCCGGTAGGCGTACTGCAGGGGGTCCAGTGTATCCAGTATGCTGTCCTGATTGAAGGCCAGCTCCACTCTCTCAAAGCACTTCATGATGACTGGAGTGAGTGCTACTGGCCTGTAATCATTCAGGCAGGTTGGCGGGCTCTTTTTGGGGAGGGGGACGATGGTTGTGGTTTTGAAGCAGGAGGTGACTATGTTCTGGTTGAGGGAGAGGTTAAAGATGGTTGTGAGAACATCAGTCAGCTCTGCAGTACATGCTCTGAGAGCCCACCCAGGGATGTTGTCTGGTCCTGCTACCTTGCGGGGGTTGATACTCCTCAGTGCTTTGTTTACCTGGCCTGGTGAGACTTTATCAAATCAAATCAAATCAAACTTTATTGTCATATTGCTGTACATACAACTGTAGTGCAGGCAAGATGAAATTGCGTTTCTCTCGGCATCCATATAAGAAGCAGCATGATTAAGACACACTCCCACATAGCTCCCACCCCCCCCCCATCCATTCACACATCCCTGAGACATACTTGGGGAAAAAGAATAACTAACTATAATATACAAAATGTCCATAGGTGCAGTAGTGTGTATGTGAGATTCCGGGTCAGCTGTTCAGCATCCTGACAGCTTGTGGGAGGAAGCTGTTGATCAGTCTGGTGGTTCTGCCTCTGATGCTCCGGAATCGTTTACCAGATGGAAGAAGTTCAAAGTGTTTATGCAGAGGTTGAGAACGGTCCTTGACAATGTTCAGTGCCCTGCTCCTACAACGGTTCTGAAAAAGTTCTTGGACAGAGGGGAGGGAGACTCCAATTACCCTCTCCGCCCCCTTGACTATCCTCTGCAGGGCTTTTTTGTCTGACATACTGCAGCTGGAGTACCATGTAGCAATGCAGTACGTCAGAACACTCTCCACCACACCTCTGTAGAAGGTCCTGAGGATGCAGATGGGGAGAGAGGCCTGTTTGAGTTTCCTCAAGAAGTGTAGTCTCTGCTGAGCTCGCTTCCTGATCTCCAAGGAATTCTTGCTCCAGGTCAGGTCCTGCGAGATCTGCACTCCGAGGAACTTGATGTTCTCTACTCTCTCCACTAAACGGCCGCCGATGCTGAGGGGGACGTGCTCAGGCTGTGACCACCGGAAGTCGATAATCATCTCCTTTGTTTTGTCCACGTTGAGCACCAGATTGTTCTCCCTGCACCAGCCCTCCAGGTCTCTCACTTCTTCCCTGTACATTGATTCCTCATCCCTCTGAATAAGTCCCACCACCGTGGTGTCATCTGCAAACTTAATAATCTGGTTCCCCTCATGTTTGGATACACAGTCATGTGTTAGAAGTGTAAACAACAGTGGACTGAGTACACAGCCTTGAGGGGTTCCGGTACTCAGCGTGACAGAGTTGGAGATGTTGTTTCCAACCCGGACAGACTGAGGTCTCTCAGTCAGGAAATCCAGGATCCAGAGACATGTGGCGGTGTTCAGACCGAGAAGGAGTAATTTCTCTATCAGTCTCTGGGGAATAATGGTGTTGAATGCTGAACTGAAATCAGTGTACAGGAGTCTGGCGTAGGTGTCTTTCTGGTCCAGGTGGGTGATGACAGAGTGTAGGGTGGTGACTATAGCATCCTCTGTGGAGCGGTTTGAACGATATGCAAACTGGAGCGGGTCGTGGAGGGGGAGGGTGCATGTGTGTGTGTCTCCTCTCTGCACTGTAGCTGATGGTCTCAAAGTGGGTGTAAAAAATGTTGAGATCATCCGGTAGGCTGTCTGTGGAGCCAGTGGTGTTGCTGGTGGTTCTCTTGTAGTCTGTGATGTGCTGCAGGCCTTGCCATATGCGCCCAGGGTCAGGAGTGGAGTAGAGGCTGTCCAGCTTTTTTCTGTACTGCCTTTTGGCTGTTGTCATAGCCTTCCTCAGTCCATACTTTGCAGCTTTGTACTCGGCCTCATTGCCTGATTTAAAAGCAAGAGAGCGAGAACGCAACATCTGGCATACCTGACTGTTTATCCAGGGCTTCTGGTTGGGGAACTTCCTGACTTGTATGGTGGGTACAATGGTATCTACACAAGTACTAATGTACCCAGTCACATACTCAGTATAGTCCCATATGTTTACAGAAGAGTCCTCCCGGATGGCTGCGGCTTTAAACATATCCCAGTCTGTCCGGGCAAAACAGTCTTGCAGGATGCGCTCAGCCTCTGGAGTCCTTGCTGAACAAGTGCTTTGAATGTGGAAACGCCAATCATGATGCAGCCATGCATCCTGGCCCATCACCTCAAACTGTTAAGGCTCCTCCACCACCACAAGAGAATGGCGGGGAGGGAGAAGAGTCTAACCTGTCTGTCAGTACAGTCTGCACACAGGTTTGCGGTCCAGGTCAGTGGAGTCGTTCATGCTCCAAGATATGCCTCACAAGGATATTTCACACAAGTAAATAAGGCCATCAAAGCCTATGTAATTCTTGACGACCAGAGCAACCATTCTCTAGCCAGGCCAGAATTCTTTGAGAGGTTCAATGTGTATAGTGAGGGTGTGCTGGGAACGTCTGGCTGAGGCCCCTGTCCGGGAGGTCGTCACCTCTCACCTCCAGAAGAACTTCAACCACATTCCGAGGGAGTCTAGGGACATGGAGTCGAAATGGGCCATGTTCTCCACCTCCATTGCTGAAGCAGCTGCCCAGAGCTGTGGCCGCAAGGTTGTTGGTACATCTTGTGGTGGCAAAGTGGTGGACATCAGTGGTGAGGGGGGACCATCAAGTTGAAGGAGGAGTCCTATTGAGCTTGGTTGGCTTGTGGGACTCCTGAAGCAGCTGAGGGGTACCGGCAGGCTGAGTGGAGTGCAGCTTGGGTAGTTGCTGAAGCAAAAATTTGGGTGTGGGAGGAGTTTGGTGAGGCCATGGAACAAGACTTTCAGTCGGCCTCGAAGAGATTCTGGCAAACTGTCTGGTGACTCAGGAGGGGGAAGCAGCTCCTTGTCCACACTGTGTATGGTACGGATGGGGTGCTGCTGACTTTGACTTGGGACATCATCGGGGAGTGGAAGGAATACTTGAGGATCTCCTCAATCCCACTGACACACCTTCCACAGAGGAACCAAGGCTTGAGGATGATGGGGAAAACTCGCCCCCCACAGGGACCGAGGTCGTCAAAGTGGTTAAAAAACTCTTTGGTGGCTGGGCCCCGTGAGTGGACGAGATTTGCCCTGAGTACCTCAAGGCCCTGGATGTAGTAGGGCTGTTATGGTTGACACGCCTCTGCAGTGTTGTGTGAAGGTCAGGGACAGTGCCTTTGGCATGGTAAACCGGGGTGTTGGTTCCTCTTTATAAAAAGGGAGACCAGAGGGTGTGTTCTAACTTTAGAGGGATCACACTTCTCAGGGAAGGTCTATTCCAGGGTACTGGAGAGGAGAGTCCGACCGCTGGGCCAACCTCGGATCCAAGAGGAGCAGTGTGGTTTTCATCCTGGCCATGGCACATTGGACCAACTCTTTACCCTCTCGAGAATCCTTGAGGGTTTGTGGGAGTTTGCCCAACCAGTCCACATGTATTTTGTGGACTTGGAGAAAGCATTTGACCATGTCCCTCTTGGTCTCTTTTGGGGGGTGCTGCGGGAGTATGGGGTATCAGGCTTGTTGTTACCAGCTATCCGGTCCCTATGCGACCGTTCAAAGAGTTTAGTTCATATTGCCAACACCCAGTCAAACTTGTTTCCAGTGAGCGCTGGACTGCGCCAGGGCTGCCCGTTGTCACCAAGCCCGTTCATTATTTTTATGGACAGGATATCTAGGCGCAGCCAAGGATCAGAGAGGGTCATGCTCGGTGACCACAGGATCTCATCTCTGCTATTTGCAGATGATGATGTCCTGTTGGCTTCATCAACCAATGACCTACAGGCCTTGCTGGGATGGTTTGCTACTGAGTGTGAAGTGGCTGGGATGAGAATCAGCACCTCCGAGTCCATGGTCCTCAGCTGCAAAAAGGTGGATTGTTCTCTCTGATTGTTCGGATTGTTCACCATAGGCTCTCTCTGGCAGACAAGCTCCTGCCCCAAGTGGAGGAGTTTAAGTATCTTGGGGTCTCATTTACGAGTGAGGGGAAAATAGAGCGAGAGATTGACAGACGGATCGGAGCAGCCTCTGCAGTGATGCGGATGTTGTACCGGTCTGTTGTGGTGAAAAGGGAGTTGAGCTCTAAAGCAAAGCTGTGAATTTACCAGTCAGTCTACAGTTCTGCTCTGACCTATGGTCATGAGCTTTGGGTAATGACCGAAAGAATGAGATCGCCGATACAAGCAGCTGAATTCAGCTTTCTCCGTAGGATTACTGATCACCTTCAGAGATAGGGTGAGGAGCTCAGTCATCCGAGAGAGGCTCAGAGTAGAACCGCTCCTCCTCCACATCGAAAGTAGGAGGAGGAGGAGCCAGTTGAGGTGGTTTGGGCATCTGATCAGGATGCCTCCTGGACACCTCCCACTTGAGGTGTTTTGAGCACGTCCCATTGGGGGCAGACCCCGGGGCAGACCCAGGACACCCTGGAGAGACTACGTTTCCCAGCTGGCCTGCGAACGTCTTTGTATCCTCTCTGAAGAGCTGGAGCAGGTGGCCGGGGAGAGGGAAATCTGGACTTCTCTGCTTCAGCTACTTCCTCTGTGACCCAGACGTCCGGAAAAGCGGTAGAAAATGGATGGATGGATGGAGGTTCAATGTGGAGAGCATGCCATTTCCCTACCATCTCAGAACTTGCTCTGGAATTATAAAAATATATGGCAAGCAGGCAGAGGGATTCCAGATCGAGTCACTGGATGGTAAAGCCCTCATCTCTCTTCCACCACTCCTTGAGTGCCACGAAATCCCAAATAATCGAGCTGAGATCCCAGCACCAAATGCAGTTCTGCACCAGCCTCATCTCCATCACATCTCTAAGCTTATTCCAGAGTTGGAACCTGAAGCAGAAATACTTTTGCTCCTTGGAAGAGATGTACTAAGAGTGCATAAGGTCAGACAGCAGGCAAATGAACCGCACAATGCTCCCTTTGCCCAATGTCTAGATCTGGGCTGGGTAGTGATAGGAGAGGTCTGCTTAGGCAACACACACAAGCCAACAGTCAATACATTTAAGACTCATATATGGGATAGCAGTCGCCATTCAGTCTTTGAACCCTGCTCGAACTCCATGTTTATCAAGAAAACGCAACAAAGCTTCACCAGGCCCGGTGTAACGGGCCACAGTATACCCCCAGTCCAGACTATACCCGGGGTTAAAGCGGCCTAGGCTAGATTATACCTCGGGTATATTATGGCTTAAGCCAATTCATACCCCCGAGGCCAGTTTATACCGCCCATGATGTCAGCAGTGCTGAGTGATATACACAAGAATTACTTATTACCTCCACCAAGAAGGTAATGCAGTCGGGGTGGTTTGTCTCTGTCTGTTAGCAGGATGATGCAAAAACTACTGCACGGATCTTGGTGAAACTTGCAAAAGAGGTAGCACTTGTGCCAAGGATGAACCCATTAAATTTTGGTGATGATCTGAGAGTGCATACCTCCACCAAGGACCTTGTTTGTATTTGTACAGCAGGATTACACAAAAACTTCCTCTTTTGGCTGCTCCCTTTAGGGGTTGCCACAGTGGACCATCTGTCTCCATCTCACCCTATCCCTTGCATCTTCCTCTGTAACACCCAGTTTCTCCATGTCCTCCTTCACTACATCCATGAATCTTCTCTGTGGTCTTCCTCTTTTCCTCCTACCTGGCAGCTCCATCTTCAGCATCCTTTGTCCAATATATCCACTATCCCTTCTCTGCACATGTCCAAACCATCTCAGCCTTGCCTCTCTTTGTCTCCAAACCGCTCAACATGAGCTGTCCCTCTGATATACTCATTTCTAATCTTGGCCCTCCTAGTCACTCCCAATGAAAATCTTAGCATCTTCAACTCTGCCACCTCCAGCTCCATCTCCTGTCTTTTTGTCAGCGCCACCATCTCCAAACCATACGTAATAGCAGGTCTCACTACTGTCTTGTAAATCTTCCTTTTCACTCTTGCTGCTACCTTTCTGTCACAAATCACCCCTGACACTCGTCTCCACCCACTCCACCCTGCCTGCACTCTCTTCTTCACCTCTTGTGCATTTTCCATTGCTTTGGATGGTTGACCCCAGGTATTTAAACTCATCTACTTTCACTACTGCTACTCCTTCCATCTTTACCGTTGCACCTGCCTCCCTCTCATTCACACTGGTGTATTCTGTCTTGCTTCTACTGACTTTCATTCCTCTTCTCTCCAGAGCATACCTCAACCTCTCCAGGTTCTCTTCCACCTGCTCCCTACAGATCACAATGTCATCTGCAAACATCATTGTCAATGGAGACTCCTGCCTGACCTCGTCTGTCAGCCTGTCCATTACCATGGCAAACAAGGAGGGGCTTAGAGCCAATCCCTGATGTAACCCCACCCCCGCCTTGAATTCATCCATCACTCCTACAGCACACTTGACCACCGTCTCTCTGTCCTCATACATGTCCTGCACCACCCAAAAACTACTGGATGGATTTGGATGAAATTTTCCTGAGGTGGTCCTTGGCCTAGTGCAGATTTGAAACTCTTTCCCGGTTTTTAAATTGTGTTGATAGGGCAAGTAAAATCACAATTATGATAAACAACTTCTGTCATATTTTTCCGACTATGTTCATCACATTTGGTGTACATTTGGAGTGCCAAAAAACGGAAAGTGAAATGGAAAGTAAAACCGAAGGTGCTGATTCTAAATGCTATGTTTGTTTGATGTTGATAGACATTGTAAACACTGAGATATGGTTTACATATTGTAGCACTGCCACATATAGTTCCTCATTTAGTGCAGTGCATCAATATGGCTGCGTGTCCACCAAACTAGTTTTTTTTCAGTTCTGGGCGGCTATTTTCCATTCATTCTCTATGTAGTCCAGTGTTTACAGCGCTGAGCGCCCATGATGCTGAAACGCTTTCGGCGGTGGCCGTTTTTTGTTGCAGCGCTCAGAGCTGAAAAAGTTCAACTTTTCAGAGACTGCAGCTGAGCTAGCTTATCAATGTCAGACCTAAGCAGCCAATAAGAACAGCTGTGTGGGCGGGACATAGGATGCTGGTACTCATCTGTACTCAGACTCCTGCTTTCCGTGTCATCATGTTTCACATCCAGAGCTGCTAAAACACATTTCCTGTCCATTGTTTAGAGACTGCTATTAAAAAAATCGGAAGAAAGTCTGACCATAGGAAAGTGGAAGTGTTGAGCTGAGAGTGACAAGCTGTTGCTGGGATTCAGGGCACACACTTTTTTTTTCCCCCACAGCATCATGCACAAATGCTGAAAAAAAAAAAGGCTCAGGGCAGTCAGGTGACAAAAAACACGTTTTGTGGACACACAGCCTAAATTATGTTGATGCATTGCACTTTATGAATAAAATTACAGATACATAAAAATAGGCCTCATTATCATAAATAGTAAAATGTAATTGTAGCCAAGGGGACGGGCGATTAAGCCTAACTGGTGGCATCCAACCAGGGGTTTGAACCCACAACCTCCAGTTTCAGAGACCAGCACTCTACCTGTGTCTCTAAGAGGGTCGACCCACTTGACAAGCCAAGTAGGAATGCTTTTATTGACTCTGCTACATAATCAAGAAAACTTCATTTGTTGTTTGTGTCCCTATAGCACTGTTTCACAGTGTTGTTGCATTTATTTATGTTGAGCTGAGCTGTCAAAACGACCCAGGGGTGACGGGGCTGCATGCCCGTGAGATTGAGCCTTTTTTTTTTTTCTTCTATCTTTACATACTGCAATTTTTCCTGAGCTCAGGGTCTTTTCCTTTATTTTAAAGACATTAACTTCCAGTTATTTTTGGTGGCGTATCTGGACTCTCGCTCTCTTTTTTTTTTTTTTTTTTTGCCAGCGAAGATTTGTGGGGACATTGCTATGGATATCTGTTTTTGTGTGTGTGTTTGGAGTCACCTTATATGCTTGATAAGAGACTGAGTGTATTGAACTGAAAAATTATATTTCATTATTGATGAAAACAATTTTATGTACCAGTAAACCTGTAAAATAATTTAATGTGTAACTATTATTTTTTGTCTTTTGAGTTGAATTACAACACAGTCTCAGCACTATATTTGCTTGTGCATTTGAAATCATTTGTAACCCTTTTTTGGTAATAGTCTCTATTTAATAGTTGATTATAGCAGTATAATAGAAAAATATTTACCTGTGCGTAAAAGTGGGCAGGCGTGTCATTTATTTCGATATACAGTATATATGTCTGTTTATAAAATGGAAAAAAGTGGTCAGATCAGCTGATAATAACGTAAGGTAACGTAATGTAGTGATGTCATGATGTGGTGACATGTTGTAAATATAATGTTGTGGAGTGTGTAAATGAAGAGGCAGATTCATGGACAGACGATTTATTACACACTCCCATCTCACAAGCACAGAAAGGACTGAATCATTTCCACACGGACTCTCCTTTTCACTCAACTCTCTCTTCACACATTTACGTGGAAGTTTCTCATCACACAGCATGACATTTACATTACACTGCCTTCAACCCCCTTCCTTCCTGCTATATGCCCAGGAACTCCCTGGGCATTGTTCTCCCATGCTTATTCACTCTCTGTCTGAGGTGCTAAATAATCTGACTTCCCCAAGGTCCTACCCCCCCCCCCCCCCCCCCAGCATCTTAGACAGAACATTAGTCCACACGCTCTTTTGGCTTCAGTCTCCTCCCATATCTGCTGTAACTGGGGCTTACCGCCTCCGTGGCGCTGCTGTGCCGGTGGGGGGTTGCTGGGAGTGTGTCTGACTGCGGGTGAGCCATGGCGAGGGGGGTGGGGGAACTTTGCTCTGTCCGTGTGGCTGCTCTGGTGAATCGTTTCCCTGGGGAGCTCTCCTTGGGGGTCTTCCACGCCGAGGGGCCCTAGCCAACAGCACTTGCTCGTCTGCCACTACAAAGGCGGGTTTGAATCTGTCTATGCCAATTTTCTCCCGTCTACCGCCCAAGTCTAGCAAAAAATGCTTATTCCCTGTTTCCAACACTCTGAACGGTCCATCATAGGGTGGGCGCAATGGAGGGCGGTGGGCGTCGTGTCTGATGAACACGAACTCCGCGCTTTTCAACGTTTTAGGCAAGAAAGCATGCGGAAAACAGTGGTGGGCCAGGCCCGGCAGCGTGCCTGTGTTTGCGCTACGCTGCAAAAGCTGAGACGGGGAGCTGTCCGGCGCGGGATTATCTGGGAGAAATTCCCTGGGCAGCCGTAGGGGCTGCGCAAAAACCAGCTCTGCCGGGGAAGCTTCTAAATCCTCTTTTGGCGCGGAGTGCAACCCCAATAAAACCCACGGCAACCTGTCCACCCAATTTGCATCCGTCAGTGAAGCCCTGAGTGCTGCTTTCAGTGATCTATGAAAACGCTCGCATAACCCATTGGCCTGTGGGTTGTACGCGGTTGTGCGATGAATTGCAGCACCCAGGCTGTGGGCCATCGCGGACCAGAGGTCGGAAACAAATTGAGAGCCCTTGTCAGACGTAATGTCCGACGGGACTCCAAAACGCGCCACCCATGCTGTTAAAAAAGCGCGTGCCACGTCTGCGGAAGTGGTTGCCGCCAGCGGGACTGCTTCTGGCCAGCGCGTGGTGCGGTCCACCACTGTCAGGAGGTGCGTGCACCCCTGTGATGGTGGGAGGGGGCCCACGAGGTCCACGTGCACATGGTCGAACCTCTTAGCCGGTACCCGAAACGGCTCCAAGGGAGCCTTCGTGTGTCTGTGTACCTTGGCTCGTTGGCACGCTACGCAGGCTGCAGCCCACTCTTTTACTTGTTTGCGTAGGCTCGGCCACACAAACTTCTCTTCCACCAGTTTGACTGACGCGCGCACTCCTGGGTGTGCCAGAGTGTGAACCGACTCAAACACGCGACCGGGACCACCGGACGCGGGCGTCCCGTGGAGACATCGCAGATTGGGGGGGCATGCCGTCTTGCAGCACTCTGCTCTCCAGCCTTAACCCTGTTGGTCCAGACTGGAGCGCGCGCACGTCTGCATCGCTAATTTGCTCCGCGGCCATGGCTGCGTAATCTATCCCCACGTAGACTGGAGCCACCACAGCGCGCGAGAGGCAGTCCGCCACCACATTCAGTTTACCCGACACATGCTGAATATCGGTAGTAAATTCTGAGATCGCGGCCAGCTGTCTCTGCTGCCGGCCCGACCAGGGTTCTGAAACCTTGGCCATCGTGAATGCTAGTGGCTTGTGGTCCACGAACGCGGTGAAGCTGCGCCCTTCCACCCAGAACTGGAAGTGGTGTATGGCCGGCCAGGTGGAGGGCCAGCAACTCCCTGTCGAACGCGCTGTATTTACGTTCGCTGTCGCGCAAAGTTCTGCTGAAAAAGGCGAGCAGCTGCCAAGCCCCGGGGACGTGCTGCTCCACGACAGCCCCTATGGCCACGTCTGAAGCGTCGGTGGTGAGCGCTATCCGGGCCGCCGGGTCCGGATGCGCCAGCAGTGCGGCGTTTGCCAGGGCTGCTTTAACCTCCGAGAACACCCGCTCTCGCTCTGGGGTCCATTCGACCCCATCCGCGAGCTTCTGTCTCTTGAGCGCGGCGTACAATGGTTGCATGAGCTGCGCTGCGCGGGGAAGGAAACGGTTATAAAAGTTCACCATCCGCAAAAATTCTTGCAGCGCCCTGACCGTCTGAGGCCGGGGAAAATCCGCCATGGCGCGCACTTTGTCGGGCAACGGGATCGCTCCTTCCGGAGAGACGCGATGCCCCAAAAAGTCAATCTCCGTCATGCCGAACTGGCATTTCGCTGGGTTGATTATTAACCCATGCTCCTCCAACCTCCGGAAAACCGTCGTGAGGTGGGTTTTGTGTTCGTCTTCGGATGCACTGGCTACCAGGATATCGTCCAGGTAGATGAACACGAATGGGAGATCGTGCAGCACTGCATCCATCATGCGCTGGAACGTCTGTGCCGCACCTTTTAACCCGAATGGCATGCGCAGGAACTCGAATAAACCAAACGGAGTTATTACCGCTGTTTTGGGTACGTCCTCCGCGCGCACTGGGACCTGGTGGTAACCGCGGACCAGGTCTATTTTGGAAAAAATGCGTGCTCCAGCGAGGTGAATGGAAAAATCCTGTATTTGGGGAATCGGGTAGCGGTCGTGTGCTGTGGCGTTGTTCAACCTGCGGAAATCACCACACGGTCACCACGATCCCTCAGTCTTAGGGACCATGTGTAGTGGGGATGCCCATGGGCTGTTCAAACGCCTGATGATGCCCAACCTTCCCAGGTTGGCGAACTCCTCGTGTGCTATGGCCAGTTTAGCTGCGTCCAAGCGCCGAGGCCCTGCGAAAACGGGCGGCCCAGTGGTGGTGATAAAGTGCTCCACCCCGTGTTTAGCGATGGCCGCCGAAAACGTCGGGACCGTGAGTGCTGGGAACTGAGTGAGCAGTGCGTGGAACTTACCGCCTGGAGCTGTGACGTTGGCTTGTGCTGTTGGCCGGGTCCCTCGAGCTATACAGGGGAGAGATTCAAGGGACAGTGCATTAACTAGGCGCCTGTTAGCAACATCCACAAGTAAACCATACGCACACAGAAAATCAGCGCCCAGGATCGGGCAACACAGTGCTGCTATGATAAAAGTCCACTCGTACGAGCGTCCATGTAGAGATAAGGCCAGTGTTCTCTCACCGAACGTCTTTATCTCCGAGCCGTTTACTGCCACAAGTCCGCGGCCACTAGGTCCTGCCAGCCGGTCAGCGTAGGACGGCAGGATGACGCTCTTCTGGGCTCCGGTGTCGACGAGGAAGCGTCTCCCCGAGTGCGAGTCTGTCACGTAGAGTAGCTTGTTCTCTTCACCGGCGGTCGCAGCTCCTACCGACTGCCGGCCTTGGCATTTCCCGAGCGCTTGAACTGGCACGGTGGCGCACATCTGTGTGCGTTCTCTCTGAAGTGGCGGTGGTAGAAGCAGAACGTGTCTCTCTGGCGCTCCTTGGTCCCCGCTGCCGCTACCGTCGGTGGCTCCTCGCCTCCTCTGGTCGTCTCGCTGGGCTCCGCCGCCGCCGCGTTGACTGTGATCGCCCTGGTGGTGAGGATGATCCGGTCTGCCTCCTGGGCTAGCGTACGGTAGTCACGTGCGGCCAGCAACGGCGAATTGGCCAGAACCGCTCTCGCCTCTGTTTGAAGGTTCTGGAGGAAAAGGTGGGCAAACAGAAAGTGCCCGTCGTCCGTGCCCATTAACACCAACATCTTCTCCATCAGGTCGACGGCCGAACCATCTCCTAACTCGGTCCACCCCAGGAGCCTCTCCGCTCTCTCGCATTCCGAGAGCGTGTAGTGCCGGGTCAGCGCAGCCTTGAGCGCCTCGTATTTGTTGCGGGCTGGAGGCTGATCGAGCAGGCTTGCTACCTGGTGGGCTGTGCGGGCGTCCAGCGCTGCTACCACATGGTAGAACTTGGTGTCGTCTGCCGCTACTCCCCGGAGGGCGAACTGGGCCTCGGTGTGGTGGAACCAAGAGCGCAGGTTGTGTGCCAGAAGTCCGGTAGCTTGACTGAAACCGCGCACGCGTTGCTGGGGGTTCCAAGTCCGGGCTGTCTGTGGGATGGCTGCTGCGTCGCTGGGGCTTCCCGACCGGTCCGGCTCCGGGGTTCTTGCCTCGTGTTCCATAATTCGTCTGGGGTCACCAGTGTGGAGTGTGTAAATGAAGAGGCAGATTCATGGACAGGTGATTTATTACACACTCACATCTCACAAGCACAGAAAGGACTGAATCATTTCCACACGGACTCTCCTTTTCACCCAACTCTGTCTTCACACATTTACATGGAAGTTTGTCATCACACAGCATGACATTTACATTACACTGCCTTCAACCCCCTTCCTTCCTGCTATATGCCCAGGAACTCCCTGGGCATTGTTCTCCCATGCTTATTCACTGTCTCTGTCTGAGGTGCTAAATAATCTGACTTCCCCAAGGTCCTACAATGTGTAAATACAGTCAAAACCTCTTTACATAAGAGGGGTATATTCTGGCCTGGAGGGGTATAGTCTGGCCTAGGCTCTTTTACATCTCGGGGTATAGTTTGGCCGAAGTGAATTTATCTCCTGGGGTATACCCGGGTTTAATCTGGGTGGGAGTTGATTTGGCCTGTTACACTGGCAAATCACCAGAGCAGATGTTAGGACAGACGGTCTTCATTTGAACTGTGCATGACAACCAACCCGCTCCACTGATGGAGGACATTCTTTCTAAAAATCGTAGAAATGAATGTCTATAGGGATGACGTTAGCAACCGGGTCGTCCCTCTCCCATTTAAAGAACCACACCAGTGTTTACCAAACAAAGAGCAGGCAGTCATGTGGTTCATCTCTCCTCAATGCACCCTTAAAAGGAGACCTGAGATGCAAGAACAGTATGTGACATTCATGGAGAAGATCATCACCAGCGGTCACACTGAGGTAGCACTACAATTGGACAAAGGTGAAGAATGGTGGAATCTACCTTCCTTTGGAGTGTACCACCCACAAAGGCCCAATCAAATCAGGGTGATGTTTGACTCTAGCGCCAAATATTGTGGTGTCTCACTCAATGACGTGCTCCTTACGGGGCCTGACCTTATTAACTCCCTCCTCAGTGTCCTTCTGCGGTTCTGTAAAGAAAGTTACAATCCTTGCAGATTTCCAGTAGCTGTTCCACTGTTTTCTGGTGCACAAAAACCATCGGAACTTCTTCCGTTTTTTTGTGGCACAAGGACAGTGATCTCAGCAAGCCTGTCATTGAGTACCGAATGAAGGTCACGTTTTTGGCAATACACCATCTCCTGCTGTAGCTATTTATGGACTGCGAAGAGCCATTTGGGAAGGCGCACATGAACATGGTGACAACACTGTCAAGTTTGTGGAGAGACACTTTTACGTAGACGATGGCTTGATATCTTTACTATCTGAAGCAGAGGCCATCGACTTGCTCCAACAAACACAGGCTTTGTTTACCAAACTGAACCTTCGGTTACACAAGTTTGTGTCAAACTCTATGGCAGTCACCAGAGCTTTCACACCCAAAGATTGTGCCCCAGTAACTAAAGATTTAGATTTAAGTGGTGAAACGGTACCCACACAGCAAAGCTTGGGTCTACTCTGGGATATCAGTGCAGATACATTCACCTACTCTGCGTCAAATACTATTAAACCATACATGCGACGTGTTCTTTCTGCTGTCAACAATGTCTTTGATCTTCTTGGCCTACTGGTACCTGTTACAATCCAGGGAAGAGCTCTTCTCAGGGATCTTACCTCTGAACTGTCTGATTGGGACGTACCACTCCTAGAAGATAAACCTGTGCTGTGGCTTACCTGAAGGCAGTTCACGAAGATGGGAAAGGTGAAGTGGGATTTGTAATGGGCAAGGCTAAACTAGCACCCCAGTCAGAGCCAACAATCCCTAGGCTCAAACTCTGCACAGCTGTTCTTACAGTAGAAATGGCGGATCTCATTCAAGATGAGCTGGGCCTTAAGTTGGACGCAGTCCAGTTCTATACGGACAGTAAAGTTGTCCTTGGATACATCTTTAATGAGATGAAACGATTCTGTACATGCGTCCATAACCGAGTCCAACGTATCCGTCAGTCCTCAAGTCCTGAACAGTGGAATTATGTATGCACAGAAGAGAACCCAGTGGACCACGCGTCCAGATCCTTACCTGCATCTCGTCTTGCACAAACATCTTGGTTCACTGGTTCCTCCTTTCTGCACCAGACATCCACAGCAACAACACAAACCACTAAGAGGTTTGAGCTCGTCGAACCTGAGAAACAATTAGCGAGCCGGCCACAAGTACAAACCCGCACTACTTACTTGGAGGAAGCAACACTTCATTTTAATCATTTCCAACGGTTCTCCACCTTCACCTCCCTAGTCAGAGGGGTTGCTTTCCTCATCCATATGGCAAGAGGCCATAACCAGTCAAACCAAAACAGCACATACAAAGGTTGGCATAGATGTAACTTACCTCATACTGCTGATGAAATAACTCAAGCAAAGGATATTATCCTGAAAGCAGCTCAGAAGGCGGCATTTTCAAGAGAGCTGTTCACCGTGTGATACAAGAAAGTGGTGCCAAGAAACAGCCCCTTACTGAAACTTAACCCAATCCTGGAGGATGAACTCATTTGTGTGGGAGGCCAGCTAAAGTATTTTGGACTAACACCTGTAGAAAAGAACCCAATAATCCTGCCCAAGGATAGCCGTATCGCTCTACTGCTCACACGACATCACCATGAGCAGGTAAAACACCAGGGCCACCATCTGACGGAGGGAGCAATTAGGGATGCAGGTCTGTGGATCCTGGGTGGCAAAACACTAATCAACTCAGTTCTGCACAAATGCATAACATGTCTCAAGCTACGAGGGAAACTGGAAGAACAGTGCATGGCTAACCTACCACCAGAACACCTTCTTGCTTGTCCTCCCTTTTTGTATGTGGGGCGTGATGTTTTTGGGCCTTGGTTTGTTTCAACTAGACAAACCAGAGGAGGGCAGGCAGAGAGTAAGCGATGGGCTATTATGTTGAGTTTAGTCTAGTGGCTAGGAGGGGTTCCCATGCACCCCCCGGAAATCAACTTTTAAACAGCATTTCTGGAATGCTCTGGATAAGCTGTTAACGAAATGCCTTGTTCCCAAGCTTGCAAAATGTCCCACGTGACTTTTTTATGCTAATTTTATGTAAATTATTGCCGCCATTACCAGAAAATGCATTTTTTGTTATATCTCTTTAAATGTTTGAGAAAACTCCTTAATTATGGCTTCTACACCCATGTTATGAAGGTCAATTGTCACATTGAACCTATTTTCAGAATGCCCATATTTGTATAGAACAAGAAAATATGCAAATTAGGTCCGCCATTGTGCAAAAATCTTTATTTCTCTATATCTCTACCAGTCTTGGACATAGCCTCACCAAAATGGTTTCTACCTCCCTTATTACATGGTCAAACAATACGATAACGTTATCATTGTTGTGAATACACGTGTTACTAGTATGTTATGAAATCCTGTAATTACGGCTGCCATTAAGAATAGTTTTTTCGCCCTATTTTGGCTCCTTTTAGAGATAAACGTTTTCTAGGAGCTTCTACCTCCCTATTAACATGGTCAAGGAACATGATAAAAACTAATCATGTGTTCATTTCTAACAGTAATATGTAAATATTACGCATCATCATCATCCTCTTCTTCTATGTCGTCTACTGCGTCGTCTTCAGACTCTTCTTCACTGTCGTCTTCACCAGCAGTATCTAGGATATCTACGAGTGAAGTAGGTAGCGCCTCTCCATAGTACCAGATGGGTTCTAGTACTTCCTGGTCTGTTCTTAACCAACCCTGACCCTCATCGTGTGGTTTCGGCTTTTCGAAGATAGCTTGGTGAGCTCGGTAAATTGTATGATTCCATTTCAGTCCAGTGAGGGAGATCATTTGATGAAAAATAATATGTCATAGACCTCAGTTGTACTGACCAGTAATACAACATAAAGTTTGGACATTTCAGACCTCCACGATCAAATGGTAAATATAGTAAGGACAGACGTAACCTAGCCTTCCTGTTGCTCCATATAAATTCCACTAACTTTTTTTTAATTCTTGAGAATAGATCTGAAGGTGGTGGTAAAGGAATGTATTGAAATAAATAAAGTATTTTAGGTAAGATATTACTTTTAAGTATATTGATTCTCCCTATCATCGACATTGGTATTGACATCCATCTCTGAATTAACTCATTAATGTCTGTCATTAAGGCTTCATAGTTGGCACTGGCGACTAATTCTAGCTTAGGCACAATTTGAATTCCTAAATATTTAAACTGATTTACAACATTGAATTGATTTACCTCAGGAGCTGGGTGATTTCTCTGGGTCTCATTTAGCATTAATATTGAAGATTTATCCATCCATCCATCCATCCATCCATCTTCTACCGCTTTTCCGGAGGTCCGGGTCGCGGAGGCAGCAGTTCAAGCAGAGAAGCCCAGACTTCCCTCTCCCCAGCCACCTGCTCCAGCTCTTCAGAGGGGATACCAAGGCGTTCCCAGACCAGCTGGGAGACATAGTCTCTCCACCGAGTCCTGGGTCTGCCCCGGGGTCTCCTCCCAGTGGGACGTACCTGAAACACCTCAAGTGGGAGGCGTCCAGGAGGCATCCTAATCAGATGCCCATACCACCTCAACTGACTCCTTTCAATGTGGAGGATCAGCGGTTCTACTCTGAGCCTCTCCCGGATGACTGAGCTCCTCACCCTATCTCTGAGGGTGAGCCCAGCAATCCTACGGAGAAAGCTCATTTCAGCCGCTTGTATCCGCGATCTCGTTCTTTCGGTCATTACCCAAAGCTCGTGACCATAGGTGAGAGTAGGAACGTAGATTGACTGGTAAATCGACAGCTTTGTCTTAGAACTAAGCTCCCTCTTCACCACAGCAGACCGGTACAACGTCCGCATCACTGCAGCTGCTGCTCCAATCCATCTGTCGATCTCTCGCTCCATTTTCCCCTCACTCGTGAACAAGACCCCAAGATACTTAAACTCCTCCACTTGGGGCAGGAGCCTGTCCCCAACCCGGAGAGGACAATCCACCTTTTTCCGACTGAGGACCATGGACTCGGACTTGGAGGTGCTGATTCTCATCCCAGCCGCTTCACACTCAGCGGCAAACCGTCCCAGCAAGAGCTGTAGGTCATTGCTGGATGAAGCCAACAGGACAACATCATCTGCAAACAACAGAGATGAGATCCTGTGGTCACCAAGCATGACACCCTCCATTCCCTGGCTGCGCCTAGAAATCCTGTCCATAAAAATTATGAACAGGATCGGTGACAAAGGGCAGCCCTGGCGGAGTCCAACTCTCACTGGGAATGACTCCGACCAAGTGTTGGCAATACGAACCAAACTCTCACAACGGTCGTACAGAGACCGAATAGCTCGTAACAACAAGCCCGATACCCCATACTCCCGAAGCACCCCCCACAAAAATCCACGAGGGACGCGGTCAAATGCCTTCTCCAAGTCCACAAAACACATGTAAACTGGTTGGGCAAACTCCCACGAACCCTCAAGAATTCTCGAGAGGGTAAAGAGCTGGTCCGATGTGCCACGGCCAGGACGAAAACCACATTGCTCCTCCTGAATCCGAGGTTCGACCAACGGCCGGACTCTCCTCTCCAGTACCTTGGCATAGACCTTCCCAGGGAGGCTGAGGAGTGTGATCCCTCTAAAGTTGGAGCACACCCTCCGGTCCCCTTTTTTGAAGAGAGGAACCACCACCCCGGTTTGCCATGCCAAAGGCACTGCCCCCGACCTCCACGCAATGTTGCAGAGGCGTGTCAACCATGACAACCCAACAACATCCAGGGCCTTGAGGTACTCAGGGCGAATCTCGTCCACCCCCGGGGCCCGGCCACCAAGGAGATTTTTAACCACCTTGGCGACCTCAGCCCCTGTGATAGGCGAGTCATCTCCCTCGTCCCCAAACCCTGCTTCCTCTGTGGAAGGCGTATCAGTGGGATTGAGGAGATCCTCGAAGTATTCCTTCCACCGCCCGACGATATCCCCAGTTGAAGTCAACAGTGTCCCATCCGCACCATACACAGTGTGGACGGGGAGCTGCTTTCCCCTCCTGAGCCGCCGAACAGTTTGCCAGAATCTCTTTGAAGCCGACCGAAAGTCTTGTTCCATGGCCTCACCGAACTCCTCCCATACCCGGGTTTTTGCTTCAGCAACCACCCGAGCTGCACTCCGCTTGGCCTGCCGGTACACCTCAGCTGCTTCGGGAGTCCCACAAGCCAACCAAGCTTGATAGGACTCCTTCTTCAGCTTAATGGCCCCCCTCACCACTGGTGTCCACCACTTGGTTCGGGGGTTGCCACCACGAGATGCACCGACCACCTTGCGGCCGCAGCTCTGGGCCGCCGCTTCAACAATAGAGGTGGAGAACATGGCCCATTCAGACTCCATGTCTCCAGACTCCCTCGGAATGTGGATGAAGTTCTTCCGGAGGTGGGAGTTGAAGACCTCCCGGACAGGGGCCTCAGCCAGACGCTCCCAGCACACCCTCACTATACGTTTGGGTCTACCAGGTCTGAATGGCTTCCTCCCCTGCCATCGGATCCAACTCACCACCAGGTGGTGATCAGTTGACAGCTCTGCACCTCTCTTTACTCGGGTGTCCAAGACATACGGTCGCAGGTCTGATGATACGATAACAAAATCGATCATCGACCTGCGACCTAGGGTGTCCTGGTGCCAGGTGCACATATGGACACCCTTATGCTTGAACATGGTGTTCGTTATAGACAGACTGTGGTTAGCACAGAAGTCCAATAACTGAACACCACTTGGGTTCAGATCGGGCAGGCCATTCCTCCCAATCACCCCCCTCCAGGTTTCACTGTCGTTGCCCACGTGCGCATTGAAGTCCACCAGTAGGACAATGGAGTCTCCAGGAGGAGTACCCTCCAGCACCCCAGTCACAGACTCCAAAAAGGGTGGGTACTCTGAAACATCATTTGGTGCATAGGCACAAATGATGGTCAGGACCCGTTTCCCAACCCGAAGGCGCAGGGAAGCAACCCTTTCGTCCACCGGGGAAAACTTCAATATAGAGGCAGCAAGGTGGGGCGATACAAGAATACCCACCCCTGCTCGTCGCCTCTCGCCCGGGGCAACTCCAGAAAAGGCCAAGCTCCAGCCCCTCTCCAGGAGACTGGTTCCGGAACCGGAGCTGTGTGTTGAGGTGAGGCCGACTATATCTAGCCGGTATCGCTCAACCTCGTACACCAGCTCAGGCTCCTTCCCCACCAGAGAGGTGACATTCCATGTACCAAAAGCCAGTTTAGAAAGCTTGGGATCAGTCCGCCAAGGTCTCCGCCTTTGACCGCCACCTAATCCACATAGCACCGGACCCCCATGATCCCTCCTGCAGGTGGTGGACCCACTGGAGGGCGGACCCTTGTAACTCCTTCGGGCTGAGCCCGGCCGGGTCCCATGGGTGGAAACCCGGCCACCAGACGCTAGCCTTCGAGCCCCTCCCCCAGGCCTGGCTCCAGGGTGGGGCCCCGGTAACCCCATACCGGGCGGGGTACACTGAATCCTTGATATACAATTTATCATGAGAGTCTGTTGGATCGTTCTTAGTCTGAAGATTTAGTTTGAAGATTTAGTTTTATTTATTTTATATCCTGATATTTCCCCAAAATTCTTTATTAAATTCAACAAGGTCGGAATTGATTTTTTAAGATTCGACATAAACAAAATTATGTCATCCTCATACAGGGAGATTTTATGTTCTGTTGGTCCAACTTTAATTCCATATATTTGTGGGTGTAAACGTACTGCCATTGCTAAAGGTTCAATTGCCATAGTAAACAATAAAGGTGAAAGTGGACAGCCTTGTCGACATCCTCTATTGATCTTTATTGATTTTGAGATATTGCTGTTTGTTAGGATTTCTGCTGTAGCATTATTATATATTATCTGAACCCATTTTATGAAATTATTTCCAAGTCCAAACCTTTGTAAGACTTCAAAAAGAAAGGGCCATTCGACCCTATCAAAGGCCTTTTCGGCATCCAATGATAGGAGAGCTGTATCTGGTGCTTCTTTATTAGAATAAATAATATTAAATAGTCTTCTTACATTATGGAAGCCTTGTCTTCCCTTCATAAAGCCATTCTGATCTCGGTTAATAATATTTGGTAATATTTCTTGTATTCGTCTTGCTAAAATTTTACAGATTATCTTAAGGTCAGCATTTAATAGACTTATTGGTCTCATTTTCACACCTGGTTTTGGCAACAGTATAATTAAGGCATTATTCATGTATGGTGGTAAATTACTATTTTGAAATGCTTCTAAAACCATTTCCAAAAAAGGTTTTATTAATTTATTCTTAAATTTTTTTATAAAGGTCAACTGGAAGACCATCTGGTCCTGCACTTTTTCCTGATTTCATATTATCAATGGCTAGCCCAACTTCTTCTTGACTAATTTTAGACTCCAGTATCTCCCTGTTTTCATTTGGAATACACGGTATAGATAGTCCATCCAAAAACCCATTTAGTTTTGTTAAGTCAGTTTCATTTTTTGTATCATATAATTTTTCATAGTAATCTCTAAAGGCTCTATTAATTTCTAAAGGATCTACAACTACCTGTCCGTTACTTATAATACTGGTAATTGGTGTTTTAAATTCTAATTGTTTAATCTGCCATGCCAATAATTTTCCTGATTTTTCACCTTGTTCATAAAAAGATTGTTTCAATCTTAGAAGACTCGAGGCAGCTTTATTCGCTGATTTTTTTGTCATATTCAGCTCTCAGAATCAGTAATTCGTTCTCTAACTTTGGGTCACTTCCTGCATACACTTTCTCTTGAAGAATTTTTATTTTATGTTCCAATTGGACTCTCTCCTCTCGAGTCTTCTTAGATTTTGAACCTGTATAACTAATAATATGCCCCCTAATAAAAGCTTTGAAAGCCTCCCACTTTATACATGCTGATGTTTGTGTAGTATTGATATCAAAGAACTCATCTGTTTTTCTATGTACTTAACAAATTCCTCATCCTGAAGCCGTTTATGCTGAAATTGCTACCTACCTGGTTCCTTTGTCAATTTCTTATCTACATATATGAGACAACAGGGTGCATGATCAGAGATCACAATATTATCATAAAAGCAGTTTTGAATCTTGGACCTTAATTCTGTGGAGATCAAAAAATAATCAATACGTGAGAATGTCTTGTAGGTATTAGAATAACAAGAGTAGGCTTTAACTTGTGGTTTCATTTCTCTCCATATATCTAGCAATCTCAATTCTTTCATAAAATGCTTAATGATCATCCTGCATCCATTGTGCGTACAGTCCAGTCCTGTTGATCTATTTATACCGGGGTTCAATGTACAATTAAAATCCCCTGCTATTATATGTTGCCCTGTAAGTGATGATAAGATAAGAAATAAATTAGCAAAGAACTTTTGGTCATCTATATTGGGACTGTCAGGAATCTGAAACTCAAGACTCACAAAATAATAGTACTCTGTTAGGTTCGTACCTTAATAAGATTCGAGACACAAAATGTGTTCAAAGTTTTACTTGTACAAGGAGCAACACACCTCTGATTACAGATGGGAAATGCGCGCTGCCATACAAAGGCAGCACGTCCCTTTTATACTGAGCAGGTCAGACACAGGAAACATCTGCTGCAACTTTATGGGCACCTTTGTGGTGACTGATAAGACCGTGAAACAGTCAGGCTTTGTAGTGAAACAGTCAGGCTTTGTGGTGACTGATAAGGCCGTGGAACAGTCAGGCTTTGTAGTGAAACAGTCAGGCTTTGTGGTGACTGATAAGGCCATGGAACAGTCAGGCTTTGTAGTGAAACAGTCAGGCTTTGTTGTGTAACACAAAGACAACTCCGTGTCAGCACATGACTTCTTGCACACCGGTTTCTAAACTTTAAGTAAATACAGATTATTCCGGTTTGTTGAGGTATGTCTGTTACAGGGTGAGTTAAACCTTCCTGATGCAGCATTGTTGCAGCCATTGTAAGGGAAAAAATACAGAAAAGTTCAGCTAAAAACTAATTATGAAATGATAACATATTTGTACATATATACAATTTCTGACAATTTCCTCCTGTTTATCAGTTCATAATTTTTTATCACATACAGACATCAGAACAATGTAACTTCAAAAGATTTTCTACATTGTCTTCATAGAGTATCATTTCCAAATTTAAACAGGAGCACAATTATCATTGTTATCCACCTCTTCGGTATTTAAAGGAGTGTATTGGTCTTGGAACATTTGTTGTATCATAAATGTATGTTGAGACAGAGCGCGAGACATCATTGATTTGACACAGGGAATCACAAAGCAACATGACAGAAACATGCATATCATTATTATAATAAAAGGCATAAAGGCTTTAAGAAGCACCTGCCACCAACTTCCTGTGAATAACCAGTCTAACCAACCAGATTGTAGCTTCTCATCATAATCATTCATGATTGCCTGCTGCACTTGTTCCATGACGGTAATAGCGGTATCCATACTTTCAGAGACAGAGGGAATGTAAGTGCAACAGGACCCGTTAAACATAGCACATACACCTCCTTGGACGGCTAAAACTAGGTCCAATGCTATTCTGTTTTGCATAACCATAACTCTAGTCTGTTCAGTTACATTGGATAAAACCTTCAAAGCAACAGTAGTGGCATTAACAAACGTTAACAGTCTGTAGTTCATTTCTTCAAATTTTGTCATTAACTGGCCAACTCCATATGGGGCGAAAATTGAATGTCCAACCTTGTCACCCAGTGTCCATAATTTATATTTCTGTGGGACAGTAAGTCCAGCAGCACTAAAAAGGGACTGAATACTTCTTTTCTTCTTAGCGTGTCCTGAGGAGTTGTCATCAGAGTAGAGAACAAATGATCCATCAGTAACAGTCACTGGAGCACAAATTCCTCCCCAATTGGGAGGTAGTTGAGCGTAGAGTTTAGAACCACATAACCAATGAACTTCTTTGATAACATAGGTGCCGTTACTTTGAACTGTGCCCGTAATGCTAGTCTTCCTGACAGTGTAATTTTGTGATCTATACCTTGGACTAGGTAATATAGGTGTAAAAGAACAATCTGTTGCTCCGCTGCACTGTGAGGTACAAGGTAACAACACTGTTAAACATTGTCGTGGAAGAAGTTTCCCCAACGCCGTGGTACCATTTGAATATACACATGCTGGGAAAGTCACATTTTTCTTTGTAAAGGCAAATCTAGTTAATGATTGTGTTACATTCATAGCTATAATCTGATCAGGACATGTCATTTGATAAGAGGTGTTATCATGACATGACAACTGTCATCTCTGCTGGAGTCCGAGTTCCACCCTATGCAGGACATACTGGATGCACTGAGGAGCTCATTTAGCAGCAGACTACATCATCCCAGGTGCACAACCGAGAGGTTTCGTAGGTCCTTCCTACCAACGGCTGTCAGACTGTACAACCTAAGCAGGGCTGCTCGCAGAGATAGCAAAAAGACGTAACAAACTAATAGGTTTTTTTTTGTTTTTTTTTTTTGAATGCAAAAGATGCAATAGACTTACACAATGGTCCTCTCCGGCATACAACTAGGAACATACCGGTCGCTATGGAGGGTGAGAATATGTATGGGCACATAATCATACCATGTAGGATAACTAAATAGACGGTTATGCTGTTTCATCCCACCTAGCAACAATGCTCTGCACTGTGTGTGTTTATATATTTACATATTTATTCCATCTAGCTACAATGCTCTGCACTGGGTGTGTTTATATTTATATATCTATATATTTATTCCATCTAGCTACAATGCTCAGCACTGGGTGTGTTTATATTTATATATCTATATATTTATTCCATCTAGCTACAATGCTCCGCACTGTGTTTTTATATATCTACATATTATTCCATCTAGCTACATTGCTCCGCACTGTGTGTGTTTATATACTTGCATATTTATTCCACCTAGCTGCAATGCTCCATACTGTGGGTGTTTATATATTTACATATTTATTCCATCTAGCTACAATGCTCTGCACTGTGTGTTCATATATTCATATATTTATTCCATCCAGCTACAATGCTCTGCACTGTGTGTCTGTGTGTGTGTGTGTGTATATATATATTTTATAGTAATATGTACATATGTATATTAGCTGCTCTTGCTTGCTTGTTTTTTTTTTGTTTTTTTTTTCTTGCCTTCTGATTGTTGCTCTGAGTGTTGCTATCCCTGTGCTGTTGCAATCCTGGAATTTCCCCGTTGTGGGACTAATAAAGGCTTATCTTATCTTATGATTTTTCATGGTAATATCGGGTAGGAATCCCCAGGCTGAAATCTCTAGTATACAGTCAGACACGTTTATAGGAAAGGGTTCAGCCTTTAGGATTGGTCCCTTAGTGGTTAAAGGCAACAAAGAACAAGCCCAACAACTGCCGTTTCCTCTTGTCAGACGAGCATTGAGGAACATATACTGATACCACTGATTAGTCATAAATAGTGTTTCTGTGACATGTTCCTCTATATTCCTATTATCTCTTCTCAAGGGTGGTGAGGTGATAATGATGAGGACCAATAGCGGGATGCTCAAGAAGGTCAGAGTCAGTCTCAGGATTATCATGGTGCCTGATTCCCCTGGGAGTGTGCCTATAGACTCAGGTCACTGTCTTCACCGGGTTTGAGACGAGTCTTATCCTTAAAAGGACTAGACTCCCCTTTGTAACCGGACTTACCCTAGGGGTGGCTGGAGGTCACCAAGGGGCACCTGAAGTCTTTTAACATGTGACAGATGAATCCAAGAAGGTCTTTCAGCAATCCTCACTGCGGTAGGTGTGGTCAATAATACTTGATAAGGTCCAAGCCACCTCACGGAATTCCAATTCTGTCGGTGATGGTTCTTTATGAAGACATAATCACCAGGCTGGAGGGAATTTTCTGGGCCCTCCTGTGGAGTAGAGAAAGATCTGACAGATTCAACATAATCTTTCATTTGTTTACATTCTTTCAAATGCTCTCCAAGAGTCTTATAAGGGTTAGTGGCAGTTAATGGGAGTAGGTCAGGTAGAATATAGGGCCTATGAAAGGCGCATTCAAATGGAGATAACCCACTCTTCTTTTCTGGGATGGTGTTAATGGTTAACTTCACTACAGTTAATGCCTTAGGCCATGAAATTCGTTGGTCATGCATTACTTTGTTTAGCATTTGCTTAACAGTACCATTTTTCCTTTCCACTAGACCTGCACTTTGTGGGTGATAAGCAGTGTGAAACTTCAGCTGTGTTCCAACGGCAGAAGTAAGATCCTTAACCATTTGTGCTGTGAAGTGTGTGCCATTATCTGCATAAATGGTCTCCGGTATTCCAAACGTGGGAAATATGTTGTTTTGTAAAACTTTGCAAACAAATTTAGCATCAGCCTTTGCTGTAGGATGAATTTCTGTCCATTTAGTATAGGTGTCAATGAGGACCAGACAATACTGCAGTTGTCCCACTTTTGATAGTTCAATAAAATCCATACACCATTGAGAAAAGGGCATTTTAGGTGGTGGGAAACTACCATGTCTCGTCCTCATTGCACCTTGTGCATTGTTTTGTATGCAGATTAAACATTGTTGGCACACTTTTTTCATTTCTTTCAAAATTCCTGGGCAGAAAAAATGTTTTTCAGCCTGTGCCTTCATTCCTCCTGTGGATACATGGCCACTGCCATGAGTCAAGATCGACAGCCAGCGATACAAGGAGGGAGGAAGGATTATTTTACCATCAGTAGTGCAATAAATTCCATTGTTTGAAACAATTGCTCCAGGGGGCATAGTCATTTCCTTCTGTGCGTCAAGCAACACAGTAATATCTACATTGTTAGGTGCTGTGAGGTATATTGTTGCTCCGTGTCCCTCAGCAGCGCACCGGGCCACATGGTCCGCCAATGCATTACCTTTGGTTAATAAATCACTACCCCTTGTATGCGCTGGGCAGTGAACAATAGACAATGACTTTGGCAATTTCAAAACGTGTCAAAATCTGTAAAAGATCACTATGTTGTGTTGGTTTGCCAGTAGATGTTTTAAAACCTCTAAGCTGCCATAAAGCTGTATGAGTATGTGCAGCATTAAATGCATACTTGCTGTCTATACAGATAGTGACATCAATGTTCTTTGACCATTTTAAATCAGCAATCAGTGCCAACAGCTCTGCTTTCTGAGCAGAAGCTGGTTGAGGTACGTTTTCAACAATCAAAACTTCAGTTAAAGTAGTTACAGCATACGCAGTTGATGTGGATCCGTCTGGCAGTTTCACAGATGAACCATCAGTGAAAAGCCAGAGGGAGTCAGGGCGTAATGTTTGTGACAAATCAGGGCGTGGGAGAAATTCCTTCAATGATTGCTGCACACAGTCATGGTCTGGTGCATCAGTGGTATCACTACTAGAGGGCAGCAGGGTAGCAGGGTTCAATGAAGTACATCTAACAAATGTGAGGTGCGGCTGAGACAACAGTGTCATAGTATAGCGTAAACACCTAGCATTTGATAGCATAGTCTGTCCATGTTCTGATAGAAGCATGTCAACAGCGTGTGGCACATGTACAATCAAAGAATGATATAAAACAATGTCTAAAACAACATTTACAGCATCAACGGTTGCGGCAACAGTTTTCATGCATGGTGGGAGACCTGTAGCGACTGGATCTAACTTTCTAGAATAATATGACAAAGGCTTATAATCTCCTGCATGTATTTGAGTTAAAACTGCTGACATATGTCCGTTTACTACATCACAGAAGAGATGAAACGGTTCTTCATAATTTGGAATATGCAGGGCACACACAGTTGAAAGCATAGTTTTCAAAAAATCAATAGCTGCCACATGCTCTGCATTAAGCTGAATTTTTGAGTGTAGATTACCCTGGGGCCCCCGAAGTAGTGCATACAATGGTGCAGTGTGTTGGGAAAAATTTGGCAACCATTGCCTGCAGTAATTCAGGGTGCCTAAAAGAGACATCAACTCTTTTTTTGTTTGTGGCAAGGGTAAATTTTGTATTGCACTCACTCTATCCTTTTCCAACATTTTACCCTCAGATGTTAATGTATGTCCAAGAAATTTAACATCCTTTTTGCAAAACTGTAGCTTTTTCTTGCTGCACTTCAATCCATTTTCGGAGAGGAAGTGGAGCAAGGCAATGGTATCTTGTTTACACTGTGCCTCGCTTGAGGATGCAACTAAAATATCATCTACATAAAGAAGAATTTTAGATCCTGCAGGTGGAACAAACTTAGCCATCAATGATGACATTTCTTGGGAAAAAATAGTGGGGCTCTCACAATATCCTTGGGGCAATCTAGTATAAGTGTATCTTTTACCATCAAATGTAAATGCAAACCAAAACTGACTGTCCTCATGTATTGGTATGGTAAAAAATGCATTGCTGAGATCTATGACAGAAAATATTGATGAATCATGTCCTACAGTATTAAGCAAAGTATGTGGATCTGGGACCAAAGGAGCCCTGGATACCACTGCAGTGTTAACTGCTTGTAAATCCTGCACTAACCTCCAGCCAACACTAGGTGGAGCCTTTTTAACAGGGAATAATGGAGTGTTCACTGGAGAGTCAGGGCATGGAACTATTACACCACTCTTTAAAAGGTCAGCAATGACTGGTCTAATTCCCTCGAGAGCTTCAGGCTTCAGTGGGTACTGTCTTTTATAAGGAAATCCTCTCCCATTTGACTTTATTATTACGGGAGTAGCATTTTTTAATTTACCAACGTCTGCATTCCCTTTGGACCACAATGTGTCAGGCAGAAATTGCATTTCTCAAGTCACAAATATGCGTTCAGGATCTGGAATCACCCCTAACACATTGGGTGGGTATTCGCTGCCACATAAATATTGGATATCAAAAGTCACCTCCATGGTCATGTACATATGAGTAGAGTACAGTTTAGCTGAGGGAGAATACATTATCCCTTTGGTTGCAGTAGACTGCCAATCACTAGCTTTTTGTCCTTTTTCTACCACATGACCTGCATCGGCCCAAAAATAATCCGCAGGTCCCCATAGGGACATATGTGGTGGTGTGTCACCAGAAAATAACAAGCGCACAGGCGGAGGGAGTGAGATCTCCAATGCTGCCACTCCCTCCTCCGTAAAATATAATTTGTGGGAAGTGATAGTAATGCGTGGGAGCTCATACAGTTTTTCAGCAAGAGGGCAATCAAATGGTTGATAACAATGCACATATTTCATAGTTACATGCAGAGGTTTCGGACCGTGCAGATCATGTATCACATTAGATGGCAGCACGCTAGACAAATGTCTGGCACTTTCAATACAAATTGCAGTTTCGGTCGCACTCCCATCTTTTAAACTGTAACAGTACAAAGTCCCACATCCATGTTCATCAGGTTCTTCACTGTCCACAAAAAGGGTATTTACCCTTCTGAGGACAGTGTAATCATCCTTACTTTTATCAGGACCCAAGGTGATATCAAGTTTAAATAATGCATCTCGTCCTAATAGATTAACTGGGCAGGAGGGTGCCACCACTACCTCTGTAACACACATAAAACCCGTAGAGGGATCTGTTAATGTAACAGGGCCATATAAACATTCAGTTGTGGTGCCACCACCTGCATTTTGGACTCTAATCGTCTCACCAGTGGGTTTGGTCCCAGGGGGAGCCTTACGGACAGTCGTTTTAGTAGCTCCTGTGTCACAGAGGAACTCAACCTCTTTACCATTAATTAGCAGCGTTATTGTTGGAGCAGATGTTGTACTACAGTACATAGTTATCGTGGATAAGTCCAACACATCGTTTTGGGGTCGAAACAGTACATCAGTCAGTCTGCGTTGTTGGTCACTTATAGTCTGTCGGTCCTGGGGGGAGAGCTTGTCACAGTCGGTTAGTCATGCTCTCCAACCCCCCTGTCCTTGGCCCCCTGAGGGCCCTGTCACTGGTGGCTGTTCTTGAAAATTTCCTCTGCCTCTTCCTCGTGACAGGCTATTAAACCTTCCTCGTCCCCTATTTCCACGTCCCCTACCATAATTCCCCTGTTTCTGGTTCATAGGGCATCCACGCCACCAATGCCCTGGTTGGCCACAATTAAAACATACATCCTGGTTTTCTCCATTTCTAACATTACCTTGCTGTCTGGCTTTGAATCTTGCTCCCCCCTGCACCATTCTAGCTACATATACTTGTCCTTCCTGTTCCTCAGCACTAAAGTGAAGGGGAATTCGCTTAGTTGTTTTATTCTTTACCTTTGCATCTGCCACATGAAAAACATGTTGTTTAAATTGTTCCAAGGTACAGGTTCGTAATGTAACACACGATACCTTGATAGCTTCTTTCAAATCAGTGGGTAGAGTATCCAGGAAGGTGTGTTTAAACAACAATAGGTCTTGGTCATTCCCTTCGAGATCTACTGTTACAGTAGAGGTGTAAACCTTAATGAAACGATGCCAATATTCCTGAATATCCTCATTTGGTTTTATGCGAAGCATTGATATATCAGACATGGTTGTAACTGGTTTAAAGTGTGCCCTAACAGCCTGACATATCTGAGCTACTGCTACTCTTAAATCTGCTCCGTGCCTCACAGGCTCAAAAGTCGGGTCCCATGTATGTTTCTTTAAATCATCACAAAACATATCAAATTTTCTCCCAAGCACCACTTTAAAAATTTTTAATATCTCTTCAGGACTCGGAACATACATTTCAAGAATGTTATCAATTTCTTCCACAAAACCATTTATATCCTCCTCAAGCCTTGGGATAGCTTTGGCTGTCTGATGCATTTCTGCTAAGGTCCATGGTTTGTAAACTGTTACAACTTGGACCTCCTTTCTCAAAACCTTGACCTTTTTCCCATCCTTATCTTCCATCTCAGTCTCTACATTAGCTGACACAGGTTTTTGTACATATGGATAATTTCCCATTTCAACTCCCTCAGGTTTTGATTTAAAATCCTCCTCTACTTGCTGTGCTTCTTTCAAAAGTTTACTATATAGACCCTCCTTAGGATCAGTATTAGGATAGGGGGGTGGTGGTTCGGAACCATTCGCTGAACCATCAACGCTAATTTGGGAATTTAATTCAGCATTGTTTGTTTTTATTTTCAATTTATTCTTTTTTTTTGCTTCATCTGCTTTATTTTTTGCGTCTGCAGCCGCATTTGCCCAAAGATTCGCGCATCGAAGTTCAGAATGTGGGGGATTCCCTTTTTTATTTTTTTTTTTCCCTTTAGACGTCATTTCTATCGTTTTTACCAAAACTTGACATTCATCCACTTTAAGTGTAGGTTTAAATGAAAAATCCTTTTCCCATTTATTTAAATATTTCTCCGGATCCTTTACTTGTTCTCCTTCTTTTAGTTTATCATTATAATTCTTTACTGTTCTACGAGCTACATCCTCCCTCCTTTTCTGTTTACTCTTCTGTCTATCCGGTTTTCCAGTACAAGATAAGATAAGATAAGCCTTTATTAGTCCCACAACGGGGAAATTCCAGGATTGCAACAGCACAGGGATAGCAACACTCAGAGCAACAATCAGAAGGCAAGAAAAAAAAAAAACAAGCAAGCAAGAGCAGCTAATAAACATATGTACGTATTACTATAAAATATATATATATACACACACACACAGACACACAGTGCAGAGCATTGTAGCTGGATGGAATAAATATATGAATATATGAACACACAGTGCAGAGCATTGTAGCTAGATGGAATAAATATGTAAATATATAAACACCCACAGTACGGAGCATTGCAGCTAGGTGGAATAAATATGCAAGTATATAAACACACACAGTGCGGAGCAATGTAGCTAGATGGAATAACATGTAGATATATAAATATATAAACACCCACAGTACGGAGCATTGCAGCTAGACGGAACAAATATGCAAATATATAAACACACACAGTGCAGAGCATTGCCGCTAGATGGAATGAAACAGCATAACCGTCTACCCAGCTATCCTGCATGGTATGATTATGTGCCCATACACACTCTCACCCTCCATAGCGACCGGCATGCTCCTAGTTGTATGCCGGAGAGGACCACTGTGTAAGTCTATTGCATCTTCTGCATTCAAAAAACTATTAGTTTGTTACGTCTTTTTTGCTATCTCTGCGAGCAGCCCTGCTTAGGTTGTACAGTCTGACAGCCGTTGGTAGGAAGGACCTACGAAACCTCTCGGTTGTGCACCTGGGATGATGTAGTCTGCTGCTAAATGAGCTCCTCAGTGCATTCAGTATGTCCTGCATAGGGTGGAACTCGGACTCCAGCAGAGATGACAGTTTAGCCACCGTCCTTCTCTCTCCTATCTCCTCCATCGGATCAAGGCGCTGCCCCAGGACAGAGCTAGCTTTCTTAATCAGTTTGTTCAGTCTCTTCCTATCGGCTGCAGTAATGCCACTGCCCCAGCAGACCACTCCAAAAGTGATGGCTGATGCCACCACCGTGTCATAGAATGACTTCAGCAGCGCCCCTTGTACACCAAAAGACCTGAGTCTCCTCAGCAGGAACAGCCTGCGCTGTCCCTTCTTGTAGAGTGCATCAGTATTGTGTGACCAGTCTAGTTTATTGTTCAGATGAATACCCAGGTACTTATAGGATGTCACCATCTCGATGTCTGTTCCCTGTATATTTACTGGTACTGTGAGGGGCTGCCCATGCCTGCGGCAGTCCACCACCAGCTCCTTAGTTTTCCTCGCGTTGATCTGGAGGCAGTTCCGATGGCACCAGTCCACGAAGTCCTGGATAAGCCCTCTGTACTCAGCTTCATCTCCATTGGAGATGAGGCCAACGATCGCAGAGTCATCAGAGAACTTCTGTAGATGGCAGTGTGTTGTGTTGTGTGAGAAGTCCGCAGTATAAAGAGTGAACAGGAAGGGAGCCAGCACCGTTCCCTGGGGGGCCCCCGTGCTACTGATGATCGTGTCGGACACACAGTCCCGGGTTCTCACAAACTGAGGCCGGTTCGTGAGGTAGTCCAGGATCCATGATGACAGGTGCTGGTCCACCCCTGCGCGCAGCAGCTTGTCCTTCAGGATCATCGGTTGGATGGTGTTGAAAGCACTGGAGAAGTCAAAGAACATGATCCTCACCATATTCCCGGGCTTCTCCAGGTGGGACAGAGAACGGTGAAGGAGGAAGATCACCGCATCCTCCACCCCAATGCCATGCTGGTAGGCGAACTGGAGTGGATCCATCGCTGGTTCCACCAGGGGGCGGAGGTGAGCAAGGAGCAGTCTCTCCAGGGTCTTCATCAAGTGGGACGTCAAGGCCACCGGTCTGTAGCTGTTCAGGTCTTTGGGGTGGGAAGTTTTTGGTACAGGTACCACACAAGATGTTTTCCACAGCTGTGGTACCCTCCCCAGTTTCAGGCTCATGTTGAAGATATACGTCACAATCCCACACAGCTGGTCTGCACAGGACTTGAGGAGCTTTGCGCTGATGCCGTCCGGACCCGGCGCCTTCCTCGCCTTGATCTTCCTCAGCTCCGTCCTCACCTGGGTCCTGGTCAGGGTCAGGATGGGGGGCTGTGTGTTGGGAGTGGGGGGGTGTTGGTAGAGTGGGGAGTGGGCAGCAGGACTTGATTTCTTTAGAGGCAGCAGTGGTTGTTGTGCAGTCAGGGGGGAGGGCGGTTGGTCAAATCTATTGAAAAACAGATTCAGGTTGTTCGCCCACTCCCTGCCCCCTGTGGCCTGGGGGGAGGTATTCTGGAGCCCCGAGATGGTTTTGAGGTTTCTCCAGACCCCGCTGATGTCGCTCTGTTGCAGCTTGTCCTCCATCTTCTTCCTGAAGCTGTCCTTGCCTTCTCTGATCTTTCTCCTCAGCTCCCTCTGTACGGACTTCAGCATCTCCCTGTTCCCTGACCTGAAGATCCTCTTCTTCTCTCTCAGAAGTGTTTTAATCTCAGGGTTGATCCAGGGTTTGTTGTTTGAGTGACGCCGTATGGTCTTGGTGGGAACGGATTTGTCCACACAGAAGCTGAGGTAGCCCGTGAAGGTGTGAATGAGGCCATCGATGTCCTCACCATGTGGATCGCAGAGCTGCTTCCAGGCGGTGGCTTCAAAACAGCCCTTTAGGGTGTCCATTGTCTCCTCAGACCATAACTCCACAGTGTGCATGGCCGGAGGTTGTCTGTGCACTAGGGGTTTGTACACCGGCCGGAGATGAACCAAGTTGTGATCCGATCTCCCGAGTGGGGGTAGTTGTGATGAGGTGTACGCCTCCTTAGTGTTTGCGTAGAATAAATCCAGTGTTTTATTGTCTCTAGTGTGGCATGTGACATACTGGGTGAACGTGGGTAGAATGGGAGACAGTGAAACATGGTTGAAATCGCCTGAGATGAGGAGAAGAGCATCTGGGTGTTCTGTCTGCAGCCTGCTGGTTACTGAATGGATGACGTCACGTGCTGTCCCAGCGTTCGCCGTCGGATTTGCATAAACAACAATGCAGATCACGTGTGAGTGTTCTCTCGGGAGATATGTAGGCCTCATGCTAACAGCTAGCAACTCAATGTCTTTGCTGCAGTGTCGTTGTTTAACAGTGATATGTCCCGGTCTGCACCAGTTGTTGTTAACATACATGATCACTCCACCGCCCCTAGCCTTGCCACTGTCTGGTGTTCGGTCAGCTCGTATCATGTGAAAACCCTCCAGCTCAATGTTAGCATCTGCTGCTAGTTCAGTTAGCCACGTCTCAGTAAACAAAAGGAGAGAGCACTCCCGGTATGTGCTATCATAACGGGAGATAGCCGCTAGCTCATCTAACTTTCCCAGTATCGACCGTACATTTCCCATGACAACAGATGGAAGGGAGGGTCTGTACCTTATATTTTTTGTCCTCCGCCTTACTCCAGCCCGGCAGCCGCGGCGTTTTCGCCTCAGTTCTCTCGGTATGTCGAGTATTTCCAATGGGACCGGGTGGCGGTTGAATGCTAGCAGCTGTTCTCTGCTGTATCGTATCCTGCTATAGACAGTGGCTCCGTCCACCGGCTCAGGAGACATTTAGGACGATCTGTGTGTCCGTGATATAAGTGGGGTGAAAAAAAAGACGGATCAAAAGAGAGAGGAAGGGAAAAAGACTCGGAATCGAGCCGCTGTTGCAAAAGGCAGCCGACTCGTGTGGCGCCCCTAGTGTATAAGCTACCATTTTTGCAATTACAATTGCCCATTTTACTTGTAGTCGTGAAACGCCGTCACACTACCTCATAAAATTATTGCATTCACCTTTTGAATGGAACTAGATGCTCACACAATAATTTTAACCACCAGGAAAAGTACAGGGCGTCACCTTATACTACCATTACTTGCATTTAGCTGACCTGTGGTTTTCAACAATGACAATTACTTTCCGCGATCAGACAAATAATTTTCACTTACTTTTCAGACTCTGTGCGGATGACCGTCACCAGACAGAGTTAGGACTCCGACGAGGCTCACAGAGTTCCCTCAAGGCGGGTTTTCAAAGCTGACTATAAGTCAGACCATGCGCATGGTTTTCAACCTGGAGTCTGCCCTGGTCCTCACCCAGTCTGGATATTGGTCATCCGGGTCACGGCACCACGCATGTCAGGAATCTGAAACTCAAGACTCACAAAATAATAGTACTCTGTTAGGTTCGTACCTTAATAAGATTCGAGACACAAAATGTGTTCAAAGTTTTACTTGTACAAGGAGCAACACACCTCTGATTACAGATGGGAAATGCGCGCTGCCATACAAAGGCAGCACGTCCCTTTTATACTGAGCAGGTCAGACACAGGAAACATCTGCTGCAACTTTATGGGCACCTTTGTGGTGACTGATAAGACCGTGAAACAGTCAGGCTTTGTAGTGAAACAGTCAGGCTTTGTGGTGACTGATAAGGCCGTGGAACAGTCAGGCTTTGTAGTGAAACAGTCAGGCTTTGTGGTGACTGATAAGGCCATGGAACAGTCAGGCTTTGTAGTGAAACAGTCAGGCTTTGTTGTGTAACACAAAGACAACTCCGTGTCAGCACATGACTTCTTGCACACCGGTTTCTAAACTTTAAGTAAATACAGATTATTCCGGTTTGTTGAGGTATGTCTGTTACAGGGTGAGTTAAACCTTCCTGATGCAGCATTGTTGCAGCCATTGTAAGGGAAAAAATACAGAAAAGTTCAGCTAAAAACTAATTATGAAATGATAACATATTTGTACATATATACAATTTCTGACAGGGACCGTATAAGTTCACCAGATTTATATTTTCTAATAGCAAAGATCCTTGAATAATTAAATATCTTCCAAATTTGTCTCCAATTACATTTTTCACTTGAAATGGAACTGATTTATGTATGAGAGTCATAACTCCCCTGGCTCAGGATGAAAATGATGAGGTGAATACTCTTCCTTGCCATCTACTCCTAATTCTTTTTACATCCTCCTCTATTAGATGAGTTTCTTGTAAAAACACAATTTTTGAACCTATGTCTTTTATTTTATTCATAACTTGTTTAAGTTTTTTTTTAAATTTTGTAGACCTCTGCAATTCCATGAAGTTAAATTAAGATTAACGCTTTGGTCTATGATCAATAGGGAGCTTGGGATTACCTCGCAATATAAACATGCTCATACAGAGAAGCAAAAACATGAGTGGTTGAACATTCATCCTACAAACTACACACAAACAAATTCCCCCTTCCCACATTCGTGGTGATCCCCCCAAAATCAAAAAAAAAATTCCGTCTCCCGATATAGCCATCGACCGCTCCACACCCACTAGGTTTTTTTTTGTTTTGTTTTTTTTTAAAAAAATATGTAATACAATCTATATTTTGTAAACTTGCTATATGCTTCAAATCAGTTAGATGCCTGTGCAAATGCATAAATATTCTACCTTATATTTTATTCATGCTTAGCTCCCACCAGTCTCCTCTTGGATCTTCTTGATGAACTCCTGCGCCTCCTCAGGGGTCTTGAAGATGTGTGTTCTGCCCTTATACGTGACCAGCAGTCTTGCGGGGTGAATTACTCCATGACGAATCCCAAGGTTGCGCAGCTCTTTACGGACGGGGTCAAACTGCTTCCTCAACCATTGAATTCCTGTGGCCAAATCTGGATATAACCGCACCTGTTGATCCTGATATTTAATTTCTCCTTTGGCTCGCGCCGCGTCGGAGATCGTCATCCTGTCTCTGTAGCTGAGGAACTTCATAATTAGCGTCCTCGGTGGTCCCTTATTATCTCTCAGTGGGCCAATTCGGTGGGCGTTTTCTAAAACGGCTGATGATTGCAGCTCCGTGTTGTTCAGCGCTTCTGGAATCCACTTTTCCAAAAAGGAACACGGGTCCCGACCCTCGGTTCCCTCCGATAGACCCACCAGCCTCAGGTTGTTCCGTCTCAACCGGGACTCCAAGTCCAGGACATTATCTTCCAGACATTTATTTTTTTTTTCCAAAGTGCACACCTTTAATTGAAGGCCGGCGACGTCATCTTCAGCACTGGAAACTCGAAGCTCCACCTGCGCCACTCGTTCCACACAGTCACCCAATTCCTTTCTCATTCCTTCCAACGCTGCCATAATCCCATCAAATTTAGCGGAAAAGTCTGCTCTCTTTGAACTAATAGCAGCGAGCACCGCACCTGTGCCGTCGCCCGCAGTCACCGCACCGCTGCTAGCTTCCTCCGCCATATCTGGAGCTTTATCTGCTGCGTCACGGACGTGAAAGTCCGTTAATTTGGACTGTTTCGGCGGTTCAATTTTTCCTCCACCTGATTTCCCAGCCTTAGGCTTCACCGGCATATCCTCGCCCAAACGCTGGGATAGGTTCTGTTCCAAATGACAGAGTTATTTGCTGACTTTTTTTCTCTAGGAGCAGAGCAGAGTGATACGTGTCCTCCTACGTAGCCGCCATAACCGGAAGTCCGATGTAGCCTTTGTTACTTTGGTCCCAGCTCTCTGCAGGTCATTCACTAGGTCCCCTGTGTGGTTCTGGGATTTTTGCTCACCGTTCTCATGATCATTTTGACCTCACGGGGTGAGATCTTGCGTGGAGCCCCAGATCGAGGGAGATTATCAGTGGTCTTGTATGTCTTCCATTTTCTAATAATTGCTCCCACAGCTGATTTCTTCACACCAAGCTGCTTACCTATTGCAGATTCAGTCTTCCCAGCCTGGTGCAGGTCTACAATTTTGTTTCTGGTGTCCTTTGACAGCTCTTTGGTCTTGGCCATAGTGGAGTTTGGAGTCTGGCTGTTTGAGGTTGTGGACAGGTGTCTTTTATACTGATAACGAGTTCAAACAGGTGCCATTAATACAGGTAACAAGTGGAGGACAGAGGAGCCTCTTAAAGAAGAAGTTACAGGTCTGTGAGAGCCAGAAATCTTGCTTGTTTGTAGGTGACCAAATACTTATTTTACCGAGGAATTTACCAATTAATTCATTAAAAATCCTTCAATGTGATTTTCTGGATTTTTTTTTTCTCATTTTGTCTCTCATAGTTGAGGTATACCTATCATGAAATTTGGAGACCTCTTTCATCTTTTAAGTGGGAGAACTTGCACAATTGGTGGCTGACTAAATACTTTTTTTCCCCACTGTGTATCCACTGTAGACAACTGTCTTTTGAATTCAACTTCTCCTACAGTTTTGTTCTGATTGTTTTGAAACTTAGTACCATGGTTTGATATACTGTGATATGATGCACATATTGCAATTTCACTCTCATTGGATGACCTTGAGTTCAAAGGTCAGCTTTTTCACTAAATCTTCTAAACACAGTAACTACTGAAAGAAATGAAGGCTTTTCAAATTGATACAGTAGTTGAATCTAATACACATCTTGGACAACTTATACCCTCGCCTAACTATGGGTTTGGTTTCAAGGGGTCAAAGGTTCAAAGTTAACATTGCAGTTGCTCTATGGTAAATCCTACATTTACTATTACTATAAAATGAGTAAAGCTAGGGCCACCAAACCTGGTATACAGGTTCACCTTGGGATCCTGAACTCTGACTATGGGTTTGGGGTCAAAACGTCAAGGTTAACATACCCTATGCCTTATTACTGTAAAATGAGTCAAGTTAGGGTCATCAAACTTGGAACACAGGTTCACCCCATGACCCTGAAGTGTGATTATGGTTTTGGGATCGCAAGGTCAACGTCAACATGGCTTATAAACTATATCTCAACAACAACAAAGAAAGCTAGGGTCACCAAACTTGTTTGGGGATCAAGGGGTCAAAGGTTCAAAGTTAACATTGCAGTTGCACTATGGTAAATGCTACATGTACTACTACTATAAAATGAGTAAAACTAGGGCCACCAAACCTGGTAAACAGGTTCACCTTGGGATCCTGAACTCTGACTATGGTTTTGGGATCACAAGGTCAAAGGTCAACATCAGAATGGCTTAAAAACTGTATCTCAACAACAAAGAAAGCTAGGGTCACCACACTTGGTACACAGGTTCATCTTGGGATCCTGACTTCATACTATGGGTTTGGGGTCAGAAGGTCAAGGTTAACATACCCTATGCCTTATTACTGTAAAACGAGTAAAGTTAGGGTCATCAAACTTGGAACACAGGTTCACCCTGTGACCCTGAAGTGTGATTATGGTTTTGGGATCGCAAGGTCAACATCAACATGGCTTATAAACTATATCTCAACAACAAAGAAAGCTAGGGTCACCAAACTTGCTACACAGGTTCACCTTGGAATCCTGACCTCTGACTATGGGTTTGGGGTCAAAGGTCAAGGTTAACATTCCTTCTGCCTTATTACTGTACGAGTAAAGCTAGGGCCACCAAACTTGGTACACAGGCTCACCCTGTGTGAAGTGTGACTATGGTTTTGGGATTGCAAGGTCAAAGGTCAATATCAGCATAGCTTATAAGCTATATCTCAACAACAAAGAAAGCTAGGGTCACCAAACCTGGTGCACAGGTTCACTCTGAGACCATGACCTCTGACTACAGGTTTGGGGTCAAAGGTCAAATGTCCAGGTTGGCACTCCCTATGATCTCTTAGTACAGAATGTGTAAAGCTCTCTATGGTTACTATACTTTCTACACAGGTTCACCTTGGGATCCTGCCCTACACAGATGGGTTGTGTGCTTTGTATATTTGTGGATGATGGGGGATGATGGGCTTATCATAATTTGGTTCTGCCACAGTAATTATATTGAAAAGTTGAAAACTACTCTCTGTCAGTAAGTATTGGGATCTTCAAAGAAAACGGAGGCGGGGGATATTGCACTCGCCTCAGAGTTCTCTTATTTATTTATCTTTTGTTCTTATAAAAGACAAAAATAAAATAGAAAGGAGAGGGAGGGAGGCGGGGCCGGCTCCATGGATCTGTCAGATCTGCTCTGCTGGCCCCGCCTACGAAAATTAGCTGATAAATGTCACCTGGCAGCAATCAGCTTACTCTTCTGACGAAGGCTGCAGCGTACAGTCGAAACATGTTAAGAAGGTAAAGACTTCTCCTTTCTATTTTATTTTTGTCTTTTATAAGAACAAAAGATAAATAATTGAAAGAAGACAAAATGAACTTTTTTGACCTATTACGTCAGAGTTCTCTTGTTTGTTAAGTTACTGATTTTTGTACATAGTTACAAAAAGGCAAATGCCTTTAACCATGTAGAGGCTTAGCACAGATTCTCATGAACATGTTGGGTATTCATACTGCACTTTTATTTAACAGAATTTGATGTTACATTTGCAAAGAATTGCAGTTACAAACTATTATCCTTTTTTTTTTTTTTAAGGCAAATGGCTTTGTTTGCAAATTTTTCTGTTTGTTTTTTTTTTTTTTTATAAATTGCTTTTGTTTTTTTGATCTGTAGCTCAGATGCCTCTGGATGCATTGAGAAAGCAATATGCTGGTGCCTATGCTAACAACTTTGAGTGGCCTCAGCCTAGTCCTCAGAGTGAGGAAGATGAAATGGAAGAGACTGAAGGTGCTTTTGTAATTCAAAGTAAAATTTAAGAATTATACTTAATGGTTTTTGCGTCTTTGTTTATAGCCGTGGCTGTTACTGATGCTACTCATTTATTTGTAGAAATTGAATGTCCAGCTGAGACTGTGTTGATAGACTCCCTCCTGACTGTGGACCAGTACCGTGGTGCTGACAAAACTGCCTCCACTGACTCTGACGGGAAGCCCTGCAGAGACATAGCTGAAGTTGCTGCTGCTACCGAACTCATCTTACCCAAGGGCAGCTTCAGAACCACCTCATCAGTAAGGGCCAAACAGAGCTTCAGAATCACTTCATCATTAAGGGGCATACAGAACAGATTCCATTGCTTTTAACTAATGTTTTCTTTATACTAGACCCGCAGCCCAGTGCCATCTTTGTTGCATGGGACACTGCGAGAGTATCAGCAAATCGGTGTGGACTGGCTTGCAACCCTGTACAAAAAACACCTTAATGGCATCTTAGCTGATGAGACGGGCCTTGGCAAGACTGTACAGACAGTTGCTTACATGGCCCACTTAGCTGGACAAGAGGGTATACCTCAAAAATACTCATGATTGTCTTTTTTTCTCATTTCTTAAAACTGAATGGTGCAAATGATGGTCTGTATTTTTGTTCACAGGCATCTGGGGGCCCCATCTTGTTGTGGTAAGGACATGCAAGTTATTAAGTTGGGAGGTGGAGTTCAAGCGCTGGTGTCCAGGTCTGAAGGTCCTTTTGTACCTTGGAAACAAAAAGGAGCGTAAATCTAAGAGAACGGTAACTGTGATATTTCACATTTTGTGACATTGTTTAACATAAGACATTTCTTCAGTTAGCATCTGTAAATGTAACTCGTACCTTCTTGGTCTTCAGTGGTGGGCAGAGGCCAACAGCTTCCATGTGTGTGTGACATCCTACAAGCTATTGATGAAAGACCAGAACCATTTTCTGAAAAGAAAGTGGATGCACCTGGTTCTAGATGAGGTGCAGCTTATTAAAAACATGTCACAGAAACACTGGGAAACAATCTTTGCCCTTAAAAGGTAAGCTGGATAATTGTTTTTATATATAATATGCAGTGTGTCTCACATTAGTTAAGTCACCTTCCACAGTATGTGGGACACCATATGGTATATAGGGGTGGCGCCCTGTCTCCATTTCTGTGACCCTTGGCCACAAAGCTACTGCAAGTAGTGAAAGCTACAGTGGGGGGGTCAGTCTTCTGATAGCTCTGTGTGTTACCTTTCTTTCCCCATTCTATTAAGCTGAACACCAAGCTAGAAGGGAGAAAGTACCATTTTTATAGGGTCTTTGGTATAACCCGGCTGGTTGTGGGGCGGATGCTCTATCAACTAGGTCACCACCCCGGTTAGTGTGTCTCACATAACAAGATTATATTTAGGTTGGGAATTTTCATTTGGGAGCATGTAAGCTTTTATAAATGAGTATATATTCAGGCTGGGCAATTTGACCTTAAATCCGCATCACAGTTATTTGAACCTTTCAAGTGCGTTTCATTTTTTTTCTTTCCCCTCCTTTTTTCTCCCTTATAGTTCATTGACAAGGCTCATAATTAAGCAATGTTACACAAGTGCGGCCTCAATGAATATATCACTGCAGTGATTCAGTAGTAAATCAGTATAATATAATAAAGAGGGGCCTTTTGTCATTCCACACACATGCACCAAACCAAACACCTTCTAGGGGAGAAGTACACCACTGCATAGTGACCACAAGTCTCCAGCTGGGTTCCTCAATACAGCCCCAACTTGTCCACCCCGCCATCCATCGCCATCTGTCTACTTTGACAGCGGCCAACAGCGATCCATCCCTGGTGTCCACTAGGGATGGGAATTGAATTTTTTCAGTCCCCCGGAATTGTATGTCGCTGATGTTATCAGTTCTTCTTATCGATGCTCAGACTTAACCCTTTAACTGCCCTAGGTGCCATGTGACGCCTGGGGCAACGCAAGGCCCCCCTAGTGGTCAAGAGTGGTAAAAAATTTTCTCAATAAAATAGTTCAGATTTCCAAGGCTATAATTGAAAGTTACAAGAGATAATGGCTTACTGTCAGTTAGAAAGATGTAGAATATGATCCAAAGTTTCAGATAGGAATTGCATAATGTCACGGCAGCTATATAAATTACATAACGGTCAAAAGTGGACTTTGGACACATTTACACAAAGAATGGTCTGGTTTTTTTGACACCGATTTGTCTACAGGGGTATGTTTTTTTATCTAATCTTCAAAGTATATGAACCAGAAAATCAATAAAATGTCAAAAAAACATATTTCTCTTACCTGTTGCTGGGTGGGGGGCCTTGCCCGCCCACGTGACCGGTCCATTTTTGTCCATTGTAGTTGATGTTTGTGTGTTTGCTCAGCCATTTACACCATGTACCACATCTACAAACTCTTATGATTACCCCACGTGAATGTCGTTTGTGTTATGCGGCTGTTTTTCCCGTTTCATGCAGTTTCAGTCATCATTGCGGTAGCGATGACCAAACGTGGCAGCATCCACATTGGTGTGTGAGCTCAAAGCAGAAAAAGGAATAATAATAATGAGGATTTCTTCTTCTTTGCTATATTCCATGTCAGCCATGACTTCTTCGGCGCGTGTCTGCCTCCTTCTAAACTGTCAGATCAATACAAATTCTCAATATAGCCAGGGGACGTCAATAAATTGGCACGTGCAGTTACTGCGCTGTGCCACTGGGGGGGGGCGCGACCCGTCCATTTAATCTGGGCAGTTAAAGGGTTAAACACTTATGTGTTTTAAAAACGGCATACATCATGATGTCGCACACTGCTGTTATCAAGCAATGCCATGACACCATCGCTGCCATGGGATAATGGCGGAAGTGTACACGAGCAGCATGGCGTATGGTAAACACAAGTTGAAACATCTCTTGATGTGGCAGCATGGGATAAAATGAAAGACTGCAATGTGTTTGACAGTCCAGGAAGTGCACTCGCACCTGATTCCCAAACAGCAGGACCTGCATTAGTGACGGTAATATAAGCTTATTATTAGGGATAAACTGATCTGCCATATCGGGTTTGATCCAGGCAAAATGGCTGGATCGGTATCTGTAAGGAATAAAAGTAATTTACTGATCCGATACATTAATAGTATTAAAATAAAATGAAGGCACAATCATGTTCTCAGCTGTGTTGTGTGGGGCTTCTCTGCTCAGCGGCAACGAGTGTCACCTCACTGGAGCCTGTCTGTGGAACTCGCCTTGGTATGTTGCTGTGTGGTACCAGTGTTTACAGTTTTCTTCTTTCTTTGTTCATCGGAATGTCAACACCAGCAACTTGATAAAACATTTTCAAAAGTATCACGGTAAAGGAGTATACTGAATTCTGTCAAGAACCGAGGAGAAAGAAGTGCTTTTCCAGCTCAGAGGCTGGACGCTAAAAGTGAAACCTTAGCAAAACAATGAAACTGAAAGTAAAAACTGGGGATGAGCCGATAACACTTTTTCAAGTCCGATACCGATCCAAACCCGATGCAGTCTCTCTTATTTAAAACAATAAAAGTACAGAACATACTTTGGTAATGACTGGTTGCATTTTGCACACATACAGTGGGGAAAACTTAAAAGATGAGAGAGGTCTCCAGTTTTCATCATAGGTATACCTCAACTATGAGAGACAAAATGAGAAAAAAAAAAAATCCAGAAAATCACATTGAAGGATTTTTAATGAATTAATTGGTAAATTCCTTGGTAAAATAAGTATTTGGTCACCTACAAACAAGCAAGATTTCTGGCTCTCACAGACCTGTAACTTCTTCTTTAAGAGGCTCCTCCATCCTCCACTTGTTACCTGTATTAATGGCACCTGTTTGAACTCATTATCAGTATAAAAGACACCTGTCCACAACCTCAATCAGTCAGACTCCAAACTCCACTATGGCCAAGACCAAAGAGCTGTCAAAGGACACCAGAAACAAAATTGTAGACCTGCACCAGGCTGGGAAGACTGAATCTGCAATAGGTAAGCAGCTTGGTGTGAAGAAATCAACTGTGGGAGCAATTATTAGAAAATGGAAGACATACAAGACCACTGATAATCTCCCTCGATCTGGGGCTCCACGCAAGATCTCACCCCGTGGGGTCAAAATGATCACGAGAACGGTGAGCAAAAATCCCAGAACCACATGGGGGGACCTAGTGAATGACCTGCAGAGAGCTGGGACCAAAGTAGCAAAGGCTACATCAGTAACACACTACGCCACCAGGGACTCAAATCCTGCAGTGCCAGACGTGTCCCCCTGCTTAAGCCAGTACATGTCCAGGTCCGTCTGAAGTTTGCTAGAGAGCATTTGGATGATCCAGAAGAGGATTGGGAGAATGTCATATGGTCAGATGAAACCAAAATAGAACTTTTTGGTAAAAACTCAACTTGTCATGTTTGGAGGAGAAAGAATGCTGAGTTGCACCCAAAGAACACCATACTTACTGTGAAGCATGGGGGTGGAAACATCATGCTTTGGTGCTGTTTTTCTGCAAAGGGACCAGGACAACTGATCCGTGTAAAGGAAAGAATGAATGGGGCCATGTATCGTGAGATTTTGAGTGAAAACCTCCTTCCATCAGCAAGGGCATTGAAGATGAAACGTGGCTGGGTCTTTCAGCATGACAATGATCCCAAACACACCGCCCGGACAATGAAGGAGTGGCTTCGTAAGAAGCATTTCAAGGTCCTGGAGTGGCCTAGCCAGTCTCCAGATCTCAACCCCATAGAAAATCTTTGGAGGGAGTTGAAAGTCCGTGTTGCCCAGCGACAGCCCCAAAACATCACTGCTCTAGAGGAGATCTGCATGGAGGAATGGGCCAAAATACCAGCAACAGTGTGAAAACCTTGTGAAGACTTACAGAAAACGTTTGACCTCTGTCATTGCCAACAAAGGGTATATAACAGAGTATTGAGATGAATTTTTGTTATTGACCAAATACTTATTTTCCACCATAATTACCTCCGCCAGGCCGGAGGCCAGGAGGAGGTTATGTTTTTGCCAGCGTTTGTCTGTCTGTCTGTCTGTCTGTTTGTCTGTCTGTTGGTTAGCAAGATAACTCAAAAAGTTTTGGACGGATTTCAATGAAACTTTCAGGCGTTGTTGGAAATGGTACAAGGAAGAACTGATTAAATTTTGGGGATGATCCGGATCACCGTCTGGATACAGGAATTTTTTAAAGGATTCTTTAACATTGTCGGATACGGCCATTTTCAACATGTGTGCAGGCCCAATGGAGGGCGCTGCTCATCGTGTCTGACGAACACAAACTCCGCCTTCTTCAAAGTTTTAGGCACAAAAGCACGCGGAACACAGTGCTGGGCAGGGCTCGGCAGCGTGCCTGTGTTTGCGCTACGCTGCAAAAGCTCAGACGGGCAGCTGTCCGCCGTCGGATTATTTGGCAGAAATTCCCTGGCCAGCCATAGTAGCTGCGCAAAAAGAAGCTCTCTGCCGGGAAAGATTCCAAATCATCTTTTGCCGCGGAGCGCAACCCTTTTTCTTCATGTGTTCAATACTTATTCTCTGTGTCATTCCACTTTATTCAATATAACTTGTTTTATCAAGACAGTTGCTTTGATCTCTTGGTATGTATGGGTTACTCGGGTTGTTACTGATATTTGGTGAAAATCTGAGGTCAGTGGCTCCATCAGAAATATGTTAGAGAAAAATGTTGACGTATTCAATACTTACATGCCCTGCTGTAGGTTAACCTCTTGCACTCCGGGATACCGCGGGCGGTCAGGTCTCTGCGTCCTAGTGCGTCCTAGTGCGCACTGTGCGTCTCAGTGTGCACTGAAAAAAAAAAAAGCTGCATTTCCGTTCTTCCACTACAGATACAGCCGCGAACAGAAAGTCAAAGGAGTGCTTTGATTGGTTTAGATTTGATTGACCTCTCATTCGACTAATAAGAGCCTTGAATTGGGTTTCTGAAACCTTGAAGAACCAATGACTGAAAACCTAGCAAGAAGGACCCGCCTACCAACGACTGCGAATACAACGAGCCAATTGAAGCAGAGAAGTTCGACGATTGAAAGCGTGCGTCCCGTGCGTAAAATCTGTTTTGTGTAAGCCGCTGTGTGTAACGGTAGCGTTCGCCAGTCTTTTTTTATTACTACTGTTCTTATTTGTTTTGAAAAATCGTTTGCCAAAACCGCAATCATGGAATCATGGTTTGACCGGGTCGTGTGACCAGAACCACGAGTCGTAACAAGCGGACCAGCGTCATGTTTGTCTGACAATGAGGAACAGATGTTTTATTTTATTTGTTTATTTGTCAGGGACAGTGCAATAAACATAGACAAAAAAGAAAATCTGATGTGTTGCACAGAGAGTGTATAGCATTAAGCTAGTTTGCAACTCTTGTCCCTGGATGGGCTTTAGAGAAAAGAAACAGATAAAAAGAGAAAAAGATGAAGAAAAAACAAAATGAAAACAATATAAACATTATCCACATACATCAATGCAAACAAAATTATAAATACACAATATAAAAACCTGATTCACATTTGCCTGTTACAGTAAAATGCCTGTTACACATTTGCCTTCCCTTCTTCACTCACACCCTGCAGACAATCATTTCATACATGGGTACATTCTTGTTTACTTTTCAGCCAGTTTTTAACCTTTGTAGTAAATGTTTTAAAATCCGTTATTATTTTGATTTCATTTGGCATTGTGTTCCAGATATGACTGCTCTTTATAGAAAAAGCTGTTTGTCCAAATGTGGTTCTGCGGTGGGATATTTTACAGTTATTGTTAACAGAACTCCCGGTGGCTCTGCTGCTGTCCTGTCTTTGAATGAATCCAACAAGTGGCTCTGGCGCTGATTTATGGAAACATTTAAAAATTAATTTCAGAAAACAAAGGTCAATGAAACTCTCAAAACTCAGTAGATTATATTTTTTTTAGAATATAACAATGATGCCACCTAATGGGCTTTTTATCCAGAATTTTTAGAGTTTGATTATATAATGAACCTATATGTTTTAGTGTAGAATAGGGATGGGCATAATTTACCGATTAACCGATAACTGATCATTAAGAATTTCACCGAGGAAGTTCATTTTCGTCGACAAACCGTTTTTTTTTTTTTTAAACAATCCGAGGTTATTAGGCCTAGTGCACGGCTGTCCTCAAACAATGCAATGGCAAAATTTGGGCACCAGGGGGCAACATTACACCATCGCCGTACCCTGGCGTGCCTCAGTTGATGCATGCGAGCTTCCGTAGGGCAATCGCCAAATCATGAAGCGGTTACGGCGAAGTGTTGCGTGGGACCATTTCAATTTAAAAAATGACCAGGTGTACTGCAATCACTGCAATGCAGCATACAAATATACCTCATCGACAGGGTCCATGGAACACCCTTATTACGCAAAGCCATTTTTGATAGAGAATAAATGAAAATAGCACAGCAATACACTGAAAAGAAACCGCCAACAGTGGTTGCGCGCTGAGTAATGGCGGTCGGTGAAGATTCTTTTTTTTTTTTTTCAGAAACATTATTGAGAAGGTCATGAAGATTCGGTAGAAGACACACACACGTGTGTGTGTGTGTGTGTGTGTGTGTGTGTGTGTGTGTGTGTGTGTAAGTGTACATACATACGTAGATGTAAATAAAGTGTACACAAATATGTTTTTAGAACTCTTTTATTCTTATAACAAGATACGTAACTCAAGATGAAAATGATTTACTGCACAGGTTAATGAGAGCTTTACTGCTCCTCGGGTGCTAGAGGCGCAGGATCGTCGAGGGAAGCTGCAGGAGGCGGCGTAGTGGCTCGACGGGAAGACTATTTCGCACAAAATGGCACAAGAGAACAGCAAGAAGTTCCGCGCGGCTAGACTAAGTAACACGAGCGATAGAGCAATGAATGCGGTCTTCGTTTGTTGGGTGGCCGCTCGGCAGGGACAGAAGCTGGGTAAAATGTCCCGGCCAATCAGCTTGCGGGGTGAAACGTCTCGGCCAATCAGCTTGCGAGATTCCCGAGCCGAGCCAACACGAGAACAGCGAACAGAGAGAGAGGGATTTGAGAGAGAGAGGTGGATTTGAGTTGTGCGGCTAATGTAGTCTACCTGCCTCGTTACGTACCTAAAAATGTTAATGATTAACCGATTATTAATCATTAATTCTCCCGACGATTGGTGAAGAAAATTTCACCGAATGCCCATCCCTAGTGTAGAAGGAGCTGCTTGAGCCCAAACTGTCAGACAGTATGATATATGCGAAAAAACCATAGAATGCTTATACAGTACGGCTGCTTGGTGTGGTATGTAATGTCTAATTAATTTAAAGCAATTCAAATTTTTTTTTACTGTTTTAGAAATCTTCTTTATGTAAGATTAAATTTGAGTTGAGGATCTAGTACAATGCCAAGGTATTTGAATTCTGTAACTGAACTAATATCTTGATCATGTATATTAACTTTAAAATGTTGCAAATTACATTTTTTGATTGAAAAGCACATTGAAACTGTTTTCTGAAGGTTCAGCAATAGATGGTTCTGAATGAGCCACTCTTGGACATCAACCATGCTTGAAGACAGGACGTCTGCAGCCTGAGCTGGAGTCTTAGCAGCTGTGTAAATAACTGCATCATCTGCATAAAGTTGACATGTTGCAGCTGAGCAGTGTAATGGCAGGTCATTAATAAAAATGTTGAAAAGTAAAGGACCAAGAATGGACCCTTGTGGGATACCCATACAATTATTTAAAAGGAAGGATTTATCCTGGTGAACTTTTACACACTGTTCTCTGTTCTGAAGATAAGATGCAAACCATTTTATTGTATTGGGAGAAAAGTTAAAAGATAACCATTTTGGATAAAAGCAAGCTGTGGTTTACAGTGTCAAAAGCCTTTTTGAGATCCAGAAAAACAGCTCCCACCACATTACCCCTGTCCAAGGACAGTTTGACATTTTCAATAAGGCAGCAGTTTGCTACTTCTGTTGAGTATCCTGGTCTAAAACCAAATTGGTGTGGATGAAGAAGTTGACCGTCTTGTAGATAGTCTATCAGCTGTGTAGCTACAACTTTTTCAAGAACCTTAGACAGGACTGGTAAAATGGAGATTGGGCGGTAATTACATATATCATCTTTACTACCCGATTTAAAAACTGGTATGATGACAGCTTTTTTCCAGCCAGATGGAAATGTACAGGACCTAATGGAGAGATTAATGAGATGAGTCAGTGGTTTGATTAATATTTTGCTGTGCGTTTTGAGAAAGGAAGTGCTCATATTGTAGATATCATTAGTTTTTGAGTTTGACAGTGTTTTAACAATGTCAGCAATTAAATCTTCATTTACCTCATTAATGTGAAAAGAAACTGTTGAGAGTATTGGTTTAGTATTGTTGAGCACATTTGGCAGCACAAAGTTTTTTGTTAATTCTTCCACTAACTCCACAAAATATGAATTAAATTTATTTGCCAATGTAGCATTATCACTGATGGTTTTGCCATTAATTCTAAGTTCCTTTACCCCCTTCTGATCATTTTTTTGTTGGTTAAGTTATTTAAATGCCTCCATAGGGAGCTGTTGTTACCCTTTGCATGTTCTATCAATTTATTGTAATAAGATGCTTTTGATTTACGCAGCTCTTGTACCGCTTTATTTCTTAAACTTTTGTAAACAAGGTGATCATTTTGTAGTTTAGAGGTTGATGTTTTCAATGCAGAGTCTCGCCTCTTCATAAGTTTTCTTATTTCATTATTTAACCATGGTAGGTTAATCTTCTGTTGTCTACTTTTAATTTGCTTTGTAAATTTATCTATAGACTTTGTGATTGTTGCAGTTATAAAATTACAACAATCATCTACTTCATATATTGACATGAGCTGCTCCCAATTTTGATTCTCTAAGTGATGTTCAAACTCCGCAGTTTTTGATTTGGGAATAATAAAATTTACTTTGTCAATATCAACTCCCGCAAAATACTGTAGTCGCTTTTTAGTAAGTTTTCTGACAGCAAGAACCATGTTATGATCTGAGAGACCAGTTACAAGATTATAGGTTCTGGTTATTCGTTCTGGTTTATTAGCAAATGCCATGTCAATAAGTGTTCTAGATTGTTTGGTTATCCTGGTGGGTCCTTTGATCATTTGTTGGTAATTAAATTTAGTCATGAGACTTTTCAGTTTCTGTTTGTTCTTTTTATCAGACTAGTTAATATTAAAGTCACCATAAAATATTGTTTCTCTGCACCTCTCAAGTTGTTTAACCAGATCACTTAATTCATTATAAAAAGAAGAATTGTGTGACGGTGGGTTGTACAATACTGCAATGTTGAAATTCATTACCGGTGAGAGACATACATTAACAGCTAAACATTCAAGTGAAGTATTCAAATCAACCAGTTGACATTTAAATTTCTCCTTGATGTAAATTAAAACACCTCCTCCCCTCCTTACCTGCCTGTCTTTTCTAAAACACTGATAACCCACAATATCGATCATATTAGTGTCTATGCTCCTGTGTAGCCAGCTTTCTGAAAGACAAAGATAGTCCAGATTTGAGTCCAACAACAGCGCCGAAATCTCATCTCTTTTGGGGATTATGCTCCGTATGTTTAAATGTCCGCCGAGGATCCCCTTTGGTTTAGCCTTTGTATCCCAAAGAACTCGTGCATGATTAACAGTTTGGAAGAATAGATGCTGTTTTTGCTTTTGTACAGCTCGGTTTTCGGGTCTCACCTCATTTGCATTTTGTTTGACTGCTCCTGCTTTCAAAAGTTTGGACGTAGCACAGCTGTTTACAGGATCAGATATGTGAGTCTGTCCAGTGCAATTCGACTCACCCGACTCGCTATGTCCAGCTGTACTGAGGCGAAGACCAGCATTATGCTGCTCCACCAGTTCAGATGTTAGCGGGGCCATTGACAGCAGCAACCGATCAGCCGGTTCAGATGTTAGCGGGGCCGTTGACAGCAGCGGGCGATCAGCTGGTTCAGGTGGTTCAGATGTTAGCGGGGCCGTTGACAGCTGGGGCCGTTGACAGCTGCAGCCGATCAGCCGGTTCAGGTGTTAGCGGGGCCGTTAACAGCAGCGGGCGATCAGCTGGTTCAGGTGGTTCAGATGTTAGCAGGGCCGTTGACAGCAGCAACCGATCAGCCGGCTCAGATGTTAGCGGGGCCGTTAACAGCAGCGGGCGATCAGCTGGTTCAGGTGGTTCAGATGTTAGCGGGGCCGTTGACAGCTGGGGCTGTTGACAGCTGCAGCTGATCAGCCGGTTCAGGTGTTAGCGGGGCCGTTGACAGCAGCAACCGATCAGCCGGTTCAGATGTTAGCAGGGCCGTTGACAGCAGCAACCAATCAGCCGGCTCAGATGTTAGCGGGGCCGTTGACAGCAGCAACCAATCAGCCGGCTCAGGTGTTAGCGGGGCCGTTGACAGCAGCGGGCGATCAGGTGGTTTAGGTGTTAGCGGGGCTGTTGACAGCTGCAGCCGATCAGCCGGCCCAGGCGTCAGCCGGGCCACCGACAGCAACAACCAATCCGCCGGCTCAGATGTTTGTGCTAACCCAGTGGCCTGCTGTTTGGTAGTGGCAGGTCCAGGGTTAAGGTGAATATCCCCTTCCAGAAGTAGCAGTACTAACAGTACTTTAACTGTGTAGCATCTGCCATATTGTGTCATTTGCTTAGCAGCCATGTTTGCCTTATTTTTGATGCTTTTCCTCAGGCCTTTTGAGGACCAGATAGAGTACAGGGTTAAATAGCCATGTCCATATCCATATAAATAAAGCTTTGTAGATTCACCTTTAGTTGAATTGACCGGAAAACCCTTCTTGTTGCAAGTCCAGACACACGATAACGGTAAGAAGTAGATAAGCAAGAAAATATAGAGGCTAAAAGTGGAGCCCATCCAACCACTCCTCATTCCAGTGTCAGCCATCTTAATCAAAATAACAAAACCAAACCAGCTCCAGCTCTTCGCCAATGACACTGCTGTTGTGGACAGGTAAGCATTATAAGCTAAATTTTTCTTTATCGCTGAAAATAGTAATAAAAATGACTTTTGACCGATCGGTAATTACAACTGTGCGTCATCGCCACATGACGGACTGTTGACGGACCGTTTTTTTGTGCGCCGCGCTCCTCTGTAGCGGGGGGTGGTGGAGTTGTTATCCTCTACATTGCAGATATTTTAGTATAATTTTTATTGCACTGTAGGTTATTTTTTTCTTGTAAAAAAAGGCCGCACATTTTTTACATGGCATGCTTCTTTGTGTGTGGGGGGCTCGTTTGTTCATTCATTCATGAATGAATGAATAAACAACCACACCCACACACACACAGCCCTGAGTGTCACCTTTCATTAGAGCCCAAGATCAAGGTTCTTTGTTGAATCATTCAAAAGTTAGACGTTTTTCCAAACTGTGCCATTTGGCACAATTTGGCACAGTTCAAAAACACCTGGGAACAACCTGAGAAAAAAGATGTGTAATATATTCATTTTTTGTGGTATTGTTACAAAATTTTGACCTCAGCTGGATAACACTTGGTTCTACATTTCTGTTGCATTTTCCAGCCAGTATCTGACAGCTGTGTGTTATTTGCAAGCATTTGTATCTTAAAAAAAAAAAAACACCCAGGCAAACTTTATTTTCTTCAAGTTCAGTATGTTTAGATGACTGTTACTCAGTGGCAGGAGCACTTGGAGAGATTATGACTGTTTTGCCAAAATATTCAAAGTGTTTTCTTTTAAATGAAACCAACCCCATGAAGATAGATAGATTTGTTTATTTGACAGGGACAGTGCAATAAACATAGACAATTAATCAATGACAATCAATCTGATGTGTTGCACAGAGTGTATAGCTATTAGCTAATTTGCAACTCTTGTCCCTGGATGGGCTTTAGAAAGGAGAAACAAGTTTAAAAAAAAAAAAAAAAAAATGAAAGAAAAGGAATACACAATAACCACATACATCAATGCAAAAAACATAAATACATTATAAATACACAATTATAAATATTATAAATACACAAATATAACAACCTGACACACATTTGCCTATTTCAGGCCTCCCTCCCTTCGTCACTCACTATAAACAAACACATTCATTCCTTCCCTTCATTCACTCTCACCCTGCAGACAATCATTTCATACATGGGTACATTCTTGTTTATTTTTCAGCCAGTTTTTAACCTTTTTAGTGAATGTTTTAAAGTCCGTTATAATTTTAATTTCATTTGGCATTGTGTTCCAGATGTGACTGCCCTTTATAGAGAAAGCTGTTTGTCCAAATGTGGTTCTGCGGTGGAATATTTTACAGTTATTGTTAACAGAACTCCTGGTGGCTCTGCTGCTGTCCTGTCTTTGGATGAAACCAGCAAGTGGCTCAGGTGCTGATTTATGGAAACATTTGAAAGTTAATTTCAGTAAACAGAGGTCAATGAAACTCTCAAAACTCAATAGGTTGTATTTTTTTTAAAATATTACAGTGATCAGAATCAGAATCAGGTTTATTGCCATTGTTCATGTAGTACACAAACTAGGAATTTGTCTCGGTACAATGCTGCAACATTAAACATGATAAGATAAGAGAAATAAACTATACATGTAATAAAGTGATGCCACCTAATGGGCTTTTTGTCTAAGATTTTTAGGGTTTGATTATATAATGAACCTATATATCTTATTGTGGAAGGGGCTGCTTGAGCCCAGACTGTCAAACAGTATGATATATGAGAGAAAACCATAGAATGCATATACAGTACAGCAGGTTTGTAAGGTATGTAATATCTAATTAATTTAAAGCAGTTCAGATTTTTTTTTACTGTTTTTGAAATTTTCTTTATATGAAGATTAAATTTGAGTTGAGGATCTAGATGCTGCAAAGGGTTGAAGAACAGCTTTTGATTTACTTTGGGTACGTTATTTTTAGGCGTTTTTAGGGAAATTGACCAGAGTGCAAGGGGTTAAAGATTAATACGGAATTAGACTCCTTCTGAAACTGAAAAATGTCTTGAGGTTTTATCAGTATGTTAATATACAATTGAGTATTTTATGCATGTGGGTGTACAGTTGTGCGCATAATTTTACATACCCTGGCGGAATTTGTGATTTATTTTTTTTGGCCTTTTTTCAGAGAATATGAATGATAATACATTAATACATCGGGATGTTAATGGTTAATTGACCTTCGATTAATTGTTTTTTTTTTCCACAATATCTTTATTGAACCTTTTTTTTTTTTTTTAACAAACATGATACAAACAATCAAACACTAACACTAAAGTACTACAAAAAAAAAAAAAAAAATGCACTAAAAACACCAACAACCACCAACAAAATCAAGTCTTCAACAATGCTCCTCTGTTTAGTCTAGACAATCCAATACATAAGTATACATATTATGTTCACCAGTTTGGAATTTACAAGGTCCACACACATCATTCACCTTCTTCTTCAAGAGTTATGTTTAAATTTTTTACATAATCAATAAAAGGTCTCCATATATTCTCAAACACAATTTCCTTTGATTTCAGTATATATGTTATTCTTTCTAATGGAAGGTTTGTTAACATCTGTCTTAACCACTGAGTCACATCTGGTCTATGAGTCTTTTTCCATAATAGTGCAATACATTTTTTGGCATTAAGCAAACTGAGGTCTATGAATGTTCTTTCACTTTTATTGAAATTATGCTTTTCTGGGTACAGACCCAACAAAACCAGTTTAGGATTCAATATGATTTGTTTTGAGATTATTTTTTCAATTGTTACCCTCACCTCTTCCCAAAACATTCTTATTAATCTACATTCCCATAAACAATGAAATAGGGTTCCTTTACTTTCCATGCATTTTGTGCATGTATCTGGTATATTTTTGTTATATCTATTTAACTCCTCCGGTGTAACATACATCCGCATTAACCATTTGAAATGTATCAATTTAAGGCGTGCATTTATTGATTTGGTTTGAGCTTCTGTACAAGCCAATTCCCATTGTTCCTCTGAAATTTCAATTTGCAGATCTTCTTTCCAGTAGTTTAATCTTTTCAGTGAATTTTCACTTGAAGATAGTGTCAATGAGTTATAAAACTCTGAAATAATACCCTTTCTTTTACTATCTTTCATCATCATTTTTTCCAAGGATGAATAAATAGGTCGAGTGAGAGCTTTATTTTGATTTGATCGAATAAAGTTTCTAAGTTGAAGATATTTAAAAAAATGTGTTCTATTGAGATTAAATTTGATCCTCAGCTCTTCAAAAGACATTATGTTGTCTGCACATGGCAAATATAAATCCTGACTCTTTTGTATCCCTTTTAAATTCCATACTTTAAATACAGCGTCCGCTCTCCCTGGTTTAAAATATTGATTACCCCATATTGGACTAAATTGTGACAATAACTGTGGTTCTTTTAAATAGTTTTTAGCTTCACACCATATTTTGATCATATGCTTTACAAATGGATTTTTAACTTGTTTTTGTAATTTTTTTGCCGAATCTGAGTATATGAATATGGGAAGAGGTAAAGGTAAATTGTATGATTCCATTTCAGTCCAGTGAGGGAGGTCATTTGATGAAAAATAATATGTCATAGACCTCAGTTGTGCCGACCAATAATACAACATAAAATTTGGACATTTCAGACCTCCACGATCAAATGGTAAATATAATAAAGACAGACGTAATCTAGCCCTCCTGTTGTTCCATATAAATTCCACTAACTTTTTTTTTATTCTTGAGAATAGATCTAAAGGTGGTGATAAGGGAATGTATTGAAATAAATAAAGTATTTTAGGTAAAATATTACTTTTAAGTATATTGATTCTCCCGATCATCGACATTGGTAGTGACATCCATCTCTGAGTTAACTCACTGATATCTGACATTAAGGCTTCATAGTTGACACTGGCGACTGATTCTAGCTTAGGCATAATTTGGATTCCTAAATATTTAAACTGATTTACAACATTGAATTGATTTACCTCAGGGGCTGGGTAATTTCTCTGGGTCTCATTTAGCATTAATATTGAAGATTTAGTTTTATTTATTTTATATCCTGATATTTCCCCAAAATTCTTTATTAAATTCAACAAGGTTGGAATTGATTTTTTTAGATTCGACATAAACAAAATTATATCATCGGCGTACAGGGAGATTTTATGTTCTGTTGGTCCAACTTTAATTCCATATATTTGTGAATGTAAACGTATCGCTATCGCTAAAGGTTCAATTGCCATAGTAAACAGTAAAGGTGAGAGTGGACAGCCTTGTCGACATCCTCTATTGATTTTTATTGGTTTTGAAATATTGTTATTTGTTAGGATTTCTGCTGTAGCATTATTGTATATTATTTGAACCCATTTTATGAAATTATTTCCAAGTCCAAACCTTTGTAGGACTTCAAAAAGAAAGGGCCATTCAACTCTATCAAAGGCCTTTTCGGCGTCCAATGATAGGAGAGCTGTATCCGGTGCTTCTTTATTAAAATAAATAATATTAAATAGTCTTCTTACATTATGGAAGCCTTGTCTACCCTTTATAAAGCCATTCTGATCTCGATTAATAATATTTGGTAAAATTTCTTGTATTCGTCTTGCTAAAATTTTACAGATTATCTTAAGGTCGGCGTTTAATAGGCTTATTGGTCTCATATTTTCACATTTATTAGAGGGCTTACCTGGTTTTGGCAGCAGTATAATTAAGGCATTATTTATGTATGATGGTAAATTATTATTTTGAAATGCTTCTAAAACCATTTCCAAAAAAGGTTTTATTAATTTATTCTTAAATTTTTTATAAAGGTCAACTGGAAGACCATCTGGTCCTGCACTTTTTCCTGATTTCATATTATCAATGGCTAGCCCAACTTCTTCTTGACTAATTTTAGACTCCAATATCTCCCTGTTTTCATTTGGAATACACGGTATAGATAGTTCGTTCAAAAACCCATTTAGTTTTGTTAAATCAGGTTCATTTTTGGTATCATATAATTTTTCATAGTAATCTCTAAAGGCTCTATTAATTTCTAAAGGATCTATAACTACCTGTCCGTTACTTATAATACTGGTAATTGGTGTTTTAATTTCCAATTGTTTAATCTGCCATGCTAATAATTTTCCTGATTTTTCACCTTGTTCATAAAAAGATTGTTTCAATCTTAGAAGACTCGAGGCAGCTCTATTCGCTGATTTTTTGTCGTATTCAGCTCTCAAAATCAGTAATTCATTCTCCAACCTTGGGTCACTTCCTGCATACACTTTTTCCTGAAGATTTTTTATTTTATGTTCCAATTTAGCTCTCTCCTCTCGAGTCTTCTTAGATTTTGATCCTGTATAACTAATAATATGCCCCCTAATAAAAGCTTTGAAAGCCTCCCACTTTACACATGCTGATGTTTGTGTAGTATTGATGTCAAAGAACTCGTCTATCTGTTTTTCTATATACTTGACAAATTCCTCATCCTGAAGCCATTTATGCTGAAATTGCCATCTACCTGATTCCTTTGTCAATTTTTTATCTACATATATTAGACAACAGGGTGCATGATCAGAGATCACGATGTTATCATAAAAGCAGTTTTGAATCTTGGACCTTAATTCTGTGGAAATCAAAAAATAATCAATACGTGAGAATGTCTTGTAGGTACTGGAATAACAAGAATAGGCTTTAACTTGTGGTTTCATTTCTCTCCATATATCTAACAATCTCAATTCTTTCATAAAATGATTAATAGTCATCCTACATCCAATGTGCGTACAATCCAGTCCTGTTGATCTATCCACACCTGGATTCAATGTACAATTAAAATCCCCTGCTATTATATGTTGCCCTGTAAGTGATGATAAGATGAGAAATAAATTAGCAAAGAACTTCTGATCATCTATATTGGGACCATATAAGTTCACAAGATTTATATTTTCTAATAGCAAAGAACCTTGAATGATTACATATCTTCCAAATTTGTCTCCAATTACATTTTTCACTTGAAAAGGAACTGATTTATGTATGAGAGTCATAACTCCCCTTGCTCGGGATGAAAATGAAGAGGTGAATACACTTCCCTGCCATCTACTCCTAATTCTTTTAACATCCTCCTCTATCAGATGAGTTTCTTGTAAAAACACAATTCTTGAACCCATGTCCTTTATTTTATTCATAACTTGTTTAAGTTTTTTTAAATTTTGTAGACCTCTGCAATTCCATGAAGTTAAATTAAGATTAACACTTTGGTCCATGATCAATAGAGAGTTTGGGATTACCTTGCAGTGTAAACATGCTCATACAGAGAAGCAAAAACATGAGTGGTTGAACATTCATCCTACAAACTACACACAAACAAATTTCCCCTTCCCACACTTGTGGCAAACCCCCCAAAATCAAAAGAAAAATTCTGTCTCCCGATATAGCCATCGACCGTTCCACACCCACGGGGAACAGCCTAAGCCACTCCTTCTTCATCCTCCCAATCACCCTAACTCTACTGCTTTTAATGACGTAACATTAACTCTCCTCTGTAGTTTTCCAACTTAACTCCAAAATTTTTAACAACTTTGTACATCATAGTTTTTTTTTTTTTGTTTGTTTTGTTTTTGTTTTTTTGTTTTTTTTAATATATAATACAATCTATATTTTGTAAACTTACTATTTACTTCAAGTCAGTCAGATGCCTGTGCAAATGCTTAATTATTCTACCTTATATTTTGTTCATGCTTAGCTCCCACCAGTCTCTTCTTCTTCTTTGATCTTCTTGATGAACTCCTGCGCCTCCTCTGGGGTCTTGAAGATGTGGGTTCTGCCCTCATACGTGGTCAGCAGTCTCGCAGGATAGATTACACCATGACGAATCCCAAGGTTGCGCAGCTCCTTACGTACGGGATCAAACTGCTTCCTCAATTGCTGGATTCCTGTGGCCAAATCTGGGTAGAACCGCACCTGCTGGTCCTGGTGTTTAATCTCTCCTTTTTTAGCTCGTGCAGCGTTGAAGATCTTCATCCTGTCTCTGTTGTTAAGAAACTTCATAATTAAGGTCCTCGGCGGTCCCTTATCTCTCCGTGGGCCAATGCGATGTGCTTTTTCCAGAACCACTGCTGATTGCAACTCCTCGCTGCCCAGCACCTCCGGAATCCACTTTTCCAGAAAGGAACATACGTCCCGACCTTCTGATTCCTCTGGAAGACCCACCAGCCTCAAATTATTCTGTCTCGACCGAGATTCCAAATCCAAAATATTATCTTCCAGAGATTTATTTTTTTTTTCCAAAGTGCGCACCTTTAATTGAAGACGGGTGACGTCATCTTCAGCACTAGCGAGACGGAGCTCCATCTGCGCCGTTCGTTCTACACAGTCACCCAATTCCTTTCTTATTCCTTCCAACGCTGTCATAATCCCATCAAATCTAGAGGAAAAGTCCGCTCTCATTGAACTCATGGCAGCCATCAGCGCATCTGCGCCATTCCCCGCAGAAATCGCAGCGCCGCCAGCCTCCTCCGCCATATATGGAGCCCTGTTTGCTGCGTCACAGACCTGAAAGTCCGTTAATTTGGACTGTTTCGGCGGCTCGCTTTTTCCTTTTCCTGGTTTTCCAGCCTTAGGCTTCGCCGACATATCCTCGCCCAAACGCTGGGATACGTTCTGTCCCAAATGAGAGAGTTATTTGCCGATTTTTTTTCTCCAGGAGCAGAGCAGAGCGAGACACGTCCGTCCTACGTGGCAGCCATAACCGGAAGTCAACCTTCGATTAATTGTTGATAACAGTTTCTTCTACTCAATTGATAACTCAGCAGTCCTTTTCAATGGGAGCTTATTCTATGAAATGTAGTGGCGTCGCCGTCCAGGCGGGGGTGCATACAGTCACCCACTGCCGCATTTCATCCGAAAAAGCACAAGAAGACCCTCAGCTCCCAAAGTGCATGTGCTGTGCAGGGGGAAAAAAAGTTGCCCTTCCGGGTTAGGAGAATTCCAGCAAGTTCCTGTGGCACTTTCCAATGTCCACCCACCTCCTTCAAATCAACAAATGGACAAACAAACAAACAAATGGACTGCAGCAAGCAAAAAGACGACACAAGCGCAAAAACCTATCCTCGCTGCCAGCAGACTGGACTCAAGTTCCCACTGAGGTAACAGACAATAAAGGGAGCCCAGATCGTTCTGGGTTTGCATAGATTGCCAGGGTACTGTGATGTTCAACATGCAACAGATGAAGCAGCTCACAATTTATTTTCCTGTTGAAACAGTCTACCAGTGCATCTCAGTAAATTAGAACTTGAAACTTTTTTTGATCAGAATCAGAATCAGCTTTATTGGCCAAGTATGCACAACACATACAAGGAATTTGACTTTGGCTAAAAACTTGCTCTCGAGGATTTAAATAAGATTTAAATAAGGATTCAATGACAACAGAGTATGTACAGTAAATTACAGTCTGTCCACGTTTCTATAAAAGGATGCAAATATATACAGGAATATATGCAGTTATTTACTCAGACTATCCACACTTTACAGAAATATATGAAAAAATATACAGTCATACAGTATTTCAATGTGAACTCAGATTCAGTGATATAATGTGAATGAAGTAAAAAGCAGTGTGAGAGTTATGTGCAATGTAAGAATAGATGAAAAGTCATGAGTACAGCAACAGGTAGGACTAGGTGAATGTTAGGAGTTCATCAGAGTGATGGCTTGAGGAAAGAAACTGTTCCTGTGACGGGTGGTTTTGACCTTCAGTGATCTGTAACGACGACCAGAAGATAGAAGTTCAAACAGTTTGTGGCCGGGGTGTGACGGGTCAGCACAGATGTTTCCCGCCCGTTTCCTGGTTATGGACCGATATAAGTTCTCAATGGAGAGTAGGTCAGTACCAATGATCCTCTCCGCAGACTTAATGATCCGCTGCAGTCTGGTCTTGTCCTGTTTAGTGGAAGATCCAAACCAGACAGTGATGGAAAAGCAGAGGACAGATTGGATGATGGCGGTGTAAAAGACAACCAGCAGCTCCTGAGGTAAATCAAACTTCTTGAGCTGACGCAGAAAAAACAACCTCTGCTGGGCCTTTTTCCGGACAGTGTCTATATGGGAGGACCACTTCAGGTTCCGGGAGACTGTGGTACCCAGAAACTTGAATGAGTCCACAGTGGACACTGTGCTGTTGAGGATGGTGAGTGGGGGGAATGAAGGAGGGTGTCGCCTGAAATCCACAGTCATCTCCACCGTTTTGGCTGGGTTAAGTTCAAGATGGTTCTGGCTGCACCAGAGGATCAGCTGCTCCACCTCCTGCCTGTATGCAGACTCATCACCATCCCGGATCAAACTGATGACTGTGGTGTCATCCGCAAACTTCAGGAGCTTCACCAAAGGGTTCTCTGAGGTGCAGTCGTTGGAGTAGAGGGAGAAGAGCAGTGGGGAAAGGACACATCCTTGGGGGGCGCCAGTACTAATTTTTCGGGAGCTGGATGTAAATCTCCCTAGCTTCACCTGTTGCCACCTGTCAGTCAGAAAGCTGGAGATCCACTGGCAGGTGGAGGGGGGCACCTTGAGCTGGAGGAGTTTCTGATGAAGAATGCCTGGGATGATGGTGTTGAACACTTAGCTGAAGTCGACAAACAGGATCCTGGCGTACGTCCCTGGGGAGTCGAGGTGTTGCAGGATGTAGTGTAGTTCCATATTCACTGCATCATCCACTGACCTGTTTGACCGGTAGGCAAACTGCAGTGGGTCCATCGGGGGGGCCTGTGACGACCTTCAGGTGGTTCAGCACCAATCTCTCCAAGGATTTCATGACCACAGAGGTCAAGACAACAGGTCTGTAGTCGTTTAATCCTGTAACAGAGGGTTTCTTGGGAACTGGAATGATGATGGAGCGTTTGAAGCAGGAAGGCACATCACACAGCTCCAGTGATCTATTAAAGATCCGGGTGAAGATGGGGGCCAACTCGTTGGAGCAGACTCTCAGGCAGGACGGAGACACACCATCAGGTCCTGCAGCCTTCTTGATCTTTTGTCTCTGAAAGACCCGGCGCACCTCCTCTTCACAGATCGTTAGTGCTGGTGGGAGGTCAGAGTGGAGGAGGGATGGAGTTCCTGGGGCTGCAGATAATCCTTTTGTGTGGGTGGGAGGTGAGAACTGTAGGTTCTTTTCAAACCTACAGTAAAAGCTGTTTAGGTCGTTAGCCAGCTGGAGGTTTTCCACAGGGTGGGGGGATGGTCTCCTGTAGTTGGTGATATTCTGCAGGCCTCTCCATACAGAAGCAGAGTTGTTGGCTGAGAAGTTTTTTTGTAACTTCTCACTGTAGCTCCTCTTAGCAAGCCTGATCTCCTTCGTCAGCATGTTTCTGGCCCGCTTGTACAGAGTCCAGTCACCAGTCCTGTAGGCCTCCTCCTTGGTCTGACGTAGCTGCTTCAGTTTAGGAGTGAAGCAGGGTTTATTGTTGTTGTATGTGCAGAAGGTCTTGGTCTGCACACACATGTCCTCACAAAAACTGATGTATGATGTCACAGTGTCAGTGAGTTCATATAGGTTAATGGCTGCATCTTCAAAAACACTCCAGTCTGTGCAGTCAAAGCAGGCGTGTAACTCCAGCTTTGATTCCTCAGTCCATTTCTTCACAGTCCTTACAACAGACTTGGAAGTTTTTAGTTTCTGTCTGTATGTTGGAATAAGATGGAGCAGACAGTGGTCAGAAAAACCCAGAGCTGCACGGGGGACGGCATGATAGGCGTTTCTTAAAACTGTGTAACAGTGGTCGAGTGTATTTGTGTCCCTGGTGGGACATTTAATATGCTGTCTGTATTTAGGAAGCTCATTTGTGAGATTAGCTCTATTGAAATCACCCAGAATGATAAGCAGAGAGTCTGGATGTTTTTCCTCCACATCTGCTATCTGGTCAGCGAGGTGCTGCAGTGCCTCCGTTGTACAAGCAGCAGGCGGGATATAAATTCCGACCAGAATAAACGAGGAGAACTCTCGCGGTGAATAAAAGGGTTTACAGTTTATGAACAGTGACTCTAGGTTAGGGCTGCAAGACTTCTTCAACACTGTGACATCAGTACACCAACCTTCGTTTATGTAGAAGCAGATTCCACCACCTTTAGTCTTTCCAGAGAATTCTCGGCTGCGATCAGCGCGAAACAGTTGGAATCCGTCCAGGCGGACCGCGCTGTCTGGGATGTGTTCACTCAGCCAGGACTCCGTGAAACACAGGGCGCCAGATCTGCTAAAATCCCAGTTTTTGTGAGTCAGGAGCAGCAGTTCATCCATTTTGCTCGCCAAAGAGCGGACATTGCTCAGATGGATCGATGGGAGCGGCATGCGATATCCTCGTTTCTTCAGCCTGACTAGCGCACCGGCACGTTTACCACGCCGCCTTCGTTTCCGGCCAGTGCCAATAGCCGCTGCTCCCATAGCTAAGATCGACTGAAAAAACTTCAGATCAGCAGCAGAAACTGGCGAAGAAGTTGCATTGGGAGATAGTCTGAGTGAAAGTAGTTCCTCCCTTGATATAGCTAAAAAAGATAAATTTTATGATATTGCTAATAGTTTTTAAAATAAATAAAAAATCATGACATTTGTAATTTACTGAGATGTATCAGCACATAGTACACACTATACAGTGCAAAATTTGTTAAAGTACAAAAAAATGCCATTGTAGTAAAAACAATGCAAATGGTACAATAAATCATTGAGGAATATGATGTTCATGTTTTATTCAGTATATGAAAAAAAACTAACTTCTTATATGTTAGACTGTTTTGTACCGAGGGAAATTCAGATTCTCAGGAAAAATGACACTTATCAATTAATCGTTAATCACTCGATAAGGTGAATCAATTATCAATTAATGAATTAATGGATAACGTGCATCCCTAATAATACAAAAACTTTTCTTCCAGACCCTTGAATGTTTCATCCAATGCCGCACTGACGGTGCTGGATTTCGAGCCATGGAGAAAGCAGAAGAATTACACAGGGTTACAAAAATAATTTTTTTTGTAAGTTGTCTGTATTTTTTCAACTGATTTAAGACAATTTTGCACCGCTGAGTCCAAAAATGACATCCATTTCTCTCGATCAGTAAAAACCCGTACTTACTTAGTACTTACTTAGTACTGTGCATGTACTTACCTTTATATAAAGGTAAGTACATCTAAATTGAATATTACATTGTGGAGAGTGCAAATAACAGAGCCAGACTTGCGCAGCAGACGACTTTATTCACTCTCACTTCAGTCATACGCAGAAAAGCATTTTTCACAATACACCAGGGTCTCTCCTTTTATATCATCCCTCCATCTCCCATCTGCATGAAATCTCACATCACAATACATTCAACCATTCTCCACCCACTGTCCCCCAGCTATTCCTTCCTGCTACATCACCATAATTTCTCCCATCTCAATACCTGTTGTCCTCATCTGTTTACCCTCTGCATCAAGTCTGAGATGATTATCCCAGCGTCTACCCCCCCCCCCCCCCCGAATCTCAGACTGAGTTTCAATCCTCACGTCCTTTTGGCTTCAGTCTCCTCACGTATCTGCTGTAACGGGGGTTCTCCGCCTCCGCGGCGCTGCTGTGCCAGTGGGGGCTCCTGAGGGTGTGTCTGTCTGCGGGTGGGCAATGGCGGGGGTGGGGGGGGGGGGACATTCGACTTGCCCGTGTGGCTGCTCTGATGAATCGTTTACCTGTGGAGTTCTCCGTGGGGGTCTTCCACGCCGAGGGGCCTTAGCCAACACCACTTGCTCGTCCACCACCACAAAGGCGGGCTTAAGTCTGTCTATACATATTTTCTCCCGATGATCCCCCGAAGTCTAACAAAAAATGTTTGTCCCCTGGTTCCAGCACTCTGAACGGGCCATCGTAGCGTGGGCGCAATGGGGGGTGGTGGGCATCGTGCCTGACAAACACGAACGCCGCATTCTTCAAAGATTTTGGCACAAAAGCGCGTGGAAAACAGTGGTGGGCCAGGCCCGGCAGCGTGCCTATATCTGCGCTGTGCTGCAAACGCTGAGATGGACAGTTGTCCGGCGTGGGATTATCTGGTAAAAATTCCCCGGGGAGCCGCAGTGGCTGAGGAATAAACAAGCTCCGCCGGGGAAGCCTCCAAATCCTCTTTTGGTGTGGAACGCAACCCTAACAAAACCCACGACAACCGGTCTACCCGATTTGCATCCGTCAGCGAAGCCCTGAGCGCTGCTTTCAGTGACCTATGGAAATGCTCGCATAACCCATTGGCCTGTGGGTTGTACGCGGTTGTCCAATGAATTGCGACACCCAGGCTACGGGCCATCGCTGACCAGAGGTCGGAAACAAACTGCGGGCTCCTATCAGACGTGATGTCCGACGGGATTCCAAAACGTGCCACCCATGTTGTCAAAAAAGCGTGCGTCATGTCCACAGACGCGGTTGCCGCTAGCGGGACTGCTTGTGGCCATCGTGTGGTGCGGTCCACCACTGTCAGAAGGTGCGTGCACCCCTGCGATGGCGGGAGGGAGCCCACGAGGTCCACGTGAACATGGTCGAACTTCTTAGCCGGTATACGAAACGGCTCCGAAGGGGCCTTCGTGTGTCTGTGTACTTTGGCTCGTTGGCACACTACGCAGACTGCAGCCCACTCTTTCACTTGTTTGTGCAGGCCTGGTCAAACGAACTTCGCTCCCACCATTTTGACTGATGCGCGCACTCCTGGTTGCGCCAGAGCGTGAACTGACTCAAACGCTCGGCGGCGCCAAGCAACTGGGACCACCAGGCGCGGGCGTCCCGTGGAGACGTCGCAGATTGGGGGGGGGGGGCTGCCATCTTGCAGTACTCTGCTCTCCAGCCTTAACCCTGTTGGTCCAGACTGGAGCGCGCACACGTCCGCATCGCCAATCTGCTCTGCGGCCATGGCTGTATAATCTATCCCTACGCAGACCGGGGCCACTACTGTGCGCGAGAGGCAGTCTGCCACCACATTCAGTTTACCTGGCCATCGTGAATGTTAGCGGCTTGTGGTCCATGAACGCAGTGAAGCTGCGCCCTTCCAGCCAGAACTGGAAGTGGCGTATGGCCAGGTGGAGAGCCAGCAACTCTCTGTCGAACGCGCTGTATTTATGCTCACTGTCGCGCAAAGCCCTGCTGAAAAAAGTGAGCGGCTGCCAAGAACCGGCGACACGTTGCTCCATGACGGCCCCTATTGCCACGTCCAAGGCCTCGGTAGTGAGCGCTATCTGGGCCACTGGGTCCGGGTACGCCAACAGTGCAGCGTTTGCCAGGGCTGTTTTAACCTCAGAGAATGCCTGCTCCTGCTCCGGAGTCCATTTGACTCTGTCCGACGGTTTCCGTTTCTTGAGCACGGCGTACAATGACTGCATGAGCTGAGCTGCGCGGGGGAGGAACGGGTTATAAAAGTTAACCATCCCCAAAAACTCTTGCAGCGCCCTGACCGTCTGAGGCCGGGGAAAATTCGCCATGGCGCGCACCTTGTCAGGCAAGGGGATCGCTCCCTCCGGTGAGACGCGATGCCCCAAAAAGTCAATCCCCGTCATGCCGAACTGGCATTTCGCCGGGTTGATTATTAACCCGTGCTCTTCCAACCTCCGGAAAACCGTCCTGAGGTGGGTTACGTATTTGTCCTCAGACGCGCTGGCCACCAGGATATCATCCAGGTAGACAAACACAAACAGCAGATCGCGCAACACCGCATCCATCATGCGTTGGAATGTCTGTGCTGCGCCTTTTAATCCAAAGGACATGCGTAAAAACTCAAACAAGCCAAACGGAGTTATTACCGCTGTTTTGGGTATGTCCTCCGCGCACACCGGGACCTGGTGGTAACCGCGGACCAGATCTATTTTAGAAAAAATGCGTGCCCCAGCGAGGTGAACGGAAAAATCCTGAATATGGGGAATCGGGTAGCGGTCGTGCGCTGTGGCGTTATTCAATCTGCGTAAATCACCGCACGATCGCCACGATCCCTCGGCCTTAGGGACCATGTGTAGTGGGGATGCCCATGGGCTGTTTGAGCGCCTGATGATGCCCAACCTTTCCAAGTTGGCAAACTCCTCACGCGCTATGGCCAGTTTAGCTGTGTCCAGGCGCCGACGTCGTACGAAAACGGGCGGCCCGGTGGTGGTGATGAAGTGTTCCAACCCGTGTTTACTGATGGCTGCCGAAAACGTCGGGACCGCGAGTGCTGGGAACTGAGTGAGCAGTGTGTGGAACTTACCGCCTGGAGCTGTGACGGTGGCTAGTGTTATTGGCCCGGCCCCTCGAGCTGTACAGGGGAGAGAATCAAAAGACATTGCATTAACCAGGCGTCTGTTAGCAGCATTGACTAGCAACCCGTGTGCACACAGAAAATTAGCTCCCAAGATTGGGGATCTCAATGCCGCTATAATGAAAGTCCACTCATACATACGGCCATGTAGGGATAAAGTCAGTGTTCTCTCACCAAAAGTCCTAATGTCCAAGCCATTTACAGCTACCGGCCCGGGGCCGCTAGCTCCCGCTTGCCGGTCAGCGTAGGACGGCAGGATGAGGCTCTTTTGGGAACCAGTGTCTACGAGGAACTGTCTCCCCAAGCGCGAGTCCGTCACGTAGAGCAGCTTGTTCTCTTCACCGGCGGTCGCAGCTGCTACTGACTGCCAGCTTGGCGTTTCCCAAACGCTTGAATTGGCACGGTGGCACACATCTGCGTGTGTTCTCTCCAAAGCGGCGGTGGTAGAAGCAGTGCGTGTCTCTCTGGCACTTTCTGGACCCCGCTGCCGCTACCGTCGCCGGCTCCTCGGCTCCGCTGGTCGTCTCGCTGGGTTCCGACACCGCCGCGTTCACTGTGAGGGCTCTGGTGGTGAGGATGAGCTGATCTGCCTCCTGGGCTAGCGCACGGTAGTCACGCGCAGCCACCAATGGTGAGTTGGCCAGGACCGCTCTTTTCCTGAGGAAAAGGTGGGCAAACAGAAAATGCCCGTCGTCCGTGCCCATCAACGCCAACATCTTCTCCATCAGTTCGACTGCCAACCCATCTCCTAACTCGGAGCGCCTCAGGAGCCTCTCTGCTCTCTCACAGTCCGAGCGTGTAGCGCCGGGTCAGCGCGGCCTTGAAAGCCCCGTATTTATCGTGGGCTGGAGGCTGTTGGAGCAGGCTCACTACTTGCTGAGTTGTGCCAGTGTCCAGTGTTGCGACCACATAGTAATATCTGGTGTCGTCTGCCGTTATTCCCCGGAGGGCGAACTGAGCCTCGGTGTGGTGGAACCAAGACCGCGGGTCGTGCAGCCAAAAGTCCAGTAGTGTGACCGAAACAGCGCATGCGTTGCTGGGGCTTTCCGTCTGGGCTGTCTCTGGGATGCTTGCCGCATTCCTGGGGCTTCTCGTCCGGGCCGACTCTGGGGTTCTTGCCTCGTGTTCCATAATTCGTCAAGGGTCACCAGTGTGGAGAGTGCAAATAACGGAGCCAGACTTGCGCAGCAGACGACTTTATTCACTCTCACTTCAGTCATACACAGAAAAGCATTTTTCACAATACACCAGGGTCTCTCCTTTTATATCATCCCTCCATCTCCCATCTGCATGAAATCTTGCATCACAATACATTCAACCATTCTCCCCCACTGTCCCCCAGCTACTCCTTCCTGCTACATCACCATAATCTCTCCCATCTCAATACCTATTGTCCTCATCTGTTTACCCTCTGCATCCAGTCTGAGATGATTATCCCAGCATCTACGATGTCATCATTGTTCAAAATTCAAGAGAATTTCAAGACATAAAGAATTTTGCATCATATAAAGCAAAAATACCCGTACATGTAAACCAAAACGTATAAAACAACATGTGGCCATAATTCAAAAAGTTGACCTGATTGAGCAATGTGATTTTTGGATTCAGCACATCAAAATTGTCCTAAATCAGCTAAAAAAAAACTTAGACAAAAAGTTTGGTGTTGACCAGTGTTATCAAAGGACCTGTGGGACAGGATAGTTGAACTTTATAAAACAGGAAAAGAATATAAAAAGATATCCAAGGAATTGAGAATGCCAATCAACAGTGTTCAAATTCTAATAAAGGAGTGGAAAATGAGGGATTCTGTTGAAACCAAGCCACGGTCAGGTAGCCCAACAAAAATTTCAGCCACAACTGCCAGGAACATTGTTCGGGATGCAAAGAAAAACCTCAAATAACTTCAGTTGACATACAGGACTCTGACAGAAAGTGGTGTGGCTGTTTCAAGATGCACAATAAGGAGGCACTTCAAGAAAAATGGGCTGTATGGTCGAGTTGCCAGAAGAAAGCCATTACTAGGCCAATGCCACAAAACAGCCCGCTTACAATACGCCAGACAGCACAGAGATAAGCCTCAAAACTTCTGGAACAAGTTTATTTGGAGTGATGAGACCAAAATTGAACTTTTTGGCCACAACCATAAACGTTACATTTGAAGAGAAGTCAACAGGGCCTGTGATGAAAAGTACACCATCCCTACTGTGAAACACGGAGGTGGATTGCTGATGTTTTGGGGATGTGTGAGTTACAAAGGCACAGGAAACTTGGTCAAAATTGATGGCAAGATGAATGGAGCATGTTATCAGAAAGTATTGGAAGAAAATTTACACTCATTAGCCCAGAAGCTGCGCATGGGACGCACTTGGACATTCCAGCATGACAATGATCCAAAACGTAAGGCCAAGTCAACCTGTCATTGGCCACAGCAGAAAAAAGTGAAGGTTCTCGAGAGGCCATCTCAGTCTCCTGACCTCAATATCATTGAGTCACTTTGGGGAGATCTCAAACGTGCAGTTCATGAAAGACAGCCCAAGAATTTACAGGAGCTGGAGGCTTTTTGCCAAGAGGAATTGCCAGTTTTACCATCTGAGCAAAATAAAGTGCCTCATCCACAACTACCACAGAAGACATCAAGCTGTCATGATGTTAAAGGCGGCAATACACAGTATAAAGAACTAGGGTATGTAAACTTTTGATCAGGGTCATTTGGGTAGTTTATGTTGTCATTATGATTTAAAAAGGGCAAACACAATTGTTTGATAATAAATGGCTTCACCCAACCACTAACTATAAGTGAAAGAAAAGTTTTTATCCGCCGCCGGTCGAAGCCCAAAGGTGTTGAAGTGCCCTTTGGGTGAAGACCGAAGGGGGATTATGTTCGTCAGTCAGTCTGTCCGTCTGTCCCACTTTTGTGAAATGAACTCCTACAGTTTTGGTCCAGTTGTGTTGAAACTTGGTACCATGGTTTGGTATACGCTGATGATACGCATATTGCAATTTCACTCTCATCGGATGACCTTGAGGTCAAAGGTCAGGTCAGATTTTTTTCCTAACTCTTCTAAACACAGTAACTACTGAAAGAAATGATGTAGGCTTTTCAAATCGAGGCAGTAGTTGTATCTAATACATATCTTGGATGACTTGCACCCTGACCTAACTATGGGTTTGGGGTCAAGGGGTCAAAGGTTCAAAGTTAACATTGCAGTTGCACTGTGGTAAATGTTACATTTACTATGACTATATAAAATGAGTAAAGCTAGGGCCACCAAACCTGGTATACAGGTTCACCTTGGGACCCTGAACTCTGACTATGGGTTTGGGGTCAAAAGGTCAGAGGTCAAAGTTAACATTCCCTATGCCTTATTATTGTACAATGAGTAAAGTTAGGGTCACCAAAATTGATACACAGGTTCACGCTGTGACCCTGAAGTGTGACTATGGTTTTTGGACCGCAAGGTCAAAGGTCAAGATCAAAATGGCTTATAAACTATATCCCAACAACAAAGAAAGCTGGGGTCACCAAACTTGCTACATAGGTTCACCTTGGGATTCTGACCTCTGACTATGGGTTTGGAGTCCAAAAGGCAAGGTTAACATTCCTTATGCCTTATTACTGTTAAGAGTAAAGCTAGGGCCACCAAATTTGGTACACAGGTTCCAAGGCACTCTCATTTCAAAAATAAAAAAGCCTTTATTAAAATGGCTTTGGTCATATAAACCTATTAAAAGCACCAATGCGTTTCGGCCATATGCCTTCATCAGGGAGTCAAACTGGTATCAAGAAGAGGGAAGGGTTCGTATAAAAATGGTCCACCAATTAGAAACCTCCACCTGGCTGCTGGGGTGTCCTGGTGCAAAAATGCACAGTGTAGACACCCACCACATCCAGCAGATGTCATCCCTACCACCTTCCAACCAACAAAATTCAAAATGTAAACAACATGTCCACACAACATACACAACCCACAAAAAGTTGGGGATATTTGGCTTTTGGGTGAAATTTATGGAAGATGTAAAAAGTTCACACTACAGAGATACTGTATCATGAAAGTAGGGCATTTAAGTAGAAGCATGCAATGGTGATTTCCTCATCTCAAATAATTTATTGAAACAAAAGCCAACAACAGTGGTGGGTATACCACAACAAAAAATGTCAGTGTCTCAATAACTTGTCATGTGCCCTTGAGCATCAATTACAGCTTGACAACAATGTCTCATGCTGTTCACAAGTGGACTTATTGTCTGCTGAGGCACGGCATTCAACTCTTCTTGGGGAAGGGCGGCCCTCAGGTCATTGAGGTTGTGGGATGCAGGATTACGAGCCTCTACACGGCAACTCAGCTGATACCATAGATTTTCTATGGGATTCAGGTCTGGAGAAAGTGCAGGCCACTCCATTTGAGGTACCCCAGCCTCCAGCAGCCGTTCCCAAATGATGCGACCTTGATGAGCTGGAGTATTGTTGTCCATGAAGATGACACTTCACTTCCGCTCTTCAAGGAGAGTAGACGCTTCTCTCTTTTCTCTCTGCTCTAGCTCCCCACTTCCCTAACTAACTGGATCCCAGCTTGCTGTTGTCTGTCTGCGTCTACTGCTGATTATCGAAAAGAAATTATGGAATTGATAAGCTGGGCTTTGAACGCAATTGACACTATTTTTTCAACAAGGAACAGTGCTCCGGGGGAAGCTGTTTGCCCCGCAGGGACGGCTCCAGCGGGCTATTTACGGGTGACAAGTGTTTGGAGGATCTTGTGCCTGAGTAATCTCTCTATCGAAGATATTGAAGATTTGTATATCTTCGTAATAATGGTGACTGGGATCGTTCTGATTGGAACTGGGATTGTCCTGGTGTACCGCAAATTGCTGAAGATGGATACAACCTATCAAAATGCTGGCCATGCGAGGTGCATCCATCAAATTGGAAAAATGGAGGAGACTTTGATAGCGACAAATGGAGAACTGTCTCGGAAGGTGGATTACATCTACGCTTAAGTCTATCCACGACGGACTCAAAGCCCTCGCAATGAAGGATTAAGCACTGAATCTGCAGAAGAAAATAAAGTTCTTTCTCTGTGTTCAGTCTATTTGGCTCAATTTCCCTTACAAAAATCCTCCTGATAATCCCCAGTCTTTGTTTTTCAAAACACTGAGCACACGGCCTCTGGACAGTAGCTGCTTGGGACAATTGCCAAGGACAATTGCTGCAGCCAGACAAAACATCTTCTGCCAAAGTGTCCTTGTGCTCATATTGATACAACATTGCTTCAACACTACATCCACACTGACCCAGAAACTGACAACAAGATAACATTCACTGCTCTCCTTGTGTCCTGTGGACTCTGGTCTTGAATGTGCATCGTGGGCTTTTTTTGTCTTTGTAATCATAATATTGATTACTTATGGTCAATATTCTGAATTCAATGATTTTTTTGCTCCTTCCTATTGTATGATTTCTTATCTGTACCATCCTATTGGCAGGCGCGTCCCCGATGCAGCCGTGTCACTGGAAATGCAGGTTCATTTTCTGTGTCAAGTCAAATTCTCTCGTATGTTATCAGTGATCTGTTAATGTACTTGGCAATAAATCTTTTTCTGATTCTGATTCTGATTCTGAAATTAGGCCTGTGTTGTTCATGCATGGGCACAATCACTGGATTAATTGTTATTCAGGTAGTATTTGCTTGTCACTGTACAATTCACAAGGTGTAGGGCAGTTGGTCCCATGTCCAGTGTGAATGATCCCTACCTTATGCAAACGATGACTCTTGTGCCGGATGGTGTTGTCAGGTACCCTTGCAGGTTGTCTAGCATGCAGACCACCCTGATGTAAATGATTTTGAATGGTGTGACATGACACTTGGGTGCCTTTCATCTCCCTTAAATGTGCCTAGAGTTGAGTGGCATTCATCATCCAATTCCACAGGACACTGTTCACAATGAAGTGGTCAACAGCGTGGGATGTAGCCAAGGGACGTCCACTTCTGTGTCTTTCTGTGACTCTTCCAGTCTCTCTGTATCTCTGTTGCAACCTGCTGATGACACTCAGCGACTCTCTAAGCTCAGTGGCCACTTCCCTTTGAAAACATCCTGTTTGAAGCCTGGCAATGATGAGGTTAGGTGTCATTTGGTGTCGTCTTGGTCTCATGATATCAAAATGTGAACAGCGTGATGAAGAGGACTGTTTAAATACCAATTCTAATTGAACCAGAAAATTTATTGGTTGATTCATGGATCAAGCACTTCTTGTGAATTTTGCTGTTAAGCACTTTGCTAGCGAACATCAAGTTACGCAAAAAGTACTGAAACATTGAATAGTTGGACATGTGCCTTGAAAAGGTTACAGAAGGTCAAATTAAGTTCATCTGTAAAGGTTATAGTGCATTTTAGGTGCATCCTGAAATTTCACCCAAAAGCCGAATATCCCTAACTTTTTATGAGTAGTGTATATAACCACTAAATCCTGCAGACAAGGCAAAGTAAAAGAAAAACAGTATTTAAACCCAAACCAGGCAATCATAAACACACTAAAATCCAGGTCCTCATTCAGGCCTGGATATTTAGTAACCTGTAATTTGTAAATCCAATATGTTTCCAGTTGATTTAATAGTCTTTGTCTGTTGCCTTTTCTTACGGATAGTGGAATATGATCAATCTCACAGACCTGTAAGGTAGATGGGTCACTGTTATGATGCTCTAAGTAGTGTCTTGCCATGGGATAGTTCATGTTGCCTGTACGGATTGCATATTTGTGTTCTGCCAGTCTGTCCTGTAGGCGTCGTTTGGTCCTTCCTATATAGAAAACTTTACACATAGGACATTCCAGTCTATAGATAACAAACACAGTTTTGCAATTTATGAAATGATTAATAGTCATTTGTTTTTGGGATACAACATCATAAAAAGATTTGGTTTGTGTTACATTTGTACAATGATTACAGTGTTGGCATTTGTAAGATACTTGTGGCCGGGAGCTCAGCTATGTTTGATGTCCATCTGGTTTCATGTGGAATGAGAATCCAAGAATAGCATCATTTTATATGCTACCAAAGATCCATAAATGTCTTGAAAATCCTCCAGGTAGACCTGTGATTTCTGGGAATGATAGCCTCACAGAATCAGTGTCTAAATATATCCACTATTTCATTAAGCCATTTCTACCTTCACTTCCTGCCTATGTTCAAGACACAACTCATGTTTTGAACAAGATTAAAGAGCTACAAAATGTAGACTGTGAAACTTTTTAGTCACAATGAGTGTGGAAGCATTGTACAAATATTAATTACAAACAGGGCCTTGCACCACTTTAACATTTTTTGAATGTGCGACCTGAGTGAAATGCCACCCACTGATTTCTTATTGTTATTAACAGAATGGACTTTGATTAACAATATATTTGTCTTTCAGGATAAGATTTTTAACCAAATTAAAGGGTGTGCTATGGGGGCATGTTATAATCCTTCATATGCAGATCTGTTTTTGGGTAAATGGGAAGAAGATATTTGCCTTAAACCAAGAAAAGAATGCCTTTCTGAAGTACATAGTTTGGTGGGCGTTACATTGATATTTGTTTGATCTGGTCTGGATCAGAAACAGAGTTAAAACAATTCCATAGTTTTCTGAATAATCTCAACCCAAACATCAAATTGTCTTTGGAATATAGTAAAGAATGCATTAATTTTCTTGACCTGACTATTTTTTGAAGACAAGGATTTCTCCATACCTCTGTGCATAGAAAACCAACTGACAGGAACACCATTTTACATGCCATTATTTTCCATCCTAATTGGCTAAAAGAGAATGTTCCATATGGGCAGCTTCAGAGAGTTAGGAGAATTTGTGGCCAAGATGATGTTTTTGAAAGAAAATCTCAAGAAATGATGTTATGATTTAGAGAACGTGGTTATAAAAGTATTACCCTTCATAAAGCTTACACCAAAGCCAAACAGTTGGACAGATCATCACTACTCCAAAGAAATACACCCAAACAAAGCCCAGTTTGTGTTAGAACATACAGTACAGAGGCTGAACAAATCAAGAAAATTATAAGAAAAAATTGGTATTATTGAAAGTGATGATCTACTAACCCAGATTTTTCCTGAACCAACTCTGGTCAGCTTTAGAAGATGTCCAACTCTACAAGATAAACTGGTCCATAGTTATCTGAAACCAGATGGACATCAAACATAGCTGGGCTTCTGGCCAAAAGTATCTTACAAATGCCAACATTGTAATCATTGTACAAATGTAACAGAAACAAAATCTTTTTTATGATGTATCCCAAAAACAAATGACTATTGATCATTTCATAAATTGCAAAACTGTGTTTGTTATGTATAGACTGGAATGTCCTATGTGTAAAGTTTTCTATATAGGAAGAACCAAACGACACCTACAAGACAGAGTGGTGGAGCACAAATATGCAATCTGTATGGGCAACATCAACCATCCCATGGCAAGATACTACTTGGAGCATCATAACAGTGACCCATCTACCTTACAGGTCTGTGAAATTGAACATATTCCACTATCTGTGAGAAAAAGCAACAAAGACTATTAAATCAAAGGGAAACATTGGATTTACAAATTAGGGGTTACTAAATATCCAGGCCTGAATGAGGACCTGGATTTTTAGTGTGTTTATATGATTGCCTGGTTTGGATTTAAATACTGTTTTGTTTTTTGTTTTTTTTTTTTACTTTGCCTAGTCTGCAGGATTTAGTGATTATACATGTTGTGTGGGTATGTTGTTTATGTTTTGAATTTTGTTGGTTGGAAGGTGGTAGGGGTGACATCTGCTTGATGTGGTGAATGTCTACACTGTGCATTTTTGCACTAGGACACCGTAGCAGCCAGGTGGAGGTTTCTGATTGGTGGACCTTTTTTATAAGAACCTTCCCCTCTCTTTGATACCTGTTTGACTCCCTGATGAAGGCATATGGCCGAAATGCATTGGAGCTTTTAATTGATCTTAATAAGTTTATATAACCAAAGCCATTTTACTAAAGGCTTTTTTACTTTTGGAATGAGAATTAAGGTAGGTAAAACCTACCTTTTTGATATAGCCTACAATTAGGGAGGGATCATGTGTTTTTGAACCCTCCCTTAGTTATGCTGCTAATAGGTTTAGTCAGCCGGGGGACCTCCAGTAATGCACTGGGCCTCACTCCTTTCCTCACTCTCAATGAAATATTTTTTTTGCTGGTCATTAATATTTGTTTGTTCTCTCCCATAGATTGAGTCCCCATCGTGCTGTTTGCTCTCTACATGTCTGTTCTTTTCTTCTTCTCTATCCCCTCACCCCCCAGCCAGTCGCAGCAGATGACTGCCCCTCCCTGAGCCTGGTTCTGCTGGAGGTTTCTTCCTGTTAAAAGGGAGTTTTTCCTCTCCACTGTCGCCAAGTGCTTGCTCACAGGGGATCGCCTGATTGCTGGGGTCTTTCTGCAACTGTGGGGGTCCCCCCTACAGTTGATAGTGCTATGAGATGACTGTTGTTGTGAAATGGCGCTATATAAATAAAGTTGAATGCCTTGGAGTCTCGTTTTTTTTTTTTTTTTTTTTTTAACTGTTTTCATTAAGTTTCCCACCCAAAGAGCACCTCGGAGAAAAGTTTGTTCTTGATTCTAGGAAGTGCTCCTCTACATACCTTTAGTGAATGGTACACAGGTTCACCCTGTGACCCTGGCGTGTGACTGTGGTTGTGGGATCGCTAGGTCAAAGGTCAACATCAGCATGGCTTATAAACTACATCTCAACAACAAAGAAAGCTAGGGTCACCAAACCTGGTACACAGGTTCACTCTGAGACCAAAACCTCTGACTACAGGTTTGGGGTCAAAAGGTCAAGGTTGGCACTACCTATGATCTTTTACCATAGGATATGTAAAGCTCTTTAGGGTCACCATACTTGCTACACAGGTTCACCTTTGTTGTATATTTGTGGATGATGGGCTTATCATAATTTGGTTCTGTCACAGTAATTATATTGAAAAGTTAAAAACTGCTCTCTGTCAGTACGTATTGGGATCTTCAACGAAAGTGCACTTGTTATTCAGGCTTGTGGTGCATACCAAAACAGAACTAAAAATGACTTTGTGGGGTTGAATTATGTTTAACCTCTTCTTTTTAAACTAGGTTGAATTAATGAGGAGTGGATTCATAACTGTAACTTGATCACCATTATAACTGTTACTAGAGCCAGTCTTTCCACTTCCTGTGACTAGCCTTTCAAAATAAAAAGGGGACTCATTGTAAATTGGCTGCCTTTTTCTCTTAGACAAAATTGTTGATCATATACCTCTTACTATACTCAAGCAGAAACTGTTATACCTCGGCTGTGCACCAAATTAAAGTTTTGTCTGCAGGAAAATCCAGATATGCAACTTTTGTTGAAGTTGATGCTTGTGTCCCATTGATTGAGTAATATATTCTGTGCATCTTTCAGTGAGCAGAGGATTCTCCTCATCAACACTCCTCTACAGAACACACTGAAGGAACTGTGGACCATGATCCACTTTCTTTTGCCAGGAATCAACCGACCATTCTCTGACTTTCCCGTTAAGGCTGGTACAGACCAGAATCAGGACTACTGCCACAAACTGGTCATTCGCTTGCACAGAGTGGGTATAGCACTTAATATTCGACTAATTTCACTTGTAATCCTAAAATAATTTGTTAAATTTCTATTTCCCCTTTTCTATTTAACTTTAGGTGATCCAACCCTTCATCCTGAGACGCTCAAAAAGGGATGTGGAGAAACAGCTACCCAAAAAGTATGAACACATCCTGAAATGCCGTCTCTCCAGCAGACAGAAAAGTCTTTATGAGGATATCCTCACTCAGCCTGGGTAAGATATTTGCCCTGCTTCTGTAGTTTTATGGTTTCAGGTATTCCTGTAAAATTTTGATATCAAGGCTGATATAGCACTACACAGTCTATAAATTAAAAAACGTGCTAGAAAGAGAATTAGCAAAAATATACCATAAAAATTATGGCATATTTATAGGTTATGCCATTTGTTTAAAAAAATTTATTTGTTAATTATAATGTATTGACATCATGTGTAGTAAATTTCAGGTGTGCTTGTTTTTCTGTAATTACTATTTTGTTGACATTTTTAGTTTGTCTATTTATATTTTTTTATTTTTTAAGTCACACGGTCTTTCTGTGCATCTCTAGTGCTCAAGAGGCATTGAAGACAGGTCATTTTGTCAGCGTTCTTCAGGTCTTGATGCAGTTGCAGCGAGTTTGTAACCATCCGGAGTTGGTGGCTCCCAGAGAAACCAGGAGTTCCTATTTCTGTTCCTCTCTGCAGTACAACGTACCATCGTTGGTGCTAGGAGCACTCCAGAATGATACCACCAAGGTATACACTTGTGCTATAAGTATGATATTTATGTCAAAATAATGTTATTACTTTGACTTTATTACATTAAAACCTTCACATGTAAATTTGAATTGTCCATCAGTCTGCATTATCCAATTCCACTGTTTTGTCTTGTATTCTTCTAGATTGCAAACCTTTCAATATTCGATCTTATCAATAATGAGAACAGACTGACGCGGTATCAAACGGAAGAAGCAGTTCCCAAACTAAAGGTCACTCAGCAGCTCATCGAGGAACTCTACAGTGCTCCAGATCCACCACCCAGACCCAAGCCATGTCCGATAAAACCCATGAGGTCAGCAACAAAAACTGAAGTAACTTGGGATGATGGAAAGTCTCTATGTAGTAATTAAGTTCTGACAGAGTATAACAATTTATTTTTTTGTGATTAGGTTGTTCCAGCCCGTGCAGTATGGCACAAAGCCAGAAGGTCGCTTAACCACTTTCACAAACGCACTGGGTCAGCGTCCCTCTACAAGCTCCCCTGTTGCTGTCACATCTCCTTTAACCAATAACCAGCCAGGGCAGGCGAGGGGCAAGTCTCCTGTTACCACGACAATCACTACAGCCTCTTCTCACAGTAAGAGCATCACCTTTGTTATAGTTTGGTTATGTTTACCTTAACAACATAAGTAGATTAAAGATGTGATAGGGTTAAAGAGATTAACAGTTAACAAGATTATTTGTTTCAGGGACTCCGTCAGCTTATTGGCCAGGGTTATACAGCTTTATGTTGCATGACTGAGATGCAATTTCTAAATTAAACTGTTGTTGATGCTTATAAATTTAAGCCAACATTTATATAATATATTGTCATCATGGTCTTTTTCATTACATTTATTTCCCATATTGTTGCAGTTTGTAATATTTTCATGTCCTTTCTCCTCACAGACATTTGATGTTTACATGAAATTTATCATGCAGCAGTGGTGGGTTGGTGACATAGTTTTATCCTGATGGCAGCACAGCCATAGCACTACAGCTAAATGTAAAGCCACTACAGCTCCCATGTCAAGTTTTAGTGAATACTGTTATTTAGTAACTTCTGTAACTTTTTGAATTAAAAACTTAGGAATCATGACTGATGAAATGGCACTGGTAGATGTAATAAATTTAGTACAATAGGAAGTTGTAAAAAAAGTAACTTATTCAGGCTGAATGCTTGCTGAATATAGATGAAGTGATCCATCTGATGATGGCATCATACTAATTTGTGATGTGTGTATACAATACTATGTAAAAGTCTACCCACTTCTCCTTTCTTTATACTTTTCTTCTACAAAAGCTTGTTTGTAATTTTTGAAAGTGGTCTTGAGCAGTCGTTTTGAGTTTCCAGGCTTTCTGAAGGTCTCTTGTTTTCTTTGGACATTCTCTGCTTTTCACTGATTTTCAGTCTAGTCTTTGTACCTGACCATTGCTCAGTTTCCTCAAAAAATGTGAGGAATTTGAGAAAAGTGAAAGGAGTTATGAAGAAACTGGCAAGTGGAGGACAAAAGAAGAAGTGGTAGGTTTAAAAACTAGCTACAGAAGATGGACACTATCTAAAAGTCATCCTTAAAAGTAGGAACAAAGAAATCTATCAAAGTCCTGATTAGGGATGTAACGATATCAAAATCTCACGGTACGATACAATTTCGATATTGATCTCACGGTACGATATTTGTTGTGATATTGTGGAGAGGCTCATGGTATTGTAAAATAGCTCATAATATTGTGCTTGTGATGATAATATCCAAAAACTGCCATTAAATCTGTTTTTGCCAGTCACCAGGCCATTTATTTTTATATTTATGGATCATGACAACATAAAATGCTGATCACTTAGTGCTTTTAAAGTGCAAGTTCAAGTCAGGACATCAATATACCATTTGGTAATATTCGGTCACATAACTGATTCTTCTTATGTGCAAGGATCATACTAAGCAGCAACTCGTCGGCCTCCGTCGGTCTATGATGACCATGGAAGAGAATCCTAAACGTCTACTCTGCTGGAACAGCACCGCCTGTGGCTGAACAGGCCAATGCGCAAATGGCAGTCCCTGTCACACAGGTCGCACTTGTGGGTGGTCTCCGTGCTGCTGGGTTTGTGGCGGTTCTTCCTGCGGGTCCTTTTTTCATCTGCTGCAGCAGTCAGTCTCTCTTCACCTGCCTTGAGCTGTCTGGTCAGGGTGCCTCTCCGTTTGGAGCGGTCCGTTGCAAGGTCCTCCCAGCGCTCTGTGTTAATCTCCAGTGCCTTCATGTCTCTCTTGCAGACGTCTCTAAAGCGCAGCTGTGGGCGGCCAACGTCTCTCCTGCCAGTTGCCCGTTCTCCGTAGAGGATGTCTTTGGGGATTCTGCCATCCTCCATACGGTGAACGTGGCCTAGCCAGCGGAGCCTGCGCTGCCTGAGTAGAGTGGACATGGAGGGAAGGCCGGCGCGGGACAGAACTTCTGTGTTGGGCACTTTGTCCTGCCAGGATATGTCCAGGATGTGGCGAATGCAGCGCAAGTGGAAGGAGTTCAGTCTCTTTTCCTGCCAGGCGTGTGTTGTCCATGTCTCACTCCCATAGAGCAGTGTGCTGATGACACAGGCATTGTACACTGCCATCTTCGTCTTGACAGAGAGTTTGGGATTCTCCCACACTCGTGTGGTGAGGCGAGCGAGTGTGAAGGCTGATTTTCCAATCCTCTTGTTGATCTCTGTATCAAGGGAGAGGTTGTTGCTGATCGTGGACCCCAGGTACGTGAACTGATTCACGACCTCCAGCTCGTAGTCGTCGATGGTGATGGTTGGTGGTGCTTCCGTGCCTTGCGCCAAGACGTTAGTCTTCTTCAGGCTGATGGTAAGCCCGAAGTCCTTGCATGCCTGGGAGAAGCGGTCCATCAGGGTCTGAAGCTCCTGCTGTGTGTGGGTTGCGACTGCAGCGTCGTCTGCGAACAGCATGTCTCTGATTAGAGCCTCGCGTACTTGGGTTCTGGCTTTCAGGCGGGCGAGGTTGAAAAGCCTGCCGTCAGATCTTGTGTGCAGGTAGATTCCCTCTGTTGCTGTGCTGAAGGCATGCCTCAGGAGCATAGCAAAGAAAATCCCAAAGAGGGTTGGCGCAAGTACACAGCCCTGTTTCACTCCGCTGCGTATGTTGAATGGCTCTGAGATGTTGCCATCGTACTGCACTATCCCCTGCATGTTGGTGTGAAACGATTCGATGAGGCTTTGCAACTTTGGTGGGCATCCTATCTTTGGCAGGATCTTGAAAAGGCCCTCTCTGCTGACCAGATCGAACGCTTTGGTGAGGTCGATGAAGGCGACGTACAGGGGCATGTTCTGTTCTCTGCATTTCTCCTGGAGTTGGCGGATGGAGAATATCATGTCTACCGTCGATCGCTCAGCACGGAAACCACACTGAGACTCGGGGTAGACACGTTCGGCAAGCTTCTGTAGGTGAACGAGAACAACTCGTGCGTAGACTCTGCCAACAACGCTGAGGAGGGAGATGCCCCTGTAGTTGTTGCAGTCGTTTCTCTCCCCTTTGTTTTTGTAGAGTGTGATGATCTTGGCGTGCCTCATGTCCTGTGGTACGGCACCTTCCTTCCAACACTGGCAGAGGACGTCATGCAATGGCAGCAGTAGGGCGGTCTTGCAGTGCTTGATCAGGTCAGGGGGTATGCCGTCGTTGCCGGGTGCCTTGCCAGCGGCCAAGCTATCAATGGCCTTGCTGAGTTCGTCGATGGTTGGCTCGGCGTCAAGTTCGTCCATGGATGGCAGGCAGTCGATGGCATCAAGGGCTGACGGTGTCACGGTGTTCTGTCTGGAGTAGAGGTCAGAGTAGTGTTCCACCCATCTCTCCATCTGCTTGTTCTTTTCTGTGATCATCTCCCCAGTGGAGGATTTGAGGGGGGCCGTCTTGCTCTGAGCCGGACCAAGTGCTTTCTTGATGCCATTGTACATACCATGGATGTTCCCTGTTATGGCAGCGGTTTGAATGTCTTGGCTGAGCTGAGTCCAGTACTCGTTGGCACAGCGCCAAGCAGTCTGCTGAACTTTGCTTCTCGCAGCCCTGAGAATCTGGAGATTCTTCTTGTTTGGGTACTTCTTGTACTCAGCAAGTGCTGAGCGCTTGGCTTCAGTGACGGGGGTCATCTCGGTCAACTTGGCATCAAACCAGTCCCGTGACTTCGAGGTCTTCCTCCCAAAGGTAGCCAAGGCTGTGCGGTGGATGGTGTTTCGCAGCTCTTCCCACTTCTGCTTTGCAGATTCTCCTTCTTGTGGTACACCAAGTTCCTTCTCAAAGGTGGAGGCAAACTGCTCAACAAGTTCTGGTTGAGCCATCTTGCTGATGTCAATCCGTGCCTTTCCAGGCTGTCTAGCACGATGGAATTTCTTAAGCTGCAGCTTGACCTTGCAACACACCAATGAATGGTCTGTGTCGCAATCTGCACTCTGGAACGAACGGGTGATTAGCACGTTCTTCAGTGAGGTGCGCCTGGTCAGGATCAAGTCCAGCTGGTGCCAGTGCTTTGAGCGCGGATGTTGCCAGGAAACCTTGTGTTGGGGCTTGGTCTTGAAGAACGAGTTTGTGATGCACAGATCGTGATATGTGCAGAACTCGAGCAGCCGCTGTCCGCTGTCGTTCATTCTGCCCACGCCAAAAGGTCCAAGACAGGAGGGCCAGGAGTCGTGGTCAGCACCCACTCTGGCATTGAAGTCTCCAAGGAGAATAAGTTGTTCAGAGCTGGGGATGATCCTGACAGTTGTTGCGAGATTCACGTAGAACTCGTCTTTTACCTCTGGTGTGGCTGTCAGTGTTGGGGCATACACACTGACGAGGGTGACTGGGCCTTGAGTGGTGTTCAGGCGGAGGGTGAGGAGTCATGTAGAGCCAGTGCTGCCCGGTTCAACCATCTTCAGCAAGGTGTTCTTCACTGCGAAGCCCACTCCGTGTTCCCTGTGTTCGTCACTGCCCTTTCCCTGCCAGTAGAATGTGTAGTCCTTCTCTCTCAGTGTGCCTGCGTCAGCCAACCGTGTTTCCTGGAGAGTGGCGATATCCACTCCCAGTCTCTTCAGCTCATTATTGATGATGGCAGTCTTCCTGGTGTCGTTGATGTCCTTGAGGTTAACAGCGAGTCCTGTCATCATAGTGCGGACGTTCCAAGTTCCCAGTTTTAGAGTTGGTCTCTTTTGTTTTATTGTCTTGCCTGGTATGAAGGTTCTCAGCCTGCTGTTCGGACTTCTCCTCATCCCCATGCACCCAATGAGGAAAGCAAACTGTGGTGGGACAACACCTTATTGGGTGGGGGCTGCCCAGCTTGAGGCGGGCGGTAGCTGTCCAGTGAGATCCGATGATCCCTCCCACCGTTGGGAACAACTCCTGGCGCCGCGCTCTACGCCAATTGAGCGGTGGCTTATAACCGGTAACTGTCATTCCCCGTGTTTTGTCTACGCCAAAGGCGAAGCTGGAGTGTCCTCTCCAGTGATCAGGTGTTCTACCTTCCAGCGTTGGGCGTTGGTAGGATTCAAGCCTGGGCAGGAAGATATGGAGGACAAGATGTTGCCCATGCAGCATGTCCCCCGTCTCCACGTCACTGATGAATCCAAAGGAACAGCAGGGCTGCTACAGTTTGGCACCAGTGCCGTTGCAGGAGCTGCCAGAACGATGTTGAGAACAACATAGAACTGCCTTAGGGGCTCCGACTCCGGATTTTTCCTCAGGGTTGACTCCCGAAGCCTTTCCCGTGACCGGGTATGCCGCAAGGCAGCGGAGGTTTGAAATCAGGGTTTACCTTCCCCTAGATGGGCTACCTTCCCAGGTTGACGAGCCACCATCTACCCGAAGCATCTGGTTTTAAGGCGCCAGAGATCCGCCCTCGCCCCTTCTCCTATTAGTAAAAGCAGTTCCGCCGGGCTTAGAGACTAAACCACACGGGCAGGCTAGGAGTTGGACTTAGTTGTCAGAGGCTTTTCGAGACGCACGCCATAAGGAGCATTTTATGAGCACTGGGAGCTTAACCCCAGTGCCGCTCCTGGCTATGACAACCTTGGAACCAAGCAGCAACTAGAACGACTGTAAACAACAATAGGGAATTCCCTTTAAGAGCAAACAAAGATCAAGTTAAGCCAGGTTCAATGTGTAATGTAAAAGTAATCATAAATGTGCTAGGCAAATAAAAACAGCCTGTTGAAACAATTAAGTCAGGCAAAAAGCCTACTGGAAAACACTGACCTATCCTTTAGCTTATGTTCAAGTTTTTCTTCAGAAAGCTCAAAAGATCTACATTGCAAGGGAGAAGAAGAGACCTGTGGGCATTTACAACACTGGGCACTGAGGTAGCGGGTATACATAAGTAGGTCTTTGCTAATGAGGCCATTGTCTGTCCGCCACCCTCTCTCCTTTAGTGTTTTTAGACACGGAAAAACCAAAATGCCTCCACACATCTGATTTAAAAGTTGCTGGGGCTTGTACAATCTCAGCTTCGGGGGTGTTTTCTTCAGTATTTACGTGAGCCGAACTTTGTCCGCCGCCATGTTTGTTGTGTGGACAGCGTGCAGCATGCACTCCTATTGGCTCAACAACAGTTCTTGTGACGACGCAGCGCAAAGGATCATGGTCTGTGTAGTTTACAATGCTTTGTTGCGCGGGAGCCTGCTTATTTCTTGTTGTTTTTTGACAGATACCCACCCTCTTAATATCGTAACACGACCACGACGGTATCGAGACACTTTTACTACCGCGATATCGCGATAACGTCAATATCATTACATCCCTAGTCCTGATACAATACCTGAGAAATGCATCTGGGGCCTCATGTACAAAGGGTACTTATGCACAAAAACATGGTGTATGTCCTTTTCCACATAAAATTTCAGATGTATCAAGAATGAAATGACCGTGAAAATATGTGCAGCTCCATGCCAACTTCATGGCTGGCGCACGTATGTTTCTACTGTTGTTGATCCGTTGGCAACACTTAGAGGTGAAGTTGGGAGACTGATAATGATGTGAAATTTATTGTACACACCAGAGACACATGATGAACAAACATCCAAGTGTGCGCAATTAGATGAATGGATATAAAAGTAAGTGCGAGGAAGTGCAGAAAATTCCTCTAACGACAATGGTGTTAGCATTATTAGAGGATATTGCAAATCGCGCAGTGAGAAGAGAAAGGCTATTTAGAGACAGAAGATTTTCTTGCTCATGATGATGACTGGATTGTCAGGCAGTTTAGGTTTCCACATGCAGTCTTTGTGGAATTATGCTCAGAGCTACGGCCGCTCTTGGAGCGTGATACGCCGAGAAGCCGTGCACTGACCATCCCAGTGCAGGTGCTGACAATACTGGGGTTCCTGGCAACAGGGGCATTCCAGAGGGAGCTGGCAAAGTGATTGGGAATTTCCCAGTTGAGCCTGAGCCAAGCTTTGCCAGCTGTGTGGGATGGCATTCTCCGGCTGTCACCGAGGTACATCATATTCTCATACAATGCAGTTGAACAGGCCAACATCAAAGCACAATTTGCAGCGAGAGCCAGTTTTTCTAATGATTCTAATGAACAGCATTGTTGAGAACAAACTACGAGCTGGCACTGTGCGGATGGGTGGCTTCTTGGTGAGTAAATTCATGTAATTGTCCTAAATAACCCACCTCATGCGCACTGCATCTGTGCGCCCCCAATTATCACCCTGTCTTCAAGGCTTCATTACAAGTCAGTGGTTTGAGTAAGTGACTTTCTTTTTTTGCTGATTAAACTACAGTTTCCCAGCATTCTACCAAGCCCCCAATTGCCTCTGTGTGTACAGTAGTTATGTCAATAAACACATGTGTAATGTTTGAAATGCAACAGTCTCACCCTTTCCCCGGCGCACTTCATTCATTTATAATAGTAGTGTGTGTAATCCATGTAAGTTGTATACAACTATAAAGGATGAGATTTGCATTTTGGACATAAAATATGTACTTGTCGAGTCTAATATGATCTACTTTCAACTGACAGGTGACCGTGGCTACCCACTAAATGGGTTCATATTGTCTTCTTTTTCATGACTGTTTTCCTTTAATTCAATCAGCTGATCCACCCGGCTGGTCACAAATCACAGTGATCAGCTGACGCTTCTGAGGACTGCAGACGTCAGTTGAAACATGTCAAGGTTAAATAAACATCTCCGTCTTATCCCTGTCTGAATAAAGGAAAACAGTAAACTAATCATAGGGCTGCGAGCAGGCTATTGAATTAACTGTATCTGGCGCTAATGCCAAAAGACAGTGTGCCAAACAAAACATTTTTACGCGCCTCTACCTCATTCAGGAGCGCCTCCAACACAGTCTGTGAAGTTCCATCAAATCCATTATTTTTGATCATGGATATGGGAGAATCAAACGTGCAGGACTTGTATATACAGTGGGGCAAAAAAGTATTTAGTCAGCCACCAATTGTGCAAGTGAGAGGTCTCCACTTTCCATCATAGGTATACCTCAACTATGAGAGACAAAATGAGAAAAAAAAAAATCCAGAAAATCACATTGAAGGATTTTTAATGAATTAACTGGTAAATTCCTCGGTAAAATAAGTATTTGGTCACCTACAAACAAGCAAGATTTCTGGCTCTCACAGACCTGTAACTTCTTCTTTAAGAGGCTCCTCTGTCCTCCACTCGTTACCTGTATTAATGGCACCTGTTTGAACTCGTTATCAGTATAAAAGACACCTGTCCACAACCTCAAACAGTCAGACTCCAAACTCCACTATGGCCAAGACCAAAGAGCTGTCAAAGGACACCAGAAACAAAATTGTAGACCTGCACCAGGCTGGGAAGACTGAATCTGCAATAGGTAAACAGCTTGGTGTGAAGAAATCAACTGCGGGAGCAATTATTAGAAAATGGAAGACATACAAGACCACTGATAATCTCCCTCGATCTGGGGCTCCATGCGAGATCTCACCCTGTAGGGTCAAAATGATCACGAGAACGGTGAGCAAAAATCCCAGAACCACACGGGGGGACCTAGTGAATGACCTGCAGAGAGCTGGGACCAAAGTAAAAAAGGCTACCATCAGTAACACACTACGCCGCCAGGGACTCAAATCCTGCAGTGCCAGACGTGTCCCCCTGCTTAAGCCAGTACACGTCCAGGCCCGTCTGAAGTTTGCTAGAGAGCATTTGGATGACCCAGAAGAGGATTGGGAGAATGTCATATGGTCAGATGAAACCAAAATAGAACTTTTTTGGTAAAAACTCAACTTGTCGTGTTTGGAGGAGAAAGAACGCCATACCTACTGTGAGGCATGGGGTGGAAACATCATGCTTTGGGGCTGTTTTTCTGCAAAGGGACCAGGATGACTGATCCGTGTAAAGGAAAGAATGAATGGGGCCATGTATCGTGAGATTTTGAGTGAAAACCTCCTTCCATCAGCAAGGGCATTGAAGATGAAACGTGGCTGGGTCTTTCAGCATGACAATGATCCCAAACACACCACTCGGGCAACGAAGGAGTGGCTTCGTAAGAAGAATTTCAAGGTCCTGGAGTGGCCTAGCCAGTCTCCAGATCTCAACCCCATAGAAAATCTTTGGAGGGAGTTGAAAGTCCGTGTTGCCCAGCGATAGCCCCAAAACATCACTGCTCTAGAGGAGATTTGCATGGAGGAATGGGCCAAAATACCAGCAACAGTGTGTGAAAACCTTGTGAAGACTTACAGAAAACGTTTGACCTCTGTCATTGCCAACAAAGGGTATATAACAAAGTATTGAGATGAACTTTTGTTATTGACCAAATACTTATTTTACTGAGGAATTTACCAATTAATTCATTTAAAATCCTTCATTGTGATTTTCTGGATTTTTTTTCCTCATTTTGTCTCTCATAGTTAAGGTATACCTATGATGAAAATTGGAGACCTCTCTCATCTTTTAAGTGGGAGAACTTGCACAATTGGTGGCTGGCTAAATACTTTATTGCCCCACTGTATCTATTTGCATATCTATTTGCATCTAATTACATATTCAAATAGAGGCATGTCAAGGGAGGAGTCCGGTATTTCCTCACATGCGTTCAATTTCAAGTACATTGGGATGTACAGAGGAAATGTGCTTGGATTCCTGCGTACGCACTGTTTCATACATCTGGATTTTTTTTTTCTTGCAACGTTTTCTTGATTTAAACATATGTCAATTCACGTAAGTCTTTGTACATGAAGCCCCTGGTCTTTCAGTTGATCCATCTAATGTATAGGTGGGAATCTTTAGGCACCTCACGAATCAATCAATCAATTTTTTTTTTACAAACATAACACAAACAATCAAACACTAACACTAAAGTAATAAAAAATAAATAAATTAAAAAAAATTATACTAAAAACACCAACAGCCACTAACTAAGGCAGGTCTTCAACAATGCTCCTCTGTTTAGTCTAGGCAATCCATTACATAAGTATACATATTATACATTCACCAGTTTGGAATTTACAAGGTCCACACACATCATTCACCTTCTTCTTCAAAAGTTATGTTTAAATTCTTTACATAATCAATGAAAGGTCTCCATATATTCTCAAACACAATTTCCTTTGATTTCAATATGTATGTTATTCTTTCTAGTGGAAGGTTTGTTAACATCTGTCTTAACCACTGAGTCACATCTGGTCTATGAGTCTTTTTCCACAATAGTGCAATACATTTTTTGGCATTAAGCAAACTGAGGTCTATGAATACTCTTTCACTTTTATTAAAGTTATGCTTTTCTGGGTACAGACCCAACAAAAACAATTTAGGATTCAATATGATTTGTTTTGAAATTATTTTTTCAATTGTTACCCTCACCTCTTCCCAAAACATTCTAATTTTTCTACATTCCCATACACAATGAAATAGGGTTCCTTTACTTTCCATGCATTTTGTGCACGTATCTGGTATGTTTTTGTTATATCTATTTAACTCCACCGGTGTAACATACATCCGCATTAACCATTTAAAATGTATCAATTTAAGACGTACATTTATTGATTTGGTTTGAGCTTCTGTGCAAGCCAATTCCCATTGTTCCTCTGAAATTTCAGTTTGCAAGTCTCCTTTCCAATAATTCAATCTTTTCTGTGAGTTTTCACTTGAGGATAGTGTCAATGAGTTATAAAACTCTGAAATAATACCCTGTCTCTTACTATCTTTCGTCAAAATTTTTTCCAAGGATGAATAAATAGGTCGAGTGAGAGCATTATTTTGATTTGATCGAATAAAGTCCCTAAGCTGAAGATATTTAAAAAAATGTGTTCTATTAAGATTAAATTTGATCCTCAGTTCTTCAAAAGACATTGTTATCTGAACATGACAGATATAAATCTTGAATCTTTTGAATCCCTTTTAAATTCCATACTTTAAATACAGCATCCGCTCTCCCTGGTTTAAAATATTGATTACCCCATATTGGGCTAAATTGTGACAATAAGTGTGGTTCTTTTAAATATTTTTTAGTTTCACACCATATTTTGATCATATGCTTTACAAATGGATTTTTAACTTGTTTCTGTAATTTTTTTGCCGAATCTGAGTATATGAATATGGGAAGAGGTAAAGGTAAATTGTATGATTCTATTTCAGTCCAGTGAGGGAGATCATTTGATGAAAAATAATATGTCATAGACCTCAGTTGTGCCGACCAGTAATACAACATAAAGTTTGGGCATTTCAGACCTCCACGATCAAATGGTAAATATAGTAAGGACAGATGTAATCTAGCCTTCCTGTTGTTCCATATAAATTCCACTAACTTTTTTTTAATTCTTGAGAATAGATCTGAAGGTGGTGGTAAAGGAATGTATTGAAATAAATAAAGTATTTTAGGTAAGATATTACTTTTAAGTATATTGATTCTCCCTATCATCGACATTGGTAGTGACATCCATCTCTGAATTATCTCATTAATGTCTGTCATTAAGGCTTTATAGTTGGCACTGGCGACTAATTCTAGCTTAGGCACAATTTGAATTCCTAAATATTTAAACTGATTTACAACATTGAATTGATTTGCCTCAGGAGCTGGGTGATTTCTCTGGGTCTCATTTAGCATTAATATTGAAGATTTAGTTTTATTTATTTTATATCCTGATATTTCCTCAAAATTCTTTATTAAATTCAACAAGGTTGGAATTGATTTTTTAAGATTCGACATAAACAAAATTATGTCATCGGCATACAGGGAGATTTTATGTTCTGTTGGTCCAACTTTAATTCCATATATTTGTGAATGTAAACGTACTGCCATCGCTAAAGGTTCAGTTGCCATAGTAAACAGTAAAGGTGAAAGTGGACAGCCTTGTCGACATCCTCTATTGATTTTTATTGATTTTGCGATATTGCTATTTGTTAGGATTTCTGCTGTAGCATTATTATATATTATCTGAGCCCATTTTATGAAATTATTTCCAAGTCCAAACCTTTGTAAGACTTCAAAAAGAAAGGGTCGAATGGCCCTATCAAAGGCCTTTTCGGCGTCCAATGATAGGAGAGCTGTATCTGGTGCTTCTTTATTAGAATAAATAATATTAAATAGTCTTCTTACATTATGGAAGCCTTGTCTTCCCTTTATAAAGCCATTCTGATCTCGGTTAATAATATTTGGTAAAATTTCTTGTATTCGTCTTGCTAAAATTTTACAAATTATCTTAAGGTCAGCATTTAATAGGCTTATTGGTCTCATATTTTCACATTTATTAGAGGGTTTACCTGGTTTTGGCAACAGTATAATTAAGGCATTATTCATGTATGGTGGTAAATTACTATTTTGAAATGCTTCTAAAACCATTTCCAAAAAAGGTTTTATTAATTTATTCTTAAATTTTTTATAAAGGTCAATTGGAAGACCATCTGGTCCTGCACTTTTTCTGATTTCATATTATCAATGGCTAGCCCAACTTCTTCTTGACTAATTTTAGACTCCAGTATCTCCCTGTTTTCATTTGGAATACACGGTATAGATAGTCCATCCAAAAACCCATTTAGTTTTGTTAAGTCAGTTTCATTTTTTGTATCATATAATTTTTCATAGTAATCTCTAAAGGCTCTATTAATTTCTAAAGGATCTACAACTACCTGTCCATTACTTATAATACTGGTAATTGGTGTTTTAAATTCTAATTGTTTAATCTGCCATGCCAATAATTTTCCTGATTTTTCACCTTGTTCATAAAAAGATTGCTTCAATCTTAGAAGACTCGAGGCAGCTCTATTCGCTGATTTTTTGTCATATTCAGCTCTCAAAATCAGTAATTCGTTCTCTAACTTTGGGTCACTTCCTGCATACACTTTTTCTTGAAGAATTTTTAGTTTATGTTCCAATTGGACTCTCTCCTCTCGAGTCTTCTTAGATTTTGAACCTGTATAACTAATAATATGTCCCCTAATAAAAGCTTTGAAAGCCTCCCACTTTATACATGCTGATGTTTGTGTAGTATTGATATCAAAGAACTCATCTATCTGTTTTTCTATGTATTTAACAAATTCCTCATCCTGAAGCCATTTATGCTGAAATTGCCACCTACCTGGTTCCTTTGTCAATTTCTTATCTACATATATGAGACAACAGGGTGCATGATCAGAGATCACAATATTATCATAAAAGCAGTTTTGAATCTTGGACCTTAATTCTGTGGAGATCAAAAAATAGTCAATACGTGAGAATGTCTTGTAGGTATTAGAATAACAAGAGTAGGCTTTAACTTGTGGTTTCATTTCTCTCCATATATCTAGCAATCTCAATTCTTTCATGAAATGATTAATGATCATCCTGCATCCATTGTGCGTACAATCCAGTCCTGTTGATCTATCTATACCGGGATTCAATGTACAATTAAAATCCCCTGCTATTATATGTTGTCCTGTAAGTGATGATAAGATAAGAAATAAATTAGCAAAGAACTTTTGATCATCTATATTGGGACCGTTTAAGTTCACCAGATTTATATTTTCTAAAAGCAAAGATCCTTGAATGATTAGATATCTTACAAATATGTCTCCAATTACATTTTTCACTTGAAATGGGACTGATTTATGTATGAGAGTCATAACTCCCCTGGCTCGGGATGAAAATGATGAGGTGAATACTCTTCCTTGCCATCTACTCCTAATTCTTTTTACATCCTCCTCTATTAGATGAGTTTCTTGTAAAAACACAATTTTTGAACCTATGTCTTTTATTTTATTCATAACTTGTTTAAGTTTTTTTAATTTTTGTAGACCTCTGCAATTCCATGAAGTTAAATTAAGATTAACGCTTTGGTCTATGATCAATAGGGAGTTTGGGATTACCTCGCAGTGTAAACATGCTCATACAGAGAAGCAAAAACATGAGTGGTTGAACATTCATCCTACAAACTACACACAAACAAATTCCCCCTTCCCACATTCGTGGTAATCCCCCCAAAATCAAAAGAAAAATTCTGTCTCCCGCTATAGCCATCAACCTCTCCACACCCACGAGGACCAGCCAAAGCCACTCCTTCTTCATCCTCCCAATCACCCTAACTCTACTGCTTTTAATGACGTAACATTAACTGTCTTCTGTAGTTTTCCAAGTGAACTCCAAAATTTTATAGCAACTTTGTACATCATAGTTGTTTTGTTTTTTTTTAAATATAATACAATCTATATTTTGTAAACTTGCTATATGCTTCAGATCAGTTAGATGCCTGTGCAAATGCTTAAATATTCTACTTTATATTTTGTTCATGCTTAGCTCCCACCAGTCTCTCTTGGATCTTCTTGATGAGCTCCTGCGCCCCCTCAGGGGTCTTGAAGATGTGTGTTCTGCTCTTATACGTGGCCAACAGTCTTGCAGGGTGAATCAAAAATATTAGACTTCTAATGGAAAAATAGAAGCATTCTTACTCTCTGTCTTCAGTGGTTCCATATTTCTAGCCGCAGTTGGGCAGGTTGGGTGCCCCACTTTACCGTCAGGCATTGGGCCTGTCTGCCACACCGCCACATTTCACGCTCGTGCATTGAAGGTAATCTACTGACAATATGTCCACATGTTATGACGGCAATACTCCAGCAAACTGATTTGGACACCCAGACTTAAATAAAATGAGGCATTTGAGCAAACTGAATTGGGCACCACTCTGTGCATCTCTGTTTTGTGTGTCGCCATAAACTGTCGGTCAGCACAGTTCAGCTTTTTTCCTTTTAGTCAAAATTGATTGTTATTAATTAATATTTAAGAAATTGATTTTTGACATTTGTGCTTCGATTCAGAATCATTCATGTCTACATCACAATCCATTGGAAAAATAATTATTTCCTCCACCCCTAATTTAATGTCCACTGAAGCATTATCAGAAAATGGTCTAAGTGGAACGGTGGCTGTCAAGAAGTTACTCTTAAGGGTGTACAGTGTGTAAAATTTTAAAGGAAGGGAAACGGGGAGAAATGGTTGAAGTCAGGTCTTATGGAATGATGAATTTAAATTAAAATGTGGGAACCTTTTAATAGAGAATGGAACAAAAGACAGTGAACATTCAGAGAAGAGCTTTGGGATGTCCTTGATGGAGAGTCAAGGACTGTGCTAAAAGAAGAAGCCAACTTTGTCATTCAGTCCATACAGCCAATCATGTACAGTAGAATGAAATTACATTTCTCCTATCTACAATGTTAATCACATGTAGAATCAGAGGGGTCGCAGCCATGCAAGGCACCGCCACAACAACTCCTCCTTCCCCCATTCTATTACGCTGAGCACCAAGCTAGAAGGTGGGAAGTACCATTTTTATATGGTCTTTGGTATGACCTAGCCGGGACTTGAATCCCCAATCTCCTGGTTGTGGGCGGATGCTCGATCAACTAGGCCACCACTCCAGTTCGGTCAGAAGGGTGGTCATATCAAATATTGACTTAAAAGTAGGGGTTTTCCCACTAATCACATTTGCGACATTAATCACGTTTTAACTGCGTTAATCAAGTTGTAATCGCATAACTTCTCTCTCACCCATATTCTGCCACTACAAAAACTGTCACATCGATCACACATTGTGTGTTAACGTGCTTAATGCAGTCAAAACGCAATTAATGTATGAGCACAAGTAATGCAGTTAATGCAATTAACATGAACACTCATATGCAGGATGATCATTAATCATTTTATGAAAGAATTGAGATTGCTAGATATATGGAGAGAAATGAAACCACAAGTTCAAGCTTATTCTTGTTATTCTAATACCTATAAGACATTCTCACGTATTGACTATTTTTTGATCTCCACAGAATTAAGGTCCAAGATTCAAAACTGCTTCTATGATAATATTGTGATCTCTGATCATGCACCCTGCTGTCTAATATATGTAGATAAGAAATTGACAAAGGAACCAGGTAGGTGGCAATTTCAGCATAAATGGCTTCAGGATGAGGAATTTGTTAAATACATAGAAAAACAGATAGATGAGTTCTTTGATATCAATACTACACAAACATCAGCATGTATAAAGTGGGAGGCTTTCAAAGCTTTTATTAGGGGACATATTATTAGTTATACAGGTTCAAAATCTAAGAAGACTTGAGAGGAGAGAGTCCAATTGGAACATAAAATAAAAATTCTTCAAGAAAAAGTGTATGCAGGAAGTGATCCAAAGTTAGAGAATAAATTACTGATTCTGAGAGCTGAATATGACAAAAAAAAAATCAGCGAATAGAGCTGCCTCGAGTCTTCTAAGATTGAAGCAATCTTTTTATGAACAAGGTGAAAAATCAGGAAAATTATTGGCATGGCAGATTAAACAATTAGAATTTAAAACACCAATTACCAGTATTATAAGTAACGGACAGCCAGTTGTAGATCCTTTAGAAATTAATAGTGCCTTTAGAGATTATTATGAAAAATTATATGATACAAAAAGTGAAACTGACTTAACAAAACTAAATGGGTTTTTGGACGGATTATCTATACCGTGTATTCCAAATGAAAACGGGGAGATACTGGAGTCTAAAATTAGTCAAGAAGAAGTTGGGCTAGCCATTGATAATATGAAATCGGGAAAAAGTGCAGGACCAGATGGTCTTCCAGTTCACCTCTATAAAAAATTTAAAAATAAATTAATAAAACCTTTTTTGGAAATGGTTTTAGAAGCGTTTCAAAATAGTAATTTACCACCATACATGAATAATGCCTTAATTATACTGTTGCCAAAACCAGGTAAACCCTCTAATAAATGTGAAAATATGAGACCAATAAGCCTATTAAATGCTGACCTTAAGATAATCTGTAAAATTTTAGCAAGACGACTACAAGAAATATTACCAAATATTATTAACCGAGATCAGAATGGCTTTATAAAGGGAAGACAAGGCTTCCATAATGTAAGAAGACTATTTAATATTATCTATTCTAATAAAGAAGCACCGGATACAGCTTTCCTATCATTGGACACCGAAAAGGCCTTTGATAGGGTCGAATGGCCCTTTCTTTTTGAAGTTTTACAAAGGTTTGGACTTGGAAATAATTTCATAAAATGGGTTCAGATAATATACAATAATGCTACAGCAGAAATCCTAACAAACAGCAATATTTCAAAATTAATAAATATCAATAGAGGATGTCGACAAGGCTGTCCACTTTCACCTTTACTGTTTACTATGGCAATTGAACCTTTAGTGATGGCAGTACGTTTACATCCACAAATATATGGAATTAAAGTAGGACCAACAGAACATAAAATCTCTCTGTATGCTGATGACATAATTTTGTTGATGTCGAATCTTAAAGGCGACAGACATTGACATTTTTTTATTGAACCAATCAACTGATTGTATGAAAATATTCCATTCTTCCCATTCCCCTGATTTAATATGTGTCACCATCCTACATAAATGAAATTATTTAGTCATAGTCCATCTTTCACTCAGTGATGCTGCAGTACCGCCATCTGCCGATAGGTGCGTGCAGCCTTCACGTCAATTCGGTATGACAAAAAATTGCAGAACGAGAGCAAAGTGATTCGGACAGCGATTATTTTCTAGAGTTTGACGACCTCAATATAAATGATTACAAATGATTACATTGACAATGAAGACGTTTTGGGTGGTGTGTGGGCTGTCAGCCTTATTTGTTCGAGGGAGAGGAGGAAGACGCAACACGGACGGGAAAAGAACACGTTTACGATCGGCTGTAAGATATTTCTAGGTAAAAGATGCTTACAAATATTTTTCTTTGGCGACATGCATGGTCACACACTTAATTTTAAAAATAAAACTACCCATTGATCACTCGCTGCATCTTCTCAGCCGCTGATTAGCACCTGCTGGTCTGTGCGCAGCTGGAGCTGATGAGACAGATGAAGCGGCCGTCATCGTCCACACGAGTGAGTTTATAAACAATATTTATTCATTTGATTTAATTTCCCAGATGAATTATGAAGAAACCATTCAATACATTCAATAATCAATGCAAATGGAATAATCAATGTCAACCCCATATTTTTCAGGCGATACAGATTCATAGTGTTGGGGATTTTTTTGGAGAAGAAGTGAGGGTTCTGTTGCCTGCCTGTGCGGTGAGCCTCATCAGAGAAACATTCCCATCTCATCACTACAAGGGATTTTGCCTACCAAGATTAGATTTGTGAACAATGTTATTTAAATAAAGTTTTGTAAAATCATATATTGAGTTATTATTAGTATATTGAGTTTATGAAATATAAATTGATCAAACAGGCACAACCACCTCCCTATACAGCACTGAATATTTCATATTTGATGAGTATGAACACCCTAATATGCTAATATTTGATAAGTTGGTAAGGCAATGCAAACCATGGCTTGGAATTCATTTAAGATGTTTAGTAAACATTTGCAGTGAATATTAAAAATAAAAAAAACGTACCGTGTTTACTTCTCGTGTTCTGACAGTTGATCGTCACTGACCTTGTTCTCAGAGTCACACTTGGAAATCGAGGCATATATAGTTGGAATAGCCGTTTTCTTTATCAGAAATCTTTTGGCAAATTTCATTTCAAATTGACATAATGTCTGGCCCAGGAAACACGCACGCAGGCTCAGGATAGATTTAACAGCTTTATTCAACAAGCAGGTGTGTGTGAATGGACTTATGGGGATGTGCTGACGAGGGGCAGGTGTGCGCGCAGCTGAATCCGCTGAGGAGCGGCGAGTCGTGACACAAATTGCATCTTATTCTCGAAATCGCTGTCAACGAAATCTCTACTGCACATTTTTGGAGTTTTACCGACATAAGTCCATTTTTTTTTTGCGTTTTCTGAACGAATTTCACCCATGCCGTTCTGATTTTCACAGGGACGGGACATTCAAAAACACTCACAGCATGCTCCTCTGGTATAACGTCGCACCCGTACACAACACAACGACAAACCATAATTAATTCGATTCCTGAAATCCTAATGTTAATCAATAATCTATTTGTAATCCAAAAGTATTCCGAGAAATATCCGTAATCGCCGATTTTAAAACGTAAACATCAAATAAAAAAAAGCAATGTCCGCCGATTGTGTGCCACACCGAAATGACGTCACACAGTCAGTGGCCATTTTAGCCGCTGATCTTGGCTGGGTCAGACAGCTCTCCACAACAGCGTACTTCAAGAGCGCATTGTCACCTTATGCGACATACGTTGACACCAAAACATGAGGGGTTCCAATTAGCTCGTCTCAGACAACAATTTGAGATATGATTTAGCGATTTTGAGTTTTCGTCTGTCCGTCACCTTTAAAAAATCAATTCCGACCTTGTTGAATTTAATAAAGAATTTTGGGGAAATATCAGGATATAAAATAAATAAAACTAAATCTTCAATATTAATGCTAAATGAGACCCAGAGAAATCACCCAGCTGAGGTAAATCAATTCAATGTTGTAAATCAGTTTAAATATTTAGGAATTCAAATTGTGCCTAAGCTAGAATTAGTCGCCAGTGCCAACTATGAAGCTTTAATGACAGACATTAATGAGTTACTTCAGAGATGGATGTCACTACCAATGTTGATGATTGGGAGAATCAATATACTTAAAAGTAATATTTTACCCAAAATACTTAATTTTTTTCAATACATTCCTTTACCACCACCTTCAGATCTATTCTCAAGAATTAAAAAAAAGTTAGTGGAATTTTTATGGAACAATAGGAAGGCTAGATTACGTCTGTCCTTACTATATTTACCATTTGATCGTGGAGGTCTGAAATGTCCAAACTTTATGTTGTATTACTGGTCAGCACAACTGAGGTCTATGACATATTATTTTTCATCAAATGATCTTCCTCACTGGACTGAAATGGAATCATACAATTTACCTTTACCTCTTCCGATATTCATATACTCAGACTCGGCAAAAAAATTACAGAAACAAGTTAAAAATCCATTTGTAAAGCATATGATCAAAATATGGTGTGAAACCACAAAATATTTAAAAGAACCACAGTTACTGCCACAGTTTAGCCCAATGTGGGGTAATCAATATTTTAAACCAGGGAGAGCGGATGCTGTATTTAAAGTATGGAATTTAAAAGGGATTCAAAAGATTCAGGACTTATATTTGTCAGGTTCAGATAACATAATGTCTTTTGAAGAACTGAGGATCAAATTTAATCTTAATAGAACACATATTTTTAAATATCTTAAGCTTAGGAACTTTATTCGATCAAATCAAAATAATGCTCTCATCCGACCTACTTATTCATCCCTGGAAAAAATCTTGACGAAAGATAGTAAGAGAAAGGGTATTATTTCAGAGTTTTATAACTCATTGACATTATCCTCAAGTGAAAACTCACAGAAAAGACTGAATTATTGGAAAGAAGACCTGCAAACTGAAATTTCAGAGGAACAATGGGAATTGGCTTGTGCAGAAGCTCAAACCAAATCAATAAATGTACGTCTTAAATTGATACATTTTAAATGGTTAATGCGGATGTATGTTACACCGGTGGAGTTAAAGAGATATAACAAAAACATACCAGATACGTGCACAAAATGTATGGAAAGTAAAGGAACCCTATTTCATTATTTATGGGACTGTAGAAAAATTAGAATGTTTTGGGAAGAGGTGAGGGTAACAATTGAAAAAATAATTTCAAAACAAATCATATTGAATCCTAAACTGTTTTTGTTGGGTCTTTATCTAGAAAAGCATAACTTTAACAAGAGTGAGAGAGCATTAATAGACCTCAGTTTGCTTAACACCAAAAAATGTATTGCACTATTGTGGAAAAAGACTCATAGACCAGATGTGACTCAGTGGTTAAGACAGATGTTAACAAACCTTCCACTAGAAAGAATAACATACATACTGAAATCAAAAGGAATTGTGTTTGAGAATATATGGAGACCTTTCATTGATTATGTTAAGAATTTAAACATAACTTTTGAAGAAGAAGGTGAATGATGTGTGTGGACCTTGTAAATTCCAAATTGGTGAATGTATAGTATGTATACTTCCGTAATGGATTCCCTAGACTAAATAGAGGAGCGTTGTTGAAGACCTGCCTTTGTTAGTGGTTGTTGGTGTTTTTAGTAATTTTTTTTTTTTGTTTAATTATTTTAGTGTTAGTGTTTGATTGTTTGTGATTTGTTTGTAATAAGGTTCAATAAAAATATTGTAGGAAAAAAAAACATGAACACTCATATAAAGCTTGTTAGAATTGTCTATATTCAGTTTTTTTTTTTTTTGCCTTGTATACGGTATTTCCATTTATGTTTTGCACATTTCACTTCTGCACCTGGTTGGTAGCAAAATATAAAGAAATGAATAGTTTCTCGAGGCTTTTGCACAGTACTGTGTTTGATGATGTATTTGAATCCATTTTTGCCTTTTCTATTAAATAGATAGGCCCCTGTAGTATATTGGCTGTGCACCAAGGTCAGTTAAAATCTGTAGTAAAACATGTAATGCCCTCCTGTTCTTATTCCAGTAATTCAAGTGTTTTTGCAGTGAGTAATGAATGAGTGGGCATGTCCTGTACCAAATAGTTTTGAACAAACCTTTACATACTTTTACACCTATATTTTGCATTAATTTATTGGCAATGATTATTCAATCAACAACTTGCTGTGTTGGCCCACCACTGCTGATTGAATTTATGGGGAAAATTATTTGATCCTTTTGACTTGACTAAATATTAGTTTACCCCCTAACGGGGAATCCCATACCCCCATTACCTTGTACTTCACAGCAGTTGGAACAGCCTCTCAGAGAGCCCAGGCTACTCTTCCTGTCAGCAACAACAACACAGCAGCTTCCACTCTGTCCTCCTCTGGAAATGGTGGAATTGGACAGCATGTGTTGGGGGCTACCCCTGTGGCCTTGGGCCAGAGCTTAGCTGGCACAGTTATGGGATCTATGGCCCCCGTCGGTCAGCAGGGATTAACTCAGACGCCCAGGCCAGCTCTAGCCCCCAGCCATGCCATCCAGTCCAGCTTTTTGCCCCAGAGGCTGGTTCTTACATCCCAGGCCCAGGCACGGTTGCCTAGTAAGTGGCCTGTCCTCCATCTGAGCAATTTCCCTACACCTCTGACACAACAGTATGGGCTGCTCTCCACTGAGGCCTTTACTTGAGGCACTGCTGATATGTGTTCAGTCACATAATAGTCTAATAACGTTTAATAGTATGATGCACAAGTCATGAATCAGCTCTGGTCAGTTACCCTGTATCATTCATGGTGGGGAAAATGCTCACCAAAATTAAATCTGCAGCCATATCAGCAGCATCTCCACAGCCACAGATTCCCCCCAGTTTCTTCTTGAAACCTGCATGTACACTATGAATGTCCCCCTTATTTTACACCCTGTATCACTGCATTGTTTAAATTAATTACTGTGTCCTCCCACTTCTTCTTTTAATAGATTTTTTTTTTCTTCCAGTTTACTAATATTCTTTTTTAAAGGGGTCATTGACTGCACTTTTTCCACATTTTAACAGCTCACGCATGTCTTAATGAAGTGTTGGTGACATATTTTGTTCATATTTTCTTTATTTAGTTATTGAAGCAAATTTGCTTATTTTTCCTGGCTTTCTTGATTTCAAGCCTGTCACTTTAAGAAACATCCTTCAGCTGTTCAACTCCACCCTCCCTCTTATGTCAGTTAGCCATTAGCTGAGTAGCTTCTAGCCTCCTCCTAGCTTGGATGAGCAGCGCTGGTTCACCGATCCGCAGCCGTTTGTGCATCTCGCATCATCCCAGCCCATTCCCCCAATGACCCCACCAAGATGCCACAACAAATCACCAGCACAGCACGCCAGGTGACCCACTGATTGCCACAACCCAAGCCTGCTGGCCGAGTCACAGGATCTCAAGGGGCAATGTCTCGCTCCACGGTACTCTGCTTCTCTCCCACGGCCAGCCAGGGGATGCCCGGAGGATGGTGGGGGCCGTGAGAGCCAGTGGCTTCAGGTAGCAACCCCGGGTCGCGGTGTGGGCGGTTGCTGCGACCCGGGGCTGCTGGTTGCTGTGACCCGAGGCCGCTGGCTGCTGCGACCCGGGGCTGCTGCCTGGAGCTGCTGGCTGTCACGGCCAGCTCCCCGTGACTGGCACGCCGGCGCCCCACCGCGGAGCCACCGTGAAACCACCGGGAGACAAGCTGGAGTGACGCAAGGCACATTGTGGACTGTGGACTGGTGAACCAGGTGGTAACAGGGATAGTTATTAGGATGACTAAGATCGGAAGAAAATAACAATATTAGCCATGCTCGATTCGAGCTTCCTGTTACCACTGTTAGCTTGGGAGCTAGTAGCTCAGGGACTAATAGGCAACCTTTAGCACCCCTTCCATCTACATGACAGACAGCTTGGCGGGCCAGTAATAGAGCAGTGGGCTGGTCTCAAGGACAGCAGTGGGTTGGCTTTTTGAATTCATGACATATAAGAGTTCACAGAAAAGTCAAAAATGTTTCTGGGAGACAAAAACAAGATAAAGGCTGTATGTTTTTTTTAAACAGAATTAACTATTTTGAAGATTTCTTGATAATTAGGTGACTGGTAGATTCATTTCAGACAGTTAAAACCTACAAACACCATTTTTCAGTCAATGACCTCTTTAAATTCTTGCTTCTTCCCAACAGCAAGAAGAAATGCCAAAGTTGTTTTGCATGTGGAAATAGTGTAAAAAATGTGAACAGAGAAACCTTACTGGTGAAAACAGAAATAATTTCAATGCATAGAAGAGCAAAATTTGTCAATTTATGTGTTCAGATATTAAATTGTGAAACTTTTATGCTACTAACAAGCACTTTTATTAGAAAAAAAATCTCAGAGACATCGGTGCCATTATTTTTTTTAATTATTATTAAAACTCACATTTGTGCAAATGTAGTGCAAAAAATAAGCAGCATATAAACAACAGGCCTTCTTGGCACAGCAAAGTTTACAGTCTGAGATAGAAAATTTGCAATAGGTTAGTGTTACTTAGCAGTTTTCTTTCATAAGTCCAGAAACATGCGGGTCAGGTTAATTGATGATTCTGAATGTGCCACTGTTTTAAAAAAAAAACCTATACTCATCAAATAAAGTGTTGGTTGAGTGTGCAGTGTTTCCTCTGGCTTAAAGTCCTTGGCGTGGTGGCAACATATTTTTCCGGGGGCGGGGGGGGGGGCAGAAAACAGGTGACACTATTGTAATCAGAATGTTATTTTTATGATTTTTTTTTTTTTTTTAAATTTTGCACAGTAACTTTGCATATGGAACTTACCATTTGAAGTATTGTACAGCCGAGGCTAGAATGTTGGAATATAGAGAATGGACATCGACGTCATGCTGCGCTGCATCCTGGGCCGTTGTCGCCATCGTCATGGTCCAGCTTCTTTGTTAACCTGTAGTGTTAGACAGCTGCTAACATGGACAAACATACATTTGATGGAACGCAGCAAACAGAAAATTAAAATCCCTTGTTCAGAGAAGCTGAGTAAGGAAGCAAAGGAACGCTACCTCTAAAAAATTTAAGAAATAAACGGGATCGATCAATATGAGCACAAGAAATGGACCGGGGATCTCGACCAACTGCCTGGAGTCATGGTGTCAGATGTGTTTGCCTTCCTGGTTTGTGGGGTGAGTGCATAAACCCATGAGCAATTTAAAAACTATAAATCATTAGAGGCTCATGTTCATTTCACTAATGGATGGGTCCAGCCGCCTCAAATGTTCTGGGTGAATGACCAGAAAACCATCATTTAACACAAAGGTAAGAAGTCATTGTTTCTACAAAGTCGAAATACATCGAGATTAAGGTCTAGCGTACCCAAAAATTATTTCTAACATATGAGTAACGCTCTTTGAACCCATATGTAACTTACTGAACAGGTTTCTAACTTACAGCTACCATATAATGGTGAATTTGCAGCGTACAGAGCTCTGCTGCTGCCTGCAGCATATACACGCACACAGAGAGCTAAACACACGTACTTGTACGTATAATGGGAACTGTCGAAGATGTGTCTGAGCACTTTCAAGCTACAGGATAAAGATTTTGACCTTTTTCTGCAGTCTGTAACATCAGCTGTCCAGTGTTGTTCTGATAAATATGCCAAAATGTCAGAACACTGGAGGAGGTGGATCAAGCAGCTGATCGCACTGACACACAGAAAATAAATTACCGGTGTAATTAGCTGCTATAAAAATATCCTAAATCAGGTCAGTGGCATTTTTATAGTCACCTGAAAGAGGAGAATCTGCTTAACGTAACGATACCAAACAGTCTATGGGCTTCAGTCACCAGCTGATACTAAATCCATGCATAATGAAAGCAACAAGTAACCACAACTTAAAGAAAAAAATCAAAGAAAATCAGCAACACGAAAAGCTCCCAGTAAAACAAAAAATTGCTCCAGATTAGTAAGAGAAATGTGGAATAGCAGAGATGATGTGGGGAAATTATTTGATTTTGCCCTGTGCGTTTTTACACATTATTGAGAAATGACAGAGAGCCGTGGCTGAGGTGCAGCCAAAGGCACAGCGCACAAGACAGCTTGCTCTAGAGAGGGGATGTCTTTCTGCACTTCTAAATATTTTTTAAATCACAACTTATCTTGGTGAAAATGCCGTGAACACACGACCATGTGTGCGGGAATACTGTCAAAACTGATGTCTTTCCTTCTGACTGCTGCAATCCATTCCATCACATGCCTCTTTTTTAGCTCGGAGACCCATTCTTTCCACTTTTTTTTTCAAATCAGGAAGTAAAAAAAAAAAAAAAGCATACTCTGTTATCAATCTTTTTCCACACCAATCTTGAGAGCAATTGTTGTATTTGATAACGCAGCAAAACTTCCCCATTCTAATGTTGGGTGGTATTTGGAGGAATAACAATGTGATTGAAAAGGCCACACTGGAAATAAGAGTTTTCACTTTCTTATGTCATCCTGGATTTTGCATGACATTTTATATGTATATTTACATTTTCTGTGTTTGAATAACATATTCAGTGTCATTTTAATAAGGCTGCATGTCCACAGGGAAAGTAAAAATGCTCTCAACCTGTTTTCCTGACCGCTTTTCATGCGCATTTTTAAAAAAGCACTCTGCCCGGTATCCTGGCAGGTGCTTGACCTGTCACTCAAAGTGTGCCAGGGATTTCACAGATTTTGCTCTGAAATGCTCCACTCACTGGAATCACATCAAACTGGTAAGAAAGTACACATTCCTCCAAGCGTTGGCTGTTAAATATTGATCATGGTGTACTTTTAGGCTGATTGTGATCGGTTGGTGAGAGAGGCGTGCAGCTGATGAACCCTGCAGCGTTCCGAAAGTTGAATTTTTTTCAGCTTTCAGTGCCATGAGCACAGCGACAAAATACGCTGACTGCATTCGTCATATGCAGTCAGCGTATGCAGTCAGCGTATATGCAGTCATATGCAGCGTATATGCAGTCATATACAGTCAGCGTAAAATATGCTGACAAGCATTCGTTGCTCACTACTAAGCACAGACAGGCGGAACACTTTTCCCACAATTCCTTACGATTTTTCCGTCGGGTGACATCATGCGCCCATTCTTAATTGCATACACCTGGTGCACTGCAAGGGGGAGGCAGGGTGGTGACAAGTAGAAAGGGGGAACGTCTTTTAAATCCCAATAGAATACATCTGTTGCTGTATGTCTCTGCACTTTACTGCAATCATTAGCAAATTGCCATATCTGCTGCTGTCTGTTATTGCAATACTGATCATGTGCAGTCCTATCTGTCACTGTCTGCACCTACACTACCGCATCGAACTTGCAACTACGAGTATGACTGCTCTACTTTTTTTGTATATGGAATTGCTGGGTTTTATCATTTATCTTTATTTGTGCTATGGGATGTCTGGGTCTATCTTTTGTTGCTATTTGCAGTACGGGTAGCATTAATGTACATAGACTGCTGTTTCTCCAGCCTTATTCCTTTTTTTTAATTGCGCACACCACTGAAGAGAGAAAAACGCCATTTCAATTCTCCTTTATGTCCTGTACATATAGTAGTATTGACAGATAAAATCTTTGAATAAACAGCAATTTTATATGAAACTGTAGACTTTTTTATAGTGTCACCGATATACAGTGGATATAAAAAGTCTACACACCCCTGTTCAACTGCCAGGTTTTTGTGATGTAAAAAAATGAGACCAAGATAAATCATTCCAAAACTCTTTCCACCATTAATGTGACCTATAACCTGTACAACCCATTTGAAAAACAAAGCTTTTAAGGGGAAAAATTAAAAAAAAAAAACTTACAATAACCTGTTTGCATAAATATGCACACCCTTAAACTAATACTTTGTTGCAGGACCTTTGGCTTTTATTACAGCACTCAGTCTTTTTGGGCAAGAGTCTTATCAGCGTGGCACATCTTGATGTGGCAATATTTGCCCACTCTTCTTTGCAAAAACGCTCCAAATCTGTCAGATTGCGAAGGCATCTCCTTTGCACAGCCCTCTTCAGAACACCCCATAGATGTTCGATCGGATTCAGGTCTGGACTCTGGCTGGGCCATTCCAAAACCTTAATCTTCTTCTGGTGAAGCCATTCTTTTGTTGATTTGGAATATAAATATAAAATATAAATATAAATAAATATAAAATATTCAGTTTAGATATGACAAATTCCAAAGGCTGTAACTTGAAAGTGGTAAGAGATAATGGATAATGGATAATTAGAAAGATGTAGAATATGATCCAAAGTTTGAGATAGGTAAATTTATGCATCTAATTTGCATAATGCCATGGCAGCTGTATCGAATTACATAACTTTTGGTCAAAAGTGGACTTTGGATATATTTACACAAAGGATGGATTTGGTTTTTTGTCTTTGTTTTTGTTTTTTGTTATCTTATCTTCAAAGTATATGAACCAGAAAATCAGTAGAATGTACACAAACAAATACAGTGGGGTAAAAAAGTATTTAGTCAGCCACCAATTGTGCAAGTTCTCCCACTTGGTCTCCAATTTTCATCATAGGTATACCTCAACTATGAGAGACAAAATGAGAAAAAAAAACATCCAGAAAATCACATTGTCTGATTTTTAAAGAATTTATTTGCAAATTATGGTGGAAAATAAGTATTTGGTCACCTACAAACAAGCAAGATTTCTGGCTCTCACAGACCTGTAACTTCTTCTTTAAGAGGCTCCTCTGTCCTCCACTCATTACCTGTATTAATGGCACCTGTTTGAACTCGTTATCAGTATAAAAGACACCTGTCCACAACCTCAAACAGTCAGACTCCACACTCCACTATGGCCAAGACCAAAGAGCTGTCAAAGGACACCAGAAACAAAATTGTAGACCTGCACCAGGCTGGGAAGACTGAATCTGCAATAGGTAAGCAGCTTGGTGTGAAGAAATCAACTGTGGGAGCAATTATTAGAAAATGGAAGACATACAAAACCACTGATTATCTCCCTCGATCTAGGGCTCCACGCAAGATCTCACCCCGTGGGGCCAAAATGATCACGAGAACGGTGAGCAAAAATCCCAGAACCACACGGGGGGACCTAGTGAATGACCTGCAGAGAGCTGGGACCAAAGTAACAAAGGCTACCATCAGTAACACACTACGCCACCAGGGACTCAAATCCTGCAGTGCCAGTCGTGTCCCCTTGCTTAAGCCAGTACATGTCCAGGCCCGTCTGAGGTTTGCTAGAGAGCTTTTGGATGATCCAGAAGAGGATTGGGAGAATGTCATATGGTCAGATGAAACCAAAATAGAACTTTTTGGTAAAAACTCAACTTGTCGTGATTGGAGGAGAAAGAATGCTGAGTTGCATCCAAAGAACACCATACCTACTGTGAAGCATGGGGGTGGAAACATCATGCTTTGGGGCTGTTTTTCTGCAAAGGGACCAGGACAACTGATCCGTGTAAAGAAAAGAATGAATGGGGCCATGTATCGTGAGATTTTGAGTGAAAACCTCCTTCCATCAGCAAGGGCATTGAGCAAGGGCATTTCAGCATGACAATGATTCCAAACGCACCGCCCGGGTAACGAAGGAGTGGCTTCGTAAGAAGCATTTCAAGGTCCTGGAGTGGCCTAGCCAGTCTCCAGATCTCAACCCCATAGAAAATCTTTGGAGGGAGTTGAAAGTCCGTGTTGCCCAGCGACAGCCACAAAACATCACTGCTCTAGAGGAGATCTGCATGGAGGAATGGGCCAAAATACCAGCAACAGTGTGTGAAAACCTTGTGAAGACTTAGAGAAAACGTTTGACCTCTGTCACTGCCAACAAAGGGTATATAACAAAGTATTGAGATGAACTTTTGTTATTGACCAAATACTTATTTTCCACCATAATTTGCAAATAAATTCTTTAAAAATCCGGCAGTGTGATTTTCTGGATTTTTTTTTTTTCTCATTTTGTCTCTCATAGTTGAGGTACACCTATGATGAAAATTTGAGACCTCTCTCATCTTTTAAGTGGGAGAATGTGCAAAATTGGTGGCTGACTAAATACTTTTTTACCCCACTGTAAATACATCGGACCTACCGTGCACCATGTCTCTTCATTCGTGCATTTTCGTCATTCCTGGTCCTTATTTCATCTTCTGCCAGTCATTTTCGCTTTCTCTCCCACATCAAGAAAGTCTCACATGAATCTTATGATTTATTCCACCTCAATTTCGGTTACAAAACGCCGCTGAACCGGTGCTGTTGTTCTCTGTCGTCACATGCAGCTCCGTCGATGGCAGATGAAAGTGTACACTCTCCAGACCATCTTCTGCTGTCACAAAAGGGAAATATTTCCCTTCAGAAGTTAAATGATCTCTTTTTAGAATCATAGTTGGCAAAATTTGGAGCAAATGGTTCCTCCGTGTGGAAATGTTTGTTGGGATGGAGACTTTTTTTACATTCTCTTCTTTGTGTTCCTGGAAATGATGTTTGAGGTATTTCGTTTGGATGAGGTCCTCCAGTCCTCCAGTGAAGAGCAGTAAGCTATACGTGTCTGACATCTTGTGATGTGAAATGCTTGGTATAACTGGGTTTTCTGTGCTTTTGGGACACATCACGTGACAGGCGCCGACCTGCGACTTTGGCAGCAGGTGAGGCACATGTTTTCTGACAGCCAGACAATTAAAGGGTTAAAAGATTCCAGTTTGTTTTTCAAATGGGTTGTACAGGTTATAGGTTCCATTAATGGTGGAAAAAGTTTTGAAATGATTTATCTTGGTCTCATTTTTTTACATCACAAAAACCTGGCAGTTGAACAGGGGTGTGTAGACTTTTTATATCCACTGTATATTGCCATATCGCACAGCCCTAGTCTGAACTCCTCCACATTGTCACCCCTAGCCACTTTCTTAGGTCCTTCTCTAACCCTCACCTCGCTGTTCCTTCTTCCCGCCTCACCACTATGGGGAATAGAGCCTTCAGTCGCTCTGCTCCCCACCTCTGGAACTCATTCCCACACACTTTTCTACCAGGCCGTTGTTGCCAGCGCCATCTTCTTTGCTGCTGTCTGTTGGGGTAGCAATATCAGAGCCAGCAACACCAATAGACTTGACAAGATTATCAAGAGGGCTGGCTCTGTAATTGGTCTCAGGCTGGAGACCTTTGAATCTGTGGTGGAGAGGAGGATGCTTAGCAAACTGCGATCCATCATAGACAATCCTGATCACCCCCTCCACCACACACTGGACAGTCAGCAAAGCACTTTCTCCAGCAGGCTGCTACAGCTTTGTTTCTGAACGGTTACGTACAGGAAATTTTTTCTGCCACATGCCATTTCACTATACAATAACTCAGTCTAATGTTGAATTCTGGCCATAACTATGCTGCCATACTGCACCTTACAGTATAATTGTACCTCGTATTTCACCCTGTGCCTTAAGGTGTGTTCACACCAAACGCGAATGGGCAAATTTTTCACGCGGCACAGTTACATTATAACTCGATGTAAACACGCAAACAGATATGAATCCCCCTTCTGAGTGAGATGCAAACAGGGGAAGTTGCCTTTAAAACTTGTGCAACTGTGTTCAAACTGCTGTGGAAATTCCCAAAATAACGTCATGCTTATGTTTACATTATCCAACCAGGGGCTCACCTGAAAATGTTGTCTCAAGCCTCCAAAAGTTCACAAGATGAGGGGTGTTTACTTTGCTAGCTTGTCCATGACAGGAAACCGTGGGTAAATAATGACATCTGATTCAGCTGAAGGGCTCCCAGTCCTCCTGAGTCTCCAGGTGAGTGAGTCGAATTTTCAAACTAGTTTACTCTGCAGTGGTGATATCTTTACTCCAGTGACGCCAGAATCTCAAAGCTAGCTAGCTAGCTAGCATGGGACGCGAATGTGCAAATTCGCGTGTGCTTGCGTCTTCCCATTCACTTTGTATGGATTCGTGCCGCCCGTTAGCGTTTGGTCTGAACGCACCTTTATAATCCTTGTATGTACAGTCATTACTATCCATTGACTCATAAGGATCATCATCTACATGTTTAACCTAGTAGTAGCCTATGTTGTATATAAAGTTATTTAAGCATTTTTACTTTACTTCCCTGGGTTATTCCTTTTCTCTTATGCTGTGTGTATTTCTGTTGGTTGGGTTGTCTGTGTCATGCTGCTGTTACACTGTAATTTCCCAGTTTGGGATCACTAAAGTACATCTATCTATCTTAATCCCATTGAGATGCTGTGGGGTGGCTTGAAATGGGCTGTACATGCAAGAATCCCCTCAAACATCTCACAGTTGAAAGAATTCTGCGTTGAGGAGTGGGCCAAACTTTCCTCAGACCAATCAGAGACTGGTAGATTGCCACAAGGAGCATCTCACTAAATTTATTTCAGCCAAAGGGGGTAACACTAGCTATAAGGTGGTAGGGTGTCCTAACTTTTTCCTCAGTTAGAATACGCATGTTTGTTGATATCTTTTAATATATTTTGTTTAATGAGTAAAACAAGGTTAATTTTTGTTATTTACCTGCAACTAAATCACCTTCTTTTCCAGAGACAAATAAAAACAAGATTAGACATCAATATAGGGCCTTTTCCACTAGCACGCTTTAGCGCGACACGGGACGGCTCAGCACGCTTTGTATGCTTTTCCACAAGCCCCAACACGGTTTAACAGCCGCAATTCTCAGCCCCGCTGAAGGGCAGGGTACAGCAGTGCTGAGCTGTGCCGTGTTGTGACGTTAACAGACTGGTCGCCGCTGATTGGTCAGGTCGTAACCGGTGCTGATTGGTCAGGTTGTAACCGCCCCTCTCCTCCTCCTCATCTACCAAATCTTCACGACCTTCTCAATAAAGTTTTTGAAAAAAAAAAAAAAAAAGAATCTTCACGACCGCCTTTACTCAGCACGCAACCACTGTTGGCGGTTCCTTTCAGAGTATTGCTGTGCTATTTTCATTTATTCTCTATCAAAAATGGCTTCGCGTAATAAGGGTGTTCCATGGACCAGTAAGGAGCTGCAGTGTCTGCTGACTGCATTGTCAGACGAACGTATGCAGCGCGAGTTAGACGGAGCTGCCCGGAATGAAAAAATATACCGGGAGGTCTCGACATCGGAGTCCTTTAACGGTGAGTTTTAATTTTTTTTTATTGTGCGTTTTTTCGCAAATATATTCGGTAAGACGCTCAGTTTATTTATGCAATAAAAAAGCTGTTCATTTGTGGATGGATCACTGCTTAATTGCAGCACACTGCGGACTCAAGCTTTTATTTTAATTATTCATGTGAACAATACGTTGAAATAAGCTTATGTATTCTTGTTGAAAACTATTGTGCTGTATTTTATTGTGTGCATTTTCCTTGTAGAATCATCCCACGCGTCCGCTGCGACAGCCCGTCCGGATTATTCAACCGAGCCTTCCTGACCCACAGCTGGCAGAGACGCCTTCATTCAGCCGAGTCGTGACCCAGTTTGGGAAGCTGGTGTAGAGGCACTCAGTGGTCGGCGTGTATAAAATGTCGATTAACCTTCATGTTGTGTTGCAAAGTTTTTTTTTTCTTTTAATATTTTGTATATAATAAAATGGAATTGTTTTGGAAAGTGTGGTTTGTCTGTTATAACACTGAATTATAAAACAGTATAATTTCATAGAAATTCCATTGCCTAATCTGATCAAAATTATACTGATCATCCTGTCAGGGGTCAACCATTGTAAAGGTAATGTAATTTTTAACTAGACCAAAAAACAAATGTTTTTGTAAGCTTTCTGTTCTTTTTATTGAAATATCATAAAAAATTAGCCCCACATGATCCAGTTCTAAACTTTGGGTACATTTTTTATGTTAACTTATAAGAAGTTGCACAGTTGGACTTTAAAATGCAGCAGGAGAGACTGATCAAGCTTACAAGTCAATGTAAAAAAGTAAGTATATGTAAATTGAATGTTCTATCGGCATTCCAAATTCAGAGAATTACAATACTTTAGAAGGAGTGTAGCATCATCTAAACGGAAAATAATAATACAGTGGTACCTCTACTTATGAATTTAATTCGTTCCGGAAGAATTCTCGTAACGTGAAAAATTCGTAAGTAGAGGCGCATTTTACATGTAAATGCCGTAATCCGTTCCAAGCCCCCAAAATTCGGGCATAAATTTTTTATAAATCGTAAAAACGCATCAAAACATGTAACAAATACATGTTACAATTAGATTACTGCACAATAAACATAAAATGAGAGTTTAAAATGAGAGAAAGAATAATAAAAGAGAAAGAATAATAAAAATTATGTTCATTTACCTTTTAACTGCGATCGTCGGCGTCGGCGTCAGCGTCACCTTTTGCCTTCTTTGGTTCATGTTCTGTCTCATCAGTGGTTTTTGCCTGACGTTTTGTGATGAAACGATCCAAGGACGTTTGCTTTTATCGGCTTGTAAGGGCTTCCTTTTGTTTTAATACCGTGCTGATCGTTGATGTTGTTTTTTTTTTCCCAAAACTTTATTAAGAACAAGGTGAAAGTACAGAGTTATAACGTAGATGGTGATAAACATGGCAGTTAACAATTTTTTTTTCTCTAAATTGTGTAGTTCAGTCAACAGTCTTACAAGAGGTAAGAAGGATAAAATAAAGTAGTAAGAATAGTAAATAATAATAAGATAAAGCGAGATCAACCAAACGCACCCATTCGTGGCCAATGGGATACCAGGAAGATGCTAGGCGATAGCCAATGGCAGAGCAGCTACAGGTATGTTTACGTTCGGTAAAATACGGGAGCTGCGAGGAGAGCGTACTTTTTTTGCCTTTCGTATCCTGAAATTTTGTTCGTAACTAGAGGCAATATTTTCCCGTTGAGGCGTCTCGTAACCTGAAAATTTCGTATGTAGAGACGTTCGTAAGTAGAGGTACCACTGTACTGTTGTTCCAAACGTTGACCTGAAGGTGAAAAACATGAATTTTTTTTAATTCAGTACATCCAAAATGCCCTAGGATGTAAAAAATAATAATTTGGTGTAGGCCAGTGTGCCACGTCTCATTATTTAATACGAATAAAAACAAGTTTCAGCTCTTTATTTCTAGGTCATTTGACAGTTAATTCAAAACAAAAGTGACTTGTGTTGTTGCAGCTTAATTATGAGATAAAATTAATTGTGAGATAAATCCACAGAGCGAGCAAGGCAATAATCCTTGAATCCTTTTTTGTCTCGTGTAAATAAGGACTCAGTCGGGTGCATAACGTCACGGGAGTGTGGCCCCGCCTCGCTCAGAATCTGCTGCTGCCCCGCTTCTAAAACCTCCTAAACCATCACAGCACAAGCACAACACCAATGGAGACAGAAGCATTCCGAGCCGTACTGAAGTGAACCGAGCCGTACCGAGGTGTGCTGGGCTAGTGGAAAACAGGCTTATGTGAACATTTCTTAATAAAGAACTGAATATTTAATGGGGTGTCCTAAGTTTTTCATATGACTGTAAGTGGCCTGGTGTACTGGGATGACATGGTGTTGGAAAGTGCAACACAAACGGTAAGCTCCTCCTAGTTTTCTGCTGTGAATTCAAACTAGCGATCACAACACCGCCAACACAAAGATCATTTAAAAGCCACATGGATGCACCCTTGATCTAAGCATATGCACCTGCTCAATTATGTAATCACAAGACAAAAAGACCTCATTGACATTGTAAACACACAAGTGGTGAGGGGCTGGTTGCAGTACAGACCATTACATGGTTAGATCCAGAGTTCCTCAGCATCAGGAAAAAGTAAAACGGATCACAAGGGAAACCAAGGCACAGTTATAGTTTATTTGTCAGGGACCATGTACAGATAAAACAAACACAGGGTAAAGATGCTCTGTACCGGATTATAGCATTCTCAATAATTTCCATCTGTAGTCCCTGAACATGCTAAACACCAATGCCCTAAGGGAAGACAAAATCAAACCAGAACTAAAAGGAAAAACTAGAAGCAAAGCTTGAAAGATGGGATGAGTCCGGTGTCTTCGATCTGGATGAAAACTGGGAGCGCTTGAAGGCAATGGTGTATGAAACAGTGCAGCAAGTCCTGGGCAAACCAAGCCGCAAACATCAAGACTGGTTTTCAGAAAATGACATCTTGCATACCTTGTTTGAAGCCCAAAACAAAGCTAGAGCAAAACACCTCCAGTGCAACACAAGCTCCGATAAAGGAAAGCTGCAGAAGGCAGGAAAGGAACTCCAAAGGTATACCAGGAAAGTCAAGTCAGACTGGTGGGAGGCTAAAGCAAAGGAGCTACAACATCATGCAGCCAAAAATGATATGAAAGCCTTCTATGTAAGCCTAAAGGAGGTTTTCGGACCACAAAAGAGAGGGACCACAAAGCTAACAGTTTGGATGTCATGGCTGTTCTCCAGGAGAGGGGAGAAATCCTTGAGAGATTTGCTGACCATTTTGATGGTCTTCTTAATGTGCCTGGTGAATTTGATGTAGCTGCCATTGAGATGGTCACCCAGCAGCCTGTAATACCATCACTAGATGAGGTACCTGAGTTTGAGGAATTCACAGATGCTATAGACATGATGAAGGAAGGCAAAGCTCCTGGAATGTGTGGCATGCTTGCAGAGGTCCGGAAACATGGAGGTTTGAAACTCAAAGGCTGCCTGTATGACTTCATAACAATGATATGGCTCTCTGAAAAAGTCCCTAAAGACTGGAAAGATGTAAGTATTGTGCCCATTTTCAAGAAGGGATGCAGAATGGACTGTGGTAATTACAGAGGGATCTTTCTCCTCTTGATTGCAGGGAAGATCCTGGCTCGTATTTTGCTCAACAGGTTAAACAAATACATCTGCCCCATGTCTTGCCCAAAAATCAGTGTGGCTTTCGGAGTGGGCAAAGCACTGTAGACAGGATCTTCTGCCTCTGACAAGTACAGGAGAAATGCGTTGAACAAAACATGCCTCTTTATGTTGTGTTTATAGATTTCACGAAAGCATTTGACACGGTATCCAGAACCAGTCTTTGGAAAGTTCTTGAGAAACATGGATGTCCAGTAAAGTTTGACAAGCTTGTCAAGTCCTTACTTGTAGACATGCAGGCATCCATGTCACATGGAAACGAACGTTCAAAGGAATTTTCAGCGATCAATGGTGTCAAACAAGGGTGCATGCTTACACCAACACTGTTCTCACTCTACCTTGCTCCAGTGCTTGAATTGACGTGGACTTTACTGGGTTAGCAGAAGGAATAAATCTCCAGATGCGTCATGATGGTGACCTATTTAAACTTGCACACTTTCAATCTAAAAGTCATACAACCAAGGTTGTTCTCTGTGAAATGATTTTTGCTGATGACGAGCTGGCTACCAGAATATCGTCGAGGTAGACGAACACGAAGGGAAGGTCGCGTAACACCGCATCCATCATACGCTGAAAAGTTTGAGCAGCGCCTTTGAGGCCAAACGGCATTCGCAAAAATTCAAAAAGACCAAAAGGGGTTATTACAGCCGTTTTGGGAATGTCCTCCGGTCGTGCATTGTTGGCCCATAGTGCGGAAGATATGCAAGTACTAGTAGATGGCTTTGTTCGGGTTGCTTCACAGTTCAGTTTAATAATTAACATCAAGAAAACAGAATGCCTTTACCAACCTGTTTCAGACACAATACCAGCGATTATCACTATCAACAATCAAAATCTAGTACAATGCAGGGATTTCAAGTAACTTGGCGGTACACTCTCAAACAATGCCAAACTGGGTCCAGAGCTCATCTATAGAATGAGTCGAGCCAGTATCGCTTTTGACAAACTACAGTCAAAGCTGTGAAAAAACAGACATGTTTCCCTAAAGGTTAAAGGTCAAGTTTACAATGCCATTGTATTATCACCACTTTGATATGGCACTGAAACTTGGAGAATCTACAGAATGCAGATTAACAAACTACATTCTTACATGATGCATCACCTATGTTAGATCATGGGCATCACCCTCATGGATAAGATAAAGAATGAGGATATCCTCAGACGGTTTGGTCTACCATCTATGATGGACACTCCAATAGAGCGAGATCTGCGTTGGCTGGGTCATGTCCATAGGATGGATAGGAGTCGTTTGCCAAGGTAACTCTTATACTCACAATTGTGCAATGGCAAAATAAACTGAGGAAGACCTTGATGGAAAGTCAAGGACTTTGCTAAAAGAAGAAGCCAACTTTGTCATTCAATCCATACAGCCAATCATGTACAGTAGAATGAAATTGCGTTTCTCCTATCTACAATGTTAATCACATCTAGAATCAGGGCCCGCTGCCATGCAAGGTGCGGCCACAAACAACTTTTCCTTCCCCCATTCTATTTTGCTGAGCACCAAGCTAGAAGGTGGGAAATACCTTTTTTTATATATAGTCTTTGGTATGACCCAGCCAGGGCTTGAACTCATGACTTCCCGGCTGTGGGGTGGATGCTCTACCGCTAGTCCACCACTCTGGCCTGGAACATGAAATGGAAGGCTATACATATATCACAAGAAATGGCAATCTGATGCAGACAACCGTCCACTATGGAGGAATTTGCCCAAAGCGAAACCAACTACAACAGTCATAGTCTAAACCGACAGACCGCATGATGATGAGCTTCATGGCGGTCCCTGCTAATTAAAGTGGATTGTGCTCACTTTTTCTTGGCATCTTCAGATGAAATAAAGAGTCAGTCTGATCACATACTATGTGGCAGGACACCACATTTCTTTTCGATACAAGCATTTTTAATTTTTCCACTGTGTTCTGCTGCTTCCAAACTGTGCTAACTGCACAGCTTTTGGGGTGTGGAGTTATGTGTGTTATGTTATGCACACGTTAAATGGGCAGGACATAAAAGTTCTGATATACACACACACAACTGGGAGAGGGGAAAAAACAAACAAAAACGTGAGTAAGATTACATTGGCTTTACAGCCCAAATTTTTGTTTTGGTTTTCATGCATTCTCATCTTCAACAGCTTAATCCTTTTTTGGGTCGCGGAGGGGCTGGAGCCTATTCCAGCATCTTTGGGTGAGAGGCAGGGTACACCCTGGACAGATCACCAGTCTGTCACAGGGCCAAAGCAGACACAACCATTCACCCTCACATTCATACCTAAGGACAATTTAGACTCCCAGTTGATGCCAATTAACCTAAGATGGTTAGGTTAATTGTTTCAAATTTATTTTGGTTAATTGCCCTGCCCTACTACATAAGTTTTATCTTCATTTGTTTATTCTTGTAATGCTGGATGTGGACCAGGCTGACATACTGAAGGATGCTGCATGTCTCCTTGCTGCTGCTACTGCAGTTGAGCACCATCCTGAGCACTCTGCTGCTGACAGCTACCAAGCTACTGGAATGTTCGAGGCCGCTGCCAGGAAGTACCACTATGGTGCTGGAATATCTCTCCCTGCTGTAGCTGTTTTTTGTCTCCAATCAGTCACTGTTTAGTTTCATAGGTCTCCATCCCCTCACAAAGTTTTTTAAAACTTCTCTTGCTCTTTCTGACTCTAGAAAACTAAATTGAGAAGGGTTTGAGATGAGTGAGACACCTGCGATGGCTTTATGACCATTTTGAGAGAAAAGTTGTCGCACAAAATTTTTGAACGTTTAAAAATTCCTGCAACTCACGAGAGGAAACCTTTGGAGAGGTTTTGGAAGCTCAGCGAATGGCATTCTCCAGCTAGTCGCAAGTTGTTGCAGCCCAGGGAGATACTACCCTATATACAGTGGGGCAAAAAAGTATTTAGTCAGCCACCAATTGTGCAAGTTTTCCCACTTAAAAGATGAGAGAGGTCTCCAATTTTCATCATAGGTATACCTCAACTATGAGAGACAAAATGAGAAAAAAAAATCCAGAAAATCACATTGTCTGATCTTTAAAGAATTTATTTGCAAATTATGGTGGAAAATAAGTATTTGGTCAATAACAAAAGTTCATCTCAATACTTTGTTATATACCCTTTGTTGGCAATGACAGAGGTCAAACGTTTTCTGTAAGTCTTCACAAGGTTTTCACACACTGTTGCTGGTATTTTGGCCCATTCCTCCATGCAGATCTCCTCTAGAGCAGTGATGTTTTGGGGCTGCCGCTGAGCAACACGGACTTTCAACTCCCTCCAAAGATTTTCTATGGGGTTGAGATCTGGAGACTGGCTAGGCCACTCCAGGACCTTGAAATGCTTCTTACGAAGCCACTCCTTCGTTACCCGGGCGGTGTGTTTGGGATCATTGTCATGCTGAAAGACCCAGCCACGTTTCATCTTCAATGCCCTTGCTGATGGAAGGAGGTTTTCACTCAAAATCTCACGATACATGGCCCCATTCATTCTTTCCTTTACACGGATCAGTTGTCCTGGTCCCTTTGCAGAAAAACAGCCCCAAAGCATGATGTTTCCACCCCCATGCTTCACAGTAGGTATGGTGTTCTTTGGCTGCAACTCAGCATTCTTTCTCCTCCAAACACGACAAGTTGAGTTTTTACCAAAAAGTTCTATTTTGGTTTCATCTGACCATATGCCATTCTTCCAGTCCTCTTCTGGATCATCCAAAAGCTCTCTAGCAAACTTCAGACAGGCCTGGACATGTACTGGCTTAAGCAGGGGGCCACGACTGGCATTGCAGGATTTGAGTCCCTGGCGGCATAGTGTGTTACTGATGTAGCCTTTGCTACTTTGGTCCCAGCTCTCTGCAGGTCATTCACTAGGTCCCCCTGTGTGGTTCTGGGATTTTTGCTCACCGTTCTCATGATCATTTTGACCCCACGGGGTGAGATTTTGCGTGGAGCCCCAGATCGAGGGAGATTATCAGTGGTCTTGTATGTCTTCAGTTTTCTAATAATTGCTCCCGCAGTTGATTTCTTCACACCAAGCTGCTTACCTATTGCAGATTCAGTCTTCCCAGCCTGGTGCAGGTCTACAATTTTGTTTCTGGTGTCCTTTGACAGCTCTTTGGTCTTGGCCATAGTGGAGTTTGGAGTCTGACTGTTTGAGGTTGTGGAGAGGTGTCTTTTATACTGATAACGAGTTCAAACAGGTGCCATTAATACAGGTAACGAGTGGAGGACAGAGGAGCCTCTTAAAGAAGAAGTTACAGGTCTGTGAGAGCCAGAAATCTTGCTTGTTTGTTATTGACCAAATACTTACGTATTTTCCACTATAATTTGCAAATAAATTCATTAAAAATCCTTCAATGTGATTTTCTGGATTTTTTTTCCCTCATTTTGTCTCTCATAGTTGAGGTATACATACTATGATGAAAATTGGAGACCTCTCTCATCTTTTAAGTGGGAGAACTTGCACAATTGATGGCTGACTAAATACTTTTTTGCCCCACTGTATAGATGCACTTTAAATTATTCAGCTCGTCTGGTTTCTGACCTGAGACTGTAGAAGGAATGTGCTGTGAACTGCAGGGTCTACCCTTCCTCATTTACTCCACAGTGTGAACAAGGCCATCCTTCAGTATTCAGTCTATGGTTACACTGCACATTTGCCAGGCTTTTTTATGTAAATGTGATTAGAATACCGTAAATATTGCAAATGTTGAAGTACATTTCTAAGATATCCTGAAAAATGTATTGATACTATGGAGAAAAAAAAAATATTTGTCCTTACTTTATAGTCTTCATGTATAGAATTCTCCATAAACTGCCAACTGGAATTTTTAAGTTTTCAACAGTCTGTATATAGAATGCAACTAGAGGGTAAGATTGCTCATACTCACTTTTAGTAATCCATCTTAACATTAGTTTTACCCACGCAATCCTTTATTACCAATATATTATGGCATAAAGCTATGTAGTGTGAGTACAGCTGGATTTTCAGAGCATCACATTTGTCTTTATTTGCGTCCTCGTAAATTAGAATTCATCCTTATTGAATATCATCTCGGAGGTGCTGCTATCATAAGAGCTCACTGAATGATTTGAGTATGAAATTGTGATTGTTAATGCCATAGCTTTCACAGTCAACAGGGAATATTGTTTGAAAGACAAGAGTGCCATCCATCGCCTAGAGACTTGCACAGTATTTTATCTTTCAATTTACCACTTTAAAACTTGAGGCTCTCTGTCTCACCCAAGAGAACTTTCCTTAATGCTATTTCCATCCTATTTCAGGTTTTGCAAAAGTAGGAGCCGTTATGATTCTGTCGTGGAGATGAGTTGTGCTTGTTCCACTCATTAATCCACCTGGGTTCTGCATGTCTTGTCACTTTTTCACCCTTTGACTAACTAATTATATTGGTTTTGTTTCTGTTCAAATGTCAGACCACGTTATAGTTGTGCCTTAATTGAGGTGTTGTTTCATTCTTTCCATGGAAGGTGGAGATGTGGTGAAGATTGGCCAGCTGGCAAACATAGCAGCCAGTCAGAATCGAATCTCCCAGCCTGAAACTCCAGTGACTTTGCAGTTCCAGGGCAACAAGTTCACTTTGTCTCCCAGTCAGCTGCGCCAGCTCACTACCGGACAGCCTTTGCACCTTCCAGGTACACTCAGTGGCCCGTTCTGGAATTTCTTTTTTCTTTTTCTTTTTTTTTAACTTATTTTTTATTGACCTTGTCTTGAAACACTTACAGTGGTAAGGTGCAACATAAATACATCATTAAACAATTATTCTTATAAAAATATAAGACCTTATTGTCCTGTGATGGTGATGGTGCCATCCCCTTGACTTCTATATTGAGTCCATTTTTCCCATTTCTCATTAAATTGTATCGCTTGAAATCTCAATTTATGTGTCAATTTTTCCATTACATATATCTTGTCCACAGTGTACAGCCACTGCCCCTTGGTTAGTGATTCTGCTTTGTACCATAGTCTGGTAATTGCTATTTTACTTGCTGAGAACAGTATCTTAAGAAGATACTCATCCTCTTTTTGTATTATCTCTTGTCAGATTTCCCAAATAGAGTATCTTACATGATTTGGGTATCTCATATCCTATTATTTTCCTTAAACCGTGCCAAATTTTATCCAAATAGCCTTTTATCTTTTGGCAAGACCAAAATATATGAGTATGGTCTACATCCATGTGTCCACATGATCTCCAACATGGTTGTTGGCTTGATACTACTTCCTTCCTAATCTTTGGAGTTATGAAAAATCGGATCATATTCTTCTAGTTGAATTCTCTCCAGATCCTGGAGCTAGTGGCTGTGCACTGCATTTTACAAATATTAAACTATTCTTCCTCAGTTATTTTCCCATTTATCTTTAATATACAAAGAGGAAGTCTTTCTACATGACATCAAACCTCTGTAAAGAGCTGAGATTACGCTGTATTTTTTCCCTTTTTAGGCATTCTGAAATACCTCAATAGCTTGGTTTGTTGTATCAGTTTTTATCTCCTTCTCATAGTAGTCTCTTATTTGTAGGTACCAGTTATATTCATGTTCATTTAAACCAAATTTTTCCTTTAACTTTTCAAAACTTTGCAGCTTGCCCTGTTCAACCATTGTGCATATTGCTGTGATGCCTTTGTTTGCCCATTGCTTTAACCCCTTGTCTTGAGTACCTTGTCAGAATCTTGAGTCCCACACAAATCAGCTCAACATTTTTGATTCTTTCTGCAATTTGTATCTTTCAACCACTATATTCCATATTTCGATTGTAGTTTTAATTATTGAATCCAATTGATTGCCTAGTTTGCCCAAGAAACCATTATGTTCTTAAATTTTGTAATTCTTTGTTTCTCACCCCTATTTCTAAGCTCTTCCATTGTGCAGTGTACTCATCCTTGTACCAGTATACCAAGGGTCTAATTTGTGCAGCGTAGAAATATTCCTTGATACTTGGTAAGGCCAGCCCCCCTTTATCTTTAGGGAGCTGCAGAGTTTTGTATCTGATCCGGGGTTTCTTTCCTCCCCGTGTAAACCTTGATATCCACTTTTCCCATTCTATAAATTGTTTTTGAGGAATCATCACTGGCAGGGACTGAAATAAATATAAAACCATCCATCCATCCATCCATCCATCCATCTTCTGCCGCTTTTCCGGAGGTCCTGGTCGCGGAGGCAGCAGTTCAAGCAGAGAAGCCCAGACTTCCCTCTCCCCAGCCACCTGCTCCAGCTCTTCAGAGAGGATACCAAGGCGTTCCCAGACCAGCTGGGAGACATAGTCTCTCCACCGAGTCCTGGGTCTGCCTCGGGGTCTCCTCCCAGTGGGACGTGCCTGAAACACCTCAAGTGGGAGGCGTCCAGGAGGCATCCTAATCAGATGCCCATACCACCTCAACTGACTCCTTTCAATGTGGAGGAGCAGCGGTTCTACTCTGAGCCTCTCCCGGATGACTGAGCTCCTCACTCTATCTCTGAGGCTGAGTCCAGCAATCCTACGGAGAAAGCTTACTTCAGCCGCTTGTATCCGCGATCTTGTTCTTTCGGTCATTACCCAAAGCTCGTGACCATAGGTGAGAGTAGGAACGTAGATTGACTGGTAAATCGACAGCTTTGCCGTAGAACTAAGCTCCCTCTTCACCACAACAGACCGGTACAACGTCCGCATCACTGCAGATGCTGCTCCGATCCGTCTGTCAATCTCTGGCTCCATTTTCCCCTCACTCGTGAACAAGACCCCAAGATACTTAAACTCCTGCACTTGGGGCAGGAGCCTGTCCCCAACCCAGAGAGGACAATCCACCTTTTTCCGACTGAGGACCATGAACTCGGACTTGGAGGTGCTGTTTCTCATCCCAGCCGCTTCACACTCAGCGGCAAACCGTCCCAGCAAGAGCTGTAGGTCATTGCTGGATGGAGCCAGCAGGACAACATCATCTGCAAACAACAGAGATGAGATCCTGTGGTCACCAAGCATGACACCCTCCATTCCCTGGCTGTGCCAGGGAAATATAAAACCCTTGATGACAATTCATCTTAATTATCTCTATCCTTGAACTGGAATCTAAAGTAATAGCTGACCATCTCTCCAGGTCTTTCCTAATATCTTGATTTATTTTTGTATAATTTGCATCATATAGTTTATCTATTCCTTTTGTAACATTGACCCCCAAATATTTTATGAATTTATTGTTCCAGTTGAGTTTGTATGTTTTCCTTATCTCTTGTGATGGAGAGTAATTTATTGACAGAATCTGTGTTTTTGTGACATTAATTTTATGGCCTGAATAATCCATAAGTCTCTAATAGTCTCATTGTTTTGGGGAAGCTTTCATTAGGCTGTGTTAAAAAAAAAATTAATATGTTGTCCACGAACAGCCCTACCTTATATTCCTCTCCTCCTATCTTCACCCCTTTAACATCATCATGCTGCCTAATCGTCTGGGCTAATGGTTCAATAAACAGTACAAAAAGACTAGGTGAGAGGCAACAACCCTGTCTTGTCCCCCTTTCCAGATTGAATCAATTCAACAAATTGCCATTTATTTTGATCTTTGCTATTGGTTCCTGGTACAATGATCTGATACAATTTACAGATTCTTCATTAAAGTAGAACTGAACTGAACGGCATTGAACGGCACTGGGTGATAGTACATACAATTATAAAGATAATTTATCATTGGCACCCCCTCCACAAATCCCGGAATCTTGGAGAAAATCGCGATTTTGAATTTCCCGCCCTGAAAAATCAGACGAATCCGCCGATTAACCGGAAGTGCAGCCGGAGTTCCACGTGACGTCACGAGTGTGACCCAGTCCTCATGTTTACCATTGCGAGCACATCGACACTGGTTGTTTTTGGTGCATTTTGTCGTGATAGTAGACTACAAAACACTTCCAACACCTGGGAAGATCTGTTCAGTGGCCAAGGAAAGCTGTCATGGCGACAAAAGAAAAGAAAGGGGGAGGAAAAGCGACCGGGAAGCGATGCGTTTCTAGATATACACCGACCGCGAAAAGTGAAAGACCGCGAAGTAGCGTCACCCCCCCCCCCCCAAGGGCGTCACAAGCACTATTTTGCACAAAAAGGCACAAGAGAACAGCGAAAAGTGCCACTAAGCAACACGAGCGATAAAGAACAATGAATGTGGTCTTCCTTCGCTGGGTAAAACGTCTCGGCCAATCAGCTTGCGAGATTCCCGAGTGGTGAAGAGGTGGGCGGAGAGGAGTGGAGCGGTGGTCAGAGAGGTAGATTTTGAGTTGTGCGGGCTCTCCGTGTTGATACCTGATGTTCTAATGTAGTCTCCCTGCCTTCTCCCTGCCTTCTACATTAGAACATCAGGTATCAACACGGAGAGCCCGCACAACTCAAAATCTACCTCTCTGACCACCGCTCCACTCCTCTCCGCCCACCTCTTCACCGCTCGGGAATCTCGCAAGCTGATTGGCCGAGACGTTTTACCTCGCAAGCTGATTGGCCGAGACGTTTTACCCAGCTTCGCTCCCTGCCGAGCGCCTATACCCAGCGAAGGAAGACCACATTCATTGTTCTTTATCGCTCGTGTTGCTTAGTGGCACTTTTCGCTGTTCTCTTGTGCCTTTTTGTGCAAAATAGTGCTTGTGACGCCCTTGGGGGGGGGGGGTGACGCTACTTTGCGGTTTTTCACTTTTCGCGGTCGGTTCTGGTCCCCATTAAATGCGATAAGTGAGGGATCACTGTAATAAGTTGGAAAAATGCTGATGGGTTTTTTTCCCTTTCTTTTTTATTGTTAATTTTCCTCATCCTGACACCCCAAACATGCCAAAGTAAAGACTCACCATTCTGTATTCAATAAGCGACTCTCCTCCCCATCACTGCTGCGGTCTGAGTCGGTGCCGGAATCCCCCCAAAATTCTGGCTCTAATCTGTACGGTTCGATGCCTCCCTCGCTCTCTTCCTGTTCACTTGACACTCCTGCATCCTTCTCTGTCTTGTCACCGATCCTGAATGCCTCTTCACTCTGAAAACTCTGGTGTTCTTGACTGCTGGAACTGCTATCATCTGCCATTGTTGTTTTGATAAGGGTCACACTCGTGACATCACGCAGCGTCGTCTGCACTACTTCTGGTTTGTTTGGCACTGCCAGCCAGAGGCAAAAGTTTATCGGCTTATAGCTTGGCCATCGCACGGCCTAAAAATTTCTTTTATGTGTTGAAAAATACAATAGGTAATAAGGAATTAATCTGCTATTCTACTTTTTTGGTAAAAAGGTGAGTTCAGTTCTACTTTAAATCCAAATGTCTCCAATACCGTATACAGAAATGTCCAGTTTACACCATCGAAAGCCTTTTCTGTATCAATGCTTACCAAAATTGCATGTCATATTTGCCATTTCGGGGCGAAGAAGAGGACCCAGTCGCCAAGCGAATCTGGTAAACTATTATTTATTAATAACAAAAAGGGAAATAAACACTGCATGAGGGCAGAAATTAAATGCAATAATAACCCAGATAATGGGGAGTGACGACAGCAATAATTCCCAAACAACGGGGTGAAAATAATGGTGAGGTTAACATAACGTCACAGCAAAGAACACAGGCTGAAAAGGCACATATATAGACAGAGGGATAATTATGGTGATACAACACAGGTGAGGAAAGCAGTCTTGACAAACAGCTGACACATAAGGAAAACAGCTGACTGGACAGGTAGGGCTGACAAACACAGAGGGGATACACACCAAACAGGATAAATGAGACAGAAAGGAATATAAAGCATGGACAGGGGCTGCAGACCTGTCCAGAACCACTACAGCATGTTCTCCTCTCTTTTGAATATGATCTATAATACAGTGGGGCAAAAAAGTATTTAGTCAGCCACCAATTGTGCAAGTTCTCCAACTTAAAAGATGAGAGGTCTCCAATTTTCATCATAGGTATACCTCAACTACGAGAGACAAAATGAGGGAAAAAAATCCAGAAAATCACATTGAAGGATTTTTAATGAATTAATTGGTAAATTCCTCGGTAAAATAAGTATTTGGTCACCTACAAACAAGCAAGATTTCTGGCTCTCACAGACCTGTAACTTCTTCTTTAAGAGGCTTCTCTGTCCTCCACTCGTTACCTGTATTAATGGCACCTGTTTGAACTTGTTATCAGTATAAAAGACACCTGTCCACAACCTCAAACAGTCAGACTCCACACTCCACTATGGCCAAGACCAAAGAGCTGTCAAAGGACACCAGAAACAAAGTTGTAGACCTGCACCAGGCTGGGAAGACTGAATCTACAATAGGTAAGCAGCTTGGTGTGAAGAAGTCAACTGTGGGAGCAATTATTAGAAAATGGAAGACATACAAGACCACTGATAATCTCCCTCGATCTGGAGCTCCACACAAGATTTTACCCCGTGGGGTCAAAATGATCACGAGAACGGTGAGCAAAAATCCAGGAACCACACGGGGGGACCTAGTGAATGACCTGCAGAGAGCTGGGACCAAAGTAACAAAGGCTACATCAGTAACACACTACGCCGCCAGGGACTCAGATTCTGCAGTGCCAGATGTGTCCCCCTGCTTAAGCCAGTACATGTCCAGGGCCGTCTGAAGTTTGCTAGAGAGCATTTGGATGATCCAGAAGAGGACTGGAAGAATGGCATATGGTCAGATGAAACCAAAATAGAACTTTCTGGTAAAAACTCAACTTGTCGTGTTTGGAGGAGAAAGAACACCATACCTACTGTGAAGCATGGGGGTGGAAACATTATGCTTTGGGGCTGTTTTTCTGCAAAGGGACCAGGACGACTGATCCGTGTAAAGGAAGGAATGAATGGGGCCATGTATCGTGAGATTTTGAGTGAAAACCACCTTCCATCAGCAAGGGCATTGAAGATGAAACGTGGCTGGATCTTTCAGCATGACAATGATCCCAAACACACCACCTGGGCAATGAAGGAGTTGCTTTATAAGAAGCATTTCAAGGTCCTGGAGTGGCCTAGCCAGTCTCCAGATCTCAACCCCATAGAAAATCTTTGGAGGGAGTTGAAAGTCCGTGTTGCCCAGCGACAGCGCCAAAACATCACTGCTCTAGAGGAGATTTGCATGGAGGAATGGGCCAAAATACCAGCAACAGTGTGTGAAAACCTTGTGAAGACTTACAGAAAACGTTTGACCTCTGTCATTGCCAGCGAAGGGTATATAACAAAGTATTGAGATAAACTATTGTTATTGACCAAATACTTATTTTACCAAGGAATTTACCAATTAATTCATTGAAAATCATTCAATGTGATTTTCTGGATTTTTTTTTTCTCATTTTGTCTCTCATAGTTGAGGTATACCTATGATGAAAATTGGAGACCTGTCTCATCTTTTAAGTGGGAGAACTTGCACAACTGATGGCTAACTAAATACTTTATTGCCCCACTGTATGTACACTCCTTATGTTATCTTGTGTTTGCTTTTCTTTAATAAAGCCAGTTTGATCTTCATCAACTAAGTCATGTATAAAAGTCTCTAGTCTTTTAGTTATTATGGAGGTGTAGATTTTATAGTCCACATTTAAAATCAATATTGGTCTGTAATTACAGCAATATTCTTTGTTTTTGCCCCCCTTTGGAATGATGGAAATGATGGCCTCTTTCCATGAAGGAGGGATCTTGCCTGTCCTGAGAGTGTAGTTAAATGAGTCAGAAATGGAACTAATTCTTCTTTAAAGGTTTTATAAAACATAGCCCCCAGTCCATCAGCTCCAGGTGACTTCCCCGATAAAGCACGGCTAATTGCTTTTTCTCTCTCTTCCACTGTTATTTTGGAGGACATCACTGTATTCTGTATATTGCAGGCAAGCCTAATTTGTCTAAAAACTCCTTCATGTCCTCTTCTCCTGCAGATAGCGGTTAGGTGTATAATTTCCTGTAATATTCCTTAAATACCCTTTCCATTTCTTCTGGTTCATAAAGGGTTTTATTGGTTACTAGGTCTCTGATTTTATGTATATTGCTTAATGCCTGGTGTTTCTTTATGCGTCTAGCCAGGCATCTAGTGGCTTTAGGTCCTGCCTTATAGTAAGTTTGTTATATAAACCTCGCTTTCCTTTCCACCTCTTCCAAGAGGATATTGTCAGTTTGCCTGGTTAAGTGCTTTCAAATCTTTTGTCTGTTTATGCTGATATTCCAATTCTTTTAATTCTTCAGTTTGCTTCTGGTATGTTTCTAGTCGACTTTTTTTTTTTTTTGCAATTGCTGTGTATGAAATCAGTCTCCCTCTTATTACTACTTTCATGGCTTCCCATAAGATTGCCAGGTCCACTTCCCCATTATCATTTTCCTCCTTGTATCTAATTATGTCCCCTTTTAATTCATCCTCTAATCCTTTGTTGTTTAATATCCCTTCATTGAGTCACCATACTGTCTTTTTCCTCTTATTATTCAAGTTAATTTTAAGGTAAATTGCACTGTGGTCTGACACACCAGTCACCCCTATCCTGCATTCCTTTACTCTGCAAATCTCCCTTATTCATTAAAAAATAATCAATTCTGGAGTACGTTGCATGAGGGACTGAGTAATGGGAGTACAGTGATCCCTCGCTACTTTGCGCCTCACCTTTCGCGCCGTCAGTGCATCGTGGATTTTTCAAAAATATTCATCAAAAATTCAAAATTGAGAAAAAATGGGCGGGCGCTAGCAGAAGGCAGGGAGACTACATTAGAACATCAGGTATCAACACGGAGAGCCCGCACAACTCAAAATCCACCTCTCTGTTCGCTGTTCTCGTGTTGGCTCGGCTTGGGAATCTCGCAAGCTGATTGGCCGAGACGTTTTACCCAGCTTCTCTCCCTGCCGAGCGCCCATACCCAGCGAAGGAAGACCGCATTCATTGTTCTTTATCGCTCGTGTTCCTTAGTCTCGCTGCGTGGAACTTTTCGCTGTTCTCTTGTGCCTTTTTGTGCAAAATAGTCTTCCCGTCAAGCCACTACGCCGCCTCCTGCAGCTTCTCCAGCTCTATCGGAAGCTGCCCTCGACGATCCTGCGCCTCTAGCACCTGACGATGAGGCGTCACCTGAGGAGCAGTAAAGCTCTCATTAACCTGTGCAGTAAATCATCATCTTGAGTTACGTGTCTTGTTATAAGAATAAAAGAGTTCTAAAAACATATTTATGTACACTTTATTTACATCTACGTATGTATGTACACTTACACACACACACACACACACACACACGTATCATATGAGAGAGAGAGTGAGGGAATGAACGTACGTATTATTTATGGGTGACGTCATTAGGGGTGACGCTACTTCGCGGTTTTTCACTTTTCGCGGTCGGTTCTGGAACCCATTAACCGCGATAAGTGAGGGATCACTGTAGTCCCAATCAGATGGATGGCGTTCTCTCCATACATCTAGTATGTCCATTTCTGTCATAGTATTCATGTATCTATTAATTTGTGTTTTGCTTCGCTTTGTACTTGTTGTGTCTAGCCTGTAATTCAAAACCACGTTAAAATTGCCGCCACATATCAGTGTTCCTTCGGATTCCAAATTTACAATGCATCCGGAAAGTATTCACAGTGCTTCACTTTTTCCACATTTCATTATGTTACAGCCTTATTCCAAAATAGATTAAATTCATTTTTGTCCTCAAAACTCTACACACAACACCATATAATGACAACATGAAAAAAGTTTTGTTTTTTGAGATTTTTGCAAATTTATTAAAAATTAAAAAAAACTAAGAAATCACATGTACATAGTTATTCATAGCCTTTGCTCAATACTTTGTTGATGCACCTTTGGCGGCAATTACAGCCTCAAGGTCTTTTTGAATAGGATGCCACAAGCTTGGCACATGTATCTTTGGGCAGTTTCGTCCATTCCTCTTTGCATCACCTCTCAAACTCCATCAGGTTGGATGGGAAATGTCGGTGCACAACCATTTTCAGATCTCTCCAGAGATGTTCAATTGGATTGAAGTCTGAGCTCCGGCTGGGCCACTCAAGGACATTCACAGAGTTGTTCTGAAGCCACTCCTTTGATATCTTGGCTGTGTGCTTAGGGTTGTTGTCCTGCTGAAAGGTGAACTGTCGCCCCAGTCTGAAGTCAGGAGTGCTCTGGAGCAGGTTTTCATCCAGGATGTCGTTGTACATTGCTGCATTCAGCTTTCCCTCTATCCTGACTAGTCTCCCAGTTCCTGCCACTGAAAAACATCTCCACAGCATGATGCTGCCACCACCGTGCTTCACTGTTGGGATGGTATTGGCCTGGTGATGAGTGGTGCCTGGTTTCCTCCAAACATAACGCCTGGCATTCACGCCAAAAAGTCCAATCTTTGTCTCGTCAGACCAGAAAATTTTGTTTGTCATGCTCTGAGAGTCCTTCAGGTGCCTTTTGGCAAACTCCAGGTGGACTGCCATGTGCCTTTTACTAAGGAGTGGCTTCCGTCTGGCCACTCTACCATACAGGCCTGATTGGTGGATTGCTGCAGAGATGGTTGTCCTTCTGGAAGGTTCTCCTCTCTCCACAGAGGAACGCTGGAGTTCTGACAGAGTGACCATCGAGTTCTTGGTCACCTCCTTGACTAAGGCCCTTCTTCCCCGATCGCTCAGTTTAGACAGTCGGCCAGCTCTAGGAAGAGTCCTGGTGGTTCTGAACTGCTTCCATTTACGGATGATGGAGGCCACTGTGCTCATTGGGACCTTCAAAGCAGCAGAAATTTTTTCTGTACCCATCCCCAGATTTGTGCCTCAAGACAATCTTGTCTCAGAGGTGTACAGACAGTTCTTTAACTTCATGCTTGGTTTGTGCTCTGACATGCACTGTCAACTGTGGGACCTTGTATAGACAGGTGCGTGCCTTTCCAAATCATGTCCAATCAACTGAATTTACCACAGGTGGACTCCAATTAAGCTGTAGAAACATCACAAGGATGATAAGTGGAAACAGGATGCACCTGAGCTCAATTTTAAGCTTCATGGCAAAGGCTGTGAATACTTACGGTGGTGTGAAAAAGTGTTTGCCCCCTTCCTGATTTCTCATTTTTACCTCCGCCAAGGAGGTAATGTTTTTACCGGGGTTTATCTGTCTGTCTGTTTGTCTGTTACCAACATAACCCAAAAAGTTATGAACGGATTTTGATGAAATTTTCAGGAAAGGTGTGTAATGGCACGGGGAACAGATGGTTAGATTTTGGTGATGATCTGAGAGTGCATACCTCCACCAAGGACTTTGTTTGTATTTGTGCAGCAGGATTACACAAAAAACTACTGGATGGATTTGGATGAAATTTTCACCACCAGAGGTGGTTCTTGGGCTACAGAGGAACCCATTATATTTTGCTGATGATCTGAGAATGCATACCTCAGCCAAGGCTCTTATTTTCTCACAGTGTGTTAGCAACAATACTCCAAAAGTTGGGAACGGATTTTGATGAAATTTTCAGGAAAGGTGTGTAATGGCACGGGGAACAGATGATTAGATTTTGGTGATGATCTGAGAGTGCATACCTCCACCAAGGGCTTTGTTTGTATTTGTGCAGCAGGATTACACAAAAACTACTGGATGGATTTGGATGAAATTTTCACCAGAGGTGGTTCTTGGGCTAGAGAGGAACCCATTGTATTTTGCTGATGATCTGAGAATGCATACCTCAGCCAAGGCTCTTATCTTCTCACAGTGTGTTAGCAACAATACTCCAAAACTGATGGACAGACTTTGATGCAATTTTCACCACAAGTGGCTATAGGCCTACACACAAACCCATTACATTTTGGCGGTGATCCATGAGAAATGGAAGGAGCCTTGGCGGAGGTATGCGCTCTATGAGTGCTTTTCTAGTTTTGTATGTCACACTTAAATGTTTTAGGTCATCAAACAAATTTAAATATTAAAAAAGTCTTGGGGATCATCAAGATGTTTTCTGGCAAAACTGAGACGAGCCTTTATGTTCTTTTAGCTCAGCGGTGGTTTTTTGTCTTGGAACTCTGCCATGCAGGCCATTTGTGCCCAGTCTCTTTCTTATGGTGGAGTCATGAACACTGACCTTAACTGAGGCAAGTGAGGCCTGCAGTTCTTTGGATGTTATTATGGGGTCTTTTGTGACCTCTTGGATGAGTCGTTGCTGCGCTCTTGGGGTACTTTTGGTCAGCCGGTCACTCCTGGGAAGGGTCACCACTGTTCCAAGTTTTCGCCGTTTGTGGATAATGGCTCTCACTGTGGTTTGCTGGAGTCCTGCTTTAGAAATGGCTTTATAACCTTTTCCAGACTGATAGAGCTCAATTACTTTGTTTCTCATTTGTTCCTGAATTTCTTTGGATTGCAGCATGATGTCTAGCTTTTGAGAATCTTTTGGTTTACTTCACTTTGTCAGGCAGGTCCTATTTAAGTGATTTTTTTGATTGCAAACAGGTGTAGCAGTAATCAGGCCTGAGTGTGGCTTTAAAAATTGAACTCAGCTTTCCAAAGATGTGATAAACCACAGTTTATTTATGGTTTCGGGGGGAGGGGAGGAGTAGGGCAATCACTTTTTCACACAGGGCCATGTAGGTTTGGATTTTTATTTTCCCCTTGATAGTAAACACCTTCATTTAAAAACTGCATTTTGTGTTTACTTGTGTTATCTTTATGTAATATTTAAATTTGTTTGATGATCTGAAACATTTAAGTGTGACATACAAAAAATGAGAAATCAGGAAGGAGGCAAACACTTTTTCACACCACTATATGTACATGTGATTTCTTAGCTTTTTATTTTATTTTTTTTTTCCACAATATCTTTATTGAACCTTTTTTTTTTTTTAACAAACATGATACAAACAATCAAACACTAACACTAAAGTACTACAAAAAAAAAAATGCACTAAAAACACCAACAACCACCAACAAAATCAAGTCTTCAACAATGCTCCTCTGTTTAGTCTAGACAATCCAATACATAAGTATACATATTATGTTCACCAGTTTGGAATTTACAAGGTCCACACACATCATTCACCTTCTTCTTCAAGAGTTATGTTTAAATTTTTTACATAATCAATAAAAGGTCTCCATATATTCTCAAACACAATTTCCTTTGATTTCAGTATATATGTTATTCTTTCTAATGGAAGGTTTGTTAACATCTGTCTTAACCACTGAGTCACATCTGGTCTATGAGTCTTTTTCCATAATAGTGCAATACATTTTTTGACATTAAGCAAACTGAGGTCTATGAATGTTCTTTCACTTTTATTAAAATTATGCTTTTCTGGGTACAGACCCAACAAAAACAGTTTAGGATTCAATATGATTTGTTTTGAGATTATTTTTTCAATTGTTACCCTCACCTCTTCCCAAAACATTCTTATTAATCTACATTCCCATAAACAATGAAATAGGGTTCCTTTACTTTCCATGCATTTTGTGCATGTATCTGGTATATTTTTGTTATATCTATTTAACTCCTCCGGTGTAACATACATCCGCATTAACCATTTGAAATGTATCAATTTAAGGCGTGCATTTATTGATTTGGTTTGAGCTTCTGTACAAGCCAATTCCCATTGTTCCTCTGAAATTTCAATTTGCAGATCTTCTTTCCAGTAGTTTAATCTTTTCAGTGAATTTTCACTTGAAGATAGTGTCAATGAGTTATAAAACTCTGAAATAATACCCTTTCTTTTACTATCTTTCATCATCATTTTTTCCAAGGATGAATAAATAGGTCGAGTGAGAGCTTTATTTTGATTTGATCGAATAAAGTTTCTAAGTTGAAGATATTTAAAAAAATGTGTTCTATTGAGATTAAATTTGATCCTCAGCTCTTCAAAAGACATTATGTTGTCTGCACATGGCAAATATAAATCCTGAATCTTTTGTATCCCTTTTAAATTCCATACTTTAAATACAGCGTCCGCTCTCCCTGGTTTAAAATATTGATTACCCCATATTGGACTAAATTGTGACAATAACTGTGGTTCTTTTAAATAGTTTTTAGCTTCACACCATATTTTGATCATATGCTTTACAAATGGATTTTTAACTTGTTTTTGTAATTTTTTTGCCGAATCTGAGTATATGAATATGGGAAGAGGTAAAGGTAAATTGTATGATTCCATTTCAGTCCAGTGAGGGAGATCATTTGATGAAAAATAATATGTCATAGACCTCAGTTGTGCCGACCAATAATACAACATAAAATTTGGACATTTCAGACCTCCACGATCAAATGGTAAATATAATAAAGACAAACGTAATCTAGCCCTCCTGTTGTTCCATATAAATTCCACTAACTTTTTTTTTATTCTTGAGAATAGATCTAAAGGTGGTGATAAGGGAATGTATTGAAATAAATAAAGTATTTTAGGTAAAATATTACTTTTAAGTATATTGATTCTCCCGATCATCGACATTGGTAGTGACATCCATCTCTGAGTTAACTCATTGATATCTGACATTAAGGCTTCATAGTTGACACTGGCGACTGATTCTAGCTTAGGCATAATTTGGATTCCTAAATATTTAAACTGATTTACAACATTGAATTGATTTACCTCAGGGGCTGGGTAATTTCTCTGGGTCTCATTTAGCATTAATATTGAAGATTTAGTTTTATTTATTTTATATCCTGATATTTCCCCAAAATTCTTTATTAAATTCAACAAGGTTGGAATTGATTTTTTTAGATTCGACATAAACAAAATTATATCATCGGCGTACAGGGAGATTTTATGTTCTGTTGGTCCAACTTTAATTCCATATATTTGTGAATGTAAACGTATCGCTATCGCTAAAGGTTCAATTGCCATAGTAAACAGTAAAGGTGAAAGTGGACAGCCTTGTCGACATCCTCTGTTGATTTTTATTGGTTTTGAAATATTGTTATTTGTTAGGATTTCTGCTGTAGCATTATTGTATATTATTTGAACCCATTTTATGAAATTATTTCCAAGTCCAAACCTTTGTAGGACTTCAAAAAGAAAGGGCCATTCAACTCTATCAAAGGCCTTTTCGGCGTCCAATGATAGGAGAGCTGTATCCGGTGCTTCTTTATTAAAATAAATAATATTAAATAGTCTTCTTACATTATGGAAGCCTTGTCTACCCTTTATAAAGCCATTCTGATCTCGATTAATAATAGTTGGTAAAATTTCTTGTATTCGTCTTGCTAAAATTTTACAGATTATCTTAAGGTCGGCGTTTAATAGGCTTATTGGTCTCATATTTTCACATTTATTAGAGGGCTTACCTGGTTTTGGCAGCAGTATAATTAAGGCATTATTTATGTATGATGGTAAATTATTATTTTGAAATGCTTCTAAAACCATTTCCAAAAAAGGTTTTATTAATTTATTCTTAAATTTTTTATAAAGGTCAACTGGAAGACCATCTGGTCCTGCACTTTTTCCTGATTTCATATTATCAATGGCTAGCCCAACTTCTTCTTGACTAATTTTAGACTCCAATATCTCCCTGTTTTCATTTGGAATACACGGTATAGATAGTTCGTTCAAAAACCCATTTGGCAGCTCTATTCGCTGATTTTTTGTCGTATTCAGCTCTCAAAATCAGTAATTCATTCTCCAACCTTGGGTCACTTCCTGCATACACTTTTTCCTGAAGATTTTTTATTTTATGTTCCAATTTAGCTCTCTCCTCTTGAGTCTTCTTAGATTTTGATCCTGTATAACTAATAATATGTCCCCTAATAAAAGCTTTGAAAGCCTCCCACTTTACACATGCTGATGTTTGTGTAGTATTGATGTCAAAGAACTCGTCTATCTGTTTTTCTATATACTTGACAAATTCCTCATCCTGAAGCCATTTATGCTGAAATTGCCATCTACCTGATTCCTTTGTCAATTTTTTATCTACATATATTAGACAACAGGGTGCATGATCAGAGATCACGATGTTATCATAAAAGCAGTTTTGAATCTTGGACCTTAATTCTGTGGAAATCAAAAAATAATCAATACGTGAGAATGTCTTGTAGGTACTGGAATAACAAGAATAGGCTTTAACTTGTGGTTTCATTTCTCTCCATATATCTAACAATCTCAATTCTTTCATAAAATGATTAATAGTCATCCTACATCCAATGTGCGTACAATCCAGTCCTGTTGATCTATCCACACCTGGATTCAATGTACAATTAAAATCCCCTGCTATTATATGTTGCCCTGTAAGTGATGATAAGATGAGAAATAAATTAGCAAAGAACTTCTGATCATCTATATTGGGACCATATAAGTTCACAAGATTTATATTTTCTAATAGCAAAGAACCTTGAATGATTACATATCTTCCAAATTTGTCTCCAATTACATTTTTCACTTGAAAAGGAACTGATTTATGTATGAGAGTCATAACTCCCCTGGCTCGGGATGAAAATGAAGAGGTGAATACACTTCCCTGCCATCTACTCCTAATTCTTTTAACATCCTCCTCTATCAGATGAGTTTCTTGTAAAAACACAATTCTTGAACCCATGTCCTTTATTTTATTCATAACTTGTTTAAGTTTTTTTAAATTTTGTAGACCTCTGCAATTCCATGAAGTTAAATTAAGATTAACACTTTGGTCCATGATCAATAGAGAGTTTGGGATTACCTTGCAGTGTAAACATGCTCATACAGAGAAGCAAAAACATGAGTGGTTGAACATTCATCCTACAAACTACACACAAACAAATTTCCCCTTCCCACACTTGTGGCAAACCCCCCAAAATCAAAAGAAAAATTCTGTCTCCCGATATAGCCATCGACCGTTCCACACCCACGGGGAACAGCCTAAGCCACTCCTTCTTCATCCTTCCAATCACCCTAACTCTACTGCTTTTAATGACGTAACATTAACTCTCCTCTGTAGTTTTCCAACTTAACTCCAAAATTTTTAACAACTTTGTACATCATAGTTTTTTTTTTTTTTTTTTTTTTTTTTTTTTTAATATATAATACAATCTATATTTTGTAAACTTACTATTTACTTCAAGTCAGTCAGATGCCTGTGCAAATGCTTAATTATTCTACCTTATATTTTGTTCATGCTTAGCTCCCACCAGTCTCTTCTTCTTCTTTGATCTTCTTGATGAACTCCTGCGCCTCCTCTGGGGTCTTGAAGATGTGGGTTCTGCCCTCATACGTGGTCAGCAGTCTCGCAGGATAGATTACACCATGACGAATCCCAAGGTTGCGCAGCTCCTTACGTACGGGATCAAACTGCTTCCTCAATTGCTGGATTCCTGTGGCCAAATCTGGGTAGAACCGCACCTGCTGGTCCTGGTGTTTAATCTCTCCTTTAGCACGTGCAGCGTTGAAGATCTTCATCCTGTCTCTGTTGCTAAGAAACTTCATAATTAAGGTCCTCGGCGGTCCCTTATCTCTCCGTGGGCCAATACGATGTGCTTTTTCCAGAACCACTGCTGATTGCAACTCCTCGCTGCCCAGCACCTCCGGAATCCACTTTTCCAGAAAGGAACATACGTCCCGACCTTCTGATTCCTCTGGAAGACCCACCAGCCTCAAATTATTCTGTCTCGACCGAGATTCCAAATCCAGAATATTATCTTCCAGAGATTTATTTTTTTTTCCAAAGTGCGCACCTTTAATTGAAGACGGGTGACGTCATCTTCAGCACTAGCGAGACGGAGCTCCATCTGCGCCGTTCGTTCTACACAGTCACCCAATTCCTTTCTTATTCCTTCCAACGCTGTCATAATCCCATCAAATCTAGAGGAAAAGTCCGCTCTCATTGAACTCATGGCAGCCATCAGCGCATCTGCGCCATTCCCCGCAGAAATCGCACCGTTGCCAGCCTCCTCCGCCATATATGGAGTTTTGTTTGCTGCGTCACAGACCTGAAAGTCCGTTAATTTGGACTGTTTCGGCGGCTCGCTTTTTCCTTTTCCTGGTTTTCCAGCCTTAGGCTTCGCCGACATATCCTCGCCCAAATGCTGGGATACGTTCTGTCCCAAATGAGAGAGTTATTTGCCAATTTTTTTCTCCAGGAGCAGAGCAGAGCGAGACACGTCCGTCCTACGTGGCAGCCATAACCGGAAGTCTTAGCTTTTTATTTTTTAATAAATTTGCAAAAATCTCAAAAAAAACTTTTTTCACATTGTCATTTTGGGCTATTGTGTGTAGAATTTTGAGGAAAAAAAATGAATTTGATCCATTTTGGAATAAGGCTGTAACATAACAAAATGTGGGAAAAAAAAATGAAGCACTGTGAATACTTTCTGGATACACTGTATAAGATCAAATATTTTCTCAAAGAAGGCTTTTTTTTGCTTTCTGGAGGAGCATACACATTAAACAGTGTCACCAATTGATTTTCTAATTTACATTTTATCATGATATACCTTCCCTCCTTATCAATTTCCTTGATCAATTCAAACTGTATCATGTTGGGAATCAATATCATTACACCTCTCTTATGATTTTGTCCAAAGGAGCTAGAAAATGAATTCCTGTAGCTTAACTTTTATGTGCTCCTCTCCCATTAAATGCGTCTCCTTTAAAAAAAAAACAAAAAAAAGTAATTTGTATTTGTATCTTCTGTTTTCTAAATTTAGCTCATGCTTTACCTCTTTTTTTTTTTTTTTACATTTTCAGGCCGTTGATATTTAATGGCACCACCATTATATCATTGTATTGCATTATTTGTATCCCTTGAAATATTTCTAATCACCTCCACTGTACTAAAACCAACTAACATCTTCTTATGAACACAATATGAATGAGCACAAAAATTGAACTCCCCAGCAAATAAGGGCCTTATTTTTCCCCCTTCCCCAGTGATTTTGGGTAGACCTGAAATAGGTCTCACTGTAACACTAGATGGGTCCGACAGTCTCTAATTAGGTAGTTCTCCCTATTGAACCTTATGTAAACATTAGTTAGAGAAGTCTTGTGCTTGTAGGAAAGGGTGTAATTTTAAGCATCTCTTTAATAAGTTTGACATAGAGGTGTCGTTCTATTATAGTAAATAAGAAAGCCCCAGGTTAACAACTAGGGTATAAAACCCAGAAATAAAAGTCATAATGAAACTATCTCCCTGTAAATAAGTGGAAAAAGAAAAAGAGGGAAGGGAGAGACTGGTTATCCATTTGGTTTTAGTTACTGTTTACTCAGCCACCCTCGATAACGAATGGAATTTATTTTTTCGTTATCCCTATTCCCTACTTTGTGGGAAAGATGAATGCAGCAATGTACAAAGACCTTTATACCAAATTCGTTCTTGTCATGAAAACAGAATTATAGCACCCTTTGCCTGTCCTTTTTTCCTTTACTACAGGGGTGCCCAGTCGTGAGCCATGGAGGGCCAAGATCCTGCAGGTTTTCTCTTCTACCCAGTCTCTTAAGCAGGTGTTTTCACTTGTCAGCAATCAGTGGGAAGAAATTCAGTTAAATCTGCTGTTTAAGACACTGGTTGCAGGTAAAGCCTGCAGGGTCTTGGCCCTCCATGGCACATGATTGGACACCCCTGCTTTACTATTTTAACACTCAGGATAATCATCATGCCAGTTTGGTTTTTTTTTTTCTCCTTAAAATTGCCATATTTTCTTGAATTTAACTGCTCTGTATTCCATGGATTTAGGCAACACACTGCAGATTGTGCCAGCTCCGGGGCAACAGATCTTAAGACTACAGGGATCCATGGTAATGCAAACAATGCCTCAAGCTGTTTCCACCTCCAATACCTCAACCACACCTCATCCTGCGCTGCAGACAGCTCACCCAGGTAGAGATGCATTATTTTTAGTCTCTGAATATTTACAAAAGCTGTTCATTAAGGATTTCCTTTAACCCCACTTCAGGTTATTGTAGGAGGCTGAAATTGCAATACATATCTCTGTAGGTCACATAATATGCAGCTCTGAACTCATAAGAGTTTCTCTTTTACAAGTGCTAAGGTGGAGTAAGGTCTGATAATGGAGCCAGTTGAATCAAGTTCCTGTACTTGAGAGGCCACACACCATGGGATATATTTGATGAAATGATAGACTTATGGGGAGGATTCCCCAGCATATGACATAGTCAGGCACTGGCATTGACAGTTTAGTTGTGGTTGGGCATCGATGGAAACAGCACCCATTACCGGGAAATCACACTGTGGCAATGATGAAGACACTATTCAGCACATGGAGGCCACTATTTTGGAGGATTACCACATAACCATTTGCCAACTATCCATCCATCTTCTACCGCTTTTCCGGTGGTCCAGGTCGCGGAGGCAGCAGTTCAAGCAGAGAAGCCCAGACTTCCCTCTCCCCAGCCACCTGCTCCAGCTCTTCAGAGAGGATACCAAGGCATTCCCAGACCAGCTGGGAGATATCGTCTCTCCAGCGAGTCCTGGGTCTGCCCCGGGGTCTTCTCCCAGTGGGATGTATCCAAAACACCTCAAGTGGGAGGCGTCCAGGAGGCATCCTGATGAGATGTCCATACCACCTCAACTGGCTCCTTTCAATGTGGAGGAGCAACGGTTCTACTCTAGGGCAGCCCTGGCGGAGTCCAGCTCTCACTGGGAATGAGTCCGACCGAGTGTTAGCAATACGAACCAAACTCTCACAACAGTCATATAGAGACCAAATAGCTCGTAACAAGCCCGATACCCCATACTCCCAAAGCACCCCCCACAAAAAAACCATGAGGGGCGCGGTTGAATGCCTTCTCCAAGTCCACAAAACACATGTAAACTGGTTGGGCAAACTCCCACGAACCCTCGAGGATTCTTGAGAGGGTAAAGACCTGGTCCGATGTGCCACGGCCAGGACGAAAACCACATTGTTCCTCCTGAATCCGAGGTTTGACCAACGGCCAGACTCTCCTCTCCAGTACCTTAGCATAGACCTTCCCAGGGAGGCTGAGGAGTGTGATCCCTCTAAATTTGGAGCACACCCTTTGGTCCCCTTTTTTGAAGCGAGGAACCACCACCTCGGTTTGCCATGCCAAAGGCACTGCCCCCAACCTCCACACAGTGTTGCAGAGGCATGTCAGTCATGACAGCCCTACAACATCTAGGGACTTGAGGTACTCGGGGCAAATCTCATCCACCCCCGGGGCCCGGCTACCAAACAGATTTTTAACCACCCTGGTGACCTCAGCCCCTGTGATAGGCGAGTCGTTCCCCTCATCCACAAGCCCTGCTTCCTCTGTGGAAAGCGTGTCAGTGGGATTGAGGAGATCCTCGAAGTATTCCTTCCACCACCCGACGATATCCCCAGTCGAAGTCAGCAGCACCCCATCCGCACCATACAAAGTGTGGACAGGGAGCTGCTTCCCACTCCTGAGCCCCCGGACAGTTTGCCAGAATCTCTCTGAGGCTGACCGAAAGTCTTGTTCCATGGCCTCACCGAACTCCTCCCACACCCGAGTTTTTGCTTCAGCAACCACCTAAGCTGCACTCTGCTTGGCCTGCTGGTACACCTCAGCTGCTTCGGAAGTCCCACAAGCCAACGAAGCTTGATAGGACTCCTTCTCCAGCTTTATGGCCCCCCTCACCACTGGTGTCCACCACTTGGTTCGGGGGTTGCCACTCACAAGATGCCCCGACGACCTTGTGGCCGCAGCTCTGGGCAGCCGCTTCAACAGTGGAGGTGGAGAACATGGCCCATTCAGACTCCATGTTTGGTGGAGACATGGAGTCTGAATGGGCCATGTTCTCCACCTCCATTTGTCAACTAGCCCAAGATAAAGATGTCAAGATCAGTGTGGGGTCTGGGGGGGGGGGGGATCATCTATCACCATTTGCACATGTGGAAAGTGTCTGCAGGATGGATTCCCTGGTTGCTCACACCTTTCCAGAAGCGGGAACAAGTCACATGCTCCCAGACTTTTGGCCATGTGCAAAGAAAACCAGGAGGACTTCTTTTACAGACTAATCACACAGGATAAAACATGGGTCCATTACTATGATCTAGAGACGAAAGCCCAGTCGAACCAGTGGAAACATTATGTTCCCTCAGCGGGCAAGGTCATGCTCAAGGTCTTTTGGGATCAGAATGGAGTATTGATGATGGATTTCTTGGCTAAGGGTACCACAATTACCAGGACTTACTACGCTTCCCTGCTGCAGAAATTGTGGAAAGCCGTCAAACCTAAAAGGCATGGCATGCTGACCAAAGGTGTCCACCTTGTGCAAGACAACACCCCAGTTTCCAACTCACATGTTGCCCAGACAAAGGCATGGTCCTGTGGCTATGAAATCCTTCATCATTCCCCTTCCTCTCCCGACCTCGCACCGTCTGACTTCCACTTCTTTCCAACCATAAAGTCACTTTTTTTTTTTTTTTAAGGTCAAGCACTTCCAAGATGATGAAATGCTGACACAACCTGTTGACTTCTGCAGGCGAGATCTCCACAGCTGCATTAAGCGATGGGAGAAAAGCGTGACCCTTGGTGGTACCTATGTAGAGAAAGACTAATTACTGTGCAAATTTTGGTTCCTCTCAGTCCATGGGAAATGAGTCAGGGGAAATCTTTAATGAGCAACCCTTGTAATACCATAAAATGTTGTTTTGACTAAACATCACAATCTGTTTTCTTGTACAGAAATTTTTAACTAAATTTATTATTTGATAGAAAATATTGTTCTTTTGACACTGTACAATTTCTTTTTCAAGCACTGGGTGTCACTACAAACTCTACATCAGCTCCCACCAAGCTTACTATCCCTGGTGGTTCTCAGGTTAGTGCATTACATACATCAGGAGAGTTATTAAATAACTTTTTAGGTTAAAATGTGATTGTATGTACCATCTCAGGAGTCCTCAGAAGAAAAGAATGTGAAGGATCGTTTGAGACGCCTGTTTGAAGCAAATAAGCAACGCTGCAGCCGCAGCGTGTTGTATGGGTCAGATCTGCTGCAGGCATGCACTTTGACCTCTGAGCCTGGTCACTCTGCCCTGACTGCTGGAGGTTGGATGTGGGTGGGCAGAGAGAGCTGTCTCAGAGCCCAGAGAACCTGTGTGGCTACCACTTCTGCATTGCAGTCCTCACTGCACTCTGTGGAGGACCGCCTGGAGGCTGCCAACAACCTTATCAAGAGGTACTACAACTTTGCATTGAATCTTTTTTATTAATGAAATTTACCGTTAACCTCCCACATCTTTCATGTAGTTTTAAAATATGTACAACTCCAGTACAGCAGTATAAAATGGAAATGTCAGAATGCAAAAATGAGCTGAAATTTGAAGTTTTCAAAACAAAAAAGACTACATTAACTGTTGAAACAATTTTGTTGTACTACAGTTGTAGTTTGATGCATACATATACGTACATTATCATATATTAATGTTGGCTACTGTTTTTATTATCTTTTAGGCTGGTATGTGTGATCCCAGCAGCTGTAGCCCCTCCCCCTCACTGGTATGCAGCGAACCCCCCAGTTCCCTACAGCCTTGAGCAGAAGTCTCATCATCGTTGGCTGCAGGAGGCTTCTTTCCCCCATAGTACGGACATTCACCGCTTGGCAGCCAGACATCTATTCTGTTTTCCTGACTTGCCGCTAATGCAGATGGACTCAGGTTGGTCCAGGCTGTTTTATGTTTTTGTGGCAACAGGAAATATGTTAAGTTGTATGCCAATAAACTGTCAGATCACTTTGTTAGAATGCATTTTTAATGCTCCTACATGTTTAAGTGATGGCATCTTGTGCAGTCCTCTTGAATAAACCCCTCCTATGATGCACAGATATATGCACATTACGTATGGCATAATCACATACAGTAAGTGGGCAATCATCTCCAAATTTTAGCCATTGTAAACTGTGATGTACCTTTTATTATCCCCCGCCGGTCGAAGCCCAAAGGGGTCGAAGGCCCCTTTGGGCAAAGACTGAAGGGCAATTATGTTATGGGTCAGACAGTCCGTCTGTCTGTTCCACTTTGGTGAAATCAACTCCCATCTACAGTTTTGGTCTGATTGTTTTGAAATTTGGTACTATGGTTTGATGTACACTGAGGATGCGCATATTGCAATTTGGTTATGATCGGATGATTTTTGTGGGCATTGTAGCCCCTGACCTATGACCTCCTGTTTCATTTCACTTCATAGACAGTAACTGTCTTGTGAAATCAACACTTCCTACAGTTTTGTTCTGATTGTTTTGAAACTTGGTACTATGGTTTGAGATACTCTGATGATGCACATATTGCAATTTCACTCTCATCGGATGACCTTGAGGTCAGAGGTCATATTTTTCCCTGAATCTTCTAAACACAATAACTACTGAAAGAAATGATGTAGGCTCTTCAAATCAATACAGGAGTTGTATCTAGTACACATCTTGGACGATTTACACCCTGACCCAATTATGGGTTTGGGGTGAAGGTGTTAAAATGCAGAGTTAACATTGCAGTTACACTATGATAAATGCTACCTTTACTATTACTATAAAACAAGTAAAGCTAGGGCCACCAAACCTGGTTTACAGATTCACCTTGGGATCCTGACCCCTAAGAATGGGTTTGAGGTCAAACGTCAAGGTTAATATCCCTTATGCCTTATTACTGTACAACGCGTAAAGCTAGGGCCACCAAATCTGGTACACAGGTTCACCTTGGAGTCCTGATCTCTGACTATGGGTTTGGGGTCAAAAGTCAAGGTTGACATTCCATTTGCACTATTACTATAAAACAAGTAAAGCTAGGGCCACCAAACCTGGTCCAATTCAAGTCAACTTTATTTATATAGTGCCATTTCACAACAACAGTCATCTCATAGCACTTTCAACTGTAGGGGAAACCCCCACAATTGCAGAAAGACCCCAGCAATCAGGCGATCCCCTGTGAGCAAGCACTTGGCGACGGAATTGAGGAAAAACTCCCTTTTAACAGGAAGAAACCTCCAGTAGAACCAGGCTCAGGGACGGTCAGTCATCTGCTGCAATTGGCTGGGGGGTGAGGGGATAGAGAAGAAGAAGAAAAGAACAGCCATGTAGAGAGCAAACAGCACAATGGGGACTCAGTCTATGGGAGAGAACAAACAGATTTTATTGACCAGCAAAAATATTTCATTGAGAGTGAAGAAAGGAGTGAAGCCCAGTCCATTGTTGGAGGTCCCCCGGCTGTGTAAACCTATTAGCAGCATAACTAAGGGAGGGTTCAGGGGCACATGATCCCTCCCTAATTATAGGCTATACCAAAAAGGAAGGTTTTAACCCTGTTCTTAAAAACAGAGATAGAGTCTGACTCCCAAATCCAGATTGGCAGCTGCTTCCACAGGAGGGGAGCTTGATAACTGAAGGCTCTGCCTTCCATTGTACTTTTGGAGATTCTAGGTATTACAAGTAATCCTGCATTTTGGGAGCGTAGTGCTCTGTTAGGATAATAGGGTAGTATCAGCTCTTTCAAATAAAAAAGGGCCTGATTATTTTGAGCTTTGTAAGCAAGAAGGATTTTAAACTTAATTCTAAACTATGGGAAGCCAATGAAGGGAGGCCAGAACCGGAGTGATATGATCTCTCTTTCTAGTACCTGTTAAAACTCTTGCTGCAGCATTTTGGATCAGCTGAAGACTTTTTAAAGATGTTTTAGGACAACCTGATAATAAAGAGTTACAATAATGTAATCTAGAGCTTGTGGTGATGTGAAAATGACGAGACAGAGTTCTCTCTCAAAGTCAACTTTATTCACAACACCATCATCTCAAAGCAGAGAGGAAAAAAAAGAGAATGAAACAGTAAACTCTCGACCTTAAATATCAGGGACTTCACCTTTGTAGATCACATGTCACACAGACCACTTTGCATTATAAAGACAGTCACAATGCATTTCTCTCCATGATATCACTTCCACTGTCTCCCATGCATCCTTTCCTTAGTCCTTTAATTGCACCCCCACAGTCTCAGGCCTTGCATACCAAAGCTAATATTCCTGCAGCTTCCTGCCTTTGTTCTGACCTAAAATGTGAGTCACAGAATCTCCATGAGTGTGTCCACCACACCAAGCCCCCCCAGCATTTTAGACAATAGAACAACAAGAGAATACACATCAGTCCACATGCTGTATAGGCTTCAGCCTCCTGCCGTATCTGCTGAAGTTGGGGTTCAGCGTCTCTGCGGCGCTGTCACGCTGGGGGTTTGCCGTCTGGGGGCGAAAACCCTTTGTCAGTCTCTGCAGGTGTTCTGGGGAAACATTCTTGTGGGAAACATTACCGTGTGAAGCCCCACGAGGTGGTCTACCTCTCCGCGGGGCCCTTGCCAACAGCACTTGCTCATCTGCCACCACAAAAGCGGGTTTAAGTCTGTTTATGCCAATTTTCTCTTTCCTACCCCCCAAATCTAGCAAAAACTGCTTGTCCCCCGTTTCTAGCACTCTGAATGGTCCGTCATAAGGCGGTCGCAACGGGGTTCGATACGCTTCGTGTCTAACAAAAACAAACTCTGCGTTCTTCAAAGTTTTAGGCACAAAAACGCGCGGAAAACTTTGGTGCGCGGGGCTGGGCAGCGTGCTTGATTCTATGTTACTCCGCAACAGCTGAGACGGGGAGGCGTCTGGCGCAGGGTTATCTGGGAGAAACTCCCCAGGCAGCCGGAGTGGCTGCGCAAACACTAGCTCAGCTGGGGAGGCTTCTAGATCCTCTTTAGGCGCAGAACGCAACCCCAATAACACCCATGGTAACTTGTCAACCCAATTTGAATCCGTCAGTGCCGCTCTGAGAGCCGTTTTCAATGACCTATGAAAACGTTCGCATAACCCGTTAGCCTGCGGATTGTACGCGGTTGTGCGGTGAATTGTGACACCCAGGCTGCGGGCCATTGTCAGCCAAAGCTCGGACACAAATTGAGGGTCTCCCGACGGAACACCGAAGCGCACCACCCAAGCTGTTAAAAACGCGCGCGCCGCCTCCTCGGCCGTGGTTGATGCCAGCGGGACCACTTCAGGCCAGCGCGTGGTGCGGTCCACCATTGTCAGAAGGTGTGTGCACCCCTGTGACAGCGGGAGGGGTCCGACGAGGTCCACATGAACGTGATCAAACCTCTTGGCCGGAATGTGAAACGGTTCCAAAGGAGCCCTCGTGTGCCTGTGTACTTTGGCTCATTGACATGCTGTGCAGGCTGCTGCCCACTCTTTGACCTGTTTGCGGAGGCTCGGCCACACAACTTTCTCTCCCACCATTTTGACCGACGCGCGCACTCCAGGGTGCGCTAACGAATGAACCGAGTCAAAAACGCGGCGGCGCACGTGGCCGGTACTACTGGACGCGGCCGTCCAGTGGAGACATCGCAGATTGGGGGGGGCATACCGTCTTGCAGCACCCTGTCCTTCAGCCTTAACCCTGTTAGTCCAGACTGGAGCGCGCGCACGTCCGCGTCATTAACCTGCTCCGCAGCCATGGCTGCATAATCTACCTCTACGCTGACTGGGGCTGCCACGGCGTGCAAGAGGCCTCGCGCGCCGTCAGCAGCATCAACAGCATCATCTGAGAAGCATCTACTGTAGTAATATTTTTCTTTAGGAGCCAAATAGTCAGTCAAACTGTCAGACAATGGTCTGACAGTGAGGAGACACTACGAGATTTTCTATTTCTATGCCATATGTCAGAACAAGGTCCAATATGTGGTGGAGATAATGGGTAGAATTTCCTACTTTGTGAGAAAACCCCTTTGAGTCTAATATTGAATTAAATGCCACATTAAGGCGGTCACTATCTACATCTACATGTATATTAAAGTCCCCTACTATAATTATTCTATCTTATTTCAGCACTAAATCCGCTAAGCATTCCGCAAAATCGGATAAAAGCTCTGAGTAGACTGAGGGAGGACGATAAACTATGGCAAATAAAATTGGGTTTAACCTAAAATTGCTAACATGCCCAATACTGAGGACCAGGCCCTCAACGGAATCATAACATGGTTTTTGCTTTACATTAACGAGTAATTTGGAATGGTAAATTGTTGCTACTCCTCCTCCACGACCTGAACTTCTGGGATTTTGACAGTTTAACTAACCAGAGGGAGTTGATTCATTTAAACCAACATAATCCTCTTGCCTTAACCAAGTCTCTGTAAGGGATATTAAAGTGTCTGTGACACGATTTAGGAACTATGGATCAGTATTCAGTATGAATTTATCTTCAATCGTCCATATAGTTGGTTCTTTTGACTTAGAATGCTAAATAAGTGGAAAAATATTTCCAAGTGAATTCAAATTTAGCGCCTTGTTGCACTAACGCGATCTTCTGAGACTTGCCTCGTTTCCTGATATGACATCATGAGGTGAAGTTCATCTCTGCTGATCCGTGTGCTGTCAGTGTAAACAAGCTGTTTAGCTTCTGTATCAGCGAAGAAATGCCGAAACGTTGCGTGGCAGCTGGCTGTTGTAATTGCTCCAGTGAACGTATAAGCCTGTTCTCATTCCCAAAAGATCCAGATCTTCTTAAAAAATGGGCGAAGCAAGTACAGAGAACAAGGGACAAATGGCAACCAAAACCATCTTCTGCACTCTGTAGCGATCATTTCACTGTAGACAGTTTTGAGGAGGCGCCTGCTATACAGGAATGTTTAGGCTTGAAAGTTCCTTACAAACAGGTTCTAAAACCAACTGCCATACCTACGATTTTTAAACGAAAACCCACAGCTCAAGACGATAGCAACATTTCAAAACAGCACAGAGAACCAACAGTGTCAAAACTCGCCCGGAAAAGAGTTTGTGTAATTGATTTTTTTTTCCACATAAGGCAGTCATGATTTTCTTATATTTTTGTGCAACACGGCACTAAATTTGAATTCACTTGGAAATATTTTTCCACTTATTTAGCGTTCTAAGTCAAAAGAACCAACTATATGGACGATTGAAGATAAATTCATACTGAATATGATCTATAGTTCCTACATTGTGTCACAGACACTTAAAATCAATTTTATGATCAATTAACAGATCATGGACTAGCAGAGACTTGGGAGTTAGAGACCTAATATTTAACAAATCGCATTTAATTTTTAAATTATGAGGAGGAACAGAGGCCAAGTCATTAAATTTAGAGGCTTAATTTGAGTTTTACCAACTTTTTGTTTAATCACTTTGGGATGCTTAAACATTGTATTTTTATTTACCTTGGAGGGAGCAGACAGTGATTCTCTGATGGGGAAGACAGGGGCTAAGCTGAGGGGTGGCGGATGAAGAGATGCTGCAGAGAGGCGTGTAAGACTGGGACTCTGCTACCTGGTCCCAACTCTTGAGTTGTCAAGGTTTTGGAAATTTGGATAAAAATGATCCCTGATTGTTAGATAAGAGATGCACCATCCAAAGTGGGATGGACGCCGTTTTGTCTAATAAGACCAGGTTTTCCCTAAAATGAGTTCCAATTGTCTATGTAGCCCACGTTGTTTGCAGGACACCACACAAACAGCCAGCGGTTGAAGGATGACATGCAGCTAAACATGTCATCACTGGTCAGATTGGGGAGGGGCCCAGAGAATACTACAGAGGCAGACATCGTTTTGGCAAAGTTACGCACCGATTCCACACTAAGTTTTGTAACTTCCAACTGCCGGAGTCCGCTGTTGTTAAGCCAGCATTAACAACACAGGTTCACCTTGGGATCCTGATCTCAGATTGTGGGTTTGGGGTCAAAAGGTCAAAGGTCAAGGTAAACATTCCCGATGGCTTATTACTGTACGAGTAAAGCTAGGGCCACCAAACTTGGTACACAGGTTCACCTTGTGACTGTGACTGGTTTTTCAAAGGTCGACATCAAAATGCCTTATAAAGTATATCTCAACAACAAAGAAAGATAGGGTCACCAAACCTGGTACACAGATTCACTCTGAGACCATAACCTGTGACTACAGGTTTGGGGTCAAAAGGTCAGCGTTGGCACTCCCTATGATCTCTTACTTTAGAATGTGTAAAGCTCTGTAGGGTCACCATACTTGCTACATGGGTTCACCTTGGGATCCTGACCTACAACTTTGGATTGTATACTTTGTTGTATTTTTGTTGATGTTGGGTTTATCATAGTTTGGTTCTGCCACAGTAATTGTATTGAAAAGTTGAAAACTACTTTCCATCAGTAAATATTGGGATCTTCAAAGAAAACGGAGGCAGGGGATATTGCACTCAACTCAGAGTGCTCTTGTTTTGTAAAGATTTTTTATGTTACTGCATGGTTTACATTATATTGGAAGCAGATTTATTTTGAATGTATAGCTTAAACTTATTTTACAGAAGATTAAGTGTGACCATGTCAAGAAAAATAATTGAGGGTCTTTTTGTTTTAAAGGTAAACTGGAAGCTCTTGCCATTCTGCTCCAGAAACTTAGGTCTGAGAGTCGCCGTGTCCTCATCTTCACTCAGATGTTGAAGATGCTTGACATCCTGGAGGCCTTCCTGGATTACAGGCAGCTCACATACATGCGCATTGATGAAAACTTCACTTTTGAAGAACGACAGGTAAAAATCACACCACCTTATCCTTTTAAAACCACACTTAGTTGATTTGTTTAAAGTATATCAGCATTACTTGCATCAGAATGAACTGATGTGATGGTGGAAAACAAACTTTATATTTGAGTAACAACTGTTGTTGAAAAAAGTAATTGAGCGAGGTGTAATAACTGACAGTAATGTGGCTTTGTCATCGTTTTGTCTTCAAAGACTGCTACACATCACGTGGTATAGTATCAAACTAATTGTCATTCTCTAATTCATTTTCTACCGTCAAAGGTTTGGACTTGAATTTGTTTAATTATGATATGTCTTGACACCAGAATTCCGTTTTCACAGTGTTGTAATTGATTACATTTTCTTTGTAGCCACTGAAAACAAATTTTAAAACCTGAACCAACAAGCATGAGTTGCAATATCAGAAATAGTATGGATTAAAACCCTAGTTAGTATTCAGAACAAAAATCACATCGGCTTCAAACCTTACAATGCACAAACACTGAAAAAGTGCCTGGAGTGAAATCCTGTTTTCTAGTTTTCTAGCAATAAAAAACACAATAAGCTTGTATCACAGCTCGTCCCGTTCTCATCTGTATTTATGTTTTTGCCCTGAGATACCTGATTGTATTAGCAATTATATCATAAATAAAATTGATGTTTTGTGTTTTGGACCTGCAGGAGAATATGAAAAAGTTCAACAGGAACAGGCAGGTGTTCTGTAGCATCCTGACCAATCGCTGCTGCTCTGCTGTCGGGACCGTGTTTGATGCCGATACAATCATCTTCTATGACACTGACCTTAATCCCAGTATGGACTCCCGCACTCAGGAGTGGTGTGACAAAATAGGACGTTCCAAGGATATACACATATACAGGTAATATAATTGCAGGGCAAGCTGTCTTAACTGTTTTCATTAGTTGTTCCACTCGGCATCACTATTGTCCTCCTTTGTCAATAGAGCCCTTCATTGCTTCAACTGACTTCAAACCTGAACCAAAAATCACCTTAAAATTATGTTTACCACCTCAAATCTTTTAATGCATGCAGTCTTATAAATAAAATAATCACGCATACCCAGCAAACACAAAATCTGATTTGTGGCACAATATCAATAACTATTACTATAACTACTGTAGCTACTAACTTTTAAACACCTTATGAGAATCTTCTATAAGAATAAAAGTACAGATGGAGAAGAAACCATAAACCCCACTTACCTGAAGAAATATAGGAAAATAGGGCCATCCAAACTGCAAACAGTCAGAAGGCCCCACCCCTCCCTCCAAACACTCACATGCACAAAACTGAGGACCTTTTATCACAATAACACACCTGTCTTTGCACTCCGCCTTTTCATGAATATTGACCCATTCCTGAAACCACTACTATGTATATTTTCCATAATCCTTGGGCCATTTTACTCAATTGTGTGTTCTGCACTTCGCACTCTTATGTACATTGTTCCATCCGTGAAGCCACTACCATACCTGTTTATATTTCCATAATCCTGGGCTATTTTTATTTCAGTCATGTGTTTAATCGTGTGTTCTGTAACCATGTTTTAGCTAATCCTTCTCACTTACTTTATTGCACAGTAATAATACCATTATAAATTTTGATACCGGTGTTAAATTGAATATCGCAATATTTGGGGTCTGCTGCGTGACAATGTCACACCACATAAAAATGGCAAAACAAACATGGCAGGAAGCTGCCGCTCCAAAGTCAGACCGTGTCCAGTTGAGTGGAAATATTTAAATTTCGCTTTGTTTCAGACTGCTGTCATGTTAAAAAAAAAAAAAAAAAAAAAAAAATGCAGCAGTGTTCCACACGTACACAGCACCACTGGAGTGGTATTAACATTGAACAATGTGCAGCTCGAAGTGGCTGTAGATTTTTACTTCCATTGTGGCCGTTTCATCTTGATTTTATTCAACCACCCAAAGAGAAAGAGAGGAAAAAAAACATCCGTTCAGTGCAACCAGAGCCAAAAGCCCCAGGACAGGTCCATGCAACGGGAGTAATGCAGGTAAAGTGATTGAGCATAAAACCCGACCTCCATGTGCTGTTAAGATGTAACAGTTTATATTATTTTCTTGTAATATTTGATACAGAACTAAAAAATATTTTAAACTGTTTGAGCTGCTGTTTATACAATGTAGAAATAACAGTTTTTGTTTTGTTTTTCCTGAATATGTTGATAATATTGGCCTGTGAAACTCCCTTAAAAGAAAAAAAAACTATTTTGCAACATCGTGAAAAATATTGTAATTGTGAAAATTCACAGAAATATCGTGATATCATTTTTTGGTCATATTGCCCACCCCTATTGCACAGTAGCATGGTGGAGCACCCACAGTTTCGTTGTACTGTACACCTGTACAATGACAGTAAAGCCTATTCTATTCTATGAATAACTTATAGACAATGAAAACAACAACTTTTTCTTCTCCAGTTGGTTCAGTTCTAGTCTGCCATGAAGATGGAGTGACCTTTTCTCCTCTTTGCTCCAACTCCATCCATCATCTTCCACACCATTGTTAATGTTTTTGTAGGCTTCTTTCATCATTTTCATGCTGATCCTTTCTCAAACTCTGTAATTATCCCATATGGTAACAGTTTAACTGTGCTTTGCACGTTAATTAGGCACCCACTGTTACCGGGAGTTCGGTAGGCTACGTACATGACCTGTAAGATTTTTCTCATCAGCTAAACCTCAGTTGACTGTGAGGGGGCAACCCTACATTTTTTAATGAGGTTTTACATGGACAAAATTGTTGGAACCCCTCTGTTAATGAAAGAAAAACCCACAATGGTCACAGAAATAACTTGAATCTGACAAAAGTGGTAATAAATAAAAATTCTATGAAAATTAACCAATGAAAATTAGACAGTGCTTTTGAATTGTGGTTCAACAGAATTACTTTAAAAAACAAACTCATGAAACAGGCCTGGACAAAAATGATGGTACCCCTAGAAAAGATTGAAAATAATGTGACCATAGGGACATGTTCAACCAAGATGTGTCCTCTAATTAACATCACAGGTGTCTACAAACTTGTAATAAGTCAGTCGGCCTATTTTAAAGGGTGACAAGTAGTCACTGTGCTGTTTGTTGACATGGTGTGTACCACACTAAACATGGACCAGAGGAAACAAAGGAGAGACTTGTCTCAGAAGATTAGAAAGAAAATTATAGACAAGCATGTTAAAGGTAAAGGCCATAAGACCATCTCCAAGCAGCTTGATGTTCCTGTGACTACAGTTGTACATATTATTCAGAAATTTAAGATCCACGGGACTGTAGCCAACCTCCCTGGACGTGGCCGCAGGAGGAGATGGATAATACGAATGGTAACAAAAGAGCCCAGAACAACCTCTAAACACATTCATGGTGAACTCCAAGGTCAAGGTACATCAGTGTCAGATCGCACCATCCGTTGTTGTTTGAGCCAAAGTGGACTTCATGGGAGACGATCAAGGAGGAGGACACCTCTGTTGAAAACAAATCATAAAAAAGCCAGACTGGAATTTGCCAAACTGCATGTTGACAAGCCACAAAGCTTCTGGGAGAATGTATGGACAGACGAGACAAAACTGGAACTTTTTGGCAAGGCACATCAGCTCTATGTTCACAGACGCGAAAATGAAGTATACCAAGAAAAGAACACTGTCCCTACTGTGAAACGTGGAGGAGGTTCTGTTATGTTGTGGGGCTGCTTTGCTGCATCTGGCACAGGGTGTCTTGAATCTGTGCAGGGTACAATGAAATCTCAAGACTATCAAGGTATTCTAGAGAGAAATGTGCTGCCCAGTGTCAGACAGCTTGGTCTCAGTCACAGGTCATGGGTCTTGCAACAGGATAATGACCCAAAACACACAGCTAAAAACACCCAAGAATGGCTAAGAGCGAAAGATTGGACTATTCTAAAGTGGCTATGAGCCCTGATCTAAATCCTAGTGAACATCTGTGGAAGGAGCTGAAACATGCCGTCTGGAGAAGGCACCCTTCAAACCTGAGACAACTGGAACAATTTGCTCATGAGGAGTGGGCCAAAATACCTGCTGAGAGGTGCAGAAGTCTCATTGACAGTTACAGAAATCGTTAGATCGCAGTGATTGCCTCAAAAGGTTGTGCAACAAAATATTAAGTTAAGGGTACCATCATTTTTGTCCAGGCCTGTTTCATGAGTTTGTTTTTTTAAAATAATTCTGTTGAACCACAATTCAAAAGCATTGTCTGATTTTCATTGGTTCATTTTCATAGAATTTTTTTTATTACCACTTTTGTCAGATTCAAGTTTTTCTTTAATTAACAGAGGGGTACCAACAATTTTGTCCACGTGTGTACTGTAAAAATTAATTTTGGACAGTTAGCAGAATCTTTTCAGTTAACCAACCAACAATGACAGAAGAGACTTCCGGTTATGGCTGCCGCGTAAGACGGACGTGTTTCACTCTGCTCTGCTCCTGGAGAAAAAAATCGGCAAATAACTCTCTCATTTGGGACAGAACGTATCCCAGCGTTTGGGCGAGGATATGTCGGCGAAGCCTAAGGCTGGAAAACCAGGTAAAGGAAAAAGCGAGCCGCCGAAACAGTCCAAATTAACGGACTTTCAGGTCTGTGACGCAGCAAACAAAACTCCATATATGGCGGAGGAGGCTGGCAACGGTGCGAAATCTGCGGGGAGCGGCGCAGATGCGCTGATGGCTGCCATGAGTTCAATGAGAGCGGACTTTTCCTCTAGATTCGATGGGATTATGACAGCGTTGGAAGGAATAAGAAAGGAATTGGGTGACTGTGTAGAACGAACGGCGCAGATGGAGCTCCGTCTCGCTAGTGCTGAAGATGACGTCACCCGTCTTCAATTAAAGGTGCGCACTTTGGAAAAAAAAAATAAATGTCTAGAAGATAATATTTTGGATTTGGAATCTCGGTCGAGACAGAATAACTTGAGGCTGGTGGGTCTTCCAGAGGAATCAGAAGGTCGGGACGTATATTCCTTTCTGGAAAAGTGGATTCCGGAGGTGCTGGGCAGCGAGGAGTTGCAATCAGCAGTGGTTCTGGAAAAAGCACATCGTATTGGCCCACGGAGAGATAAGGGACCGCCGAGGACCTTAATTATGAAGTTTCTTAGCAACAGAGACAGGATGAAGATCTTCAACGCTGCACGAGCTAAAGGAGAGATTAAACACCAGGATCAGCAGGTGCGGTTCTACCCAGATTTGGCCACAGGAATCCAACAATTGAGGAAGCAGTTTGATCCCATACGTAAGGAGCTGTGCGCAACCTTGGGATTCGTCATGGTGTAATCTATCCTGCGAGACTGTTGACCACGTATGAGGGCAGAACCCACATCTTCAAGACCCCAGAGGAGGCGCAGGAGTTCATCAAGAAGATCAAAGAAGAAGAAGAGACTGGTGGGAGCTAAGCATGAACAAAATATAAGGTAGAATAATTAAGCATTTGCACAGCCATCTGACTGACTTGAAGTAAACAGCAAGTTTACAAAATATAGATTGTATTATATATTAAAAAAAAACAAAAACAAAACAAACAAAAAAAAACTATGATGTACAAAGTTGTTAAAAATTTTGGAGTTAAGTTGGAAAACTACAGAGGAGAGTTAATGTTACGTCATTAAAAGCAGTAGAGTTAGGGTGATTGGGAGGATGAAGAAGGAGTGGCTTAGGCTGTTCCCCGTGGGTGTGGAACGGTCGATGGCTATATCGGGAGACGGAATTTTTCTTTTGATTTTGGGGGGTTCGCCACAAGTGTGGGAAGGGGGAATTTGTTTGTGTGTAGTTTGTAGGATGAATGTTCAACCACTCATGTTTTTGCTTCTCTGTATGAGCATGTTTACACTGCAAGGTAATCCCAAACTCTCTATTGATCATAAACCAAAGTGTTAATCTTAATTTAACTTCATGGAATTGCAGAGGTCTACAAAATTTAAAAAAACTTAAACAAGTTATGAATAAAATAAAAGACATGGGTTCAAAAATTGTGTTTTTACAAGAAACTCATCTAATAGAGGAGGATATAAAAAGAATTAGGAGTAGATGGCAAGGAAGTGTATTCACCTCATCATTTTCATCCCGGGCCAGGGGAGTTATGACTCTCATACATAAATCAGTCCCTTTTCAAGTGAAAAATGTAATTGGAGACAAACTTGGAAGATATGCAATCATTCAAGGTTCTTTGCTATTAGAAAATATAAATCTTGTGAACTTATATGGTCCCAATATAGATGATCAAAAGTTCTTTGCTAATTTATTTCTTATTTTATCATCACTTACAGGGCAACACATAATAGCAGGGGATTTTAATTGTACATTGAATCCAGGTGTGGATAGATCAACAGGACTGGATTGTACGCACAATGGATGTAGGATGACTATTAATCATTTTATGAAAGAATTGAGATTGTTAGATATATGGAGAGAAATGAAACCACAAGTTAAAGCCTATTCTTGTTATTCCAGTACCTACAAGACATTCTCACGTATTGATTATTTTTTGATTTCCACAGAATTAAGATCCAAGATTCAAAACTGCTTTTATGATAACATCGTGATCTCTGATCATGCACCCTGTTGTCTAATATATGTAGATAAAAAATTGACAAAGGAATCAGGTAGATGGCAATTTCAGCATAAATGGCTTCAGGATGAGGAATTTGTCAAGTATATAGAAAAACAGATAGACGAGTACTTTGACATCAATACTACACAAACATCAGCATGTGTAAAGTGGGAAGCTTTCAAAGCTTTTATTAGGGGACATATTATTAGTTATACAGGATCAAAATCTAAGAAGACTCGAGAGGAGAGAGCTAAATTGGAACATAAAATGAAAAGTCTTCAGGAAAAAGTGTATGCAGGAAGTGATCCAAGGTTGGAGAATGAATTACTGATTTTGAGAGCTGAATACGACAAAAAATCAGCGAATAGAGCTGCCTCGAGTCTTCTAAGATTGAAACAATCTTTTTATGAACAAGGTGAAAAATCAGGAAAATTATTGGCATGGCAGATTAAACAATTAGAAATTAAAACACCAATTACTAGTATTATAAGTAAAGGACAGGTAGTTATAGATCCTTTAGAAATTAACAGAGCCTTTAGAGATTACTATGAAAAATTATATGATACTAAAAATGAATTTGATTTAACAAAACTAAATGGGTTTTTGAACGAACTATCTATACCGTGTATTCCAAATGAAAACAGGGAGATATTGGAGTCTAAAATTAGTCAAGAAGAAGTTGGGCTAGCCATTGATAATATGAAATCAGGAAAAAGTGCAGGACCAGATGGTCTTCCAGTTGACCTTTATAAGAAATTTAAGAATAAATTAATAAAACCTTTTTTGGAAATGGTTTTAGAAGCATTTCAAAATAATAATTTACCATCATACATAAATAATGCCTTAATTATACTGCTGCCAAAACCAGGTAAGCCCTCTAATAAATGTGAAAATATGAGACCAATAAGCCTATTAAACGCCAACCTTAAGATAATCTGTAAAATTTTAGCAAGACGAATACAAGAAATTTTACCAAATATTATTAATCGAGATCAGAATGGCTTTATAAAGGGAAGACAAGGCTTCCATAATGTAAGAAGACTATTTAATATTATTTATTTTAATAAAGAAGCACCGGATACAGCTCTCCTATCACTGGACGCCGAAAAGGCCTTTGATAGAGTTGAATGGCCTTTTCTTTTTGAAGTCCTACAAAGGTTTGGACTTGGAAATAATTTCATAAAATGGGTTCAAATAATATACAATAATGCTACAGCAGAAATCCTAACAAATAACAATATTTCAAAACCAATAAAAATCAATAGAGGATGTCGACAAGGCTGTCCACTTTCACCTTTACTGTTTACTATGGCAATTGAACCTTTAGCGATAGCGATACGTTTACATTCACAAATATATGGAATTAAAGTTGGACCAACAGAACATAAAATCTCCCTGTACGCCGATGACATAATTTTGTTTATGTCGAATCTAAAAAAATCAATTCCAACCTTGTTGAATTTAATAAAGAATTTTGGGGAAATATCAGGATATAAAATAAATAAAACTAAATCTTCAATATTAATGCTAAATGAGACCCAGAGAAATTACCCAGCCCCTGAGGTAAATCAATTCAATGTTGTAAATCAGTTTAAATATTTAGGAATCCAAATTGTGCCTAAGCTAGAATCAGTCGCCAGTGTCAACTATGAAGCCTTAATGACAGATATCAATGAGTTAACTCAGAGATGGATGTCACTACCAATGTCGATGATCGGGAGAATCAATATACTTAAAAGTAATATTTTACCTAAAATACTTTATTTATTTCAATACATTCCCTTATCACCACCTTTAGATTTATTCTCAAGAATAAAAAAAAAGTTAGTGGAATTTATATGGAACAACAGGAGGGCTAGATTACGTCTGTCTTTATTATATTTACCATTTGATCGTGGAGGTCTGAAATGTCCAAATTTTATGTTGTATTATTGGTCGGCACAACTGAGGTCTATGACATATTATTTTTCATCAAATGATCTCCCTCACTGGACTGAAATGGAATCATGCAATTTACCTTTACCTCTTCCCATATTCATATACTCAGATTCGGCAAAAAAATTACAAAAACAAGTTAAAAATCCATTTGTAAAGCATATGATCAAAATATGGTGTGAAGCTAAAAACTATTTAAAAGAACCACAGTTATTGTCACAATTTAGTCCAATATGGGGTAATCAATATTTTAAACCAGGGAGAGCGGACGCTGTATTTAAAGTATGGAATTTAAAAGGGATACAAAAGATTCAGGATTTATATTTGCCATGTGCAGATAACATAATGTCTTTTGAAGAGCTGAGGATCAAATTTAATCTCAATAGAACACATTTTTTTAAATATCTTCAACTTAGAAACTTTATTCGATCAAATCAAAATAAAGCTCTCACTCGACCTATTTATTCATCCTTGGAAAAAATGATGATGAAAGATAGTAAAAGAAAGGGTATTATTTCAGAGTTTTATAACTCATTGACACTATCTTCAAGTGAAAATTCACTGAAAAGATTAAACTACTGGAAAGAAGATCTGCAAACTGAAATTTCAGAGGAACAATGGGAATTGGCTTGTACAGAAGCTCAAACCAAATCAATAAATGTACGCCTTAAATTGATACATTTCAAATGGTTAATGCGGATGTATGTTACACCGGAGGAGTTAAATAAATATAACAAAAATATACCAGATACATGCACAAAATGCATGGAAAGTAAAGGAACTCTATTTCATTGTGTATGGGAATGTAGATTAATAAGAATGTTTTGGGAAGAGGTGAGGGTAACAATTGAAAAAATAATCTCAAAACAAATCATATTGAATCCTAAATTGTTTTTGTTGGGTCTGTACCCAGAAAAGCATAATTTTAATAAAAGTGAAAGAACATTCATAGACCTCAGTTTGCTTAATGCCAAAAAATGTATTGCACTATTATGGAAAAAGACTCATAGACCAGATGTGACTCAGTGGTTAAGACAGATGTTAACAAACCTTCCATTAGAAAGAATAACATATATACTGAAATCAAAGGAAATTGTGTTTGAGAATATATGGAGACCTTTTATTGATTATGTAAAAAATTTAAACATAACTTTTGAAGAGGAAGGTGAATGATGTGTGTGGACCTTGTAAATTCCAAACTGGTGAACATAATATGTGTACTTATGTGTTGGATTGTCTGGACTGGACAGAGGAGCATTGTTGAAGATTTGACTTTGCTGGTGGTTGTTGGTGTTTTTAGTGCATCCTTTTTTTTTTTTTTTTTTTGTAGTACTTTAGTGTTAGTGTTTGATTGTTTGTATCATGTTTGTTAAAAAAAAAAGGTTCAATAAAGATATTGTGGAAAAACAATGACAGAAGAAATACTATTTCTCAGCTTAGCAGTATGGGTATGTACAGTTTTGAAAGCAGATCACGGCGCCCATCAGAAATCCAATTTCAGGTGTATTTTATGCCATAATTGTTTAAAATAATGCCGTTCCAAGACAGTAAAAATGTTTTTTACAATATAGCATTACATTCAGGCTTATGCCGTGTCTTTATGTCGGTCACTGCAGAAGAAAACCCTCCTGCCACAACTAATCTGAATTTTCCCTCTCTTTTGTCCAGTCTTGCTTCAGCAAGTCTTCTTTAAAAGAACTGATTGCATTTTGTGATTTGTATCTGAACGATTTTAAAAAATTTTCTGTATTGGCCCCCGTGTGGCCATGGATAAGTGCAAAGGTTGGCAAATGGTCACTTATATCATTTATCAATAATCCACTTTCTATTTTCTTATCAATAATATTAACAAACAGGTTGTCAATAAGTGTAGCAGTGTGAACTGTGATTCTACTGGGATGTGTTATTGTGGGATATAGACTCATGCTGTACATAGAATTCATGAACTCTGTAATTACATTTTGTTGATATGGATTTAGTAAATCAATATTGAAATCTCCACAAACTACTACCATTTTCTTACTAGTAATATTATTGTACAGCTTGACTAATTTATCTCTGAATGTCTCAATGCAAGTTCCCGGCGTTCTATATATACAACTTATAATTAGATTTTTTGTTCCATCTTGGTCAATCTCAACAGTAACACATTCCAAAATCCCTGATAGTGCAAAGGACATTCCATTTACAAGCTTACACCTATACAGGTCATCAATATACAGTGCAACACCACCACCCTTTTTTTGAGATCTGTTAATATGAAACATCTGATATCCCTCTATTGCCATCAGGGGAGCCTGCTCTTCATTAAGCCAAGTTTCAGAGACTGCGATAGCTGTAAATTTTCTGTCTAGCTGTTTTAAATAGTCCTGAATCTGTGGAAAGTTTTTGTTAAGACTTCTGCTGTTGAAGTGTATTATTGATAGTTTACCATCTAGTTGCACTTGACTTTTGAATTGCTTTTCGATGTAATAGTCACAATGATTATTATCAGGATCAATATCATTTTCCATCTCTTGTAGTTTATGTTCAGCATAATGGCATATTTTCAGAGTTTGAATTTCCTCACTCTTTGTCAAATAACTTCCTCCAACTGGGGATAATTGATGTCTACTCAAGTCAGTCATAAGTTTTTTTGTTTGTTTTGTTTATTTATTTATTTTTTTTTTTTAAAAGTACATTGACATGGTATGTCAAAAGAACTATTCTTGCCATGTGTGTGGATATGGATTTTTATAGTCTCTTAATTTTCTTAATCAGTGTTCATCTGTATTTATTTAAGTCAGTAACATCCCTGATTATTATACTCTTTATAATAATCTTATATAATATTATAAAGAGTACAATATATTTTTTCTCAGCATCACTCTGAGACAAGATGCTCCTAATCTTGGCAGTATTACGCAAATGATAGAAGGCAGTCTTAGAAACAAATTTAATATGTGAATTGAAAGACAGATCTTGATCAAAAATAATTCCAAGGATCCTCACAGAGCTATGAAGAGAAAGAGTAACCGCATCCAAACTAAAAGTTTGATTTGGAAAGGTATTTCTAAGGTTTTTTGGACCAACAAGAATGACTTCAGTCTTATCTGAATTTAATAGCAGGGAATTACAAGTCATCCAAGCTTTGATTTCCTTAAGACAAGCTTCCAATTTGGCTAATTGATTACTATCATCTGGCTTCATTGACAGGTATAATTGGGTGTCATCTGCATAACAATGAAAATGTATACAGTGCTTTCTAATGTTGCCTAACGGAAGCATATATAAACTAAAAAGAGTAGACTGAGCTTTGAGTTGAAAGAAAACTCATTATTGACATGAACAAACTGGAGCCTATCAGACAAATAAGATCTAAACCACTGCAATGAAGTTCCATTAAGTCCAACATAGTGTTCTAATCTATTAAGTAGAATATTATGATCAGTAGTATCCAAAGCTGCACTAAGGTCTAAAAGGACAAGTACAGAAAAATACAGTGGGGTAAAAAAGTATTTCGTCAGCCACCAATTGTGCAAGTTCTCCCGCTTAAAAGATGAGAGGTCTCCAATTTTCATCATAGGTATACCTCAACTATGAGAGACAAAATGAGAAAAAAAAAATCCAGAAAATCACATTGTCTGATTTTTAAAGAATTTATTTGCAAATTATGGTGGAAAATAAGTATTTGGTCACCTACAAACAAGCAAGATTTCTGGCTCTCACAGACCTGTAACTTCTTCTTTAAGAGGCTTCTCTGTCGTCCACTCGTTACCTGTATTAATGGCACCTGTTTGAACTCGTTATCAGTATAAAAGACACCTGTCCACAACCTCAAACAGTCAGACTCCAAACTCCACTATGGCCAAGACCAAAGAGCTGTCAAAGGACACCAGAAACAAAATTGTAGACCTGCACCAGGCTGGGAAGACTGAATCTGCAATAGGTAAGCAGCTTGGTGTGAAGAAATCAACTGTGGGAGCAATTATTAGAAAATGGAAGACATACAAGACCACTGATAATCTCCCTCGATCTGGGGCTCCACGCAAGATCTCACCCCGTGCTGTCAAAATGATCACGAGAACGGTGAGCAAAAATCCCAGAACCACACGGGGGGGACCTAGTGAATGACCTGCAGAGAGCTGGGACCAAAGTAACAAAGGCTACCATCAGTAACACACTATGCCGCCAGGGACTCAAATTCTGCAGTGCCAGACGTGTCCCCCTGCTTAGGCCAGTACATGTCCAGGCCCGTCTGAAGTTTGCTAGAGAGCATTTGGATGATCCAGAATAGGATTGGGAGAATGTCATATGGTCAGATGAAACCAAAATAGAACTTTTTTGGTAAAAACTCAACTTGTCGTATTTGGAGGAGAAAGAATGCTGAGTTGCATCCAAAGAACACCATACCTACTGTGAAGCATGGGGGTGGAAACATCATGCTTTGGTGCTGTTTTTCTGCAAAGGGACCAGGACGACTGATCCGTGTAAAGGAAAGAATGAATGAGGCCATGTATCGTGAGATTTTGAGTGAAAAACTCCTTCCATCAGCAAGGGCATTGAAGATGAAACGTGGCTGGGTCTTTCAGCATGACAATGATCCCAAACACAGCGCCCGGGCAATGAAGGAGTGGCTTTGTAAGAAGCATTTCAAGGTCCTGGAGTGGCCTAGCCAGTCTCCAGATCTCAACCTCATAGAAAATCTTTGGAGGGAGTTGAAAGTCCGTGTTGCCCAGCGACAGCCCCAAAACATCACTGCTCTAGAGGAGATCTGCATGGAGGAATGGGCCAAAATACCAGCAACAGTGTGTGAAAACCTTGTGAAGACTTACAGAAAACGTTTGACCTCTGTCATTGCCAACAAAGGGTATATAACAAGTATTGAGATGAACTTTTGTTATTGACCAAATACTTATTTTCCACCATAATTTGCAAATAAATTCTTTAAAAATCAGACAATGTGATTTTCTGGATTTTTTTTTCTCATTTTGTCTCTCATAGTTGAGGTATACCTATGATGAAAATTGGAGACCTCTCTATCTTTTAAGTGAGAGAACTTGCACAATTGGTGGCTGACTAAATACTTTTTTGCCCCACTGTAAGTCCATTATCAGATGCGATGAGGAGGTCGTTAGTGACCTTCGCTAAGGCTGTTTCAGTACTATGATGGATTCTAAACCTAGATTGAAACTCTTCAAGTAAACCATTTCCCTGCAGGTGGTCAAATAATTGCGTAGCAACAACTCTTTCTAAGATTTTTGAAATGAAAGGGAGATTAGAGATTGGTCTGTAGTTAGCTAAAGCTCCTGGATCGAGCGTTGGCTTTTTGAGTAAGGGTTTAATTACAGCCGTTTTAAAAGCCTGTGGTACATGGCCTAAAGTTAATGAAGAATTGATTATATGAAGAATAAAGCTACCAATAAGTGGGAAGACTTCTTTAAATAGCCTGGTAGGAATAGGGTCTAAAAGACAAGTTGAAGGCTTGGATGAGGAAACTATTTTGTCTAACTCTAAAAGGTCAGTTGGACTAAACTCATCAAGACAGATATCAATTGAAGGAGTTGTAGTAGTTACTGTATTTAAGTTAACAGTGGGAAGAATCTGATTGATTTTATCTCTGATGGATGAAATTTTATTATTGAAAAAGTTCATAAAGTCCTGACTAGTAAGCTCTAAGGCACAGGTGTCAAACTCATTCCATGGAGGGCCAAGACCCTGCAGGTTTTACCTCCACCCAGTGGCTTCAACAGGTGTTTTCTCTGAATTTCCTCCCACTGATTGTTGATCAGTGAAAACACCTGCTGAAGAGACTGGGTGGAAGTAAAACCTGCAGGGTCTTGGCCCTCCATGGAATGAGTTTGACACCCCTGCTCTAAGGAAATGCTAGGATTGACAGAGTCCTGACTCTTTGTCAACCTGGCTACAGTACTGAAAAGAAACCTGGGATTATTCTTGTTCTCTTCTATTAATGCAGAATAATAACTCGTTCTCGCTTTTCTAAGAGATTTTTTATAAATTAAAAGATGATTTCTCCAAGCTAAATAGATTTCATCTAAATTAGTGGAGCGCCATTTTCTTTCTAATTGACGAGTCTTCTGTTTTAAGCTACGAGTTTCTGTGTTGAAACAAGGAGTTAGAAATGTCTGATTAGACTGTTTCTTTTTTAAGGGGGTCACCAATTCTAGAGTCTGATGCAGAGAAGCTGTTACACTATCTACCATGCTATCAATTACAGAAGCAGTAAGCTTATTTCCGTTGTGTTGACACATGGCATAGAGGAAACGATCTGCATAAATTTGGTAACAACATCATCTGAGAGGCATCTACTGTAGTAATATTTTTCTTTAGGAGCCAAATAGTCAGAAATAGTAAAGTCAAAGGTTAACAGACAATGGTCTGACAGTACAGGGTTATAAGGAGACACTACCAGATTTTCTATTTCTATGCCATATGTCAGAACAAGGTCCAACATATGGTGGAGATAATGAGTAGAATTTCCTACTTTCTGAGAAAACCCCATTGAGTCTAATATTGAATTGAATGCCAAATTAAGGCAATCACTATCTACATCTACATGTATATTAAAGTCCCCTACTATAATTATTCTATCAGATTTCAGCACTAAATCAGCTAAGAATTCAGCAAATTCAGAATAGGTTGATGGAGGACGATAAACTATGGCAAATAAAATTGGGTTTAACCTAAAATTGCTAAAGTGCCCAATACTGAGGACCAGACCTTCAAAGGAATTATAACATGTTTTTTTTGCTTTACATTAACTAGTAATTTGGAATGGTAAATTGGTGCTGCTACTCCTCCTCCATGACCAGAACTTCTGGGATTTTGACAGCTTAAATAACCAGAGGGAGTTGATTCATTTAAACCAACATAATCCTCTTGCCCTAACCAAGTCTCTGTAAGGGATATTAAATCAATCTGATGATCAATTAACAGATCATGGACTAACAGAGACTTGGGAGTTAGAGACCTAATATTTTTTTTTCCACAATATTTTTATTCAACCTTTTTTTTTTTTACAAACATAACACAAACAATCAAACACTAACACTAAAGTAATAAAAAAAAAAATTATACTAAAAACACCAACAACCACTAACTAAGGCAGGTCTTCAACAATGCTCCTCTGTTTAGTCTTGGCAATCCATTACATAAGTATACATATTATACATTCACCAATTTGGAATTTACAAGGTCCACACACATCATTCACCTTCTTCTTCAAAAGTTATGTTTAAATTCTTTACATAATCAATGAAAGGTCTCCATATATTCTCAAACACAATTTCCTTTGATTTCAATATGTATGTTATTCTTTCTAGTGGAAGGTTTGTTAACATCTGTCTTAACCACTGAGTCACATCTGGTCTATGAGTCTTTTTCCACAATAGTGCAATACATTTTTTGGCATTAAGCAAACTGAGGTCTATGAATGCTCTTTCACTTTTATTAAAGTTATGCTTTTCTGGGTACAGACCCAACAAAAACAATTTAGGATTCAATATGATTTGTTTTGAAATTATTTTTTCAATTGTTACCCTCACCTCTTCCCAAAACATTCTAATGTTTCTACATTCCCATACACAAGGAAATAGGGTTCCTTTACTTTCCATGCATTTTGTGCACGTATCTGGTATGTTTTTGTTATATCTATTTAATTCCACCAGTGTAACATACATCCGCATTAACCATTTAAAATGTATCAATTTAAGACGTACATTTATTGATTTGGTTTGAGCTTCTGTGCAAGCCAATTCCCATTGTTCCTCTGAAATTTCAGTTTGCAAGTCTCCTTTCCAATAATTCAATCTTTTCTGTGAGTTTTCACTTGAGGATAGTGTCAATGAGTTATAAAACTCTGAAATAATACCCTTTCTCTTACTATCTTTCGTCAAAATTTTTTCCAAGGATGAATAAATAGGTCGAGTGAGAGCATTATTTTGATTTGATCGAATAAAGTTCCTAAGCTGAAGATATTTTAAAAAATGTGTTCTATTAAGATTAAATTTGATCCTCAGCTCTTCAAAAGACATTATGTTATCTGAACATGACAGATATAAATCTTGAATCTTTTGAATCCCTTTTAAATTCCATACTTTAAATACAGCATCCGCTCTCCCTGGTTTAAAATATTGATTACCCCATATTGGGCTAAATTGTGACAATAAGTGTGGTTGTTTTAAATATTTTTTTTTTCCACAATATCTTTATTGAACCTTTTTTTTTTTTTTTAACAAACATGATACAAACAATTAAACACTAACACTAAAGTACTACAAAAAAAAAAATGCACTAAAAACACCAACAACCACCAACAAAATCAAGTCTTCAACAATGCTCCTCTGTTTAGTCTAGACAATCCAATACATAAGTATACATATTATGTTCACCAGTTTGGAATTTACAAGGTCCACACACATCATTCACCTTCTTCTTCAAGAGTTATGTTTAAATTTTTTACATAATCAATAAAAGGTCTCCATATATTCTCAAACACAATTTCCTTTGATTTTAGTATATATGTTATTCTTTCTAATGGAAGGTTTGTTAACATCTGTCTTAACCACTGAGTCACATCTGGTCTATGAGTCTTTTTCCATAATAGTGCAATACATTTTTTGGCATTAAGCAAACTGAGGTCTATGAATGTTCTTTCACTTTTATTAAAATTATGCTTTTCTGGGTACAGACCCAACAAAAACAGTTTAGGATTCAATATGATTTGTTTTGAGATTATTTTTTCAATTGTTACCCTCACCTCTTCCCAAAACATTCTTATTAATCTACATTCCCATAAACAATGAAATAGGGTTCCTTTACTTTCCATGCATTTTGTGCATGTATCTGGTATATTTTTGTTATATCTATTTAACTCCTCCGGTGTAACATACATCCGCATTAACCATTTGAAATGTATCAATTTAAGGCGTGCATTTATTGATTTGGTTTGAGCTTCTGTACAAGCCAATTCCCATTGTTCCTCTGAAATTTCAATTTGCAGATCTTCTTTCCAGTAGTTTAATCTTTTCAGTGAATTTTCACTTGAAGATAGTGTCAATAAGTTATAAAACTCTGAAATAATACCCTTTCTTTTACTATCTTTCATCATCATTTTTTCCAAGGATGAATAAATAGGTCGAGTGAGAGCTTTATTTTGATTTGATCGAATAAAGTTTCTAAGTTGAAGATATTTAAAAAAATGTGTTCTATTGAGATTAAATTTGATCCTCAGCTCTTCAAAAGACATTATGTTGTCTGCACATGGCAAATATAAATCCTGAATCTTTTGTATCCCTTTTAAATTCCATACTTTAAATACAGCGTCCGCTCTCCCTGGTTTAAAATATTGATTACCCCATATTGGACTAAATTGTGACAATAACTGTGGTTCTTTTAAATAGTTTTTAGCTTCACACCATATTTTGATCATATGCTTTACAAATGGATTTTTAACTTGTTTTTGTAATTTTTTTGCCGAATCTGAGTATATGAATATGGGAAGAGGTAAAGGTAAATTGTATGATTCCATTTCAGTCCAGTGAGGGAGATCATTTGATGAAAAATAATATGTCATAGACCTCAGTTGTGCCGACCAATAATACAACATAAAATTTGGACATTTCAGACCTCCACGATCAAATGGTAAATATAATAAAGACAAACGTAATCTAGCCCTCCTGTTGTTCCATATAAATTCCACTAACTTTTTTTTTATTCTTGAGAATAGATCTAAAGGTGGTGATAAGGGAATGTATTGAAATAAATAAAGTATTTTAGGTAAAATATTACTTTTAAGTATATTGATTCTCCCGATCATCGGCATTGGTAGTGACATCCATCTCTGAGTTAACTCATTGATATCTGTCATTAAGGCTTCATAGTTGACACTGGCGACTGATTCTAGCTTAGGCATAATTTGGATTCCTAAATATTTAAACTGATTTACAACATTGAATTGATTTACCTCAGGGGCTGGGTAATTTCTCTGGGTCTCATTTAGCATTAATATTGAAGATTTAGTTTTATTTATTTTATATCCTGATATTTCCCCAAAATTCTTTATTAAATTCAACAAGGTTGGAATTGATTTTTTTAGATTCGACATAAACAAAATTATATCATCGGCGTACAGGGAGATTTTATGTTCTGTTGGTCCAACTTTAATTCCATATATTTGTGAATGTAAACGTATCGCTATCGCTAAAGGTTCAATTGCCATAGTAAACAGTAAAGGTGAAAGTGGACAGCCTTGTCGACATCCTCTATTGATTTTTATTGGTTTTGAAATATTGTTATTTGTTAGGATTACTGCTGTAGCATTATTGTATATTATTTGAACCCATTTTATGAAATTATTTCCAAGTCCAAACCTTTGTAGGACTTCAATTTTAAATATTTTTTAGTTTCACACCATATTTTGATCATATGCTTTACAAATGGATTTTTAACTTGTTTCTGTAATTTTTTTGCCGAATCTGAGTATATGAATATGGGAAGAGGTAAAGGTAAATTGTATAATTCCATTTCAGTCCAGTGAGGGAGATCATTTGATGAAAAATAATATGTCATAGACCTCAGTTGTGCTGACCAGTAATACAACATAAAGTTTGGACATTTCAGACCTCCACGATCAAATGGTAAATATAGTAAGGACAGACGTAATCTAGCCTTCCTGTTGTTCCATATAAATTCCACTAACTTTTTTTTAATTCTTGAGAATAGATCTGAAGGTGGTGGTAAAGGAATGTATTGAAATAAATAAAGTATTTTAGGTAAGATATTACTTTTAAGTATATTGATTCTCCCTATCATCGACATTGGTAGTGACATCCATCTCTGAATTAACTCATTAATGTCTGTCATTAAGGCTTCATAGTTGGCACTGGCAACTAATTCTAGCTTAGGCACAATTTGAATTCCTAAATATTTAAACTGATTTACAACATTGAATTGATTTGCCTCAGGAGCTGGGTGATTTCTCTGGGTCTCATTTAGCATTAATATTGAAGATTTAGTTTTTATTTATTTTATATCCTGATATTTCCCCAAAATTCTTTATTAAATTCAACAAGGTCGGAATTGATTTTTTAAGATTCGACATAAACAAAATTATGTCATCGGCATACAGGGAGATTTTATGTTCTGTTGGTCCAACTTTAATTCCATATATTTGTGAATGTAAACGTACTGCCATCGCTAAAGGTTCAATTGCCATAGTAAGAGACCTAATATTTAATAAACCACATTTAATTTTTAAATTATGAGGAAGAAGTGAGGCCAAATCATTCAATTTAGAGGCTTCATGTTTAATTTGAGTTTTACCACCATACACGCATCTCCACATTTATTTCTCTTCTTATTTTTTCCCTTTTTTCTTCAGTAGTGTTCGAATTACCCCTATTTTTATATATTCTCAACCTAGGATTTTCACAACAACACATACCCTTTTATAATTGGGAATAAATCTACTCATTCTTTCCTCTGCCCAGATTAAAGTTGAACCTCTTCACTCTCCAGCTGATTGGGGCAGCCTCTCTCGGTTGCCTCACTGCTTCAAACCCGCTATTGAGCTGGTGTGGGAGGACTTTTGTTCAGCTGTGCACGGACTTTAGAGCGGTGGCTTCCTTTCAGCCAGAGAGATACTAAGGTCCCCAAAATTGCTGGAAAAATTTGCTTTTAAGTTAACTTGGAAGCTCGATTTGGAGGTAAATTTATGAAAGAATGCAATTCTTATAGTTGACCACAAGATGGAGGCAGTTCCTTCTGCACTCAAGGAGGAGGAGACACAGTGACGTTGCTTGAAGGTGGCCTAGCTGCCATGGCTCCAAGATGGCGCCCAGGATGACTCACCCTGGCAACCTTCAAAATGGCATTTGCACTGCCCAATTGGCACATGCGCAGTTCTCATGCAATGGGAATGCCACATGGCCGTTTCGGTCACGCACAAATGTGAACGGGCGTCATGGCCGCAAAGTCTGTTGACCACAAACCATGCCTTGTTTTTTTTGGGGGGGGGGGGTTTGTTTTTTTTTTTCAAAGAAACTGGAGAGCCGTCTCCTTACATTCAGCATTATTCATGCAAGAATAATCTTACAACTTTAACTTCTTGTACAATTCAGCGCTGTTACTTCAGATAATCTCCTCTCAGTAACTCTTATCATGCTTTAAACACAATTTCTCAGTTCAACTCAGGCGAGTGGGTGAATTACCCCTCCCCTTGGTGATCAAAGACACAGACTCGCCCCCGTTTCCTGCACGATAAAAGTGGCTAAATCACCTATATATACTATGGGAAAAAGAGTTAATAGATATTTACAGCCCCCGGGCTTTTGCCGTTGTTTTTCAATCCACACATTTATCCCCTCAAGATGTACATAATCAACACAATATCAGCATGCACAATATGGACAATATCTACAGAGTTTGTTGTGTATTTGAGTGTGTGTCTTTCCCTGCCGCTTTAGTTGCATATACTCTCTTCTCTTAGCTTAACTTTATGTAGAGGATACTTTCATTGAGCCGCATCCCGTCATCAATACAAGAGGCATCGTATCATAAAGTTCAGTCCTATACTGATTTTAACAAGCTATCTTTATTGTTATGGACAGTCGTTCACTACTGATGTATTTAAGATCTCACGCTGTACCATAACTTTTATTATTAGAATTAATCCTTTTTCTCACTCGTTGATGTTAAGTTCTTGTATTATAATTAATCCTTTTACTCACTTGTTGATGTTAAGTTCTTGTATTAGAGTACTTTATTTATGCTCACTAGTTGATGTAAAACAGTTCTTGCATTGCAAATCGTCCTTATTTATAAAAAAAAAAAAAAAAGTGACTCGTTGATCTGTCCCTAACATGTGAATGCATGCGTGCTTAGGACTCCCTGCGTGTTCTTACAATCATTGAAAATAGCCACAAAATATAACATTATCTTTATATTAAGTTTCCCAATAGAATTTAAAAAGCAGGACCAAAGACTTACTTTGACTGAATGTTGCAGACAATCCTACAGACATTTTTAGAAGAGGTTCTCACCTTCTGATCAGTAGGGGCCCTGGATTGGCCGCGACTGTCATAAATTGCCCTCTTTGGGCAGAGAAACGAGACCCAGTTGCTGAACTGTGAGCTAGCGAAATTTATTGAAAGCAACAAACGTAAAGTTAAACAACATGCATAAACTCAAAATACTAACAAGGGAGGAATACACTTACAGATTGTGCACTAGAGCGAAGTAGCGCTCTGGCGGAGATGAGGAAGTACAATCAAAGCAGCGACAAAACAGAAATGAACCATAGAGCCCTTAAATAGGGCTCAAAACCCATCACAGAATAACTGACAGGTGTGGGAACCTGAACAGGCAGAAGAAGGCAATAATATTTAATCAGGCTCAGCTGGCCAGTGAGAGGAAGGCAAACCAGAATCTTGACAGGGCACGCCCACACGAAGCTTCCGCCCCTGACAGCTGTCAACAGAAAAAGGACAATACTAGAGATATAAAGGAATAAAATATCATACCACAGTATAATTATAAATAAGTACAGAAAAATAAAAATATAACACTGACACAAATGACAAGCAGAACATAAATACCTGAACCCAAAGGCACAAAATGCAACAGATGAGTGATAAACAGGGAAAAAGCCATGAAACAGAGTCTGGATGAAATATCCAGCCCTCGGTTCATGACAGCGACATGCAGACAAAGGCTTTGTCGCTCGATGTCCGTCGTCAGAGTAGTTGGCGAACTGCCCGTATCCTCCACCAGTACTGTAAAAATTAATTTTGGACAGTTAGCAGAATCTTTTCAGTTAACCAGCCAATAATCACAGAAGAAACACTATTTCTCAGCTTAACTTTTATTGAACCATGCAAGGAGTCAGTGAACACGGCCATGGGTCCCTCCAGCTCCCTCTCCTGGAAAGGACCCAGAACAAAGAACAGCACAACGATAAAAAGGCTTCCAGTTAGTGGGCGTTTGCCAGTAACTTTCCAGCAATACGCTGGCCATTGTCCAAACTAGTTAGAACCGGTCCTTTCAGTGTCCAAATGGCTTCAGATGTCACCTCAGCTCTTTTATGACTTCCATCCTGTTGGTTCTCTCCAGATGTCTCCTCTTTAGTCCTACACGAGTTTCATGCCCATATATGGAAACAGGAACAGAAACCTGTGGAGCTTGTATGTGTGTGCAGGTTTGTGTATGTGTGCATGTGTGTGTAGTATGTGTGCAAGCAACTGATGTGTATGTGTGAATGGTGTAGTGTGGGTTTGACACGTGTGTGTGGATGTAAAAGATATGTGTATGCAAGCACTTTGTGTAATATCTAATTAAATAACTTTCACTATTTATTTATTATAACAATTTGTATATCTCTACTATATATATATATATATATATATATATATACTGTATATACACACACACACTACCGTTCAAAAGTTTGGGGTCACTTAGAAATTTCCTTATTTTTGAAAGAAAAGCACTTTTTTTTCAATGAAGATAACTTTAAACTAATCAGAAATACACTCTATACATTGCTAATGTGGTAAATGACTATTCTAGCTGCAAATGTCTGGTTTTTGGTGCAATATCTACATAGGTGTATAGAGGCCCATTTCCAGCAAGTATCACTCCAGTGTTCTAATGGTACAATGTGTTTGCTCATTGCGTCAGAAGGCTAATGGATGATTAGAAAACCCTTGTGCAATCATGTTAGGTCTGCAATGCTGTAATTGCTGCAAATGGAGGATTCTTTGACGAAAGCAAAGTTTGAAAGAAAAAATTATTATTTCAAATACAAGTCATTATTTCTAACCTTGTCAATGTCTTGACTATATTTTCTATTCATTTTACAACTCATGGTGGTAAATAAAAGTGTGACTTTTCATGGAAAACACAAAATTGTCTGAGGTGACCCCAAACTTTTGAACGGTAGTGTATATATATATTACAAAAAGTTAGGGATATTTGACTTTTGGGTGAAATTTCAGGATGCACCTAAAATGCACTATAACCTTTACAAGTCACTGCTGTTAGGGCTGGTTTTAGTCATTCCTTTCCCCTAATCCTTGATTGTCCTAACAGACAGGCCTTTTTAAGTGATTTTACCCCAGTTTCTTTTGAGGATTTGTTAGTGTTGGTGAGTTCCATGAAATCCTCCTCCTGCGTTTTAGATATTTTGCCTTCCTCAATGTTAAAAGAGGTAATTGGCTCAGTGGGTACGTCTTTGGTTAATATCATTAATAGTTCACTTGAATCTGGTTGTATACCCTCGTATTTTAAACATGCAGTTGTGCAGCCACTTTTAAAAAAACCTAACCTTGATCCATCTGTTTTTAAAAACTTCAGGCCAATTTCTAAGCTTCCTTTTATTTCTAAGATTTTAGAAAAAGTTGTTGCCAAGCAGCTCACTGACTTTCTGATTGAACACAATATTTTCGACAAATTTCAGTCAGGCTTTCGTCAGAAACACTTGACAGAGACCGCTCTTCTCAGGGTGTCAAATGATATTTTAATGTCATCAGACTCTGGCAAATGCTCTGTTTTAGTGTTATTAGATCTTACTGCAGCATTTGATACTATTGATCATTTTATTTTGTTACAAAGGCTTAGAGATTGGGTAGGTATTTCTGGAAAAGCTCTGGATTGGTTTTTCTCCTACCTTTCTGGTAGTTTTTCCGTGGCTGTTGGCTCTTATTCATCTGACTCTGCTCCTTTAACCTGTGGGGTGCCTCGGGGTTCTATTCTGGGTCCACTTTTATTTGCCCTATATATGCTGCCACTTGGTTCTATTAGCAGCAAATTTAAAGGTGTGTCTTATCACTGCTACGCTGATGATTTACAGCTACTTTTCTCTTTTAAGCTTGACCATGTTGACAATTTAAAAATTATTCATGATCGTCTGTCTGCAATTAAGGACTGGATGTCTAGTAACTTTTTGCAACTTAATGCTGATAAAACTGAAGTCCTTATTGTAGCACCTGATAATCTAATTCCTAAGTTGGTTAATAGCATTGGTTCATTAAGCTCTAACATACGGTCTAATCTAAAAAATCTTGGTGTCATTTTCGATCAATCGATGAGTTTTGATCAGCAAGTCAAATCTCTGACCCGGAGTTGTTTTTTCCACCTTAGGAATATATCCAAAATTAGGTCATTGGTTTCCTACACTCAGTTAGAAATCATTATTCATGCCTTTGTTTCTTCACGTTTGGACTACTGTAATGCTCTTTTTACATGTCTTAGCAAATCCTCTTTACACCGCCTACAGTTAGTCCAGAACACTGCTGCAAGATTACTAACTAGGTCCAGTAGATTCTATCATATCACTCCTGTTTTGGCCTCCTTGCATTGGCTTCCTGTAAATTATAGAATTGATTTTAAAGTTCTTGTTCTTACTTACAAAGCCATTCATGAAGAGGCACCTTTTTATATTAGTGACCTGCTCTCTCTACACCAGCCCAGCAGGTCTCTCAGGTCTTCTCATCAGAATCTATTGGTAGTCCCTAGTACTAGGCTCAGAACCAAAGGCGATAGAGCCTTTGCTGCTGTTGCTCCCAGACTGTAGAACTCCTTGCCTTTTGAACTTAGATCTGCACCTCCCATTGGTGTTTTTAAGAAGCAACTAAAGACCCACCTTTTTAGCCTGGCTTTTTAACTATGTGCCGATTGTATTTTTATGTGCTTTTACTGTCTACTTTGGTTTTTTGTTTTGTTTTTGTTTTTTTTTACTGTTTTATGTGCCTGTGTTTTTATTTTGTTTTTTACCATGTTAAGCACTTTGTGACTCTGTCTGTGAAAGGTGCTCTATAAATAAACTTATTATTATTATTATTAAGTGAACTTAATTTGACCTTCTGTAACCTTTTGAATGCACATGTCCAAACTGTTCAGTGTTACAGTACTTTGTGCATAACTTGTTGTTCTCTAACAAGGTGCTTAATGGCAAAATTCACAACAGGTATTTGATCCATGAATCGACCCAATAAATTTTCTGGTTCAATTACAGTTGGTATTTAAACATTCCTCTTCATCATGCTCTTCACATTTTAACATCATGAGACCAAAACAACACCTAACAATCAATCAACAGTACCTGGCCATTGCGAGGCTTCAAACAGGATATTCTCAGATGGAAGTGGCCACTGAGCTTAGAGTGTCACAGAGTGTCATCAGCGGGTTGCAACAGAGATACAGAGAGACTGGAAGAGTCACAGAAAGGCTTAGAAGTGGATGTCCTTTGGCCACATCCCACACTGATTGCCATTTCATTGTGAACAGTGCCCTGTGGAACAGGATGATGAATGCCACTCAACTCCAGGCACATTTAAGAGAGGTGAGAGGCACCCAAGTGTCACATCAGGCCATTTGAAACTGTTTACATCAGCGTGGTCTGCATGCTAAACGATCTGCAAGGGTACCTGACCACACCACCAGGCACAGACATCATCGTCTTGCATGGGCTAGGGAACATTTACGCTGGACAAGGGACCAGTGGGCCTCAGTGCTGTTCTCTGATGAAATTCGATTCACGTTGAGCAGAAATCATGGCCGCCAATGATGTTGGAGACGTCAAGGATAGCGCTATGCATCAGCCACTGTTGTCACCAGACGAGCCTTTGGTGGTGGTGGTGTTACAGTCTGAGCCGGTGTGTCTAGTCAATACAGAACTGGCCTACACCTTATGAATGGTACAGTGACAAGCTGATACTACCTGAATAACATCATTAATCCAGTCATTGTGCCCCTGCATCAACAACACAGGCCTAATTTCATCTTCATGGACGACAGTGCTCCAGCTCATCAAAGTCGCATCATTGGAGGCACGGCTGCTGGAGGCTGGGGCACCTCAAATGGAGTGGCCTGCACTTTCTCCAGATCTGAATCCCATAGAAAGCCTATGGGATCAGCTGAGTCGCCGTGTAGAGGCTCATAACCCTGTGCCTCACAACCACAATGACCTGAGGGCCACCCTTCAAGAAGAGTGGAGTGCCATGCCTCAGCAGACAATAAGACGACTTGTGAACAGCATGAAACGTTGTTTTCAAGCTGTAATTGTTGCTCAAGGGCACATGACAAGTTATTGAGACATTGCCGTTTTTTGTTGTGGTATACCCACCACTGTTGTTGGCTGTTGTTTAAATAAATTGTTAGATGAGGAAATCACCATTGCATGCTTCTGCTTAAATGCCCTACTTTCATGATATTATATCACTGTAGCGTGAACTTTTTACATTTTCCATAAATTTCACCCTAAAGCCAAATTTCCCTAACTTTTTGTGAGTAGTGTATATTTAACACTAGTAAAACACTAGGTTATAAACCTTACCTCTTAAACAGTTAATGTTGTTGGCATTTAGTGCTGCTTTGGATAACTTTTTGTGTTCCCCAGATTGGAGAGTGGCAATTCCATTGAAGAGAAGCTTCTGAAGAACGGCACCAAGGACCTGATAAGAGAAGTGGCTGCCCAAGGAACTGACTACACTTTGGCTTTCCTCACACAGGTAAGATCACCGTCCATGCACAAGTGTTTAAAAATCTAATATTACAGTTGTGGCATAAAGCAGCTGACTTACTATTTTATGTTTATAGCGAACAATCCAGGATTTATTTGAAGTGGAGGCAGGTTCAGGGGAGAAGGTGGAGGAGTTTGTTGTTCTTCATCAGGAGCCATCAGCCTCTGAAACGATCTCTCCCAGAGTAGCCCGACCCTACATTCAGGCTCTCCAAAGTATTGACCTGGATGCCACCAGTGATGAGGAAGACAAGGAAGAGCAGCAGGGTGAAGCTGTAGTAAAAAAGATGTTGACAGAAGTGGACCGGGAGAGTCAGGATAAAGAAGAGCCTACTCACATAGAGGAGCTTAATGCAGTCATGGAACAGGTAGCTTTTCTTCTAATATTTGTGTGTGTAAGTGAAATACATACATATGAATAAAATGAATCCTTTTTTTTACCGTTTTGCATTTACAGCTTACACCCATTGAAAGATATGCATTGTATTATTTGGAATACCTCCACATCAGTGATGATGAAACTGCTCTCAAGGTAATTTCATGTTTATTTAGAGTACAATCTGTTAACAGTTATGAAGCTGGGGGATTTATAGTTACAGATTTTATGCAGTATAAATGTAGAAATCAGTCAGTAAAATGTTTGTGTTTATATTCCACAGGAGCGTCTGGAGTGCTTCAAAAGAGGATGGGAGCTACAGCAGCTGCGGAGGCAGAAGGAAGAGGAAGATGAGCAACAGATGATGGAAGGAGATGAAGATCTCTTTACCTACACTAGAGAAGATGCTTACAACATGGTGGGTAAACATGTTCAACTCGCACCTTCATATATCCAGCTGAAAATCAAATTAAAAGTGGTTTGAGGTTTATGCACTTTTGTCACTAACAATCTTTTCTGTACACTGTAACAGGAATATGTATTTGATGCAGAGGATGGCCATAAAGAAATTATGCCGGTAAGGTATCAAATGTAATGGAACGAATTACAGGGAAATCTTTGAGGACTGAAAATGTCTGTAGATATTTATAATCAATTTACAATTTTATGAGAAAAAAGTTGCAGTTGTCCAAGAAAACACTACAAAAGTAAAAACAAATTTATAAAACAAAGTTGCAAATTTGTGAGTAAAGTGTCACAGTTAGTAAAAAACGCCAAATACATGAGATGAGAATCACTAATCTAAAGGGATCATTGACTGAAAAATCAAAAACACACAGCCTTTATATCATTTTTTTTCCCACAATATCTTTATTGAACCTTTTTTTTTTTTTTAACAATCAAACACTAACACTAAAGTACTACTACAAAAAAAAAAAAGATGCACTAAAAACACCAACAACCACCAGCAAAATCAAATCTTCAACAATGCTCCTCTGTTTAGTCTAGACAATCCAATACATAAGTATACATATTATGTTCACCAGTTTGGAATTTACAAGGTCCACACACATCATTCACCTTCTTCTTCAAGAGTTATGTTTAAATTTTTTACATAATCAATAAAAGGTCTCCATATATTCTCAAACACAATTTCCTTTGATTTCAGTATATATGTTATTCTTTCTAATGGAAGGTTTGTTAACATCTGTCTTAACCACTGAGTCACATCTGGTCTATGAGTCTTTTTCCATAATAGTGCAATACATTTTTTGGCATTAAGCAAACTGAGGTCTATGAATGTTCTTTCACTTTTATTAAAATTATGCTTTTCTGGGTACAGACCCAACAAAAACAATTGAGGATTCAATATGATTTGTTTTGAGATTATTTTTTCAATTGTTACTCTCACCTCTTCCCAAAACATTCTTATTAATCTACATTCCCATACACAATGAAATAGAGTTCCTTTACTTTCCATGCATTTTGTGCATGTATCTGGTATATTTTTGTTATATTTATTTAACTCCTCCGGTGTAACATACATCCGCATTAACCATTTGAAATGTATCAATTTAAGGCGTACATTTATTGATTTGGTTTGAGCTTCTGTACAAGCCAATTCCCATTGTTCCTCTGAAATTTCAGTTTGCAGATCTTCTTTCCAGTAGTTTAATCTTTTCAGTGAATTTTCACTTGAAGATAGTGTCAATGAGTTATAAAACTCTGAAATAATACCCTTTCTTTTACTATCTTTCATCATCATTTTTTCCAAGGATGAATAAATAGGTCGAGTGAGAGCTTTATTTTGATTTGATCGAATAAAGTTTCTAAGTTGAAGATATTTAAAAAAATGTGTTCTATTAAGATTAAATTTGATCCTCAGCTCTTCAAAAGACATTATGTTATCTGCACATGGCAAATATAAATCCTGAATCTTTTGTATCCCTTTTAAATTCCATACTTTAAATACAGCGTCCGCTCTTCCTGGTTTAAAATATTGATTACCCCATATTGGACTAAATTGTGACAATAACTGTGGTTCTTTTAAATAGTTTTTAGCTTCACACCATATTTTGATCATATGCTTTACAAATGGATTTTTAACTTGTTTTTGTAATTTTTTTGCCGAATCTGAGTATATGAATATGGGAAGAGGTAAAGGTAAATTGTATGATTCCATTTCAGTCCAGTGAGGGAGATCATTTGATGAAAAATAATATGTCATAGACCTCAGTTGTGCCGACCAATAATACAACATAAAATTTGGACATTTCAGACCTCCACGATCAAATGGTAAATATAATAAAGACAGACGTAATCTAGCCCTCCTGTTGTTCCATATAAATTCCACTAACTTTTTTTTTAATTCTTGAGAATAAGTCTAAAGGTGGTGATAAGGGAATGTATTGAAATAAATAATTTTAGGTAAAATATTACTTTTAAGTATATTGATTCTCCCGATCATCGACATTGGTAGTGACATCCATCTCTGAGTTAACTCATTGATATCTGTCATTAAGGCTTCATAGTTGACACTGGCGACTGATTCTAGCTTAGGCACAATTTGGATTCCTAAATATTTAAACTGATTTACAACATTGAATTGATTTACCTCAGGGGCTGGGTAATTTCTCTGGGTCTCATTTAGCATTAATATTGAAGATTTAGTTTTATTTATTTTATATCCTGATATTTCCCCAAAATTCTTTATTAAATTCAACAAGGTTGGAATTGATTTTTTTTAGATTCGACATAAACAAAATTATGTCATCGGCGTACAGGGAGATTTTATGTTCTGTTGGTCCAACTTTAATTCCATATATTTGTGAATGTAAACGTATCGCTATCGCTAAAGGTTCAGTTGCCATAGTAAACAGTAAAGGTGAAAGTGGACAGCCTTGTCGACATCCTCTATTGATTTTTATTGGTTTTGAAATATTGTTATTTGTTAGGATTTCTGCTGTAGCATTATTGTATATTATTTGAACCCATTTTATGAAATTATTTCCAAGTCCAAACCTTTGTAGGACTTCAAAAAGAAAGGGCCATTCAACTCTATCAAAGGCCTTTTCGGCGTCCAGTGATAGGAGAGCTGTATCCGGTGCTTCTTTATTAAAATAAATAATATTAAATAGTCTTCTTACATTATGGAAGCCTTGTCTTCCCTTTATAAAGCCATTCTGATCTCGATTAATAATATTTGGTAAAATTTCTTGTATTCGTCTTGCTAAAATTTTACAGATTATCTTAAGGTTGGCGTTTAATAGGCTTATTGGTCTCATATTTTCACATTTATTAGAGGGCTTACCTGGTTTTGGCAGCAGTATAATTAAGGCATTATTTATGTATGATGGTAAATTATTATTTTGAAATGCTTCTAAAACCATTTCCAAAAAAGGTTTTATTAATTTATTCTTAAATTTTTTATAAAGGTCAACTGGAAGACCATCTGGTCCTGCACTTTTTCCTGATTTCATATTATCAATGGCTAGCCCAACTTCTTCTTGACTAATTTTAGACTCCAATATCTCCCTGTTTTCATTTGGAATACACGGTATAGATAGTTCGTTCAAAAACCCATTTAGTTTTTACTTCCGGTCTGGACGCCATGGCGACTGCAGCTTAACACTGAAGTTCTCAGACCGAATCCAGGATAACACCTTGAAAATCAAACTTAACGGATTTTTGGAGGAGTGAAAATCAAAAGACAAAATCATCATGTCTAAAGGAAAACAGAAGAAACTGAAATTCTCCAGGCCAGGACACGTATCGGCCGGAGAATCCGAACTGGAAGATCTCCGTTCAGAAGACGAGGAACTGGTGATAGCTAACAAAAGGGTTAGCCTGAAATCACTATTTGAGGAGCTACGACGATTTCGCCGAGATGTTACGGCCGAATTTCGGGAATTCAGAGAAGAATTGAAAAGGACAAACAGCAGAGTGGACCAGGCCGAGAACCGAATCTTGGAAACAGAGGATCGAATAAAAGTGCTCGAAGATTCTGTGCTAGACCTACGCAAAAGACAAGCAGCTATAGAGGCTAAGCTAACCGACCAAGAAGGAAAACAAAGAAGAGACAACATAAGAATTCATGGTCTGATAGAAGGAACCGAAAATGGTTTTAACTCAATGGCAGAATGCGTGGAATCCTTACTAAGAGAGAAATTGGATATTCCACAAACCACCGGCTTGAAGATAGAAAAGGCACATCGTTCATTAGCCGCTAGGCCGGCGGCGGAAGCGCCCCCACGTTCGGTGTTGGTAAGATTTTCCAATTTCAAAATAAAACAAGAGGTTGTAAGACTGGCCTGGCAGAAAAAAGGATTTATGCACCAGGAGAGAAAAGTCTAGAAAAGCCCCGGAGGTCCTTAAAAAGCGCAGGGAATACAATGACGCGAAAAAGGTGTTAAGAGAGAAGAAATTGCGCTTTCAGACACCATTTCCTGCGAAGTTAAGGGTCTTCTACGGCGATGAAACGTGTCTCTATAATTCGGCGGAAGAAGCAACAGCTGACATGGCGAAAAGAGGGCTCCCGGTAACGGTATTTAAACCCGCAGCAGACCCGAGTCAGAAGATCAAAGCGCAAACATGGACAACACAAAGACCTTCAAAATCCACGGACCAGCAGCGGGAAACCCAGCACCAGAGCGTCGCGGATAAACTATCCGTTTTCAGGTTGGAATAGCGACCTTTTTTTTTTTTTTTTTTTTTTTTTTCTTTTCTCTTGAATCAATCCGCACATCCAACCCCCCCTCATACAAGGTAACAAACATTAAAGGAGATGCATATTCAGCACGTGGTAAAACATTTCATGGAACAATCATATTATTTGAAACAAATAAGTCTTTGTAATAAAAAAAAAAAAAAAAAAACTTGTTAAAATAGAAATGTGACAATAATCCACATGTTCTCCTCATACTAACAAATACTGTTTTTGCGTGAATGTTTGATGTGATGGGGGTGGGAGGGTGCACACAATTTCACAAGGTTTAGGCATAAAAGGAAAAAAAAAAAATCATTACAAGTTTGGATTGGGTTCTGAAACTCACGTTAAAAGCATGGGACTACTTTCAGTGGTAAGAGAGGGCCCTCAACACGTAACAGAGTTTGAGGAATTTCCCTCAGAGCCTTCACTCCATCAAGGCTCTTACAGGGTCTTTAAAAAGACCTCAGCTCAGGAAGTTCTTATGACAGCTTTTTGTTTTAAAGTTTTTTACACTACGTTCTTAATGTTTTTCTTGTTTTTAATGTTCTTTCAGTTTCTGAGTAGCACAAAAGAGGGCCACCACACAGTTATACTAAACAAAACAACACAATGGAGAAACAGGGTGTAACCAAAATAATTTCATATAATGTAAAAGGAATCCTGAATCCAGTTAAAAGATCCAAGATTCTAGGCAAAATGAAAAAAGACAAAGCAGGAATAATACTTTTACAAGAAACCCACCTAACAGACGTGGAACACAATAAACTCAGTAGACAAGGGTTTAAAATGATCTCTTCATCTTCATATAAATCAGGGAGGAGGAGGGGAGTAGCGACATTGATATCAACCAAAATTACATTTGAAAAAAAATCAGAACACAAAGATAAAGAAGGGAGATACAGTTTGGTAACTGGGCGGCTAGAGGGAGAAGATATCACCCTGCTGAATGTGTATGCTCCCCCAGGGGCTAACTGGAAATTTTATAAAAATGTATTCGACCTAATGATAACTAAAGCTCAAGGTTTAGTGATATGTGGTGGGGACTTCAATCTTAGGCTGAATCCATACTGGGATGCTTCTGGTAATTCCCCACATCAAAATAACACCCAAAACAGGAAGACTCGGATGCTACTAAAAGAATTGGGAATCTGTGACGTGTGGAGGGAACTCAACCCCAGTGTAAAAGACTATACATTTTACTCAACTCCACATTCATCTTACTCAAGGATTGACTATTTTTTTTATGTTTAATAGAGACATTGGAAGAGTAAAAACATGTAAAATAGGACTGATGGATCTCTCCGACCACAGTCCGATCTACATGGACTTAAATATCCAAAAATACACAAATAATACATTTTCTTGGAGGTTAAATTCAAATGTCCTGAAAGGACCATTGAAAGATGAATTGGAATCAGATATTCTCAGATATTTGGAAGATAACGATAATAGAGAAGTATCCCCTTTAATACTGTGGGATGCATGTAAAGCTGTAATAAGAGGAAAGATTATTGCAAAACTGGCAACCCAAAAGAAACTAAGTCAAGAAAAACTATCCACATTAGAGTCAGAACTTAGGAACCTAGAAAAAGAACACAAAGGCAACACTCATTCTACTGACTCGCTCAAGATTAAGGAAATTAAAAACCAAATAAATGAGATCTACACAATAGAAATCCAGAAGAAACTTACATTTCTGAAACAAAAATACTATGAAGCAGGCAGTAAATCGGCAAAATTGCTAGCCTATAAATTGAGGAAACATCAAACAGAAAGAGCAATCTACAAAATCAGAGACCCAGTATCAAAGGAAATAAAATTCAGAATTCAGGATATTCTTAAAAACTTCGAGAATTACTATAAGAACTTATACTCCCACAAAAAACATAAAAACGCATCCGAGGCATTCCTAAACACATTAAACCTTCCCCAACTTACGGAGTCACAAAATAAAACACTACTGTCAGAAATACATCCTAAAGAATTGGAAAAAGCAATTATGAAACTTAAAGCTAACAAATCCCCAGGAGCTGATGGCTATACAGCAGAGTGGTACAAAACCTTTAAACAGCAACTATCTCCTCTCCTCCTGAAAACATTTAATTATGTCCTCCACACAGGGGAAATCCCCCCCTCCTGGAGAGAAGGGGTCATTGCAGTTATACCTAAACCTGAAAAGGATAAACTAGAGTGCTCCAACTACAGACCAATCAGTGTACTAAATCAGGACTATAAGCTTTTTACCATTATCCTTGCCAAAAGGTTAGAAAATATACTGACAGACCTAATTCATTTAGACCAAACAGGTTTTATAAGACGAAGACAGACACAAGACAACATTCGACGCACATTACACATAATTCATCATATAAAAAAATATAACTTAAATGCAGTCATATTGGGATTAGATGCTGAAAAAGCATTCGATTCGGTTGACTGGTCTTTTCTATATAGAATCTTATCCAGTTTCAATTTTCATAACAACTTCATTAGAACTATACAGGCATTATATAAAAAACCAACAGCTAAAATAAGGATTAACGGTAATTTATCATCATCTTTTGAACTGGAAAGAGGATGTCGTCAGGGCTGCCCCCTGTCTCCACTGCTCTTTGCAATCTTCATAGAACCTCTGAGCCAATGGATAAGACAAAACCAAAAAATTCAAGGTATTACACTTGGTCAGAAGGAACATAAAATAGCACTCTTTGCTGATGACATTTTAATATACCTAGGGCAGCCGGACACTTCTTTACCAGAACTAACCTCAGTTTTTTCAGAGTATGGAGATTTATCGGGGTACAAATTAAATATGCATAAAACCCAAGTTTTAACATTCAACTATGACCCAAATCATTATTCACTAAGCAAACTCAAAACTAACTGGGAGTCGGAATCTATGAAATATCTGGGGGTCAATATCCCGAAACAACTCAACAAAATTATATCACTAAACTATGATCCACTGGTGACAAAAATAAAATCTGACCTAGCAAGATGGAATATGATACCATTCTTGGGTACTGCACAAAGAATTGAAGCAGTCAAAATGAATATACTTCCACGTCTTCTATACCTTTTCCAAACAATACCGGTAGAACCTCCCAAAAAAATATGGCAGGAGCTGGACAGAAGGATCTCAAGATTCATATGGCAGGGCAAGAGACCTAGAATCAGATATAGAACCCTACAGCTAAACAAAGACAAAGGTGGGCTCGCGCTGCCAAATATCAGGGACTACTTTAAAGCCGCACAAATTAAAACTTTAGTAGAGATATGTAACCCAGTCTACACTGCACAATGGAAGGAGATCGAATGCCAAATAACAAGTGACATCCCCCTACAGGCGATAATAGGGAACAATGTCTTACCTAAGCTTTTGAATAACACTAACCCGTGGATAGAGACCCCGCTAAAAATTTGGTTTAAGATAGTCAGAGAGAATCAAACTAAAGAGCCCTATCGACTTCTGCAATGGATCGCCTATGATCAGGACTTTACTCCTAATAAAACAGACACCAGATTTAAAAAGTGGAAGGAGAAAGGGCTGATAAAATATTACGATTTTTTTAAAGGGCAAATCTTAAGAAGTTTTGAAGATTTGAAAAAACAAGGCCTAATAAATCAAGACCTTTACAGGTTCTTCCAGCTTAGACACCACATAAACAATATACTTAAAAAGGAGGTTTTGGAAAGGGCCCAGTCAGGTGTTCTGAAGGTCTTCTTAATGGCATATAAAGGGATCCCAGGGATCAGATACATTTCTAAAATATACCAAGGTCTTCAAGACTTAAAAGGAGACAACACATCTTATATAAAAGAGAGATGGGAAAAAGAGGGGAATTTCACTTTACAACTGGAAATATGGGAAAAGCTAAATAAACAGCAATGGAAAAGTACCTCATCCCTGCAGTGGAGAGAATTTGGATGGAAAAACTTGGCAAGATTTTTCAGAACACCTGCACAAAACAAATTTACCCATAAGGGATTGAACTGTTGGCGCTTGTGTGGTGAAAAGACTGCAAATCATTTTCATGTGTTTTGGTCATGCCCAGTTATCCACCAATATTGGACCAAGGTACAGACAATATTGGGGAAAATATTCAAAATTACAGTTCCCTTTTCTTTTGTAACTTTGTATTTGGGTTTACTACCGGACTCACTGGAAAGACGAGGAGAAAAATACTTATTCAATGTTTTAATATTGGCAAGCAAAAAAGCTCTAACTAAAAAATGGATGTTGAAGGACTGTCCTACACCTGAAGATTGGACTAACGTGATCCAAGACATTTACTCGATGGAAAAGTTGACATTCGCACTGAGACAGGACATGGATGTGTTCATGAACTTTTGGCAACCCTGGATCGCATATGTGTCTTCCATTAGATCTAATCTTTGACAAATACCATTTCAATAATGGTTCCGCTCTTTGTTCCAACACTACTCAGATGCTCTTTTATCTTTATTTACTTACTTTTTCTTTTTGTTTGTTTTTTACTGGTTTGTTTGGTTTTTTTGTTATTTGTTTTTTGTTTTTTTTTCTCTTTAATTTCACTTTTTCTTTCACTTTAAAAAAAAAAAAAAAAAGGGGTGTTGTAAGAATTAATCTTCCAATGTTGTCAGATATCAGAAAATAAGGGAACATGTGATGAAAATGTAAACACTGCATTGCTGTAACGACCTGTATACCCTTTACAAAAACTTAAATAAAAAAAAAAAAAAAAAAACCATTTAGTTTTGTTAAATCAAATTCATTTTTAGTATCATATAATTTTTCATAGTAATCTCTAAAGGCTCTGTTAATTTCTAAAGGATCTATAACTACCTGTCCGTTACTTATAATACTAGTAATTGGTGTTTTAATTTCTAATTGTTTAATCTGCCATGCCAATAATTTTCCTGATTTTTCACCTTGTTCATAAAAAGATTGTTTCAATCTTAGAAGGCTCGAGGCAGCTCTATTCGCTGATTTTTTGTCGTATTCAGCTCTCAAAATCAGTAATTCATTCTCCAACCTTGGATCACTTCCTGCATACACTTTTTCCTGAAGACTTTTCATTTTATGTTCCAATTTAGCTCTCTCCTCTCGAGTCTTCTTAGATTTTGATCCTGTATAACTAATAATATGTCCCCTAATAAAAGCTTTGAAAGCCTCCCACTTTACACATGCTGATGTTTGTGTAGTATTGATGTCAAAGTACTCGTCTATCTGTTTTTCTATATACTTGACAAATTCCACATCCTGAAGCCATTTATGCTGAAATTGCCATCTACCTGATTCCTTTGTCAATTTTTTATCTACATATATTAGACAACAGGGTGCATGATCAGAGATCACGATGTTATCATAAAAGCAGTTTTGAATCTTGGATCTTAATTCTGTGGAAATCAAAAAATAATCAATACGTGAGAATGTCTTGTAGGTACTGGAATAACAAGAATAGGCTTTAACTTGTGGTTTCATTTCTCTCCATATATCTAACAATCTCAATTCTTTCATAAAATGATTAATAGTCATCCTACATCCATTGTGCGTACAATCCAGTCCTGTTGATCTATCTATACCTGGATTCAATGTACAATTAAAATCCCCTGCTATTATATGTTGCCCTGTAAGTGATGATAAAATAAGAAATAAATTAGCAAAGAACTTTTGATCATCTATATTGGGACCATATAAGTTCACAAGATTTATATTTTCTAATAGCAAAGAACCTTGAATGATTGCATATCTTCCAAGTTTGTCTCCAATTACATTTTTCACTTGAAAAGGGACTGATTTATGTATGAGAGTCATAACTCCCCTGGCCCGGGATGAGAATGATGAGGTGAATACACTTCCTTGCCATCTACTCCTAATTCTTTTTATATCCTCCTCTATTAAATGAGTTTCTTGTAAAAACACAATTTTTGAACCCATGTCTTTTATTTTATTCATAACTTGTTTAAGTTTTTTTAAATTTTGTAGACCTCTGCAATTCCATGAAGTTAAATTAAGATTAACACTTTGGTTTATGATCAATAGAGAGTTTGGGATTACCTTGCAGTGTAAACATGCTCATACAGAGAAGCAAAAACATGAGTGGTTGAACATTCATCCTACAAACTACACACAAACAAATTCCCCCTTCCCACACTTGTGGCAAACCCCCCAAAATCAAAAGAAAAATTCCGTCTCCCGATATAGCCATCGACCGTTCCACATCCACGGGGAACAGCCTAAGCCACTCCTTCTTCATCCTCCCAATCACCCTAACTCTACTGCTTTTACTGACGTAACATTAACTCTCCTCTGTAGTTTTCCAACTTAACTCCAAAATTTTTAACAACTTTGTACATCATAGTTTTTTTTGTTTGTTTTGTTTTTTGTTTTTTTTTAATATATAATACAATCTATATTTTGTAAACTTGCTATTTACTTCAAGTCAGTCAGATGCCTGTGCAAATGCTTAATTATTCTACCTTATATTTTGTTCATGCTTAGCTCCCACCAGTCTCTTCTTCTTCTTTGATCTTCTTGATGAACTCCTGCGCCTCCTCTGGGGTCTTGAAGATGTGGGTTCTGCCCTCATACGTGGTCAGCAGTCTCGCAGGATAGATTACACCATGACGAATCCCAAGGTTGCGCAGCTCCTTACGTATGGGATCAAACTGCTTCCTCAATTGTTGGATTCCTGTGGCCAAATCTGGGTAGAACCGCACCTGCTGGTCCTGGTGTTTAATCTCTCCTTTAGCTCGTGCAGCGTTGAAGATCTTCATCCTGTCTCTGTTGCTAAGAAACTTCATAATTAAGGTCCTCGGCGGTCCCTTATCTCTCCGTGGGCCAATACGATGTGCTTTTTCCAGAACCACTGCTGATTGCAACTCCTCGCTGCCCAGCACCTTCGGAATCCACTTTTCCAGAAAGGAATATACGTCCCGACCTTCTGATTCCTCTGGAAGACCCACCAGCCTCAAGTTATTCTGTCTCGACCGAGATTCCAAATCCAAAATATTATCTTCTAGACATTTTTTTTTTTTTTCCAAAGTGCGCACCTTTAATTGAAGACGGGTGACGTCATCTTCAGCACTAGCGAGACGGAGCTCCATCTGCGCCGTTCGTTCTACACAGTCACCCAATTCCTTTCTTATTCCTTCCAACGCTGTCATAATCCCATCAAATCTAGAGGAAAAGTCCGCTCTCATTGAACTCATGGCAGCCATCAGCGCATCTGCGCCGTTCCCCGCAGATATCGCACCGTTGCCAGCCTCCTCCGCCATATATGGAGTTTTGTTTGCTGCGTCACAGACCTGAAAGTCCGTTAATTTGGACTGTTTCGGCGGCTCGCTTTTTCCTTTACCTAATTTTCCAGCCTTAGGCTTCGCCGACATATCCTCGCCCAAACGCTGGGATACGTTCTGTCCCAAATGAGAGAGTTATTTGCCGATTTTTTTCTCCAGGAGCAGAGCAGAGTGAGACACGTCCGTCTTACGTGGCAGCCATAACCGGAAGTCGCCTTTATATCATTTTTTACTCCAAAAATCAAAATTTACTGTTCCAGAATTGCCATGGGATGTCATTCACATAGTAAACCCAGCCCAGCGCTGTACTTGATACCCACCCGCTGCTCTGTTGTTGGCCAGCACAGCTCTGTCATGTAGATCGACTGGGAGCCAAAGGTGTTGGCGTCCGAGCTAACAATGATACTTGTGCCTTTATATTTTTTTTTTCTTTAGAGTTCAGTCACCCTAGTAGACATCCCTGTTTCCACCTATTTCACTAATCCACGGTCAGCATATTTCGTGTCATTCTGGTTTATTTTGTTATATTTTCGCCGTGATGCTACAACTAGCTGTTAGCATGCTACGCAGTCCAAGTCGATCAGTGTAACCAGATGCAGTTCACCTTGGCTGGTAGGAAGTGACAGACAGGCCACCTGGCATTAGCTTAACTGTTGATCTGGCCAGTTTTGACCAGTATTTTCTATAAATTCTATTAACTCCTACTGGAATCTTTGTTCATCTAACAGTTGACTATGTACGTTGTCCTGCGGTGTTATTTTAGCTTATGTTCTTGTAGTATTATCTATAACTGTGACCAAAGGCGACTAGCTGAAGCTAGCAGTTTAGCCACTCAGTAACAAATGAAGAGTTCTTTTGCAAAAACAGATAAGTCCAGTTGTGGTCAAAATGAGAAAAAAACACTTTTTCATCTGTAGGTTTATAGGTGTTAGTATTTCCAAATCAGCTTCTAAGACATGGTCACTTAAAATAGGAGTAGCTCAGACATAATAAAGCAAAAAAAACAAACATCAACTCACTGTTACTTTTTGGTAATTTATTTATTTATTTTTATTTTTTATTTATTTATTTATTTATTTATTCAAAAACAGAAATCCACAAGTCATTCTTTTGCAAAACCTAAACAAGTCCCAAAAACCATGCTAGTTTGTCTGGAACATACTTGAATGTCTATAAGCATCAATGTAGTATGATTGACACACTGATTTAGGCATATCCACTCAGTAAAATGGCATAATATATTTATTGTCAGTACTACTTTACGTACAGGACATACAGGAGAATTGAATGATGTTTCTGTCTCTCTTCATTGGTGTGCACAGTATAAAAAGAAAAGGAATAAGGCTGGGGAAAAAAAGAAAACAACAACAACAGCAGTCTAATATACAATATGTACAGTAATGCAATCCATGGTGCAAATGGCAACAAGAAAGACCCAGGCCTCCCATCGTGCAAAATTGAGTTAAACGATTACCAATGATAAAACCCAGCAATCCTATATACAGACAACTAGAGATGTAATACCTGTAGTTGCACTTCAATGTGGTAGTGTAGGTGCAGATAGTAACAGATGGGACTGCACGTGATCAGTATTGCAGTGACAGACAGACGGCAGCAGATATGGCATTTGTGCAGGTGGTTGTGGTTAATGTTAAAGGGGACCTGTGGTGGTCGTGAAAAAAAAGATATTATATTGAGCCCCTGTCTCACGTTCTAGTTCAAGTTTAAGTTCAAGTTCAAAGCAATGCAATATAAATCCATTGCTGATGTGCTGGTTCAGCTATGTCAGCAAAACATGTGCGCAGCCATACTGGCGGCTACATGGCCTGCCAGGACGCTTCCTGTGACGTAGTAGCGTGGCTACTGCGATCTAGATCAATATTGGCTGAGCCTGGAGTGCCCGGATGAGCAGTGGCTTTCGGGATATTCAAATTCAAATTCAGACGTTTATTTCAAACTCAGGGTTCATATTAAATGCAGAACTAAAACGAGTAGAAAATAAATAAATAAATAAAACCGGAGTGGTGGCTCAGTTGGGGTTGAGGCTGGGGTTCAAATCCCGGCTGGGTCATGCCGAAGACCATATAAAAGTGGAACTTCCTGCCGTCCAGCTTGGTGCTCAGCAGTAAATGGAATGGAGGAGGGAACTCTGTGGCGGCGCCTTGCATGGCAGCGGCCCTCTGATTCTGCACTTGGGGAGTGTGTGATTTACACTGTAGATGGGTAAAACACAATCTCGTTCTGCTGTACATGATTGGTTGTACGGTTGAATGACAATAAGGGTGATTTAATTTTAATTTAATTTAAAAAGTATATACAGATCAGCAGACACTCGGCGCTCTTGTAACAACAAAAACATACAATGCGATATGGATATCGCAACATGGCGGAATGTAAAGCCTTTGGATGTCTCGGTAATAAGCCAAAAAACAAAGATAAACACTTCTTTTGTGTACCCAAACCCAGCTCACCTTGTCGGAAGATCGTCGCGGAAAAGTGGTTGCGCAATCTCGGAACAGGGCACAGACGTTTCCTTTCGGACGAAATTCCGTTGTGTGTGAGGACCACTTTGTCACTTTCACCCTCAGAAGACCTTTCTGGCTCAAACCTGTAGCCATGTTGGCCGAATTCTTCCTCAGAGTCCGACAATTTAGCCATAATAGAACAAAAACACTGACAAAAGCACCCTAGTCGCTGGTACAGGCTGAGTATTGACTTTTCAGTGGCAACAACGTGACGTCACATCCGCATGTGTCATGGCTGCGCGCATAGTTTTCATTGGCTGGCCATGCCGGCGGTCGTATTTGCATATTTCTCTGGTGGTAGATGGCTGGCAATAATTATTTAACCAAATAACGAATACTTTGCCTAATGTTTTCAAGTTGAATGCGTTTAGACGACCACCACAGGTACCCTTTAATGTGCAGAGACATACAGCAGCAAAGTAGCAAGAATTCTGATAATAGAAGATAATAGTTGCAAAAATTCTCAATATTGTTCACTGTTCTGACCTCGTTTGCACCCTACTGGTGAACGCATCACTGGTTCATCTGCTTCATCAAAATTATCCATATTTGACATAAAATGCAACAAAATTGTAAAAAAAAAAAAAAAAAAACTGGCAGAGAAATCACTCACAGCAAGCAGGTGCTGTGTTCAAAATGCTCTCTCCTTCCCCGTATAGTGTACTATAGTGAATGCGCAGCCAATGGAGCAGTGAGAGAAGAGCTTCAGATCACAACATAAACTACCATAAGGTATTTATATTTAATAATTCAGCAGAAATGATTTAATACATATTTACTACAAATTACATGCAGATATTCTTTTTTTTTTTTTACCACCGTTAGTCTGTTACATTTTACTCTCACGTGATGACATCATTAACCATGCCGGGAAAACAAGCCCAGTAGTGTCCGAAAGCTGTTAATTTTATTGTTATATTGAGTTTACTGTATAGTTACTGTATGTTTACCGGAGTGGTGGCTCAGTTGGTAGAGCATCCACCCCACACCCGGGAGGCAGGGGTTCAAATCCCGGCCGGGTCATGCCGAAGACCATATAAAAGTGGAACTTCCTGCCGTCCAGCTTGGTGCTCAGCAATAATGGAATGGAGGAGGGAAATTTGTGGCGACGCCTTGCATGGCAGCGGCCCTCTGATTCTGCACTTGGGGTGTGTGTGATTGACACAGTAGATAGGTAAAGCACAATCTCGTTCTACTGTACATGATTGGTTGCACAGTTGAATGACAATAAGGGTGATTTAATTTAATTTAGTCCACTATATCTAAATTCACTGTATAGCGAGTAGGGAGGGAGCGAGTGAGTGAACATTCCGAACACAGCCAGTCAGAGCGAGCAGACCAGGAAGGCAGCCAGGATGAGTCACGTGACCCAAATACCAAGCGCCGATTTGTCATGTGGCGTTACCTGCTTTTGTTAAAAAAAAAAAAAAAAAATGCTCTTGGCGTTTATCGGCTTTTGAAAAAAGACATGAATTTATAGTGTCTATAACATAGGACATACCGGATTTTGAGAAAAAACAATTTGAACTTCTATAAGTTGGTAATGTTAACAGTTATTTGATGTAAAGAGGGGAATTTTCTTGGAAGTGGCATTTATCGGTTTTTGCAAACAAACTCTTCAAATGTTTCTGTGCAATAAGCACAGAAACTCCAGGGACTGATCATGTTCTATCAACCACTGAAACCACCACTGTCCACTTGTTATGCATTATTTCATTCATACTTTGAGACAAATTTACACTTATTTGCTCCAAGCTAGGCAGTTAATGTTAGCAATAGTGATGTAAGAGGAAGGGCGGCGTTAAATGTGGTCTGACATGATTTAAGGCGACAACCACTAAAATCAGCCTTTCTCAAAAAAGCTGCAAAAATTAAAAAAAAAAAAAAAAGAAAAGAAAAAAAAATTGCTGCAATCATTAAACTTTTTTTTTAACACAATATGTCCCAAACATTTCATTAAGATGTGTGAGCTGTTAAAATGTGGAAAAAAGTGCAATCAGTGACCCTTTAATATACTCTTATCATATTCAGGTATTTTTTGGTCACTACTCTTACTTGTAGTTGAGTATGCTGGGGGGTACGGATGTTTGCTGCTGTGGTTCACATTGCAGAATTTTGATTCCTAAATGTAAAATAAACATGTTCTGAAGAAAATGCTGCATCTGTTGCACATATGGGCATACAGTAGAGGAGCCTCTTGTTTACCTTTTATCATTTTGTGTAAGTTTAAATGGCCTGGGTCAACTTGAGACCTTTAATTTCAGTGTGGTACACAAATCTGTTCTGGTTCCTTCTTAAAGTGTAACAGATTTATGCGTCCCCACAATTCAACTTAAAAGGGTTGAACTCCTCCCCATTAAAACATAGGGGGCTCAAATACAATTTTGTCCCTCATAAATCTAGAAATGGCGCTGTTTATCTAAGCTAGAATGATTTGCATTGCAATGCATAATTGCATCGTAAAGAACATTGAGCACTAAATAAGCACATAAACATAATTTACTGTAATTATTATTACTATATATGTGATATATTAAGTCATTGTGTGTACATTTAGAAAGGAAAATTGAATTAAAAATTATAATTGTACACTGGTACTGTAATATTTATCAGTGTATGCATACACTAAATTTTGTAAGCGGAAGAAGATGAATGAATGAATGAATGAATGACTGATAACTGAAAATTTAATGTACAGTAATACAGGAAATTGAGATGCCTCAAGAATTGTTTTGTATTAAAATTGTTTCACCTGAATCGTGAATTGAGTCACACCTTTTGCAATTATAAGTATACAGTAAGATGGCACGTGACTGCCAGTGTATCATGTGTGAGATATTTTTACAATTTGGGCCTCTAGTGTTAATTCTGTTTTCTGACCATATTTTTACTTGTTCTCCCTCACAGCTTTGGACACCACCCACACCACCACAAGATGACAACGACATTTACATTGATTCTGTTATGATGCTCATGTATGACACCGCACCCATGCCTGAGGCCAAGCTGCCTCCTGTCTACATCCGCAAGGAGCAGAAGAGACTGAAAATGGACCCCTCAGGTAAGACCACCTTCAGCTATATTTCTAACAGTGTTTTACTCCTCCACAAGTATTTTCAGTGTATGTTGAAAACTTGATTTAAAATGTAGATACATGCTGTGGTCTGTTAATTTTAAGTCTGTTTTGTTTTTCCAGCAGCAGCCAGAAAAAAGAAGAAAGGTCATGGGGAGACGGTCATTCCTCCACGGTCCCTTTTTGAAAAAGCCAGCATGCTCAAAGTTCGTCGCGAGGGCAAGGACCAGAAAAAGAATTTCTCCCTCAAGCAGCAGGCTCCCTTTGCCAAGCCCCTGCCATCGCTGGTTAAACCTGCTATGGAGGCCGGCCAGGATAATCCAGAGTGGCTCATCAGTGAGGACTGGGCTTTGCTTCAGGTAATGACCTTAATGACTGCTGCTGTGATCTCTGCCACTTCACATTAAAAAGCATTCAATTGCACTTCCCATGAAGCAAACTTTCATTGCTGTCTATCTGTTAGGCCGTAAAGCAGCTGCTGGAGCTGCCTCTCAACCTGACAATCGTGTCTCCTGCTCACACGCCTAACTGGGACCTGGTGAGTGACGTTGTGAACTCATGTAGCCGCATCTACCGCTCACCCAAACAGTGCCGTAACCGCTATGAGAATGTCATCATTCCCAGAGAAGAAGGCAAGGTAAAGGATACGGACTCACTTTGTTTTGTTGTAAAATTATCTTATCCATGTTGTGCTGGTTTGAATAACACACATCAAAACGTTTCAGCTGGTGTATGAAGCAAACCCCAAGAAGAAATCAAAGAGCATATACAAGGTACTCAGTCCTGTTTGCTCTTTGCATTTATTTATTTTTCCACCACTAATTTATCTTTTGTGTATTTTGTGTGTGTGTGTGCGCGCGCGTGTGCGTACATTCAGTCTAAAAACAGCCGTCCGCTAAGGACCTGTCAGATCTACACACAGGATGACAATGCCACTCACATCCAGCTCTACAACAGCCGCTTTGAACTCATGAGGATCATTGCCAGCAAGAGAAGCCCACCTATCAAACCCCTGTAAGAACCAAAACATTTCTGTTTGCAAGGTTTTTTTTTTTAAACGAGCTAATTATGTGATTGAACTTGGATTAAAAAAATATCTATGTGTCCTGCTTTAAACTAAGAAGGTACAATTATTTTCTGTATATTAAAAATGAAATTAAGTTCAGGTGACATGTGCATTTATATGTATATACAGGCTGGGCATGAACCCATTCCAGAAAAATCCCAAACATGCCTCGGTTTTGGCAGAAAGGTGTGATTAATGTTCATAATTTTTGTGCCATCAATATTGAAACCTCACAGCTAGACCTGTAGTACAGTAAGATGTTTTTTTGCTTTTTTCCCCATCCTAGTGGGATCAGCTATGACAAGCCCCTGCCTCCCATTCAGGTGGCATCGCAGCGTGCTGAAAGGATTGCCAAAGAGAAGAAGGTGATGGTCAGCTCTAATGCAAGTTTCTATCCAAAGCTAGGTGTATGCAAATTTAAATATTTTATATGACTTCTGATTATGTGCTGTTAAATTGGAAAGATAACACACATACTCGGCGGTAAAATTCTTTTCATCTGGCTGTTGCAATATGGAAAAAAGTGGTGGTTCTCTTTTAGTGTCCTTTGAAAAGCCGGGGGAAAAAAGTTTGCACAAAAGCAATGCTTTTTTTTTCCCGTTTTCCTGACACATTTGTATGGTTGTTACTTTTATCCTTGTTTGTATGTTCAGGCCCTTGCAGAGCAGCAAAAGGCTCAACAGTTAGCTCAGCAACAGGCTGGTGCTCCACAGGCTCAGGCTGCACCTGGCCAAGCCCAGACCCCGGCTTCTGGCCAGGCTCAGGTCCCTCAGGCTGCTGCAGTAGCCGGAGCTGCTGCTGTCCCTAATGCAGCTGTACTGGTGAGAATCAGTACAAAGTCCACCAACATGCTGCTACATTTGGATCCAAAATAAACCTTTTTTATCCAGTGAAAGCTTTCAACACATACTTTTTTTTTTTTTTTTTTTACAGGCTGGAGCCATAAAAAATGCCCCTGTGGGCACAACCATTCAAGCTGGTATGCTGACACACATGCTTCATATTACGGAGTAGTCAATGTTCCAGTAGTAAATTAATTAATCTCCGCTTCTTTCAGCCACTGTAGGGGGAAACGTGATTGTAAACACAGTAGCTGGAGTTCCTCCAAGTCCCTTCCAGGCCAATAAACGCCTGGCATCTCCAGTCATACCAGGCACTCTGTCGGTGAGTCATAGTTATTTATCACTGCCTTCACTCAGCCACCCACTGACGAACAGGAATAAATTAACAATGGCCTAAACAGCATTTGGGTTGCCATGAAAGGCTGAACTTGCTGGATAATGATAATTTCAAACATTTTAGAAGCATTCAACCTTTGTTTACTATCTTTGCAATTGTGATCCCAGCCTGCAGGGACACCTGGAGCTCAGGTGGTTCATGCACAACAGAGAACTGTTACAGCTGCTGCAGCCCCTGCTGAAGTTGTTGCCATAGCAACAGGTCAGGGTGTTAGAGCTGTTACTCCAGTGACTGCATCTGCAGTAGTTTCTACTACTCTGAACTCTGTGCAGTCTCAGACCCGCCCGCTGGTCACTCAGGTCACACAAGGTACCAAACTCAGTCTTTGGCTTTTCTGTACATTTTTTCAAGATCCTATTATGGTTGCACAGATGTGACCTTTGAGGTCTTTTTTATTTAAGCTACAGGTATTCAGCTGCATCCAGGGAAGGCTATCACCCCGGCCCACCTTCAGTTGCTCCGACAGCAGCAGCTGCAGCAGCAACAGCAGCAGCAACAACAGCAACAGCAAGCTACTTCCCCTCAGATCAAAGCTGTAGGCAAACCACAGGTACATCACTAATAACTTTGGTTTCTCAAGATGAAGCCATCCTTAAGGGTCATCTTGCTTATTTGTGGACAAAATGGATTAGCCAGTTTACCAGTTAAGTTGTAACTGTGTGTGCAGTGAACTTACTGTATCTGCCTCTTCTTACTTCTGTATGTGCAGGATTTGTTGAAGATGCACAAACAAAAGATGCAGCAGCAGGCAGCAGCAGCTGTGGCCCAGAGCCAACAGGCAGCAGGAGCCCAACAGAGTACACAGGTGCAGCCTGCACAGACTGCTCAGGCTAGTCCTCAGCTTGCAGCCGTGGCAGCAACCAGACCAGGAGCTGTGCTCACAGGCACCCCTGTGACCGGTCTACAGGTGGCCAGACTGGTAAGATTATAGAAGAATAAATGAAAAGTCAGTGAGAGATGGTTAATTTCCTACAAAAACAACTACCATAATTTGCCCATCTCTTATCTGTTTGCTATAATTTATATGGGTTTTCACAGTATTAATTGTAAGTACATTTCCTTTCATAGACCCGAGTACCCACTCAGGGTCAAATTCAGGCTCAGGCAGGACAGACGGCTCAAGTGACCCTCACCAAGCCTCCCGTGGTTTCTGTGCCAGCTGTGGTCTCGTCAGCTGGAGTCACTACACTGCCCGTTACTGTAGCAGGCATTAGTGTTGCTATTGGCCAGGCCCAGAAAACAGGTGTGTTCACATTATTCAAAGTAAATGACATTGGGGATCAGCATATACAGTGGTGCTTCAAAGTTTGTTTACCCTTTAGAATTTTCTACATTTCTGCATGAATATGACCTAAAACTAGAGGTGGGAATTGCGAGGGACCTCACGATCTGATTCAGATCACGATACTTGGTTCACGATCCACTTCTATCGTGATCCCATCACTATTACAATCCATCGTGATTCCATACATCCCCCTCTCCCATGTCAACATCAGATTTTGTCCCTAAACTGTAACTGTCGATATCTGTTTCTTGTAACTTTTAACTCTTTTTCAACTCAACCGTGGCCGCTTTTGTTTTGGTGACTGCTGGGTCTCAGTCCTCCAGCTGCTGTGGTCCTTTCTGCTGCTCACATTCTCGGGACTCCCATTTTTCATGGAGACATGTCTCTGCTTACAGGGAGGGTGTTGGAGGGTGTTGTTTACTTTGCTCGCTCTGAGGTTGATGGTGACACGTGTCCAGAATTTACTGGTCAGCACCACTCAGAGAAAAAGCACGGTCCATTCCAGTGTGTTTTTAGCTTAGATTTTGCTAATGCTGCTCCAAGATGTGTGCTGGCCCACTTGCTCCCAGCATTTTTGTTTGTTTTTTCATGCAGCACTTCTTGCGGATTATGTATCACGTCAAGGTCTTTTGTTGCATCCTTTTTATAAAATCCAAAAAAGGCCCCACATTTGAGCTAACTTTTCAGCGCATTCAACTGAATGCGCTGAAAAGGACGACACCACCCTCATCGGGCTCATCTCCAACGGCGACGAGTCCGCCTACAGGAGAGAGGTGGCCCAGCTGGCGTCCTGGTGCAGCAATAACAACCTGCAGCTGAACGCTCTGAAGACAGTGGAGATGATTGTAGACTTCAGGAAAGTCACTACTCCTCTGCCCCCCCTCACCCTCTCAGGCTCTCCCATCACCACTGCTGATTCCTTCCGCTTCCTAGGCACTACCATCACCAGGGACCTCAAATGGGAGCTGACCATCAGCTCACTCATCAAAAAAGCCCAGCAGAGGATGTTCTTCCTGCGGCAGCTGAGGAAGCTCAAGCTACCCACCAAGATGTTAGTGCAGTTCTACACAGCCATCATCGAGTCCATCCTCACCACCTCCATAACCGTGTGGTACGCAGGAGCCACTGCCAGGGACAGACTAAGGCTGCAGCGCGTCGTGCGCACTGCTGAGAAGGTGATCGGCTGCAAGCTCCCATCTCTCCAGGATCTGTACATCTCCAGGACCCGGAGGCGTGCTGGCCGGATCATAGCCGATCCCTCACACCCTGGTCACGTACTGTTTGCCCCCCTCCCCTCTGGTAGAAGACTTCGGTCCATCCAGACTAAAACCTCCCGTCACATGAACAGCTTCTTCCCCTCTGCCATTAGACTGCTGAACACTAAGTGACTCTCGTGCACCATGTACAGCAGCTCAACCAGACTCATGTCAATCATCACTGTTTTCTTCCTGCATTACTGACTGCACTATATAGTTCTCCACAGTATCTGCTGCTGGCTAATATATATTTTAACTGTTGACCAGTATCACTTAATCTTATCCTACACTTTATTACATGTATAGTTTATTTCTCTTATCTTATCATGTTCAATGTTGCAGCATTGTACCGAGACAAATTCCTAGTTTGTGTACTACATGAACAATGGCAATAAACCTGATTCTGATTCTGATTCTGATTCTGAACTGCTTCCTAACTTTCAAAGCTGCCTGCAAATCTCACGAGACAAACTGACTTCACCCAACAATGGATGCTTTTGCACCATCTGGCTGCAAATCTCATGAGCCAAGTTATGACTTCACTTGACTGGGTGCTTGCTTTGTGCCATCTAATGGACCGAAAAGGCAATTGGTTGATTAATAGCCAAGAGTATGAAATGTTTGCATGAATATATATAATTAATAAAAGATCGATCCATGTGTTCGGGGACTGTGCCGTGCATCATCGTTGGTGTCAAGTATCGCAATTCATGACTGAATCGATCTTTTGTCCCACTCCTACCTAAAACATTATCAGATTTTCACACAATCCTAAAAGAATATAAAGAGAACCCAGTTAAATAAATGAGACAAAAATATTTTTACTTTTTTTTTTTTTTTTAATCCCCTGCCAGTCTAAGCCCAAAGGGGTTGAAGAGCCCTTTGGACAAAGACTGAAGGGGGATTATGTTATGGGTCTGTCCTTCCGTCTAGCCGACCCGCCGTCTATCCCACTTTTGTGAAATCAACTCCTCCTACACTTCTGATTGTTTTGAAACTTGGTACCAGGGTTTGATATACACTGATGATGCGCATATTGCAGTTTCACTCTCACTAGATGATTTTTGCAGTTGTAACCCCTGACCTGTGACCTCCTGTTTCAGCTCACTTCATAGACAGTAGCTGTTTTATGAAATCAACTCTTCCTACAGTTTTGCTCCAAATGTTTTGAAACTTGGTACCAGGGTTTGATATACTCTGATGTGCATATTGCAATTTGATTCTCATCGGATGACCTTGAGGTTAGAGGTCAAGAGTTTCCCTAAATATTCTAAACACAATAACTACTGAAAGAAATGTAGGCTTTCCAAATCGATATAATAGTTGTATCTAATAAACATCTTGGACGACTTACACCCTGACCTGACTATGGGTTTGGGGTCAAAGGTCAAAGTTACTATTCCAGTTGTGCTATGGTAAATGGTAAATGCTACATTTACTATTACTCTGAAACGAGTAAAGCTAGGGCCACCAAACCTGGTCCATAGGTTCACCTTGGGATCTTCACCTCTGACTGTGGGTTTGGGGTCAAAAGGTCAAAGGTCAATGGTAACATTCCCTATGCCTTATAACTGTACAATGAGTAAAGCTAGGGCTACCAAACATGGTACACAGGTTCACCCTGTGACCCTAAAGTGTGACAATGGTTTTGGGATCGCAAGGTCAAAGGTCATCATCAAAATTGCTTATAAACTATGTCGACAACAAAGAAAGCTAGAGTCACCAAACTTGCTACAAAGGTTCGCCTTAGGATCATGACCTCTGAATAGGATTTGGGGTCAGAGGGTCAAAGGTCAAGGATAGCATTCCATTTGCACTATTATTATAAAACGAGTAAAGCTAAGGCCACCAAACTTGCTACACGGGTTCACCTTGGGATCCTGACCTCAGACTGTGGGTTTGGGGTTAAACAGTCAAAGGTCAAGGTTGGCATTCCCTATGTCTTATTACTGTACAATGAGTAAAGTTAGGGTCACCAGTCTTAGTACACAGGTTCACCCTGTGACCCTGAAGTATGACTATGGCTTTGGGTTTGCAAGGTCAAAGGTCACCATCATCATGGCTTATAAACTATATCTCAACAACAAAGGAAGCTAGGGTCACCAAATCTGGCACACAGGTTCTCTCTGAGACCATGACCTCTGGACTACAGGTTTGGGAACCAAAGGTCAAGGTTGGCACTTCCTATGCTATTTTACTATAGATCGTGTAAAGCTCTGTAGGGTCACCAAACTTGCTGTACGGGTTCACCTCGGGATCCTGCCCTACATCTATGGGTTGTATACTTTGTTGTATATTAGTGGATGATGGGTTCATCATAATTTGGTTCTGCCGCAGTAATTATATTGGAAAGTTGAAAACTGCTCTGTCGACAAGTATTGGGATCTTCAAAGAAAATGGAGGTGGGGGATATTGCACTCGCCTCAGAATGCTTTTGTCATTTATTTATTGTGGAAAATGATCCAGTATTGCACATCTGTGAGTGACAAAAGTTGGTGAACCTTTGATTTCAGTATCTGGTTTTGTCTCATTTAACTGGGTTCTCGTTATCTACTTTTAGGACTTGTGTGGAAAATCTGATGTTTTAAGGCATATTTAAGCAGAAATGTAGAAAATTCTAAAGGGTTCTCAAATTTTCAAGCACCACTGTATCTACAGTGTGGCAAAAAAGTATTTAGTCAGCCACCAATTGTGCAAGTTCTCCCACTTAAAAGATGAGAGAGGTCTCCAATTTTCATCATAGGTATACTTCAACTATGAGAGACAAAATGAGAAAAAAAAATCCAGAAAATCACTTTGTCTGATGTTTAAAGAATTTATTTGCAAATTATGGTGGAAAATAAGTATTTGGTCACCTACAAACAAGCAAGATTTCTGGCTCTCACAGACCTGTAACTTCTTCTTTAAGAGGCTCCTCTGTCGTCCATTCGTTACCTGTATTAATGGCACCTGTTTGAACTCGTTATCAGTATAAAAGACACCTGTCCACAACCTCAAACAGTCAGACTCCAAACTCCACTATGGCCAAGACCAAAGAGCTGTCAAAGGACACCAGAAACAAAATTGTAGACCTGCACCAGGCTGGGAAGACTGAATCTGCAATAGGTAAGCAGCTTGGTGTGAAGAAATCAACTGTGGGAGCAATTATTAGAAAATGGAAGACATACAAGACCACTGATAATCTCCCTTGATCTGGGGCTCCACGCAAGATCTCACCCTGTAGGGTCAAAATGATCACGAGAACGGTGAGCAAAAATCCCAGAACCACACGGGGGGACCTAGTGAATGACCTGCAGAGAGCTGGGACCAAAGTAACAAAGGCATCAGTAACACACTACGCCGCCAGGGACTCAAATCCTGCAGTGCCAGACGTGTCCCCCTGCTTAAGCCAGTACATGTCCAGGCCTGTCTGAAGTTTGCTAGAGAGCGTTTGGATGATCCAGAAGAGGATTGGGAGAATGTCATATGGTCAGATGAAACCAAAATAGAACTTTTTGGTAAAAACTCAACTTGTCGTGTTTGGAGGAGAAAGAATGCTGAGTTGCATCCAAAGAACACCATACCTACTGTGAAGCATGGGGCTGGAAACATCATGCTTTGGTGCTGTTTTTCTGCAAAGGGACCAGGACGACTGATCCCTGTAAAGGAAAGAATGAATGGGGCCATGTATCGTGAGATTTTGAGTAAAAACCTCCTTCGATCAGTAAGGGCATTGAAGATGAAACGTGGCTGGGTCTTTCAGCATGACAATGACCCCAAACACACCGCCCGGGCAATGAAGAAGTGGCTTCGTAAGAAGCATTTCAAGGTCCTGGAGTGGCCTAGCCAGTCTCCAGATCTCAACCCCATAGAAAATCTTTGGAGGGAGTTGAAAGTCCGTTTTGCCCAGCGACAGCCCCAAAACATCACTGCTCTAGAGGAGATCTGCATGGAGGAATGGGCCAAAATACCAGCAACAGTGTGTGAAAACCTTGTGAAGACTTACAGAAAATGTTTGACCTCTGTCATTGCCAACAAAGGGTATATAACAAAGTATTGAGATGAACTTTTGTTATTGACCAAATACTTATTTTCCACCATAATTTGCAAATAAATTCTTTAAACATCAGACAATGTGATTTTCTGGATTTTTTTTTCTCATTTTGTCTCTCATAGTTGAGGTATACCTATGATGAAAATTGGAGACCTCTCTCATCTTTTAAGTGGGAGAACTTGCACAATTGGTGGCTGACTAAATACTTTACCCCACTGTATATAGTGTCTATTTATTAATTTGCTTGTTTGTTTAGTATGTGATGGAGCCCTGATGTGAATACACAAAGATGGACCGTTTTTTTTGTTCCTGTTTTAACAAAAGTTGCAATGCTTTTCCCTTTGTCCTGTGGTTCAAACACACTGTTCGTTTCCTCTATCAGGTGGCCCTGTGTTGACGCCACCATTCCAACAGATGCAGTTGATACAGATGAAGAAGCAGCAGCAGGCAGCAGCTGCAGCCCAGCAGAAGGCAGGGCAGTCACAGCAAGGACAGGCCACTGTACAGCAAAAGGTGAGCCCAGCACACCACAAGTCACTTGAGCTCCACTTTTTAAAGGGGATGTAGGAAAGGTTTTACTTTTTCAGTGCTTTTGCACATGCATTAGTGTATCTGTTGTGGCGACCAACACAAACTCTGCAAAACTACAACTCTGTCCCTTTTAGGTCTTGGACATGCTAGGTTTCATTCAGTTAGCCGCTCAGATTTGCTTCCAGCTATGTTAAAGTCAGAGCTCGATGGAATGATAAAACAGTTAACCTCACTCCCTTATCTCCAGCAGTTTTAATGACAACAGGATAATTTTGATAGACATCTATATCTGTCTCTCTTTACATGCATGTTTTGTGATTGGTTATTCGGGTGCCCTCGTCACTCTGGCAGATTTTTGCTGCTTGCACGTGTTTCAGAGTTACTAATGTTTTTTTGATTTTTGCAAAGATCGGCACCCAGCAGGTGACTGTACAGGCTGCCCAGTCAGCCCAGCCAGCCCAGCAGCCACAGCAGAAGATGACGTATGCTGCCACCACCCAAATCACACCCGGGATTAAGACTCAGTTCTTCACCACATCCATCCCCCAAGCTCAAAAACCCACTGGAGCCCAAATCCAGGTGCACCATCAGTGGCAGATGCTACTGTGAACTAGATATATGTTAAGATAAAACTGCATTTGTGTGTTGATTTTAAAATTTTTGTTTGCTGCTGATTTCAGGTGGCGAAGCTCCCACAGATAGTTCAGCAACAACCGACTGTGGCCAATATTCAACAAATTGTGTCTTCTTCTCAGCAGGTAATAGATTTAAATGGAGATGTGCCAGTACTCCACAAACAAAATTAAACACTGGTGACATTTTTTTACTCTTTAAATGAGCCATACAGTACATCCGGAAAGTATTCACAGCACTTCACTTTGTCCACATTTTGTTATGTTACAGCCTTATTCCAGAATGGATTAAATTCATTTTTTCCTCAAAATTCTACACACAATACCCCATAATGACAGTGTGAAAAAAGTTTTGTTTGTTTTTTGTTTTTTTTCAAATTTATGAAAAATAAAAACTAAGAAATCGCGTGTACTTAAGTATTCACAGCCTTTGCCATGAAACTCAAAATTGAGCTCAGGTGCATCCTGTTTCCACTGATCATCCTTGAGATGTTTCTACAGCTTAATTGGAGTCCACCTGTGGTAAATTCAGTTGATTGGACATGATTTGGAAAGGCACCCACCTGTCTATGTAAGGTCCCACAGTTGACAGTGCATGTCAGAGCACAAACCAAGCATGAAGTCAAAGGAATTGTCTGTAGACCTTCAAGACAGGATTGTCTCAAGGCACAAATCTGGGGAAGGGTGCAGAAAGATTTCTGCTGCTTTGAAGGTCCTAGTGAGCACAGTGGCCTCCATCATCCATAAATGGAAGAAGTTCAGAACCACTAGGACTCTTCCTAGAGCTGGCCAGCCATCTAAACTGAGCGATCGGGGGAGAAGGGCTTTAGTCAGGGAGGTGACCAAGAACCCGATGGTCAGTCTGTCAGAGCTCCAACGTTCCTCCGTTGAGAGAGGAGAACCTTCCAGAAGGACAACCATCTCTGCAGCAATTCACCAATCAGGCCTGTATGGTAGAGTGGCCAGACAGAAGCTACTCCTAAGTAAAAGGCACATAGCAGCCCACGTGGAGTTTGCCAGAAGGCACCTGAAGGACTCTCAGAGCATGAGAAACAAAATTCTCTGGTCTGAGACAAACATTGAACTCTTTGGCATGAATGCCAGGCATCATGTTTGGAGGAAACCAGACATCACTCATCATCAGGCCAATACCATCCCTACAGTGAAGCATGGTGGTGGCAGCATCATGCTGTGGGGATGTCTTTCAGTGGCAGGAACTGAGAGACTAGTCGGGATAGAAGGAAAGATGAATGCAGCAATGTACAGAGACATCCTGGATGAAAACCTGCTCCAGAGCGCTCTTCACCTCATACTGGGGCAACAGTTCATCTTTCAGCAGGCCAACAGCCCTAAGCACACAGCCAAGGTATCAAAGGAGTGGCTTCAGAACAACTCTGTGAATGTCCTTGAGTGGCCCAGCCAGAGCTCAGACTTAAATCCAATTGAACATCTCTGGAGAGATCTGAAAATGGCTGTGCGCCGATGCTTCCCATCCAACTTGACGGAGCTCGAGAGGTACTGCAAAAAGGAATGGGCCAAACTGCCCAAAGATAGGTGTGCCAAGCTTGTGGCATCATATTCAAAAAGACTTGAAGCTGTAATTGCTGCCAGAGGTGCATCAAAGTATTGAGCAAAGGCTGTGAATACTTACGGACATATGATTTCTTCGTTTTTTTTTATTTTTAATAAATTTGCAAAAATCTAAAAAAAAAAACAAAAAAAACTTTTTTTCACATTGTCATTATGTGGTATTGTGTAAGATTTTGAGGAAACAAGTGAATTTAACCCGTTTCGGAATAAGGCTGTAACATAACAAAATGTGGAAAAAGTGAAGTGCTGTGTGTGTACTTCCTGGATGCACTGTATCACTGTGATCTCCTAAGCAAGAAGTGGTTGTGTTGTTTTTCTTCAGATTCAGGCCCAGCCTCAGACTGTGACTCTAACCCAGGCAGCCACATCAGCTCCACCTCAAGTGCAGATGATTCCTCCTGGGACGGCAACAACCCAGGTGGTCCAGCAGAAGATCATCTCACAGCAGGTGGTGACTGCTGCAGCCTCACCCCAGATCCAGACGCCTCCTCCACACAGCCCTGCCCAACAACCTGCTGCAACCTCTGCTGCTGAATCCCCAGTACAGCAGCAGACTCAACCCCAACAGACCACCAAGGGTCAAGCTCGCCAGGGGGGCATCAGGGCCAAAACCCCCGCAAAGCCCAGTGCAGGAAACAGCTAGGAAATACACACTTAAAGGACTTTGCTGTTTTTCTGCTGAACAGTAATGTAGACATGAGGTTGTGCATAGTAAAAGATCCTGCAGAAGCTGATTGACAAACGCAATTGTTTAATTTTACCCCAAATCGTTGAATCGTAATTGTGTTCCTCCTACTTTTTTTTGCTGTTTTTGGCAGATCAATCGTGATGTATCTGCCCAGCTTTCTTGTGGGAGTCTTTGTTAAAATTACAATTTAAAATATCCCCTGCAGATGCAGCACAAAAACGACAGTCATTGTGATTATATGACTTAACGTATGTCTGAGGCTGAGCATTAATGGTAATTCTGCGATGAGGAATGAGCACTCCATTAGAATAAATGTATTCATAACTAGTCCGTTTTGTCTGATTCTCTCGTTGTCTAGATACTGAATGGAGAATAATGCACGTTCCTTTAGGCTTTTTTATTTCAGCAATTACACTGTAAACATGTACTTTAGTACTTTATGTTTTCTCATAAATTCTTTTTTTAATTGATGTTAAAGGAAAACCCTGTAAATATCGACAAAAACATTTGTACTTGTAAAGTAGTTGTGTTTTCATTGACTTTTTCAGCCTAATTGTAATAAAGTGTTTTGTTTTTTACACAAATTCATCTTTTCCTTTCATTAAATTGTTGTAAGTACTGTGAAATCTTGTGAATTCTTATTTTAATAACCAGTGTGGTTCCTCCAGATTTTTGTTTTACAGCCTTGAACACTGAAAAAATTGCCCAAATGCTTGCAGGCGTTAAATTAAATGATGTATCTCATAATACAGTTATGTAATTGAGGGTCAAATTGGAAAAACAAATCCCACAGCAAACTGATACATGGAGGTAATGGCAAGATAATTTATGGTTCAACATTTCCATAACAAAACTTCAAACTAGTAGGAATATTGAAAGCCAGTAAAACCATTCTAAAGCATAACTGTGTTAAAACATAACATACACAGTAAAATATACTGTGTATATATAGTATATGTTGAGAGAATGGTTCCATCTCCAGTATTGGCGCTTATAGGCACTTGTGCAAACTTGGTTAAATTTTCACATTAGAATTTTAATATTTTTTTTACAAGTGACAAAAAATACTGTGTCCATCTTCTGGAAGTTTTACTTTGTGTGTAAGTTATATATTAAGTTGTGCATTTATTAAAGCAACACTAAGATTTTCACCTTAAAATGTTTCCAAAATTATTTAGAAAGAATATCAACCTTTGACTGGGTGAATGTCACCTTCCCTCACAGCCTGAGTGGACCTGCTTTGCATGAAATGGCTCTGCTCTTGGTAGGAGCACTGAAAGGACTACAACTATGGTGACTATGACCTGACTCCCAACAACGAATCACAGGACATAAGCCACCTACAACTAAGCACCCTCTGATGTGCTGTTTCTCTGGGGATAAAAAAAGTACACAATATTAAAATATTCACTTCAGATTGTTCCAAAATACCATCCATCCATCTTCTACCGCTTTTCCGGAGGTCTGGGTCACGGAGGCAGCGGTTCAAGCAGAGAAGCCCAGACTTCCCTCTCCCCAGCCACCTACTCCAGCTCTTCAGAGAGGATACCAAGGCGTTCCCAGACCAGCTGGGAGACATAGTCTCTCCAGCGAGTCCTGGGTCTGCCTCGGGGTCTCCTCCCAGTGGGACGTGTCCGAAACACCTCAAGTGGGAGGCGTCCAGGAGGCATCCTGATCAGATGCCCATACCACCTCAACTGGCTCCTTTCAATGTGGAGGAGCAACGGTTCTACTCTGAGCCTCTCCTGGATGACTGAGCTCCTGACCCTATGTCTGAGGGTGAGTCCAGCGATCCTACGGAGAAAGCTCATTTCAGCCGCTTGTATCCGCAATCTCATACTTTCGGTCATTACCCAAAGCTCGTGACCACAGGTGAGAGTAGGAACGTAGATTGACTGGTAAATCGACAGCTTTGCCTTAGAACTCAGCTCCCTTTTCACCACAACAGATCGGTACAACGTCCGCATCACTGCAGATGCTGCTCCGATCCATCTGTCAATCTCTCGCTCCATTCTCCCCTCACTCGTGAATAAGACACCAAGATACTTAAACTTCTGCACTTGGGGCAGGAGCCTGTCCCCAACCCGGAGAGGACCATGGACTCGGACTTGGAGGTGCTGATTCTCATCCCAGCCGCTTCACACTCAGCGGCAAACCGTCCCCAGTGATCCCTCTGATAGGGTCACCCAAGACAAACTGGTCCTGGGTGAAGGGCCAGACTAAGAACAATCCAACAGACTCTCATGATAAATACTAGAACAAGGATTCAGTGTACCCCGCCCAGTATGGGGTTACCAGGGCCCCATCTTGGAGCCAGGCCTGGGGGAGGGGCTTGATGGCTAGCGTCTGGTGGCCGGGTTTCCACCCATGGGACCCGGCCAGGCTCAGCCCAAAGGAGTTACATGGGTCCGCCCTCCAGTGGGCTCACCACCTGCAGGAGGGATCATGGAGGTCTGGTGCTATGTGGATCAGGTGGCGGTCAAAGGCGGAGACCTCTGCGGACTGATCCCAAGCTTCCTAAACTGGCTTTTGGTACGTGGAATGTCACCTCTCTGGTGGGGAAGGAGCCTGAGCTGGTGCATGAGGTTGAGCGATACCGGCTAGATATAGTTGGCCTCATCTCAACACACAGCTCCGGTTCCGGAACCAGTCTCCTGGAGAGGGGCTGGAGCTTGGCCTACTCTGGAGTTGCCCCGGGCGAGAGGTGACGAGCAGGGGTGGGTATTCTTGTATCACCCCACCTCGCTGCCTCTATATTGGAGTTTTCCCCGGTGGACGAAAGGGTTGCTTCCCTGCGCCTTTGGATTGGGAAACGGGTCCTGACCATCATTTGTGCCTATGCACCAAATGATGTTTCAGAGTACCCACCCTTTTTGGAGTCTCTGTCTGGGGTGCTGGAGGGTGCTTCTCTTGGAGGTTCCATTGTCCTACTGGGGGACTTCAATGCGCACATGGGCAATGACAGTGAAACCTGGAAGGGGGTGATTGGGAGGAACGGCCTGCCCGATCTGAACCCGAGTGGTATTCAGTTATTGAACATCTGTGCTAACCACAGTTTGTCCATAACGAACACCATGTTCAAGCATAAGGGTGTCCATATGTGTATCTGGCACCAGGACACCCTATTTCGCAGGTTGATGATTGATTTTGTTATCGTGTCATCAGACCTGCCACCGTATGTCTTGGACACGGGTTGAGGTGCAGAGCTGGTGAGTTGGATCCAATGGCAGGGGAGGATGCCATTCAGACCTGGTAGACCCAAACGTATAGCGAGGGTGTGCTGGGAACGTCTGGCTGAGGCCCCAGTCCAGGAGGTCTTCAACTCCCACCTCCGGAAGAACTTCAACCACATTCCGAGGGAGTCTGGAGACATGGAGTCTGAATGGGCCATGTTCTCCACCTCTATTGTTGAAGCAGCAGCCTAGAGCTGCGGCCGCAAGGTCGTTGGGGCATCTCGTGGTGGCAACCCCCGAACCAAGTGGTGGACACCAGTGGTGAGGGGGGCCATTAAGCTGGAGAAGAAGTCCTATTAAGCTTGGTTGGCTTGTGGGACTCCCGAAGCAGCTGAGGTGTACCGGCAGGCCAAGCGGAGTGCAGCTCAGGTGGTTGCTGAAGCAAAAACCCGGGTATGGGAGGAGTTCGGTGAAGCCATGGAACAAGACTTTCGGTCGGCCTCGAAGAGATTCTGGCAAACTGTCCGGCGGCTCAGGAGGGGGAAGCAGCTCCCTGTCCACACAGTGTATGGTGCAGATGGGGCGCTGTTGACTTCGACTGGGGATATCGTCGGGGGGTGGCAGGAATACTTCGAGGATCTCCTCAATTCCACTGATATGCCTTCCACAGAAGAAGCAGGGCTTGTGGACGAGGGGAATGACTCGCCTGTCACAGGGGCTGAGGTCACCAAGGTAGTTAAAAATCTCTTTGGTGGCCGGGCCCCGGGGGTGGACGAGATTTGCCCTGAGTACCTCAAGGCCCTGGATGTTGTAGGGCTGTCATGGTTGACACGCCTCTACAACATTGCATAGAGGTCGGGGGCAGTGCCTTTGGCATGGGAAACCGGGGTGGTGGTTCCTCTCTTCAAAAAAGGGAACTGGAGGGTGTGCTCCAACTTTAGAGGGATCACACTCCTCAGCCTTCCTGGGAAGGTCTATGCCAGGGTACTGGAGAGGAGAGTCCAGCCATTGGTCAAACCTCAGATTCAGGAGTAGCAATGTGGTTTTTGTCCTGGCCGTAGCACATCAGACCAGCTCTTTACCCTCGAGAATCCTCGAAGGTTCATGGGAGTTTGCCCAACCAGTTTACATGTGTTTTGTGGACTTGGAGAAGGCATTCGACTGTCCCTTGTGGTTTTTTGTGGGGGGTACTTCGGGAGTATGGGGTGTTGGGCTTGTTGTTACAAGCTATTCGGTCTCTGTACGACTGTTGTGAGAGTCAACACTTGATCGGACTCATTCCCAATGAGAGCTGAACTCCGCCAGGGCTGCCCTTTGTCACCGATCCTGTTCATAATTTTTATGGACAGGATTTCTAGGTGCAGCCAGGGAACGGCGGGTGTCATGCTTGGTGACCACAGGATCTCATCTCTGTTGTTTGCAGATGATGTTGTCCTGCTGGTTTCATTCAGCAATGACCTACAGTTCTTGTTCCAAAATACTTAAAATGAAAACTGATAATGGTTTTATTTCATTTCAGTGAAACTGTAACCATGTGACTATGATCCTCGGGGCAGGAGCATTATACCAAATTAATCACACCTGTGGATGCACACCTTATAAATATCCCTTGCATCCACCCATTCTTCCTCTTTCTATCCTGGTCGGTAAGAGCTTATACCAGTCTGTTTAACATTGTGTTTTTCTGTGCTCTTTTGGGCTGCCTTACCTTTGGTACCCCATCGCTGTGTCATAAAATTGGAGAGGTTTTGCAGCATCACGTGCACTGTCTGTGCCTGCTTAGAAGCATATATGTAATATACGCTTGCCTTCTTTTCAGCTGGAACTGTTAACAGTTTAGCAGCGCGAGGTATGTACTACCCTTACCTGCTTAAGGTTTGTGATGTATTTTTGTGCCTTCTCTTCAGGCAGAAAAACTGTTTAACAGCTTAACAGCACACAATATGCTTTATCTGCTTGGGGTATGTGATATATTTTGCCTTCGACATGGGGGAATTGTTTAACAATTTAACAACACAGTACAATTTGCCGTTAATTCTGTATTTTCTTTTTCTCACTGAATGTCGTCTTCTTAAAAAAGAAGACATTATCTTTGGGTACTGAGTGCTCCTGTGCTTGGTGCACTTATATGGAATAAGGTTTGTGCCAGCAGGAACTGAATTTTAATTATTAGAATTTGAATAACTGAATTTGAACCTGAATTAATTAGTTTGAATAATTTTAAAATTTGAATCTGAATTGCCTAATTTGAAATTGAATCTATTGGTTTGAATGTGTATTGCAATAAAATTGAAACTATTTCATTTACTGGAAAAATTTGGCTCCGTAATTCATTATCAGAGTTCAGTTTCACTTCTTGTCATACAAATCAGTTGATTATTTCAGGTTTTTGTGCCACACATCTGGGACCTAGCCTCAGTCAAAACTAGTCGAGCACAGATAGAAAGAACTCTGTTTTATGTCCACACTTCTCGCTTTACGTGCTGTTTACCTGTTAACGCCTGCACGGACTTGAGTGGTTAATTTAAAGTGATGTCCAGCAGCCACACCCCAGGTTTGTAAATGATGTCATTATGAGAAGAGGTGTCATGTATGCATGCAAAACATTAGCCAGGCAACAGATTAGCAGAGATTAACAGCAGAGCCTCCATTCAGGTGTTGGAGGTGTAGCAGTCCAGGAGGTGGTGATTGTGCTGTCAGGACACTGCTCTTTCAAAAACCAGAGGCTTTCTGTGAGAGATGTTTCTTCTACACAAAGTTCGGTGGAGTCAAAAAGTGGACCGTGTTATGTCCGTAACTTAGCCTCACAAGAATCAGGCTGGAGGTGCAGTTGAACGTAGCTTTATTAAATGAACCACAGTAACACAGGTGCTCCGTTGAGGCAGATGGTCGACGGCGAAAGAGACAGGGTCTCTTCCGCCTCAGCCCTTTATACCCCAGAGTGACGGCAGAACAGGAAAGGCGGGGCCGTCACCCCCACTACACCCAGGGTACACCCAGTACCCTTTAACATCATATCTAATGCAAAATGGAAAACACACAGATTAGGCACTCCCAAATTTAAACCCGACTCGCACACTAATAACAACAACACATACAGACGTGGACAAAATTGTTGGTACCCCTCAGTTAATGAAATAAAAACCCACAATAGTCACAGAAATAACTTGAATCTGACAAAAGTGGTAATAAATAAAAATTCTATGAAAATTAACCATTGAAAATCAGAGAATGCTTTTGAATTGTGGTTCAACGGAATTATTTTATAAAACAAACCCATGAAACAGGCCTGGACAAAAATGATGGTACCCTTAATATTTTGTTGCACTGTGGAGAATGTGGGAAATGACGAGGCTGAGTTTATCTCACGAGTCAGGTTTATTCACATTCTCCAACATCATCAGAAAGAGAAAGAAACCCCCAGACATTCGTCCTTTTATACCCCAGGACATCAAAGCACACAGTCACATTGTATTTAATCCCAAGTCACAATGCGTCTTCTTCCAGGCCTTATCACCTCCACCTAAAGTCACCGGCGGCCAGGAAATCCCCCAAAGCCATCTCTTTGCATACCAAAGCCCACATTTCACATCCTCCTGTTATCTCCTAGGAGGCTCAGTCCTTTTGTTCATCTGAGACGTGAAGCATACAGTAAGCATACAGTGATATACATATGAAGCATATGAAACCCACATGTGTCCCACATGACCCCCCCCCAAACGTCTAAGATGGAACAACGTAATAACAGTTTGCATGTCATGATAAAATCACACACATCAGTCCACATGCTGCTTGGGCCTCAGTCTTCTCCTGTATCTGCTGTAAGCGGGCTTTACCACCCCCGCGGTGCCCTCCTGCTGGGGAGCTGCTGTCTGAGGATGAGAACTGTTAGTCAATCCCTGTGGGTGCTCTGGGGAATGCTCCCTAGGGGGTCTGCCGCACCGAGGAGCCCTGGCCAACTGCACACCTTCGTCAGCCACCACAAAAGCAGGTTTGAGCCTGTTTATGCCAATCATTTCTTTTCTGCCCCCCAAATCTAGCAAAAAAATGCTTATCTCCTGTTTCCAGCACTCTAAATGGTCCATCATAAGGTGGTCGCAACGGCGGGCAATGGGCATCGTGTCTGACAAAAACAAACTCCGCATTTTTTAAAGACTTAAGCACAAAAACGCGCGGAAAACTGTGGTGAACGGGGCCAGGCAGCGTGCTCGATTCCGTGCTACTCTGCAACCGCTGAGCTGGGGAGCACTCTGGCGCAGGATTATCTGGGAGAAATTCCCCGGGCAGCCGAAGTGGCTGTGCGAAAACTAGCTCAGCCGGGGAGGCTTCTAAATCCTCTTTAGGTGCAGAACGCAACCCCAATAAAACCCATGGTAGCCTGTCCACCCAATTTGCATCCGTAAGCGACGCTCTGAGGGCCGCCTTCAATGACCTGTGAAAACATTCACATAACCCGTTAGCCTGCGGATTATACGCGGTCGTGCGGTGGATCGTTGCCCCCAGGCTGTGGGCCATCACTGACTAAAGTTCGGAAACAAATTGAGGGCCTCTGTAGGACGTAAAGTCCGACGGGACTCCAAAACGCGCTACCCATGCCGTTAAAAACGCGCGCGCCACCTCCTCGGCTGTGGTTGACGACAGTGGGACTACTTCCGTCCAGCGCGTGGTGCGGTCAACCATTGTCAGAAGATGTGTGCACCCCCGTGAGGGCGGGAGGGGGCCTACGAGGTCCACGTGAACATGATCAAACCTCTTAGCCGGGATGTGAAACGGCTCCAAGGGAGCTCTCGTGTGTCTGTGTACCTTGGCTCGTTGACAAGCCATGCAGGCTGTTGCCCACTCTCTAACTTGTTTGCGCAAGCTCGGCCATACAAATTTCTCTCCCACCATTTTGACCGACGCGCGCACTCCCGGGTGCACCAGAGAATGGATCGAGTCAAAAACGCGGCGGCGCCACGCGGCCGGTACCACAGGATGAGGTCGTCCAGTGGAGACATCGCAGATTAGGGGGGGCATACCGTCTTGCAGCACCCTGTTCTCCAGCCTTAACCCTGTTGGTCCAGACTGGAGCGCGCGCACGTCCACGTCGCTAACCTGATCCGTGGCCATGGCTGCATAATCTATCCCTACGCGGACTGGGGCCGCGCGCACTTCTGCGTTGCTAACCCGATCCGCGGCCATGGCTGCAAAATCTACCCCTACGCAGGCTGGAGCCACCACGGCGCGCGAGAGGCAGTCTGCCACTACATTAAGTTTACCCACCACATGCTGGATATCGGTAGTAAACTCTGAAATCACGGCCAGCTGTCTCTGCTGCCGGCCCGACCACGGTTCTGAAACCTTGGCCATCGCGAAAGTCAGCGGCTTGTGGTCAACGAACGCGGTGAAACGGCATCCCTCCAGCCAGAACTGGAAGTGGCGAATGGCCAAGTGGAGAGCTAACAACTCCCTGTCGAATGCGCTGTATTTTCGTTCACTATCACGCAAGGTCCTGCTGAAAAAGGCGAGCGGTTGCCAAGCTCCGGCTACATACTGCTCCACGACCGCCCCTATGGCCACATCTGACGCATCAGTAGTGAGCGCTATGCGGGCCGTTGGGACTGGATGTGCTAACAACGCAGCGTTTGCCAGGGCTGTTTTGACTTCCGAGAATGCGCGCTCTCGCTCCAGAGACCATTCGATTTTATTTGTGGGTTTTTGTTTTTTCAGTGCAGCATACAATGGTTGCATGAGCTGCGCTGTGCGGGGGAGGAAACGGTTATAAAAATTCACCATTACCAAAAACTCCTGTAACGCTTTGACCGTTTGTGGCTGGGGAAAATTTGTTACTGCGCTCACTTTGTCAGGCAGAGGAACCGCTCCTTCTGGAGAGACGCGATGCCCCAAAAAATCAATCTGCGTCACCCCGAACTGACACTTCGCTGGGTTGATTATTAACCCGTGCTCTCCCAACCTCCGGAAAACTGCCGTGAGGTGGTTTTCGTGTTTGTCTTCGGACGCGCTGGCTACCAATATGTCGTCCAGGTAGACGAACACGAAGGGGAGATCGCGCAACACCGCGTCCATCATGCGTTGGAATGTCTGCGCCGCGCCTTTAAGCCCAAACGGCATGCGCAAAAACTCGAAAAGCCCGAACGGAGTTATTACCACTGTTTTGGGTATGTCCTCAGCGCACACTGGGACCTGGTGGTAACCGTGTACCAAGTCTATCTTAGAAAAAACGCGCGCCCCCGCCAAATGAACTGAAAAATCTTGGATATGTGGGATTGGGTAGCGGTCGTGCGCTGTAGCGTTGTTCAACCTGCGGAAATCTCCGCAAGGTCGCCACAAGCCATCAGCTTTCGGGACCATGTGAAACGGTGAAGCCCATGGGCTTTTCGAACGCCTGATGATGCCCAACTTTTCCAGGTTGGCGAACTCCTCGCTCGCTATGGTCAGTTTAGCTGAATCCAAGCGCCGAGCTTTTGCAAAAATGGGCGGTCCGGTGGTAGTAATAAAATGTTCCACCCCGTGTTTAGCCACGGTCGCTGAAAATGTTGGGACCGTGAGTGCTGGGATCTGAGTGAGTAGTGTGTGGAACTTACCACTTGCAGCTGTGACGTTGGCTTGTGCTGTTGGCGGGGCCACTCGAGCTGTACAGGGAATAGAATAAAAAGAGAGTGCATCGGACTTCCGGTTATGGCTGCCACGTAGGACGGACGTGTCTCGCTCTGCTCTGCTCCTGGAGAAAAAAAATCGGCAAATAACTCTCTCATTTGGGACAGAACGTATCCCAGCGTTTGGGCGAGGATATGTCGGCGAAGCCTAAGGCTGGAAAACCAGGAAAAGGAAAAAGCGAGCCGCCGAAACAGTCCAAATTAACGGACTTTCAGGTCTGTGACGCAGCAAACAGGGCTCCATATATGGCGGAGGAGGCTGGCAACGCTGCGATTTCTGCGGGGAATGGCGCAGATGCGCTGATGGCTGCCATGAGTTCAATGAGAGCGGACTTTTCCTCTAGATTTGATGGGATTATGACAGCGTTGGAAGGAATAAGAAAGGAATTGGGTGACTGTGTAGAACGAACGGCGCAGATGGAGCTCCGTCTCGCTAGTGCTGAAGATGACGTCACCCGTCTTCAATTAAAGGTGCGCACTTTGGAAAAAAAAAAATAAATCTCTGGAAGATAATATTTTGGATTTGGAATCTCGGTCGAGACAGAATAATTTGAGGCTGGTGGGTCTTCCAGAGGAATCAGAAGGTCGGGACGTATGTTCCTTTCTGGAAAAGTGGATTCCGGAGGTGCTGGGCAGCGAGGAGTTGCAATCAGCAGTGGTTCTGGAAAAAGCACATCGCATTGGCCCACGGAGAGATAAGGGACCGCCGAGGACCTTAATTATGAAGTTTCTTAACAACAGAGACAGGATGAAGATCTTCAACGCTGCACGAGCTAAAAAAGGAGAGATTAAACACCAGGACCAGCAGGTGCGGTTCTACCCAGATTTGGCCACAGGAATCCAGCAATTGAGGAAGCAGTTTGATCCCGTACGTAAGGAGCTGCGCAACCTTGGGATTCGTCATGGTGTAATCTATCCTGCGAGACTGCTGACCACGTATGAGGGCAGAACCCACATCTTCAAGACCCCAGAGGAGGCGCAGGAGTTCATCAAGAAGATCAAAGAAGAAGAAGAGACTGGTGGGAGCTAAGCATGAACAAAATATAAGGTAGAATAATTAAGCATTTGTACAGGCATCTGACTGACTTGAAGTAAATAGTAAGTTTACAAAATATAGATTGTATTATATATTTTAAAAAAAACAAAACAAAAACAAAACAAACAAAAAAAAAAAAACTATGATGTACAAAGTTGTTAAAAATTTTGGAGTTAAGTTGGAAAACTACAGAGGAGAGTTAATGTTACGTCATTAAAAGCAGTAGAGTTAGGGTGATTGGGAGGATGAAGAAGGAGTGGCTTAGGCTGTTCCCCGTGGGTGTGGAACGGTCGATGGCTATATCGGGAGACAGAATTTTTCTTTTGATTTTGGGGGGTTTGCCACAAGTGTGGGAAGGGGAAATTTGTTTGTGTGTAGTTTGTAGGATGAATGTTCAACCACTCATGTTTTTGCTTCTCTGTATGAGCATGTTTACACTGCAAGGTAATCCCAAACTCTCTATTGATCATGGACCAAAGTGTTAATCTTAATTTAACTTCATGGAATTGCAGAGGTCTACAAAATTTAAAAAAACTTAAACAAGTTATGAATAAAATAAAGGACATGGGTTCAAGAATTGTGTTTTTACAAGAAACTCATCTGATAGAGGAGGATGTTAAAAGAATTAGGAGTAGATGGCAGGGAAGTGTATTCACCTCTTCATTTTCATCCCGAGCCAGGGGAGTTATGACTCTCATACATAAATCAGTTCCTTTTCAAGTGAAAAATGTAATTGGAGACAAATTTGGAAGATATGTAATCATTCAAGGTTCTTTGCTATTAGAAAATATAAATCTTGTGAACTTATATGGTCCCAATATAGATGATCAGAAGTTCTTTGCTAATTTATTTCTCATCTTATCATCACTTACAGGGCAACATATAATAGCAGGGGATTTTAATTGTACATTGAATCCAGGTGTGGATAGATCAACAGGACTGGATTGTACGCACATTGGATGTAGGATGACTATTAATCATTTTATGAAAGAATTGAGATTGTTAGATATATGGAGAGAAATGAAACCACAAGTTAAAGCCTATTCTTGTTATTCCAGTACCTACAAGACATTCTCACGTATTGATTATTTTTTGATTTCCACAGAATTAAGGTCCAAGATTCAAAACTGCTTTTATGATAACATCGTGATCTCTGATCATGCACCCTGTTGTCTAATATATGTAGATAAAAAATTGACAAAGGAATCAGGTAGATGGCAATTTCAGCATAAATGGCTTCAGGATGAGGAATTTGTCAAGTATATAGAAAAACAGATAGACGAGTTCTTTGACATCAATACTACACAAACATCAGCATGTGTAAAGTGGGAGGCTTTCAAAGCTTTTATTAGGGGGCATATTATTAGTTATACAGGATCAAAATCTAAGAAGACTCGAGAGGAGAGAGCTAAATTGGAACATAAAATAAAAAATCTTCAGGAAAAAGTGTATGCAGGAAGTGACCCAAGGTTGGAGAATGAATTACTGATTTTGAGAGCTGAATACGACAAAAAATCAGCGAATAGAGCTGCCTCGAGTCTTCTAAGATTGAAACAATCTTTTTATGAACAAGGTGAAAAATCAGGAAAATTATTAGCATGGCAGATTAAACAATTGGAAATTAAAACACCAATTACCAGTATTATAAGTAACGGACAGGTAGTTATAGATCCTTTAGAAATTAATAGAGCCTTTAGAGATTACTATGAAAAATTATATGATACCAAAAATGAACCTGATTTAACAAAACTAAATGGGTTTTTGAACGAACTATCTATACCGTGTATTCCAAATGAAAACAGGGAGATATTGGAGTCTAAAATTAGTCAAGAAGAAGTTGGGCTAGCCATTGATAATATGAAATCAGGAAAAAGTGCAGGACCAGATGGTCTTCCAGTTGACCTTTATAAAAAATTTAAGAATAAATTAATAAAACCTTTTTTGGAAATGGTTTTAGAAGCATTTCAAAATAATAATTTACCATCATACATAAATAATGCCTTAATTATACTGCTGCCAAAACCAGGTAAGCCCTCTAATAAATGTGAAAATATGAGACCAATAAGCCTATTAAACGCCGACCTTAAGATAATCTGTAAAATTTTAGCAAGACGAATACAAGAAATTTTACCAAATATTATTAATCGAGATCAGAATGGCTTTATAAAGGGTAGACAAGGCTTCCATAATGTAAGAAGACTATTTAATATTATCTATTTTAATAAAGAAGCACCGGATACAGCTCTCCTATCATTGGACGCCGAAAAGGCCTTTGATAGAGTTGAATGGCCCTTTCTTTTTGAAGTCCTACAAAGGTTTGGACTTGGAAATAATTTCATAAAATGGGTTCAAATAATATACAATAATGCTACAGCAGAAATCCTAACAAATAACAATATTTCAAAACCAATAAAAATCAATAGAGGATGTCGACAAGGCTGTCCACTCTCACCTTTACTGTTTACTATGGCAATTGAACCTTTAGCGATAGCGATACGTTTACATTCACAAATATATGGAATTAAAGTTGGACCAACAGAACATAAAATCTCCCTGTACGCCGATGATATAATTTTGTTTATGTCGAATCTAAAAAAATCAATTCCAACCTTGTTGAATTTAATAAAGAATTTTGGGGAAATATCAGGATATAAAATAAATAAAACTAAATCTTCAATATTAATGCTAAATGAGACCCAGAGAAATTACCCAGCCCCTGAGGTAAATCAATTCAATGTTGTAAATCAGTTTAAATATTTAGGAATCCAAATTATGCCTAAGCTAGAATCAGTCGCCAGTGTCAACTATGAAGCCTTAATGTCAGATATCAGTGAGTTAACTCAGAGATGGATGTCACTACCAATGTCGATGATCGGGAGAATCAATATACTTAAAAGTAATATTTTACCTAAAATACTTTATTTATTTCAATACATTCCCTTATCACCACCTTTAGATCTATTCTCAAGAATAAAAAAAAAGTTAGTGGAATTTATATGGAACAACAGGAGGGCTAGATTACGTCTGTCTTTATTATATTTACCATTTGATCGTGGAGGTCTGAAATGTCCAAATTTTATGTTGTATTATTGGTCGGCACAACTGAGGTCTATGACATATTATTTTTCATCAAATGATCTCCCTCACTGGACTGAAATGGAATCATACAATTTACCTTTACCTCTTCCCATATTCATATACTCAGATTCGGCAAAAAAATTACAAAAACAAGTTAAAAATCCATTTGTAAAGCATATGATCAAAATATGGTGTGAAGCTAAAAACTATTTAAAAGAACCACAGTTATTGTCACAATTTAGTCCAATATGGGGTAATCAATATTTTAAACCAGGGAGAGCGGACGCTGTATTTAAAGTATGGAATTTAAAAGGGATACAAAAGATTCAGGATTTATATTTGCCATGTGCAGACAACATAATGTCTTTTGAAGAGCTGAGGATCAAATTTAATCTCAATAGAACACATTTTTTTAAATATCTTCAACTTAGAAACTTTATTCGATCAAATCAAAATAAAGCTCTCACTCGACCTATTTATTCATCCTTGGAAAAAATGATGATGAAAGATAGTAAAAGAAAGGGTATTATTTCAGAGTTTTATAACTCATTGACACTATCTTCAAGTGAAAATTCACTGAAAAGATTAAACTACTGGAAAGAAGATCTGCAAATTGAAATTTCAGAGGAACAATGGGAATTGGCTTGTACAGAAGCTCAAACCAAATCAATAAATGCACGCCTTAAATTGATACATTTCAAATGGTTAATGCGGATGTATGTTACACCGGAGGAGTTAAATAGATATAACAAAAATATACCAGATACATGCACAAAATGCATGGAAAGTAAAGGAACCCTATTTCATTGTTTATGGGAATGTAGATTAATAAGAATGTTTTGGGAAGAGGTGAGGGTAACAATTGAAAAAATAATCTCAAAACAAATCATATTGAATCCTAAACTGGTTTTGTTGGGTCTGTACCCAGAAAAGCATAATTTCAATAAAAGTGAAAGAACATTCATAGACCTCAGTTTGCTTAATGCCAAAAAATGTATTGCACTATTATGGAAAAAGACTCATAGACCAGATGTGACTCAGTGGTTAAGACAGATGTTAACAAACCTTCCATTAGAAAGAATAACATATATACTGAAATCAAAGGAAATTGTGTTTGAGAATATATGGAGACCTTTTATTGATTATGTAAAAAATTTAAACATAACTCTTGAAGAAGAAGGTGAATGATGTGTGTGGACCTTGTAAATTCCAAACTGGTGAACATAATATGTATACTTATGTATTGGATTGTCTAGACTAAACAGAGGAGCATTGTTGAAGACTTGATTTTGTTGGTGGTTGTTGGTGTTTTTAGTGCATTTTTTTTTTTTTGTAGTACTTTAGTGTTAGTGTTTGATTGTTTGTATCATGTTTGTTAAAAAAAAAAAAAGGTTCAATAAAGATATTGTGGAAAAAAAAAAAAAGAGAGTGCATTAACCAGGCGTCTGTTAGCAAGATCAACCAACAAACCATGTGAGCACAGAAAATCAGCCCCTAACATATTGAAATTGACTGCAGCTATGACAAAAGTCCACTCAAATATACGGCCGTGTAGGGACAGAAGCAGAGTCCTCTCACCAAAGGTCTTAATCGCCGAGCCGTTCGCTGCTGACACCCCGGGACCACTGGAAGGCGCCAGCGGGTCAGCGGAGGAAGGTGTGATGAAACTCAACTGGGAGCCTGTGTCCACGAGGAAATGCCTCCCCGAGCGCGCATCCTTCAAGTAGAGCAGCTTGTTCTCCTCCCCGAGGGCCGCAGCTGCTACCGACCCCCGGTCTTGGCGTTTCCCGAGCGCTTGAAATGGCACGGTGGTATACATTTGCGTGCCCTCTCTGCGAAGCGGCGATGGTAGAAACAAAGGACGTTGCCTGTTCCGTGTTTCTTGGCCCCTGCCGCCGCCGTCGTCGGTGAGTCTGGTACTGCTGTCTCTGGCCCCCTGCCATCTCCGGATGTTGTGCTGAGCTCCGCAGCCGCGGCCGTGGCCGCGCGCCGTTTGGTGGTGTTGACGAGTCGTTGCGCCTCCTGGCCCAGCTCGCGGTAGTCTCGTCGGGCCAACAGTGGCGAACTGGCCAGGATCGCTCTCACCGCTGACGGTAGGGTCCTGAGGAAGAGGTGGGTGAAGATGAAGTGATCATCGTCAGAGCCTTTCAACCTCAACAGCTTCTCCATCAGGTCCGCCGGCCTGTCGCTTTCAAATTCAGTCAGCGCCAGGAGCCCCTCTGCTCGCTCCTCCACCGAGGGGGTGAAGTACCGGATGAGTGCTGCCTTCAACGCGCCGTACTTGTCGCTGTCCAGCGCTGGTTGATCAGGATTTCCACATGCTGGGCTGTGTGGTTGTCCAGTTTTGCAACCACATGGTAGAACTTTGTGGCGTCTACCAAAATCCCCCGGAGGTTGAACTGCGCTTCAACCGCGTTAAACCAGGAGCGTGGATTGTTCTGCCAGAAGTCCGGTAGCTGAACTGTGGCTGTATTCGCTTGGCTGGCTCCTGACGAGTCTGGCTCGGGGGAATTTCTTTCACTCATGATACGTCTTAGGGTCACCAGTGTGGAGAATGTGGGAAATGACGAGGCTGAGTTTATCTCACGAGTCAGGTTTATTCACATTCTCCAACATCATCAAAAACAGAAAGAGAAAGAAACCCCCAGACATTCGTCCTTTTATACCCCAGGACATCAAAGCACACAGTCACATTGTATTTAATCCCAAGTCACAATGCGTCTTCTTCCAGGTCTTATCACCTCCACCTAAAGTTACTGGCGGCCAGGAAATCCCCCAAGGCCATCTCGTTGCATACCAAAGCACACATTTCACATCCTCCTGTTATCTCCTAGGAGACTCAGTCCTTTTGTTCATCTGAGACGTGAAGCATACAGTAAGCATACAGTGATATACATATGAAGCATATGAAACCCACATATGTGTCCCACAGCACAACCTTTTGAGGCAATCACTGCAATCAAACGATTTCTGTAACTATCAATGAGACTTCTGCACCTCTCAGCAGGTATTTTGGCCCACTCCTCATGAGCAAACTGCTCCAGTTGTCTCAGGTTTGAAGGGTGCCTTCTCCAGACGGCATGTTTCAGCTCCTTCCACAGATGTCCAATAGGATTTAGATGAGGGCTCATAGAAGGCCACTTTAGAATAGTCCAATCTTTCGCTCTTAGCCATTCTTGGGTGTTTTTAGCTGTGTGTTTTGGGTCATTGTCCTGTTGCAAGACCCATGACCTGCGACTGAGACCAAGCTGTCTGACATTGGGCAGCACATTTCTCTCTAGAATACCTTGATAGTCTTGAGATTTCACTGTACCCTGCACAGATTCAAGACACCCTGTGCCAGATGCAGCAAAGCAGCTCCAGAACATAACAGAACCTCCTCCATGTTTCACAGTACAGACAGTGTTCTTTTCTTGGTATGCTTCATTTTTGCGTCTGTGAACATAGAGCTGATGTGCCTTGCCAAAAAGTTGCAGTTTTGTCTCGTCTGTCCATAGGACATTCTCCCAGAAGCTTTGTGGCTTGTCAACATGCAGTTTGGCAAATTCCAGTCTGGCTTTTTTATGATTTGTTTTCAACAGTGGTGTCCTCCTTGGTCATCCCATGAAGTCCACTTTGGCTCAAACAATGACGGATGGTGCGATCTGACACTGATGTACAGTGTCAGATCTCATGGTCTCTCATGGTGACCTTAGAGTTCACCATGAGAGAGTTTAGAGGTTGTTCTGGGCTCTTTTGTTACCATTCGTATTATCCGTCTCCTCCTGCGGCCGCGTCGAGGGAGGTTGGCTTCAGTCCTGTTGATCTTAAATTTCTGAATAATATGTCCAACTGTAGTCACAGGAACATCAGGCTGCTTGGAGATGGTCTTATTGCCTTTACCTTTAACATGCTTGTCTATAATTTTCTTTCTAATCTCCTGAGACAACTTTCTCCTTTGCTTCCTCTGGTCCATGTTTAGTGTGGTACACACCATGTCAACAAACAGCACAGTGACTACTTGTCACCCTTTAAATAGGCCGACTGACTGATTACAAGTTTGTAGACACCTGTGATGTTAATTAGAGGACACATCTTGGTTGAACATGTCCCTATGGTCACATTATTTTCAATCTTTTCTAGGGGTACCATCATTTTTGTCCAGGCCTGTTTCATGAGTTTGTTTTTTAAAATAATTCTGTTGACCCACAATTCAAAAGCATTGTCTGATTTTCATTGGTTAATTTTCATAGAATTTTTATTTATTACCACTTTTGTCAGAATCAAGTTATTTCTGTGACCATTGTGGGTTTTTCTTTCATTAACAGAGGGGTACCAACAATTTTGTCCACGTCTGTATATATAGGCCTCGTGGAGTGTGTAAATGAAGAGGCAGATTCATTTCAGACGATTTATTACACACTCACATATCACAAGCAAAGAACAGACTCAACTCTTCAGCAGGCACTCTCCTCTTAAGTTTCATGGCATCTCTCCACACACAACATGACATTTGCATCACACTGCATTCAACCCCCTACGTCCCTGACTCCTTCCTGCTATCTTGCCAGGAACCTCCTACGTATTGTTCTCCCATGTTTATCCACTGTCTCTTGTCTGAGATGCTAAATAATCTGGCTCCCCCAAGGTGCTAAACTCCCCCCCCCAGCATCTTAGATAGAACAATAGAATAACAGTCCACATGCTGTGATAGAACAATAGAATATCAGTCCACATGCTGCTTGGGCTTCCGTCTCCTCCCGAATCTGCTGTAACTGGGGTTTACCGCCTCCGTGGCGCTGCTGTGCCGGTGGGGGGCTGCTGGGAGTGTGTCTGACTGCGGGTGGGCTGTGACTAGGGGGGGGTGCCACTTCGGTCTGTCTGTGTGGCTGCCCTGGTGAATCGTTTCCCTGGGGAGCTCTCCGTGGGGGTCTTCCACGCCGAGGGGCCCTAGCCAACAGCACTTGCTCGTCCGCCACAACGAAAGCGGGTTTGAGTCTGTCTGTGCCAATTTTTTCCCTCCTACCCCCCAAGTCTAGCAAAAAATGCTTATCCCCTGTTTCCAACACTCTGAACGGTCCATCATAGGGTGGGCGCAATGGAGGGTGGTGGGCGTCGTGTCTGACAAACACGAACTCCGCGCTCTTCAAAGTTTTAGGCACGAAAACACGCGGAAAACTGTGGTGGGCAGGGCCCTGCAGCGTGCCTGTGATTGCGCTACGCTGCAAAAGCTGAGACGGGGAGCTGCCCGGCGCGGGATTATCTGGCAGAAATTCCCCGGGCAGCCGTAGTGGCTGCGCAAAAACGAGCTCTGCCGGGGAAGCTTTCAGATCCTCTTTTGGCGCGGAGCACAACCCCAATTAGACCCACGGCAGCCTGTCTACCCAGTTTGCATCCGTCAATGAAGCCCTGAGTGCTGCTTTCAGTGATCTATGAAAACGCTTGCATAACCCATCGGCCTGTGGGTTGTACGCGGTTGTGCGGTGAATTGTAACACCCAGGCTGCGGGCCATCGCGGACCAGAGTTCGGAAACAAATTGAGGGCCCCTGTCGGACGTAATGTCCGACGGGACTCCAAAACGCGCCACCCATGCTGTTAAAAAAGCGTGCACTACGTCTGCGGACGTGGTTGCTGCCAGCAGGACCGCTTCTGGCCAGTGCGTGGTGCGGTTCACCACTGTCAGGAGGTGCGTGCACCCCTGTGATGGCGGGACGGGGCCCACGAGGTCCACGTGAACATGATCGAACCTCTTAGCCGGAATACGAAACGGCTCCAAGGGAGCCTTCGTGTGTCTGTGTACCTTGGCTTGTTGGCACGCCACGCAGGCTGCAGCCCACTCTTTCACTTGTTTGCGTAGGCTCGGCCACACAAACTTCTCTCCCACCATTTTGACTGACGCGCGCACTCCTGGGTGCGCCAGAGTGTGAACTGACTCAAACACACGGCGGCGCCACGCAACCGGGACCACCGGACGCGGGCGACCCGTGGAGACATCGCAGATTGGGGGGGGCCGCCATCTTGCAGCACCCTGCTCTCCAGCCTTAACCCTGTTGGTCCAGACTGGAGCGCGCGCACGTCTGCATCGCTAATCTGGTCCGCGGCCATGGCTGCGTAATCTATCCCCACGCAGACCGGGGCCACCATGGCGCGCGAGAGGCAGTCCGCCACCACATTCAGTTTACACGACACATGTTGAATATCGGTAGTAAACTCTGAGATCGCGGCCAGCTGTCTCTGCTGCCGGCCCGACCACGGTTCTGAAATCTTGGCCATCGCGAATGTTAGCGGCTTGTGGTCCACGATCGGGGTGAAGCTGCGCCCTTCCAGCCAGAACTGGAAGTGGCGTATGGCCAGGTGGAGAGCCAGCAACTCTCTGTCGAACGCGCTGTATTTACGTTCGCTGTCGCGCAGAGTTCTGCTGAAAAAGGCGAGCGGCTGCCAAGCCCCGGCGACGCGCTGCTCCACGACAGCCCCTATGGCCACGTCTGAAGCGTCGGTGGTGAGCGCTATGCGGGCCGCCGGGTCCGGATGCGCCAGCAGTGCGGCGTTTGCCAGGGCTGCTTTAACTTCCGAGAACGCCCGCTCTCACTCTGGGGTCCATTCGACCCAATCCGCGGTTTTCTGTTTCTTGAGCGTGGCGTACAATGGTTGCATGAGCTGCACCGCGCGGGGTAAGGAAACGGTTATAAAAGTTCACCATCCCCAAAAATTTCTGCAGCGCCCTGACCGTCTGAGGCTGGGGAAAGTCCGCCACGGCGCGCACTTTGTCGGGCAGCGGGATCGCTCCTTCCGGAGAGACGCGGTGCCCCAAAAAATCAATCTCCGTCACGCCGAACTGGCATTTCACTGGGTTGATTATTAACCCGTGCTCCTCCAACCTCCGGAAAACGGTCGTGAGGTGGGTTTCGTGTTCGTCTTCGGACACACTGGCTACCAGGATATCGTCCAGGTAGATGAACACGAACAGGAGATCGCGCAGCACTGCATCCATCATGCGCTGGAACATCTGTGCCGCTCCTTTTAACCCGAATGGCATGCGCAGGAACTCAAATAGACCGAACGGAGTTATTACCGCTGTTTTGGGTATGTCCTCAGCGCGCACTGGAGCTTTAGGTCTATTTTGGAAAAAATGCGTGCTCCGGCAAGGTGAACGGAAAAATCCTGTATGTGGGGAATTGGGTAGCGGTCGTGCGCTGTGGCGTTGTTCAACCTGCGGAAATCCCCGCACAGTCGCCCCGATCCCTCAGCCTTAGGGACCATGTGTAGCGGGGATGCCCATGGGCTGTTCGAGCGCCTGATGATGCCCAACCTTTCCAGGTTGGCGAACTCCTCGCGCACTATGGCCAGTTTAGTTGCGTCCAAGCACCGTGGTCTTGCAAAAACAGGCGGCCCGGTGGTGGTGATAAAGTGCTCCACACCGTGTTTAGTGATGGCCACGGAAAACGTCGGGACCGTGAGTGCTGGGAACTGAGTGAGCAGTGTGTGGAATTTACCACCTGTAGCTGTGACGTTGGCTTGTGCTGTTGGCTGGGTCACTCGAGCTATACAGGGGAGAGAGTCAAAGGACAGTGCATTAACCAGGCACCTGTTAGCAACATCAACCAGTAAACCATGTGCACACAGAAAATCAGCCCCCAGGATATGGTAATTCAGTGCTGCTATGACAAAAGTCCAATCATATGTACGGCCGTGTAGAGATAAGAGCAGAGTCCTCTCACCAAAGGTCTTAATATCCGAGCCGTTTGCTGCCAACATCTCGGGGCCGCTAGGTCCTCCCAGCCGGTCAGTGTAGGTCGACAGGATGAAGCTCTTCTGGGCTCCGGTGTCCACGAGGAAACGCCTCCCGTCAAGTAGAGCAGCTTGTTCTCTTCACCGAGGGTCGCAGCTGCTACCGACCCCCGGCCTTGGCGTTTCCCGAGCGCTTGAATTGGCACGGTGGCGCACATCTGCTTGCCTTCTCTCCAAAGCGGTGGTGGTGGAAACAGAGCGTGTCTCTCTGGCGCTCCTTGGCCCCCGCTGCTGCTACCATCGGTGGCTCCTCGCCTCCTCTGGTCGTCTCGCTGGGCTCCGCTGCTGCCACGTTGACTGTGATCGCCCTGGTGGTGAGGATGATCCGGTCTGCCTCCTGGGCTAGCGCACGGTAGTCGCGCACGGCCAGCCACGGCAAATTGGCCAGAACTGCTCTCGCCACTGTCGGAAGGTTCCGGAGGAAGAGGTGGGCAAACAGAAAGTGCCCATCGTCCGTGCCCATTAACGCCAGCATCTTCTCCATCAGGTCTACAGCCGAACCATCTCCTAACTTGGTCCGCGTCAGGAGCCTCTCCGCTCTCTCACAGTCCGAGAGCGTGTAGCGCTGGATGAGCGCAGCCTTGAGCGCCTCATATTTGCTTCTGGCTGGTGGCTGATCGAGCAGGCTCGCTACCTGCTGAGCTGTGCGGGCGTTGAGTGCTGCGACCACATGGTAGAATCTGGTGTTGTCTGCCGTTACTCCCCGGAGGGCGAACTGGGCCTCGGTGAGGTGGAACCAAGAGCGCGGGTTGTGCTGCCAGAAATCCGGTAGCTTGACTGAAACCGCACACGCGTGGCTGGAGGTTCCAGTCCGGGCTGTCTGTGGGATGGCTGCCGCCTTGCTGTAGCTTCCTGACCGGGCCGGCTCCGGGGATCTTGCCTCGTGTTCCATAATACGTCTTGGGTCACCAGTGTGGAGTGTGTAAATGAAGAGGCAGATTCATTTCAGATGATTTATTACACACTCACATCTCACAAGCAAAGAACAGACTCAACTCTTCAGCAGGCACTCTCCTCTTAAGTTTCATGGCATCTCTCCACACACAACATGACATTTGCATCACACTGCATTCAACCCCCTATGTCCCTGACTCCTTCCTGCTATCTCGCCAGGAACCTCCTGTGTATTGTTCTCCCATGTTTATCCACTGCCTCTTGTCTGAGATGCTAAATAATCTGACTCCCCCAATGTGCTAAAGCCTATCCATTCACCCAACAAAACCAAACTAGAGGGGCCAGGTAGACTGCTGACCCGCCTCAACACGGCTAGACAGATTATTCTGCTCTCTTTGACCCTTTAAAGTCCATAAAATAAAATCAGCCGTGTTCCTAACAATTAAAATAATCCCAGAACAATTCTATATATATTGTGGAGAGTGCAAATAAAGGAACGAGACTTGCACAGCAGACAAACTTTATTTCTCTCTCTCACTTCATTCTTACACAGAAAAAGAATATCTCAATACACCAGGGTCTCTCCTTTTATGTCACTCCATTCCTTCCCCCTGCTGCCTGAAATCTTGCATCACAATACATTCACACATCCACCCCTTACTGTCCCCGCAGCTACTCCTTCCTGCTGCATTACCATAACTTCTCCTATTACAATATGTACTGTCCTCCTCCGTTTAATCCCCCACGCTCTACCGGCAGTGGGACTATTCCCCTCCCCTCTGCTAGCAGTCTGAGATGAATATCCCAGCATGGGTCCCCCCCCTTCCCGAGTCTCAGACTGAGTTTCAACCCTCACGTCCTTTTGGCTTCAGTCTCCTTCCATATCTCCTGTAACGAGGGTTCTTCGACTCCGCAGTGCTGCTGTGCTGGTGGGGGGCTCTTGGGGGTGTGTCTGCCTGTGGACGGGCAATGGCGAGGCGGGGGGGCATTCGACTCACCAATGTGGCTGCTCTGATGAATCTTCTACCTGGGGAGTTCTCAGTGGGGGTCTTCCACGCCGAGGAGCCCGAGCCAACATCACTTGCTCGTCCGCCATCACAAAGGCGGGCTTAAGTCTGTCTATACATATTTTCTCCCGACGACCCCCCAGCTCTAACAAAAAATGTTTGTCCCCTGGTTCCAGCACTCTGAACGGGCCATTGTAGCGTGGGCGCAATGGGGGGAGGTGGGCATCGTGCCTGACAAACACGAACGCCCCGTTCTTCAAAGTTTTTGGCACAAAAGCGCGTGGAAAACAGTGGTGGGCCGGGCCCAGTAGCGTGCCTGTGTCTGCGCTATGCTGCAAACGCTGAGACAGATAGTTGTCCGGCGTGGGATTATCTGGTAAAAATTCCCCGGGGAGCCGCTGTGGCTGAGAAAAAACAAGCTCTGCCGGGGAAGCCTCCAAATCCTCTTTTGGTGCGGAACGCAACCCTAACAGAACCCATGGCAACCGGTCTACCCAATTTGCATCTGTAAGCAAAGCCCTGAGCGCTGCTTTCAGCGACCTATGGAAACGCTCGCATAACCCATTGACCTGTGGGTTGTATGCGGTTGTGCGATGCATTGCTACCCCCAGGCTATGGGCCATCGCGGACCAGAGGTCGGAAACAAACTGAGGGCCCCTATCAGACGTGATGTCCAACAGGATGCCAAAACGTGCCACCTATGTTGTCAAAAAGGCGCGCGCCACGTCTGTGGACGTGGTTGCCGCTAGCGGGACTGCTTCTGGCCAGCGTGTGGTGCAGTCCACCACTGTCAGAAGGTGCGTGAACCCCTGCGATGGCGGGAGGGGGCCCACGAGGTCCACGTGAACATGGTGAAACCTCTTAGCCGGTATACGAAACGGCTCCAAAGGGGCCTTCGTGTGTCTGTGTACTTTGGCTCGTTGGCACACTACGCAGGCTGCAGCCCACTCTTTCACTTGTTTGCACAGGCCTGGCCATACGAACTTCGTTCCCACCATTTTGACTGACGCACACACTCCTGGGTGCGCCAGAGCGTGAACTGACTCAAACACTCGGCGGCGCCAAGCAACTGGGACCACCGGGCGCGGGCGTCCCGTGGAGACGTCCCAGATTAGGGGGGCTGCCGTCTTGCAGTACTCTGCTCTCCAGCCTTAACCCTGTTGGTCCAGACTGGAGCGCGCACACGTCCGCATCACCTATCTGCTCTGCGGCCATGGCTGTATAATCTATCCCTATGCAGACTGGGGCCACTACTGCACGTGAGAGGCAGTCCGCCACCACATTCAGTTTACCTGACACATGCTGAATATCGGTCGTAACTCTGAGATTGCGGCTAGCTGTCTCTGCTGCTGGCCTGACCATGGTTCCGAAACCTTGGCCATCACGTACGTTAGCAGCTTGTGGTCCACGAACGCAGTGAAGCTGCACCCTTCCAGCCAGAACTGGAAGTGGTGTATGGCCAGGTGGAGAGCCAGCAACTCTCTGTCGAACGCGCTGTATTTATGCTCACTGTCACACAAAGCCCTGCTCAAAAAAGACGAGCGGCTGCCAAGAGCCAGTGACACATTGCTCCACGACGGCCCCTATGGCCACGTCCGAGGCATCGGTAGTGAGCGCTATCCGGGCCGCCGGGTCCGGGTGTGCCAACAGTGCGGCGTTTGCCAGGGCTGTTTTAACCTCAGAGAACACCTGCTCCCGCTCTGGAGTCCAGTCGACTCTGTCCGCAGGCTTCCGTTTCTTGAGCGCGGCATACAATGACTGTATGAGCTGAACTGCGCAGGGAAGGAACCGGTTATAAAAGTTAACCATCCCCAAAAACTCTTGCAGCGCCCTGACCGTCTGAGGCTGGGGAAAATTCACCACGGCGCGCACCTTGTCGGGCAAGGGTATCGCTCCCTCTGGTGAGATGCGGTGCCCCAAAAAGTCAATCCCCGTCATGCCGAACTGGCATTTCGCCGGGTTGATTATTAACCCATGCTCCTCCAATCCCCGGAAAACCATCCTGAGGTGGGTTATGTGTTCGTCCTTGGACGCGCTGGCCACCAGGATGTCATCCAGGTGGACAAACACAAACGGCAGATCGCGCAACACCGCATCCATCATGCGTTGGAATGTCTGTACCGCGCCTTTTAATCCAAAGGGCATGCGTAAAAACTCAAACAAGCCAAACGGAGTTATTACTGCTGTTTTGGGTATGTCCTCCGTGCGCACCGGGACCTGGTGGTAACCGCGGACCAGGTCTATTTTAGAAAAAATGCGTGCCCCAGTGAGGTGAACGGTAAAATTCTGAATATGGGGAAATGGGTAGCGGTCATGCGCTGTGGCGTTATTCAGTCTGCAGAAATCTCCGCATGGTCGCCACAATCCATCGGCCTTCGGGACCATGTGTAGTGGGGATGCCCATGGGCTGTTTGAGCGCCTGATGATGCCCAACCTTTCCAAGTTGGCAAACTCCTCGCGCGCTATGGCCAGTTTAGCTGTGTCCAGGTGCCGAGGTCGTGCGAAAACAGGCGGCCCAGTGGTGGTGATAAAGTGTTCCACCCTGTGTTTAGTGATGGCCGCCGAAAACGTCAGGACCGTGAGTGCTGGGAACTGAGTGAGCAGAGTGTGGAACTTACCGCCTGGAACTGTGACGTTGGCTATTGTTGTTGGCCCGGCCCCTCGAGCTGTACAGGGGAGAGAATCAAAAGACATTGCATTAATCAGGCGTCTGTTAGCAACATTGACTAGCAACCCATGTGCACACAGAAAATCAGCTCCCAAGATTGGGAAACTGCATGCCGCTATGACGAATGTCCACTCGTACATACGGCCATGTAGGGATACAGTCAGTGTCCTCTCACCAAAAGTCCTAATGTCCAAGTGTTTACGGCTATCAGCTCAGGGCCACTAGCTCCTGCTAGCTGGTCGGTGTAGGACGGCAGGATGAGGCTTTTTTGGGAGCCGGTGTCTATGAGGAACCGTCTCCCCGAGCACGAGTCCGTCACATAGAGCAGCTTGTTTTCTTCACCGGCAGTCGCAGCTGCTACTGACTGCCGGCCTTGGCATTTCCTGAACGCTTGAATTGGCACGGTGGCACACATCTGTGTGCATTCTCTCCAAAGTAGCGGTGGTAGAAGCAGAGCGTGTCTCTCTGGCGCTTTCTGGTCCCCGCTGCCACTACCGTCGCCGGCTCCTCGCCTCCGCTGGTCGTCTCGCTGGGTTCCGACGCCGCCACGTTCACTGTGAGGGCTCTGGTGGTGAGGATGATCCGATCTGCCTCCTGGGCTAGCCCACGGTAGTCGCGTGCGGCCAGCAACCGCGAGTTGGCCAGGACCGCTCTTGCCTCTGTTGGGAGGTTCCTGAGGAAAAGGTGGGCAAACAGAAAATTCCCATTGTCTGTGCCCATCAACGCCAACATCTTCTCCATCAGTTCGACCGCCGACCCATCTCCTAACTCGGAGCGCCTCAGGAGCCTCTCTGCTCTCTCACAGTCCAAGAGTGTGTAGCACCGGGTCAGCGCGGCCTTGAGAGCCCCGTATTTATCGTGGGCTGGAGGCTGTTGGAGCAGGCTCACTACTTGCTGAGTCGTGTGAGCATCCACCGCTGCGATCACTTAGAAATATCTGGTGTCATCTGCCGTTATTCCCCGGAGGGCGAATTGAGCCTCGGTGTGGTGGAACCAAGACCGCAGGTTGTGCAGACAAAAGTCCGGTAGTTTGACCGAAACAGCGCACGTGTTGCTGGGGCTTTCCGTCCGGGTCATCTCTGGGATGCTTGCCTCATTGCTGGGGCTTCCCGTCCGGGCCGACTCCGGGGTTCTTGCCTTGTGTTCCATAATTCGTCAAGGGTCACCAGTGTGGAGAGTGCAAATAAAGGAACTAGACTTGCACAGCAGACAAACTTTATTTCTCTCTCTCACTTCATTCTTACACAGAAAAAGAATATTTCAATACACCAGGGTCTCTCCTTTTATATCACTCCATTCCTTCCCCCTGCTGCCTGAAATCTTGCATCACAATAGATTCACACATCCACCCCTTACTGTCCCCGCAGTTACTCCTTCCTGCTGCATTACCATAACTTCTCCCATTACAATACGTACTGTCCTCCTCCGTTTAATCCCCCACGCTCTACCGGCAGAGGGACTATTCCCCTCCCCTCTGCTTCCGGTCTGAGATGAATATCCCAGCGTGGGTTCCCTACAATATAACTAAACCCTGATAACACACAAAACAACAGTTAATATGTACAGCTACAACTCATTGTTGGCCCCCACCCCAACACACCCACCCCACAACTTGGGCATTTCACACAATCACGTTCAATTAAATAAGCAGTGTTGAGGAATTTTTTTTTTTTTTTTTAAAAACAGGGCAGTAATACAATGAGTGCATGTAAAGCATACAGTATTAACAGTGTGACTTTTGGGCAATTAAACATTAACATTTCTATCCCACCATGTTAATAGCCACCCCACAATCACCATACAGTCCCAATGGAAGACCCACCCCCTGGATTTCAATCTGGCGGATCCCTCCCAGAGCGTCTTCACCTCTGGGGATGAGCCACGTCAGCGTTTCCTCTCGTCCACATGCCGCAGCTCTTTGGGGTGTCTCCATGAGTCATCCGACAGCCTGAGATAGCCGTCCTCCCAGGCAGCCACCACCCATAGCTGCCCCTGGTCATCCCGTCGTTTTCTCTTCTCATGGACCCCCCTCAGCCGAGCCTCCCTCCTGGGCCGAACCTTGTCCTCGACCCGTAGAGGAGCTCAGCTTGGCTTCAAATGTCCACCAAAAACCACTGTGGCTCCTTGCCTTCCGGTACCACCAGGCCGAACTCCGGAAGCAGAGGGGACTAGTGTTTTTGCTTCATCAGCCATCCTGGGTGCTCCACTGTGCCATCAAGTTCCCACATCCAGGGTAACTTAGACACTGGCATCGGAACCCTCCTGCGATGACCCTTTACGGCACTGGTCCTGCTCATCTCCCAGAATTCTAGGCCAGTCACTGTCCCATACTGCACCATCCGCCACGCACGGAGCAGGTCAGTCCCACGGACCACAGCCCGACCACTCTTCTCCGAGCTGGTGATGATGAACCACAGGCCGTAGAACATATCACATCCCATTATGTTCAACCCACTGACGGTCACCACGAACTGGACATTGGACATCATTGCCAACTTGTACCTCACCATCAACTCCAGCGAACCCACGGCGGCTAACTTGTTTTCTCCATAGCCAAAGCATGACATCGACAGTCCTCTCACACGGTAATGCGGGAACAGACTCCTCACAGTCGGACAGTTCAACACGGAAATCGCTGATCCCGTGTCCACCAACAACGGCACTTCTGCACCATCCAGCAAAACGTTGCAATAAATCCACCCATCTGTGCTCGGTGAGACGGTATGGATAGCCATAGGGGTCACTGCGGCTCCGCCCTACGTCTTCGGTCCCCTCGCTCAAAATTTTTGCAGGCCCTGGTGAAATGATGCAGAAGACCACACTTGCCACAGCATTTGCCTTTTGCCGGACACTCTCTTTCCTTATACTGGTGCCTGGTGGACCCACAGCCATAACATCTTGGCGTACCCGGGGCAGACCTAATTTTTATAGGGGCAGCATATTCCTCTTCATCCACGCTGTCTTCGCTATCCAGGTCCACAGCCAGTGCCTTCAATCATGGTTCAGCGTGTCCCAACGTGGTTCTCTCACCAAGGTCCTTCGACAGTTTTTCAGCTGCTTCGAATTGTTGCGCTATCTCAATTGCCATGGCTAAGGTCAGTTCACCCGGGTAAGTCAGGAGCCTCGACCATGCTGCAGAACAAAGTATGTGCTCCGCCAGTTGATCACGGACCATCTCTTCTTCAAAGGCTCCAAATTGGCACTCTCCCACCAGCTGACGCAGGTCTGCAACGTAGCTCTGCACCGACTCTCCAGTCCGCTGGCGGCACTGCCAAAACCTGATCCTCTGGACTATGACATTTTCCTGAGCGTGAAAATAGCGCACCGTTAGCCCCACCATGTCATCAAAACTATCACACTCTCCCAGTGTGCTAAGAATCCGTTGGCCCTCTATGCCAAGATTATGGAACAAAATAGCTCTCACACACAGTTTCTCTAGCTCACCGAGGTTTAGGGCCACCATATAATTCTGAAAAGCCATGTACCACCTCGCCCAGGGAACAGGCGGCTCGCCCGGAACCTCCAAAAACGGCTGAATAGCAGAAACTGCTCTCGCCATACCTTTATCCTCGTCCCCAAATGTTATGTTCATAACGTACTCTCTCAAGAATCAGGCTGGAGGTGCAGTTGAATGTAGCTTTATTAGATGAACCACAGCAACACAGGTGCTCCATTAAGGCAGATGGTCGATGGCGAAAGAGACAGGGTCTCTTCCGCCTCAGCCCTTTATACCCCAGTGACGGCGGAACCGGAAAGGCGGGGCTGTCACCCCCACTACACCCAGGGTACACCCAGCACACTTTAACATCATATCTAATGCGCTTCACAAAGATCAGTAACTTGTGCTAATATTGGCTATTTAGCATCATAGAAGACATAATTATGAAATGATGGGATAGGCTCCAGCCCCCTCGCAACCCGAAAAGGATTAAGCAGTAGAAGATGAATGAATGAATGAATAAGAATGAAGCATTCTGCCTTCTCTGAGTTACTAAGAGGATGGAGACTGTAGTTACAGTGGTTGTCTGTCCTTGAAAATTAGATTTCAAACTAATAAAGCTGTTAGGTTGGCAAGTAAATTAATAGTGTCGTTAGCTTGATAACTAGCCACAGTCAGCTGGTAAGATGCTAGCGTCAGAAATCAGCACTTAAAAATGACTTTAGATATAATCTATAGATTATCCATCAAAACTGACACACTTTAGATTTGTAACAGCCTAATATTACATTTAATGTACTGATAAAAAACACTACCATAAAGCTTGTCAAATTTGCCATGTGACAGCAGATGGTCAATAACTGTCCAGTTTTGTCTGTTTCATTAACTACACAGAGCTCATCCACAATATTAGTGCAATACTGTTTGCATGATAATTTATAATCTGTAACATATCACATGATGTACAGAAACACGATTGTATTAACATGAGCATATTTAGAGCATACTTAGAGCTTAATCAGAATAAATTATTCTGTATTTTCATGTCAGGAGAGTAAATCTCACTAAACATAAGCAAAAATCTGTGATCATGTATACTGCATTTTATTTTTTCAACAAATGTGTAGTACATGTGTAGAGCAGACTGCTGTGGTAAAGTTTCAGCCATAAATACATTAAACTTAATTATTTTTTTAAATATTAATTTCTGAAAAGAGAAGAACCAGGTTTATGAGTGAATTTATAATTGTATCTAATATAAATCAGTGTTGACATTACTGTCAACTCAGGCTCAGGAAATATGCATTTCTTTTTACCATTTTCTATATGACAGGGGTCACCAAATAAAACTGCAAAAAGTCCAATAAGTCGGTCCTCCTCCCCAGCTGAGGTCCGAACTAGGTGTGGGAATCTTTCGGCACCTCATGATTCGATTATGGTTCAGAACTCCAGCTTGATTCTAAAACAATTCTCAATGCATCTTGAGACATTTTTTTTTTCTATTCAAGATCTTTCCCTCCCACTGTGTGACAAGTTGGCACTTTTAAAAGTATTTACTTCCAACATCTTTTATTAAAACAAATAGAAGACAAAACTGACACATGGTGGGCAGTGGTGGCCTAATGGTTAGGGATGTGGACTGGTGAGTGGAGGGTCACAGGTTCGATCCCTGGACCGGCAGGATCAGATGTGGGTGGGACAGATAGCAATGTTTGCCCCACCCTCCTAAACCCCACTGTGGTGCCCATTAGCAAGGCCCTTAACCCCAACTGGGGCTGCTTAGTGGTCAAAGGTCAGTCTGTGGTTGTACTGGGCAGCTTCCTAGTGTGAATGTGAACAGAACATCCTTGAAAAAGAGAGGTTGTCTCTCAGTGGAACTACCCTGTATAAATAAAGGTTAAATAAAAACCCCTCTCCCTGTAACTCCATGGTTACAGGGAGAGGGGAGGTGGAACTTTTTATGTTCAGTAACACATGGAGCTTTTACAGAGTTTTTAAGTGTCAGCCTTGTGTGTGTGTGTGTGTGTGTGTGTGTGAGTGTGTGAGTGTATGTGTGTGTGTGTGTGTGTGTGAGCAGCAGAGAACCTGTCTGCCTTTTGCAACCTGCTGCGTACTCTCTGGGGTGGTTGGAGCCGCAGAGTCTCTGCAGAGAGTGGCGTTCATGGGATAGCGAAGAGGGTAGTCTGCAGCAGGAGGAGAGCGCCCAAGGGCCCGTGACGTAATCTGTCGGGCGGTTGCTGATGCAGTAGGTCAGTTATACTTTTTTCCCAACAAAATAAAACTGTCTTCCTTTTCCCCAAATTGTATCAAAAGGCTTCGGGGTCTGGACAGAGGACTCTCGGGGTCCGGATCTGGACCGGAGTCCACCAGTTGTTGACCCCAGTATGATTTTATTAGAAGTCAGCAAGTCCTCCACCAGTAAGACAACAGAGGTTGTTTGTTCCAATACATTGTACTACAAATCCATAAACCATCTAGAACATAGATATGAGTGTAATACCCCCTTTACACAGAGGTGCAGATCTGGCCAATTTTTTTTATCTATCAATGACATTTAATGATTTCCACACTCTCCACAGTGTCCTCAGACTTTTGACTCAGTCCAAAACACACACGGATCTCCTAAATGACCCCTAAGATCAAAAATTGGTCCAACATCTCAAAGATCTCCATGCTGTATTAAGGGGCCCCAAGAGCATGTAGGTACAAGGTGTAGAAGACCATAGACAGGTTCCTGTTTTATGCCATCATGTGGCTGATTTATTTCACCATAAAAACTCTTAACATCACCTCTGTCTCCTCTGGCAAGGAGGAGATAACCATTAGGATCCTGCTGCTCTTTTTCCTCACCACATGTCAGTTTCCACCTTCACTTTATCAACTCAAGCACACCTGAACAGATCTGTTCGAGTTCTCAGTGTCTTTGCTGCTCTCTTTTCCAACATGACAGACCTCCTACCAGGCAGAGGAAAACATCAACATCAGACTAGAATGAATGGACCTTCATCTCTAAACATGAGAGACTGAACAGGAGGAATAACTACAGCCCCAGTTTATAGCTGCTGGAGGGGTGACTGATGAAAAAGTTCCCAACATTTAAAATGAGTGATATCGTCGTCGTCGGCCTCCGTCGGTCTATGATGACCATGGAAGAGAATCCTAAACGTCTACTCTGCTGGAACAGCACCGCCTGTGGCTGAACAGGCCAATGTGCGAATGGCAGTCCCTGTCACACAGGTCGCACTTGTGGATGGTCTCCGTGCTGCTGGGTCTGTGGCAGTTCTTCCTGCGGGTCCTTTTTCCATCTGCTGCAGCAGTCAGTCTCTCGTCACCCGCCTTGAGCTGTCTGGTCAGGGTGCCTCTCCATTTGGAGTGGTCCGTTGCAAGGTCCTCCCAGCGCTCTGTATTGATCTCCAGAGCCTTCATGTCTCTCTTGCAGACGTCTCTAAAGCGCAGCTGTGGGTGGCCAACGTCTCTCCTGCCAGTCGCCAGTTCTCCGTAGAGGACGGCTTTGGGGATTCTGCCATCCTCTATACGGTGAACGTGGCCTAGCCAGCGGAGCCTGCGCTGCCTGAGTAGAGTGATCATGGAGGGAAGGCCGGCGCGGGACAGAACTTCTGTGTTGGGCACTTTGTCCTGCCAGGATATGTCCAGGATGTGGCGAATGCAGCACAAGTGGAAGGAGTTCAGTCTCTTTTCCTTCCGGGCGTATGTTGTCCACGTCTCACTCCCATAGAGCAGTGTGCTGATGACACAGGCGTTGTACACTGCCATCTTCGTCTTGACAGAGAGTTTGGGATTCTCCCACACTCGTGTGGTGAGGCGAGCGAGTGTGAAGGCTGATTTTCCAATCCTCTTGTCGATCTCTGTATCAAGGGAGAGGCTGTTGCCGATCGTGGACCCCAGGTACGTGAACCGATTCACGACCTCCAGCTCGTAGTCGTCGATGGTGATGGTTGGTGGTGCTTCCGTGCCTTGCGCCAAGACGTTAGTCTTCTTCAGGCTGATGGTAAGCCCAAAGTCCTTGCATGCCTGGGAGAAGCGGTCCATCAGGGTCTGAAGCTCCTGTTGGGTGTGGGTTGCGACTGCAGCGTCGTCTGCGAACAGCATGTCTTTGATTAGAGCCTCGCGTACTTTGGTTCTGGCTTTCAGGCGGGCGAGGTTGAAAAGCCTGCCGTCAGATCTTGTGTGCAGGTAGATTCCCTCTGTTGCTGTGCTGAAGGCATGCCTCAGGAGCATAGCAAAGAAAATCCCAAAGAGGGCTGGCGCAAGTACACAGCCCTGTTTCACTCCGCTGCGTATGTTGAATGGCTCTGAGACGTTGCCGTCGTGCTGCACTATCCCCTGCATGTTGGTGTGAAACGATTCGATGAGGCTTTGCAACTTTGGTGGGCATCCTATCTTTGGCAGGATCTTGAAAAGGCCCTCTCTGCTGACCAGATCGAACGCTTTGGTGAGGTCGATGAAGGCGACGTACAGGGGCATGTTCTGTTCTCTGCATTTCTCCTGGAGTTGGCGGATGGAGAATATTATGTCGACCGTCGATCGCTCAGCGCGGAAGCCACACTGAGACTCGGGGTAGACACGTTCGGCAAGCTTCTGTAGGCGAATGAGAACAACTCGTGCGTAGACTCTGCCAACAACGCTGAGGAGGGAGATGCCCCTGTAGTTGTTGCAGTTGCTTCTCTCCCCTTTGTTTTTGTAGAGGGTGATGATCTTGGCATCCCTCATGTCCTGTGGTACGGCACCTTCCTTCCAGCACTGGCAGAGGACGTCATGCAATGGCAGCAGTAGGGCGGTCTTGCAGTGCTTGATCAGGTCGGGGGGTATGCCGTCGTTGCCGGGTGCCTTGCCAGCGCCCAAGCTATCAATGGCCTTGCTGAGTTCGTCGATGGTTGGCTCGGCGTCAAGTTCGTCCATGAATGGCAGGCAGTCGATGGCATCAAGGGCTGACGGTGTCACGGTGTTCTGTCTGGAGTAGAGGTCGGAGTAGTGTTCCACCCATCTCTCCATCTGCTTGTTCTTTTCTGTGATCATCTCCCCAGTGGAGGATTTGAGGGGGGCCGTCTTGCTCTGAGCCAGACCAAGTGCTTTCTTGATGCCATCGTACATACCACGGATGTTCCCTGTTATGGCAGCGGTTTGAATGTCTTGGCTGAGCTGAGTCCAGTATTCGTTGGCACAGTGCCGAGCAGTCTGCTGAACTTTGCTTCTCGCAGCCCTGAGAATCTGGAGATTCTTCTTGTTTGGGTACTTCTTGTACTCAGCAAGTGCTGAGCGCTTGGCTTCAATGACGGGGGTCATCTCGGTCAACTTGGCATCAAACCAGTCCCGTGACTTCGAGGTCTTCCTCCCAAAGGTAGCCAAGGCTGTGCGGTGGATGGTGTTTCGCAGCTCTTCCCACTTCTGCTTTGCAGATTCTCCTTCTTGTGGTACACCAAGTTCCTTCTCAAAGGTGGAGGCAAACTGCTCAACAAGTTCTGGTTGGGCCATCTTGCTGGTGTCAATCCGTGCCTTTCCAGGCTGTCTAGCATGATGGAATTTCTTCAGCTGCAGCTTGACCTTGCAACACACCAATGAATGGTCGGTGTCGCAATCTGCACTCTGAAACGAACGGGTGATTAGCACATTCTTCAGTGAGGTGCGCCTGGTCAGGATCAAGTCCAGCTGGTGCCAGTGCTTTGAGCATGGATGTCGCCAGGAAACCTTGTGTTGGGGCTTGGTCTTGAAGAACGAGTTTGTGATGCACAGATCGTGATATGTGCAGAACTCAAGCAGCCGCTGTCCGTTGTCGTTCATTCTGCCCACGCCAAATGGTCCAAGACAGGAGGGCCAGGAGTCATGGTCAGCACCCACTCTGGCATTGAAGTCTCCAAGGAGAATGAGTTGTTCAGAGTTGGGGATGATCCTGACAGTTGTTGCAAGATTCTCGTAGAACTCGTCTTTTGCCTCTGGTGTGGCTGTCAGTGTTGGGGCATACACACTGACGAGGGTGACTGGGCCTTGAGTGGTGTTCAGGTGGAGGGTGAGGAGTTGTGCAGAGCCATTGCTGCCCGGTTCCACCATCTTCAGCAAGGTGTTCTTCACTGCGAAGCCCACTCCGTGTTCCCTGTGTTCGTCACTGCCCTTTCCCTGCCAGTAGAACGTGTAGTCCTTCTCTCTCAGTGTGCCTGCGTCAGCCGACCGTGTTTCCTGGAGAGTGGTGATATCCACTTCCAGTCTCTTCAGCTCATTATTGATGATGGCAGTCTTCCTGGTGTCGTTGATGTCCTTGAGGTTAGCAGTGAGTCCTGTCATCATAGTGCGGACGTTCCAAGTTCCCAGTTTTAGAGTTGGTCTCTTTTGTTTTTTTGTCTTGCCTGGTGCGAAGGTTCTCAGCCTGCTGTTCGGACTTCTCCTCATCCCCATGCACCCAATGAGGAAAGCAAGCTGTGGTAGGACAACACCTTATTGGGTGGGGGCTGCCCAGCTTGAGGCGGGCGGTAGCTGTCCATTGAGATCCGATGATCCCTCCCACTGTCGGGAACAACCCCTGGCACCGCGCTCTACGCCAATTGAGCGGTGGCTTATAACCGGTAACTGTCATTCCCCGTGTTTTGTCTACGCCAAAGGCGAAGCTGGAGTGTCCTCTCCAGTGATCCGGTGTTCTACCTTCCAGCGTTGGGCGTTGGTAGGATTCAAGCCTGGACAGGAAGATATGGAGGACAAGATGTTGCCCATGCAGCATGTCCCCCCTCTCCACGTCACTGATGAATCCAAAGGAACAGCAGGGCTGCTACAGTTTGGCACCAGCACCATCGCAGGAGCTGCCAGAACGATGTTGAGCACAACAGAGAACTGCCTTAGGGACTCCGACTCTGGATTTTTCCTCAGGGTTGACTCCCAAAGCCTTTCCTGTGACCGGGTGTGCCGCAAGGCAGCGGAGGTTTGAAATCAGGGTTTACCTTCCCCTAGATGGGCTACCTTCCCAGGTTGATGAGCCATCATCTACCCGAAGCATCTGGTTTTAAGGCGCCAGAGATCCGCCCTCGCCCCTTCTCCTATTAGTAAAAGCAGTTCCGCCGGGCTTAGAGACTAAACCACACGGACAGGCTAGGAGTTGGACTTCGTTGTCAGAGTCTTTTCGAGACGCACGCCATAAGGAGCATTTTATGAGCACTGGGAGCTTAACCCCAGTGCCGCTCCTGTTACAGCCCGAGTGCTGGTTCTGTCCACACTCGGATCTTGTACCTTTTCCTGGCTTTGACAGCACAGGTTTCCTTGTAGCTCCCCGGGCTCTTATTGTGACAGCGCCCGGTGGAGCTCCCTGCTGTCACGGTCAACAGCTGTGCTGCATTCGGGGTCATTAGTGACCGAGGTTATAAGCAGGCGCTGAATGCTCCCCGATGCAGCAGTCTCTGTTTACGTTCCTGTTAACCTTCGCTGTTAACGTTCGCTGTTAACGTTCCTGTTAATCTTCCCGTTGAGCTACCTGTTAGGATACGCTCTGTTCCGGTTATACTTTCCCGTTAAGGTACGTCCTGTGGTTGTCTTACCCGCACTATTGTGTGTATCATTCCCTGTTATCGCACCTCTTAATAAACATCACTGCAACTCACTGGTGACTGCTGGCGTCTTATGGTGGCTCGTGAGGGCCACCGTGACAGTAGACTGCTGCCAGTACGTCCGGAGAGGGGCGTCGCGCCGAGACACCATTCACCATGAGTATAGCAGTATTGGACTGTTGTTCCTACCTGTCTGGGTACCGTTGCTGAAGGATGCCGTCGCGGAGGTCCCGCACTCAGAGTCCGAGCAATGTCCTCGCAGACGCCCTCGAGTGCGTGGACGAAATCCTCAACACCGCTTCCCTCCTCGACTTCAGCAGCAACATGCTCTGGTATCTGGACCAAGCTGAGGAGGTCCTCGACTATCTCCCCTGCTTCGCCTGTCATCCTGAGGTGAGCGCGAGGAGGTTGGACATTGCCGCACAGTGAGAAGTACTCCTTGGGTTGGAGGGAAATCCCGGCAGGAAGCTGAAGAGGAGGAGACATCACCCTTCGCTTCGGGATCCCGCTCCTGCCTCCGCTCCAGCCCGGGAGTTCGTGCCATCCAGAGGTCTTTCCCCCTCCTGCACGACGTCACTCGGGATTCCCCCGGAGGAGCTGCAGCTGACTGCAATCAAGGTCCGGGACCGAGTGGCAGCTGCTCATTCCGCTGTGCACCCGTCCATAGTCATGAAGCATGTGGCGGCGGCAGTCAGACTGGTGGAAAGGAATCCAGAGCTGCGTGATTTCCCCGAGTTCAACGCCCTCCTCTCCTCTGTCTCCGCACAGGAGCGGCGGTTCCCGGGCCTCACCTTCGCTTTGCCTTCCACCAGAGATCGTCGTAACCTCCATAACCCTCCTCAGCATGAACCCCGTCCGGATCCAGCTCCGGGTCACCGCAAGGGCTCTATCCCTCGCACAGCTGCCTCTCCTGTGCCTCGTCAGAGGGGATTTCCTGCAGCCTCATCTCCCCCTGGGCTATCTCCCGCTCTCTCGTCAGCGTCCCATGCCCAGCTCATTTTGGCTGTCGCCCCCTCCTCCTCGACGCATTCCCCGGCCGCTGTGTGTACTCCGGGTCCAGCCCTGGCGAGTCCCGTCCCGGAACCATCTCCAGCGGGTCCACCTCGTCCATCCAGGGGGCCCTCTGTCACCATCCAGCGGGGAGAAGGTGGAACAACGTCCCCTACAGCAGGAACCATCTCTGCCCTGGGAGAAAGGCAAGTGCATGATAATTTGTTACATCTTAATTATGATCTGCCTTGTCTAACTCCTGGGGGCGGAGTTTGGGGTTCGCAGCCCCCCGAGCTTCCTCCACCTGCTGTAGAAAAGATTACTAAACCTGCTGCCTCTGTGTTCCCCCCTGTTGAGCGGTCCGCGGCGCCAGGCTGACATCGTCGGATGAAGAGGGGGCCTGCAGTGCTGGAAAGCCTGGATCCGGCCCTGCAGCCACGTCGTGGACGGAGGAGAAGATCGGACTGTGGCCCGGAGCCTGAGCCGACGAAGAAGCGTCCCCAGGTCTCCTCGCCGGAGCGGTCCGAGCCAGTGGGTCGAAGGTCCCCTGCCCCCACGCCATACGGGTCATCGGCGTGGACAGCAGCGTGGGAGGAACCTCAGGCTGCAAATGACATCCTGCCAGCTGCGGAGCCCGACGCAGCTGAGTTCGAGCCTGCTGACGAGAGTCGCCGCCCTGAACCTGGATCGTCGAAGTCCTGGGTGGCAACAGAACCCGAGTGCAGGCAAGTGCTCCCTCTTTTGTCTCTGTCGCCTGCGTTGGAGCATTTTTGCCTGCCTCTCGGGGAGGCGAGTGAGGAGCAGCTGGCTGCTGCACCCGAGCTCGTCTCGCTGGGTTCTGTTGCTACTGGTGATTCTGATCCCGGTTTTCTTGTTTCTGAGCCTTGTTGCAGTGTCGCCGGCGTGGAACGAGTCAGAGTCACTGGGTTGGAGGTCCCAGGTTCGGGGGTGGAGATCGTCAGCGGAGCTGCACCAACCCAATCGGGGTCCGACGTGGGTGCATCAGAGGCCCAATCGGGGTCCACCGCGGGGGCGGTTCTGGCCCAATTGGGGTCCAATGTGGGTGCACCGGAGGCCCAATTGGGGTCCACCGCGGGTGCGGATCTGGCCCAATCGGGGTCCAACGTGGGTGCACCGGAGGCTCGATCGGGGTCCACCGCGGGTGCGGTTCTGGCCCAATCGGGGCCCGATGTGGGTGCAGCTGGGACCCAATCGGGGTCCAGCGGAGGTGCAGCGCCAGCGTGGTCCACGGACGGGGAGGAGCTGCAGACCTTTCACTGTCGAACGGATCACAGGCTCATCCTGGTCATCTGTTCCCTCTGAGTCACCGCCCCTGCGCATCATCGCCGGGGGTTGTGGGGGCTCCTGCTCGCTCGCCCCGGCTCTCCCGAGTTTTGTCCTCGTTAGGGAGGCCGCCGCGGGCTGTTTTGCCCCAGGACCGGTGGCTGAGGGACACGGGTCGGCCGCTGGAGGAACTGTTTCACCGGTTCGGCGCCTCGGGTCGGCCACCCAATGTGTTGTGTGTGTCTTCGGGCAACCTGGTTCGACCACCGGAGGAGCGGACGTGCTGGGCGTTGGACTCTGGTGAGCCGCCTGGTCATGCTCCGGCTCCTAAGACTACCCGCCAGCTGTTGGACGCGGGGAGACCACCTGAACTGTTCCTGTGGCGCTTGGTCTCCGCCGGTCAGCATAAGCTGTCAGGGGGGTAGTGGTTTTCTGGGTTAATCCGTCACGGTGATTGTTCTGTCTTTTTTTCCCTTGTCCTTGCTGTTCTGTGTATTTTGTGTTTTGGGTTATGTCTTGCAGTTGCCCTAGCATGTGTTATGTGGCCTTGTTTTTTCTCTGTATTTTGTCTGATTTTTGAATATTCGGTATTGTGTCATAGTCTTGTGCTTTCTTGTTCTGACCTGGTAGTTCTGGTTTTTTGTTTTCTCCATGTGTATTTTTTCTGAGTAGTAATTCTTGTCATTGTCCGGTATGTCGTTTTGTTCCTTCTGGCTCTCTCCCTCCTACCGGCGCCCCTTCCGCCCACCCTAGGGGGGTGGGGGGTGGGGGGCTTGGGTGTTACTTGGGCCGCTCAGGTGCTCGGCCTTGAGGGGGAGGTACTGTTACAGCCCGAGTGCTGGTTCCGTCCACACTCGGATCTTGTACCTTTTCCTGGCTTTGACAGCAGAGGGTTCCTTCTAGCTCCCCGGGCTCTTATTGTGACAGCGCCCGGTGGAGCTCCCTGCTGTCAGAGTCAACAGCTGTGCTGCATTCGGGGTCATTAGTGACCGGGGTTATAAGCAGGCGCTGAATGCTCCCCGATGCAGCAGTCTCTGTTTACGTTCCTGTTAACCTTCGCTGTTAACGTTCGCTGTTAACGTTCCCGTTGAGCTACCTGTTAGGATATGCTCTGTTCCGGTTATACTTTCCCGTTAAGGTACGTCCTGTGGTTGTCTTACCCGCACGATTGTGTGTATCATTCCCTGTTATCGCACCTCTTAATAAACATCACTGCAACTCACTGGTGACTGCTGGCGTCTTATGGTGGCTCGTGAGGGCCACCGTGACAGCTGAGAGCAGACTTTTCGTCTAAGTTTGATGGGATTATAGCAGCGATAGAAGCCATGAGAAAAGAAATAAGCGACTGTATGGAGCGAGTATCGCAGGCAGAGCTCCGGATCTCCAACGCTGAAGATGACGTCACCAGCCTGCAATTAAAGGTCCAAACATTGGAATTAAAAAATAAACGTCTGGAAGATAACGTCTTGGACTTAGAATCCCGGTCGAGACGGAATAATTTAAGGCTGGTGGGCCTCCCGGAGGGTTCAGAGGGACAGGATGCATGTTCCTTTTTGGAAAAGTGGATTCCAGAAGCGCTGAACAACGCAGATCTGCAGTCATCGGTCGTCTTGGAGAGCGCACACCAAATCGGCCCACCGAGAGATAAGAAGACACCACTGAGGACGCTGATTATGAAGTTCCTCAACTACAGAGACAAGATGACGGTCTCCAACGCAGCCCGTATTAAAGGAGAAATCAAATACCAGGATCAACAGGTGCGGTTCTACTCAGATTTGGCCACAGGAATCCAACAATTAAGGAAACAGTTTGACCCCGCCCGTAAAGAGCTGCACAGCCTCGGGATTCGTCACGGAGTGATCCATCCAGCAAGACTGCTGGTCACGTATAAAGGGAGAACCCATATCTTCAAGTCCCCTCAGGAGGCGCAGGAACTCATTAAGCAGATCCAAGGAGAGACTGGCGGGAGCTAAGCATGAAGCAAGAACAAGATATAAAGGTAGAATATTTAAGCATGTGTACAAGTATCTGACTGATCTGAAACATATAGCATGTCTACAAAATATAGATTGTATTATATAAAAAAAAAGCTATGATGTACAAAGTTGCTATAAAATTTTGGAGTTAAGTTGGAAAAACTACAGAAGAGAGTTATTGTCATGTTATTAAAAGTAGCAGAGTCAGGGTGATTGAGAGGAGAAAGAGTGAGTGGTTTGACTGAACCTCGCGGATGAGGAGCAGCCACTAGCAATAACGGGAGACAGAATTTTTTTTTTTGATTTTGGGGGGATTACCACCAATGTGGGGAGGGGGAATTTGTTTTTGTGTAGTTTGTGGGATGAATGTTCAACCATCCATGTTTTTGCTTCTCTGTATGAGCATGTTTATATTGCAAGGTAATCTCAAACTCTTTATTGATCATAGACCAAAGCTTTAATCTTAATTTAACATCATGGAATTGCAGAGGTCTACAAAATCTAAAAAAACTTAAACAAGTTTTGAATAAAATAAAAGACATAGGTTCAAAAATTGTGTTTTTACAAGAAACTCATCTAATAGAGGAGGATGTAAAAAGAATAAGGAGTAGATGGCAGGGAAGCGTGTTCACCTCATCATTTTCATCCCGAGCCAGGGGAGTTATGACTCTCATACATAAAACAGTTCCATTTCAAGTGAGAAATGTAATTGGAGATAAATTGGGAAGATATCTAATCATCCAAGGATCTTTGTTATTAGAAAATATAAATCTGGTGAACTTATGTGGTCCCAATATAGATGATCAAAACTTCTTCGTTAATTTATTTCTTATTTTAGCATCACTTACAGGGCAACATATAATAGCAGGGGATTTTTTTTTCCCACAGTATTTTTATTGAACCTTTTTTACAAACATAACACAAACAATCAAACAATAACACTAAAGTAATAAAAAAATGTACTAAAAACACCAACAACCACTAAAAGACAGGTCTTCAACAATGCTCCTCTGTTTAGTCTAGGCAATCCATTACATAAGTATACATATTATACATTCACCAGTTTGGAATTTACAAGGTCCACACACATCATTCACCTTCTTCTTCAAAAGTTATATTTAGATTCTTTACATAATCAATGAAAGGTCTCCATATATTCTCAAACACAATTTCCTTTGATTTCAGTATGTATGTTATTCTTTCTAGTGGAAGGTTTGTTAACATCTGTTTTAACCACTGAGTCACATCTGGTCTATGAGTCTTTTTCCACAATAGTGCAATACATTTTTTGGCGTTAAGCAAACTGAGGTCTATAAATGCTCTTTCACTTTTATTAAAGTTATGCTTTTCTGGATGCAGACCCAACAAAAACAATTTAGGATTCAATATGATTTGTTTTGAAATTATTTTTTCAATTGTTACCCTCACCTCTTCCCAAAACATTCTAATTTTTCTACATTCCCATACACAATGAAATAAGGTTCCTTTACTTTCCATACATTTTGTGCACGTATCTGGTATGTTATTGTTATATCTATTTAATTCCACCGGTGTAACATATATCCGTATTAACCATTTAAAATGTATCAATTTAAGACGTACATTTATTGATTTGGTTTGAGCTTCTGTACAAGCCAATTTCCATTGTTCCTCTGAAATTTCAGTTTGCAGATCTTCTTTCCAATAATTCAATCTTTTCTGTGAGTTTTCACTTGAAGATAGTGTCAATGAGTTATAAAACTCTGAAATAATACCCTTTCTCTTACTATCTTTCGTCAAAAATTTTTTCCAAGGATGAATAAATAGGTCGAGTGAGAGCATTATTTTGATTTGATCGAATAAAGTTCCTAAGCTGAAGATATTTTAAAAAATGTGTTCTATTAAGATTAAATTTGATCCTCAGCTCTTCAAAAGACATTATGTTATCTGAACATGACAGATATAAATCTTGAATCTTTTGAATCCCTTTTAAATTCCATACTTTAAATACAGCATCCGCTCTCCCTGGTGTAAAATATTGATTACCCCATATTGGGCTAAATTGTGACAATAAGTGTGGTTCTTTTAAATATTTTTTAGTTTCACACCATATTTTGATCATATGCTTTACAAATGGATTTTTAACTTAAACACCAATTACCAGTATTATAAGTAACGGACAGGTAGTTGTAGATCCTTTAGAAATTAATAGAGCCTTTAGAGATTACTATGAAAAATTATATGATACAAATTATATGATACAAAAAATGAAACTGACTTAACAAAACTAAATGGGTTTTTGGATGGACTATCTATACCGTGTATTCCAAATGAAAACAGGGAGATACTGGAGTCTAAAATTAGTCAAGAAGAAGTTGGGCTAGCCATTGATAATATGAAATCAGGAAAAAGTGCAGGACCAGATGGTCTTCCAGTTGACCTTTATAAAAAATTTAAGAATAAATTAATAAAACCTTTTTTGGAAATGGTTTTAGAAGCATTTCAAAATAGTAATTTACCGCCATACATGAATAATGCCTTAATTGTACTGTTGCCAAAACCAGGTAAACCCTCTAATAAATGTGAAAATATGAGACCAATAAGCCTATTAAATGCTGACCTTAAGATAATCTGTAAAATTTTAGCAAGACGAATACAAGAAATATTACCAAATATTATTAACCGAGATCAGAATGGCTTTATAATGGGAAGACAAGGCTTCCATAATGTAAGAAGACTATTTAATATTATTTATTCTAATAAAGAAGCACCGGATACAGCTCTCCTATCATTGGACGCCGAAAAGGCCTTTGATAGGGTCGAATGGCCCTTTCTTTTTGAAGTTCTTCAAAGGGTTGGACTTGGAAATAATTTCATAAAATGGGTTCAGATAATATACAATAATGCTACAGCAGAAATCCTAACAAATAGCAATATCTCAAAATCAATAAAAATTAATAGAGGATGTCGACAAGGTTGTCCACTTTCACCTTTACTGTTTACTATGGCAATTGAACCTTTAGCGATGGCAGTACGTTTACATCCACAAATATATGGAATTAAAGTAGGACCAACAGAACATAAAATCTCCCTGTATGCTGATGACATAATTTTGTTTATGTCGAATCTTAAAAAATCAATTCCGACCTTGTTAAATTTAATAAAGAACTTTGGGGAAATATCAGGATATAAAATAAATAAAACTAAATCTTCAATATTAATGCTAAATGAGACCCAGAGAAATCACCCAGCTCCTGAGGTAAATCAATTCAATGTTGTAAATCAGTTTAAATACTTAGGAATTCAAATTGAGCCTAAGTTAGAATCAGTTGCCAGAGCCAACTATGAAGCCTTAATGATAGACATTAATGAGTTACTTCAGAGATGGATGTCACTACCAATGTCGATGATCAGGAGAATTAATATACTCAAAAGTAATATCTTACCCAAAATACTATATTTATTTCAATACATTCCTTTACCACCACCTTCAGATCTATTCTCAAGAATTAAAAAAAAGTTAGTGGAATTTATATGGAACAATAGGAAGGCTAGATTACGTCTGTCCTTACTATATTTACCATTTGATCGTGGAGGTCTGAAATGTCCAAACTTTATGTTGTATTACTGGTCAGCACAACTGAGGTCTATGACATATTATTTTTCATCAAATGATCCCCCTCACTGGACTGAAATGGAATCATACAATTTACCTTTACCTCTTCCCTTATTCATATACTCAGACTCGGCTAAAAAATTACAGAAACAAGTTAAAAATCCTATTGTAAAGCATATGATCAAAATATGGTATGAAATCAAAAAATATTTAAAAGAACCACACTTATTGTCACAATTTAGCCCAATATGGGGTGATCAATATTTTGCACCAGGGAGAGCGGATGCTGTATTTAAATTATGGAATTTAAAAGGGATTCAAAAGATTCAAGACTTATATTTGTCACGTTCAGATAACATAATGTCTTTTGAAGAACTGAGGGCCAAATTTAATCTTAATAGAATAGAGGGTTAGTATTAATGAAAGCGCTTTGAGTGGTCTTTGTGACTAGAAAAGCGCTATATAAGTGCAGGTTAGTTAGTTAGTTAGTTAATAGAACATATTTTTTTTTAAATATCTTCAGCTTAGGAATTTTATTCGATCAAATCAAAATAATGCTCTCACCCGACCTACTTATTCATCCTTGGAAAAAATTTTGATGAAAAATAGTAAGAGAAAGGGTATTATTTCAGAGTTCTATAACTCACTGACACTATCCTCAAGTAAAAACTCACAGAAAAGAATGAATTTTTGGAAAGAAGACCTGCAAATTGAAATTTCAGAGGAATGGGATTTGAGATTTGGGAAATTTCAATGGGAATTGGCTTGCATAGAAGCTCAAACCAAATCAATAAATGTACGTCTTAAATTGATACATTTTAAATGGTTAATGCGGATGTATGTTACACCGGTGGAGTTAAATAGATATAATAAAAACATACCAGATATATGCACAAAATGTATGGAAAGTAAAGGAACCCTATTTTATTGTTTATGGGAATGTAGAAAAATTAGAATGTTTTGGGAAGAGGTGAGGGTAACAATTGAAAAAATAATTTCAAAACAATTCATATTGAACTCCAAACTGTTTTTGTTGGGTCTGTATCCAGAAAAGCATAATTTTAATAAGAGTGAAAGAACATTCATAGACCTCAGTTTGCTTAATGCCAAAAAATGTATTGCACTACTGTGGAAAAAGATTCATAGACCAGATGTGACTCAGTGGTTAAGACAGATGCTAACAAACCTTCCACTAGAAAGAATAACATACATATTGAAATCAAAGGAAAATGTGTTTGAGAATATATGGGGACCTTTCATTGATTATGTAAAGAAACTAAACATAACTTCTGAAGTAGAAGGTGAATGATGTGTGTGGACCTTGTAAATTCCAAATTGGTGAATGTATAATATGTATACTTATGTAATGGATTACCTAGGCTAAACAGAGGAGCATTGTTTGACTTGCTTTTGTTAATGGTTGTTGGTGTTTTTAGAACATTTATTTTTAATTTACTTTAGTGTTAGTGTTTGATTGTTTGTGTCATGTTTGTTAAAAAAGGTTCAATAAAAAATATTGTGGAAAAAAATTAACAGCTTTGCCTTAGAGCTTGGCTCCCTCTTCATCACAACAGACCGGTACAACATCCACATCTCTCGCTCCATTCTCCCCTCACTCGTGAATAAGACCCTGAGATACTTAAACTCCTCCACTTGGGGCAGGAGCTTGTCCCCAACCCAGAGAGGACAATCCACTGTTTTCCGGCTGAGGACCATGGACTTGGACTTGGAGGTGCTGATTTTCATCCCAGCCAATTCACACTTGGTAGGAAACTGTCCCAGAAAGACTTGTAGGTCATTGCTGGATGAAGCCAACAGGACAACATCATCTGCAAACAACAGAGATGAGATCCTGTGGTCACCAAGCATGACACCCTCTGTTCCCTGGCTGCACCTAGAAATCCTGTCCATAAAAATTATGAACAGGATCGGTGGCAAATAGCAGCCCTGGTGGAGTCCAACTCTCACTGCGAATGAGTCCGACCGAGTGTTGGCAATACGAACCAAACTCTCACAACGGTCGTATAGACACCAGATAGCTCATAACAACAAGCTTGATACCCCATACTCCCGAAGCACCCCCCACAAAAAACCACAAGGGATGTAGTCAAATGCCTTCTCCAAGTCCACAAAACACATGTAAGCTGGTTGGGCAAACTCCCACGAACCCTCAAGGATTCTCGAGAGGGTAAAGAGTTGGTCTGATGTGCCATGGCCAGGACGAAAACCACATTGCTCCTCCTGAATCTGAGGTTTGACCAATGGCCTGACCAACCCTTAAAATGTGATTAAATTTTTCTTAATATTAATGTAAACTTATTTTGGGATCATGTCTAACCATACTATCAGTATTCAGTAGATCCAGCTCAAGAAGTTATTTAAAGAAAATGTAGTTAAACAAGTGATCCTCAAAATTACTTGATATACTTAATTGAATTAATTAAATAACAATAAGTATTCACTGAGCCAGAGAAGAAAAACGATCAGAAAAAAATCCTGATGCTTTAACTCAAGTTCATGTGACTGTACTCTTTCAGTATCTTGATTTCATTGATTTTAGATAAATGTGAGCTAAGTTTTTCTCATCATATGTTAAATTATTTTCCAGTTGTTTTCATATTCTGGCTTAGTGAGTACTTACTGTTACTACATATGATTTTATGATATTGGAGGGCAAATATTGGTAGTTTATATTTTAGTCTTCAGAAACAAAAAACACTTGTAAAATTGCAAAGCTGCAAATTTTAAAGCATGAGTGTGCAAACTTATTAGAACAGTTGGAAATGTCGATGAAAAAAGTTGAGCTATTCTATCCACCTCTGTAAACAAGGAGATGTTTCTGGAGTCACATGCTTCACTTAAGTGCCAATGGGAGTTAAGTTTTAGCACCCTTAACACATCACATCTCCTTAGAAGTTAAAGAGCTTACTGTCTTTCTCCTAGTAAAAAGTAATAATTTCAACATTGATTGATTGATTGATTTTATTTGAACATTCCGACAAAAGAAAAAAAGAATTTAAAACAAAAATCAAGCCAAAAATAAAATGTTCAAAAGGAATGAGAAGAAGCCAACGCTTATACTGTATAGTCCCACCCCTTTTCCATGCCCAACAAATTACAACATCACTCTTAGTCATCATTCATCCCACAACCACATTCACCATAATACACCCCATAGTCAAATTATGACACAACGACAGTCCACATTGGCAATAATACCAACATCCAACAATAATTGTAACAATAATAAATAAATACTTCTGGTATGTTCAACACAAACACAGACAACACCATCACCATCACAATCACCATAACACAATAACACACACAATAACAACCTTTTTTCATTGAAGACTCATTGTAATATTACTGCCCTTTATTTTTATATTGCTCAAAAATCATTTCTTTATATGTTGATTTAAATATATGGATGCTTGGACATTGCCTGTGTTTCTCCCCCAACCCATTCCACAATTTTACCCCACACACAGACACACAAAAACCCTTCCTAGTAGATCTTACTAAGTGCATTTTAAATTTTGTGTTCCCCGTAAATTATATTTCCCTTCTCTCTCACTGAAAAGATTTTGTATATTGTGTGGCAAAAGGTTTTTACTGACTTTAAACATTAATTGTGCTGTATAATAATGAACCAGATCCTGTAATTTCAATAACTTTGAATGTAAAAACAATAAATTAGTATGTTCAAGATACCCGACTTTGTGTATAACACGGACTGCCCTTTTTTGTAATATTAGCAATGAATTAAGTGTGCTTTTATAATTGTTACCACAGACCTCTATACAATAGGTCAAGTATGGAAGTACTAATGAGCAATACAAGATATAAAGTGATTTGTAATCTAGGACCTGCTTAATTTTATTTATAATTGCAATATTTTTTGCAACTTTGTTTTGTATGTATCTGACATGTGGTTTTCAACTAATTTTATCATCTAGTATTACACCCAAAAACTTGATCTCCTTAACTTTTTCAATAATTACATTATCTATATGAATATGTATATTGTGGAGTGTGTAAATGAAGAGGCAGATTCATTTCAGACGATTTATTATACACTCACATCTCACGAGCAAAGAACAGACTCAACTCTTCAGCAGGCACTCTCCTCTTAAGTTTCATGGCATCTCTCCACACACAACATGACATTTGCATCACATTGCATTCAACCTCCTACGTCCCTGACTCCTTCCTGCTATCTCGCCAGGAACCTCCTGCGTATTGTTCTCCCATGTTTATCCACTGTCTCTTGTCTGAGATGCTAAATAATCTGGCTCCCCCAAGGTGCTAAACTCCCCCCCCCAGCATCTTAGATAGAACAATAGAATAACAGTCCACATGCTGTGATAGAACAATAGAATATCAGTCCACATGTTGCTTGGGCTTCCGTCTCCTCCCGTATCTGCTGTAACTGGGGTTTACCGCCTCCGTGGTGCTGCTGTGCTGGTGGGGGGCTGCTGGGAGTGTGTCTGACTGCGGGTGGGCTGTGACTAGGGGGGGCCACTTCGGTCTGTCCGTGTGGCTGCCCTGGTGAATCGTTTCCCTGGGGAGCTCTCCGTGGGGGTCTTCCACGCCGAGGGGCCCTAGCCAACAGCACTTGCTTGTCCGCCACAACGAAAGCGGGTTTGAGCCTGTCTATGCCAATTTTTTCCCTCCTACCCCCCAAGTCTAGCAAAAAATGTTTATCCCCTGTTTCCAACACTCTGAACGGTCCATCATAGGGTGGGCGCAATGGAGGGCGGTGGGCGTTGTGTCTGACAAACACCAACTCCGTGCTCTTCAAAGTTTTAGGCACGAAAACACGCGGAAAACTGTGGTGGACAGGGCCCGGCAGCGTGCCTGTGTTTGCGCTACGCTGCAAAAGCTGAGACGGGGAGCTGCCCGGCGCGGGATTATCTGGGAGAAATTCCCTGGGCAGCCGTAGTGGCTGCGCAAAAACGAGCTCTGCCGGGGAAGCTTCCAGATCCTCTTCACCGAGGGTTGCAGCTGCTACCGACCCCCGGCCTTGGCGTTTCCCAAGCGCTTGAATTGGCACGGTGGCGCACATCTGCGTGCCTTCTCTCCGAAGCGGCAGTGGTAAAAACAGAGCGTGTCTCTCTGGTGCTCCTTGACCCCCGCTGCTGCTACCGTCGGTGGCTCCTCGCCTCCTCTGGTCGTCTCGCTGGGCTCCGCCGCTGCTGCGTTGACTGTGATCGCCCTGGTGGTGAGGATGATCCAGTCTGCCTCTTGGGCTAGCGCACGGTAGTCACGCGTGGCCAGCCACGGCGTATTGGCCAGAACCGCTCTCGCCACTGTCGGAAGGTTCCGGAGGAAGAGGTGGGCAAACAGAAAGTGCCCATCGTCCATGCCCATTAACGCCAGCATCTTCTCCATCCGGTCTACAGCCGAACCATCTCCTAACTCGGTCCGTGTCAGGAGCCTCTCTGCTCTCTCACAGTCTGAGAGCGTGTAGCGCTGGATGAGCGCAGCCTTGAGTGCCTCATATTTGCTTCTGGCTGGTGGCTGATCGAGCAGGCTCGCTACCTGCTGAGCTGTGCGGGCGTCGAGCGCTGCGACCACATGGTAGAATCTGGTGTCATCTGTCGTTACTCCCCGGAGGGCGAATTGGCCCTCGGTGAGGTGGAACCAAGAGCGCGGGTTGTGCTGCCAGAAATCCGGTAGCTTGACTGAAACCGCACACGCGTGGCTGGAGGTTCCAGTCTGGGCTGTCTGTGGGATGGCTGCCGCCTCGCTGTAGCTTCCTGACCGGGCCGGCTCCGGGGATCTTGCCTCGTGTTCCATAATACGTCTTGGGTCACCAGTGTGGAGTGTGTAAATGAAGAGGCAGATTCATTTCAGACGATTTATTACACGCTCACATCTCACAAGCAAAGAACAGACTCAACTCTTCAGCAGGCACTCTCCTCTTAAGTTTCATGGCATCTCTCCACACACAACATGACATTTGTATCACGCTGCATTCAACCCCCTACGTCCCTGACTCCTTCCTGCTATCTCACCAGGAACCTCCTACGTATTGTTCTCCCATGTTTATCCACTGTCTCTTGTCTGAGATGCTAAATAATCTGGCTCCCCCAAGGTGCTAAAATATCTTCTTTATTTTTACAATTACCAAATGTCATTACCTTAGTTTTATCTATATTTTGTGATAATTTATTACAATCCATCCATTTTTTAAACTTATTTAATTCATTATTTAGAGTATGGATTAGTAGATTATAATTATTTCCAGAATAAAATATATTAGTATCATCAGCAAATAATATTATTTTTAATAATTTAGAAACTTGGAATATATCATTTATATATATCTTAAATAATTTGGGGCCCAGTACTAACCCCTGGGGGACCCCACAGGCAATTCCCATACACCCAGACAGATATTCTCCGATCTTCACACACTATTGTCTCTCAAATAAATAACTTGTAACCCAATTCAGAGCCACTCCCCTAATACCATACATTTGCAGTTTATTAAGAAGTATTGAATGATTTATTGTATCAAATGCTTTTCTAAAATCTATAAATTGTTATGACCCGAGCGCCAATGTTATTTGCGCTCGGGCTATTCCTGTCAGGTCTTGACAGCGGCGTTGTTATTCTGGCTCTCCGAGCTCTTATTGTGACAGCGCTCGGGGAGGCTTCCGCTCAGCTGTCAAGACCTGAACAGCTGTTCTGCATTTACGGTCGTTAGCGGGCGGCTTCTTAAACCGACGCTAACGGCTGCATCCTTGCAGCAGTGTCCGTCGCTGATCGTCGGAGCGATCGTATGCTTTGGACTAATTCTACATTGCCTGTCTGTGGTGTGACCGTCTCATCCTGTGGACCTGTGAGTGAGCTTTTTAGCCTTACGCCTCCCTGTGTGTGTAGACTTGTTGGTGTCAATGCCTCAGCGGCCTGTATTATTGTAATTCTCACCGTAAATAAAGACTATAACACAACTCTCTGGTGACAGTGTGGCGTCTTATGGTGGCTCGCGACGGCCACCGCATGACAGTACACTGCTGCCACAAAACGGCGTTTACGGTGACGCCAACCTGAGACGCCTTTTCACCAGTGAGTTAGTGTCATAAGGACATCGCTTTTTCCTGTCTGGGTACGGTGTTCTGGAGGAATGCCATCGTGGAGGGGCCGTGCTCGGAGTTCGAGCCACGAGCTGGCGGACATCCTGGAGTACGTGGACGAGACGCTCATCTCTGCTTCCTTCCTGGACTACAACCATGGCGTACACTAGTACCTGGACTGCGCTGAGGATGTACTCAATCATCTTTCTCCCCACTACGCCGACCACCCAGAAGTCGACGCGAGGAGGGCTGATATCGCCGCGCAACGTGAGATACTCCGTATGGTGGAGGAGGAATACGGCAAGAAGCAGAGGAGGAGGCGTTCACGCTCCTCGCTTTGGGATCCCGTTCCTGACCTCGATCCACTCCAGGAGTTCACACCATCTGGGGGCCATCGTAGACGTCGGCGCCGCGGCCAAGGGCATCCCCAGCAAGCTCCTGTTCCGGATCCAGTTCCGGGCCGCCGGAATGACCCAGTCAACCAGTCAGCTGTCTCTTCGCCGTCATGTCAGGAGGGAATTCCTGCAGCTCCTCTTCCCAGGCCATCGTCCCCTGCTGTCCGGTCAGCATGTTGTGCCCGGCCCGCTTCGGCTGCCGCTCCCTCGTCCTCGACGCCCTCTCCAGCTGCTGTGTGTGACCAGAGTCCTGCTTCGGCGAGCTCCGCCCATGGGTCCTTTCTTACCATCCAGCGAGCGAGGGAAGGAGCAATGCCCCCTACAGCTGGCACCACCCTCCCTTCGGGAGACAGGCAAGTTCATGTTCTCTCCCCTACTAGTAATAGTGATCTGTCTTGTCTGACTCCTGGGGGTGGATTTCGGGGTTTGCAGCCCCCCGAGCTCCCACCACCAGCTGTAGTCATCTGTTCTGAACCTGCTGCCTCTGTGTTTTCCTCCGCTGAGCGGTCCTCGGCGTTAGGCCTACGTCGTCGAGCGAGGAGGAGGCCTGCGGCTCTGGGAATAATCCCGGCCCCGCAGCCACGTTTTGGACAGGGGAGAAGAGCAGACTGCGGTGTGGAGCCTGAGCTGACGAGGAAGCGTCCCCGGGTCTCCACGGAGGAGCAGCCCGAGCCAGCGGGTCGAGGGTCCCCTGCCGCCACGCCGTGCGGGTTATCGGTGTGGACATCAGCGCAAAAGGATCCAGCTGCAAAGACCATCATGCCGGCTGCGGAGCCCGACGCAGCTGAGTGGGAGCCCGATGACGAGCTTCTACCCGAACCTGGATCGACGGAGTCCTGGATGGCTCCAGAGCCCGAGTGCAGGCAAGTGCTCTACTTTGTTTTCCTTTGTGGTGTGTTACAGCATTTTTGCCTGCCTCGCGGAGAGGCGAGCGAGGGGCAGCCGTCTGCTGCGCCCGAACTCGTCTCGCTGGGCTCTGGCGCTGCCGGGGATACTGATCCCGGTCCTCTCTGTTCCTCTGAGCCTCTTCACAGTGTCGCCGGCTTGGAATCTGTCGAGGTCACGGTGCAGGAGGTCCCAAGTTCGGGGGTGGAGGTCATCGCCGATGCGGTACCGACCCAGTCGGGGTCCGATGAGGCCCAGCGGGGGTCCGACGCGGGGGCAGCTGTGACCCAGCGGGGGTCCAACGCGGGTGCAGCGGTGACCCAATCGGGGTTCGACGCAGGCGGAGCTACAACGGCCACATCGGTGTGGGTCAAGGTCGGTGGAGGAGCTGCAGACCCTTCGCCGCCTGATGTGATTTGGGCTTGTCATCACGATCATTCCCCTCTCAGGAGCCACCAGCTGAGGTCGTCAGCGCTGGGGGCTGTTGGGGGTTTTCTTCTTGCAGGCTGGTGCTCCCATGTAGTCTCGCTGTCAGAGAGGTCGCTGCACGCTATTCCTCCACAGTTCTGGTGGCTGAGGGATGCGGGTCGGCCACCCGAGGAACTGCTTCGCTGGTTCGGCGCCTTGGGTCGGTCACCCGATAAACTGTGTTTGTTACTGGGTGGCCTGGTTCGGCCGCCGGAGGATTTGACTCTCGGGGCCTGGGACTGGGGCAGGCCGCCCGACCACGTACTGTTCCCCGTGACTACCCGTGGGCCATCGGACGCAGGGAGGCCGCCGGAACTATGCCTGGGGCGTTTTGGGCGGAACTATGCCTGTCATCCTCTGTTTGGACCATACGGTGTAAGGTCATTCAGGATGATTATATTGCCTCATGTATGTTTGTAGCATGTTTTTTGTTTTTTTCCCCTCTCCTACCTGAGGGGTCATGGCATGTATTTTGTGGTCTTTCATAGGTACCCTGGTGTTTGAGGCTGATGTTTTTGGGTTAAACAGTACTTTTGTGTAAAATGTGGCAGTTTTCATGCACTTGGGTGACTTGGGAGCATAAATTGATCCATTGTGACATTTAAGAGTTTGTGTGTGTGAACAGTGTGGAAAGACCTTCACTCAGATGATTTTAGACCACATGAAGTCATGTAATCTGGAGTTAAACAGTTTGTCTGTGGTCACTGTGGGAAAACTTTATGTGTCGGGTAAATTATGCTCTGTATGGTTTGTGCCCCATGTATTGGAACTCTTGTCCTATTTGTTTCGTTATTTCTGTGGGAATGTTATGGGTATGTCAGGGGATGTGGGGTTTTTTTGGGGGGGGGCCTTGTTGGCATTTGTTTCGCTCCCTCCTTGCCTGTTCCTCCATTCACTCGCCCTGTGGGTGGGGGTGGGGTGGGGGGGCTGGGTGTTACAAGGCGTTTGGAGCCCGCCTTTGAGGGAGGGGTACTGTTATGACCCGGGCGCCAATGTTATTTGTGCTCGGGCTATTCCTGTCAGGTCTTGACAGCGGCGTTGTTATTCTGGCTCTCCGAGCTCTTATTGTGACAGCGCTCAGGGAGGCTTCCGCTCAGCTGTCAAGACCTGAACAGCTGTTCTGCATTTACGGTCGTTAGTGGGCGGCTTCTTAAACCGACGCTAACGGCTGCATCCTTGCAGCAGTGTCCGTCGCTGATCGTTGGAGCGATCGTATGCTTTGGACTAATTCTACATTGCCTGTCTGTGGTGTGACCGTCTCATCCTGTGGACCCGTGAGTGAGCTTTTTAGCCTTACGCCTCCCTGTGTGTGTAGACTTGTTGGTGTCAATGCCTCAGCGGCCTGTATTATTGTAATTCTCACTGTAAATAAAGACTATAACACAACTCTCTGGTGACGGTGTGGTGTCTTATGGTGGCTCGCGAGGGCCACCGCATGACATAAATACACCAACTGCATATTTTCCTTGATCTAATGCATTTATTATTTTCTCTGTTGCTTCCATTATCGCCAACAATGTTGTACTCTTTGCTCTAAATCCATACTGATTCTGGTTAAGCACATTGTGTTTATTTAAAAAGTCTTCTAATCTGTTGTTGAAAAGTTTTTCCAGAATCTTTGAAAATTGTGGGAGAAGCGATACTGGTCTGTAGTTTGTGTAGTGGTGTTTATTTCCTTGCTTGAATAATGGTATTACTTTTGCTATTTTCATTTTCTGCGGGAATGAGCCAGTTTGAAATGATAGATTACAAATATATGTGAATGGTTTTAATATGCCATCAACAGTTCTTTTTACTAGTGCCATATCAATACCATCACAATCAGTAGATAATTTATTTTTACTCTTTTCAACAACAGATTTTACCTCTAGTTCATCCACCGCTGTAAGAAAGATTGACCGAGGGTTATTTCCAATCAATGTTTCACTCACGGTGTCTCTTCCTTGGTTTGGAATTTTTGCTGCCAACTCTGGTCCAACATTTACAAAAAATTTATTAATTTTATTTACTACAATATTCTTATCATAATTATCACCACAATTATCAGTAAAATACTCTGGATATATCGTTTTCTTAGTTCCATTTTTCCTTAGTTTATTTAATATATCCCAGACTCCTTTTATATTTTTATTTTCATTTTGTAGAAGAGCTTGGAAATGAAGAGGCGATTTGATTTATAAACCAAGTTTAATAATCAGCATAATCAGCTCTTCTAACAAGTCTCATCTGGTGCAGAGAGTGGCAGAAGGGAAAAGAGACAGAATGTCTCCAGCTCACTGACTTTATACTGGCACACAATAAAAGACATGCATAACAAAGGCTGACATCCCTCATTATCTTAATCCCCCCATTGTCTTGGTATTTCCTCTCCTCGCCTTGGGGGGTGAGGGTGGCTCCTCCGGTCTCCTCCGCCGCATCCGGGAACGTCTTTGTTCTTCACTCGGCGGTTGAGAGCCCTTTGTCCTTTCAGAGGTGTGAAGTCCTTTACATATGTAATTACCAAACATTTCCACATGCTTCAACATATGTAGGTTATGGAATATATGGTTAATATAGACCACAGGCCCCCCAAACAACTAAGAAAGGACAACAGAAAGGTTCACAGTATAAGATAGTTATTATGACATACTAGGTGTTACATCTGTTGCCACGGAAGAAACTTTCCAGCAGCCATGCTCCTAAGAGAGTTCAGTGGTAATCATAACAGCATAGTAAAATCATAAGTCAGTCCTAAACTGTTGCAGCACAATTAGTGAATAATTGTGGAGTGGTTTGTATCAGTCCCTGTGCTGTCTGGGTTTTAATCTTCTCCCAAAGCTGCTGTAGGTTGGTTTAGGCGCCCTGCTGGGACCTTCTTGTGAGGAATCTGCAGTGTGGGAAGGAGAGAGGTTAACTGTTCCCTGCTGGGGGGCTGAGTCTTTTCTCTTGGGGGGTCTACCCCGCCGAGGTGCTCTTGCCAACTGTGCAGGCTCGTCTTTCAACAAGAAGGCAGGTTTAAGTCTGTCAATGCTGACTGTTTCTTTTCTATCCCCAAAATCAAGCACAAAGTGTTTATCACCATGTTCCAGCACTCTGTATGGCCCATCGTATGCTGGGCAAAAGGTAGGTTTTAAAACTTCATGCTTAACAAAAATGAACTCAGCGTTTTTTAAAGCCTGAGGGACAAAAACCCGTGGGAAGGAGTGATGAGCTGGACCGGGGAGAGAGTTCGGTCCGTTGTTGCCTAAAAACCTTGGGACTGGAAGGCGCCCTGGCTCTGGGTTCTCTGGTAAAAATTCACCTGGAAGCACACATTTAACATTTTCCTGTAGTATAATTTTTTAATAGTTTGTATTATTTCAGTTAATTTATTTTTATATGTTTTATATCTTTTTTCAGATTCTTTGGTTCTTAATTTAATGAAATTTTTAGAGAATTTTTCTTTTTACAAGCATTTTGTAGCCCCCTAGTTAGCCACGGGCAATTTTTGTATTTATGTTTTTTTTTTTATTAATTTCTTTAATTGGACAGTTTTTATCATATAATGATTTAAATATATTGTTACCGACCCGATATTCTGCCGGCCGCCGAACCGTAGTTGAGCAGCCCTGGGTAGCGCTAGCCCGTTTATCCTAGCGCGGCTCGTTAGTAGTAACAGCCAATACACAGTCCAACAAACTTTTCAAGTGGGAAGAACGAGGCACTTTATTTAAACTGCAGCAACTGTCCACACTTAGTGCTCGTCCAGAGCACACTGGCTTCTTACACTCTTCGTATCATTACGTACAGCTTGTTATACCTCCATCGCTACTCACGTCTCAGCCACAACAACGCCGCCATGGGCCCCCTTACGTCACTTCTCCTCCACACATACACACACTCACACACACATACACACCGCAACCTGTCCAGGTTAAAGGAGAGCAGGTTTGGCCTGCAACACTACCCCCACTCTGGATGATGAGCAATCTTTGACATCACTCCAGCACACGTCATTACATATCATGGTGAGAGAAATACAGTCATTGTACAAATGAACATTTCCAACAGTCCACAAATGAGTCCTCCACCTGTAAAAGGTGACTGAAGGCAAGGGGAAAGAAATATCCAAAGAATGTCTGTTAATGGCTACTGCATGTCCTCACACTAATGTAACACAAAAATCATTCATTCACATTGCGGTGACACCAAAATATGTGTGATAAAACCTTTGTTCTGTGCACAAGAGTTTGTAGGAGGAGAAACAAACTTAGACATCTATAAGCATCTTAAACCAAAGACTTCAGCTTACCCCTAGGGTTCTACATGCAAAGTGCTAATATCACAAGATGCGGCCACAACGACTGAGATATCAAATGCCAACTGTCACATACACATAGTGGTTAAAGCATCTTCAGTGTGCTCCAAAGTCTGTACAGCCCCTCAAACAGCCTGCTGCTAAGTGCAACTACAAAAATAGAACTCTTATTCCTTACAAAGTGAACACTTAGAAACGTAATTCCCTTTTTTTTTTTTAACTGAAACTAGGGAGTTCCGGGTAGACTACCGTTACTCCCGATGAGATCAGGGCGCATTCTTGCCCTCACCTGGAACAATGATCTCACCACTAAATAACTAAGGCAAGTCTATTCAATTCTTAATGTTCAGTGTGCATCCCAGTCACCAAACCTGTCAGGAGCCCCGCGGGTCCTCTGTGGCCTCTGAAGTGGTGCGGCAACAGGAAGACGACATCGGTCGCGTCCCCCACTTGAATCCTTAGCTCCGGCCTCATCCAGCCGAGGGCGAGAAGAACTCTCAGAAGGATGGTCGCAGTCTGGTCGAATTGTCTGTAAAGAGTGGGGGTCCGGAAGGGCCCCTGCCGTAGCAGCCTCCATCTCTGGCGAGTTGTCCCACAGGTCCAGAGGGCCGATGTCTGCGTTGTCTGCACCGTCGTCCCACACCGGCGGAGGAACCTCCACCGCTGACCATTCTTTGGCGCCCTGGAACGCCCAGCTGTTGTCCAGAGGGGTTCTGGAGTAGTAAGGTTTGAGTTTGTCATGGTGCACCACCTTGACTTTAGCCCTTTGGCTTTTCTGGATACGGTAAACCATGTCATCCAGCTGGCCCACGACAATATAGGGACCCTCGTAGGAGGGCAAAAACTTCCGTATTTTGTTTTTCACCCTCTTGGTGCCCTTGACCAAGTGCCATACTGCATCTCCAACCTTGTAGTGGATTTGGTGAATGTTTTTATCATACTGCCGTTTTGCACGCTCAGCAGCTCTCCCTAAGGTTTCACGTGCCAGCTGGTGGGAAAGCTCCAGTCGTTCTCTGAGCTGCATCACATATAAGGGAAGTGAGCTGCTATGGATGTAGTCAGGAGGCATACCAGACACCAAGTCATCTGGTTCCGTGACCTCTCGACCATAAAGCATCATGTTGGGTGACAACCCTGTGGAACTGTGCTTAGTTGCCCTATAAGCCATCAGTGCATAAGGAATCATCACATCCCAATCCCAGTGACATCTCTCAGCAGTTGTAACCAGGACCTTTTGCAGGGTGGCATTAAACCGCTCCACCTGGCCGTCGGACTGGGGGTGAAATGGGGTGGTACGGGTCTTTTCAATTCCCAGTAGGGCACACATTCCCTGAAACACAGCTGACTCAAAGTTTGTGCCCTGATCACTGTGGAGGGAGTGGGGCGCTCCGTGCCTACACACCCACTCCGAGGCAATCTTCTCAGCTACTGTTGTCGCTTGCTCATCAGGAACTGGATAAGCTTCGACCCACTTGCTAAAATAGTCCTGAACAACCACTATATAGCGATTGTGCCGCTCAGTCTCGTTTAACGGACCCATGAGATCAACAGCAATCCGTTCCATGGGGCTGCCTACTTTTACAGAGCCCATGGCCGCCTGTGGAGTTTTCTTGGGGTGAGCCTTGGCTGCGCAGATGGTGCAGGTGCGGCACCAAAGGGTGACATCAGTTTTCATATCGTACCAAAAGTACCGGGTCTTAAGGCGAGAAAGGGTCTTCTCTGCACCAAAATGGCCCCCCACCGGCCCCTCATGCATCTGTGCCATTACAGATGTGCGGTACGAGCTCGGCAAGAGAATCTGGGGGTAAAACATCTTTCCCTCTGTGCAGTAAAACTTTCTGAGTACAACCCCACCCCTCTGATAGAGTCGCTTCCACTGTGCCCAGTAGGCTTTGGTGGCGGGACTGCATGATGCCACATCAGCCCATGCAGGCAGTCGCTCCCCCTTCTCAAACCACATGGGCAAAGGTGCTATGTCCATGTCAGTCATTTGTGCTCCTTTTAACTGCTCTTGGGTCCAACCCCTGAACAGCTCAGTCTGAGATGGCTCGCTCACCCTGGTGATATCTGGATGAGAGAGAGGTCACCGCTATTGTTGGTAACATTGACTACCCCCACTAGAGCTTTCTCAGGGGATGCTGCTAGCGGAGCATCTTCCAGGAAACTGTTGGCAAGGCTGCACTGCACCCCCTTGCTTTGATGCAGGCTGCCGCTAGAGTCCGGCTCGGGTACGGTGCAGGGACAGGAGCTTCTACACGGCCTCCTGGACAAAGCGTCGGCGTTTTGGTGGAACTTTCCCCCCCGGTGGATCACCTGGAAGTCATATTCGGCTAGTTTCTCCAACCAGCGAGCAAGTTGTCCCTCTGGGTGTCTCAGCTTGGTTAGCCAGCGCAGGCTGCTGTGGTCGGTTCGGACGACAAAGGACCTCCCGAGCAGGTATTGTCTAAAATGGGAGGTGAACTCCACCACTGCTAGGAGTTCTCGCCTAGTGGTACAGTAGTTTTGCTCCATGGAGGAAAGTCTCCTGCTCCCGTATGCCAGCACCCTCTCCTCACCTCCTTGCATTTGGGAGAGGACCGCTCCAATTCCCCAGTCACTAGCATCCGTGTCCAGGAAGAGGTCACCATCATCAAGAGGGTAGGCGAGCACAGGTGCTGACGTCAACCGGACTTTCAGTTCCTCAAATGCCTCCTGGCAGTCAGCTGTCCAATTAAAACGTGCATACTTCTTTGTGAGTTCATGAAGCGGTTTGGCGATTGAGGCGAAATCTTCAACAAACAGCCGATAATATGATGCCAAGCCCACAAACTGGCCACCTCTGAGACATTGCGAGGGATGGGCCATTCCACCACCTTTTTTATTTTCTCAGGGTCGGTAGCAACACCTTTGGCTGAGACAATATGCCCCAGGTAGGGGACCTGCCCCCGGAACAAACAGCACTTGGATGGTTTCAGTTTGAGGTTGGCTTCACGCAGCCTAGTGAACACTTGGCCAAGCCGCTCCAACATTTGTGTGGTGTCCCGCCCCAGGACTATTATGTCGTCGAGATACACTAAGCATGTCTCCCACTGCAGACCGACTAGAACACGGTCCATGAGCCGCTGGAACGTTGCAGGTGCGTTGCAGAGTCCAAAAGGCATCACACTCCACTCAAAAAGCCTCTTCCGGGTGCAGAAAGCAGCAGCCTTGCGGGCTCTTGGGGTCATTTCCACCTGCCAGTAACCAGATGTCAAATCCAGTGTGCTAAAGTGTGACAGAGATCATCCTGCGCAGTTCGCCCCACACGGGACACGAACCCGCGACCTCTCAGTCAACTAACACACAGTTCGAGCATGGGAGACACAGCACGATCGCGCTGAGCTAAAGGTCCGACCGATAGCTCAGCGCTACCGATACTGTATAAGGCTTTGGGAGGGAGGTTTACTAACGTTCTACGCCGTACAGTACTAGTTGGCATCCGTTACACTCTCCCCCTTAAACCTCACTCCCATCCGGGTCACGGCACCAGTGTGACAGAGATCATCCTGCGCAGTTCGCCCCACACGGGACACGAACCCGCGACCTCTCAGTCAACTAACACACAGTTCGAGCATGGGAGACACAGCACGATCGCGCTGAGCTAAAGGTCCGACCGATAGCTCAGCGCTACCGATACTGTATAAGGCTTTGGGAGGGAGGTTTACTAACGTTCTACGCCGTACAGTACTAGTTGGCATCCGTTACAAAAGCACATGGCAGAAGACAGAGTGTCCAAAGTATCCTGAATATGGGGCAGGGGATAGGCATCTTTAATAGTTCGTTCATTTAAGGGGCGATAATCCACACAAAGGTGTGGGCTCTGGTCCTTCTTTCTCGCCATCACAATTGGTGCAGCCCAACTGCTGTTTCTGGGCTGAGCTACGCCCATCTCCAGGCTCTGCTGCACCTGCTGGTCAGCTGCAATCTGCTTATCCTTAGCCATTCTGCAGGGTGGCTGTTTAACAGGCGGCCCAGGAGTAGTTAGAATGTCGTGTTGCACAAGGCTGGTGCGGCCAAGGTCAGTGGGCCCCATGGAGAACACATCACTGTAGGACTGCAATAGGCCAGCCAGCCTACTATGGTCGTGCTCCGGTAGGTTGGTGCAGCTCTCTGCATACAAGGCCTGCAGGTTGGGGGGCACAGGAGTAGTGGCCTGGTCAACACGCTCAGGGACAGTCGAGACATCACGAGACCGAAGCTCCGCCTCTCCCAGCACCACTGCCGACTGGAGCACTCCCGCCACCACTCCCTTCTTCAAGGTGACAGGAGCTGCACCAAGGTTAAAAACTCTGATGGGGATATCGGTGGACTGTGGCGAGGAACTGGCATAACTTGTACGCACTCAGTTAAGTACAATAAAGAAGCCAACTCATCTGATTGTGTTTGTGCTTAATGGAGTGATTGGGGCATTGTGCTCCTTCAGCCTGTGGGTGATGCCACTTCCATTCTCCTCAGGACTCATTTGGTATATGGTTGCTACGTGGCTACAGATTCAAGATTCAAAAGATTCAAAGATTTTATTGTCAATACTACTATATGTGCAGGACATACGGGAGAATTGAAATGGCATTTCTCTCTCTCTTCATTGGTGTGCATTTTATAAAAAGAAAAGGAATAAGGCTGGATTATAAAAAAGAAAAAAAAAGAGCAAACAGCGACAGCAGCAGTCTATGTACAATCTATATACAGTGATGCAACCCGTGGTGCCAATGGCAGCCAGAAGGACTCTGACCTCTATAGAGGTAAACGATTAGTTTAGGTAAAAGATTAGTGATAATAAACCCAGCAATCTTATATTCAGATAGCTAGAGATGAATACCCGTAGTTGCATTTCAGTGTGGTAGTGTAGGTGCAGATAGTGACAGATATTTTTTTTTTTTTTTTTTTCTCTCGGCGCCACACGAGTAGGCTGCCTTTTGCAACAGCGGCTCGATTCCGAGTCTTTTTCCCTTCCTCTCTCTTTTGATCCGTCTTTTTTTTTCACCCCACTTATATCACGGACACACAGATCGTCCTAAATGTCTCCTGAGCCGGTGGACGGAGCCACTGTTTATAGCAGGATACGATACAGCAGAGAACAGCTGCTAGCATTCAACCGCCACCCGGTCCCATTGGAAAAACTCGACATACCGAGAGAACTGAGGCGAAAACGCCGCGGCTGCCGGGCTGGAGTAAGGCGGAGGACAAAAAATATAAGGTACAGACCCTCCCTTCCATCTGTTGTCATGGGAAATGTACGGTCGATACTGGGAAAGTTAGATGAGCTAGCGGCTATCTCCCGTTATGATAGCACATACCGGGAGTGCTCTCTCCTTTTGTTTACTGAGACGTGGCTAACTGAACTAGCAGCAGATGCTAACATTGAGCTGGAGGGTTTTCACATGATACGAGCTGACCGAACACCAGACAGTGGCAAGGCTAGGGGCGGTGGAGTGATAATGTATGTTAACAACAACTGGTGCAGACCGGGACATATCACTGTTAAACAACGACACTGCAGCAAAGACATTGAGTTGCTAGCTGTTAGCATGAGGCCTACATATCTCCCGAGAGAACACTCACACGTGATCTGCATTGTTGTTTATGCAAATCCGACGGCGAACGCTGGGACAGCACGTGACGTCATCCATTCAGTAACCAGCAGGCTGCAGACAGAACACCCAGATGCTCTTCTCCTCATCTCAGGCGATTTCAACCATGTTTCACTGTCTCCCATTCTACCCACGTTCACCCAGTATGTCACATGCCACACTAGAGACAATAAAACACTGGATTTATTCTACGCAAACACTAAGGAGGCGTACACCTCATCACAACTCCCCCCACTCGGGAGATCGGATCACAACTTGGTTCATCTCCGGCCGGTGTACAAACCCCTAGTGCACAGACAACCTCCGGCCATGCACACTGTGGAGTTATGGTCTGAGGAGACAATGGACACCCTAAAGGGCTGTTTTGAAGCCACCGCCTGGAAGCAGCTCTGCGATCCACATGGTGAGGACATCGATGGCCTCATTCACACCTTCACGGGCTACCTCAGCTTCTGTGTGGACAAATCCGTTCCCACCAAGACCATACGGCGTCACTCAAACAACAAACCCTGGATCAACCCTGAGATAAAAACACTTCTGAGAGAGAAGAAGAGGATCTTCAGGTCAGGGAACAGGGAGATGCTGAAGTCCGTACAGAGGGAGCTGAGGAGAAAGATCAGAGAAGGCAAGGACAGCTTCAGGAAGAAGATGGAGGACAAGCTGCAACAGAGCGACATCAGCGGGGTCTGGAGAAACCTCAAAACCATCTCGGGGCTCCAGAATACCTCCCCCCAGGCCACAGGGGGCAGGGAGTGGGCGAACAACCTGAATCTGTTTTTCAATAGATTTGACCAACCGCCCTCCCCCCTGACTGCACAACAACCACTGCTGCCTCTAAAGAAATCAAGTCCTGCTGCCCACTCCCCACTCCACCAACACCCCCCCACTCCCAACACACAGCCCCCCATCCTGACCCTGACCAGGACCCAGGTGAGGACGGAGCTGAGGAAGATCAAGGCGAGGAAGGCGCCGGGACCGGACGGCATCAGCGCAAAGCTCCTCAAGTCCTGTGCAGACCAGCTGTGTGGGATTGTGACGTATATCTTCAACATGAGCCTGAAACTGGGGAGGGTACCACAGCTGTGGAAAACATCTTGTGTGGTACCTGTACCAAAAACTTCCCACCCCAAAGACCTGAACAGCTACAGACCGGTGGCCTTGACGTCCCACTTGATGAAGACCCTGGAGAGACTGCTCCTTGCTCACCTCCGCCCCCTGGTGGAACCAGCGATGGATCCACTCCAGTTCGCCTACCAGCATGGCATTGGGGTGGAGGATGCGGTGATCTTCCTCCTTCACCGTTCTCTGTCCCACCTGGAGAAGCCCGGGAATATGGTGAGGATCATGTTCTTTGACTTCTCCAGTGCTTTCAACACCATCCAACCGATGATCCTGAAGGACAAGCTGCTGCGCGCAGGGGTGGACCAGCACCTGTCATCATGGATCCTGGACTACCTCACGAACCGGCCTCAGTTTGTGAGAACCCGGGACTGTGTGTCCGACACGATCATCAGTAGCACGGGGGCCCCCCAGGGAACGGTGCTGGCTCCCTTCCTGTTCACTCTTTATACTGCGGACTTCTCACACAACACAACACACTGCCATCTACAGAAGTTCTCTGATGACTCTGCGATCATTGGCCTCATCTCCAATGGAGATGAAGCTGAGTACAGAGGGCTTATCCAGGACTTTGTGGACTGGTGCCATCGGAACTGCCTCCAGATCAACGCGAGGAAAACTAAGGAGCTGGTGGTGGACTGCCGCAGGCATGGGCAGCCCCTCACAGTACCAGTAAATATACAGGGAACAGACATCGAGATGGTGACATCCTATAAGTACCTGGGTATTCATCTGAACAATAAACTAGACTGGTCACACAATACTGATGCACTCTACAAGAAGGGACAGCGCAGGCTGTTCCTGCTGAGGAGACTCAGGTCTTTTGGTGTACAAGGGGCGCTGCTGAAGTCATTCTATGACACGGTGGTGGCATCAGCCATCACTTTTGGAGTGGTCTGCTGGGGCAGTGGCATTACTGCAGCCGATAGGAAGAGACTGAACAAACTGATTAAGAAAGCTAGCTCTGTCCTGGGGCAGCGCCTTGATCCGATGGAGGAGATAGGAGAGAGAAGGACGGTGGCTAAACTGTCATCTCTGCTGGAGTCCGAGTTCCACCCTATGCAGGACATACTGAATGCACTGAGGAGCTCATTTAGCAGCAGACTACATCATCCCAGGTGCACAACCGAGAGGTTTCGTAGGTCCTTCCTACCAACGGCTGTCAGACTGTACAACCTAAGCAGGGCTGCTCGCAGAGATAGCAAAAAGACGTAACAAACTAATAGTTTTTTGAATGCAAAAGATGCAATAGACTTACACAATGGTCCCCTCCGGCATACAACTAGGAACATACCGGTCGCTATGGAGGGTGAGAATATGTATGGGCACATAATCATACCATGTAGGATAACTAAGTAGACGGTTATGCTGTTTCATTCCATCTAGCAACAATGCTCTGCACTGTGTGTGTTTATATATTTACATATTTATTCCATCTAGCTACAATGCTCAGCACTGGGTGTGTTTATATATTTATATATCTACATATTATTCCATCTAGCTACATTGCTCCGCACTGTGTGTGTTTATATACTTGCATATTTATTCCACCTAGCTGCAATGCTCCGTACTGTGGGTGTTTATATATTTACATATTTATTCCATCTAGCTACAATGCTCTGCACTGTGTGTTCATATATTCATATATTTATTCCATCCAGCTACAATGCTCTGCACTGTGTGTCTGTGTGTGTGTGTATATATATATATTTTATAGTAATACGTACATATGTATATTAGCTGCTCTTGCTTGCTTGTTTTTTTCTTGCCTTCTGATTGTTGCTCTGAGTGTTGCTATCCCTGTGCTGTTGCAATCCTGGAATTTCCCCGTTGTGGGACTAATAAAGGCTTATCTTATCTTATCTTATCTTATCTTATCTTATGATTGCACATGATCAGTTGTGGTTAATGTGCAGAGACGTATAGCAGCAAAAAGTACAACAGAACAACAGTATTATTGTTGGTGTGCCAGTCTTTCTGTGCCAATATCTGAGGTAGTTATTGTGCAAGTGTTACCATCTGGGGGGGTGGGGGGGCAGAGTTCAGGGTCCTGATGGCGTGATGAACGAAGCTGTTCAGCAGTCTTGTGGAGTGGGCCCAGAGGCTACGGTATCTTTTCCCTAAGGGCAGGGGGTGGAAGAGGGAGTGTAGGGGATGGAAGGTCTCGCCTGTGATGTTGATGGCTCTGCGGGTGAGGTGGGTGGGGTAGATGTCCGAGAGGGGGGCACCAATCTTGCTGGCTGCATCCACTATGTGTTGTAGTGTCTTCTGGCAGGCGGCGGTGCAGCTTCCATACCACACCGTGATGCAGTTGGTGAAAATGCTCTCAATGGTGTCCTGGTAGAAAGACTGCATGATGTTGGGTGGGACTCATGCTCTCCTCAGTCTGTGGAGGAAATGGAGGTGAGTTTGGGCCTTCTTGGCCAGTCATGTGGTGTTGTTGGTCCAGGTGAGGTCCTCAGAGATGTGCACCCCCAGGAACTTGGTGCTGTTCACCCTCTCCACAGCTGCACCATCGATGATCAGAGGTGGGTGTTGTGTGTGACCCCTCCTGAAGTCATCTACGATCTCCTTGGTTTTTCCCACGTTTAGGAAGAGGTTGTTGTCTTTACACCACTGGACCAGTTGGCTCACATCATTTCTGTAGTTGGCCTCCTCGTTGTTGGTGATGAGGCCCACCAAAGTCGTGTCAGCCGCAAACTTGATGTGGTTGGTGTTGTAGGCTGGTACGCAGTCATGGATCAGCAGAGTGAAGAGCAGCGGGCTGAGCACACACCCTTGTGGGGCCCCTGTGCTCAGTGTAATGGTCTGGGAGGTGTTGCTGCCAACCCGCACGTTCTGTGGCCTCCCTGTGAGAAAGTCCAGCATCCAGTTACAGAGAGGTTTTGAGTCTTAAATGTCTGAGTTTTTGTATCAGGTGTTGGGAGATGATTGTGTTGAATGCTGAGCTGAAGTCCAAGAACAGCATACGCACGTACAAGTTTTTTGAATACAGGTGGGTGAGGGCTGGATGGAGAACAGCAGCGATGGTATCTTCTGTGGATCTGTTCGACCTGTATGCAAACTGGAATGGGTCGTGGGAGGGAGGCAGGGTGGACTTGATGTCCTGCATGACTAGCTGCTCGAAGCACTTCATTATAATGGGGATCAGTGCTACTGGCTGGTAATCATTGTAGCTGGATGGGACGGGCTTCTTTGGGACTGGTATTATGGTGGCAGTTTTTAAGCATGTGGGGACAACAGCTTGAGACGGGGAGATGTTGAAGATGTTAGCCAGGACATTGTTAAGCAACTCTGCGCAGTCCTTCAGGACGCGACCCGGTATGTTGTCTGGGCCAGCTGCCTTGTGTGGGTTGATACTGCAGAGGGTCTTCTTCACACTAGCTGGATCCAGACTCAAGGCCAGCTCGTCTGGAGGAGGAGTGGTCTTCTGTGCTGGTCTGCTGTTTTGTGCTTCAAATCGGCCAAAGAAGTAGTTTAGGTTGTTGAGCAGTGTGATGTCACCCGCACAGATCTGAGGTGGAGGTTTGTAGTTGGTGAGGGTCTGTGTGTCACGCCAGAGAGAACGTGCATCTCTGGTGTTGCTGAAGTGTCCGGATATTTTCTTGCTGTGCTGTTGTTTTGCCTCCTTGATGCCACGGGACAGGTTGGCCCTAGCTGTTAGTCCTGCAGTGTCGCCAGCCCTGAAGGCTGCGTCCCAAGCCCTCAGGAGTCTGTGGACCTCTGCTGTCATCCATGGCTTCTGGTTGCCACGAACAGTGATGGTCTTGCAGTGAATAACATCATCAATGCATTTAGCTATGTATGCCACAACAACCTCAGTGTACTCCTCTAGGTTTGCGTGTCCATTGTGAGTGGCTGCATGTTTGAAAGTGTCTCAGTCTGTGGTGCTGAAGCAGTCTTTCAGAGCATCAGAGGCCCCCTCTGGCCACACACGTACCTGCTTCTTTGTTGGTCTGATGACTTCCACTCTAGGTTTGTATGCCGGCCTTAACAGGATGGTGATGTGATCAGAGAGGCCCAGAGGGGGAGGGGAGGGTTTGTATGCATTCTTATGGGTTGTGTACACCAGATCCAGCAGGCTGTCTCGCCTCATTGCAAAGTTTACATGTTGATATAGATTCGGTAGGAGGGCCTTTAAATTTGTGCGGCTGAAGTCTCCTGCTGTGATGAGAAATCCATCTGAATGTGCTGTTTGTGTCTCACTTATAGCTTGATAGAGTATTTTCAGTGCTTCCCTCCTGTCACTGGCGCTGGTGGGCAGGACATACATGGTGACAAGTAGAACCAATGAAATTTCTCTAGGCGTGTAAAAGGGTCTGCATTAGATGATCATAAACTCTGCCAAAGGAGAGCAGTGTCTGTGAACAACAACAGAGTCACGGCACCAGGCATCACTGATGTACATACACACACCTCCACCCCGGGTTTTCGCTCCTACCGTTGGCACTCTGTCGCTGCGATAGCATGTTAGCCCAGCTAGGTGAATGGCAGAGTCTGGAATATTGTCATTTAACAACGTTTCCGTAAAGATAAAAACACAGCAGTTCCGCACATCATGTTGTGTGGATCTCAGGAGCTGTATGTGGTCTATCTAGTTTTCAAGTGAGCGCACGTTGGCCAGAATCAGTAAAGGGATCGCGGGTTTGTGTGGGTTAGCAGTTAGCTTCGTCCGTATACCTCTGTGTTTACCTGGCTTCCATCTTCTCTCACATTGTCTACAGCGTCTCTATCTGGGATGGGGCCCGGCAGTCGAGTCCGAGGATGTGGAGGACTGGCGGAGGATCTCTAGGCCACAAAGCTCCTCTGTGATGCTTTCATCCAGGGCATATCATCTCCAGAAGGCTGTGGTGACTGTAACTCGTGTGTAGCATTGTATATGTACATTAAACAGTTTAACAACACCAAGTAGCGCAAAACACAAAAAATGGAGAGAAAACCTGAAGAAAGAGGCCACTGTGTGTTCACACACCACCTAAGTTGGCCTAAGTTACAGGTTCACTGAAATGAAATAAAATGGATGTAACCGCAAGTTTAAGAATGAAAGTGAACCTGTAGCCATTCATTATCCTTCATCGGTGGAGGCCGGCTCCTCCCAGTCATTAGAAAGTGGAAGAATGGGTGGATGCAAGGGATATTTATAAGGTGGGTATCCACAGGTGTGATTAATTACCTCCGCCAGGCCGAAAAGGCCAGGAGGAGGTTATGTTTTTGCCGGGGTTTGTCTGTTTGTTTGTCTGTCTGTCTGTCTGTCTGTTGGTTAGCAAGATAACTCAAAAAATCTTGGACGCATTTCCATGAAACTTTCAGGCGTTGTTGGAAATGGTACAAGGAAGAACTGATTACATTTTAGGGATGATCCGCATCACCGTCTGCATACAGGAATTTTTTAAAGCATTTTTCCACACTGTGACATATGGCCATTTCCAACATGTGTGCAGGCGCAATGGACGGCGCTGGGCGTCGTGTCTGACCAACACAAACTCCGCCTTCTTCAATGTTTTAGCCACAAAAGCATGCGGAAAACACTGGTAGCCTGGGCCCACCAGCCATAGGCGCTGCGCACATTGCGCTGCTTGTCGTGTCTGACCAACACAAACTCCGCGTTCTTCAACGTTTTAGGAACAAAAGCACGCGGAAAACACTGCTGGCCTGGGCCCGCCAGCGTGCCCGCTTTTTCTACGACGCTGCAAAACCTGACACGGCCACCTGTCCGCCGCCCGATTATTTGCCACAAATTCCCCGCCCAGCTATAGGCGCTGCGTAAAAACGACCTCTCTGCCGGGGAAAATTCTAAATTCTGTTTTGCCGCCGAGCGCAACCCCAGTATAATATAAAACCCACGGCAACCTGTCTAACCAATCTGCATCCGTCAGTGGAGGAGATGGACACACCAACACTTCAGTTTATTACCTCCGCCAAGGAGGCAATGCTTTTACAACCGTAAAACGGGGCTATAAGGGACGGCGGGGTAATATGGGACACTTTTCTAAATGTAATTCTGCTTTTTTAATTTTGCTTCCGCCTACATTTGATGAAGGATTCATGGATATTTGACAATAAAAACACAACTCAGCGTCCTGCTCAAAATAAAAAAAGCACAATTACATTTAAAACATTTCCCAGAAAAGTGTCCCTTATCAACCCGCCGTCCCTTATAGCCCCGTTTTACACTACTGAACCACTAATCCTATCACTATCACATTGATTGTCATTCATTAATTGTCTGTTTATTGCACTGTCCATGTCAAATAAACAAATAATCATTGTGAATCCAATTGCTAGTCATATCTTTTCATGCTCAGGGAATCTGAAAACATACACACAAACACTGTATGGGGGGAACTGTGCTGCTTGGCGGAGGTCTGCACTCTCCGAGTGCTTTTCTAGTTTGGTATAATGCTCCTGCCCCAAAGATCATAGTCACAGGTTCACTTTCATTCATAAAACTGCGTTTACATCCGTAAACGTACATTTTAAACACTTGGAATTTATTACACTACCCACAAAAAGTTAGGGATATTCGGCTTTCGAGTGAAATTTCAAGATGCACCTCAAATGCATTGTAACCTTTACAGGTGAACTTAATTTGACCTTCTCTAACCTTTTGAATGTACATGTCCAACTGTTCAGTGTTTCAGTACTTTTTCCATAACTTGCTGTTCTCTAACAAGGAGCTTAATGGCAAAATTCACAACAGGTGTTTGATCCATGAATCGACCAATACATTTTCTGGTTCAATTAGAATTGGTGTTTAAACAGTCCTCTTCATCATGCTGTTCAGATTTTGACATCATGAGACCAAGACGACACCTAACAATTGATCAACAGTATCTCGCCATTGTGAGGCTTCAAACAGGATGTTCTCAGAGGGAAGTGGCCACTGAGCTTCACACTGCATTCCAAATTATTATGCAAATAGGATTTTTGTGTCAAACATTCAGTTTTTTGTTTTTCAATTAAACTCTTGGATGGTATTGTGTCTCAGGGCTCTTTGGATCACTAATATCAATCTCAGACACCTGTCATAATTAGTTTGCCAGGTGAGACCAATTAAAGAAAAACTACTTAAGGATGTTCCACATTATTAAGCATGCCACAGGTTTCAAGCAATATGGGAAAGAAAAAGGATTTCTCTGCTGCCGAAAAGTGTCAAATAGTGCAATGCCTTGGACAAGGTATGAAAACATCAGATATTTCACAAAAACTTAAGCGTGATCATCGTATTGTGAAGAAATTTGTAGCTGAGAGCACAGATGAGTTCATACAGATAAAGGCATAATGAGGAAGGTTTCTGCCAGACAAATTCATCGGATTAAGGGAGCAGCTGCTAAAATGCCATTACAAAGCAGCAAACTGGTATTTGAAGCTGCTGGTGCCTGTGGAGTCCCACAATCCTCCAGAGGCTTGCAGTTGTGCATAAACCAACTATTCGGCCACCTCTAACCAATCTCACAAGCAGAAACGGTTGCAGTGGGCCCAGAAATGTATGAAGACTAATTTTCAGTCTTGTTTACTGATGAGTACCATGCAACCCTGGATGGAGTAGTAGATGGTTGGTGAATGGCCATCATGTCCCAACAAGGCTGCGACATCAGCAAGGAGGTGATGGCCGTCTCCCCACTACTTGTATTTAATCTGGAGGGGGAGCCGTAGAAGGCTGGCATCAGTAGAGCTCAGTAGAGCATGAGTAGAGGGTGTAATGATGAAGGAGCTCGGTGAGGTAGGGTGGGGCCAGGTTGAGGGTTTTGTCAGTCAAGAGGAGGATTTTGAAATGAATTCTCTTGGGGATACGGAGTCAATGGAGCTTGTAGAGGATCAATGCATCAGATTTATATAGTGCTTTATCATAGACACTCAAAGACGCTTTTACAGAAATTAAGGGTCATCCACCACCTGGATGGATGAAGCAGCCACAATACGGCGCCATCCCTTTTTTTAACCATTCACACACACATTCACACCAAGGGCCACTTTAGAGTCTTCAATTAACCTAACCTGCATGTTTTTTGGGATGTGGGAGGAAACCGGAGAAATCCCGGGGTAAACCCACGCATACACGGGGAGAACATGCAAACTCCACACAGATCACTGTTGGTCGGGGGCTGGAATCGAACCCACGATCCCACAATCCCCACGATCCCCCGGCCAAGGGTAAACTGTGCTGCCGCAGTGCTAACCACTGCGCCACCGTGCAGCCAATGGGGGTGATGTGGGTGTGATGTGGGGTGATGGGGGTGATGTGGTCACAGATATGAATGTGGGTGAGAAGGCAAGTAGCAGAGTTCTGGATGTATTGTAGCTTGATGAGGGTTTTTGATGGTAATCCATATAGGATACTGTTGCAATAGTCGAGATGGGAGGTGATGAAGATGTGGATGAGTTTCAGCAGCTGTTGGGGTGAGGGAAGGATGGAAGTAGGCAATGTTCCTTAAATAGAAAAAGGCTGTTTTGGTGATGTGTTTGACATGTTTTTCAAAAGAAAGTGTCTGGTCAAAGATGGTGCCAAGGTTATAGATTAGGGGAGAGGAGGAAATTAGGGATTTGAGTAGAGACTGATGACCAATGATAATGACTTCAGATATGTCACAGTTCAGTAGTAGAAAGATGAGTTAGAGCCATGATTTTATATCGTCAATGCAGTTTGTCAGGTTTAGGTGGGTGATAGTGGAGATGGACTTGGTGGAGAAGAGGAGCTGGTTGTCATTGGCATAACAGTGGAATTGGAGACCATGATGGCAGATAATGTCTCTGAGAGGGAATAGGTAGAGGGTGAAGAGAAGGGGGCCAAGAACTGATCCTTGGGGGACATCTTGAGGTAGGGGAGCAGTGGGGAGTTGCAGCTGTTGATGGAAATGAATTGTTCTCTATCAGAGAGATATCTGAACCATTTGCGGGCAGTGCCAGTGATATTGAAGATGGTTTCCAGTTGGGTAAGAAGGATGGCGTGATTGATGGTGTCAAAGATGGCGGAAAGATCAAGGACAATGTTCATGTTTCCAGCATCAGAGGAGAGGAGGAGGTTATTTATTTTTAAGAGGGCAGTTTCAGTACTATGATGAGAGTGGAATCCAGATTGAAGTGTTTCATACAGTTTATTGGCCAAAAGGTGGTCTTTGAGTTGAGAGGCTACTGACATAACGCACGGCTCAGGAGACACACACGCAGGCTCAGGGTAGATTCAACAGCTTTATTCAACAACAAGGGTGTGTGACTGCGTGTCTGTGAGATGTGAATGTATTGGTGGTGGACGTCTGCTTCAGGCACGGGGGCAGGAAGCCGTGCAGCTGGGCAACCCTACGGGAGAGAGCACAGGGAGAAGGGTAACGGGCACCAAACCAATACAGAGGGATAATGGGATATGCTGGCTTACTTGGTTAGTCAGGTGGCTGGCGTTGGCAAGGGCGTAGCCCGGGAGACAGCGACCTGGAGCGCCTGTGACAGCAGCGAGGAGACGGCGAAGCAGAGGAGAAGTCCACCGCCGGGAAATCCACCTGTGCACAGGGGAGATGACTGGAGAGGGAGGTAAGAGATTCTTACGTGAATGATCTTGCTGGTAGAAGGGGGTTCCTTGCAGCAAGCAGGCCGACGAGATCAGACGGCTTCAGGCCGAAGCCCAGGGCAGAGTGGCTTAAATCCCACGCCGCTGACGAGGTACAGGTGTGCGCGCAGCTGGCGCCGCTAATGAGCGGCGAGTCATGACAGCTACAACACTTTCCAATAATTTAGACAGGAAGGGTAGGTTGAAGATTGGGTGAAAATTATTAGGGATGTCAGAGTTGAGGCCAGGTTGTTGTTTTTTTTTAAATGAGGATGACAGCGGTGATTTTGAGAGATGGTGGGACAAGGCCAGTAGACAGGGAGGAGTTTATTGTTGCAGTGATTAAAGGGGTGAGAGAGGGAAGGCATGCCTGGACAAGGTGGGAAGAGATGGGGTCCAGGGTGCAGGTTGCTGACATAACGCACGGCTCAGGAGACACGCACACACAGGCTTAGAGTAGTTCAAAGAGTTTATTAACAGCAGGGGTGAATGAGTGTGTGTCTGCGGGATGCAGATGTGTTGGTGGTGGCGTCTGCTTCAGGCACAGAGGCAGATGACCGTTCGGCCGAGCAACCCTATGGAGAGAGCACAGGGAGAGGGTGACGGGCATACACCAACACAGGATGAATTATGGCAAGAGAGGATCTTACTTGAGTTGTCAGAATAGCTGGCACAGCAAGGGGAACGTAGCCCGGGAGACAGCCACCTGGAGAGCTCCGTGCAGCGGCGAAGGATGGGCGATGGAACGGAGATGTCCGCCGCCGGGGAATCCACCTGTGCACAGGGGAGCAGACTGGAGAAGGAGGTAAGGGTTCTTACCCAAAATAGCGATGCTGAAGAAAGGTATGCTCACGGCGGTGAGGAAACGAAGTCTGACGGCTTCAGGCCGAGCCTCCGGGCGAGGCGGCTTTTATCCCTCGCCGCTGATGAGGATCAGGTGTGTGAGCAGGTGGCGCCGCTGATGAACGGCGCGGCGTGACAGTACTCCCCCCTCTAGCAGCGCCTCCTGGCGATGGCTTATCCGGGTGCGCTCGGTGGAAGTCCGCGATGAGCGATGGGTCCAACACAAACGACGGGGGCACCCATTGTCGATGCTCGGGCCCATAGCCCTCCCAGTCCACCAAGTATTGCAACCCACGACCCCGGCGCCGGGAGTCCAGGATGGAGGAGACGGACCAGGCCGGGTGGCCACCAATCATCCGGGGCGCGGGTTGCGCTGCAGGAGGAGGGCAAAGGGGGTCGGTGACTGCCAGCTTCACCTTTGATACGTGGAAGGTGGAATGGATGCGGAGGGAGGGGGGAATAGCCACACGCACAGCCACCGGGTTGATGATCCGGGTGATGGGGAAGGGACCCATGAAGCGCTGTGCCAGCTTCCTCCTCTCGCCTTTTAGGGTGACGTCCTGGGTGGAAACGTAGACAAGTTGCCCAACTCTGTACGTCGGGGCAGGTCTTCTACGCCGGTCCGCCACGGTCTTGTTGCGCTCCGCTGTGCGTAAAAGCGCATGACGCGCGGCGGCCCAGGTGGAGCGGAACTGCCTCACGTGCGCCCTAACTGACGGAACAGTTACCTCGCTCTCCTGCGCTGGAAGCAGCGGGGGGTCGTAACCCAGGGACGCCTTGAAGGGGGACATCCTCGTTGCAGAAGAGCGGGCGGTGTTGTGGGCGTACTCCACCCAGGCGAGATGGTTGCTCCATGATGCCGGCTTGGATCTTGCAACACAGCGGAGCGCAGCCTCCAGCTCCTGATTGGTCCTCTCACACTGCCCGTTAGACTGGGGGTGATGGCCGGAGGAGAGGCTCACCTTGGCTCCCATGGCGTTACAAAAGGATTTCCAAACCTCGGATGAAAATTGGGGACCCCGGTCCGAGACCACATCCACCGGGATCCCATGCAGCCTGACCACGTGTTGGACGAGGAGGCCCGCCGTCTCCAGGGCGGTAGGGAGACCTCGCAGGGGGATGAAGTGTGCCGCCTTGGAGAAACAGTCCACGATGGTCAGGATGGTGTCGAATGAGTTGGAAGCTGGGAGCCCGGTGACGAAATCCAGTGCGATGTGCGACCATGGCCTGCCAGGGACGGGCAGAGGCTGGAGCAGACCCGCTGGAGGGGCGTTTCCCGACTTGCTGGTGGCACAAATTGGACAAGCCCGGGCGTAGCGGGCTGCATCCCTCCGCAGGCCTGGCCACCAAAAGGACCGTTGGAGGAGGCTGATCATCCGAGAGGTGCCGGGATGACAGGTGAGCCGGGAGGTGTGGAGCCAGTGGATGACCTCTCCTCGGACCGCAGACGGAACGAACAGTCTTCCCTCCGGTCCGCCGCCAGGATCAGGTTCCACCTCCTGTGCCTTCCGGATCTTGTCCACAATGTCCCAAGAGATAGCTCCCACGACGCACGACCTGGGCAGGATAGTGTGGGGCGTCTCCTCAGCCCCCGCGGGGGTGAACTGTCTAGAGAGGGCGTCAGGCAGGCCGTTCTTGGAGCCTGGCCTGAAGGTGATAGAAAACCGGAACCTGGCGAAGAATAGAGACCAGCGCGCCTGGCGGGCATTCAGGCGCTTGGCAGATCGTAGATACTCTAAATTCTTATGGTCCGTCAAGACCACAAATGGCAGGTCCGCCCCCTCTAACCAGTGGCGCCACTCCTGTAGGGCGAGTTTAATGGCCAGGAGCTCTCTGTCCCCCACATCATAGTTCCTCTCCGCCGGGGACAGGCGCCGGGAGAAGAAGGCGCACGGTCGCTTGGCGCCATCGTCCGGTGATTGCTGGGATAACACTGCTCCCACTCCCGTGTCCGATGCGTCCACCTCCACAATGCACTGCAGCGCGGGGTCGACCTGGCGAAGGACCCGGGGGGAGGAGAACTCCGCCTTCAGCGCCTTAAAGGCAGCATCGACCTCTTCGGTCCACCGGAACGGGACCTTCGGGGACGTGAGGCGGGTCAGTGGTCCGACGATCCCGCTGAAATTCGGGACAAAACGGCGGTAAAAATTGGCAAAGCCAACAAACTGTTGCACCTGCTTCCGAGATGCGGGAGTAGGCCACTCCACCACCGCCTTCACCTTCTCTGGGTCCGGGAGCACCTGGTCTTGGGCGATGATGAATCCCAGGAAGGATGTGGTCCTAGCGTAAAACTCGCACTTCTCAGCCTTCACGTACAAACGATTCTCCAGCAGTCTTTGAAGGACCCGCCTCACATGGATCCAGTGCTCGTCTCTGGACTGAGAGAAGATCAGAATGTCGTCCAGGTAGACGAACACGAAGAGGCCGATGAAATCCCGGAGGACGTCATTGATGAGGCGCTGAAAGACGGCAGGAGCGTTGGTCAGCCCGAACGGCATGACGAGATACTCAAAGTGGCCGTTCGGGGTACGGAAAGCTGTTTTCCATTCATCTCCCTCCCGGATCCGGACGAGGTGGTAAGCGCTGCGGAGGTCCAGCTTGGTAAACCAGGTCGCCCCCTGGAGGGAGTGGAAGGCAGTGTCCATGAGGGGCAGGGTGTAACGGTCCCTCTCAGTGATGTCATTAAGAGCTCGGTAGTCAATACAGGGACGGAGGGAACCGTCCTTTTTCCCTACAAAGAAAAACCCCGCCCCCACGGGTGATGACGATGGGCGAATAATCCCAGCGCTCAGTGATTCCTTCAGGTACGTATTCATAGTCTCCTTCTCCGGCGCCGACAGGCTGTAGAGCCGACCAGATGGCAGGGGAGCCCCCTGGCGGAGATTGATGGCACAGTCATATGGTCGATGCGGGGGAAGAGACATAGCTTTTGACTTGCTGAATACCATACCCAGGTCGTGAAAATCTGGGGGCACCAGTGACAGGTCCGGGGGTGCTGTATCCGCCACAGGAGGAGCCGCGGACGGGAAGCAGGCAGCGGACTGAAGACAGGTGCCCATGCAGAAGGTACTCCACGCCGACACCCCAGCTGACCTCCAGTCCAGGACAGGATTGTGGAGGCGTAGCCAGGGATACCCCAGGATGACGGGCGACACAGAGTTGGGCAGGACGTAGAAAACCATTTCCTCCCGGTGGTTCCCTGAGATGATGACTGGGACAGGAATGGTTTGATGGGTAACTCTCCCAAGGGAGGCACGGGAGAGATGGACCAGGGAGATGGGGTGTTTGAGCGCCTGACAGCGGATGCCCAATCGGGTTGCCAGGCCTTGTGAAATGAAGCTGCCCTCTGCGCCCGAATCCACCAGTGCGTGGGTGAGGTGCCCAGTGGAATTGTGGCAAAAACGGATGGGCAGCTTTAATTGAGTGAGGGGACTTTGCCGATTGACGTCCGCAAGGCCCCCTACAGTGACTCGCGGACCCCACCGTTTGGCTTTTGTGGGCAAAGCTCTACCGTGTGTTGATTGTCTCCGCAATACATGCAGAGACCCAACTCACGGCGGCGCTGTCTCTCTGCCAAGGAGAGCTTTGCCCAGCCCGTCACCATAGGCTCCGACTCCGGCTGTTGATAAGCTATTTGATCCACTCTAGCCTCGAGAGTGGTAAGCCGGTGTGCGAGCCCGCCGTCCGCCGAGCCGCTCTGCTGAAGCCGTACTGACATAACGCACGGCTCAGGAGACACGCACACACAGGCTTAGAGTAGTTCAAAGAGTTTATTAACAGCAGGGGTGAATGAGTGTGTGTCTGCGGGATGCAGATGTGTTGGTGGTGGCGTCTGCTTCAGGCACAGAGGCAGATGACCGTTCGGCCGAGCAACCCTATGGAGAGAGCACAGGGAGAGGGTGACGGGCATACACCAACACAGGATGAATTATGGCAAGAGAGGATCTTACTTGAGTTGTCAGGATAGCTGGCACAGCAAGGGGAACGTAGCCCGGGAGACAGCCACCTGGAGAGCTCCGTGCAGCGGCGAAGGATGGGCGATGGAACGGAGATGTCCGCCGCCGGGGAATCCACCTGTGCACAGGGGAGCAGACTGGAGAAGGAGGTAAGGGTTCTTACCCAAAATAGCGATGCTGAAGAAAGGTATGCTCACGGCGGTGAGGAAACGAAGTCTGACGGCTTCAGGCCGAGCCTCCGGGCGAGGCGGCTTTTATCCCTCGCCGCTGATGAGGATCAGGTGTGTGAGCAGGTGGCGCCGCTGATGAACGGCGCGGCGTGACAGTTGCAGTTTTAATTGCATTGATGAATTTGGAGAGGTCTGTAGAAGAGACTAGGGAGAACTCGGAAAAGGTTTCACTGGGTTGAAGGAGGGGTGTAGTTTGGAGGAGGAACTGAAACAGTGGTGGTTAAGCTGCTGTAGATGTTGTCTATTTTAGTTTGGAAGAAAGAAAGGAAGGAGGTGCATTTGCTGTCTGTGAATGACTTGGAGCTGCTGTCTTGGGGGTTTGAGTTTGTTGATTGTCGAGAAGAGTTCTTTTGGTTTTCCAGAGCCAGATTGAATCAGATTAGAGTAGTAGGTGGAATGGGTATGGGAGACAGCATCTTACATTGTAATACAGCAAATGATCTTTGAAGGCTTCGAGGTGAACTGAGTTCAGGTTTTGTGGTACATCTTTCCAGTTGTTGATCACGGGTTTTCATCAGGCGGAGATTGGGGGTGTACCAGGGGGCAGAGTGGGTGAAAGAGACTGTTTTGGTTTTGATGGGTGCAAGCTGGTTAAGGCAGGAGGAGAGAATGTGGTTGTAGTTATCAGTAAGGTCAGAGGGGGTGTGGAGATCAGTGAAGGGGGAGATGGACATTTTTTCTGAGGGAGGGGAAGAGCAAGGAACTGGAAAGAGAATTTGTTTTATGGAAAGTTGATTGTATGCTTTTGCTTTGGCAGTGGGATGGGAGTGGTAACAGTCACAGTGATGGCTAGGTGGTCAGAGATGGTGATCTCAGATCCAGACAGATGGCTGATAGTGAGTCCTGTGGAGCAGACAAGGTCCAGGGTGTGGCCACAGTTGTGGGTGGAAAAAATTACATGTTGGTTGAAGTTGAAGCAGTGGAGTAGTTCAGAGAAGTCTATTGTATCTGCAGAATTTGTGGCATCCATGTGACTATTAAAGTCACCAAGAAGGAGGATTGATGGAGAAAGAGGGCAAAGCTGACTGAGAAAACTGGAAAAATCAGAGGAAGGATGAATGAGGTCTGGAGGGCAGTAGATGACAGCAATGATTAGCTGTGTGTGGCCAGCAAGCTTGAAAGCCAGATGTTCAAAGGAGGGGGCAGACAGAATGGAGATGCAGTTTGTCTTGATATTCTATCGATTACAGCAATACCACCACCTCTACTTTCAATGCATGGTTTGTCAGTGTAGGTATATCCAGAAGGTGTTGACAGGTTGAGGGGTAAGTAGTCCAGAGGTTGTTGCCAGGTTTCAGTGAGACAGAGGAAGTCCAGTTTATTTTCTAGGATTAATTCATTTATAATCTCACTTTTCTTGTTGAGGGACTGAATATTGAACAGTGTCAGCTTCATTCTGTTTTGTATGGTTTGGTTGGACTGATATAATTGCGCCAGGACTCACAGACAGGGGGCGCGCTGGTACCTATTGTTGTGATGACGTAATTGGAGAGAAGCAGACCGTTCAGCTAATGAGATGAGATTGAGTGACTTGACTGTGAGAAAACAAACTTGCAACCAGATCCTCTGTGGATGTATTTGGGCCGCTGAAGAAGTCCATGATTTTTGATAGCAGAGATGCATGTTGGAACAGAGTAGTTGATGAGCTGGAGGAGCTTTGAGGCGGAGTGTTTGTGTCATGCTGGATGGTGAGTCAAGTTGAAAAAGGTTGAGGATTTGTCCGGGAGAGGAATCAATGACTATGAGGTGGAAAGGGCAGCTGGATGACTGCAGGAGCTAGCACCAACGACTTTATCACGATATTTTGGCACTTGCAGCTGCAGCTAGCAGAAGCCTAGCTAGCTACAGTATTCAGGTAGCTCACAGGAGAGCAAGTGAAACAGGTTGCAGTCGTAGAGCGACAGCAGGAGAAGCTGATCAGCTGTGGCCGGGAAGGAAGAGCAGAAGGCAGGGCTGCTATTTCAATAAGTAGTCATCTCGGTCACTGGTGGGTGACACAGCAAGCAGTGATCCTGAACGTGGTTAAGCAGTGCAGTCGGGATATGCCAAGCTGGTAGTGTTTTCTGCGAGAAAGGTCGAGCATTCAAAAATAGAAAAGTTCAAAAGTTAGAAAGGTTTTATTCCGATGTAGAAGCAGCAAACAAACAACCCCAGCGTCCTCTCGCAGCCGGAAACCCATGTTATTCTGACATCTTGCAAAGAAATTCAAGCAGAAACTCTCCAAAAACTCACAAGTTCAATGGATGCAAGAATTATGAAGGTTGTATCAAAGAAGGGGTCCTATGCTAACATGTAACTTGGCCTGTTAAGATGTTTTTGATTTCAGTAAATATGACCTCCTAATGCTGCAAATTCAACAAATGATGATTTTCAGTTCTTTACAACCAATAAAATGTTTTGAAACGCTGTTGTGCATAATAATTTGGACCAGTGCATTTTGAGTTTTTTCTTTTATTTTTAGCAAAAAAGTTATCATTGGGAGGTTTGGGAGGGCCTCTGATGCTCTGAAAGACTGCTTCAGCACCACAGACTGGGACACTTTCAAGCATGCAGATACACAAACCTAGAGGAGTACACTGAGGTTGTTGTGGCCTACATAGCTAAATGCATTGATGATGTCACTCAAGACCATCACTATTCATGCTAACCAGAAGCCATGGATGACAGCAAAGGTCCACAGACTCCTGAGGGCTTGGGACGCAGCCTTCAGGGCTGGCGACACTGCAGGACTAACAACAGCTAGGGCCAACCTGTCCCGTGGTATCAAGGAGGCAAAACGACAGTACAACAAGATATCCGGACACTTCAGCAACACCAGAGATGCATGTTCTCTCTGGTGTGGCAATACAGACCCTCATCAACTATAAACCTTCACCTCAGACCTATGCGAGTGACATCACACTGCTCAACAACCTAAACGACTTCTTTGGCCGATTTGAAGCACAAAGCGGCACATCAGCACAGAAGACCACTCCTCCTCCGGACGAGCTGGCCTTGAGTCTGGATCCGGCTAGTGTGAAGAGGACCCTCTGCAGTATCAACCCACACAAGGCAGCTGGCCCAGACAACATATCGGGTCGCATCCTGAAGAACTATGCAGAGAAACTTAACAATGTCCTGGCCGACATCTTCAACATCTCCCCGTCTCAAGCTGTTGTCCCCACATGCTTAAAAACTGCCACCATAATACCAGTCCCAAAGAAGCCCGTCCCATCCAGCTACAATGATTACCGGCCCATAGCAATGACCCCCATTATAATGAAGTGCTTCGAGCAGCTAGTCATGCAGAACATCAAGTCAACCCTGCCTCCCTCCCACGACCCATTCCAGTTTGCATACAGGTCGAACAGATCCACAGAAGATGCCATTGCTGCTGCTCTCCATCCAGCCCTCACCCACCTGGACTCAAAAAAACCTGTACATGCGAATGCTGTTCTTGGACTTCAGCACAGCATTCAACACAATCATCCCCCAGCACCTGATATAAAAACTCAGACACTTAAGACTCAAAACCTTTCTCTGTAACTGGGTGCTGGACTTTCTCACAGGGAGGCCACAGAACGTGCGGGTTGGCAGCAACACCTCCCAGACCATCACACTGAGCACAGGGTGCCCCTCAAGGGTGTGTGCTCAGCCCACTGCTCTTCACCCTGCTGATCCATGACTGCGTACCAGCCTACAACACCAACCACATCAAGTTTGCGGATGACACGACTTTGGTGGGCCTCATCACCAACAACGAGGAGGCCAACTACAGAAATGATGTGAGCCAACTGGTCCAGTGGTGTAAAGACAGCAACCTCTTCCTAAACGTGGGAAAAACCAAGGAAGTTGTGGTCGACTTCAGGAGGGGGTCACACACAGCACCCCTCTCTGATCATCGATGGTCCCACAAGTCCCACCCCCCATCATGTGTTCTTTCTACCAGACCAGCTGAATCATGGTGTGGTATGGAAGCTGCACAGCCGCCTGCCGGCAGACAACACACAATGGAAGCAGCCAGCAAGATCATCGGTGCCCCTCTGCCCCCCCTCAGACATCTACCCCACCCACCTCTCCCGCAGAGCCATCAGCATCACAGGCGACACCTCCCACCCCTTACACTCCTTCTTTAGCCCCTGCCCTTGGGGAAAAGGTACCGAAGCCAAGCCTCCAGGCCCACTCCACAAGACTGCTTAACAGTTTCGTTCATCAGGCCATCAGGACCCTGAACTCTGTTCACACCCCCCCCCCCCCCGGACAGTAACACAATCACCCACACAATAACTACCTCAGCTGTTGGCACAGAAAAACTGGAACAGCAACAGTAATACTGTTGTTTTGTTGTACTTTTTGCTGCTGTATTTCTCTGCATATTAACTATAACGATTTGCACAAATGCCATATCTGCTGCTGTCTGTCACTGCAATACTGATCACGTGCAGTCCTATCTGTTACAATCTGTACCTACACTACCGCATTGAACTGCAACTATGGTTATTCATCTCTAGCTGTTGTATATCAGATTGCTGGGTTTATCATCGTTAATCATTTATGTTTATGAAGGTCTGGGTCTTTCTTGTCGCCATTGGCACCACGGGTTGCATTACTGTACATAGACTGCTGTTGTTGTTGTTTTGGGTTTTTTTTCCAGCCTTATTCCTTTTCTTTTTATATGATGCACACCAGTGAAGAGAGAGAGAAACGTCATTTCAGTTCTCCTGTATGTCCTGCATGTATAGTAGTACTGACAATAAAATCTTTGAATCTTGAATCTTTGTTCAATAAAATTTGAATTATACTCTTAACGGTTGATGACCTGAAAATTATACTGACTGTCATCTGAATCGACTGTTTAGGAAAATCTGAGACAAACTCATTTGCATAATAATTTGGAACGTGGTGTAGAGTGTCATCAGCAGGTTGCAGAGATACAGAGAGACAGGAAGAATCACAGAAAGGCATAGAAGTGGATGTCCTTTGGGCACATCTCATGCTGATGACCGCTTCATTGTGAACAGTGCCCTGCAAAACCAAATGATGAATGCCACCCAACTCCAGGCACATTTAAGGGAGGAAAGAGGCACCAAAGTGTCATGTCAACCCATTCGAAACTGTTTACATCAGTGTGGTCTGCGTGCTAGATGACCTGCAAGGGTATCTGACCACACCACCAGGCACAGGCATCATCGTCTTGCCTGGGTCAGGGAGCATTTACGCTGGACAAGGGACAAGTGGGCCTCAGTGCTGTTCTCTGATGAAAGTCGATTCACGTTGAGCAGAAATAATGGCCACCAACACTGTTGGAGATGTCAAGGAGAGCGCTATATATCAACCACTGTTATCACCAGACAAGCCTTAGGTGGGGGTGGTGTTACAGTCTGGGTAGGTGTGTCTAGTCAATACAGAACTGTCCTACACCTTATGAATGGCACAGTGACAAGCCAATACCACCTGAATAACATCACTAATCCAGTTATTGTGCCCTTGGACGAACAACACAGGCCTAATTTCATCTTCATGAATGACAATGCTCCAGCTTATTGAGGTTGCATCATTAGGGAACGGCTGCTGGAGGCTGGGGTACCTCAAATGGAGTGGCCTGCACTTTCTCCAGAACTGAATCCCACAGAAAACCTATGGGATCAGCTGAGTTGCCGTGTAGAGGCTCATACCCCTGCACCCCACAACCTCAATGACCTGAGGGCCGCCCTTCAAGAAGAGTGGAATGCCATGCCTCAGCAGACAATAACCCAACTTGTGAACACCATGAGACATCGTCAAGCTGTAACTGTTGCTCAAGGGCACATGACAAGTTTTTGAGACATTGACATTTTTTGTTGTGGTATACCCACCACTGTTGTTGGCTTTTGTTTTAATAAATTGTTTGAGATGAGGAAATCACCATTGCATGCTTCTACTTAAATGCCTTACTTTCATAGTAGAATACCACTGTAGTGTGAACTTTTTACATTTTCCATAAATTTCAGCCAAAAGTCAAATTCCCTAACTTTTTGAGTAGAGTATATTGCAGATATTTAAGTTAATTGTGTAGAATTGTGTATATACAGTTTTTACTACCATCAAAAGTACCTCACACACTCTGCTCTTGAACAAGGTGCTACTTTTATTTAAAAAAAAATGAAAATAATTCGCTGCTGTTGTGCATGGATGTCTGCAGAACCCATGCAAACAACTCCCATTTATTTGCAATTTTCTGCACATTCTGCATTGTGCCTTTAACGAGCTTAGCTGGGTGTCTGCTTCTAGGGAGAGTAGTCGTAGTACTAAATCGTCTTCATTTGTAAACAGTTTGTCAAACTGTGGACTGGTGAATACCTAAAGTCTTGGAGATTACTTTGTAACCCTTTCCAGTTTTATGCAAATCAAACTGGAACCTGTCTTTTTTTAATTTATTTGATAAAGACATGAAATATAATTGTTTTTGTGGTGTTGGGTTAAGCCTGTTGTAGTTTGTTATACTTGGGATATAGATGTTGCTCAGATTTTGTGATTATTAATGCAGAAAACTAGACAATTCCAAACAGTTCACATACTTTTTCTTGCCACTGTTGAAATTTCAAATCCTTACAAAATCAAAGTCCACAAGGGGTCACTGTTGCTCCAGGATCACCTTGTCTCCTCCCTGACGAAGAGCCCTCTGCTACTCTAGATTTTCCAGCTCAATGATATTTCCCATCTGCTCCTCAGTGCACACCCTGTGCCTCGCTACACTGTCACTCAGTGGCCGGTCTGCTAAATGAGTGAGACAAGAGAGGTGAAGTGGAAGAGAGGGCTCAGAGCTGAACAGATGGGAAAAGCAGGTTCCTTTGGACAGGACATTATTCCAAAGCTGAGAGCAGATATTTCAGCTTAAAATACTGTTTGAAAATGAGATCTGGATGGTGACACAAATGGCTGATATGGAAATGCGAGTTTCTCAAAGCTAAAAAGCAACAGCTGTCAGAATCTAGAGCTACAGCTGCTGATGTGGTGTGGTTAAATTCTACTTTAGAGCAGATAAGGGTTGGATGAATTTCACATATCCACAGCAGAGACATACAGATGCACTGTGTTATGATTTCAACCCAGAGGAACAGCATGAGCTACATGAGCCATTAACACAGTGACACATTTACAGCTGAAAGCTCTATAAATAGAAAGTCTCCCCAATAGCACTTTTGATCTTTTTAAAGTCGTTCCCCTTTTAATAAGTGATGCATTAAGAAGAATACAGGGTGAGTACAGTGACAGCGGCTGTCAGTCTCTTTTATCCTTCTGCTCAGACGTGGGCCTCCCATCATGTGAGTGTTTACCTCACTGGGGTTTTTAAAGCCTCTAAAGAGTGTCAAATGTGTGAGTGGGGAATGAGGATTGCTCTTTCACTGTTGAGTGTTTTCTTGTGTTTGCACAGAGCTGTGAATGAAGCATGTCTGAGAGCAGAAGAGCCATTTCAACTGCAGTCTGTGGATATGGGGATGATTCAGTCAGAATGTGTTGACACAACTATCGTGAAGAGATCAACATGCCAAGGGCTTTGTTGTTGCCTGAGAGACAAGCAGAGCTAAAGGCATCAGATGCAGAGGCAATTTGTGAGGAGGGGGTGGTTATGCAGGTATGTGAGGGAGGAGTCTCCTGCACCCTGCAGATGATAAAATCCTCTCTCTCAACACTGTCTTATGTTCTGGACAGGTACTGATCACACTGCCCCAGGGGCTCCCTTGTAATGATGCTCCTCAAATGATGCTGATGATCACCGCCGCTGGAAAAAGAAACAGGCCATCTATACTGAATGGTTACCACGGCAACCAATGGTGACCCCCTTTAGTGCAAATCACAGGGCTGGTGGAACAATGACTTCAGTAGCTTGCACTGGCGATGCAGCTTTTGAATTTCCTCCTGAAGCAGACGAATCACATCAGGACCAACAAGTGCTGCTTATGTGCCCTTAAGCAACACGCTTATCCCTTCTTTGCTCCCATGGAGCTTTGCAGTGCCTTTCAGGTGAAATGAAAGCCTTTTCCATGGTGGAGATGATTTCTATGACTTTCCTCCCCTTATAATGAGACAGCTTTGCCTGTTTAGTCCTGTCCCTATGCTTTTTAACGCCTCCTGCAATTTATGAGACTCCTGAGGCAAAAGCAGGACAGGCCTATTACTCCAAATGATGAGTCACGGGTCTGCTGGCTGATTTCACTGAATCACAGGGGGATGATGGTGGAGGTGGTGGGGCTATGTGCCAGTGGTAATTGCTCTGCATGCAAGATGCTGTGTGAGAGCACCGGTGCTGACACGCTCCACTTCCCTCAACACGGTGATAGGAAGTGTCATTTGGCACTTTGAAAATATACCATGGCGATCTAAGTATAAGTCTGCCACTCTGAAGCTCCTTTTCTCTGAACCTTTGAGGTTTTTTTTGTCTCCTCAGGCTTCCCTTTTTTCCATCGTCGCCACTTGCTTCTTGCTCTGCGCCTGCTTCTGTCAACTCACTACACATGGCTGCTCACATCTTCCACGCAAATGTCTTGTGGTATAACAATTGTGTAAGCAAGTGGCTGTGAACCACGAAGATGACCGCAAAGACAGTTTCTCCCGGACTCTCCATGGCAACCTTGGCTGAGGTGTGGCCCCTTCTCTGCTTGCTATAGCTAGTCTCAACACACAAGACCCCCCAACTCAAGATTCAAGATTTCTTTGTCATTTAGTATGTACATGCACATAAAAAACGAAATTATGATCCCCCAGCATAACACAGTACCACAATATACATAGAGAATAAGTTTAAAAACAACAGCATAAAAAATAAAATACAACAATAAAATATCAGTTACACACCATGGTCAGACCAACCTAACAGAATACATATACAAGTTTAGCAGAAGTGAGGGGTAGGAAAAGCAATTGGCAGGGGAATAGGGCACAGTCCATTTATAATCCTGACTGCATGTGGAAAAAAACTGTTCAACATTCTGCCTGTCCTGGCCTGAAGACACCTGTACCTCTTCCCTGAGGGCAGAAGAGAAAACAAACTGTGGGAAGGATGGTAGCAGTCTTTAATGATGTTAATAGCCCTATTAGTACAGTGTTTATTGTAAATTTCCTCCATGGAGAGGAGGGGAACACCGATGATCTTACTGGCTGCTTTTACAACCCTATTCAGCTGGTGCTTCTCTAAAGCTGTGCAATTCCCAAACCAGGTAGTCAAGCCATATGAAGGGCCAGATTCCAGGGTGCCTCTGTAAAAGGTGGTGAGGAGCTGAGTGGGAAGACCTGCCTTTTTTTAGCCGCTGGAGAGGGTAGAGTCGCTGATGAGCCTTTTTAATAATGGCTGTGGTGTTGGTGTTAAAGGTCATGTCATCTGCCAGGTAAGTCCCCAGAAACTTAACATTGTTCACCCTCTCCACAAAAGTGCCCCCAATAGACAGTGTGTGATGGTACTTGCTCACCTTCCTGCAGTCGATCACCATCTCCTTAGTCTTCTCCAGATTAAGGTGAAGATTATGTAATCTGCACCACGTTGTTAGCTGGTCCACCTCCCTTCTCTACGCAGACTCATTGTTTTCATTAATCAGACCAACTACCATCATATCATCAGCAAACTTAATGATGTGATTGGTGCTGAATGTGGCAGTACAGTCATGAATGAGCAGGCTAAACAGCAGGGGGCTCAAGACACAGCCCTGAGGAGATCCTGTACTCAAAGTTCTGATGTTTGAGATAGAACTGTCCACCTTGACTCGCTGCTGCCTCTGCATCAGGAAATTGAGAATCCAGTTGCACGTGCCAAGGTCAACCCCCAGCAACCGTAGTTTTTCCACCAACTGCCCTGGAATGATGATATTAAATGCAGAGGAGAAGTCAATGAAGAGGAGCCTAACACAGGTATTCCTCTCCTCCAGATGTGATAGGGTGAGGTGAAGTACAGAGGAGATGGTGTCTTCGGTTGAGTGATTAGCTCTATATGCAGACTGCAGGGGGTCCAACTCTGGAGGGAGCTGGGCCTTAATGTGCCGCAAAACAAGCCATTCAAAACATTTCATCACTATTGGTGTTAATGCCACAGGACGAAAATCATTAAGGCAGTCAGGGTTTGGTTTCTTTGGCACGGGGATTATGATGGCACTCTTCAGGCAGGTGGGCACAGCACCCTGAGAGAGGGAGGTGTTAAAAATGTCTGCAAAGACATCTTTCAGCTGTTCAGCACACTCCCTCACCACACACCCAGGAATGTTGTCAGGTCCTGCTGCTTTGTGTGAATTAACCCTGGCAAAGACTCTTCTGATCTGGACGGCTGTCATCTGAAATGCCTGCTCAGAGGAGGATGATGAGGATAGAGGTGTCTGTACCTCATCATTATTGCTGCAATTTCCAACTTCAAAACGTGCATAAAAGTCATTGAGCCTGTCTGGGAGTGTGACATCCTTGTGGTTGGCCTTTGGGGGAGGGGGCTCATTTTCAACAATTGTATTAAAACCTTGCCACAACTGCCATGAATCTTTATTGTTCATAAAGTGGTTGTTTAGCTTCTGCCCATACAGTCTCTTGGCCTCCCGGATGCCCTGGGACAGATTTTGTCTTGCCAGCCTGTATACAGCAGTGTCTCCTGACTTAAAAGCTGAATTCCACACCCTAAGCAAGGAGCCCACTTCTCCATTCAGCCAAGGTTTCTGATTTGCTCTTTTCTTGATGCTTTTGATAAGTTACATCATCTATGCCTTTATTTATGTACCCTGTGACAGACTCTGCATATTCCTGCAGCTCAGTGACTCCGTCCTTTGTTGCAGCTTCTCTAAAGATCTCCCACTGTATTCTCGAAGGAATCGATTAGATTGATCGAGTAGTATGCAAGATAGAGCCTTGTGAATGAGGTATGTGCTCATGGATAACCTCCAAAATCTAACTGGATCACCCATAGTCCAAAGGCCCATCTCTAGTGAAAATTTCTTCAAAATCCATTGAGCAGTTTTTTGTAATCCTGCATACAAACAAACAAGGGCTGTGGAAGAGGTATGCACTCTCAGACCACCTTCCAAAATTTAATGGGTTCATCTAGGGCTGGGCAATTTGACATTAAATCAGCATCTTTCTGTGATGGCCCGCTCTGTGTCGTTATCTCCCACAACTGCACGCACACCAGTTCTCCATCACACTCGGGCTATTTAACCCACTCTGCCTTCAGACTGGCATAGAGCCATCTGCCTCCCTGGCTGAATGAAGCTCTACTCTCGACTTCATAGCCTATCATCCTGCCTTCGTCGTTCCTGCCTAAGCCCTCCCTGTCTCAGCCTCATCCTCTGGAAGGATCATCCTCGTTAACCAAGTAAGCCATTTCCTACTCACCTGTTCCTATGATTTATCCCCTGTGCACAGGCGGAATTCTGTGGCGGCGGAATCGTTCCTCCTGGTGGCAGACCCAGCCTCGCTCATCCCAGTGGGTCCACCTCTTCACCTGCGGCGTTGTGCGACAGGCGCTGTCCTCCTGGCTTTAGCCTCCGGGCTGACCTGAGTGCATCTCCCCTTCTGTAAAAGTAAGCCTCTGTCATTCACTAATGCACTCCTTCAGAAGGGCAGTACTAATATCTGTGCCTCTGCTTTGTCTATAGGGTTGCCAGATCGTACTGCGCTCTGCTCACCCCCAGCTACGACACCACTGCAGACATACACAGTCGCATCCACATACACAACACACACACACACACTCACACACCCTTATTTCTACAAATAAAGATAATTGAGTCCACTCTCGAGCCTGTGTCTGTTCCCTGGGTCTGTCAAGCATGTCAGTACGGCTCCATCAGAATGACCCAGCGAACAGCACACCAAGTTAACAACTTAGAGGCTCGGGTGGACCAGTTAGCTTACCAACAACATGTCATCTTAAACCAGCTGGCCCAAATTAACAGTCGGTTGCATCGTCTTGCGTGGCAGCAGGCGTTTCCACCGGCTTCAAGTAGTGCCCTGGCTCCCGCTAGCTCACCACCTAGCCAGGTTAGTCAGGTTTCCTTGTCCCGGCTAACACCAGTTCCTACTCCCTCTTGTTTTAGCGGTAAGCTAGGGGAGGCTCAAGGGTTCTTACTCCAATGTGAGATAGTCTTCCAGTGGGTTCCTGGTGACTTCCCCACTGATCACAGCTGCATTGGTTATGTAGCCAACCTGTTGGAGGGGCGAGCTCTAGCCTGGGCCTATGCAGTTATGGCTAGGGCGAGTTATGCTAACCTAACCTACAGCCAGTTTGTCAACAAATTCAACGAGGTCTTCGACCATTCCGACCGCGATAGTGTGCTCACCGCCCGGCTATTAAACCTGAGATAGGGAAGCGGGTCTGTAGCGGACTATGCCGTCGATTTCTGGGTGATGGCTGCGGAGGTGGGATTGGAGGACGCCTCGTTGTGTAGCATATTCACTAGGAGTCTTAGCCCTAGCCTGCGGGATGAGCTGGCCTGCTTAGACAAGCCTGAGAAGCTAACTGAGCTAATTTCCCTAGCTATCAATCTCGATAAGAGGCTGAAGGAACGGGCAGCCGAGCATAGGACTTCCGGTTGCTCGGGCGCCCAGTTTCGCCGCTCCTCCCAGTCCCCTTTATTGGCCCTCCCTTCCCTAGACGTGCCAGATGCTCCGGAGCCTATGGTAGTAGGGCAGACGAAGCTACCTTTGGCGGAGAAGCAGCGTCGCCAGGAGCTTGGCTTATGCCTTTACTGTGGTAGTGAGAAGCATGAGGTGGCAGTAGGGGGACTCACGGACTCACCTCGGCCAAATCCCCTCTCCTAGTGCCTTCTGCCCATTAGATTTATTCACAACCAAACTGAATTCATCACACACGCTTTGATTGACTCGGGGGCTGAGCAGAGCTTTATCTCGGGGGAACTGGCAACCCGACTGGGGCTCTCTTGCCGACCACTTGAGACCCCCCTGAAGCTCGTTCCGTATCCAAAGCTCCCCTGGCAGTGGCGTCTAAACAAACAGTCCTGGTGTCAGTCATCATCTCCGGAAACCATCGGGAGGACCTGAGCCTGTTCATCCTGCCGGTTTCGGCCTCACCAGTCATCCTGGGCTACCCCTGGCTCCGGCTCCACAACCCCACCATTGACTGGCGTACGGGGAATGTGGTCTCTTGGAGCTCCTTTTGCCTCAGTGCTTGCTTGCAGTCGGCCGCATGCTCACCGTCCGTGCCCCTGTCTACCCCACCTCCACCCCTCCTCCTGATCTGTCCGGGGTTCCACCAGAATATCATGACCTGGGGGCAGTTTTTAGTAAGTCCCAGGCACTACCCCCCCCCCCCCACCCACCCACCCACCGCCCATATGACTGCGCCATCAATCTCCAGGCTGGAGCCCCGCTGCCGTTGAGCCGCCTCTACAGCCTGTCTGCTCTGGAGCGGGAGGCGATGGAAACTTATATCAAGGAGTCGCTCAGCTCAGGCATCATTCGGCCTTTGTTCTCGGTGGTGGAGGTGGGGTTTTTCTCCGTTGGAAAGAAGGATGGCTCCCTGAGGCTGTGTATTGACTTTGATTTGTCTCTTAATGACATCACCATCAAAGACAAGTACACTCTTCCTCTGATGGACATGGTATTCAATTCCCTCCAGGGGGCCTCCTGGTTCACCAAACTGGACCTCCGCAATGCGTACCACCTGGTGTGGATCAAGGAGGGGGACGAATGGAAGATGGGTTTTCGGACCCCAAGCGGGCATTTTGAATATCTGGTAATGCCGTTTGGGTTGACCAACGCTCCGGCCGTCTTTCAGCGCCTGATCAATGATGTGCTACGGGATTTTTTGGGGTCGTTTGTCTTCGTGTACCTGGATGACATCCTGATCTTCTCCCAATCGCTGGACGAACATCGGGTGCACGTGAGGCGGGTCTTGCAGCGGCTCTTGGAGAACAAGCTTTTTGTGAAGGCTGAGAAATGTGAATTCCACGCCTCTAAGACATCATTTCTTGGCTTTATCATCTCCCATAACAAAATCATCTCGGACCCCGGGAAGGTGAAGGCGGTGGTAGATTGGCCCTCCCCCTCCTCTAGGAAGCACCTCCAACAATTCCTGGGGTTTGCCAATTTCTACTGCCGCTTTGTTAAGAATTACAGCATCGTTGCTCTTCCCCTGACCCGTCTCACTTCCCCCAAGGTGGCTTTCCGGTGGACAGAGGAGGCTGCAGCAGCGCTCGCCAAACTTAAAACTGAATTTTCTTCCTCTCTCCTATTTTGACACAGGTGGACCCCGCTCTTCAGTGCCTGTAGAGGTGGACGCCTTGGACTTGGGGGTGGGGGCTGTGCTGTCCCAGCACTCTCCGGGGGACGGGATGGTCCGCCCTTGTGCGTTTTTCTCCCACCGACTGTCCCCTGCGGAGAAGAATTATGACATCGGTGACAGGGAGCTTCTGGCAGTTAAGCTTGCACTGGAGGACTGGCGTCACTGGCTGGAGGGGGCCGACCAACCTTTTATTGTCTGGACAGACCACAAGAATTTGGAGTACCTCAGGATGGCCAAACACCTGAATGCCCGCCAAGCCCGCTGGTCCTTGTTTTTTGGACGCTTTAATTTCATCATCAACTACCGCCCCGGGGTCAAGAACACGAAGCCGGACGCCCTGTCCAGACAGTTCGCCTCGGATGCTACAGAGGTGTCTGATCATCCCATCCTTCCTTTGTCATGCATCGTGGGTGCCCTCTCGTGGGGCATCAAGGAGAGGGTCTTGAGGGCACAGGAGCCGGGCGGGAGGTGAGTGGGGAAGCTGTTCATCCCTTCTTCTGTTCAGGGCAAGGTAATTCACTGGGCCCACTCCTCCAGACTCTCATGCCACCTGGGGGGAGCTCGCATGGTGGAGATTCTCCTGAGGATGTTCTGGTGGCCATCGCTCCGGAAGGACGTCACCAAATACATCCACGCCTGTCCACAGTGCGCCACCGGCAAGACACCATCCTCTCCTCCTGCAGGTTTGCTCCATCCGCTTCCTATCCCCGGCAGACCCTGGTCTCATATCGCCTTAGACTTTGTCACCGGCCTCTCTCCATCCAATTGGCATACCGCCATCCTCACGATTGTTGACTGCTTCTCCAAGGCCACACACTTTATTCCTTTTTAGGGGCTGCCTACGGCGAGAGACATGGCAGACCTGCTATTTCAACATGTCGTGAGGCTGCATGGGATACCCGTGGACATCGTCTCCGATCGGGGTCCCCAATTCGTGTCCCAGGTATGGAGGTCTTTTTGTAATGCTCTGGGGGCCACGGTGAGCCTGTCCTCCGGCTACCACCCACAGAGTAATGGACAGTGTGAACGATCAAACCAGGAGCTGGAGGCTGCGCCAACCAGGAGCTGGAGGATGCGCCTGTGTCATCGCTTCTAATCCTGCATCATGGAGCGCCCACCTCCCATGGATCGAGTACGCTCACAACTCCACCTTGTCCTCAGCAATCGGAATGTTCCCCTTCGAGGCTTCCCTGGGTTATAATCCCCCGCTTTTCCCCGAGGAGGAGGGGGACATTGCCGTGCCATCTGTCCGTGCCCACCTGAGATGCTGTCGTTGGCTGTGGGGGGCGACCCGAACGGCACTTCAATGCACGGCTGAGCGCAACTCCAGGGCCGCTAATCACCGTAGGAGGCCAGCCCCACTCTACCGGGTGGGCCAACAGGTTTGGCTGTCCACCCAACACATTAACCTTAAGGTGGAGAAGAAGAAGTTGTCCCAACCGCTTCATCGGCCCTTTTTCTATTGTCCGAATCATTAACCCTGTGGCTGTGCGCCTGGCTTCCCCCCCCCTCCGTATTTGCCTAGCGTTTCATGTCTCCCAGATTAAACCGTTCTTTTCCAGCCCTCTCTGCCCGCCCCCCCAGGTCTCCACCTCCACCAGTGATGATTGACGGCGACCCGGCATGGAAGGTCAATGCCATCCTGGACGTCCGCCACTGGGGTCATGGCCTGCAGTGTCTGGTGGACTGGGAGGGGTATGGTCCTGAGTGGAGGTCCTGGGTACGTCCGTCCTTCGTGTTGGATAAACAACTCATCAGGGACTTCCACTGGACGCACCCAGGTAGGCTGGATCAGGTGCCAGGAGGCACTTCTCGGGGGGGGGGGGGGATACTGTGATGGCCCGCTCTGTGTCTCCCACAGCTGCGCGCACACCGGTTCTCCATCACACTCGGGCTATTTAACCTGCTCTGCTTTCAGACCGGCACGGAGCTGTCTGTCTCCCTGGCTGAAAGAAGCTCTACTCTCGACTTCATAGCCTATCATCCTGCCTTCATCGTTCCTGCCTAAGCCCTCCCTGTCTCAGCCTCATCCTCTGGAAGGATCATCCTCTTTAACCAAGTAAGCCATTTCCGACTTCCGGTTATGGCTGCCACGTGAGAAGGACACGTATCACTCTGCTCTGTTCCTAGAGAAAAAAAATTGGCAAATAACTCTCTCATTTGGGACAGAACGTATCCCAGCGTTTGGGCGAGGATATGTCGGTGAAGCCTAAGGCTGGAAAACCAGGTAGAGGAAAAAGCGAGCCGCCGAAACAGTCCAAATTAACGGACTTTCACGTCTGTGACGCAGCAGATAAAGCTCCATATATGGCGGAGGAAGCTAGCAGCGGTGCAGTATCTGCGGGAAACGGCACAGGTGCAGTGCTAGCTGCCATTAGTTCAATGAGAGCAATTTGATGGGATTATGGCAGCGTTGGAAGGAATGAGAAAGGAATTGGGTGACTGTGTAGAACAAATGGCGCAGGTGGAGCTTCGTGTCTCCAGTGCTGAGGATGACGTCACCGGTCTTCAATTAAAGGTGCGCACTTTGGAAAAAAAAAATAAATGTCTGGAAGATAATGTCCTGGATTTGGAGTCCCGGCCGAGACGGAACAACTTGAGGCTGGTGGGTCTACAGGAGGAAACCGAAGGTCGGGACACATGTTCCTTTTTGGAAAAGTGGATTCCGGAGGCGCTGGGCAGCGCGGAGCTGCAATCAGCAGTCGTTCTGGAAAGCGCACACCGTATTGGCCCACGGAGAGATAAGGGACCACCGAGGACGCTTATTATGAAGTTCCTCAGCAACAGAGACAGGATGAAGATCTTCAACGCTGCGCGAGCTAAAGGAGAGATTAAACACCAGGACCAGCAGGTGCGGTTCTACCCAGATTTGGCCACAGGAATCCAACAATTGAGGAAGCAGTTTGATCCCGTACGTAAAGAGCTGCGCAACCTTGGGATTCGTCATGGTGTAATTTATCCTGCGAGACTGTTGACCACGTATGGGGGCAGAACACACATCTTCAAGACCCCAGAGGAGGCGCAGGAGTTCATCAAGAAGATCCAAGAAGAGACTGGTGGGAGCTAAGCATGAACAAAATATAAGGTAGAATATTTAAGCATTTGCACAGGCATCTGACTGATTTGAAGCAAATAGCAAGTTTACAAAATATAGATTGTATTATATATTAAAAAAAAAACAAAAAAAACTCTATGATGTACAAAGTTGCTAAAAATTTTGGAGTTAAGTTGGAAAACTACAGAAGAGAGTTAATGCTACGTCATTAAAAGCAGTAGAGTTAGGGTGATTGGGAGGATGAAGAAGGAGTGGCTTTGGCTGATCCTCGTGGGTGTGGAGTGGTCGATGGCTATATCGGGAGACGGAATTTTTCTTTTGATTTTGGGGGGATTACCACAAATGTGGGAAGGGGGAATTTGTTTGTGTGTAGTTTGTAGGATGAATGTTCAACCACTCATGTTTTTGCTTCTCTGTTTGAGCATGTTTACACTGCAAGGTAATCTCAAACTCCTGTTGCAGGCCAAGCCTGTTTTCCTTTAACCTGGACAGGCCGCAGCCTGTCCAGGTTAAAGGAAATCTGTATGTGTGTGTGTGTGCGTATGTGTGGAGGAGAAGTGACGTAAGGGGGCCCATGGCGGCGTTGTTGTGGCTGAGACGGGAGTTGTGATGGAGGTGTAACGAGCTGTACGTAGTGATATGAAGACTGTAAGAAAGCCAGTGTGCTCCGGAGGAGCAGTATGTGTGGACAGTTGCTGCAGTTCTAAATAAAGTGCCTCGTTCTTCCCACTTGAAAAGTCTGTTGAATTGTATATTGGCTGTTACCACCAACGAGCCGCGCTAGCATAAACTGGGCTAGCGTTACCCGAGGCTGCCCAACTACCCAACTACGGTTCGGCGGCCAGCAGAATAGCGGGTCGGTAACACTGGGGGCTCGTCCGGGATAAAAGACTTTTTTTTTTTTTCCACAATATCTTTATTGAACCTTTTTTTTTTTTTTTTTTAACAAACATGATACAAACAATCAAACACTACCGCTAAAGTACTACAAAAAAAAAAAAATGCACTAAAAACACCAACAACCACCAACAAAATCAAGTCTTCAACAATGCTCCTCTGTTTAGTCTAGACAATCCAATACATAAGTATACATATTATGTTCACCAGTTTGGAATTTACAAGGTCCACACACATCATTCACCTTCTTCTTCAAGAGTTATGTTTAAATTTTTTACATAATCAATAAAAGGTCTCCATATATTCTCAAACACAATTTCCTTTGATTTCAGTATATATGTTATTCTTTCTAATGGAAGGTTTGTTAACATCTGTCTTAACCACTGAGTCACATCTGGTCTATGAGTCTTTTTCCATAATAGTGCAATACATTTTTTGGCATTAAGCAAACTGAGGTCTATGAATGTTCTTTCACTTTTATTAAAATTATGCTTTTCTGGGTACAGACCCAACAAAAACAGTTTAGGATTCAGTATGATTTGTTTTGAGATTATTTTTTCAATTGTTACCCTCACCTCTTCCCAAAACATTCTTATTAATCTACATTCCCATAAACAATGAAATAGGGTTCCTTTACTTTCCATGCATTTTGTGCATGTATCTGGTATATTTTTGTTATATCTATTTAACTCCTCCGGTGTAACATACATCCGCATTAACCATTTGAAATGTATCAATTTAAGGCGTGCATTTATTGATTTGGTTTGAGCTTCTGTACAAGCCAATTCCCATTGTTCCTCCGAAATTTCAATTTGCAGATCTTCTTTCCAGTAGTTTAATCTTTTCAGTGAATTTTCACTTGAAGATAGTGTCAATGAGTTATAAAACTCTGAAATAATACCCTTTCTTTTACTATCTTTCATCATCATTTTTTCCAAGGATGAATAAATAGGTCGAGTGAGAGCTTTATTTTGATTTGATTGAATAAAGTTTCTAAGTTGAAGATATTTAAAAAAATGTGTTCTATTGAGATTAAATTTGATCCTCAGCTCTTCAAAAGACATTATGTTGTCTGCACATGGCAAATATAAATCCTGAATCTTTTGTATCCCTTTTAAATTCCATACTTTAAATACAGCGTCCGCTCTCCCTGGTTTAAAATATTGATTACCCCATATTGGACTAAATTGTGACAATAACTGTGGTTCTTTTAAATAGTTTTTAGCTTCACACCATATTTTGATCATATGCTTTACAAATGGATTTTTAACTTGTTTTTGTAATTTTTTTGCCGAATCTGAGTATATGAATATGGGAAGAGGTAAAGGTAAATTGTATGATTCCATTTCAGTCCAGTGAGGGAGATCATTTGATGAAAAATAATATGTCATAGACCTCAGTTGTGCCGACCAATAATACAACATAAAATTTGGACATTTCAGACCTCCACGATCAAATGGTAAATATAATAAAGACAGACGTAATCTAGCCCTCCTGTTGTTCCATATAAATTCCACTAACTTTTTTTTTATTCTTGAGAATAGATCTAAAGGTGGTGATAAGGGAATGTATTGAAATAAATAAAGTATTTTAGGTAAAATATTACTTTTAAGTATATTGATTCTCCCGATCATCGACATTGGTAGTGACATCCATCTCTGAGTTAACTCATTGATATCTGACATTAAGGCTTCATAGTTGACACTGGCGACTGATTCTAGCTTAGGCATAATTTGGATTCCTAAATATTTAAACTGATTTACAACATTGAATTGATTTACCTCAGGGGCTGGGTAATTTCTCTGGGTCTCATTTAGCATTAATATTGAAGATTTAGTTTTATTTATTTTATATCCTGATATTTCCCCAAAATTCTTTATTAAATAAACTAAATTCAACAAGGTTGGAATTGATTTTTTTAGATTCGACATAAACAAAATTATATCATCGGCGTACAGGGAGATTTTATGTTCTGTTGGTCCAACTTTAATTCCATATATTTGTGAATGTAAACGTATCGCTATCGCTAAAGGTTCAATTGCCATAGTAAACAGTAAAGGTGAAAGTGGACAGCCTTGTCGACATCCTCTATTGATTTTTATTGGTTTTGAAATATTGTTATTTGTTAGGATTTCTGCTGTAGCATTATTGTATATTATTTGAACCCATTTTATGAAATTATTTCCAAGTCCAAACCTTTGTAGGACTTCAAAAAGAAAGGGCCATTCAACTCTATCAAAGGCCTTTTCGGCGTCCAATGATAGGAGAGCTGTATCCGGTGCTTCTTTATTAAAATAAATAATATTAAATAGTCTTCTTACATTATGGAAGCCTTGTCTACCCTTTATAAAGCCATTCTGATCTCGATTAATAATATTTGGTAAAATTTCTTGTATTCGTCTTGCTAAAATTTTACAGATTATCTTAAGGTCGGCGTTTAATAGGCTTATTGGTCTCATATTTTCACATTTATTAGAGGGCTTACCTGGTTTTGGCAGCAGTATAATTAAGGCATTATTTATGTATGATGGTAAATTATTATTTTGAAATGCTTCTAAAACCATTTCCAAAAAAGGTTTTATTAATTTATTCTTAAATTTTTTATAAAGGTCAACTGGAAGACCATCTGGTCCTGCACTTTTTCCTGATTTCATATTATCAATGGCTAGCCCAACTTCTTCTTGACTAATTTTAGACTCCAATATCTCCCTGTTTTCATTTGGTATACACGGTATAGATAGTTCGTTCAAAAACCCATTTAGTTTTGTTAAATCAGGTTCATTTTTGGTATCATATAATTTTTCATAGTAATCTCTAAAGGCTCTATTAATTTCTAAAGGATCTATAACTACCTGTCCTTTACTTATAATACTGGTAATTGGTGTTTTAATTTCCAATTGTTTAATCTGCCATGCTAATAATTTTCCTGATTTTTCACCTTGTTCATAAAAAGATTGTTTCAATCTTAGAAGACTCGAGGCAGCTCTATTCGCTGATTTTTTGTCGTATTCAGCTCTCAAAATCAGTAATTCATTCTCCAACCTTGGGTCACTTCCTGCATACACTTTTTCCTGAAGACTTTTTATTTTATGTTCCAATTTAGCTCTCTCCTCTCGAGTCTTCTTAGATTTTGATCCTGTATAACTAATAATATGTCCCCTAATAAAAGCTTTGAAAGCCTCCCACTTTACACATGCTGATGTTTGTGTAGTATTGATGTCAAAGAACTCGTCTATCTGTTTTTCTATATACTTGACAAATTCCTCATCCTGAAGCCATTTATGCTGAAATTGCCATCTACCTGATTCCTTTGTCAATTTTTTATCTACATATATTAGACAACAGGGTGCATGATCAGAGATCACGATGTTATCATAAAAGCAGTTTTGAATCTTGGACCTTAATTCTGTGGAAATCAAAAAATAATCAATACGTGAGAATGTCTTGTAGGTACTGGAATAACAAGAATAGGCTTTAACTTGTGGTTTCATTTCTCTCCATATATCTAACAATCTCAATTCTTTCATAAAATGATTAATAGTCATCCTACATCCAATGTGCGTACAATCCAGTCCTGTTGATCTATCCACACCTGGATTCAATGTACAATTAAAATCCCCTGCTATTATATGTTGCCCTGTAAGTGATGATAAGATGAGAAATAAATTAGCAAAGAACTTCTGATCATCTATATTGGGACCATATAAGTTCACAAGATTTATATTTTCTAATAGCAAAGAACCTTGAATGATTACATATCTTCCAAATTTGTCTCCAATTACATTTTTCACTTGAAAAGGAACTGATTTATGTATGAGAGTCATAACTCCCCTGGCTCGGGATGAAAATGAAGAGGTGAATACACTTCCCTGCCATCTACTCCTAATTCTTTTAACATCCTCCTCTATCAGATGAGTTTCTTGTAAAAACACAATTCTTGAACCCATGTCCTTTATTTTATTCATAACTTGTTTAAGTTTTTTTAAATTTTGTAGACCTCTGCAATTCCATGAAGTTAAATTAAGATTAACACTTTGGTCCATGATCAATAGAGAGTTTGGGATTACCTTGCAGTGTAAACATGCTCATACAGAGAAGCAAAAACATGAGTGGTTGAACATTCATCCTACAAACTACACACAAACAAATTTCCCCTTCCCACACTTGTGGCAAACCCCCCAAAATCAAAAGAAAAATTCTGTCTCCCGATATAGCCATCGACCATTCCATACCCACGGGGAACAGCCTAAGCCACTCCTTCTTCATCCTCCCAATCACCCTAACTCTACTGCTTTTAATGACGTAACATTAACTCTCCTCTGTAGTTTTCCAACTTAACTCCAAAATTTTTAACAACTTTGTACATCATAGTTTTTTTGTTTGTTTGTTTGTTTTGTTTTTGTTTTGTTTTTTTAATATATAATACAATCTATATTTTGTAAACTTACTATTTACTTCAAGTCAGTCAGATGCCTGTGCAAATGCTTAATTATTCTACCTTATATTTTGTTCATGCTTAGCTCCCACCAGTCTCTTCTTCTTCTTTGATCTTCTTGATGAACTCCTGCGCCTCCTCTGGGGTCTTGAAGATGTGGGTTCTGCCCTCATACGTGGTCAGCAGTCTCGCAGGATAGATTACACCATGACGAATCCCAAGGTTGCGCAGCTCCTTACGTACGGGATCAAACTGCTTCCTCAATTGCTGGATTCCTGTGGCCAAATCTGGGTAGAACCGCACCTGCTGGTCCTGGTGTTTAATCTCTCCTTTTTTAGCTCGTGCAGCGTTGAAGATCTTCATCCTGTCTCTGTTGCTAAGAAACTTCATAATTAAGGTCCTCGGCGGTCCCTTATCTCTCCGTGGGCCAATACGATGTGCTTTTTCCAGAACCACTGCTGATTGCAACTCCTCGCTGCCCAGCACCTCCGGAATCCACTTTTCCAGAAAGGAACATACGTCCCGACCTTCTGATTCCTCTGGAAGACCCACCAGCCTCAAATTATTCTGTCTCGACCGAGATTCCAAATCCAAAATATTATCTTCCAGAGATTTATTTTTTTTTTCCAAAGTGCGCACCTTTAATTGAAGACGGGTGACGTCATCTTCAGCACTAGCGAGACGGAGCTCCATCTGCGCCGTTCGTTCTACACAGTCACCCAATTCCTTTCTTATTCCTTCCAACGCTGTCATAATCCCATCAAATCTAGAGGAAAAGTCCGCTCTCATTGAACTCATGGCAGCCATCAGCGCATCTGCGCCATTCCCCGCAGATATCGCAGCGTTGCCAGCCTCCTCTGCCATATATGGAGTTTTGTTTACTGCGTCACAGACCTGAAAGTCCGTTAATTTGGACTGTTTCGGCGGCTCGCTTTTTCCTTTTCCTGGTTTTCCAGCCTTAGGCTTCGCCGACATATCTTCGCCCAAATGCTGGGATACGTTCTGTCCCAAATGAGAGAGTTATTTGCCGATTTTTTTTTTTCCAGGAGCAGAGCAGAGCGAGACACGTCCGTCCTACGTGGCAGCCATAACCGGAAGTCCCTAAAAGACTTTTTAAGTGGGAGACACAACAGGCACGTTTAATGCTGCGACGAAATTGTAAATCTGCAGCGGTGGAGCCAGAGATAACGGCAGCGTGCGGCTGCCGCGGCGCCAGTGCGGGCCAGAGGTATGCTGATGTGACAGCCTCAAATGTGAGTAAAAACCCTTTTGTGAATGATGTAACAGAGGATTTTGGAGTTACCACAGACTGTTTTGAACAACAGGACGGCATGTGCGCGTATGACGGATGTAGCACAAATCCCTTTGTCACTAGCATGGAACTAACATTAGCTGCACACGAAATGGCGGCTAGTACGCTGTTTCAACCAAATGTGGCACGGCCGCCTGCTCCACCACCCTCGCTGTCCGCCAACCCTTTTATTTCATCTCCCGCTCAGCATGCAGCGGTATGTGGTGAGTTTGTGACCTCATCTAACCTGAACTATGATACCACCAGAAGCACAGCTGTCTATAGTGACTCATTACAACCACATAATAACAGAAATGATATGGGCCCAGCCACTGTTTTCACCGCTGGTGATGGGCTGGTTAACTCAGCCACTTCCATGAACATGAACTATAACAGCTGCGAGACTAGCACCCCAGCTGCCCTGATCCAGACACCACTCCAACCATGCACAGAGTCACCATTTATCCCACACAGACCCCAGCATGTGGGACGGAGTCCGGAAATGCAGGCCCTGGGCTGCGACTGCATCACCCCGAGCCCTATGTCACCACCATGGAATACAAAAACTCAACCGTGTGGCTGCCACCAGTATAACCAGAGGAAGGCTGGCTGTACACCACGTAGCTGCTCATCAGATCTAGTACACTACGACGGTGCTGCAGATGACAGTGACGATGAACCTCGTGGACGACAGGAGAGGATTCCTACACTGCAGCCAGGTCAGTTTGACGGATCTGGTGCATGGAAGGATTTCCTTTATCATTTTGAAAACTGTGCACAAGCTAACTGCTGGTCAGAGAGAACAATGGCGGTGCAGCTCAGGTTCAGTTTGACTGGAGCAGCGGGGGCAATCGTCCATAAGAATCCAAGATCTGGCAGGTGGAGCTATCAGCAGATCGTGGATGAGATAGAGGCTGCCTATGGGCCATGCTCCGAGCACGCAGCAGCTGTGGGGATTGAACTGCGACAAAGAGTCAGGCGGCCCGGTGAAACCTTGCATTCTCTGAGGGACGACATCTATGAGAAGGTTTCTATCGTGTATGCTGACCATACAGAGCGAGAGCAAGATGCTATCAGAGTAGAGACTTTTACTAACGCCCTAGCTGATGCAGAGGTGGTGCAAAGGCTCTTAGAGGAGAAACCACGCACACTGGCCAGCGCCTACAACATTGCTCACAGGTATGAGACAACAAAAAGGGCTGCAAAGACTGTTACACGACTGATGCAGGCAGGTGTGCTCAGTGCAGGGGAGAGGAGAGCTAGAGCAGCCACAGTGCGGGACAGCACCGGGTTGGAACCAACAGGATTAGCTGTGAGGCCTGTCAGTGCACCAGAGGGAGAGCCGAAGCTCCATCAGCGTTGGCAGCCCAAGGGAGATAATGGGCTGGGGAAGAGGAGCTTCAGGGAGCTGGTCTGCCACAATTGCTCGGGCGCTGGGCATATTCAGCGGAACTGCCCCTCCCCCCGTTCTCTGAAGCCACGTGCCACAAGTGCGGCGCAGACAGCAACAACGGGCCCTGGCACAGTGGTCATCTGCACTAAGGGTCAGGAGGACGAGTCGTGTGTACAGATGACAATGCACGGCCTGGAGATTCGTGCTCTGTTGGACTCTGGTGCCCGCTGGAGTGTACTACCCCTCCACCACTATAATGCTATTCCTGCCCAAGCCAGACCCCCCATACAGCCATCCATTGCCAGAACACTGCAGGGCGTCGGACCAGATAGTTTACCAGTTTTAGGGGAGGTTGACGTCCCACTGCACATTGGGAGCCGTGTCTGCAGTGTGAACTTTGTTGTGGCAGACATCACTGAGAACACAGAAGTCATCTTGGGACACCCTTTTCTGCTACAAGCACGAGCTTGTTTGGACTACGGCCGGGGAGAGATAACCCTCTTTGGCGAAAAGGTGCCCCGCTGCAATACAGACTCAGGGCCGGAGGTGCACCTTGTCAGGGTGGCTCGTCGCACCGTGCTGAGGCCAGGCTGCGAGTACATAGTGCCTGGCACTGTACGCCGCCAACCTGCTGTTGATGGAGATCTGCTGTTAAGCCCCACCAAATGCTTCGTCGAGAGACACCGAGTCCTAGTGGCGCAGGTTGTTGTGCGAACACCACAGTCCACCGATATCCCCATCAGAGTTTTTAACCCTGGTGCAGCTCCTGTCACTTTGAAGAAGGGAGCGGTGGCGGGAGTGCTCCAGTCAGCCGTAGTGCTGGGAGAGGCGGAGCTTCAGTCTCGTGATGTCTCGACTGTCCCAGGGCGTGTTGACCAGGCCACTACTCCTGTGCCCCCCCACCTGCAGGCCTTGTATGCAGAGAGCTGCACCAACCTACCAAAGCACGACCAGAGTAGGCTGGCTGGCCTATTGCAGTCCTACAGTGATGTGTTCTCCATGGGGCCCACCGACCTTGGCCGCACCAGCCTTGTGCAACATGACATTCTAACTACTCCTGGGCCGCCTGTTAAACAGCCACCCCGCAGAATGGCTAAGGATAAGCAGATTGCAGCTGACCATGTGCCTGGAGCCTGGAGATGGGCGTAGCTCAGCCCAGTAACAGCAGTTGGGCTGCACCGATTGTGATGGTGAGAAAGAAGGACCAGAACCCGCGCCTTTGTGTGGATTATCGCCCCTTAAATGAACGAACTATTAAAGATGCCTATCCCCTGCCCCGTATTCAGGATACTTTGGACACTCTGTCTTCTGCCACGTGCTTTAGCACACTGGATTTGACATCTGGCTACTGGCAGATGGAAATGACCCCAAGAGCCCGCAAGGCTGCTGCTTTCTGCACCCGGAAGGGGCTTTTTGAGTGGAGCGTGATGCCTTTCGGACTCTGCAACGCACCTGCAACGTTCCAGCGGCTCATGGACCGTGTTCTAGTCGGTCGGCAGTGGGAGACATGCTTAGTGTATCTCGACGACATCATAGTCCTGGGGCGGGACACCACACAAATGTTGGAGCGGCTTGGCCAAGTGTTCACTAGGCTGCGTGAAGCAAACCTCAAACTGAAACCATCCAAGTGCTGTTTGTTCCGGGAGCAGGTCCCCTACCTGGGGCATATTGTCTCAGCCAAAGGTGTTGCTACCGACCCTGAGAAAATAAAAAAGGTGGTGGAATGGCCCATCCCCCGCAATGTCTCAGAGGTGCGCCAGTTTGTGGGCTTGGCGTCATATTAGGAGGCATATTAGGCGGCATATTAGGAGGTTGTGAGGAGGCGTACACCTCATCACAACTCCCCCCACTCGGGAGATCGGATCACAACTTGGTTCATCTCCGGCCGGTGTACAAACCCCTAGTGCACAGACAACCTCCGGCCATGCACACTGTGGAGTTATGGTCTGAGGAGACAATGGACACCCTAAAGGGCTGTTTTGAAGCCACCGCCTGGAAGCAGCTCTGCGATCCACATGGTGAGGACATCGATGGCCTCATTCACACCTTCACGGGCTACCTCAGCTTCTGTGTGGACAAATCCGTTCCCACCAAGACCATACGGCGTCACTCAAACAACAAACCCTGGATCAACCCTGAGATAAAAACACTTCTGAGAGAGAAGAAGAGGATCTTCAGGTCAGGGAACAGGGAGATGCTGAAGTCCGTACAGAGGGAGCTGAGGAGAAAGATCAGAGAGGGCAAGGACAGCTTCAGGAAGAAGATGGAGGACAAGCTGCAACAGAGCGACATCAGCGGGGTCTGGAGAAACCTCAAAACCATCTCGGGGCTCCAGAATACCTCCCCCCAGGCCACAGGGGGCAGGGAGTGGGCGAACAACCTGAATCTGTTTTTCAATAGATTTGACCAACCGCCTTCCCCCCTGACTGCACAACAACCACTGCTGCCTCTAAAGAAATCAAGTCCTGCTGCCCACTCCCCACTCCACCAACACCCCCCCACTCCCAACACACAGCCCCCCATCCTGACCCTGACCAGGACCCAGGTGAGGACGGAGCTGAGGAAGATCAAGGCGAGGAAGGCGCCGGGACCGGACGGCATCAGCGCAAAGCTCCTCAAGTCCTGTGCAGACCAGCTGTGTGGGATTGTGACGTATATCTTCAACATGAGCCTGAAACTGGGGAGGGTACCACAGCTGTGGAAAACATCTTGTGTGGTACCTGTACCAAAAACTTCCCACCCCAAAGACCTGAACAGCTACAGACCGGTGGCCTTGACGTCCCACTTGATGAAGACCCTGGAGAGACTGCTCCTTGCTCACCTCCGCCCCCTGGTGGAACCAGCGATGGATCCACTCCAGTTCGCCTACCAGCATGGCATTGGGGTGGAGGATGCGGTGATCTTCCTCCTTCACCGTTCTCTGTCCCACCTGGAGAAGCCCGGGAATATGGTGAGGATCATGTTCTTTGACTTCTCCAGTGCTTTCAACACCATCCAACCGATGATCCTGAAGGACAAGCTGCTGCGCGCAGGGGTGGACCAGCACCTGTCATCATGGATCCTGGACTACCTCACGAACCGGCCTCAGTTTGTGAGAACCCGGGACTGTGTGTCCGACACGATCATCAGTAGCACGGGGGCCCCCCAGGGAACGGTGCTGGCTCCCTTCCTGTTCACTCTTTATACTGCGGACTTCTCACACAACACAACACACTGCCATCTACAGAAGTTCTCTGATGACTCTGCGATCGTTGGCCTCATCTCCAATGGAGATGAAGCTGAGTACAGAGGGCTTATCCAGGACTTCGTGGACTGGTGCCATCGGAACTGCCTCCAGATCAACGCGAGGAAAACTAAGGAGCTGGTGGTGGACTGCCGCAGGCATGGGCAGCCCCTCACAGTACCAGTAAATATACAGGGAACAGACATCGAGATGGTGACATCCTATAAGTACCTGGGTATTCATCTGAACAATAAACTAGACTGGTCACACAATACTGATGCACTCTACAAGAAGGGACAGCGCAGGCTGTTCCTGCTGAGGAGACTCAGGTCTTTTGGTGTACAAGGGGCGCTGCTGAAGTCATTCTATGACACGGTGGTGGCATCAGCCATCACTTTTGGAGTGGTCTGCTGGGGCAGTGGCATTACTGCAGCCGATAGGAAGAGACTGAACAAACTGATTAAGAAAGCTAGCTCTGTCCTGGGGCAGCGCCTTGATCCGATGGAGGAGATAGGAGAGAGAAGGACGGTGGCTAAACTGTCATCTCTGCTGGAGTCCGAGTTCCACCCTATGCAGGACATACTGAATGCACTGAGGAGCTCATTTAGCAGCAGACTACATCATCCCAGGTGCACAACCGAGAGGTTTCGTAGGTCCTTCCTACCAACGGCTGTCAGACTGTACAACCTAAGCAGGGCTGCTCGCAGAGATAGCAAAAAGACGTAACAAACTAATAGTTTTTTGAATGCAAAAGATGCAATAGACTTACACAATGGTCCCCTCCGGCATACAACTAGGAACATACCGGTCGCTATGGAGGGTGAGAATATGTATGGGCACATAATCATACCATGTAGGATAACTAAGTAGACGGTTATGCTGTTTCATTCCATCTAGCAACAATGCTCTGCACTGTGTGTGTTTATATATTTGCATATTTATTCCATCTAGCTACAATGCTCAGCACTGGGTGTGTTTATATATTTATATATCTACATATTATTCCATCTAGCTACATTGCTCCGCACTGTGTGTGTTTATATACTTGCATATTTATTCCACCTAGCTGCAATGCTCCGTACTGTGGGTGTTTATATATTTACATATTTATTCCATCTAGCTACAATGCTCTGCACTGTGTGTTCATATATTCATATATTTATTCCATCCAGCTACAATGCTCTGCACTGTGTGTCTGTGTGTGTGTGTATATATATATATTTTATAGTAATACGTACATATGTTTATTAGCTGCTCTTGCTTGCTTGTTTTTTTTCTTGCCTTCTGATTGTTGCTCTGAGTGTTGCTATCCCTGTGCTGTTGCAATCCTGGAATTTCCCCGTTGTGGGACTAATAAAGGCTTATCTTATCTTATCTTATCTTATCTTATTATCGCCGGCTTGTTGAAGATTTCGCCTCAATCGCCAAACCGCTTCATGAACTCACAAAGAAGTATGCACGTTTTAATTGGACAGCTGACTGCCAGGAGGCATTTGAGGAACTGAAAGTCCGGTTGACGTCAGCACCTGTGCTCGCCTACCCTCTTGATGATGGTGACCTCTTCCTGGACACGGATGCTAGTGACTGGGGAATTGGAGCGGTCCTCTCCCAAATGCAAGGAGGTGAGGAGAGAGTGCTGGCATACGGGAGCAGGAGACTTTCCTCCACGGAGCAAAACTACTGTACCACTAGGCGAGAACTCCTAGCAGTGGTGGAGTTCACCTCCCATTTTAGACAATACCTGCTCGGGAGGTCCTTCATTGTCTGAACCGACCACAGCAGCCTGAGCTGGCTAACCAAGCTGAGACAGCCAGAGGGACAACTTGCTCGCTGGTTGGAGAAACTAGCCGAATATGACTTCCAGGTGATCCACCGGGGGGGAAAGTTCCACCAAAACGCCGACGCTTTGTCCAGGAGGCCGTGTAGAAGCTCCTGTCCCTGCACCATACCCGAGCCGGACTCTAGCGGCAGCCTGCGTCAAAGTAAGGGGGTGCAGTGCAGCCTTGCCAACAGTTTCCTGGAAGATGCTCCGCTAGCAGCATCCCCTGAGCAAGCTCTAGTGGGGGTAGTCAGTGTTACCAACAATAGCGGTGACCGTCCTCTCTCTCATCCAGATATCACCAGGGTGAGCGAGCCATCTCAGACTGAACTGTTCAGCGGTTGGACCCAGGAGCAGTTAAAAGGAGCACAAATGACTGACATGGACATAGCACCTTTGTGCATGTGGTTTGAGAAGGGGGAGGGACGGCCTGCGTGGGCTGATGTGGCATCATGCAGTCCCGCCACCAAAGCCTACTGGGCACAGTGGAAGCGACTCTATCAGAGGGATGGGGTTGTACTTAGAAAGTTTTACTGCACAGAGGGAAAGGTGTTTTACCCCCAGATTCTCCTGCCGAGCTCGTACCGCACATCTGTAATGGCACAGATGCATGAGGGGCCGGTGGGGGGCCATTTTGGTGCAGAGAAGACCCTTTCTCGCCTTAAGACCCGGTACTTTTGGTACGATATGAAAACTGATGTCACTCTTTGGTGCCGCACCTGCACCAGCTGCGCAGCCAAGGCTCGCCCCAAGAAAACTCCACAGGCGGCCATGGGCTCTGTAAAAGTAGGCAGCCCCATGGAACGGATTGCTGTTGATCTCATGGGTCCGTTAAACGAGACTGAGCGGCACAATCGCTATATAGTGGTTGTTCAGGACTATTTTAGCAAGTGGGTTGAAGCTTATCCAATTCCTGATGAGCAAGCGACGACAGTAGCTGAGAAGATTGCCTCGGAGTGGGTGTGTAGGCACGGAGCGCCCCACTCCCTCCACAGTGATCAGGGCACAAACTTTGAGTCAGCTGTGTTTCAGGGAATGTGTGCCCTACTGGGAATTGAAAAGACCCATACCACCCCATTTCACCCCCAGTCCGACGGCCAGGTGGAGTGGTTTAATGCCACCCTGCAAAAGATCCTGGCTACAACTGCTGAGAGATGTCACTGGGATTGGGATGTGATGATTCCTTATGCACTGATGGCTCATAGCGCTATATAAGTGTAGGTTAGTTAGTTAGTTAGTTATAGGGCAACTAAGCACAGTTCCACAGGGTTGTCACCCAACATGATGCTTTATGGTCGGGAGGTCACGGAACCAGTTGACTTGGTGGCTGGTATGCCCCCCGACTACACCCATAGCAGCTCACTTCCCTTATATGTGATGCAGCTCAGAGAACGACTGGAGCTTTCCCACCAGCTGGCACGGGAAACCTTAGGGAGAGCTGCTGAGCGTGCAAAATGGCAGTATGATAAAAACATTCACCAAATCCACTACAAGGTTGGAGATGCAGTATGGCACTTGGTCAAGGGCACCAAGAGGGTGAAAAACAAAATATGGAAGTTTTTGCCCTCCTACGAGGGTCCCTATATCGTCGTGGGCCAGCTGGACGACATGGTTTACCGTATCCAGAAAAGCCAAAGGGCTAAAGTCAAGGTGGTGCACCATGACAAACTCAAACCTTACTACTCCAGAACCCCTCTGGACAACAGCTGGGCGTTCCAGGGCGCCAAAGAATGGTCAGCGGTGGAGGTTCCTCCGCCGGTGTGGGACGACAGTGCAGACAACGCAGACATCGGCCCTCTGGACCTGTGGGACAACTCGCCAGAGATGGAGGCTGCTGCGGCAGGGGCCCTTCCGGACCCCCACTCTTCACAGACAATTCAACCAGACTGCGACCATCCTTCTGAGAGTTCTTCTCGCCCTCGGTTGGATGAGGCCGGAGCTAAGGATTCGAGTGAGGGACGCGACCGATGTCGTCTTCCTGTTGCTGCACCACTTCAGAGGCCACAGAGGACCCGCAGAGCTCCTGACAGGTTTGGTGACTGGGTTGCACACTGAACAATAAGAATTGAATAGACTTGCCTTAGTTATTTAGTGGTGAGATCATTGTTCCAGGTAAGGGCAAGAATGCGCCCTGATCTCATCGGGAGTAACGGTAGTCTACCCGGAACTCCCTAGTTTCAGTTAAAAAAAAAGAAGGGGGAATTACGTTTCTAAGTGTTCACTTTGTAAGAAATAAGAGTTCTATTTTTGTAGTTGCACTCAGCAGCAGGCTGTTTGAGGGGCTGTACAGACTTTGGAGCACACTGAAGATGCTTTAACCACTATGTGTATGTGACAGTTGGCATTTGATATCTCAGTCGTTGTGGCCGCATCTTGTGATATTAGCACTTTGCATGTAGAACCCTAGGGGTAAGCTGAAGTCTTTGGTTTAAGATGCTTATAGATGTCTAAGTTTGTTTCTCCTCCTACGAACTCTTGTGCACAGAACGAAGGTTTTATCACACATATTTTGGTGTCACCGCAATGTGAATGAATGATTTTTGTGTTACATTAGTGTGAGGACATGCAGTAGGCATTAACGGACATTCTTTGGACATTTCTTTCCCTTTTGCCTTCAGTCACCTTTTACAGGTGGAGGACTCATTTGTGGACTGTTGGAGATGTTCAGTTGTATGATGTCTGTATTTCTCTCGCCATGATATGTAATGACGTGTGCTGGAGTGATGTCAAAGATTGATCATCATCCAGAGTGGGGGTAGTGTTGCAGGCCAAGCCTGTTTTCCTTTAACCTGGACAGGTTGCGGTGTGTATGTGTGTGTGTGTGTGTGTGCGTATGTGTGGAGGAGAAGTGACGTAAGGGGGCCCATGGCGGCGTTGTTGTGGCTGAGACGGGAGTTGTGATGGAGGTGTAACGAGCTGTACGTAGTGATATGAAGACTGTAAGAAAGCCAGTGTGCTCCGGAGGAGCAGTATGTGTGGACAGTTGCTGCAGTTCTAAATAAAGTGCCTCGTTCTTCCCAGAATCAGCTTTATTGGCCAAGTATGCACAACACATACAAGGAATTTGACTTTGGCTAAAAACTTGCTCTCGTTGTTCAGGTGAAGGATTTAAATAAGGATTCAATGACAAACAGAGTATGTACAGTAAATTACAGTCTGTCCACGTTTCTATAAAAGGATGCAAATATATACAGGAATATATGCAGTTATTTACTCGGACTAACCACACTTTGCAGAAATATATGAAAAAATATACAATCACACAGTATTTCAATGTGGACTCAGATTCAGTGATATAATGTGAATGAAGTAAAAAGCAGTGTGAGAGTTATGTGCAATGTAATAATGGATGAAAAGTCATGAGTACAGCAAACAGGTAGGACTAGGTGAATGTTAGGAGTTCATCAGAGTGATGGCTTGAGGAAAGAAACTGTTCCTGTGACGGGTGGTTTTGACCTTCAGTGATCTGTAACGACGACCAGAAGATAGAAGTTCAAACAGTTTGTGGCCGGGGTGTGACGGGTCAGCACAGATGTTTCCCGCCCGTTTCCTGGTTATGGACCGATATAAGTTCTCAATGGAGGGTAGGTCGGTACCAATGATCCTCTCCGCAGACTTAATGATCCGCTGCAGTCTGGTCTTGTCCTGTTTAGTGGCAGATCCAAACCAGACAGTGATGGAAAAGCAGAGGACAGATTGGATGATGGCGGTGTAGAAAACAACCAGCAGCTCCTGAGGCAAATCAAACTTCTTGAGCTGACGCAGAAAAAACAACCTCTGCTGGGCCTTTTTCCGGACAGTGTCTATATGGGAGGACCACTTCAGGTTCCGGGAGATTGTGGTACCCAGAAACTTGAAGGAGTCCACAGTGGACACTGTGCTGTTGAGGATGGTGAGTGGGGGGAATGAAGGGGGGTGTCGCCTGAAATCCACAGTCATCTCCACCGTTTTGGCTGGGTTAAGTTCAAGATGGTTCTGGCTGCACCAGAGGATCAGCTACTCCACCTCCCGCCTGTATGCAGACTCGTCATCATCCTGGATCAAACCGATGACTGTGGTGTCGTCCGCAAACTTCAGGAGCTTCACCGAAGGGTCCTCTGAGGTGCAGTCGTTGGAGTAGAGGGAGAAGAGCAGTGGGGAAAGGACACATCCTTGGGGGGCGCCAGTACTAATTTTTCGGGAGCTGGATGTAAATCTCCCTAGCTTCACCTATTGCCACCTGTCAGTCAGAAAGCTGGAGATCCACTGGCAGGTGGAGGGGGGCACCTTGAACTGGAGGAGTTTCTGATGAAGAATGCCTGGGATGATGGTGTTGAACGCTGAGCTGAAGTCGACAAACAGGATCCTGGCGTACGTCCCTGGGGAGTCGAGGTGTTGCAGGATGTAATGTAGTCCCATATTCACTGCATCATCCACTGACCTGTTTGACCGGTAGGCAAACTGCAGTGGGTCCATCAGGGGGCCTGTGATGACCTTCAGGTGGTTCAGCACCAATCTCTCCAAGGATTTCATGACCACAGAGGTCAGGGCAACAGGTCTGTAGTCGTTTAATCCTGTAATAGAGGGTTTCTTGGGAACTGGAATGATGATGGAGCGTTTGAAGCAGGAAGGCACTTCACGCAGCTCCAGTGATCTGTTAAAGATCCGGGTGAAGATGGGGGCCAACTCATTGGAGCAGACTCTCAGGCAGGACGGAGACACACCATCAGGTCCTGCAGCCTTCTTGATCTTTTGTCTCTAAAAGACCCGGCGCACCTCCTCTTCACAGATCATTAGTGCTGGTGGGAGGTCAGAGTGGAGGAGGGATGGAGTTCCTGGGGCTGCAGATAATCCTTTTGTGTGGGTGGGAGGTGAGAACTGTAGGTTCTTTTCAAACCTGCAGTAAAAGCTGTTTAGGTCATTAGCCAGCTGGAGGTTTTCCGCAGGGTGGGGGGATGGTCTCCTGTAGTTGGTGATATTCCGTAGGCCTCTCCAGACAGAAGCAGAGTTGTTTGCTGAGAAGTTTTTTTGTAACTTCACACTGTAGCTCCTCTTAGCAAGCCTGGTCTCCTTCGTCAGCATGTTTCTGGCCCGCTTGTACAGAGTCCAGTCACCAGTCCTGTAGGCCTCCTCCTTGGTCTGACGTAGCTGCTTCAGTTTAGGAATGAACCAGGGTTTATTGTTGTTGTATATGCAGAAGGTCTTGGTCTGCACACACATGTCCTCGCAGAAACAGGTGTATGACGTCACAGTGTCAGTGAGTTCATTTAAGTTAATGGCTGCAGCTTCAAAAACACTCCAATCTGTACAGTCAAAGCAGGCTTGTAACTTCAGCTTTGATTCCTCAGTCCATTTCTTCACAGTCCTTACAACAGGCTTGGAAGTTTTTAGTTTCTGTCTGTATGTTGGAATAAGATGGAGCAGACAGTGGTCAGAAAAACCCAGAGCTGCACGGGGGACGGCATGATAGGCATTTCTTAAAACTGTGTAACAGTGGTCAAGTGTATTTGTGTCCCTGGTGGGACATTTAATATGCTGTCTGTATTTAGGAAGCTCATTTGTGAGATTAGCTCTATTGAAATCACCCAGAATGATAAGCAGAGAGTCTGGATGTTTTTCCTCCACCTCTGCTATCTGGTCAGCGAGGTGCTGCAGGGCCTCTGTTGTAGAAGCAGCAGGCGAGATATAAATTCCGACCAGAATAAATGAGGAGAACTCTCGCGGTGAATAAAAGGGTTTACAGTTTATGAACAGTGACTCTAGGTTAGGGCTACAAAACTTCTTCAACACTGTGACATCAGTACACCAACCTTCGTTTATGCAGAAGCAGATTCCACCACCCTTAGTCTTTCCAGAAAATTCTCGGCTGCGATCAGCGCGAAACAGTTGAAATCCGTCCAGACGCACCGCGCTGTCCGGGATGTGTTCACTCAGCCAGGACTCCGTGAAACAAAGGGCGCCAGATCTGCTAAAATCCCGGTTTTTGTGAGTCAGGAGCAGCAGTTCATCCATTTTGTTTGCCAAACTGCGGATATTTGCCAGATGGATCGATGGGAGCGGCGTGCAAAATCCTCGTTTCTTCAGCCTGACTAACGCACCGGCACGTTTACCACGCCGCCTTCGTTTCCGACCAGCGCCAATAGCCGCTGCTCCCACAGCTAAGATGGACTGAAAAAACTTCAGATCAGCAGCAGTAACTGGCGGAGAAGTTGCATTGGGAGGTAGTCTGAGTGAAAGTAGTTCCTCCCTTGAATAGGTGATTTGGACAGAAGAGCAGAAGTCCAAAAAAACACACAAAATTATCAAAAACATCAGAGAGCAGAAGCCAGTGGCTGCCATCCGCGGCGCCATCTTGGATTTTTTCCCACTTGAAAAGTCTGTTGGATTGTGTATTGGCTGTTACCACCAACGAGCCGCGCTAGCATAAACTGGGCTAGCGCTACCCGAGGCTGCCCAACTACGGTTCGGCGGCCGGCAGAATAGCGGGTCGGTAACACTCCCTATTGATCATAAACCAAAGCGTTAATCTTAATTTAACTTCATGGAATTGCAGAGGTCTACAAAATTTAAAAAAAACTTAAACAAGTTATGAATAAAATAAAAGACATGGGTTCAAAAATTGTGTTTTTACAAGAAACTCATCTAATAGAGAAGGATGTAAAAAGAATTAGGAGTAGACGGCAAGGAAGTGTTTTCACCTCATCATTTTCATCCCGAGCCAGGGGAGTTATGACTCTCATACATAAATCAGTCCCATTTCAAGTGAAAAATGTAATTGGAGACAAATTTGGAAGATATTTAATCATTCAAGGATCTTTGCTATTAGAAAATATAAATTTGGTGAACTTATATGGTCCCAATATAGATGATCAAAAGTTCTTTGCTAATTTATTTCTTATCTTATCATCACTTTCAGGGCAACATATAATAGCAGGGGATTTTAATTGTACATTGAATCCCTGTGTAGATAGATCAACAGGACTGGACTGTACGCACAATGGATGTAGGATGACCATTAATCATTTTATGAAAGAATTGAGATTGCTAGATATATGGAGAGAAATGAAACCACAAGTTAAAGCCTACTCTTGTTATTCCAATACCTACAAGACATTCTCACATATTGATTATTTTTTGATCTCCACAGAATTAAGGTCCAAGATTCAAAACTGCTTTTATGATAACATCGTGATCTCTGATCATGCACCCTGCTGTCTAATATATGTAGATAAGAAATTGACAAAGGAACCAGGTAGATGGCAATTTCAGCATAAATGGCTTCAGGATGAGGAATTTGTTAAGTACATAGAAAAACAGATAGATGAGTTCTTTGACATCAATACGACACAAACATCAGCATGTGTAAAGTGGGAGGCTTTCAAAGCTTTTATTAGGGGACATATTATTAGTTATACAGGTTCAAAATCTAAGAAGACTCGAGAGGAGAGAGTCTAATTGGAACATAAAATAAAAATTCTTCAAGAAAAAGTGTATGCAGGAAGTGATCCAAGGTTGGAGAACGAATTACTGATTTTGAGAGCTGAATATGACAAAAAATCAGCAAATAGAGCTGCCTTGAGTCTTCTAAGATTGAAACAATCTTTTTATGAACAAGGTGAAAAATCAGGAAAATTATTGGCATGGCAGATTAAACAATTAGAATTTAAAACACCAATTACCAGTATTATAAGTAACGGACAGGTAGTTATAGATCCTTTAGAAATTAATAGAGCCTTTAGAGATTACTATGAAAAATTATATGATACCAAAAATGAATCTGACTTAACAAAACTAAATGGGTTTTTGAACGAACTATCTACAGTATACCGTGTATTCCAAATGAAAACAGGGAGATACTGGAGTCTAAAATTAGTCAAGAAGAAGTTGGGCTAGCCATTGATAATATGAAATCAGGAAAAAGTGCAGGACCAGATGGTCTTCCAGTTGACCTTTATAAAAAATTTAAGAATAAATTAATAAAACCTTTTTTGGAAATGGTTTTAGAAGCATTTCAAAATAGTAATTTACCATCATACATGAATAATGCCTTAATTATACTGTTGCCAAAACCAGGTAAACCCTCTAATAAATGTGAAAATATGAGACCAATAAGCCTATTAAATGCCGACCTTAAAATAATCTGTAAAATTTTAGCAAGACGAATACAAGAAATTTTACCAAATATTATTAATCAAGATCAGAATGGCTTTATAAAGGGAAGACAAGGCTTCCATAATGTAAGAAGACTATTTAATATTATTTATTCTAATAAAGAAGCACCGGATACAGCTCTCCTATCACTGGACGCCGAAAAGGCCTTTGATAGAGTCGAATGGCCCTTTCTTTTTGAAGTCTTACAAAGGTTTGGACTTGGAAATAATTTCATAAAATGGGTTCAGATAATATACAATAATGCTACAGCAGAAATCCTAACAAATAGCAATATTTCAAAATCAATAAAAATCAATAGAGGATGTCGACAAGGCTGTCCACTTTCACCTTTACTGTTTACTATGGCAATTGAACCTTTAGCGATGGCGATACGTTTACATTCACAAATATATGGAATTAAAGTTGGACCAACAGAACATAAAATCTCCCTGTATGCCGATGACATAATTTTGTTTATGTCGAATCTTAAAAAATCAATTCCGACCTTGTTGAATTTAATAAAGAATTTTGGGGAAATATCAGGATATAAAATATATAAAACTAAATCTTCAATATTAATGCTAAATGAGACCCAGAGAAATTACCCAGCCCCTGAGGTAAATCAATTCAATGTTGTAAATCAGTTTAAATATTTAGGAATCCAAATTGTGCCTAAGCTAGAATCAGTCGCCAGTGTCAACTATGAAGCCTTAATGACAGATATTAATGAGTTACTTCAGAGATGGATGTCACTACCAATGTCGATGATCGGGAGAATTAATATACTTAAAAGTAATATCTTACCTAAAATACTTTATTTATTTCAATACATTCCCTTACCACCACCTTTAGATTTATTCTCAAGAATTAAAAAAAAGTTAGTGGAATTTATATGGAACAACAGGAGGGCTAGATTACGTCTGTCTTTATTATATTTACCATTTGATCGTGGAGGTCTGAAATGTCCAAATTTTATGTTGTATTATTGGTCGGCACAACTGAGGTCTATGACATATTATTTTTCATCAAATGATCTCCCTCACTGGACTGAAATGGAATCATACAATTTACCTTTACCTCTTCCCATATTCATATACTCAGATTCGGCAAAAAAATTACAAAAACAAGTTAAAAATCCATTTGTAAAGCATATGATCAAAATATGGTGTGAAACTAAAAACTATTTAAAAGAACCACACTTATTGTCACAATTTAGCCCAATATGGGGTAATCAATATTTTAAACCAGGGAGAGCGGACGCTGTATTTAAAGTATGGAATTTAAAAGGGATTCAAAAGATTCAAGATTTATATCTGCCATGTGCAGATAACATAACGTCTTTTGAAGAGCTGAGGATCAAATTTAATCTTAATAGAACACATTTTTTTTAAATATCTTCAACTTAGGAACTTTATTCGATCAAATCAAAATAAAGCTCTCACTCGACCTATTTACTCATCCTTGGAAAAAATGTTGATGAAAGATAGTAAAAGAAAGGGTATTATTTCAGAGTTTTATAACTCATTGACACTATCCTCAAATGAAAACTCACAGAAAAGATTAAACTACTGGAAAGAAGATCTGCAAACTGAAATTTCAGAGGAACAATGGGAATTGGCTTGTACAGAAGCTCAAACCAAATCAATAAATGTACGTCTTAAATTGACACATTTTAAATGGTTAATGCGGATGTATGTTACACCGGAGGAGTTAAATAGATATAACAAAAACATACCAGATACGTGCACAAAATGCATGGAAAGTAAAGGAACCCTATTTCATTGTGTATGGGAGTGTAGAGTGATTAGAGTGTTTTGGGAAGAGGTGAGGGTAACAATTGAAAAAATTATTTCAAAACAAATCATATTGAATCCTAAACTGTTTTTGTTGGGTCTGTATCCAGAAAAGCATAACTTTAATAAAAGTGAAAGAGCATTCATAGACCTCAGTTTGCTTAATGCCAAGAAATGTATTGCACTACTGTGGAAAAAGACTCATGGACCAGATGTGACTCAGTGGTTAAGACAGATGTTAACAAACCTTCCATTAGAAAGAATAACATACATACTGAAATCAAAGGAAATTGTGTTTGAGAATATATGGAGACCTTTTATTGATTATGTAAAAAATTTAAACATAACTCTTGAAGAAGAAGGTGAATGATGTGTGTGGACCTTGTAAATTCCAAACTGGTGAACATAATATGTATACTTATGTAATGGATTGTCTAGACTAAACAGAGGAGCATTGTTGAAGACTTGATTTTGTTGGTGGTTGTTGGTGTTTTTAGTGCATTTTTTTTTGTAGTACTTTAGTGTTAGTGTTTGATTGTTTGTGTCATGTTTGTTAAAAAAAAAAAAAGGTTCAATAAAGATATTGTGGAAAAAAAAAAGTAAGCCATTTCCTACTCACCTGTTCCTACGATTTATCCCCTGTGCACAGGCAGAATTCCGTGGCGGCAGAATCCTTCCTCCTGGCGGCGGACGCAGTCTCGCTCATCCCAGTGGGTCCACCTCTTCACCTGCGGCGTCATGACAACAGGCGCTGTCCTCCTGGCTGTAGCCTTCGGGCCGACCTGGGTTCATCTCCCCTTCTGTAAAAGTAAACCTCTGTCATTCACTAATACGCTCCTTCAGATGGGCAGTACTAATATCTGTGCCTCTGCTTTGTCTATAGGGTTGCCAGGTCGTACGGCGCTCTGTTCACCCCCAGCTACGACGCCACTGCAGACATACACAGTCACGTCCACATACACAACACACAAACGCACTCACACACCCTTATTTCTACAAATAAAGATAATTGAGTCCACTCTCGAGCCCGTGTCTGTTCCCTGGGTCTGTCAAACATTTCACTTTCACATCAGTATTTTTCCCTTTTTTCTTCTTCCTTATAGTTCACTGACAAGGCTCATAATTATGCAATATTACATGAGTGTGCTATCAATGAATATATAACTGCAGTGATTGGGTAGTAAAGGAGCATAATGTAATAATTTCACACACAAATATTACTCTGTGCAGAAGTCAGTGTTTGTAGTACATACCTCTTGAGGGTTTGTGGGTCACGTGGCTCGTGGCAGTGGCTAATTAGCTTGTTAGCTACATTGGGGGGAGTCCTTTATGCAGTCATGATTATGTTATCACTGTAGAGGCTGGGTTAATCATCTCAGACTGGATGCAGAGGGTAAACAGAGAAGGACAATAGGTATGGAGATTATGGTGAGGTAGCAGGAAAAAGGAGTTGGGGGAGAAGGGATGAATGTATTGTGATGCGAGATGTCATGCAGATGTGAGATGGGCGGTTGATATAAAAGGAGGACCCCTGGTGTATTGAGACTTGCTTTTTCTGTGTATGACTGATGTGAGAGTGAATAAAGTCGTCTGCTGCAAATCTGCCTCCATTATTTACACTCTCCACACTGGTGACCCTTTGACGAATTATGGAACACGAGGCAAGAACCCCAGACTCGGCCTGGACGGGAAGCCCCACCAAAGCGGCAGGCATCCTAGAGACAGCCCGGACGGGAAACCACAGCAACGCGTGCACTGTTTCGGTCAAACTACCGGACTTTTGGCTGCACGACCCGTGGTCTTGGTTCCACCACACCGAGGCTCAGTTCGCCCTCCGGGGAATAATGGCAGACGACACCAAATATTACTATGTGGTTGCAGCGCTGGACGCTCGCACATCTCAGCAAGTAGCGAGCCTGCTCCAACAGCCTCCAGCCCACGACGAATACGGGGCTCTCAAGGCCGCGCTGACCCAGCGCTACATGCTCTCGGACTGTGAGAGAGCAGAGAGGCTCCTGAGGCGCTCCGAATTAGGAGATGGGTCGGCGGTCGAACTGATGGAGAAGATGTTGGCATTGATGGGCACGGATGACGAGCATTTTCTGTTTGCCCACCTTTTCCTCTGGAACCTCCCAACAGTGGCCAGAGCGGTCCTGGCCAATTTGCCATTGCTGGCCATGCGTGACTACCGTGCGCTAGCCCAGGAGGCAGATCGGATCATCCTCACCACCAGAGCCCTCACAGTGAACGTGGTGGCGTCGGAACCCAGCAAGACGGCCAGCGGAGGCGAGGAGCCACCGACGGTAGTGGCAGCGGGGGCCAGGGAGCACCAGAGAGACACGCTCTGCTTCTACCACCACCGCTTTGGAGAGAACGCACGCAGATGTGTGCCACCGTGCCAATTCAAGCGTTCGGGAAACGCCAAGGCCAGCAGTCGGTAGCAGCTGCGACCGCCGGTGAAGAGAACAAGCTGCTCTACGTGACGGACTCATGCTCGGGGAGACGGTTCCTCGTAGACACCGGCGCCCAGAAGAGCATCATCCTGCCATCCTATGCCGACTGGCTAGCGGGAGCTAGCGGCCCCGGGCTGGTAGCAGTAAACGGCTCAGACATTAAGACTTTTGGTGAGAGAACACTGACTTTATCCCTACACGGCCGTATGTACGAGTGGACTTTTGTCATAGTGGCATTGAGTTTCCCAATCCTGGGAGCTGATTTTCTGTGTGCACACGGGTTGCTAGTCGATGTTGCTAACAGATGCCTGGTTAATGCAATGTCTTTTGATTCTCTCCCCTGTACAGCTCGAGGGGCCGGGCCAATAACACAAGCCAACGTCACAGCTCCAGGCGGTAAGTTCCACACACTGTTCACTCAGTTCCCAGCACTCATGGTCCCGACGTTTTCGGCGGCCATCGCTAAACATGGGGTGGAACACTTTATCACCACCACCGGGCCGCCCATTTTCGCACGACCGCGGCGCTTGGACGCAGCTAAACTAGCCATAGCGCGCGAGGAGTTTGCCAACTTGGAAAGGTTGGGCATCATCAGGCGCTTAAACAGCCCATGGGCATCCCCGCTACACATGGTCCCTAAGGCCGAGGGATCGTGGCAACTGTGTGGAGATTTCCGCAGGTTGAATAACGCCACAGCGCACGACTGCTACCCGATTCCCCATATTCAGGATTTTTCCGTTCACCTCGCCGGGGCACGCATTTTTTCTAAAATAGACCTGGTCCGTGGTTACCACCAGGTCGCAGTGCGCGCGTAGGACAAACCCAAAACAGCAGTAATAACTCCGTTTGGCTTGTTCGAGTTTTTACGCATGCCCTTCGGATTAAAAGGAGTGGCACAGACATTCCAACGCATGATGGATGCGGTGTTGCGCGATCTGCCGTTTGTGTTTGTCTACCTGGATGACATCCTGGTGGCCAGCGCGTCCGAGGATGAACATGTAACCCACCTCAGGACGGTTTTCCGGAGGTTGGAGGAGCACGGGTTAATAATCAACCCGGTGAAATGCCAGTTTGGCGTGACGGGGATTGATTTTTTGGGGCACCGCGTCTCACCGGAGGGAGCGATACCCTTGCCCGACAAGGTGCGCGCCGTGGCGAATTTTCCCCGGCCTCAGACGGTCAGGGCGCTGCAAGAATTTTTGGGGATGGTTAACTTTTATAACCGGTTCCTCCCCCGCGCAACTCAACTCATGCAGTCATTGTACGCTGCCCTCAAGAAACGGAAGCCCGCGGACAGAGTCGAATGGACTCCGGAGCGGGAGCAGGTGTTCTCTGAGGTTAAAACAGCCCTGGCAAACGCTGCACTGTTGGTTCACCCGGATCTGGTGGCCCGGATAGCGCTCACTACTGACGCCTCGGACGTGGCCATAGGGGCCGTCATGGAGCAACGTGTCGCCGGTTCTTGGCAGCCGCTCGCTTTTTTCAGCAGGGCTTTGCGCGACAGTGAGCGTAAATACAACGCGTTCGACAGAGAGTTGCTGGCTCTCCACCTGGCCATACACCACTTCCAGTTCTGGCTGGAAGGGCGCAGCTTCACCGAGTTCGTGGACCACAAGCCCCTAACGTTCGTGATGGCCAAGGTTTCGGAACCATGGTCGGGCCGACAGCAGAGACAGCTGGCCGCGATCTCGGAGTTTACGACCGATATTCAGCATGTGTCAGGTAAACTGAATGTGGTGGCAGACTGCCTCTCGCACGCAGTAGTGGCCCCGGTCTGCGTGGGGATAGATTATACAGCCATGGCCGCAGAGCAGATTGGCGATACGTGCGATACGTGTGCACGCTCCAGTCTGGACCAACAGGGTTAAGGCTGGAGAGCAGAGTACTGCAAGACGGCAGCCCCCCCAATCTGCGATGTCTCCATGGGACGCCCGCGCCCGGTGGTCCCAGTTGCTTGGCACCGCCGCGTGTTTGAGTCAGTTCACGCTCTGGCGCACCCAGGAGTGCGCGCGTCAGTCAAAATGGTGGGAGCGAAGTTCATGTGGCCAGGCCTGCACAAACAAGTGAAAGAGTGGGCTGCAGCCTGCGTAGCGTGCCAACGAGCCAAAGTACACAGACACAGGAAGGCTCCTTTGGAGCCGTTTCGTATACCGGCGAAGAAGTTCAACCATGTTCACGTGGACCTCGTGGGCCCCCTCCCGCCATTGCAGGGATGCACGCACCTTCTGACAGTGGTGGACCGCACCACACGCTGGCCAGAAGCAGTCCTGCTGGCGGCAACCACGTTCGCGGACGTGGCGCGCGCTTTTTTGACGACATGGGTGGCACGTTTTGGAATCCCGTCGGACATCACGTCCGGTAGGGGCCCTCAGTTTGTTTCCAACCTCTGGTCCACGATGGACCGTAGCCTGGGTGTTGCAATTCATTGCACAACCGTGTACAACCCACAGGCCGATGGCCCACAGGCCAATGGGTTATGCCAGTGTTTTCATAGGTCACTGAAAGCAGCGCTCAGGGCTTCGCTGATGGATGCAAATTGGGTAGACCAGTTGCCGTGGGTTTTATTGGGGTTGCGTTCCGCACCAAAAGAGGATTTGGAGGCTTCCCCGGCAGAGCTTGTTTTTTCTCAGCCACTGCGGCTGCCCGGGGAATTTTTGCCAGATAATCCTGCGCCAGACAACTGCCCGTCTCAGCGTTTGCAGCATAGCGCAGACACAGGCATGCTGCCGGGCCCGGCCCACCACTGTTTTCCACGCGCTTTTGTGCCAAAAACTTTGAAGAACGCGGCGTTCGTGTTTATCAGGCACGATGCCCACCGCCCTCCATTGCGTCCACCCTACGATGGCCCGTTCAGAGTGCTGGAAACAGGGGACAAACATTTTTTTGTTAGACTTGGGGGGTCGTCGGGAGAAAATGTGCATAGACAGACTTAAGCCCGCCTTTGTGGTAGTGATGAGCAAGTGTTGTTGGCTCAGGCCCCTCGGCGTGGAAGACCCCCACTGAGAACTCCCCAGGTAAACGATTCATCAGAGCAGCCACACGGGCAAGTTGAAGGTTCCCCCCCTCGCCATTGCCTACCCGCAGACTGACACACCCCCATGAGCCCCCCCGCCGGCACAGCAGCGCCGCGGAGGCGGTAAACCCCCGTTACAGCAGATATGGGAGGAGACTGAAGCCAAAAGGACGTGAGGACTGAAACTCGGTCTGAGATTCTGGGGGTGGCGGTGTAGAGGCCGTGTTAATCATCTCAGACTGGATGCAGAGGGTAAACAGAGAAGGACAATAGGTATGAAGATTATGGTGAGGTAGCAGGAAGAAGGAGTTGGGGGAGAAGGGATGAATGTATTGTGATGCGAGATGTCATGCAGATGTGAGATGGGTGGTTGATATAAAAGGAGAACCCCTGGTGTATTGAGACATGCTTTTTCTGTGTATGACTGATGTGAGAGTGAATAAAGTCATCTGCTGCAAATCTGCCTCCGTTATTTACACTCTCCACATCACTATAATTTATCTTTTGTTATCACTATAATCATTACAGTTCTCTGATTAGGTTCTTAAATCCAGTGCCGAGCCTAGTGGTCCGTGATGAGGATAGACTATAGGATGGCGGGGGGGGGGGGGGGGATCTTGGAAGGGAGATAATGTAAAGAACATCCACGCTCACACACACACACACACACATAGAGGCACACTCATATACTCTCCATCTCTCCATCCCCACCACTCCCCCCACCCCCCTCATCTACTATGCTCCCACCCACCCACCCCAAAACAAACTCCTGCACATGCTGAAAGATGAATGTCCAACAAATGGAGGCGAGAGGTGAGTGAGGGCCCCGTATGAGAGGCGTATTGTGCAGCAAGGGGGCCTCCACCCTCCCTTTCCCCCTCCTCCCATCCCAGAGGCCTGTAATCAAGGGGGCCCAGTCGGCAGGGCCAAGGGGGTCAGGGGTGGTGGCTGTTGATGGTTGGGGGGGGGGGGCACTGTCTCACTAGGATGTTATTTATTGGCCTACTTTGAATCTCCTGCTGTCGCCTGCATTCCCTGTCGCTCCCTGATCTTGTCCTGATCCACCCCCACAGACAGCTCTGCAGACCTCACTCCTCCTTCCTCCTCCACTCTTCTTCTGATGAGATAAAATGCATAAAAAGCCTTCTGGTCCTTACTCAGTGTTTACATGGACTGAAAAGGGGCTTTTGCATAATTCTGGCTCTCTGGACTCAGATCAGTAAGTGTTCAAGGTTTTAAAAGGTGGGTTAGTGTTTACACACTACTCGTGACCTCTGTTTATTTATGAGCTGTTTTTGCGCCATAGTATCACTATGAATGTAAAGTAGCAATTTAGCTGTATGCACAAAAGTCTGAAAAAGCTGTCATAGCTGTCCAGGTGGGATAAAACATTTTGGAATATAGTGATATTTTTTTTTTATTATACAACAGTTGGTTCCGACAGAGCAAGTTGATTGGACAGTAGGGATTCCAGGAGTTATTATAATCCATGATAATTACATTTCAGTTTCACTGGATGTGTATCACTCCACTTCAAAAGTGTTCTAGTAATGTTAATTACTAACAGTATTTTTCTATCAACTCTGACAATTGCAGTACTGTTTTGGATACCTTAATTTTGACAAGAAGAAATTATACATCCATGACCCGGAAGTTCCACCCTTTTGCAAAGGTCTACTTCCATCCCGGTCATTTTAAGATCATTAAAGGATTTCACATCTGTTTAAAAAAAATAGGCAGTGCTAGAGTTTGTTTATTGTCTCGGTTAACAGACCACAATACCTTTGTGGTGATCGACTTTGTTTCATTTGGAAATGCGAAGAAAAGCGAGCAAAATGTGCTAACTCGCTAGCATGTTAACTACTAGCTCCTGGTGACTGGTATTAGAGACATTTTGATCTGGGATTTTCTGAAGTATTGACTTAACAGGTATGTTTTATAAACACTTATTATGTTTGCACTTGACAATATTTAATTTGTTTACATGTGTGTGAAATGACAATAGACGTCTTTATGCTGATTGAGATGTTTAGCAACAGTTCACTGGCTAGATTTAGGGACTTTTTTTCTCAGCTGTGTAAAATAACTGGTTAAACAAACAAGTCATAATATTTTGTCCAGTATTGCTGTCATTTAATAAATTTTGCTTGCTGGAACTGTTGTATAAAAGCAATATTACACTGGTTTGTTACGGTATCATGAGTATACGAACTCCAGCAGAGCGTGATTTGGGTACAAGCCAAATCACATCTTGCTAGAGTTTGTATATTCATGATATTGAATTCACTCTCATGTAATATTGCTTAATTATCATCCAAGGCTTGGGACGCCTCATCTGAGCAAGTTAATACTGAACATCTTACTGTATAAACCACATTTTTCATGGCTAAAATTTTTGGCACCCTTGCATTTCAGTCAACACACCGCTTGCACTGAAACAATGGAAAAAATGGATAATAAGCAGACAAATCTGAGAAATTGCACACAGAACTCCAAAAATATCCATCCATCCATTTTTTTCCACTTAATCCTTTTCGGGTCACGGCGGGGATGGAGCCTATCCCAGCATATTTGGGCGAGAGGCAGGGTACACCCTGGACAGATCACCAGTCCATCGCAGGGCCAACATAGAGAGACAGACAACCATTCACTCTCACATCCATACCTAAGGACAATTTAGAATCCCCACTTGATGCCAATAAACCTAACTTGCATGTTTTTGGCATGTGGGAGGAAACCGGAGAAATCCCAGAGTAAACCCACACAGACACGGGGAGAACATGCAAACTCCACACAGATCACTGTTGGTCAGGGGCTGGGATCGAACCCGGGATCCCTCGGCCAAGGGTGAGTTGCTGTGCTGCTGCAGTGCTAACCACTCCTCCGCCGCGCTGCCCCACTCCAAAAATAGACTGGACAAAATTAACTTGAATCTAATGTTTCGTAGCACAACTTGGGGATGAAATACCTTCAATCAGTCACTTCCTGTAACAATCACAGAGTTTCTTACGGTTCTCTTCTGGAATTTTGGACCACTCTTCTTTTGCCAACTTGCTCCAGGTTCCTTCTCCCAGCTGATGTTTTGAGATCTCGCGACAGGGATTTAGATGTAGACACACTGCTGGTCACTTCAGAACAATCTGCCCAAGTCAAATCTCCGATTGTTTTTAGTCAAAGAGATTTTTAGATCAGATTTGTGAATGAAGTCTGACTTACCTGAAACCATGCAGTTCATTTTCCCCTTGTCCTGTAACAAGCAGCTAGGCAAGCAGAACAGAAATCTGCTTCCTGTATTGTGCCAAACAGATTTACTTTGCCAAACGGAGCTTAATTCAGTTCAGTTTTACTTATATAGCACCAAATCACAGCACAGGTCATCTCAAGGCACTTTACAAAAAAGAATGAGTTTAGGCCACGCCCTTAAATTTATAGAACCCAGCAGAGACCCCTAAGAGCAAGCACTGCGGCACCACAGGCGAGGAAAAACTTCCCTTTAATGGGCAGAAACCTCAAGCAGAACCATAGCTCATAGAGGACGGCCATCCGCCTCGACCGGCTGGGTTAAAAAAAGAGGTAAAAAGTAGGAGGCCTGGCAGTAGCTACATTCAAAACAAACATAACAAATACAATTCAACATTAACATTCACAGCCAGACATTCCAGTATCAAGCCGGGTTAGGCTCCACGTGTGAGTGAAGGCCTGGCAGCGGCAACATTTTTAACTAGAAAAGCACTCGGAGAGCGCAGACCTCCGCCAAGGCAGCTCAGTCCCCCATGCTGTGATGTACTCAAAAATGTAATTGCTGGACTTTGAAAAGTCCTACATTTATTTTATCTATATTTTCAGATTCCTTGACCATGAAAACATACCTTTAGCAATTGGATTCACATTGATATCTTCATTAGTTCAGTAGTTATTGACAAAAATCACTTTTTCGGTAATGGCGGTTTTCTTGTGGATATAGCTTCATAGGTTTTGAAGATACAACAAATCCATTTGTACGCTACTGATTCCACAGTGTCTTGGCTATATTTTGGTGTTTGTTGTATGTTTATATCTTAATTTGTTACCTTACAGTGATGAAAATTCCAAAGAATTTGCTGTTCTGGATGACAGTATCTGGATTTTTTGCAGGATCCGGATCACTCTTTGATTTTTCCTAGAACCTATTGGGATCTTATCCTGTATTTTTTTGCCAAGCGTCCTGACCATTTATTGTGGAGTTATATACACATATGCTAAAAATGGCCCTATCTCGCAATGATAAAGAATCCTGTTAAAAATTCCTGGATCCAGACAGTGATCCGGATCACTCCCAAAATCTAATCATTTCTTCCTTGTCCCATTTCGGACTTTTCCTGAAAATTTTGTCAAAATCCATTCATAACTTTTTGAGTTATGTTGGAAACAGACAGACAGACAAACAGACAAACCCCGGTAAAAACATAACATCCTTGGCGGAGGTAACTATAGGCCTTATCAAAGAGAAAAGATTTCAACTTACTCTTGAATAAAGAGAGAGTGTCTGCCACCCAAAATGAACTGGGAAGATGGTTCCACAGGAGGGGAGCTTGATAACTGAAAGCTCTACCTCCCAATCTACTTCTGGAGACCTTGGGGACCACCAGTAGTTTGGATTTTTGGGAGTGCAGAGCTCTGGTTGGATGATAGGGAACTATGAGTTCTTGTAGGTAAGAAGGAGCCAGACCATTAAGGGCTTTATAAGTTAGGAGTAATATCTTGAATTCAATTCTATATTTTATTGGGAGCCAATGCAAAGAAACAAAACTGGGGTAATGTGATCTCTTCTCCCTGTTCTCGTCAGGATACGTGCAGCTGCATTCTGAATGAGTTGGAGAAACTTTATGGACTTATTAGGACAACCTGATAAAAGTGAATTACAGTAGTCTAGCCTAGAGGTGATAAAGGCGGGGACAAGTTTCTCTGCATCTTTATGAGACAGGATAGACCTAATTTTAGAGATGTTACACAGATGGAAGAAGGCATTCTTAATGGTTTGCTGTATATGAGAGTTAAAAGATATATCTTGGTCAAAGACAACTCGAAGATTCCTAACAGAAAACTTAGAAGCCAGTGCAATGCCATCTAGTGTTGTTATCTTACTAGAAAGAGTACTTCTAGCATGTTTGGGGCCAAGAACAATGACTTCAGTTTTATCTGTATTCAGCAATAGAAAGTTGAAGTTCATCCAGGTTTTAATATCCTGGAGACACTCCTGGAGACACTCCTGGAGTGAACCCAAATGGATGGGATCATCTAGATTGATGGATAAATATAATTGAGTGTTGTTAGTGTAACAATGAAAATGAATAGAATGCTTCCTCATAATGACTCCCAAAGGCAGCATGTATAATGTAAACAGTATTGGTCCAAGTACCGATCCCTGCGGAACTCCATAGCTAACCGTGGTCTGGATAGATGACTTGTTATGGACATAGACAAACTGGGAACGGTCTGATAAATAAGACTGGAACCATCTTAGCGTTGTTCCTTTCAAACCAATTTGCTGTTCAAGTCTCTCTAGCAGAATATGGTGGTCAGTGGTGTCAAAGGCAACACTAAGGTCCAATAAGACAAGGACAGAGACAAGTCCTTTGTCAAATGCCATAAGGAGGTCATCAGTAACTTTCACTAAGGCTGTCTCTGTGCTGTGGTGTTTCCTAAAACCTGACTGAAATTTCTCAAATACTGTATAGAATTATTTTCTAAAAAAGTGCACAGTTGATTGGCGACTACTTTTTCAAGGATCTTGGAAAGGTAGGAGAGGTTAGATATTGGTCTATAATTGGCCAAAATCCCAGAATCAAGTGAGGGTTTTTTTAAGCAGAGGTTTAATTACTGCCACTTTAAAAGACTGCAGTACATGTCCTGTCAATAGGGACATATTAATTATATTCAAAAACAGTGGACTAATCAGAGATAGTGACTCCTTCAGGAGTCTAGCAGGGATTGCATCTAAGAGACAGGTAGTTGGTTTAGAGGCTGAGACTATTTAGGCTATATCAGAATGACTAATAAGAGAAATTTCAGAAAAGCGGAGATCTGAGCTTGTGGACACAGCAGTGTTAGGCAAAGGCTTGATATTTTTAAAGGGGCTATTTTTTTGAATATTATTCCTGATGCTGACAATTTTATCATTAAAAAAAATTCAAAAAGTCATCAGCACTAAGAGTTGGAGGAATGTAGGGGTCTATGGCATTGTGGATCCTGGTTAACTGAGCTACAGTGTTAAGAAATTTATGGTTGTTTTTATTTTTTTCTATCAAGGATGAATAGTACTGTCGCCTAGCATTACGGAGAGATTTCTTATAGGTGGTAAGGCTGGCATTCCAGGCTGAACATAATTCTTCTGTCTTATTTGCACGCCAAAGCCTTTCACAGGATCTGACTTTCTGTTTTGACTCACGAATGTGGGAGTTGTACCATGGAGCTAATCTCCTATTTTTAATAGTTTACTTTTTAAGGTTCAGGTTCAGGTTACTTTATTTGTACCCGCAGGTAGATTTGTTTTGCAGTCTGGTGACATCCATATTTACAAGCCACAAATTACATTCAACATAGACACAAACACAGGCACACATGAAATTGACTATAAACATGATAAAAATACTACTCAAGGCTCCATCAATCAGGGTATAAAAAGACAAAGAGATAAGAGAAAAACCAGAGGTAAGAGAGAAGAGTCATGTTAAAAGTTAAAAACTAGTCAAAGAGGTTAAAAACTCAAAGGTCTAAAACGCAATAAAATATTTAGAACCCAAGTAACATCCTACAAAAATAAGTAAATATAAAATGGAGTTAATAAATAGGTACCTAAATTATGTGCAATATATTGTTACAGCTTGTTCAACTCTTTGACAGCAGCAGGAACAAAGCTGTTTTTGTAGCGCTGGGTTTTACTTTTTGAGACAGCAAACCTCCGTCTTGAGGGAAGAAGCTGAAAGTTGCAGTGCAAAGGGTGGGAGTCATCATTTAAAATGGAGGTAGCCATCCTCTGTACTTGTCTGGTGTACAGGGATGTCAGGCTCAGCTGTGACTCACCAAGCAAACGACTGGACCATCTAACTACCTGATCCAAGGATTTCCTCTGTTTCAGTTTTATCTGACCAAACCATGACACTAAAGAAAAGGATAAAACGGATTCAATAAAAGCCCGATAAAACATTATCATTATAGTTCGGTCAATTTGGAAGCGTGCAAGTTTTCTCAAGCAATGCAAATGTCGCTGACCCTTTTTGCACACCCTTTCACAGTTCTCTTCAAAGTTTAAATTACTATCAATAATCGTCCCAAGATATTTGTAGGATTGTACACATTCAGTGGTCTGGCCTTTTAGTACGGTGACTTTGTGCCTGGGAGTTTTCCTTCTAAAGTCAATAATCATGTCTTTAGTTTTTGTCGTATTCAGCTGCAGGTAGGAATCCTCACACCAGTGAACAAAATCATCAACTACTGGGCCGTGGCCACTCTCACCATCCTGGAGGAGACTGACAATAACTGAATCATCAGCATACTTTATGATGTGTCTGTTGTCATGTCTGCTCCGACACATGTTTGTGTACAGGATGAAGAGTAGTGGTGACAACACACACCCCTGAGGAGAGCCAGTAGAAGAGCACTTTAGGTCAGACAATGTACCATTGACCCTTACTCTCTGCGTCCTGTTGGTTAAGAAATCCAGAATCCAACCCACCAGATTATTGCTCAGATCAAATTGTTGCAGGAGCCTTTCAACTAAGATATGAGGTTGGATTGTATTAAAGGCGGAGGAAAAGTCCACAAATAAAAGCCTGGCGTGTGTCCCATTAAAATCCAGATGTTTAAAAAGCATGTTAAACAGAGTGACAGTGGCATCCTCCACTCCTCTGTGAGGCCTATAGGCAAACTGTAGAGGATCCAATGCATGCTCAGTCTGCTTTAGGACCTCACATCTGACCAGTTTTTCAAAAATTTTCATTAAAATTGAAGTCAAAGCAATTGAAGTCAAAGTTTTTAAGAGAGGCTATGAAGTCAAGTGTTGTTGCATTTCTTAACTGTGCACATGATAATAAAGCCTTTGAATCTTGAATCTTAATTTCTCTCTTGCCATTCACTCATTACAGATTTTTTTTCCAAAATTAGGGCCATATGCAGAAGTAGAGGGGGCATAACTTGGGCTCTCTATATCTCATCAAGGATTTTAACACTTTGACTTTAAAGTCAAAGTTTGCATTCAAATTATTTCATTTTTCTTTTGTTTTGTTGTACAAAAGCACCCCTCATGGATCGTCACCTTATCGTGGTGGGGGGTTTGCGTGCCCCAGTGATGCCAGGAGCTATGTTGTCTGGGGCAATTTGCCTCTGATAGGGTCACCCAAGACAAACTGGTCCTGGGTGAAGGGCCAGACTAAGAACGATCCAACAGACTCTTCTGAATCTGTCGGATTCAGAGTACCCCACCCGGTATGGGGTTACCGGGGCCCCACCCTGGAGCCAGGCCTGGGGGAGGGGCTTGATGGCTAGCGTCTGGTGGCCGGGTTTCCACCCATGGGACCCGGCCGGGCTTAGCCCAAAGGAGTTACATGGGTCCGCCCTCCAGTGGGCTCACCACCTGCAGGAGGGTTCATGGTGGTCCAGTGTTATGTGGATCAGGTGGTGGTCAAAGGCAAAGACCTCGGCGGACTGATCCCAAGCTTTCTAAACTGGCTTTTGGTACGTGGAATGTCACCTCTCTGGTGGGGAAGGAGCCTGAGCTGGTGTACGAGGTTGAGAGATACCGGCTAGATATAGTCGGCCTCACCTCAACACACAGCTCCAGTTCCGGAACCAGTCTCCTGGAGAGGGGCTGGAGCTTGGCCTTTTCTGGAGTTGCCCCGGGCGAGAGGCGATGAGCAGGGGTGGGTATCCTTGTATCCCCCCACCGTGCTGCCTCTATATTGGAGTTTTCCCCGGTGGACGAAAGGGTTGCTTTCCTGCGCCTTGGGGTTGGGAAACAGGTCCTGACCATCATTTGTGCCTATGCACCAAATGATGTTTCAGAGTACCCACCCTTTTTGGAGTCTCTGACTGGAGTGCTGGAGGGTGCTCCTCTTGGAGACTCCATTGTCCTATTGGGGGACTTCAATGCGCACGTGGGCAACGACAGTGAAACCTGGAAGGGGGTGATTGGGAGGAACGGCCTGCCCGATCTGAACCTGAGTAGTGTTCAGTTATTGGGCTTCTGTGCTAATCACAGTTTGTCCATAACGAACACCATGTTCAAGCATAAGGGTGTTCATATGTGCACCTGGCACCAGGACACCCTAGATTGCAGGTCGATGATCAATTTTGTTATCGTGTCATCAGACCTGCGACCGTATGTCTTGGACACTCGGGTAAAGAGAGGTGCAGAGCTGTCAACTGATCACTACCTGGTGATGAGTTGGATCCGATGGCAGGGGAGGATGCCATCCAGACCTGGTACACCCAAACATATAGTGAGGGTGTGCTGGGAATGTCTGGCTGAGGCCCCTGTCCGGGAGGTCTTCAACTCCCACCTCAGGAAGAACTTCAACCACATTCCGAGGGAGTCTGGAGACATGGAGTCTGAATGGGCCATGTTCCCCACCACTATTGTTGAAGCGGCGGCCCAGAGCTGTGGCCACAAGGTCGTCAGTGCATCTCGTGGTGGCAACCCCCGAACCAAGTGGTGGACACTGAAGAAGGAGTCCTACCAGGCTTGGTTGGCTTGTGGGACTCCCGAAGCAGCTGAGGTGTACCGGCATGCCAAGCAGAGTGCAGCTCAGGTGGTTGCTGAAGCAAAAACCTGGGTATGGGCGGAGGTCGGTGAGGCCATGGAACAAGACTTTTAGTCGGACTCGAAGAGATTCTGGCAAACTGTCCGGCGGCTCAGGAGGGGAAAGCAGCTCCCTGTCCACACTGTGTATGGTGCGGATGGGGCGCTGTTGACTTCGACTGGGAATATCGTCGGGTGGTGGAAGGAATACTTTGAGGATCTCCTCAATCCCACTGATACGCCTTCCACAGACGAAGCAGGGCTTGTGGACAATGGGGATGACTTGCCTATCACAGGGGCTGAGGTCGCCAAGGTGGTTAAAAATCTTCTTGGTGGCCGGGCCCCGGGGGTGGACGAGATTCGCCCTGAGTACCTCAAGGCCCTGGATGTTGTAGGGCTGTCATGGTTGACACGCCTCTGCAACATTGCGTGGAGGTCGGGGGCAGTGCCTTTGGCATGGCAAACCGGGGTGGTGGTTCCTTTCTTCAAAAAAGGGGGCCGGAGGGTGTGTTCCAACTTTAGAGGGATCACACTCCTCAGCCTCTCTGGGAAGGTCTATGCCAGGGTACTGGAGAGGAGAGTCCGGCCGTTGGTCGAACCTTGGATTCAGGAAGAGCAATGTGGTTTTCGTCCTGGCCGTGGCACATTGGACCAGCTCTTTACCCTCTCGAGAATTCTCAAGGGTTTGTGGGAGTTTGCCCAACCAGTTTACATGTGTTTTGTGGACTTGGAGAAGGCATTCAACCGCGTCCCTTGTGGTTTTTTATGGGGGGTGCTTCGGGAGTATGGGGTATCGGGCTTGTTGTTACGAGCTATTCGGTCTCTGTATGACTGCTGTGAGAGTTTGGTTTGTATTGCCAACACTCGGTTGGACTCATTCCCAGTGAGAGTTTGACTCCGCCAGGGCTGCCCTTTGTCGCCGATCCTGTTCATTATTTTTTTGGACAGGATTTTCTAGGTGCAGCCAGGGAATTGAGGGTGTCATGCTTGGTGACCACAGGATCTCATCTGTGTTGTTTGCAGATGATGTTGTCCTGTTGGCTTCATCCAGCAATGACCTACAGTTCTTGCTGGGATGGTTTGCCGCTGAGTGTGAAGCGGCTGGGATGAGAATCAGCACCTCCAAGTCCGATTCCATGGTCCTCAGCTGGAAAAAGGTGGATTGTCCTCTCCGGGTTGGGGACAGGCTCCTGCCCCAAGTGGAGGAGTTTACGTATCTTGGGGTCTTATTCACGAGTGAGGGGAGAATGGAGCGAGAGATTGACAGACAGATCGGAGCAGCATCTGCAGTGATGTGGATGTTGTACCGGTCTGTTGTGGTGAAGAGGGAGCTGAGTTCTAAGGCAAAGCTGTTGATTTACCAGTCAATCTACGTTCCTACTCTCACCTATGGTCACGAGCTTTAGGTAATGACCGAAAGAATGAGATCACGGATACAAGCGGCTGAAATGAGCTTTCTCCGTAGGATTGCTGGACTCACCCTCAGAGATAGAGTGAGGAGCTCAGTCATCCGGGAGAGGCTCAGAGTAGAACCGCTGCTCCTCCACATCGAAAGGAGTCAGTTGAGGTGGTATGGGCATCTGATTAGCATGCCTCCAGGACGCCTCCCACTTGAGGTGTTTCGGGCATGCCCCACTGGGAGGAGACCCCGGGGGAGACCCAGGACTCGGTGGAGAGACTATGTCTCCCAGCTAGTCTGGGAACGCCTTGGTATCCTCTCTGAAGAGCTGGAGCAGGTGGCTGGGGAGAGGGAAGTCTGGTCTTCTCTGCTTGAACTGCTGCCTCTGCGACCCGGACCTCCAGAAAAGCGGTAGAAGATGGATGGATGGATGGATGTACAAAAGCAGGGAATTCAATTTGCTCTCGCCAATTAGTCATTACCATTTACTAGTTGTAGTCACTGAACACCAGAAAATACAGTAATTTCCATATAAAAAATACAGTAGCAATATGCTCAGTTATAGAAGTCATGTGTGTACAGCCCACTATAGAAGCATGTATGGTCATCATCATCATCATCATGTACATGTACGGCATGTATGGTAGACTTGCTAATAAACAGTACATTTCAAGTAAATACTTGCCAAAACTTGCCTGCACTTTAAAAACAAAAAATCATCTTCACGGACCCAAAATACTTTTTGGGTATGCCCTAAAATCAAGTTGTTCAGAGAAAAGGAATTCACCAGTAGTGCCTTCCACCATTACCCACATCATACAGAGGTGGGTGAGTGATGGTGAAAGGGACTAATGGAAAGGTGGTGGTGTCATGGTCATGATATTATGGTCTAATTTGAAAGTTGGGAACACATAGCATATTTCTACATATAAGCTTCAACTCTTGATGGTGATTTTACTCACCACAACTTGACCTGTTAGGGTGCAATGTCTCGGTAGAGCTCTGTCACAGCAGTACACATTGCCATAAAGCTTTATGCAGCTACAACAACTGACAAAATTAACTTTGTTTGAGCTAAAACTACAACCATGTCCGAAGTGAGTCCAATCCAGAAACCACACATGATGGGACTGGCCGACAGAGAGGCTTTAACACCTTGCTTTTTATATGTATTTGTTACTTTATTCATTCCTTTTTCCATATTTAGCTGTTGTTAATTCCAGAGTATTTTCAAATGTTCATGCTTGATGCATGACAGATCGTTGCAAAGGAATGTCTGGAATGTCATCGTCATGATCGTCACATCACATATTATATGAAGAGTTTAGTTTGTGGGGGATAATGACACATTCCCTGCCTTGTGTACAGTACAGTACAGCAGACACATGATTCAGATACACACATTCCTGCCACAAACACTTGTGAAATGTAACACCAAGCTTGAGCAACGGCAGAGGGATCAGGGTCATTAATCTGAGCATTGTTATTCTGGTCTAGCTGCATCCACAAATCCCTCCTCACCCTTCTGGACTGCTACTGGCCTGCAAATTCAGACATAGAGACCATCTATCCAATAACATGAAAGCTTAAAAATAGCTCAAAGGCATGCACACGCAGACTGAATACAGGGTTGGTGGGGTCTTGGCCAGGAACCAGTAGTTGTTCTTGTTTTTTGCCCACACTGATACAGGAACTGCAGTGATGGCAATTCCAGTCAGCTTTGTTCCAGATGAAAATACCTGGGCAACTATAGTCTGGAATCCAGTGATGAGCCATGTATTTGACACCTAATGTCCTACTTGACTCTACGTGTCAACCTAGGCATCTTCTGATGCCAGATCACCACACCATCTCCGCTTCAGGGATCTGTCAGGAGCACAAATGGGGCGTAACCATCGCAGCCACATCAAATGACTGACATATGTATGTGCTGCTTGGCAAAACACATGAGCTGCACCTCATTGGTCATTGCGCCCTCTGATGGACAGCCTGTTTTAGTTTGTTAATTTGCATCTCGGGACTGTAAATTTTCTTCTGTATTTTAAAAAGTCAACAGCGAAACAATTGAGGTGAAAAATAAAAGGTGTAGCTGCTGAATATGTGTTTACTTTTTACTAACAACAACTATAAAAGTTCAACAGTGGCTCAAGATTCTAGATGCGATGGTACCAGAATGCACTGCATTCTATCCTGTTTAGATAATGAATTTGAAATGGAAAAACACACGCCTAGGTAGACACGTACTATCAGTCTCCCTGTAGTGATGTTGTGCCAGACATTTAAAATAGCGGTTGTTGATGTCAAATAACGACATTATCTGCACCTACTGTTTCTCTGCTTAAATGTTGTTAGAAACACTTTTTGCTGGTTTGTTTTAAAGATGCCAGACAAAGTTTACTCGTGACCCGCCATGTCCGAGAGCTGAAATCCGGTGAAAGGCCGCCCATGGGCTGGATGTGTCGACCAATCAGGTGGAGCCTTTGTGTTCTCAGCAGCAGGACCAATGAGAGTCTTTCCCCTGGGATAGAACTGTTAAGGTGCATTCAGACCAAACGCGAACAGGTGGCGCAAATCCATACAAAGTAAATGGGAAGACGCGAGTACGCCCAAATTTCGCGCAGTTGTATGTTCGCATCCTAGGCTAGCTAACTAGCTAACTGCTAGCTTTGAGATTCTGCTGTCACCGGCGTAAAGGTATCACCATTGCAGAGTAAACTAGTTTGAAAATTTGACTTACTCACCTGGAGACTCAGGAGGACCGGGAGCCCTTCAGCTGAATCGGGATGTCGTTATTTACCCACGGTTTCCTGTCACGGACAAGCTAGCAAGCTAGCAACGTAAGCACCCCTCATCTTGTGAATGTTTGGAGGCTTGAGACAACATTTTCAGGAGAGCCCCGGTCGGATAATGTAAACATAAGCATGATGTTATTTTGGGAATTTCCACAGCAGGTTGAACACAGCTGCAGAAGTTTTAAAAGCAACTTCACCTGTCTGCATCTCACTCAGAAGGGGATTCATGTCTGTTTGCGTGTTTACATTGAGTTATAATGTAATCGTGCCACGCGAAAAATTCGCCTGTTCGCATTTGGTGTAAACGCACCTTTAGACTATTTTTTTTTTCACAATGTCAATTATTTTCTGTCACTCCACCTGGTTACATGGTTATGACTATGTGATTTCTTCCATTAAAAAACTGACCAATGGACACATACCATGACCATTCAACCAAAGGACAGGAAAATGCCGGCATTATTGTATACCTGCTAGCTTGCCGCCATGTGGCAAACTCGAAATCTGATCGGCTAAAGCAACCATATCATTACCACTTTATTTTAAACTACAGATGCCTGCAGTGTTGAATGTGGAAACCTCAAGACAGATCCCTTTGATCCCAGCAACATGATGACTGAAATATGATTGGCAAAAACTCCAATATACATATACACAACTGGCAGCAGTGCAACCAACAGAAAAGCTACGAAATGACGAGAATAGACTATTCAGAATAATTTAATACATCCCCATGGAACAAATATAATAATGTAGGGTATAACTGTAGGTCAGTGAGTCTGAGTTTCTAGTCTACACAGAATGAATACAAATATCTTTAGTGATCGTTCAATAGTTTTCTCTATACATCCCCACCATTTTTCTGTACATATCCATGGTTCTCAGTAGCTGCATTCTTGAGATTTTGGTGATCTTGACTTATAACTTGGTATCCTCCCTGAAGAGCTGGAGCAGGTGGCTGGGGAGAGGAAAGTCTGGGCTGCTCTGCTTGAACTGCTGCCTCCATGACCCAGACCCATGGAAAAGTGGTAGAAGATGGATGGATAGATGGATGGATTTATAACTAAAATATTATGCCAAAAAGAAGAGATCTGCTGCACTGGAGATTCATTAAAAATCATGAAAAGCCTTTATGGCAGCACTCCTACAGCTACACACACTGCAAATTCCTCGGTGCTCGGCATGAATCAATACACACCACTTCGCTACAGAGGGGAGCCTTTTTGGAATTCACCGTGCTACTGAGCGTGGTATTTTAGCTGATCCATAATGTACTCGATCATCACCCCTTGCTGCAGTGTGGCAGAGTGAGGCTGCACCACCATGAGCAGTAGCTGCTGCATTGCCCACAACTTCCAGCCTGAGAGCGCGTCGATAACGAGCAGCATGCCTCTCTGACAGAATCGTTTACTGCCCCGGGGGCTTGGAGACGAAAAGAGGAGTGTGCATGCCTGCCTCTAACCTACTTAAGCCTCTCGCTACACAAATGGAAGTGTTGATATGCAACATGAGCTCTCCTGGTGAATTCCTGCCTGCAAGTAGACTGACCAGAATAAATGTGCGAGATTAGTGCCAGAGGAAGTACTGATGGGGCTACTGTGTCCATGTGTGTATTTATGTTTTCCTTATTAGCTTCTTATGTCAACATGTGATCTTATAGGCAGCATGCTTCAAAATGATCATACTGCAAATGGTGCATTCCTGAGGTGTTAATAATCCTCCTCAAAATGATCCAAATTAACCCCTCTCTTCATTCACACAACAGTTACTCTAAAAAATATACATGTATGAGAAATGCAAACAGACACAGGGTATACTCTTTTGTTGGGTGTGTGCTCCTGCTGTCAGCTGAGGAGCTATTGCACAGCTTCAGTGACTTGAGTTGGCTCCTTAATTCTATTTGCCTCTCAGGGGAACCTCCCCCAAACCTCTGACACACATTTTAGAGAGCTTTGTTGGACAAGGGAGGGAGAATGGAGAGATGGAGGTGGTGCTCTTACTGAGTCTGGACAAGGCACATACTGTAAATCACACACACATGCACGTGTACTGCTTACTGCTATGTCATGGCGCTATGGGGTCGTTGTATGTGGGCCAAGGGTCTCTCCTTTGGCCTGAAATTCTGGCAGGGCTGAAAGTGAGTCATGAAAAAGAAAAAGAGGAGGGATAAAGCCTAAAAGAAGGACACTTTTACAAGTTTATTGGTTGATTGATTTTATGTATTTTGGTGGTATAGGTGGTGTAAGAAAATGGTCCTGTCTTAAAGATGCACTCGGGTGGGTATAAATCCCCTATAAAACAAATCTACATTGTCTAAAATGGTATCTTATACAAAAAAAGTGTTCATTGTCTTACACTTTAATTTCAAAATCTTTTCACCCCTCACCCCCCCCCCCCCAAAATGCCAGAATCGGTGATTACTAGGCCCAACCACATACCACAAGGCTAACAGTGGCTAGCACTACATTATCAAAATAAATCCTGTAATAAGACTTGCTGGTTGAAGTACATTCCCAGTTGTATGCATGGTGGCTCAGGATAATAACAAATTGCATTGATCCTTAAAAGCAGTTTAATGGTAAAACCCATTAATTTGGGTCAAGTTTTCAAAGTAGTTTGCTAAAAAATGCTAACTAGCCTGGAGGATAATGTCAGTTAGGCCAGAGTGTTCTGATTGGCTCAACACTACCCACATGCCAGCACCACGAATAGTTACGCCACCAAAAATGTTTTGTCTCAACTCAACTTTTTGCAGGGGTGGAGCTTCAGTGAAACTTTACAGCAAAAAAACACAGATATGAGACATTTGAGCGATTTTGCCCTTGATATGTCTTGTAAGTCATAAAAAACATGTTTCAGATATGTTAACAAGAAAAAAACTCGATTTTTGGCAGAATGTCACTTTAAGTGCAACAGAGCACATGATCATGGCTAATTGAGGCATGCAGGACTAGGCTGATTACAATTATTCCCATTCATATAAGATAAGATAAGATAAGCCTTTATTAGTCCCACAATGGAGAAATTCCAGGATTGCAACAGCACAGGGATGAATGAATGAATGAATGAATGAATGAATGAATGAATTTATTTATTTCGGATAGTACATTACAGGTTAAAAGAAACTGTATAATATAACAACAAGGTCAAATTAGACAAAGACTCCTTCTACTATACATAGATAGCAACACTCAGAGCAACAATCAGAAGGCAAGAAAAAACAAGAGCAGCTAGTATACATATGTACATATTACTATAAATATATATATATATATATACGTATGTATATATATATATATATATATATATATATAGACACACAGTGCGGAGCATTGTGGTTGGTGGATGTGCAGCAGAAAGTCTAAGCTCTCTCTCCGCGGATGCGGTGGGTCAGCTGGATGTCTTTGGGCATGATGGTGACCCTCTTGGCATGGATGGCGCACAGGTTGGTGTCCTCGAAGAGACCCACCAGGTGGGCCTCGCTGGCCTCCTGCAGAGCCATGACGGCGGAGCTCTGGAAGCGCAGGTCGGTCTTGAAGTCCTGAGCGATCTCCCTCACCAGGCGCTGGAAGGGCAGCTTACGGATGAGCAGCTCCGTGCATTTCTGGTAGCGATGGATCTCTCTCAGAGCCACGGTACTGGGCCTGTAATGGTGAGGCTTCTTCACTCCGCCGGTGGCCGGAGCGCTTTTCCGAGCAGCCTTGGTGGCCAGCTGCTTCCTGGGGGCTTTTCCTCCAGTAGATTTACGGGCGGTCTGCTTGGTTCTTGCCATCGCTCTTTATTATTCTGTCTTATATTTCTTGCACGCCGCCTAAACCCCAGCCCGGCACCCAAGTCGTTTTCGCTTCAGTTCTCCTGGTATGTCGAGTTTCTCCATTAGCACCGGGTGGCGGTTGAGTGCTAGCTAGCTCTTCCCTGCTGTATCGTCTCCTGCTGTAAACAGTGGCTCTATCCACCGACTCGGGAGACCTTTGGGGCGATCTGTGTGTCCGTGATATATATAGACTGAAAGGTGTAGAAAGAAGAAGGAAGATAAAAAAAAAAAAAAAAAAGGGCAGTTGCAAAAGGCAGCCAACTCGTGTGGCGCCGGAACCGGAAGTTATATCCTTACATGTATAGTATATTTATTTGTCAGCCACATGTAAGAGCTTGCCTCTTGCCCAAAGATGCTGGGATTGGCTCCAGCCCCCCCCCCCCCAACCCGAAAAGGATTAAGTGGTAGAAGATGGATGGATGGATGGATGGATGGATGGATGGATGGATGGATGTTAGAGCTTTGATGAATTCCGGTTTTCCTTTGCCATCTCTAAATTTGGCCAGCTGGTGTACAAGAGAATTAAATGTCCCGGTCTAAGATTCTGTCAGCTTGGATTTCCTTTGGAAAAAGACTGACAGACACTCACATGAAGCCTGAAAGGAACCAAGTAGCAAGACAAATGTGTAATGCCCAGCACAGTTTAAAGGGGTCATTTACCATGTTTACATGGACACAAGTAACCAGATTAAAAGCCTGATCGGAATAAAAATGCTTCATGTAAACACGCCAATCTGAATATTGTGACCCGATCACGCTCATTCGGATCAAAATTTCATTCCGATTGAGATAAGATAAGATAAGATAAGATAAGATAAGCCTTTATTAGCCCCACAACGGGGAAATTCCAGGATTGCAACAGCACAGGGATAGCAACACTCAGAGCAACAATCAGAAGGCAAGAAAAAAAAAACAAGCAAACAAGAGCAGCTAATATACATATGTACATATTACTATAAAATATATATATACACACACACAGACACACAGTGCAGAGCATTGTAGCTGGATGGAATAAATATATGAATATATAAACACACAGTGCAGAGCATTGTAGCTAGATGGAATAAATATGTAAATATATAAACACCCACAGTACGGAGCATTGCAGCTAGGTGGAATAAATATGTAAGTATATAAACACACACAGTGCGGAGCATTGTAGCTAGATGGAATAAATATATAGATATATAAAAACACAGTGCGGAGCATTGTAGCTAGATGGAATAAATATGTAAATATATAAACACACACAGTGCAGAGCATTGTTGCTAGATGGGATGAAACAGCATAACCCTCTACTTAGTTATCCTACATGGTATGATTATGTGCCCATACATATTCTCACCCTCCATAGCGAGATGGGTGGGTTATGCCGATTGTTTATCCGAATGGTGCACATGAAAACACTTATTCCGAAGGTTGGGCAGAAAATCTGTTTACTGCGCATGTCTGTACGTCAGCCACATGTCGACGTTGTGGAGTGTGTCAAATGAGAGGCAGATTCATGGCAGACGGTTTATAACCGCTCCCAAAGTCTTCTTCTAGGTCAGAAAACCACACTCCAACTGATGTTGACAAGTTTGTTGTTTATTTTGCCACAGCAAATCTTCGCCCTTAAACACTGTGAAAAACTAAAAATACAGACATAAGAAACATGAATACAAATGAATTATAACACTTAACAAATGTTCATAAACAAAAATAATCACATACCGTGTGCGCCTTCTGCCTAGAATTTAGTTGTTAGTCATGTCTCAAATTTCCCAAACAAAGTCCTCTCTCTGCATCTGATTGTGGACAGCCTCCAGCAGCCATGTGACTCTTTTAATCAGGCATGTGAACAGCGCATGCCTACCACCCATTTTTGCACCATATCAGGTCCAGGTTCGCCGCTGGTTTCCTCACAAACATGGAGAACATTTAACAGTCCGGCTGCCTGCAGGAAAACACTCCGTCCTCTCTCCCGACACTCGCTCACACAATGGCGCTGATAGGCGGGGCGAGACGCCTGCACGAGCCCCCTTCACGAGCTCTCTGACTCACCCGCGAGCTCGGCAGCACGAGCGCATATGTGCCGCGATATGGAGGGACTGAAGGCGGAGAAAAGGACACCGCTAACGTCCGCAACACTGGCGCACACACCCATAAACAAACTTTATTTCAGAAAAAGAACCAAAGATACATAAACCTTTTTCACTGTGACAGCTACACGGTTTATTACACACTTAACATCTCTCAAGCACAGAACAGACTGACTCATTTCCACAATCTCTCTGCTTTTTCCCCAATCACTCTTCACAAGTTTCATCGCACTTCTGAACACGAGGCTAGCAAGAGGCTGAGCAGTGGTGTTCGGCAGGCGCACGCCCTTAGCCTAGCATGTAGCCCTCCTCTTTTACCTCATCTCCAGCGCCGCCTCCGACACGCTATCTTGGGGTCAGTATGCTCATGTGGGCTCGGTGCTTCCGGGCCTTCCTGGGAGTGGTGCTGATCGCTGCATGGACGCACAATGCATTGTAGATTGGATGGTATGAAGCCAGTAAATTCCGTATGACTGCTCGTCTTGGCGATGTCCAGTAGTGTCTGTTGGTCATATGTTAGCAGTGCATGACCTTCATGCACTGTAGAAAGAGCAGCAAACGTGCAAAAAAGGAGAAAAAGTCGGCATTTGTGAATGGAATGAGCAAAGACGTCTGCCTCGACGGGTGCCATCTTCAGTTTGTTCCATAGATTTTCAGTTGGATTCAGGTCAGGTGATTGACTGGACCATTCTAGCAGCTTTATTTTCCTTCTCTGGAGCCAGTTGAGTTTCCTTGGCTGTGTGTTTGGGATCATTGTCTTGCTGTAATGTCCACCCTCATTTCATCTTCAGTGTCTTGGCAGATGGCAACAGGCTCTTATCAAGGATGTCTCTGTACATTTGTCCATTCATCTTTCCTTCATTTATAGGAAGTCTGCCTCTACCATGTGCTGAAAAACACCCCCACACCATAATGCTCCCACCTCCAAACTTCACTGTTGGTATGGTGTTTTGGGGCTGATGTGCAGTGCCATTTCTCCTCCAAACATACTGAGTGTTGTGGCATACAGAAAGTTCAATTTCGGTCCCATCTGACCAGACTATATTCTCCCAGTATTTTACTGGCTTGCCCAAATGTTGTGCAGCAAACTTTAAACAAGCTTCAACATGCTTTTTCATCAGCAATAGAGTCTTGCAAAATGGGCAGGCATAGAGCCCATATCGATTGAGTGCATTACTTCTTGTTTTCTTTGAAACGGCACTACCTGCTAAATTCAGGTCTTTCTGGAGCTCTCCATGAGTGGTCTTTGGCTCTTGGATAACTCTTCTGATAATTCTTTTGACTCCTCTGTCAGAAATCTTGCAAGGAGCTCCTGGGTGTGGCCGGTTTATGGTAAAATGATGTTCTTTCCACTTCCAAATGATGTCTCCAGCAGTGCTCACTGGAACATTGAGCAGTTTAGAAATGCGCCTGTAACCAATATCATCATTATGTTTTGCAACAATGGGGTTTTGAAGGTCTAGAGAGAGCTCTTCACTTCTACCCATCATGAGTTCTTTGTGGTGTGACAATCTGATATTCACAGACCTTTTTAAAGGCTATCAGTCAGGACTTAACCAGCTGAAATTAATTTACACTGATGGGGGATGGGATGGCTTCCTAAATTTTGTTGGATTTCAGCTGGTTTCTTGGCTTCCGAGGCCTTTTTGCACCTCTTTTTCTTAACGTGTTCAATACTTCAATTCAATTCAATTCAATTCAACTTTATTTATATAGCGCCATTTCACAACAACAGTCATCTCATAGCACTATCAACTGTAGGGGGAACCCCCACAGTTGCAGAAAGACCCCAGCAATCAGGCGATCCCCTGTGAGCAAGCACTTGGCGACGGTGGAGAGGAAAAACTCCCTTTTAACAGGAAGAAACCTCCAGCAGAACCAGGCTCAGGGAAGGGCAGTCATCTGCTGCGACTGGCTGGGGGGTGAGGGGATAGAGAAGAAGAAAAGAACAGACATGTAGAGAGCAAACAGCACGATGGGGACTCAATCTATGGGAGAGAACAAACAAATGTTAATGACCAGCAAAAAAAAAATATTTCATTGAGAGTGACAAAAGGAGTGAGGCCCAGTGCAAACAGTAAAAAAAAATCTGAACTGCTTTAAACTAATTAGATATTACATACCTTACGAAGCAGCTGCACTGTATATGCATTCTATGGTTTTTTCTCATATATCATACTGTTTGACAGTCTGGGCTCAAGCAGCCCCTTCCACAATAAGACATATAGGTTCATTATATAATCAAACCCTAAAAATCTTGGACAAAAAGCCCATTAGGTGGCATCACTGTAATGTTTTAAAAAAAATACAACCTATTGAGTTTTGAGAGCTTCATTGACCTCTGTTTTCTGAAATTAACGTTCAAATGTTTCCATAAATCAGCACCCGAGCCACTTGCTGGTTTCGTCCAAAGACAGGACAGCAGCAGAGCCACTAGGAGTTCTGTTAACAATAACTGTAAAATATTCCACCGCAGAACCACATTTGGACAAACAGCTTTCTCTATAAAGGGCAGTCACATCTGGAACACAATGCCAAATGTAATTAAAATAATAACGGACTTTAAAACATTCACTAAAAAGGTTAAAAACTGGCTGAAAAATAAACAAGAATGTACTCATGTATGAATTAATTGTCTGCAAAGTGAGAGTGAATGAAGGGAAGGAATAAATGTGTTTGTTTATAGTGAGTGACGAAGGGAGGGAGGCCTGAAATAGGCAAACGTGAGTTACGTTATATGTGTTAAATGTGAGTCAGGCTGTTATATTTGTGTATTTATAATATTTATAATATTTATGTTAAATGTGAGTCAGGCTGTTATATTTGTGTATTTATAATATTTATAATATTTATAATTGTGTATTTATAATCTTTCTGCATTGATGTATGTGGTTATTGTGTATTTTTTTTTCTTTTTTTTTTTTTCATCTTTTACTTGATTCTTTTTTCTAAAGCCCATCCAGGGACAAGAGTTGCAAATTAGCTAATAGCTATACACTCTATGTGCAACACATCAGATTGATTGTCTTTGATTAATTGTCTATGTTTATTGCACTGTCCCTGTCAAATAAACTAATCTACTACTACTACTGCATTACTGGAGGTCCCCCGGCTGACTAAACCTATTAGCAACATAACTAAGGGAGGGTTCAGAAACACATGATCCCTCCCTAATTGTAGACTATATCAAAAAGGTAGGTTTTAGCCCTATTCTTAAAAACAGAGATCGAGTCTGACTCCCGAATCCAGATTGGCAGCTGATTCCACAGGAGAGAAGCTTGATAACTGAAGGCTCTGCCTCCCATTGTACTTTTGGAGATTCTAGGTATTACAAGTAATCCTGCATTTTGGGAGCGTAGTGCTCTGTTAGGATAATACGGTAGTATCAGATCTTTTAAATAAAAAGGAGCCTGATTGTTTAGAGCTCTGTAAGTAAGAAGAAGGATTTTAAACTTAATTCTAAACTCTATGGGAAGCCAATGAAGGGAGGCCAGAACCGGAGAGATATGATCTCTCTTTCTAGTACCTGTTAAAACTCTTGCTGCAGCATTTTGGATCAGCTGAAGACTTTTTAAAGATGTTTTAGGACAGCCTGATAATAAAGAATTACAATAATCTAATCTCGAGCTAACAAAAGCGTGGATCAGTTATTATCAGTTACTTATTCCTTGTGTCATTCCACTTTACTAAAACATTTGTTTTGTGAACACAGTTGCCTTGATGTCTTTGCATATATGGATTTCTTGGGTTATTACTTGTCACGAACTGGGCTGGGCCCAGTTTCATGGCATCTTTCTTGGTTTATTGTGTTTTATGTATCCTTTTGAGTTCCATATTTGGGTTGTGTTATTTGCTTCTAGTGGCTACACCTCCCTCTCCTGCCTGCTACTGACAGGTCATCCCAATCTGTCTGACTCAGCTGAAGCCTGCGCCAGTGGAGGAGCATCCCCTGGCTTCAGTATCCTCGGGTCCAGTGCTACCTGGTACGCCGCCTCCAGGATCCATGCCGGAGATGTCACCTGCATTGGAGATATCACTGGAGGAGGCCGAGGCTGCCAAGACCATCACGCCTCCACAGCAGAGTCCACATCGGAGCTGGATCTCCACCAGGCCAGGCCCACGACACCATCATCAGGCTCGACGGAGTCCTAGGCAGTGGTGGAGCTTGAGCCCAGGCAAGTGCTCCCTCCTATCTCTTTTTCTTTTGTATCTGAGCCTACTTGCCTGGCTCTTGGTGAGGGGAGTCGGGTGCAGCCGGCAGCTGCACCTGAGCTTACCTCGCCGGACTCCGCCGCTGCCAGCAATCCTGACCATGTGATGAGATGAGATGAGATTCAACTTTATTGTCATTACACATGTATGAATACAAGGTAACAAAACGTGACTTGGCATTTGGGCACGCTCTGCAGAGCGCATCTAAGGCCGGGGCAGCCGCTAGGCGCCAGTCATGTCTCTTCCCCTGTTGTTTTTGAGCCTTATCCTAGGGTCGTCGGGGAAGATCCGTTCCAGCCTGAGTCCTCTGTGGATCTGGGCGCACCATCTACGGACATCGCAGGTCCAGCTTCTGCCACCATGGAAGTCATCACGGAGACCTCCGTGGGTGCAACCACCTTGCACCCAGATGAACCATCTCCATCCAGAACGTCGGAGTCCTGGACATTGGTGGAGCCCGAATCCAGGCAAGTGCTCCCTCTCGTTTCTCTTTCCCCAGTTTCTGAGCACCTCTTGCCTGGCTATTGGTGAGGAGAGCCAGGTGCAGCCACCCGCCACACCTGAGCTCGCCTCGCCGGGCTCCGCCACTGCCGGCAACCCTGACCCCCTCTTTCCAGGATCACCGGAGAGGAGTCGTCGTCGTCAGAGGTCTCCAAGGATCTGGGTCCACCACCTGAGGCTGCCGGGGATCCAGGTTCGCTGCCCGAGGTCACTGTGTGCCCAACTTCCCTCTCCGTGGAGGCCACCCTGGGTGCTGCAGAGCTCCAGCCGGAGTCCGCTGCAGGTGCTGCAGAGCTCCAGTTGGAGTCCACCACAGGTGCTGCAGAGCTCCAGCTGGAGTCCACCGTGGGTGCTACTAAGCTCCATCCTGGGGACACCATGGGTGCGGCGTTGGCCCAGTCCGGGTCCATCATGGGTGCAGCATTGGCCCAGCCCGGGTCCATCGTGGGTGCGGCCATGTCCCAGGCCGGGACCATCAGGGGTGTGGCCATGTCTCAGACCGGGACCATCGGGGGTGCAGCTACCCCCCAGCGTCCTGCCACCGTGGGCGCAGTGGTATTCCCCCCGTCATGCCCCAACACTGGTGCTTGCTCCCCCCGACTCCTCCCTGCTGTCTTGGGTCTCTCTGTGGGGGAGCCACCGCCCGGTCTGCCTCATCTGAGCAGGTGGCTGAAGAACCCAGGCCGGCTGGCCGAGGTACTGTGCCGCTGGGTTGGGTGGTTCAACTTCCCGGGCAGGCCGCCCGACCCGTCCCTCTTGACTGTTCGATTGGCCTGGGATGCCGGTAGGCCACCCGATGGAACTTTTCACTGGGACCTTTGGGTCTGGGACTCCGAGCAGCCTCCCGAGCCCCCATGCTTTTGGACTTGGGGTGGGGGTGGTGGGGGGAGTAATTGTGTGGTTTCAGTTTTGAGTCCTGAGCGTGGTTATTTTTTGTTCCCTCCTGGCCTTTTTCCCCCTACCTCCCACCCGGGGTTGATGGTTTTCGTTCCTGCGGGGGCTGGGGGGGCAGGTTTTCTTTTCTTTTGATGGCACTTTGGGTGTCTGGGATCCACCCCTTGAGAGGGGGGCTCTGTCACGAACTGGGCTGGGCCCGGTTTCATGGCATCTTTCTGTTCTTGGTTTACTGTGTTTTATGTATCCTTTTGAGTTCCATATTTGGATTGTGTTATTTACTTCTAGTGGCTATGCCTCCCTCTCCTGCTTGCTACTGACAGGTGATCCCAATCTGTCATTATCTGCCTTCTCCCTGCTCAGGTTCTCTTACCCACGCACTTTCACACCGGCAATCACTCTGGCCATTAGAGTGTGGTTACTTAAGCTCTGCCTGGGCCAGTAGTGATTGCCGAATTATTGAACGCTCAGCGTCATTTGGGATTATCCAGATGATGGCTGCTTGACTAGATGCCCTGCCCAATTCTTTGGTACTGCATCGCTCAGTATGTCACTTGTCTTCTTTTCTGTTTTTTGTTCTGCTCTTTCACCGTGGACTGTACCTGGACTAATTTGGACTGCTTCAGCCCCCGTGAGTACAAACTGTTTTGCCTCTGCTGTCCAGTCCCGCCTGGCAGTTCTTTTCTCGGGCACTTCTCCGCTCCTTAGCCGCAGGCCTGTCTGCCATAGGACCATTTTCCTGTTTTACTCATTAGTGTGCTGTTGAGCGTCTCACAGTTTTTCCCTGTACTCCTGGTGCCATTAACCTATTAGTTTGTTGGACTGTTTACACTGATTGTTTAATAAACACACTAACCTTCCTCTGTGTCTGGGTTTAATCTTTATCCTCCGTGTGCTGCATAAAAGCACATGGGAACCTGACAGTTACTGATATCTGGTGAAAATCTCAGGTCAATGACTCCATCAGAAATATGTTTAATGAGAAAAATGTTGACCTGTTCAATGCTTATCTATCTATCTATCTATCTATCTATCTATCTATCTATCTATCTATCTATCTATCTATCTGTCTGTCTGTCTGTCTGTCTGTCTGTCTGTCTGTCTGTCTATCTAAATGTGTGGGTGGGTGTGGGTGTATGTGGGTGTATGGAGTATCAGGGAGGGATAGTACCTCTGACGGGGCAACAGTTGCACCTCCGGGTAGTCGGTCCGCTTTGGTTCCCACTTGGCACTCAGCTCTCACCTGTGGCTCCAAGTAGCTGTTTGCATGCAACAGCAGCCACACCCCAGTAAACTGCTTCAAATGGAAGGCGAAACCAGGTGAGGGTAGCTGAAGGGTTTGAAACCCTCAGTGAGGTAGAGCTTGTCTGCCTACGCATGCGTAGACTGGACCCGGCGGACTGCGCAGAGGAAACCACTAGATTGGCTCAAGTGGCAGGAAGGCAGACCCAGCAAAATGTTATAGAGCGCAACTAGGGCACAGTGAGACACGTAGGACACTGCTGGCCATCCACTGCATCCTAACCTATCTCCAGCCATCTTGACTATGTCTTGCCACTGGATCCAGATAGGCTGGGACGACAGAATGAGGCTGATGACCCTGCACACCTATCCCTCACTTAAATCAAATTCACGCACAAGTCAAGACATCACCCCCCCAATTTCCTTTTCATCCCCCCCCCCCCCCCCCAAGTCCTGTGGCGATGGGCCAGTGACGAAGCAGCAGGTGCGGATACACTGGAAGCTGTAGCCACAATCCCACACACAGGTGACCCAGGGCATAGGGTTGCTCTCTACTGGACTGAAGCAGCAGAGGAGTTCAGCAGCTCCCTGGGTGTCTGAGCAGCCCTCTTTAGGATTCACTCTGCTCACCTCCATGGCCTGAGGAAGGGGCTAGAAAAGGTGCACTAAACATAGCCTGCTTTGCTACACCCTGGCCAGCAAGCCGCGGCTGGCGAGGATCCCACCCTAGTGGTCAAAATTCTCAGAAGAAATCAACTAAGGTGACATCACTCACCATTGGCATTTGGAATGTGTGAATACTCATGGACAGCTCCAAAGTGGACAGACCTGAGAGACAGCACTTGTCACAAGAGAACTCAACAAGTACAACATCCACATTGCGGCTCTGAGCGAGACCAGGTTTGCAGACAAAGGTCAGCTGACAGAGGTCAAAGCCAGCTACACCTTTTTCTGGAGCGGCCAAGGCAGCGAAGAACGCTGTGAAGCAGGAGTGAGCTTCGTGATCAGATCCAATCTGATCAGCAAGCTTACCAGCCTTCCCAAAGGAACCAGCAACCACCTCATGACCCTGCAGCTCCCCCTCCAAGGAAAACGCCATGCCACATTCATCAGTGCATGTCATGATTCCTCGTGCGTCATTACGCCGCATAATGGCGCATGAGGGAGGAATTGAGAAACCCAAAAGTGAGAGTAGAATGTGCACTTTTATTAACAAACCCAATGAAAATCACAAGTCCAGTTATGTCCACAAACACAGAGAATTGCAGTGAAACGTTAATGGCCACCAGACATACTGGGCGCCTCCCGGATGCTCTACAGCCCAACGACGAGAAAGCCTAGTGCTGCAGTGCAGCTGCCAACACAGGAAAAAAGGCAATGACTTATGGAACTGGAGCGATCCGGAGCCTCCTGTGTAGTCTGACGGATGAGGGAAACAAGCTGGGTCAGCCGCTAACATCCAGGAAGTGATTGTCTGAAAATGTCAGGCTGAATGCGCAAAGGAAATGATACAACATTCATGGAGAGCTAGCTGCCACGAATGAGGGTGAATGCTGCGACGATCTCTTCCTACTAACTCCTCGCTTAAATAATCATAAACTTAACGAAGGAAGAGATCGCCGGTGTGGAAATGCGTGGGCTGGACAAATGAACCCCAGGTGTGCATGAGTGAGTGTTTGTGCGTGTGAATGAGAATGAATGGAGTGTGTGTGTATGTGTGTGAAACACCCAGTAATGGAGCACAGCTGATTGCACTTGACAGGAGAAGGGGGTGTGCCCGAGCTGTCAAGAAGCGAAGGCCAGAAGCTCCCTGACGCGCCTGATGGAAAAGAGGGCAAATAAATAATAAGTCAGAACTGGGGTTGGAACAGCCATACCTGGATTCATGACAGCCCCCCCCCCCCAGGGGTGGATTCCAGACACCGCAGTACCATCAGCCGACAACAAAAGGACAAGAAAAGAAAAACACACCCTTAAGGGAACCCCCCACCCAGCAACAAACAATTACCCAGGGTGGGAGATGGGGGAAACCGGTTAGGAGGGAAATAACCGGTGAAAAATAGAACAAGTAAAAATCACATGACGAGCATTGACCCTCCTGACGAGCCTCCCACCCAGGACACTCACCCCATTCCCCAGGAGTCCAAAGTTCAGGGGGTCGGCCAAAGTCCCAGGCCCCCAGCATGGCAAGGCGTGACTGATCGGGCGGCCTGCCCAAGTTCCATGTCCAGTAGGCAGCCTGCAGAATGGCGTTCAGTGGCCTGCCTGGCCCGACGGACCACCCAGCCCAAAAACCAAGTCCTTCAGGTGGCCGACCAACGTGGTGGAGCCACCAGAACCGGAGGGGAAGGCGGAGAGGCAGCCTACCTACTCGAGAACTTTGGCGGCCAACCCCAGGAACAGGAGCCCCCCTGCCATTCAATTCTTGAGGCAGGGGGACCGTAGCACCCGCGATGGTCCTGGTCTGGGATGTGGCTGCACCCGTGATGGTCCCGGTCTGGGACATGGCTACATCCGCGATGGTCCCGGCCTGGGATGTGGCTGCACCTGTGATGGTCCCAGCGTGGGACATGGCTGCACCGGCGGTGACCTCCAGCTGGAGCTCGGCTGCACCGGTGGTGACCTCCGGCTGGAGTGCTGCTGTACTGGCTGTGGACCCCGGCTGGAGCTCTGCTGCACCGGTGGTGACCTCCAGCTGGAGCCCTGCTACACCGGTGGTGACCTCCGGCTGGTGCTCTGCTACACTGGCTGTGACCTCTGGCTGGAGCTCTGCTGCACCAGCGGTGGACCCCAGCTGGGGATCAGCTGCACCCACGGTGGGCTCCAGCTGGAGCACCATTGCACCTGCGGTGGTCCCCATCGGGGGCCTCATTGCTCCCGCGGTGGCCTCCCCAGTGAGGGAGGTGATGCTCCTCCCAACACCTGATGCTGGACCCTGTTCCTCGGCATCCTCTGATGAGACCAGCAGCTCTCCGGTGACCCTGGCTAGGTGCTCCGAATCCGGAGAGAAAGAGAAACTGGGTCAGGGTCGCCAGCATCGGTGGTGCCCGGCGAGGTGGCCCCGAGGGCTACAACGAGCCGCCCCGGGCCTTCGTCGCCATGAGTTGGGCATTGTGACGTCAATAACGACAATACTGGCATATTGGAGCACACTTGCCTGATCTCGGGCTCCACCACCATTCAGGAGTCCGGTGATTTAGGGTGCGCGGGCTCCCCCGGTCCGTTGGGTGCTACCCCTCCGTCGACCTCCTCAGGAACACCTGGACCCGCGTCGTCGTCCATGGGCGACCCAGGTAGTAGCAGCTCCTCTCCGGCAACCCTAGGAAGGAACTTGAAGGGGACAGGAGAGGAGGAATGGTTAGGGTCACTGGCATCGGCAGAGCTCAGCAAAGGAAGTCCAGATGCGGCTGGGGCCAGCACCCAACTCCCCTCCCCAAGAGCCAAACAAGATCTCTCAGTCATAGACCAATGAACTACAGGAGAGATTGTAGAGCTCAAGCTCTACCGCCGTCCAGGACTCCGACGATGCCATTCCAGATCCCATCGACTGGAGATCTGGTCCAGGGAGTGACTCCACGGCGGCAGACCCCGCTGCACGCGTGATGGTGATAACAGTCGTGGTACTCCCGTGCGCTGTCCTCCACGCCTCCGGCTCCTCTGGCGTGGTGGCCGAAAACAACCTCTCCGGACCCTCCTGGGCCTCCGGCTCCCCTTCCCCCGAGCAACCTGGATCCAGAACTGGTGGGCTCGTAGGGGCATACAAAAAGGAATTGATGAGGTTGAGTACAGGAGCACTATATGCTGCTGGGACGGAGCACTCGGACTGCACATCTTGAGCCTCCTCACCAGGAAGCAGACAAAATTGTTCATCAGACATGAAAGTTAAATGAGAAATTACTTGCCTGTCCTCCTGGCCCGGAACGTCCTCGGCAGCCTTTGAGATGTCCCCCCTCCTCTCCGGGCATTCCTCCTCTTGCTGCGCCGGTGGGACCAGAAGCCTCTTCCAGTGGGAGTTCCTCCTCCTCTTCCCCCCGGGCAGCTTGGGAACCAAATAGTCCAGGACGCGAAGTGTCATGCTGGACCACGAGTCCACCATGCCAAGATGCTCCGTCTTCTCTGGAGAGGTTGGCGGAATGGCCACGAGGAGCTTGACCACTGGGGGATCCTCATCCGACTCCTCCTCCATCTGGCAGTTGAGCTGGGGCAGTCTCTGCTCCTCCTTCGCCCGGCGCTCCTCCTTAACCCGGCGGTCTAGCTGAGCAAGCAGGGCCAACCACTCCTCCTCCGTCGACGGGCCCGTGGATTGGGTAGGCACGGGGGGTGGAACCCTCACTGCCGGAGAAGCGCATCCTCGGGCCTCTCTCTCCTGGCGCTCAACCTGATGGTTTACCATGACCAGCAACCCCAGTCTCTCCTCCTCCATCATTATGTCCGAGGATTGGGTGGGCGCTGGTCCGGGAGATGAAAGGGATCCGAGGGGAGAGGAGGTCTTCCTCTGACGGGTGGCTGGCTCCGATGGCAGAGAGGCACCCTCCGGCCCCACGTCTGGAAGGGGAAGGATGGCGGAGAGGATGGCGTCCACTCTAGGAATTACCCGGAGGTTAGGATAGCGCTGCTCGACATCCTCCGCGACGAGTCGTGCCCACTCCCGGTCCTCGGGAAACTGAGACCACTGAAAGGCGAAGATCACCTCCTCCAGCAGGTCCTGGGTTCCCTGCCCCTCGTCCGTCCAGATCATGACGCCAAACTCAAGGAGGAAAGGGTAAAGAAGGTGAAAGGGAAAAGAAAAAACACAATTCTACTCCACTGGGTTTTCTTTATGGTCTCAGCATTCTGTCATGATTCTGTCATGAGGAAATGAGAAACCCAAAAGCGAGAGTAGAGTGTGCACTTTTATTAACAAACCCAATGAAAATTACAAGTCCAGTTATGTCCACAAACACAGAGAATTGCAATGAAGAGTTAATGGCCACCAGATGTACTGAGCGCCTCCTGGATGCTCTACAGCCCAACGACAAGAAAGCCTAGTGCCGCACCGCAGCTGTCGACACAGGAAAAAAAGGCAATGACTTACGGAACTGGAGCGATCCGGAGCCTCCCATGTAGTCTGGCAGATGATGGAAACAAGCTGGGTCAGCTGCTAACTTCCAGGGAGTGATCGTCTGAAAATGTAAGGCTGAATGCGTGAAGGAAATGATACAACATTCATGGAGAGCTAGCTGCCACAAATGAGGGTGAATTCTGCAACAATCTCTTCCTACTAACTCCTCTCTTAAATAATCATAAACTTAACGAGGGAAGAGATCACCGATGTGGAAATGCGTGGGCTGGACAAATGAACCCCAGGTGTGCATGAGTGAGTGTTTGCGTGTGTGAATGAGAATGAATGGAGTGTGTGTGTATGTGTGTAAAACACCCAGTAACGGAGCACAGCTGATTGCACTTGACAGGAGAAGGGGGTGTGCCCGAGCTGTCAGGAAGCGAAGGCCAAAAGCTCCGTGATGCGCCCGATGGAAAAGAGGGCAAATAAATAATAAGTCAGAACTGGGTTTGGAACAGCCAAACCCAGACTCATGACAATGCACATGCCCCCCCACCACCACCATGACAAACCCAGATGAGATCAAAGACTAGTTTTACGAGGACTTAGAGACTCTCATTGAAGGTGTACCGAAGGAGGACAAACTTATTGTTCTTGGAGACTTTAATGCCAGAATTGGTACAGACTACCAGACATGGGAGGGAGCCCTTGGGAGAAATGGAGTTGGAAAGTACAACAGCAACGGTCTTCTCCTGTTGAAGACGTGCACCTCTCATGACCTTCTGATCACTAATACCGTCTACCGCTTGCCAAATCGCAACAAGACCTCCTGTATGCATCCATGCAGCAAGTATTGGCATCTGATCAATTATATCATTGTGAGAAGGAGAGACAGGCAGGACGTTAGAGTGATGAAGGCGATGTATGATGCAGACTGCTGGACGGATCACAGATTCATTCTCTCAAAGCTCAACATGCACATCCAGCCCAAACGGCGTCTACAGGGGAAAAAGGCAAACAAGCGACTCATTGTCAGCAAGCTGGAACAGCACTCTGTGCGACAGAACCTCAGTGAGGACCTGGACAGCAAGCTTAGTCAGCTCGATCTCGGGGCGTACAGAGCAGAAGAAGACTGGGCAACTTTCGGAGACATGGTGTACGACGCCTCACCCACTCATCTGGGCCAGAACACGCACAAACACCAAGACTGGTTCGATGAAAATGATGAGGACATCCAAAAGCTGCTTGACGAGAAGCGTGAAACCTACAGAGTGTCCCAGCAAGACAGCAGATCTGCCTCTAAGAAGGCAACCTTCATCTCCATCAAAGGAAAGGTGCAGGCAAAGCTCAGAGAGATGCAGGACTTTCTGGCTCAGCAAAAGGGCAGATGAAATACAGCAGTACGCTGACAGCAACAACTCCAAATGCTTCTATGATGCCCTTAAGACCATCTACGGGCCTCAGTCTTCTGGAACATCACCACTGCTCAATGCTGACGGGTCCACTCTCCTCACCGACAAGAATGCAATCCTGGAAAGATGGGCAGAACATTTCAGCAGCGTCCTAAACGGGACCTTCATCCATCAATGCAGAAGCCATCACTCGCATGCCCCAAGTAGAGGTGAACATGTTTCTGGGAGAACCTCTAATGGAATCAGAAGTCCAACAAGCGATCAAACTCCTTTCGAACAGCAAAGTACCAGGCTCTGATTTCATCTCAGCTGAAATCTACAAGGCAGGAGGACCAGTTCTAATACAGAAACTCACCAAGCTCTTTCAGACCATGTGGCAGCAGGAAGTTATCCCCCAGGAGCTCAAGGATGCCCCCATTGTCCATCTCTACAAGAGAAAAGGAAACAGGCAGTCTTGCGACAACCACCGTGGGATCTCTGTCCTCGGCATTGCCGGCAAGATCCTTGCAAGAGTCCTTCTCAACCACCTCATTCAGCACATGGAAGGCAGTCACCTGCCGGAGAGCCAGTGTGGCTTCAGAAAGGGTCGTGGAACTGCTGACATGATCTTCACCGCACGCCACCTTCAGGAGAAGTGTCAAGAGCAGAACAGGGACCTTTACACAACATCAGTAGATCTGACCCAGGCTTTTGATACTGTCAGTCATGAGGGGCTGTGGAAGATCATGTCGAAGATTGGCTACCCGGACAAGTTCATCAGCATGGTGTGCCAGTTTCATGATGGCATGCTTGCTCGAGTACTGGATGATGGAGACTCCTCCGAAGCTTTCCCTGCCACCAACGGAGTCAAGCAGGGCTGTGTACTTGCACCCACACTTTTCAGCATGATGTTCACAGCCATGCTGTCTGATGCCTTCTGTGAGAATGAAGAAAGTGCCATCAGGATCAGGTATAGGATGGATGGCAGGCTCTTCAACCTGCGGAGGCTCCAAGCCAAAACCAAGGTGGAAGGGGACTTAGTGCGCAACTTCCTGTTCTCAGACGACTGCGCACTCAACACTGCTACAGAGGCCCAGATGCAGCAGAGCATGAACTGCGTCTCCGCTGCTTGCGACAACATTGGCTTACAATCAGTATGAAGAAAACCGAGGTCCTGCACCAGCCCGCACCGTGGAAGACTTATGTGGAACCAGCCATCACTGTCAACGGGGAGACTCTCAAGGCTGTCGACAAGTTCACTTATCTCGGCAGCACACTCTCCAGGTTTATCAGTATTGACAACGAGGTCGATTCGCCCATTGCCAAGGTAAGTTCAGCATTCTGACGGCTACGTGCAACAGTGTGGGAAAGGAGAGGCATCAGGCTGACCACAAAACTAAAGGTGTACAAGACAGTTATCCTGTCTTCCCTACTGTATGCCTACGAGACCTGGACAGTCTATGAGCGCCATGCCAGAAAGCTAAACCGCTTCCACCTGAACTACCTCAGAAAGCTCCTGAAGATCACCTGGCAGGACAAAACCCCTGACACAGAAGTCCTCTCCCGAGCTGAGCTGCCTAGTATCCACACTCTGCTCAAGAGAGCCCAGGTTAGGTGGGCTGGCCACCTTGTTCGTATGCCTGACTCACGCCTACCAAAGAGACTGTTCTACGGCGAACTAGCAGAGGGCAAGCGCTCACAAGGTGGTCAGAAGAAGTGCTACAAAGACACTGTTAAGGCCTCCCTGAAGAGCTTTGACATCAGGCACTGTTCACAATGAAGCAGTCATCAGCATGGGATGTGGTCAAAGGATGTCCACTTCTATGCCTTTTTGTGACTTTTTCAGTCTTTCTGTATCTGTTGCAACCTGCTGTTGGCACTCTGTGACACTCTAAGCTCAGTGGCCACTTCCATCTGAGAACATCCTGTTTGAAGCTTCGCAATGGCGAGGTACTGTTGATCGATTGTTAGGTGTCGTCTTGGTGTCATGATGTCAAAATGTGAACAGCATGATGAAGAGGACTGTTTACATACCAATTCTAATTGAACCAGAAAACTTATTGGTAAGTTCATGGATCAAACACCTGTTGTGAATTTTGCCATTAAGCACCTTATTAGAGAACAGCAAGTTATGCACAAAGTATTGAAATGTTGAACAGTTGGAAATGTGCATTCAAAAGGTTAGAGAAGGTCAAATTAAGTTCACCTATAAAGGTGTGTTCAGACCAAACACGAATGGGCGGTGCAAATCCATACAAAGTCAATGGATAGACGCGAGCACAGGCAAACTCACGCATTTGAGTGTTCATGTCCGAGGGATAGTGCTAGCTTTGAGATTCTGCCGTCATCGGAGTAAAAGTATTAACATTGGAGAATAGACTAGTTTAAAAATGAGACTCACTCACCTGGAGACAGGAGGACTGGGAGCTTTTCACCTGAATAGGGATTCCTGAGTTATTTACCCATGGTTTCCTGCCACAGATGTGCTAGTAAGCTAGCAACAGAAACACCCATCATCTTATAAAGTTTTGGAGACAGGGACAACTTTTTCAGGTGAGTCCTCCGTGGGATAATGTAAACCTAAAGCATGACCTTATTTTGGGGATGTCCACAGTTGGCTGAACACTGCTGCAGAAGTTATAAATGCAACTTCACCAGTCTGCATCTCACTGAGATGGTGAATTAATGTCTATTTGCGCATTTACATTGAGTCATAATGTAATTGCGCTGCCCAAAAAAATCCACCCATTCGCATTTGGTCTGAACACACCTTAAGGGTTATAATGCATTTCAGGTGCATCCTGAAATTTCACCCAAAAGTTGAATATCCCTAACTTTTTGTGAGTAGTGTATGTGGCTCCTTGGTCAGTAACACAACACTGGATTTAGACGTTTCTAACCACTAAAGACGACTGTATCCTTTTCACAATGCAATGCAGCAATTAGTAATTTCACTGTCTGTTTGCTTACCTGGCTCCTCATTTTTCCTAAAGCTCTTATGTGTGCACTTGTGGGCTTTTATGCATCCAGACTCACCACATGAGGTACAGGACTAAGATACTGTGAGATACAGTTACATCACCTTATGTAACTCTTGCCTTTTGCCTGGGGTCATCTCACTGTGGAAAATAGTATCTTGTTCCTTATTATATTTACTGGGTGTGCACAAACTGTCTGATAATCTAGACCTCATAGCAGCAGCTGGGATCCAAATCCCATGTCTTATTTGTAGGTTCTGCACCAGGAAAAAATATCCTTATGGGACTGATTCCAAAACATTCACTCATTCTAAAACTATGTTCAAACACTGACTTTGTTTTTAAAATACTTAATTATAACCAAAACTTTTTTGTGAACACTGTTAGAGAAAGACCAAAAATAGGACACAAGATGCAAATGTAGAAGTCTGTAGTGTAAATCTTCAATACTTTTCATCATCTTACAGTTTTCTCAGTCACTTTGGTGCATGTCTCAGAACAAAATTGAAATTTGCACAACACTAAGTGCAAACTTAGTGTTGCTATTTGGCTTGGAGAAATCATCTTTTAATTTATAAAAAATCTCTTAGAAAAGCTAGAACAAGTTATTATTCTGCATTAATAGAAGAGAACAAGAATAATCCCAGGTTTCTTTTCAGCACTGTAGCCAGTCTGACAAAGAGTCAGGACTTTGTCAATCCTAGCATTCCCTTAGAGCTTACTAGTCAGGACTTTATGAACTTTTTCCAATAATAAAATTTCATCGATCAGAGATAAAATCAGTCAGATTCTTCCCACTGTTAACTTAAATACAGTAACTACTACAACTCCTTCAAGTGATATCTGTTTGGATGAGTTTACTCCAATTGACCTTTGAGAGTTAGACAAAATAATTTCCTCATCCAAGCCTTCAAGTTGTCTTTTAGAATCTAAAAATAACTTGGTAGGAATAGGGTCTAAAATTTAGACCCTATTCCTACCAGGTTATTTAAAGAAGTCTTCCCATTTTTTGGTAGCTTTATTCTTCAAATAACCAGTTCTTCATTAACATTAGGCCATGTACCACAGGCTTTTAAAACTGCTGTAATTAAACCCTTACTCAGAAAGCCAACACTGGATCCAGGAATTTTAGCTAACTATAGACTGTCATGACCTGAGCGCTAATATTGTCCACGCTTGTACCACGCACCATTCCTGTCAGGCTTTGACAGCGGTGTTGTTACTCTGGCTCCCCGGGCTCTTATTGTGACAGCGCTCGGGGGAGCTTGTTGCTGTCAAGGCCTGAACAGTTGGGCTTTAAAAGCCAGCGCCGGCGGCAGCATCTCGCGGCAGTCTCGTCTAACGTTCGTCAAACGATCGTCAACGAATCCTTCTCACCCTGTTTGTAAGTGTGTTCATCGCCTATGATTATTGTTTGTACTCTGTTGTAGAGCTCACCCTTTTCCTTATCAGACGCTGAGCAAGCGCTCCTCGTCTCAGCTGTCAACGACTGTTCTGTGTGTTAACTAGTAGTCCTGTTGTTTTGTCCTTGTGGCTGGTTATCTTGTCCTTCCCTTTTCCTTAACTGTAAATAAACACCTGTGCAACTTTACTGGACTGTGGCGTCTTATGCTGGCTCGTGAGGGCCAGCCGTGACATAGACCAATCTCTAATCTGCCTTTCATTTCAAAAATCTTAGAAAGAGTTGTTGCTACACAATTATTTCACCACTTGCAGGGAAATGGTTTATTTGAGGAGTTTCAATCTGGGCTTAGAATCCATCATAGTACTGAAACAGCCTTAGTGAAGGTCACTAATGACCTCCTTATCACATCTGATAATAGATAGATAGATAGATAGATAGATAGATAGATAGATAGATAGATAGATAGATAGATACTTTATTTAAAAAAAAAGTAAAACAAAAACAAAACAAATGACAAATGCAATAAAGTAACAGTATACAGTGTTCGAAAGGGAGAAGGAAGAAGTGAACACTTATTAATTCCAACTCCTCTTTTCCATAAATACACCCATGTGACTTATATACAAATTACCACATTTAAGACCCCAAGTAAACAATTAACTGTATTTTGTACATATCAACGTTAACACCCATCCATCCTAACATACATTGATGTCCATACATCAAAACCAGCCTCAAACAACACAGATATACACAGTACTGTCCCACCCACCATTCCATAGTGTCCCAGAGTGAGCATAGTGAATCGTACATATAAATACTACCCTTCTAACATATATCCTTTCAGCAAATAATGTTTATACCTCTTTTTGAATTGATTTCTGTTTGTACATAGTTTCAGTTCCGGCTCCAGACTGTTCCACAAATCCACCCCACAGACAGATATGCACATACTTTTCTTGGGTGTTCGTATCTTGGGTTTTATAAAGTTTAAGTCTCCTCTCAAATTATAATCATTGTCTCTTTTTTTTAAATATTTTTTGTATATTAGTTGGGAGGTGATTATTAATTGCCCTGTACATGACTTGTGCTGTCTTAAATTTAACTAAATCGATGAACTTTATGACATGTGACTTTAAAAACAACGAACTGGTATGGTCTCTATATCCTACATTATTTATTATCCTTATAGCTCTTTTTTGTAATGTGCATATTGACTGTAGGTTGGTCTTGTAGGTGTTTCCCCAGACTTCTACACAGTAGTTAAGATAAGGTAGAAACAGTGACTTGTACAGTAAGAACAATGATTTATATTCCAAGATGTGTCTTGTCTTCCCCAGTATCCCTATACATTTTGCCAACTTGGCCCGGATGTGACTGATGTGAGGTTTCCAGCTGATTTTATTGTCTAGCGTCACCCCCAGAAACTTATTTTCCTGTACTGTTTCTATTCTGGTATCATCTATCGTTACCATTATTTCATGATTTATTTTATAATTTCCAAACAACATAATCTTTGTTTTTTTCAGATTTAGAGATAATTTTTTTTTGTTGAACCACTGCGTTAACTTTTTCATTTCAGTTGTGACCACCTCTAAAACCTGCTGCAAATTCTCACCAGTGCAAAGGATATTTGTGTCATCCGCAAACAAAATAAATTTCAGAATTTTTGATACTTGGCATATATCATTTATATACAAAATAAAGAGTTTGGGTCCCAAAACTGACCCCTGGGGCACACCACAAGTGATGTCCATGAAGGGTGATTTGTGCTCATCAATTTGTACAAATTGTTGTCTGTTACTTAAATAACTTTCCACCCAACTCAGTCCGACCCCTCTTATCCCATACCTTTCCAGTTTCCTTAGTAGTATTCTGTGGTCAATGGTGTCAAAAGCTTTCTTTAAATCTATAAATACTCCTACAGCAAACTTTTTTTTATCTATACAACTAGTAGTTTCTTCAATAAGTTCAATCAGTGCCAAAGATACAATGTTACAATGTTACAATGTTACAGTTACAATGCTCTGCACTGGGTGTGTTTATATTTATATATCTATATATTTATTCCATCTAGCTACAATGCTCAGCACTGGGTGTGTTTATATTTATATATCTATATATTTATTCCATCTAGCTACAATGCTCCGCACTGGGTGTGTTTATATTTATATATCTACATATTATTCCATCTAGCTACATTGCTCCGCACTGTGTGTGTTTATATACTTGCATATTTATTCCACCTAGCTGCAATGCTCCGTACTGTGGGTGTTTATATATTTACATATTTATTCCATCTAGCTACAATGCTCTGCACTGTGTGTTCATATATTCATATATTTATTCCATCCAGCTACAATGCTCTGCACTGTGTGTCTGTGTGTGTGTGTGTGTGTATATATATATATTTTATAGTAATATGTACATATGTATATTAGCTGCTCTTGCTTGCTTGTTTTTTTTTCTTGCCTTCTGATTGTTGCTCTGAGTGTTGCTATCCCTGTGCTGTTGCAATCCTGGAATTTCCCCGTTGTGGGACTAATAAAGGCTTATCTTATCTTATCTTAGATGTAGATTTATCTGCTCTAAAACCATACTGGCTGTCTCTAAGGAGGTTGTGTTTTTCAATGAAATCATCCAGTCTGTTAGTGAAGATTTTTTCAAGTATTTTGGAGAATTGTGAGAGTAAAGAGACTGGCCTGTAATCTGTGAAACAATGACTGTCTCCTGTTTTGTATAGAGGTATTACTTTTGCTATTTTCACTTTGTTACCTCCGCCAAGGAGGTAATGTTTTTGCCGGGGTTTGTCTGTTTGTCTGTCTGTGCCATTTTCGTGAATAACTACTGGACCACTAATCCTATCATTGTCAATCCAATTGCTAGTCATATGTTTTCATGGTCAAGGAATCTGAAAACGCACACACAAACATTGTATGGGGGGAACTGTGGCCGCCATTACGGAAAATGCCATTTTCCTGAATAACTACTGAACCACTAATCCTATCATTGTCAATCCAATTGCTAGTCATATGTTTTCATGGTCAAGGAATCTGAAAACGTACACACAAACACTGTATGGGGGGAACTGTGGCACTTGGCGGAGGTCTGCGCTCTCCGAGTGCTTTTCTAGTTTGGAAATTTACCAGTTTGAAATGACAGGTTACAGATGTGGGTGAGTGGCACTAGAAGACCCAGACATTAGCCCTCTTGTGGCCACTTGATGGTCCCCCTATGGGTTTTCTAGCCAAAAAGGCCAAATGGCCCCTCTCTGGGACTTCTAGTGTTAACAATTCCTTCAATTACTTTTTTCACTATTGTCATGTCAGTTTCATTCCAGTCAGTTGATTTTTTGTTCTTAAATTTACTCACAGTCTCGATAATTTCCTTTTCAGTAACTGCACCCAAAAAGATTGTGTTTGGATTTCTGTCTTCTATTTGCTGGCCCGCTGCATCCGCGGAGAGAGAGCTTAGACTTTCTGCAGCACATTCACCAACCAACCATAATGCTCTGCACTGTGTGTCTATATATACGTATATATTTATAGTAATATGGACATATGTTTAGTAGATGTTGTTTTTTCTTGCCTTCTGATTATTGCTCTGAGTGTTGCTATCCCTGTGCTGTTGCAATCCTGGAATTTCCCCATTGTGGGACTAATAAAGGCTTATCTTATCTTATCTTATTTCATTTACAGAACCACTGTTGTTTGTTTCTGTTGTCACTATTGATTTTGCTAATTCAGGACCAACGTTTACAAAAAATTTATTGAAATCACTGACTACATCCTCCATATTATTTAACAAATTGCCATTTTCAATAAATATTCTGTGTGGGGAGCCTTGAATAACGAAACTGAATTGCATTTAATTCAAGTTTATTTCAAGCAATCATTCCCACAGTCTGCTCTCATTCTTGAGCAGCAAACAAAGAGGAGGAAACACACCAAAGTCCTCACCTTTAAACATTCTCACATAAAGGAATCTCCCTCGCAGGGGAGGTCACACATCTCCATCATAATCCCTTTATTCACATTCATAATCCCTTTATTTACATTACTCCCCCCTCTCTCCTCTCGAGCCTCAGAGGTCAGGAAGTCTTCTGTCCACACCTATGTCTTCTCTCGCTGTCCTCCGCAGGGGGCTCAGACTCTGTGTCGCAGGGGTCTCAGACTCTGCGTCTCCTTCATCATGAGGTTAAATCACATATGCATATGTCCAACATATACATGCACAACTAGTTAAATCACATATGCATATGTCCAACATGTACATGCACAACTACACAGCCATATAACCCCCCCCCCCCCAAACGATGAAGAACGGACTATTCCCTAAAATTCAATAACACCTTACTGACTACTGTATAATCAACATCAACATTCAGTCTGTGCGCCGCCTGGGCTTCAACCGTCTCCCGCCTTCCCTGCGCTGCCTTTCTGCTCCGGCTCTGTTGACTGAGGGAGAGAGTGATTATTTGCCCCCTGCGGGGGCCTGCCTCGTCAAGGCGCCACTGCGACTGGTACAGACCCGTCCTTCATGACAAAAGCAGGTTTTAGTCTGTCATTACTGACTGTCTCTTTTCTGTCTCCAAAATCTAGCACAAATTGCTTATCACCTGCCTCCAGCACTCGAAATGGCCCTTCGTAAGGTGGTTTGAGTGTTGCTTTTAGGGCTTCGCGCCTGACAAAAACGAACTCGGCATTTTTCAAAGCCTTGGGGACGAAAACTCGTGGAAAAGCGTGATGAACCGGACCCGGAAGCGTGTCTGCTCCCGTGCCAACTAACGGTCCCAGAGCCGGGAGAGGTGGGGGCTCCGGGTGCTCTGGTAAAAACTCGCCTGGCAGCCTAAGAGGTTGTGCGAATACCAGCTCCGCTGGGGAGGCGTCTAAGTCTTCTTTGGGCGCAGAACGCAACCCTAATAAAACCCATGGTAGTTTATTTACCCAATCTTCATCCGTGAGCGACGCTCTGAGTGCTGCCTTCAAAGACCTATGAAAACGCTCGCATAAACCATTAGCCTGAGGGTGGTAAGCCGTAGTGCGGTGAATTTTGGCTCCCAAGCCGTTGGCCATCGCTGACCACAGCTCAGAGACGAATTGAGGTCCTCTATCGGACGTGATGTCCGACGGAACCCCGAAGCGCGCCACCCAAGCTGTTAAAAAAACGCGAGCCACCTCCGCGGCCGTGGTCGTCGCAAGCGGGACCACTTCCGGCCAACGTGTGGTTCGGTCCACCATTGTCAAAAGATGCGTGAACCCCTGTGATGCCGGTAGGGGGCCCACGAGGTCGACGTGCACGTGGTCGAACCTTCTGGCTGGAATGCGAAACGGTTCTAACGGGGCTCTTGTGTGCTTGTGAATTTTGGCCCATTGACAGGAAATGCAGGTTTTTGCCCATTCCTTCACGTGCTTGCGCAGGCACGGCCAAACAAACTTTTCCGCTACCATTTTCACCGACGCGCGCACCCCCGGGTGCGCCAGTGAGTGGACCGAGTCAAAAACACGGCGGTGCCATGCGGCCAGAACCACCGGACTCGGGCGCCCCGTCGACACGTCGCAGATCAGGGGCGGCATACCGGTTTGTAAACACTTGCTCTCCAGCCTTAACCCTGTTGGTCCAGACTGGAGCGCGCACGTCTGCGTCCGCCCCCTGGTCCGCTGCCATGGCTGCGTAATCTATACCCACGTGCACCGGGGCTGCGCGCGCCACCGCGCCGCTCTCCTGCAGCGCGGTCACGGTGGCCCGTTCTGCCTCTGCGCGTGGTGGAGTTGTGACCGCGCGCGAGAGACAATCTGCTACTACATTGAATTTGCCCGCAACGTGCCTAATGTCAGTGGTAAATTCCGAGATCGCGGCCAGCTGTCTCTGCTGCCTGCCTGACCACGGGTCTGAAATTTTGGCCATGGCGTATGTGAGCGGCTTGTGGTCCACATAAGCGGTGAAGCACCGTCCTTCCAGCCAGAACTGGAAATGACGAATAGCCAAATGCAGCGCCAACAGTTCTCTGTCGAACGTGCTGTATTTTCGCTCAGCCGCGCTTAAGGATTTGCTAAAGAAAGCCAACGGCTGCCAAACCCCGGCGACCTGTTGCTCAGTAACGGCCCCTATGGCTAAATCTGAAGCGTCTGTCGTCAGCGCGATACGTGCTGCCGGGTCTGGGTGGGCCAGGAGCGCAGCGTCAGCCAAGGCTTTTTTAACCTCTGTGAACGCGCGCTCCTGCTCCGGGGACCATTCGACCGCCTGGGTTGGTTTTTGCTTTTTGAGTGCGGCATATAACGGTTGCATGATTTGAGCTGCGTGGGGCAGGAATCGGTTATAAAAATTCACCATCCCCAAGAATTCCAGTAGTGATTTGACCGTTTGTGGCCGGAGAAAATCCGCTACCGCGCGTACTTTATCTGGTAACGGAACCGTTCCCTCTGGGGAGACGCGGTGACCCAAAAAATCGATCTGCTCGACGCCGAACTGGCACTTGGTTGGGTTAATTATTAAGCCGTGCTCTCCCAGCCTCCTAAAAACTGCTGTGAGGTGCGTTTCGTGTTCGTCCTCTGAAGTACTCGCGACCAAAATGTCGTCGAGGTACACAAACACGAAAGGGAGATCGCGTAACACGGCATCCATCATCCGCTGAAACGTTTGCGCCGCCCCTTTGAGACCAAACGGCATGCGTAAAAATTCGAAAAGTCCGAACGGGGTTATTACCGCTGTTTTAGGAATGTCCTCCGGTTGGACTGGGACTTGGTGATAGCCGCAAACCAGATCAATCTTTGAAAAAATGCGCGCCCCCGCCAGGTGCACCGAAAAATCCTGAATGTGCGGGATGGGATAACGATCGTGCGCCGTAGCACTGTTTAGCCTGCGGTAATCGCCACACGGTCTCCAGGAGCCATCGGCTTTCGGTACCATGTGCAGCGGCGAAGCCCACGGGCTTTTTGACCTACGAACGATGCCCAGCCTCTCTAGGCTGGCGAACTCCTCGCGCACAATGGTGAGCTTAACTGCATCCAAGCGCCGAGCTTTTGCAAACACGGGAGGACCAGATGTAGGGATAAAATGTTTCACCCCGTGTTTCGCGACTGTCGCTGAAAAAGTGGGCACAGTGAGCGCTGGAAATTGGGTGAGGAGTGTGTGAAACTTACCACCTGCTGTAGCGACGTGGGTCTGTACTGGTGGCAGGGACACTCGAGCTGCACAGGGGAGAGAGTAAAAAGAGAGTGCATTTACCAGCTGTCTATTAGCAAGATCAACTAACAGATTGTGTGAGCACAAAAAATCCGCGCCCAACATGTTGAAACTCACCGCCGCTATTACAAAAGTCCATTCATATGTGCGGCCATGTAAGCATAAAGGCAAGGTCCTTTTCCCGTAGGTGTTGATGCTCGAGCCATTTGCCGCCGTAGCTCCGCTACCGCGGGGTCCAGCCACCCGGTCCGCGTATGTTGGGGTGATGAAGCTCACTTGGGCTCCGGTGTCTATGAGGAACTCTCGTCCGGAGCTCGTATCCGTGATGTAGAGCAGCTTGTTGCCTTCTCCGAGAGTCGAAGCTGCTAGCGACCCCCGGTCTTGCCGTTTCCCGAACTCTTGAAGTTGCAGGGCGGCACACACCTGCGTGCCCTATCAGCGAACCTCCGATGGTAAAAGCAGAGATCCTCTCCTCTGCTGTGTCGGGGCCGCGCCCCTGCCACTGGACCATTGGCTCCACCTCGTCGCGGCCGTGCTGCCGCCATCGTCGGCCAGCCTGGGTCTGCCGCCTCTGGCTCCCCGCTGTCTTGGGTCGCTGCTGTGGTTGCTTGCCCGCCGCAGGCGTCCAGAATCCCATCTGCTTCCTGGGCCAGCTCCCGGAACTCCTCCAGGGTGTGACACTTCTTGCCGGCCAGCGTGCTTCTCGCATGCGTCGGGAGGTTGGAGAGGAAGATGAACTGGAAAAGGAAATCATCGTTGTCCGACCCTCTCAGCTGTATCATATCCTCCATCAGGGCGCTCGGCCTGTGTCCTCCTTGGTCTAGCAAAGACAGGATCCTCCTCGCCCTCACTTCGGCCGAGGGGGTGAAAAACTTAATGAGGGTGGATTTCAGCTTGTCGTACCTGCCGGTCGCGGGTGGCTGCTCCACCAAGCTCTGCACGCATCGAGATGTGTGGTTATCCAGTTTAGTGATGACATGGTGGAACTTGGTGTCATCCACCGTTACGCCTGCGAGCGCGAACTGCGACTCCGCTTGCAGGAACCACGACCGTGGGTTATCCTGCCAGAAATCAGGCAGCTTGACGGCCACTGCGCTCGCCAGAACTGAACTCTGTGAGTCCGGGACCCTGAGACCTTCTCCAGTCATTCTCAACATCGTCGGTCACCAATTGTGGGGAGCCTTGAATAACGAAACTAAATTGCATTTAATTCAAGTTTATTTCAAGCAATCATTCCCACAGTCTGCTCTCATTCTTGAGCAGCGAACAAAGAGGAGGAAACACACCAAAGTCCTCACCTTTAAACATTCTCACATAAAGGAATCTCCCTCGCAGGGGAGGTCACACATCTCCATCATAATCCCTTTATTCACATTCATAATCCCTTTATTTACATTACTCCCCCCTCTCTCCTCTCGAGCCTCAGAGGTCAGGAAGTCTTCTGTCCACACCTATGTCTTCTCTCGCTGTCCTCTGCAGGGGGCTCAGACTCTGCGTCGCAGGGGTCTCAGACTCTGCGTCTCCTTCATCGTGAGGTTAAATCACATATGCATATGTCCAACATATACATGCACAACTAGTTAAATCACATATGCATATGTCCAACATGTACATGCACAACTACACAGCCATATTCTGGATAATTAGCATTCTTAGGTCGATTACTAATAATCCCATTGAGTACTTGCCATATTCCTCAAGTTATTTTTATTATCCTCTAATATTCTGTTGTAGTATTCTTTCTTACAGGTCCTCATTATATTAGTAAGCTTATTTTTATATCTTTTATATTTGATCTCAGCCTCCACTGTTCTGCACTTAATGAATTGTTTATAATTATATATTATAATATTGTTTATAATTTTTAATAATGGACTTGTTTCTGTACTTGTCCTTTTAGACCTTAGTGCAGCTTTTGATACTATCGATCATAATATTCTACTTGATAAATTAGAACACTATGTTGGACTTAATGGAACTTCGTTGCAGTGGTTTAGATCTTATTTATCTGATAGGTTCCAGTTTGTTCATGTCAATAATGAGTTTTCTTTCAACTCAAAGCTCAGTCATGGAGTTCTACAGGGATCTGTCCTAGGCCCTACTCTTTTTAGTTTATATACAGTATGCTTCTGTTAGTTAACATTAATAGAAAGCACTGTATACATTTTCATTGTTATGCAGATGACACACAATTATACCTGTCAATGGAGCCAGATGATAGTAATCAATTAGCCAAGTTAGAAGCCAGTCTTTGTCATGTGGTGATCCTCGCAGATCACTAAGAGACGCCAGAGAGTTCACCAGAGAGTTTGGCTAAGATGTTATTTTATTCACAGACGTGACACAACAAAGCTATGAGCCCCTTAGGGCAAACACACACACAAACGAGACTTGGGCTCGTAGGGCTAACCCCAGCCACTCCGAGCTAAACTGTGACAAAGTTACATAAACGAACCTGACATGAAGGTCTACGGTACTCTCAGGCACGACGAGGCGTAGACCCAGACTTGGCAAAGAAAGATTGACAGGACGTTGACTGAATGTTGACCAATACTCCTGCGTCTTACCGTCGTTAGTGCCGGGCTTAAAAAGGCGAAGCACTAACGACGGTAATGACAAACAGCTGACCGGCCCTTGACAGGCGGAAGCCCCACCGAGCACCTTCACAATAAGAGCCCGGTGAGGCCAGAATACAGCCCGCAGCTGTCAAGGCCGGCAGCGAGAAGAACTTAGCCCGAGCGCGATCAGAACCGGCGCTCGGGTCATAACAGTACCCTCCCTCCACGGGCGGACTCCGAACGCCCCAAGGAACCACCCTGCCCCCCCCCACCCCCCCAGGGTGGGAGGTTGGGGGCAGGTGCGGAGGGAGAGAACCAATCCAGGAACAAAACAGACAGAAAACATACAGGACAATGACATGGCAACAACTCGGACAAAATCACATAGACAAAAACAAAACCAGACTACTGAAAACAAAAACACCAAATATACAAAAACAGGGCAATGACCCGAAAAAAAAAATAACATTACTCAGATAAACACAAGAAAGAATACACATGGGAAGAACAAAGAACCAGAATTGCAGGGTCAGATAAACCAAATACAAGAACAGAGCATTACTCGCTCATACCAGACTATACATAAAACAAAAACAGAGCACTTCTCGCTCATACCAGACTATACATAAAACAAAAACAGAGCACTACTCGCTCATACCAGACTATACATATGTCAACAAGGCTACTGCAAGGCATGAAACACCAGATACAAAATACAACCAGGACAAGGGAAAAAAAAAAAAGCACAAACACTGACAGACAACCCAGAGACCACTACCCCCCCCCCCCGACAGTTTATATTGACCGGCAGAGACCAAGTGCCACAGGAACAGTACAGGTGGTCTCCCCACGTCCAACAGCCGGCCGGTGGTCAAAGGAGGCGGACCAGGTGGCTCATCAGAGTCCAAAATCCCGCACGTCCGCTCCTCCGGTGATCAAACTAGGTTGCCCCAAGGCACACACAACAGATCGGGTGGCTGAACCGAGGCGCCGAACCGGCGAAACAGTCCCTCCGGCGGCCGACCCGTGTCCCTCAGCCACCAGTCCAGGGCATCAACAACCCGCAGTGGCCTCCCTGACGAGAACAAAACTCGGGAGAACCGGGGCGAGCGAACAGGGACCCCCATGGCCCACGGTGATGATGAATAGGGGCGGTGACTCAGAGGGAATCGATGAGCAGGGCGAGCCAAGAATCCGCTCCGCGAAGAAGGGTCTGCAGCTCCTCCTCCGCTTATGGACCATGCTCGCGCTGCATCACTGCTGGACCCAGATTGGGTCCCAGCTGCACCCATGTTGGGCCCCGATTGGGCCAGAACCGCACCCACGGTGGACCCCGATCGAACCTCCGGTGCACCCTCGTTGGACCCCGATTGGGTCGAATCCGCACCCGCGGTGGACCCCGATTGGGCCTCCGACTCACCCACGTTGGACCTCGATTGGGCCGAAACCACCTCCGCGGTGGAGCCCGATTGGGCCCCCGGTGCACCCACGTTGGACCCCGATTGGGCCGAAACCACCCCCGCGGTGGGCCCCGATTGGGCCTCCGGTGCAGCTCCGCTGACGAACTCCACCCCCGAACCTGGGACCTCCAACTCGGTGACACCGACCCGTTCCACGCCGGCGACACTGAAACGAAGCTCGAGGACAGGAAAACCAGGATCAGTATCACCGGTAGCAACGGAACCCAGCGAGACGAGCTCGGGCGCAGCAGACGGCTGCTCCTCACTCGCCTCCCCGAGAGGCAGGCATAAATGCTCAACAGGGGACAGAGACAGAAGAGGGAGCACTTGCCTGCACTCGGGTTCCGTTGCCACCCAGGACTCCGACGATCCGGGTTCAGGGCGACTCTCGTCAGCTGGCTCGGACTCAGCTGCGTCGGGCTCCGCAGCTGGCACAATGTCATCTGCAGCCTCAAGTTCCTCCCACGCTGTTGTCCACGCCGATGACCCATATGGCGTGGAGGCAGGGAACCCTTGACCCACTGGCTCGGACCGCTCCGGCGAGGAGACCCGGGGACGCTTCTTCGTCAGCTCAGGCTCCGGGCCGTAGTCCGCTCCTCTCCTCCGTCCAAGACGTGGCTGCAGGGTCGGATGCAGGCTTTCCAGCACTGCAGGGGCCCTCTTCGTCCGACGACGCTGGCCTGGCGTCGCAGACCGCTCGACGGGGGAGAAAACAGAGGCAGTAGGTTTAATAATTTCTTCCACAGCAGGTGGAGGGAGCTCGGGGGGCTGCGAACCCCGAACTCCACCCCCAGGAGTCAGACAAGGCAGATTATTAAGATGTGACAAACAATCGTGCACTTGCCTTCCTCCCAGGGTCGAGATGGTTCCTGCTGTAGGGGACGTTGTTCCTCCTTCTCCTCGCTGGATGGCGACAGAGGGCCCCCTGGGAAGACGAGGTGGGGCTGCTCTCGGAGGTTCGCTGACGGGATACGCCGGCAGCGAGTCCAGCCGGGGGTTCCGCTGAGGGTTGCCCGCGCCGTTACGCCGACGTCGTCGGCGGCCCCCAGACAGCACGTACTCCTGGACCTGCTCCGGGACGGGACACCAACGCGGGGAGCGGGGATGCCTCCTCCCCTGCTTCCTGCTCTTCTCCTCCAGCCCACAAAGTAACTCGCGCTGCACGGCGAGTTCCTCCCACCTCGTTATCACCTCAGGATGATCGTCATACTCGAGGGGGAGGTTGTCCAGATACTCCTCAGCGATGTTCAGATGCCAGCGCATGTCACAGGAGGTGTCGTCGAACGTAGCGGCGAGGAGTTTTTTTTAGAAGACAATTCTATTTTTGAGAAGTTTCAATCTGGGTTTAGGTCTCGTCACAGCACTGAGTCTGCCCTGCTTAAGGTGCACAATGATATTATGATGTCTGTTGATGCCAAATGTCCTGTGGTCTTAGTGCTGCTAGATCTTACAGCAGCCTTTGACACTGTGGACCATACTATCCTTCTGTCATGCCTGAATCACTATGTTGGCATCCATGGCACTGCACTTAAGTGGTTTGAATCCTACCTTTCTAATAGAACTTTTTCTGTAATGATTGGTGACATGTCCTCTTCTAGTGCCTCTCTCTCCTGTGGGGTTCCACAGGGCTCTATTCTTGGCCCTATTCTGTTTTCATTATATATGCTGCCACTCGGGTCAATAATAGCCAGGCATAACATGTCTTTCCACTGTTATGCAGACGATTTGCAGCTTTATTTACCTTTGAACCCAGAACAAACAAACTCACAAAGTGTTCTATTGGATTGCATCATTGATATTAAGTTGTGGTTAAGCCAAAATTTTCTCCACTTAAATGAAGAAAAAACAGAATGTATTGTGTTTGGGGATACTGTAACGGCTGGCTTTGGCACCCTCTCTTTAAGGCTCAGTTCAGCTGTCAGAAATTTGGGGGTGATTTTTGACAGCCATTTAAAATTTGATAAACAGATTGACAATGTAGTCAAAATGAGCTTTTATCAATTACGTTTGTTATCCAAAGCCAAACCATTCCTGAGCCGTCATGATCTTGAGATAGCCATCCATGCTTTAGTCACGTCTCGACTTGATTACTGCAATGCACTTTATGTTGGCATCTCTCAGTCTTCTCTTGGCCGCCTTCAACTTGTGCAAAATGCAGCGGCCCGTCTTTTGACCAACACACCTAGGCGAGAGCACATTACTCCGATCCTTTTTTCACTTCATTGGCTTCCAGTCCATTTTAGAATTAATTTTAAACTTTTGCTTTTTGTTTTTAAAGCTCTTAATGGCCTTGCTCCGGTTTATATGTCTGAGGTTTTGACTGTCCGTGACCAAGGCAGAGCTTTGAGGTCATCCAATCAGCTTTTGCTGGATGTGCCTAGGTCAAGGTATAAACATTGGGGTGACCGAGCCTTTTCTGTTGCTGCCCCCAGGCTCTGGAATAATCTCCCCCCTGACCTACGTGCTATCTCTGACCTGACCCTTTTTAAATCTGAACTTAAGACATATTTGTTTAGGATGGCTTTTAATACCCAGTAGTGGTGATATTTGTCTTGGCATTTGTTTTTATTTTATTTTTAGGTTGTTTTTGTTTATGTTATTTGTTTTTAATGCTCTGTGTGTTTTTAATGCTGTTTATTTTTTGTAAAGCACTTTGGTCACCTACGGGTTGTTTTAAAGGGCTATATAAATAAAGTACATTACATTTACATTACATTACATTACATTACATCAGCGTATTCCAGCGCGCTCGCTAGCTCCTTGCCCAGGCGCCGACCGCGGCCCCTGGATGACGGCATTCTCCAGACGTTGACACCCGAACGGGAAGAACAAACAGTCCAATATGGCACAAACTCACGGTGACACGGCATCTCGATGTGGCGCCTCCGTTTGGACGACCTGGCAGGAGTATACTGTCATGTGGTGATCCTCGCGGATCACCAAGAGACGCCAGAGAGTTCACCAGAGAGTTTGGCTAAGATGTTATTTTATTCACAGACGTGACACAACAAAGCTATGAGCCCCTTAGGGCAAATACACACACACAAACGAGACTTGGGCTCGTAGGGCTAACCCCAGCCACTCCGAGCTAAACTGTGATAAAGTTGCATAAACGAACCTGACATGAAGGTCTACGGTACTCTCAGGCACGACGAGGTGTAGACCCAGACTTGGCAAAGAAAGATTGACAGGACGTTGACTGAATGTTGACCAATACTCCTGCGTCTTACCATCGTTAGTGCCGGGCTTAAAAAGGCGAAGCACTAACGACGGTAATGACAAACAGCTGACCGGCCCTTGACAGGCGGAAGCCCCACCGAGCACCTTCACAATAAGAGCCCGGTGAGGCCAGAATACAGCCCGCAGCTGTCAAAGCCGGCAGCGAGAAGAACTTAGCCCGAGCGCGATCAGAACCGGCGCTCGGGTCATAACAGTCTTAAGGAAATCAAAGCTTGGATGACTTGTAATTTTCTGCTATTAAATTCAGATAAGACTGATTCATTCTAGTTGGTTCAAAAAACCTTAGAAATTCCTTTCCAAATCAAACTTTTAGTTTGGATGCAGTTACTCTTTCTCTTAATAGCTCTGTGAGGAACCCTGGAGTTATTTTTGATCAAGATCTGTTTTTTAATTCACATATTAAATTCGTTTCTAAGACTGCCTTCTATCATTTGCATAATATTGCCAGGATTATGAGCATCTTGTCTCAGAGTGATGCTGTGAAACTGATCCACGCTTTTGTTAGCTCTAGATTACATTATTGTAACTCTTTATTATCAGGTTGTCCTAAAACATCTTTAAAAAGTCTTCAGTTGATCCAAAATGCTGCAGCAAGAGTTTTAACAGGTACTAGAAAGAGAGATCATATCTCTCCGGTTCTGGCCTCCCTTCATTGGCTTCCCATAGAGTTTAGAATTAAGTTTAACCGGTTGAACTCGGGAGATTCCGCGGGTGGTCACATCTGTGTGTCTTAGTGCGTCTCAGTGCGTACTGAAAAAAAAAAGCTGTATTTCCGGTCTTCCAGTACAGACACAGCCCTAAACAGAAAGCCAAAGGAGTGTTTGATTGGTTTAGAATGAGATTGACATCTCATTCGACCAACAAGAGTCTTGATTTGGGTTTTTAAACCTTGAATAACCAATGATCTTAAACCTAGCAAGAAGTATCTGCCTGTCAACGACTGCGAATACAACGAGCCAATTGAAGCTGAGTAATCTGACGATGGATGTGTCGTTTAGCCAATCAATTTCTGACTTCAATGACATCCTACATGCCTAGTTCAGTGTTTATATTTCCGGTAAAATACCATGCGTTCTCATGCGTAAAATGTCTTTTGACTCCGCCGCTGTGTGACGCGCAGTCCTTTATTATACTGTGCAGAAGGGTCAAGGTAAGATTAGCCATTATTTTACTTGTTTTGAAAAATGGTTCTATGGTGCATGTTTAGGGCGCATATATTGTATCCATATTTCCCACATATACCTAGCAGGTGTGACGGTGCATATTTTGGAGGCTTCACGTCTTAATGGACAAAGAGGACCTGACCTTGCAGAGACCTACGGGAGGTGTGAAGTTGGTCTGGCAGGAGATGGGAAGTTGGAGAGAATGTCCCAGCAGGAGCCCCGGAGGCTAGAAGGATAAGAGACAATGGGGACGCCAAGGAGTCTCGGGGGCTGTATGTTTACTAAAGGACTGTAGGTTGGGGGTGTGTTACTTGGGGAGAGTATAAGAACTGTGAAGGACGATTGTTCTGTCTCTTTTCGAGATTCTGTGATTGATAGAGGATGTAACCCTTCAATAAACCTATCCTGAGAAATAAACTCAGTCTCGTCTGTGAAAGGCATCCTCTACACTGGTGACCTACGACAAATTATGGCCGGTGGCGACGATCTTCCCACACCGGACTCTTCAGGAGTCAACCGGGTTAACGCAGCTACCACACTACAGCTGCCCGATTTCTGGCAACATAACCCGCGCTCCTGGTTTACCACTGTGGAGGTGCAGTTCCACCTTCGGGGAATTTCAGCGGACGCAACGAGGTTCTACCATGTCGTCGCGAAGCTGGACAGCCTCACAGTGCAGCGGGTGGAGAGCCTGACCAACCACCCGCCCCAGGACGACAAGTATGGTGCACTGAAAGCCGCCCTCATTCGTGCCTTCACCCCCTTGCAGGGAGAGCGAGCAGAGAAGCTTCTGGCGCTAACAGAAGGCGAAGCAGACAGGCCGGCAGATCTGATGGCGAGGATGATGAACCTGAGAGGCGAAGACGACGACGATTTTATCTTCGCCCACCTCTTCCTCAGAACACTACCGCCAGCAGTGAGAGTCACCCTGGCCAGCTCACAGCTGCTCAACAACCGTGACTACCATGGGCTGGGCCAGGAAGCACAGCGGCTTGTCGACGCCCATAGACGACACGCAGCCATGACGGCGGCAACAGAGCTGAATGCATCCCCGCGAGACGAGGGGAGACCAGAGGCCGCAGCACCGGACCCACTGACGTCAGCAGCGGCAGAGACCAGGAGAAGCGGAGCAGACGGCACCCTCTGCTTTTACCTTCGACGTTTCGCCGAGAGGGGGCGCAGATGCATCCCACCGTGCCGATACAAGCGCCAGGGAAACGCCAAGACCGAGAGTCGGTAGCAGCTGCTGCTCTCGGCCCGAAGAACAAGCTGCTTTTCGTGACGGACGCGAATTCAGGGAGGATTTCCTGGTGGACGCAGGCTCCCAGCTGAGTTTCGTCAAGCCTTCCTACGCGGACCTGCTGGCGCCTTCCAGCGGACCGCTGGTGCTAGCGGCAAACGGCTCGACGATCAAAACCTATGGGGAGAAGACGCTCCTCCTATCCTTCCACGGTCGCACCTTCGAGTGGACTTTCGTCGTAGCTGCAGTTAGCAATAACATGCTAGGTGCTGATTTTTTGTGCTCAAATGGTTAATTAGTTGATCTTACTAATAGACCTATGGTAAATGCACTGTCTTTCCACTCTATCTCCTGTACAGCTCGAGTGGCCCCGCCTTCTACACATCACAATGTCACAGCTGCGGGTGGTAAGTTTCATGCACTACTCAATCAGTTCCCAGCACTCACGGTCCCAACATTTTCAGCGTCAGTAGCCAAACACGGGGTCGAGCACTTCATAACTACCTCTGGCCCCCCTGTTTTTGCAAAAGCTCGGCACTTGGACCCAGCTAAACTGGCCATCGCGCGTGAGGAATTTGCCAACTTGGAAAAACTGGGCATCATTAGGCGCTCTAACAGCCCTTGGTCTTCACCGCTGCACATGGTTCCTAAGGCCAACGGCTCGTGGCAGCCTTGCGGTGATTTCCGCAAGTTAAATAATGCTTCAGCACACGACCGCTACCCGATTCCGCACATCCAGGATTTTTCAGCACATTTGGCGGGGGCGCGCATCTTTTCCAAAATAGATTTGGTGCGCGGTTATCACCAAGTCCCAGTCCGCGCTCAAGACATACCCAAAACGGCAGTAATAACCCCCTTTGGGCTTTTCGAATTTTTGCGCATGCCTTTTGGCCTCAAGGGCGCCGCACAGACGTTCTAACGTATGATGGATGCGGTGTTGCGTGGCCTCCCTTTCGTGTTCGTCTATTTGGATGATATTTTAGTAGCCAGTACATCCGAAGACGAACACGAACGCCACCTCACAGCGGTTTTTCAGAGGCTGACAGAGCATGGGTTAATAATTAACCCAGCGAAATGCCAGTTCGGGGTAGTGCAAATCGATTTTTTGGGCCACCGCGTTTCTCCAGAAGGAGCGGTCCCGCTGCCCGATAAACTACGCGCGATAACGGAGTTTCCCCAACCGCAGACAGTTAAAGCATTGCAAGAATTTTTGGGGATGGTTAATTTTTATAACCGTTTCCTCCCCAGCGCGGCACAGCTCATGCACCCACTGTACGCGGCACTAAAGAAGCAAAAACCTGCAAATAAGGTGGAGTGGTCCCCGGAACGGGAGCGCGCTTTCTCCCAGGTCAAGTCGGCCCTGGCGAACGCTGTGTTATTGGCGCACCCGGTGCCAACAGCTCGCATGGCGCTAACCACGGACGCTTCCGACGTAGCAGTTGGGGCAGTTGTCGAGCAACTGGTAGCAGGGAGCTGGCAACCGCTTGCGTTTTTCAGCAAAACATTGCGCGATAACGAGCGGAAATACAGCGCGTTCGATAGGGAACTTTTAGCCCTGCATTTGGCCATCCGCCACTTCCAGTTCTGGCTGGAAGGGCGCCGTTTCACTGCGTTTGTAGACCACAAACCATTAACATTTGCAATGGCCAAGATTTCAGAGCCTTGGTCGAGCCGACAGCAGAGACAGCTGGCCGCGATTTCGGAGTTTACCACCGACATTCAACATGTGGCGGATAAACACAATGTAGTGGCAGATTGTCTCTCGCGCGCAGTTGCAACGCCAGGCCCCCAGGGGGCAGACACGGTGGCCGTGGACACGGGCCAGGCTTGTGGCGCGGAAGCGCTCGCAGCCCCGGTCTGTGTGGGCTTAGATTATGCAGCCATGGCCGCCGAGCAGGTTAGCGATGCGGATGTGCGCGCGCTCCAGTCTGAGCCAACAGGGCTAAGGCTGGAGCACAGGGTGCAGCAGATAGGTGTGCCCCCTCTAATCTGCGATGTCCCAGCTGCGTGGCGCCGCCGCGTTTTTTTTTTTTTCCACAATATCTTTATTGAACCTTTTTTTTTTTAACAAACATGATACAAACAATCAAACACTAACACTAAAGTACTACAAAAAAAAAAAAATGCACTAAAAAACACCAACAACCACCAACAAAATCAAATCTTCAACAATGCTCCTCTGTTTAGTCTAGACAATCCAATACATAAGTATACATATTATGTTCACCAGTTTGGAATTTACAAGGTCCACGCACATCATTCACCTTCTTCTTCAAAAGTTATGTTTAAATTTTTTACATAATCAATAAAAGGTCTCCATATATTCTTAAACACAATTTCCTTTGATTTCAGTATATATGTTATTCTTTCTAATGGAAGGTTTGTTAACATCTGTCTTAACCACTGAGTCACATCTGGTCTATGAGTCTTTTTCCATAATAGTGCAATACATTTTTTGGCATTAAGCAAACTGAGGTCTATGAATGTTCTTTCACTTTTATTAAAATTATGCTTTTCTGGGTACAGACCCAACAAAAACAATTTAGGATTCAATATGATTTGTTTTGAGATTATTTTTTCAATTGTTACCCTCACCTCTTCCCAAAACATTCTTATTAATCTACATTCCCATACACAATGAAATAGAGTTCCTTTACTTTCCATGCATTTTGTGCATGTATCTGGTATATTTTTGTTATATTTATTTAACTCCTCCGGTGTAACATACATCCGCATTAACCATTTGAAATGTATCAATTTAAGGCGTACATTTATTGATTTGGTTTGAGCTTCTGTACAAGCCAATTCCCATTGTTCCTCTGAAATTTCAGTTTGCAGATCTTCTTTCCAGTAGTTTAATCTTTTCTGTGAATTTTCACTTGAAGATAGTGTCAATGAGTTATAAAACTCTGAAATAATACCCTTTCTTTTACTATCTTTCATCATCATTTTTTCCAAGGATGAATAAATAGGTCGAGTGAGAGCTTTATTTTGATTTGATCGAATAAAGTTTCTAAGTTGAAGATATTTAAAAAAATGTGTTCTATTGAGATTAAATTTGATCCTCAGCTCTTCAAAAGACATTATGTTTTCTGCACATGGCAAATATAAATCCTGAATCTTTTGTATCCCTTTTAAATTCCATACTTTAAATACAGCGTCCGCTCTCCCTGGTTTAAAATATTGATTACCCCATATTGGACTAAATTGTGACAGTAACTGTGGTTCTTTTAAATAGTTTTTAGCTTCACACCATATTTTGATCATATGCTTTACAAATGGATTTTTAACTTGTTTTTGTAATTTTTTTGCCGAATCTGAGTATATGAATATGGGAAGAGGTAAAGGTAAATTGTATGATTCCATTTCAGTCCAGTGAGGGAGATCATTTGATGAAAAATAATATGTCATAGACCTCAGTTGTGCCGACCAATAATACAACATAAAATTTGGACATTTCAGACCTCCACGATCAAATGGTAAATATAATAAAGACAGACGTAATCTAGCCCTCCTGTTGTTCCATATAAATTCCACTAACTTTTTTTTTATTCTTGAGAATAAATCTAAAGGTGGTGATAAGGGAATGTATTGAAATAAATAAAGTATTTTAGGTAAAATATTACTTTTAAGTATATTGATTCTCCCGATCATCGACATTGGTAGTGACATCCATCTCTGAGTTAACTCATTGATATCTGTCATTAAGGCTTCATAGTTGACACTGGCGACTGATTCTAGCTTAGGCACAATTTGGATTCCTAAATATTTAAACTGATTTACAACATTGAATTGATTTACCTCAGGGGCTGGGTAATTTCTCTGGGTCTCATTTAGCATTAATATTGAAGATTTAGTTTTATTTATTTTATATCCTGATATTTCCCCAAAATTCTTTATTAAATTCAACAAGGTTGGAATTGATTTTTTTAGATTCGACATAAACAAAATTATGTCATCGGCGTACAGGGAGATTTTATGTTCTGTTGGTCCAACTTTAATTCCATATATTTGTGAATGTAAACGTATCGCTATCGCTAAAGGTTCAATTGCCATAGTAAACAGTAAAGGTGAAAGTGGACAGCCTTGTCGACATCCTCTATTGATTTTTATTGGTTTTGAAATATTGTTATTTGTTAGGATTTCTGCTGTAGCATTATTGTATATTATTTGAACCCATTTTATGAAATTATTTCCAAGTCCAAACCTTTGTAGGACTTCAAAAAGAAAGGGCCATTCAACTCTATCAAAGGCCTTTTCGGCGTCCAGTGATAGGAGAGCTGTATCCGGTGCTTCTTTATTAAAATAAATAATATTAAATAGTCTTCTTACATTATGGAAGCCTTGTCTTCCCTTTATAAAGCCATTCTGATCTCGATTAATAATATTTGGTAAAATTTCTTGTATTCGTCTTGCTAAAATTTTACAGATTATCTTAAGGTCGGCGTTTAATAGGCTTATTGGTCTCATATTTTCACATTTATTAGAGGGCTTACCTGGTTTTGGCAGCAGTATAATTAAGGCATTATTTATGTATGATGGTAAATTATTATTTTGAAATGCTTCTAAAACCATTTCCAAAAAAGGTTTTATTAATTTATTCTTAAATTTCTTATAAAGGTCAACTGGAAGACCATCTGGTCCTGCACTTTTTCCTGATTTCATATTATCAATGGCTAGCCCAACTTCTTCTTGACTAATTTTAGACTCCAATATCTCCCTGTTTTCATTTGGAATACACGGTATAGATAGTTCGTTCAAAAACCCATTTAGTTTTGTTAAATCAAATTCATTTTTAGTATCATATAATTTTTCATAGTAATCTCTAAAGGCTCTGTTAATTTCTAAAGGATCTATAACTACCTGTCCGTTACTTATAATACTAGTAATTGGTGTTTTAATTTCTAATTGTTTAATCTGCCATGCCAATAATTTTCCTGATTTTTCACCTTGTTCATAAAAAGATTGTTTCAATCTTAGAAGACTCGAGGCAGCTCTATTCGCTGATTTTTTGTCGTATTCAGCTCTCAAAATCAGTAATTCATTCTCCAACCTTGGATCACTTCCTGCATACACTTTTTCCTGAAGACTTTTCATTTTATGTTCCAATTTAGCTCTCTCCTCTCGAGTCTTCTTAGATTTTGATCCTGTATAACTAATAATATGTCCCCTAATAAAAGCTTTGAAAGCTTCCCACTTTACACATGCTGATGTTTGTGTAGTATTGATGTCAAAGTACTCGTCTATCTGTTTTTCTATATACTTGACAAATTCCTCATCCTGAAGCCATTTATGCTGAAATTGCCATCTACCTGATTCCTTTGTCAATTTTTTATCTACATATATTAGACAACAGGGTGCATGATCAGAGATCACGATGTTATCATAAAAGCAGTTTTGAATCTTGGATCTTAATTCTGTGGAAATCAAAAAATAATCAATACGTGAGAATGTCTTGTAGGTACTGGAATAACAAGAATAGGCTTTAACTTGTGGTTTCATTTCTCTCCATATATCTAACAATCTCAATTCTTTCATAAAATGATTAATAGTCATCCTACATCCATTGTGCGTACAATCCAGTCCTGTTGATCTATCTATACCTGGATTCAATGTACAATTAAAATCCCCTGCTATTATATGTTGCCCTGTAAGTGATGATAAAATAAGAAATAAATTAGCAAAGAACTTTTGATCATCTATATTGGGACCATATAAGTTCACAAGATTTATATTTTCTAATAGCAAAGAACCTTGAATGATTACATATCTTCCAAGTTTGTCTCCAATTACATTTTTCACTTGAAAAGGGACTGATTTATGTATGAGAGTCATAACTCCCCTGGCCCGGGATGAAAATGATGAGGTAAATACACTTCCTTGCCATCTACTCCTAATTCTTTTTATATCCTCCTCTATTAGATGAGTTTCTTGTAAAAACACAATTTTTGAACCCATGTCTTTTATTTTATTCATAACTTGTTTAAGTTTTTTTAAATTTTGTGGACCTCTGCAATTCCATGAAGTTAAATTAAGATTAACGCTTTGGTTTATGATCAATAGAGAGTTTGGGATTACCTTGCAGTGTAAACATGCTCATACAGAGAAGCAAAAACATGAGTGGTTGAACATTCATCCTACAAACTACACACAAACAAATTCCCCCTTCCCACACTTGTGGCGAACCCCCCAAAATCAAAAGAAAAATTCCGTCTCCCGATATAGCCATCGACCGTTCCACATCCACGGGGAACAGCCTAAGCCACTCCTTCTTCATCCTCCCAATCACCCTAACTCTACTGCTTTTAATGACGTAACATTAACTCTCCTCTGTAGTTTTCCAACTTAACTCCAGAATTTTTAACAACTTTGTACATCATAGTTTTTTTTGTTTGTTTTGTTGTTTTTTTTTTTAATATATAATACAATCTATATTTTGTAAACTTGCTGTTTACTTCAAGTCAGTCAGATGCCTGTGCAAATACTTAATTATTCTACCTTATATTTTGTTCATGCTTAGCTCCCACCAGTCTCTTCTTCTTCTTTGATCTTCTTGATGAACTCCTGCGCCTCCTCTGGGGTCTTGAAGATGTGGGTTCTGCCCTCATACGTGGTCAACAGTCTCGCAGGATAGATTACACCATGACGAATCCCAAGGTTGCGCAGCTCCTTACGTATGGGATCAAACTGCTTCCTCAGTTGTTGGATTCCTGTGGCCAAATCTGGGTAGAACCGCACCTGCTGATCCTGGTGTTTAATCTCTCCTTTAGCACGTGCAGCGTTGAAGATCTTCATCCTGTCTCTGTTGCTAAGAAACTTCATAATTAAGGTCCTCGGCGGTCCCTTATCTCTCCGTGGGCCAATACGATGTGCTTTTTCCAGAACCACTGCTGATTGCAACTCCTCGCTGCCCAGCACCTCCGGAATCCACTTTTCCAGAAAGGAACATTCGTCCCGACCTTCTGATTCCTCTGGAAGACCCACCAGCCTCAAGTTATTCTGTCTCGACCGAGATTCCAAATCCAAAATATTATCTTCTAGACATTTATTTTTTTTTTCCAAAGTGCGCACCTTTAACTGAAGACGGGTGACGTCATCTTCAGCACTAGCGAGACGGAGCTCCATCTGCGCCGTTCGTTCTACACAGTCACCCAATTCCTTTCTTATTCCTTCCAACGCTGTCATAATCCCATCAAATCTAGAGGAAAAGTCCGCTCTCATTGAACTCATGGCAGCCATCAGCGCATCTGCACCACTCCCCGCAGATATCGCACCGTTGCCAGCCTCCTCCGCCATATATGGAGTTTTGTTTGCTGCGTCACAGACCTGAAAGTCCGTTAATTTGGACTGTTTCGGCGGCTCGCTTTTTCCTTTACCTGGTTTTCCAGCCTTAGGCTTCGCCGACATATCCTCGCCCAAACGCTGGGATACGTTCTGTCCCAAATGAGAGAGTTATTTGCCAATTTTTTTCTCCAGGAGCAGAGCAGAATGAAACACGTCCGTCTTACGTGGCAGCCATAACCGGAAGTCCGCCGCCGCGTTTTTGATTTAATCCATTCGCTGGCACATCCAGGGGTTTGCGCATCGATCAAAATGGTGGGAGAAAAATTCGTTTGGCCGGGGCTGCGTAAACAGGTCAAAGAATGGGCCGCAGCCTGCGCAGCGTGTCAAAGAGCAAAGATACACAAGCATACGTGGGCCCCCTTAGAACCTTTTCACATCCCGGCCAAACGCTTCGACCACGTGCATATCGACTTGGTGGGACCCCTCCCGCTGTCGCAGGGGTTCACACACCTTCTAACCATGGTGGACCGCACCACGCGCTGGCCAGAAGCGGTCCCCCTGGCGTCAACTACAGCAGCAGACGTTGCACGCGCGTTTTTAACGGCTTGGGTCACGCGTTTTGGAGTCCCGTCAGACATAACGTCTGACAGGGGTCCCCAATTCGTTTCCGAGCTCTGGTCATCCATGGCCCTCAGTCTGGGGGTGAAAATTCACCGCACTACCGCTTATAACCCCCAGACCAACGGTTTGTGCGAACGCTTTCACCAGTCATTGAAAGCAGCCCTTAGAGCGGCTCTCACGGACACAAATTGGGTTGATAAACTTCCATGGGTTTTATTAGGGTTGTGTTCAGCACCTAAGGAAGATTTGCAAGCCTCTCCGGCTGAGCTAGTTTTTGCCCAACCCCTCCAGTTACCGGGCGAATTCCTTCCAGAGAACCCCGCACCAAATCGCCCACCCGCTCAGCTGCTGCAGAGCGACACGGGATCAAAACACCCTCCCCGGCCCAGTTCATCACAGTTACCCACGCGTTTTTGTTCCTAAGACCTTAAAGAACGCAGAATTTGTCTTTGTCAGACACGACGCTCAGAGGCCAGGTTTAAGACCGCCTTATGATGGACCGTTCAGAGTGTTGGAAACTGGAGAAAAATTTTCTAAAGCCTCATTCAGAACATTATAGTCCCACAGACTGGTTTTCATCTGGGGCAGCATTTATAAATCACTGGATGGACAATGCACCTGTACATGTACAGATTGGATTCCGTGGTCCACTTGGGGTGCACACTTGGTCAGGGGTCCAGTTGACCTGTATCTGTGTAAACTGGTGAGATAGTGAACTCTGGAAAAATTGGAGGGGGGAGAGGGTTGTTTTTGTGTATACTTTAGTGAAATGTATTAATTTTTCGCATAATTTTTCTTACACTGTAGGCTATTTTTGCCTGTAAAAAAAACCCCAGGAACTGTGCTGTGTATGTCTGGGTTGTTACCCCTTGGTTTTACTGTGCAAACTGCTGAGATAGTGAACTCTGGAACATAGCTTTCCATACTGTGCCATTTGGCACAGTTTGGCACAGTTCAAGAATGCCTTGTTACAACCTGAGAAAAAAGCTGTGTAATATATTCATTTTTTGTGGTATTGTTACAAAATTTTGACCTAAGTTTGAAAACACTTGGTTCTACATTTCTGTTGTTTTCTAGCAAGTTTCACACAGCTGTATGTTATTTGCAAGCATTTGTATCTAAAAAAACACCCAGGCTGTGGCGTGACCCCCACAACAGACTGAGACAGACACAGCGCTCGGCTAGAGCAAATAACAGAACAGTGAAATGTGTGTATTAATGTCTACAGGCAGCCCCGCTCCTTCTGGCTTGTTTCGGCTCAGTATTGTGATGTTAATGTCCCATTCATGCATTGTGTTCATGCTTCCTGTTCTCACTGTGTCTCTCAAATGCAAATGCCATACCCACTGCTGCGAATGCCCTTTTATGCATTGTTTTATGCATTGTCTGTAACTGGTATAAATACCGCACATATTCTGTAACTCTCTCTTTGACTGCTGCTGCTGACACACACATCTTGTGTCTCTTTGCTCGAGAGCCTGAGGACCCCGCTCCAGTCTGCTCACACTGGGCTGGAGCGGAGTTCCTATGATGGCGGTGTGATTTAATAAACCTGCTTAAAACCTCACATCGCTGCCTTTATTTTATCATTTGCCATATTGGTGACCCGACGCTGAAAAAAACACGCTGCCGGCGAACGCAGCACCCGGCGGTGATGCTCCGACGACAAGCGAACACAGCAGCTGCCTTCTGCTTCAGTGAACTCTCAGGACATCACCCACGACCGGGAAAGCCGCAGCAAACTCCATGGTGGGATCTGCACGCCTAGATCGGCACATCCACACTGGACCGACCGCGCTCACAGCTCCTCCACACGAGAGCGCATGCACCTCGTCCCCTCTCCACGACGGCGACCTCCATGGCCAACGGAGAATGCAGCGCGTGGACCTGAACGCACCATGGCCGAGCGAGTGACAAAGATCGTCTCCTCCCTCTCACCACTCCAATCTGCACGAGCGCGAGGGACAAAGATCATCTACTTCCTTTCACCGCTCCAACACATCGAACAGGGATGATTACGCTCCCTGACCCTGTCTCCTCTCCAGCTGGCCCAACAACGCACGGAGCCCCGGCACACGCACCGGGGAGTTACGCGGACGGCGCACCACGCACGGGACGCATACGACTCTGCAGACCCCCATCCTCCTTCGCCGCTGCACACAGGCCCTTCAAGGTTGCTCGTACACCTGAGGCACACACGTAGCATGCACGAAGGATTTGCTAATGGTCTCAGCCACGGCGCACAAGGGAAATTCAGCGGTTTGCGGTTTCCGAGAGCTTTAAGGTTGTGCCTGCACCTAAAGTCAACACGCCAGGCCCACTGCTTTTACTACAGCCACCACGCAGCCTCGTCTTTTCTTCACGGCCGCTATTAATCCTTGCAGGACTTAATCGCGAGAGGAGCCAGTGACTAATTTTTCTTCTTGTGATCTCCACACGTTCAACGGGACAGCCCCTCGACATCGCGGAACAACAAGCAATTTTTGCGCGGCCCAGACGATTTCACCGTCCCCGGCCGGCATTTACTACCCCCCACCCCCCTCCACCTTCGCCTGCACAGAGCTTTTCCTGCTCGCTGCCAAAGCTGAACTATCGAGGTCTCGGCCCCCTGCCGAGCCCCCTGCCGAGCCCTCTGGGGGGGAGCGGTGTGGCGTGACCCCCACAACAGACTGAGACAGATACAGCGCTCGGCTAGAGCAAATAACAGAACAGTGAAATGTGTGTATTAATGTCTACAGGCAGCCCCGCTCCTTCTGGCTTGTTTCGGCTCAGTATTGTGATGTTAATGTCCCATTCATGCTTTGTGTTCATGCTTCCTGTTCTCACTGTGTCTCACAAATGCAAATGCCATACCCACTGCTGCGAATTCCCTTTCATGCATTGTCTGTAACTGGTATAAATACCGCACATATTCTGTAACTCTCTCTTTGACTGCTGCAGCTGACACACACATCTTGTGTCTCTTTGCTCGAGAGCCTGAGGACCCCGCTCCAGTCTGCTCACACTGGGCTGGAGCGGAGTTCCTATGATGGCGGTGTGATTTAATAAACCTGCTTAAAACCTCACATCGCTGCCTTTATTTTATCTGCCGCCATACAGGCGAACTTTATTTTCTTCAAATTCAGTATGTTTAGATGATTGTTACTCAGTGGCAGGAGCACTTAGAGAGATTATGACTATTTTGCCAAAAAATTCAGAGTGTTTTCTTTTAAATGAGACCAACCCCATGAAGATGCTGCAAAGGGTTGAAGAACAGCTTTTGATTTACTTTGGGCATGTTATTTTTAGGCGTTTTTAGGGAAGTTGAACAGAGTTCAACAGGTTAAAATCCTTCTTCTCACTTTCAAAGCTCTAAACAATCAGGCCCCTTTTTATTTAAAAGATCTGATACTACCCTATTATCCTAACAGAGTACTACGCTCCCAAAATGCTGGATTACTTGTAATACCTAGAATCTCCAAAAGTACAATGGGAGGCAGAGCCTTTAGTTATCAAGCTCCTCTCCTGTGGAACCAGCTGCCAATCTGGATTCGGGAGTCTGACTCGATCTCTGTTTTTAAGAATAGGGTTAAAACTTTCCTTTTTGATATAGCCTACAATTAGGGAGGGATCATGTGTCTCTGAACCCTCCCTTAGTTATGCTGCTAATAGGTTTAGACAGCCGGGGGACCTCCAATAACGCACTGCTTCACTCCTATCTTCACTCTCAATGAACTTTTTTTTTGCTGGTCAATGACATCTGTTTGTTCTCTCCTATAGACTGAGTCCCCATCATGCTATTTGCTCTCTACATGTCTGTTCTTTTCATCTTCTCTATCCCTTCACCCCCAGCCAGTCGCAGCAGATGACTGCCCCTCCCTGAGCCTGATTCTGCTGGAGGTTTCTTTCTGTTAAAAGGGAGTTTTTCCTCTCCACCGTCGCCAAGCGCTTGCTCACAGGGGATTGCCTGATCGCTGGGGTCTTTCTGCAATTGTGGGGGTTTCCCCTACAGTTGAAAGTGCTATGAAATGACTGTTGTGAAATGGTGCTATATAAGATAAGATAAGATAAGCCTTTATTAGTCCCACAATGGGGAAATTCCAGAAATAAATATAAATAAAGTTGAATTGAATTGAATTGAATTTCTCAAAACAAAGTGTGCAAACTGCAAATCACAATAGATTGCCTGCAAAAGTGTGTGATTTGCTCAAAATGTTTATATGTGTCAAAAGCAAATATTTGTCAGTAAAACTGTCACTACCATCAGAATGACGAATACTTATTCCAGCTTTATGAACAATAAGACCTTCAAAATGTTCAGCCATGTTGTCATTAGAACATTTTACAATGTGATTATTTTCTACTGAAAAGTGTCATGGCTTTTGGTAAAAGTGACTGAGAATAAACAAGGCAACACTTTGTGTTGCAGAGCAATTTCAAAACTAAAGTCATATATTACTGTGTGAGGGGAATAGATTGAAAGACAATGGATATGTTTCAAACTTTTTACTGTACTGTTTTTTGCTGAATTATGCATTTGGACATATTATGGTAAGTAGACAGTATTTCTGTATGTACAGTACAGTGCACATTTTTGGGTTACCTACCTATTCTCCTGACGCAGTGTTTGGTACAGTGGTTGATACAGTGGTTCTCCCAATATTTGGTTGCACCTTCCAACCAGCCTCAGTCATTGTAAGACCATGATTTAGAACACGGTCAACAATTGTGTCCCAAATTTCATTGAGAATAGGCCTATGTACTTGTCCTGTCTTCCTCTTATTCTTCCACCTCACATCCTTCCACTTCTTCTTTCGGGCTGTTGACCCTGTTCATTCTCTTGATGTCCTTCCATTTTTGTATCAGAAATGGTAACTGCTCTGTGAAGGCTTTACTGTATATGTGCTACCCATTGAAGAGTCATGGGATTCATATCTGAGCTGTTCTAAAGAACTGGAAGGTCAGTGGCTGACCTAATTTTTTTTTTTTTTATTTAAGTTTTTGTAAAGGGTATACAGGTCATTACAGCATTGCATTGTTAACATTTTCATCGTACGCTCCCTTATATTTTGCTATTTGACAACATTGGTAGAATAGTTATTACAACACCCCCTTTTTTTTTTAAAGTGAAAGAAAAAGTGGAATTAAAGAGAATTAAATTAAAAAAACAAACAAACACAAAAAAACCCAGCAAAAAACAAACAAACAGAAAATTAAGTAATTAAAAGTAAAAGAGCATCTGAGTAGCGTTGGAACAAAGAGTGGGACCATCATTGAAATGGTATTTGTCAAAGATTAGATCTAATGGAAGACACATATGCGATCCAGGGTTGCCAAAAGTTCATGAACCCATCCATGTCCTGTCTCAGTGCGAATGTCAACTTTTCCATCGAGTAAATGTCTTGAATCACGTTAATCCAATCTTCAGGTGTAGGACAGTCCTTCAGCATCCATTTTTTAGTTAGGGCTTTTTTACTTGCCAATATTAAAACATTGAATAAGTATTTATCTCCTCGTCTTTCCAGTGAGTCCGGTAGTAAACCCAGATACAAAGTTATAAAAGAAAAGGGAACTGTTATTTTGAATATTTTCCCCAATATTGTCTGTACATTGGTCCAATATTGGTGGATAACTGGGCATGACCAAAACACATGAAAATGATTTGCAGTCTTTTCACCACACAAGCGCCAACAGTTCAACCCCTTATGGGTAAATTTGTTTTGTGCAGGTGTTCTGAAAAATCTTACCAAATTTTTCCATCCAAATTCTCTCCACTGCAGGGATGAGGTACTTTTCCATTGCTGTCTATTTAGCTTTTCCCATATTTCCAATTGTAAAGTGAAATTCCCCTCTTTTTCCCATCTCTCTTTTATTTATGATGTGTTGTCTCCTTTTAAGTCTTGAAGACCTTGGTATATTTTAGAAATGTATCTGATCCCTGGGATCCCTTTATATGCCATTAAGAAGACCTTCAGAACACCTGACTGGGCCCTTTCCAAATCCTCCTTTTTAAGTATATTGTTTATGTGGTGTCTAAGCTGAAAGAACCTGTAAAGGTCTTGATTTATTAGACCTTGTTTTTTCAAATCTTCAAAACTTCTTAAAGTTTGCCCCTTAAAGAAATCGTAATATTTTATCAGCCCTTTCTCTTTCCACTCTTTAAATCTAGTGTCTGTTTTATTGGGGGTAAAGTCTTGATCATAGGCAATCCATTGCAGAAGTCGATAGGGCTCTTTAGCTTGATTCTCTCTGACTATCTTAAACCAAACTTTTAGCGGGGTCTCTATCCACGGGTTAGTGTTATTCAAGAGTTTAGGTAAGGCATTGTTCCCTATTATCGCCTGTAGGGGGATGTCACTTGTTATTTGGCATTCCATCTCCTTCCATTGTGCAGTGTAGACTGGGTTACATATCTCTACTAAAGTTTTAATTTGTGCAGCTATAAAATAGTCCCTGATATTTGGCAGCGCGAGCCCACCTTTGTCTTTGTTTAGCTGTAGGGTTCTATATCTGATTCTAGGTCTCTTGCCCTGCCATATGAATCTTGAGATCCTTCTGTCTAGCTCCTGCCATGTTTTTTGGGGGGGTTCTACCGGTATTGTTTGGAAAAGGTATAGAAGATGTGGGAGTATATTCATTTTGACTGCTTCAATTCTTTGTGCAGTACCTAAGAATGGTATCATATTCCATCTTGCTAGGTCAGATTTTATTTTTGTCACCAGTGGATCATAGTTTAGTATTATAATTTTGTTGAGTTGTTTCGGGATATTGATCCCCAGATATTTCATAGATTCCAGCTCCCAGTTAGTTTTGAGTTCACTTAGTGAATAATGATTTGGGTCATAGTTGAATGTTAAAACTTGGGTTTTATGCATGTTTAATTTGTACCCCGATAAATCTCCATAGTCTGAAAAAACTGAGATTAGTTCTGGTAAAGAAGTGTCTGGTTGCCCTAGGTATATTAAAATGTCATCAGCAAAGAGTGCTATTTTATGTTCCTTCTGACCAAGTGTAATACCTTGAATTTTTTGATTCTGTCTTATCCATTGGCTCAGAGGTTCTATGAAGATTGCGAAGAGCAGTGGAGACAGGGGGCAGCCTTGATGACATCCTCTTTCCAGCTCAAAAGATGATGATAAATTACCGTTAATCCTTATTTTAGCTGTTGGTTTTTTATATAATGCCTGTATAGTTCTAATGAAGTTGTTATGAAAATTGAAACTGGATAAGATTCTATATAGGAAAGACCAGTCAACCGAATCAAATGCTTTTTCAGCATCTAATCCCAATATGACTGCATTTAAGTTCTATTTTTTTATATGATGAATTATGTGTAAAGTGCGTCGAATGTTGTCTTGTGTCTGTCTTTGTCTTATAAAACCTGTTTGGTTTAAGTGAATTAAGTCTGTCAGTATGTTTTTTAACCTTTTGGCAAAGATAATGGTAAAAAGCTTATAGTCCTGATTTAATACACTGATTGGTCTGTAGTTGGAGCATTCTAGTTTATCCTTTTCAGGTTTAGGTATAACTGCAATGACCCCTTCTCTCCAGGAGGGGGGGATTTCCCCTGTGTGGAGGACATAGTTAAATGCTTTCAGGAGGAGAGGAGATAGTTGCTGTTTAAAGGTTTTGTACCATTCTGCTGTATAGCCATCTGCTCCTGGGGATTTGTTAGCTTTAAGTTTCATAATTGCTTTTTCCAATTCTTTAGGTTGTATTTCTGACAGTAGTGTTTTATTTTGTGATTCCGTAAGTTGGGGAAGGTGTAATGTGTTTAGGAATGTCTCAGATGCGTTTTTATGTTTTTTGTGGGAGTATAAGTTCTTGTAGTAATTCTCGAAGCTTTTAAGAATATCCTGAATTCTGAATTTTATTTCCTTTGATACTGGGTCTCTGATTTTGTAGATTGCTCTTTCTGTTTGTTGTTTCCTCAATTTATAGGCTAGTAATTTTGCCGATTTACTGCCTGCTTCATAGTGTTTTTGTTTCAGAAATGTAAGTTTCTTCTGGATTTCTATTGTGTAGATCTCATTTATTTGATTTTTAATTTCTTTAATCTTAAGCGAGCTATTAGAATGAGTGTTGTCTTTGTGATCTTTTTCTAGGTTCTTGAGTTCTGACTCTAGTGTGATTAGTTTTTCTTGTCTCAGTTTCTTTTGGGTTGCCAGTTTTGCAATAATTTTTCCCTTTATTACAGCTTTGCACGCATCCCACAGTATTAAAGGGGATACTTCTCCATTATCGTTTTCTTCCAAATATTTGAAAATATCTGATTCCAATTCATTTTTCAGTGGTCCTTTCAGGACATTTGAATTCAACCTCCAGGAAAATGTATTATTTGTGTATTTTTGGATGTTTAAGTCCATATAGATCGGACTGTGGTCAGAGAGATCCATCAGTCCTATTTTACATGTTTTTAATCTTCCAATGTCTCTATTAAACATAAAAAAGTAATCAATCCTTGAGTAAGATGAATGTGGCGTTGAATAAAAAGTATAATCTTTTACATTGGGGTTGAATTCCCTCCATACGTCACAGATTCCCATTTCTTTTAGTAGCATCCGAGTTTTCCTATTTTGAGTGTTATTTTGATGTGAAGAATTACCTGTTGCATCCCAGTATGGATTCAGTCTTAGATTGAAGTCTCCACCACATATCACTAAACCTTGGGCTTTAGTTATCATTAGGTCGAATACATTTTTATAAAATTTCCATTTAGCCCCTGGTGGTGCATATACATTCAGCAGGGTGATATCTTCTCCCTCTAGCCGCCCAATTACCAAACTGTACCTCCCTTCTTTATCTTTGTGTTCTGATTTTTTTTCAAATGTAATTTTGGTTGATATCAATGTCGCTACTCCCCTCCTCCTCCCTGATTTATATGAAGATGAAGAGATCATTTTAAACCCTTGTCTATTGAGTTTAGTGTGTTCCACGTCTGTTAGGTGGGTTTCTTGTAAAAATATTATTTCTGCTTTGTCTTTTTTCATTTTGCGTAGAATCTTGGATCTTTTAACTGGATTCAGGATCCCTTTTACATTATATGAGGCTATTTTGGTTACACCCTGTTTCTCCATTGTATTTTCTTATTTAGTATAACAGTGTGGTGGCCCTCTTTTTTGCTACTCAGAAACTGAAAGAACATTAAGAACATAAAAAACATTAAGAACGTAGTGTACGAAACTTTAAAACAAAAAACTGTCAAAAAAACTTCCTGAGCTGGGGTCTCTTTAAAGACCCTGTAAGAGCCCTGATGGAGTGTGGGCTCTGAGGGAAATTCCTCAAACTCTGTTACATGTTGAGGGCCCTCTCTTACCCCTGTAAGTTGTCCCATGTTTTTAACGTGAATTTCACAATCCGAATTTGTAATGATTTTTTTTTTTTTTTTTTTTTTATGCCTATACCCTGTGAGATTGTGTGCACCCTCCCACCCCCATCACAGCAAACCTTCACTCTAGTACAGTATTTGTTAGTGTGGGGAGAACATGTGGGTCATTGTTACATTTCTATTTTAACCACTTGCACTCCGGGCAATTTTCCTAAAAATGCCAAAAAATAACGTGCCCAAAGTAAATCGAAAGCTGTTATTCAACCCTTTGCAGCATCTTCATGGGGTTGGTCTCATTTAAAAGAAAACACTTTGAATTTTTTGGCAAAAAAAACATAATCTCTCTATGTGCTCCGGCCACTGAGTTACAGTCATCTAAACATACTGAACTTGAAGAAAAAAAAATTGGACACAGTGTTTTTTTGGATACAAATGCTTGTAAATAACACACAGCTGTCCGATCCGGCTGGAAAATGCAACAGAAATGTAGAACCAAGTGTTATCCAGCTGAGATCCAAATTTGGTAACAATACCACCAAAAATGAATATTTTACACAGCTTTGTTCTCAGGCTGTTCCCAGGCGTTTTGGAACTGTGCCAAATTGTGCCAAATGGCACAGTTTGGAAAAACGTCTGTAACTTTTGAATAATTCAATCTAGAATCTTCATTTTAGGCTCTAATGAAAGGTCACACTCAGGGCTGTGTCTGTGTGTGTGTGTGTGTGGGCGGGGGGGTCGTCCCCCCCCCCCGCTACCAAGGACCGAGTTCGGCCCTTGCTACATGACGGATTACACTCCTTGCATGTTTTCACAGCGGCTCCCCCCCCCCCCTCGCTACTGTGTGTGTGTGTGTGTGTGGGGGAACCGTGAACGGACCGTGAACGCCCCCCCCCCCTACAGAAGAGGGCCATCGCTACATGATGGAATAGAGTCATATGCTTCCCCCCGCAGACCGGGGGGCGTTCGGACCGTGAACGCCCCCCCCGCTCCTCTTCTGCAGCGGGGGGGGGGGGGCGTTCACGGTCCAAACACGGCAAATGAACCGTTTATCGCGGCGCACGCACTTCGTACTTCGTGCGCAGTACAGTTGTAATTTACCGATCGGTCAAAAGTCATTTTTGGATTACAGTTTTCAGGGATAAATAATAATTTAGCTTATAACACCTTACCTCTTCAAAGCAGCAGAGTCGTGGCGAACATCTCTTCCCCATTGTCAGACGAACGCGACGCTGCTCCGCTCGTGGATCCCGATCAAAACATAATTCCATTATTGCCGTTTTGGCGAATGATTTACGACTTTTGTCGGAAGAGAATCCTAAACGTCTATTCTGCTGGAATGAGTGCAGGTCCCACTTGTGGGTGGTCTCCATGCTGCGGGGTCTGTAGTAGATTCGTCCAGCGTTCTTTGTTTTCATCTGCTGCAGCAGTAAATCTCTCTTCACCCAGCCTGAATTTCTGTGCTTCAATTGGCTCCTGCATTCACAGTAGGCGGGTCCTCCTTCCTAGATTTTCATTCATTGGCTCTTCAAGGTTTCAGAAACCCAATTCAAGGCTCTTATTAGTCGAATGAGAGGTCAATCAGATGAACTAATCTGTTCGCGGCTGTCTCTGCAGTTTTTTTTTTTAGTGGCGCTTGGACGCCACTACATCACCATCACCACCATCATGCGTCATGCGTCCAAGCGCGCACGAGGGCGCTCTCTCGTGCGTCATAGGATGCAGAGACTTGCCCGCCCGCGGAACAACGGAGTGCAAGTGGTTAACAAGATTTTTTTTTTCCCTTTAAATTAAGAAGACATTTGTTTCTAATGCTATAACTGCTCCATGAAAGGTTTTACCACATGCTGATTCTGCATCTCCTTTAATGTTTGTTACCTTGTAGGAGGGGGGATGGAAGTGCAGAATGACTGAAAAGAAAGAAACAAAAAGGTCGCTATTCCTTCCTGGAACTGGAAAGCTTATCTTTGTAGCTCTGGGGCTGGGTTTCCCGCTGCTGGCCCGTGGATTTAGAAGGTCTTTGAGTGGACCACGTTTGAGCTCTGATCCTCTCGCTCAGATTCGCTGCGGGTTTAAACACCGTTACCGGGAGTCCTCTTCTCGCCATGTCAGTTATTGCTTCTTCCGCTGAATTGTAGAGACATGACTCTTCACCGTAGAAGACCCTTAACTTCGCCGGAAATGGCGTCTGAAAGCGTAGATTCTTTTCCCGTAAAACCTTTTTGGCGTCGTTATATTCCCGTCGCTTTTTAAGAACCTCAGGGGCGTAATCGTGCTCCACGAAGACTTTTCTTTCTTGATGCATAAATCCTTTTTTCTGCCAAGCCCGTCTTACAACCTCTTGTTTTATTTTGAAATCGGAGAATCTTACCAACACTGAACGCGGGTGTGCTTCTGCCGCTGGCTTTGCGGCTAATGTACGATGGGCCTTTTCTATTTTCAAATCGGTGGTTTGTGGAATATCCAACTTCTCTCTCAATAAGGATTCCACGCATTCCGCCACTGTGTTGAAACCATCTTCAGCTCCTTCTTTCAGACCGTGAATTCTGATGTTATCTCGTCTCTGTCTTCCTTCTTAGTCGGCTAGCTTAGCCTCCAGCCTTGACTGTTTTCTGTGTAAATCCAGCACAGAATCTTCAAGCACTTTTACTCTTTCTTCAGCTTCCAAGATTCGGTTTTCGGCCTGGTCCAATCTGCTGTTCGTCCTTGTTAGTTCCTCTCTGAATTCGTGAAATTCGGCCCGAAATCGTCGTAATTCGTCATATAGCGATTTCAGGCTAACCTTTTTGTTAGCTAGGCCCAGCTCTTCGTCTCCTGAATGGAGGTCCTCGGGATCAGATTCTGCGGCCGCCGCGCGTCCTGACCTGGGGAATGCCAGTTTCTTCTGTTTGTGGTTAGGCATGGTGTTTTTGTCTTTTGATTTTTATTCTTCCAAAAATCCGTTAAGTCTGATTTTGACGATGTTTTCCTTGGATTGGATCTGGGAGGTTCAGCGTTAAGTTGCTATCACCATGGCGTCCAGACTGGAAGTGGCTGACCTAATTCTTAACACATTTCCCCTCATAAGTGAAAGTAAAGATTCATCTAAGAACAATTAATCAATTTAATACATTTTTACAGAAAAATGTAAAAAAAAAATAAAATCTTTTTGGCATAATGATAACTAGTTCAACACTTTTGCATGTAATGTCTCAAGCAATGAATGAATGCCTAAATGTTTTGGGGAGAAGGACTATTCAACAGAAAACCTATTTTATGTATTTTGACTGACATGACAGTACATGATGATAATGTGAAAACAGCAGACAATTGTACACAAGCAGCTGCATAATGTACAGAAGTATTTGCTGTTTGTTCAAAATGATGACAAATTGCTTTTATGATGAGCACAAGCGACTAGGTGATGTGGTGGTTGAACTAATAGTTCTGACAATTTCACTTCTGTTGAGAAATGGACCAAAGTGAGTGAGAAAAGCTGTAAAATCAATCAAACAAGCCAGAAGAGGATCATGCAAAAACAAGGTCCAAAATAACAGTTCAACAGGTGATAGAAATACACAAAAACAAAAATAAAACATCTGATGAGAACACACAAAGAAGGCAAATGTGACAAAGAAGGATGGAACGAAAACAAAAAGAAAATGCTGTAAAAACAGGAGTGTACACACACAAAGGTGAGTTGCTGACTGATTGAACAGAGAGGTGCAAACTAAACACAAGTGAAGCAAATCCTGAAAACTAAGCAAGAAAAACTAATGGTAATTACAACAGTGATCCACAGCCATCACACTATTCAAGCACTACTAACCATCTAGAGTGATTATGCTGACTTTCAGCCACATTGTCAGGTGGTCCATGGCTTTGTCCAGACATAAACACTTCACTACAATGGATTGCTCTGATACGTGGGCAACATTTTCCAAAGGATTTATCATTATGACTATGGAATTCCCCTGTCTTTTCCATCAGCTTTGGGTATGGAAGGTAATAGCTGCTATGATGCTAACAAGACTAAGCTGAGATGATAACACGGCAAGAATTACATGAGTTTCAATTTTGACTTACTGGGTTTTTTTTTTTTTTTGAAACACTGTTTCAGATGTGCTTCACAAATACTTCTGGATTGTAAAGTTACTTTTTACTTCCACCAAGGAGGTCATCTGATTGGTGTAGTTTGTTTGTCTGTTTGTTAGCAGGATTATGTAGAATCTACCAGATGGTTTTTGTGTGGAATGGTCAGGTGTGGAATCGATCCTGTGACCTTCTTGCTGTGCTGACAGTGCTAACCACTGCACCACCGTGCTGCCAATAATAATAATAATAACTAGAAAAGCACTCGGAGAGCGCAGACCTCCGCCAAGCGGCACAGTTCCCCCCATACAGTGTTTGTGTGTACGTTTTCAGATTCCCTGAGCATGAAAAGATATGACTAGCAATTGGATTCACAATGATTATTTGTTTATTTGACATGGACAGTGCAATAAACAGACAATTAATGAATGACAATCAATGTGATAATGATAGGATTAGTGGTTCAGTAGTGTAAAACGGGGCTATAAGGGACGGCGGGTTGATAAGGGACACTTTTCTGGGAAATGTTTTAAATGTAACTGTGCTTTTTTTATTTTGAGCAGGACGCTGAGTTGTGTTTTTATTGTGAAATATCCATGAATCCTTCATCAAATGTAGGCGGAAGCAAAATTAAAAAAGCAGAATTACATTTAGAAAAGTGTCCCATATTACCCCGCCGTCCCTTATAGCCCCGTTTTACGGTTGTAAAAGCATTGCCTCCTTGGCGGAGGTAATAAACTGAAGTGTTGGTGTGTCCATCTCCTCCACTGACGGATGCAGATTGGTTAGACAGGTTGCCGTGGGTTTTATATTATATTGGGGTTGCGCTCGGCGGCAAAACAGAATTTAGAATTTTCCCCGGCAGAGAGGTCGTTTTTACGCAGCGCCTATAGCTGGGCGGGGAATTTGTGGCAAATAATCGGGCGGCGGACAGGTGGCCGTGTCAGGTTTTGCAGCGTCGCGGAAAAAGCGGGCACGCTGGCGGGCCCAGGCCAGCAGTGTTTTCCGCGTGCTTTTGTGCCTAAAACGTTGAAGAACGCGGAGTTTGTGTTGGTCAGACACGACAAGCAGCGCAATGTGCGCAGCGCCTATGGCTGGCGGGCCCAGGCTACCAGTGTTTTCCGCATGCTTTTGTGGCTAAAACGTTGAAGAAGGCGGAGTTTGTGTTGGTCAGACACGACGCCCAGCGCCGTCCATTGCGCCTGCGCACATGTTGGAAATGGCCATATGTCACAGTGTGGAAAAATGCTTTAAAAAATTCCTGTATGCAGATGGTGATGCGGATCATCCCCAAAATGTAATCAGTTCTTCCTTGTACCATTTCCAACAACGCCTGAAAGTTTCATGGAAATGCGTCCAAGATTTTTTGAGTTATCTTGCTAACCAACAGACAGACAGACAGACAGACAGACAGACAGACAGACAAACAAACAGATAAACCCCGGCAAAAACATAACCTCCTCCTGGCCTTTTCGGCCTGGCGGAGGTAATAATAAAAATAAATTAATTAATATTAACTAAGGTAAAGGTAAAAACAGCTCCTTTTTATTCTTTTCTGAAATAAGAAAAACAAAAAACTAATAATTAAAAAGAAGACTAAATGAGCCAGCTCGAACTCCTAACCACACCGTTTAGCTAAGCGACTCTTCCATTATTGCTCCCATTACCAGCGGGTTAAAACCAGGATAAATGCCTCCACTGCTTACATACCTCTTCTGAATTTTTTCCACATTTAAAGTACTTTAATAAACTCATGTTTCTCTCGGACAGTGACGCGAGCGAGACACTCTGTCTGCCGAATGGAATGGTCACGGGGCGGGGTGCTTCTGAACTCTGTGCGGAAGACAGTTATGCGCGTTGTTTGGCGGACTATCATTCCTACATATTTTTTTCTTAAATTTGTATTTACTCTTAGAGAAAGGATATTTCCACCATGCAGAAATGTTACCAGAGGAAACCCTGCTGACTCAATACCGTTTAGTGACATTTTAATTCCACCCCTTCTGCTTTAAAATGTGCTCGGTGATGTGCCTTACAAACCTGAGTCATAATATTTAAAGCTAGTGGCTATGGATAAAGAACCTTACCCATAGAATTCTTGCTACAGATATGGCTTGAATCTGACTGGCCAGTACGTTCTATTCGGGGTATTGATGTATCCCATAATCCCTCGCGCACCAGAGAGGCGAAGATATCAAAACAACATGGAGAACCCACCAAACGAACTGGTAAGTAGGCTTACTTTATGCTATCATAACTCTATCCCATTGCTACAAATTCACAGTATATGTATATTATTGTCCAAGGTTTTATCAGTGTTCTAAGCATATCGGCTGCAATATTTAAGTGTAAAATTTATTTCCGCAAGCTTACTATCCACCTGATTACAATCGGGTATCAGACAACAATGTCAATAGACAATACATGTGTATTGCAATGTGTTGATTTCATGTTTAAAATATTTATATATATATATATATATACTATATATATGCCTATTCCTGGTATAATCTGCTATTTAAATATGTAAATTAATATTATAGCTGTACTTTCTTGGATTTCATACAGCTGAATGCGATATAGACAGTTCTAAGCATAACTTAGTTTTGTCCCCTAATCAGTCTGATGTTGAAGTTGAACCCTCTCCAAAACTAGTAAAATTGTAATTTCACAAATAACAGCCAGCAAAAACAATTTCACAGAGTGAATGTATTGTGTTAGTCAATTACAATTAAGTGACGGCCTGTATGCCGTGGATTGCGATCGACTATCTTGCGATCGACTATCTTGTCATTAAATTTGTATTCAAAAGACTATCTTAACACTGCATAGAATTTTGAATAGGCCATATGTGATGTATTATGAATACTAGAAGACTAGAAATATCAGCAGGGTATACTAGCACTGTATAATAGACACGTGCGTAAATGACGGCGCTCTGATATTTTATGTGTTTACATGATACACCAAGCATGACAAGGCTTGCAATTACACGGCACATGTTCTTCAGAATCTTAGGCATTATATAAAATGTATCCTACCTTTAGATGTCGAATCCATGGTCCATATGCCAGGGTTGAAGTGCAGTTGTGTGTGAACGTCTGCAGCAGTTTAATGCCCGTGTTTACATCTTGCGATGTGCGCACGCCTCTCCGGGATTTCAGCGAGAAGGCGCGAGAATAGAAACCTCAATACCCTCAATAGAGAGCCGAAAAAATCAGAAAAAATCTCCACTATAATGAATGGCGAGAGCGAAATTATCTTTTGATCCCCATCAAATTTTTCCATGAGTTACACATATACTTGTCAATTTAAAAGATAATTTTCCACGTAAATAACGGTGTAGGCTGTTGTCTAACTTAAGGTACAGTTGTGAAAATACATACAGTGGTGTGAAAATTTTTTTTACACCTGACATATTATTTGGCCCAGGAAACACGCACGCAGGCTCAGGTAGATTTGAAAGCTTTATTTTTAACCAATATAACGTGTATGGATGCGTGTGTGAGAGATAAGTGTATTGTGGGTGGAGGATGCAGGTCGGGACAGAGCAGCACGCCGTGCAGCCAGGCAACCCTATGAGCAAGAAGAGAACAGGGGTTAGCTGGGCAAACCAAACAGGAGAGTGACAAGGTAATGTGCTTACTTGCAGTAACTGTGGCTGGCGTTGGCAAGATCCCAAGCCTGGGAGACAGCGTCCTGCTGTGCATCCGAGGAGGAGCAGCGTGGCAGAGGAGTGGTGAGACGAGGGAGAGAGTGTCCGCCGCCGGGAGATCCACCTGTGCACAGGGGAGAGCTGACAGGAACAGGTGAGACAACAATTGACAGCTTACGTGTTGTGATGAAGGTCAGCAGGCCTGGAGGAAAGGTATCCACTGAAGGTTAGAGCACGAAGGAAGACAGACGGCCCCAGGCCAAAGCTCAGGGCGAGGTGGAATAAGTAGCTGCGTACTAACGAGATGCAGGTGTGCGCGCAGCTGAGGTGGATGCCCGTGAGCGGCGAGTGGTGACAGTACTCCCCCCCTACCAGCGCCTCCTGGCGCTGGCTTACCTGGGTGCGTCCGGTGAAACTCCGCGATGAGGTCCTGATCCAACACCCACGAAGAGCGCATCCAGATCTCCACTCCGGTCCATAACCTTCCCAATCCACCAGGTATTGTAGCCCACAACCTCGGCGCCGGGAGTCCAAGATGGAAGCAACACTCCACGCCGGGTCACCGTCGATCATCCTAGGAGCGGGAGGCGACCTAGGAGGGGGGCAGAGTGGATTGGAAAGAACAGGTTTGATCTTAGACACGTGGAAGGTGGGACACACACGTAGGGAGGGGGGGGAGGGCCAAACGCACAGCCACCGGGTTGACAATTTTAGAAATCACAAAGGGGCCGAGAAACCACGGCACTAGCTTCCTCTTCTCAGCCTTGAGGTTGATATCCTGGGAGGAGAGCCACACCCGTTGACCCACCTGGTAGTCAGGAGCTGGCCTTCTGTGGCGATTGGCGGTGGAACTGTTGCGCGCCGCTGTGCGTAAAAGCGCATTCCTCGTCTTGGTCCACACACTCCGGCAGCGCCTCATGTGCGCCTGGACAGATGGGACACCCAACTCACCCTCCTGCTCGGGAAACAAGGGGGGATCGTACCCCAAGGACATTTCGAAGGGCGACACACCAGTAGCAGAAGATCGTGCAGAGTTGTGGGCATATTCCACCCAGGTCAGGTAGGAGCTCCAGGATGATGGATTTGAGGAGGTCACGCAGCGCAGGGCGGCCTCCAACTCCTGGTTAGTGCGCTCGCCTTGCCCATTAGACTGGGGGTGGTGACCAGAGGAGAGACTAACCGTGGCCCCCAAAGCGTTGCAGAAACACCTCCAAACCTTGGAGACAAACTGAGGGCCCCGGTCCGATACCACGTCCAGCGGGATCCCATGCAGCCTGACAACATGTTGGACCAGAAGGTCAGCTGTTTCACGTGCCGAAGGGAGACCCCGAAGAGGCACAAAATAGGCGGCCTTAGAAAATCAATCCACAGTTGTCAGGACCGTGTCATAGGTGCTAAAGACTGGGAGACCGGTGACGAAGTCTAGGGCGATGTGTGACCAGGGCCTGCCCGGGACCGGCAGGGGCTGGAGTAGACCCGCAGGCGGAGAGTTTTGGGACTTGCCGGTAGTGCACTGGGGACAAGCCCGGACATAATTGGTGACGTCCTTCTGGAGGCCCGGCCACCAGAACGAGCGTTGCAGCAGACTCACCAGGCGGGTGATGCCAGGGTGGCAGGCGAGCTTGGAGGTATGGGCCCAGTGAATCACCTCTCCTCTAACCGCTGAAGGAACGAAGAGCCTCCCCTCTGGCCCCCCGCCAGGATCCGTCTTCGTCTCCTGAGCCCTAAGAACCCTGTCCTTGATGGACCAGGAAACTGCCCCCACGACGCACAAGCTGGGAAGGATGGTGTGTTCAGACTCCTCCGGATCCTCAGGGGCGAACTGCCTGGATAAGGCGTCGGGCAACCCATTCTTCGAGCCTGGACGGTACGTGATGGTAAATTGAAAGCGAGCAAAAAATAGAGACCAGCGTGCCTGGCGGGCATTCAGGCGCCTTGCTGTCCTCAAATACTCGAGGTTCTTGTGGTCTGTCCAGACCACGAAAGGCTGGGCTGCCCCCTCCAACCAGTGACGCCACTCCTGCAGCGCGAGCTTGACAGCGAGGAGCTCCCTGTCGCCAATGTCATAGTTGTGCTCCGCCGCCGATAATCGCCAGGAGAAGAAGGCGCAGGGCCGCTTGACTCCATCCACTGGCGAGCGCTGAGAGAGCACCGCTCCCACCCCCGTGTCGGACGCGTCGACCTCCACTAGACACTGCAGCGCGGGATTGACCTGAGTCAGGACCCGGGAGGACGAGAATTCCGCCTGGAGAGTCTTGAAGGCGGTGGCCGCCTCCTCGGACCGCTGGAAGGGCACCTTCGATGACGTGAGGCGGGTCAGAGGGGTGACAATGGCGCCAAAGTTGGGGATGAAGCGCCGGTAGAAATTAGTGAATCCAATAAACTGCTGCACCTGCTTCCTGGAGGTAGGCGTGGGCCACTCGACCACCGCTTTGACCTTAGCGGGGTTGGGGAGAACCTGGTTGTGTGAGATAACAAACCCCAGGAAGGAGGTGGTCCGGGCGTAGAACTCGCACTTCTCCGCTTTGATGTACAGACGATTCTCCAGCAGCCGTTGCAGAACCCGCCTCACATGGACCTGGTGCTCCTCCCATGATTTGGAGAAGATGAGTATGTCGTCCAGATATACAAAGACAAAGACTCCCAGGAAATCCCGTAGGACGTCGTTTATGAGACGCTGGAAAACGGCAGGTGCGTTGGTGAGTCCGAACGGCATCACAAGATACTCGAAATGACCGCTGGGTGTCCTAAAAGTCGTCTTCCATTCGTCTCCCTCCCGGATCCGAACGAGATGGTAAGCGCTGCGGAGGTCTAGCTTCGTGAACCAGGTCGCCCCCTGGAGGGAGTGGAAGGCGGTGTCCATGAGCGGCAAGGTGTAGCGATCCTTGATGGTGATGTCGTTCAGCGCTCTGAAGTCGATGCAGGGATGCAGGGACCCATCCTTCTTGGCCACGAAGAAGAAACCCGCACCGAGTGGGGACGAGGAGGGGCGGATGATCCCAGCGCTGAGCGACTCCTTGATATAAGTATCCATCGCCACGCGTTCTGGTGCAGAGAGACTGTACAGGCGGCCAGATGGCAAGGGGGCCCCTGGACGGATGTTGATCGCGCAGTCATATGGCCGGTGAGGGGGAACGGACAAGGCTCTGGACTTACTAAACGCTACTCCCAAGTCGTGGAACTCCTGTGGCACCAGGGTGAGGTCTGGGGGCTCGGAGACCAGCGCCGGCGGAGGGGAGGACGGAGCACAAGCCGCCGACTGAAGGCAGGTGCCCAGGCAGAAGGTGCTCCAAGAAAGGACACTGCCGGTTCTCCAATCCAGGACAGGGTTATGCAAACGCAGCCAAGGGTAACTCAGGATGACACGGTCCGACGAGGAGGGCAGGACACACAGGGTCAGATCCTCCCGGTGGTTGCCAGAGATGATGATGGGGACTGGCTTGGTGCGATGCGTCACTGTTCCCAGGGGCGAGCGAGAGAGAGTGACCAGGTTAAGGGGAGTTGACAGCCGTTGGCAGGGTATGCCCAAACGGGTTGCCAGGCTTTTAGAGATGAAACTCTGCTCTGCCCCAGAATCCACCAGTGCGTGCGTGAAATGCCCGGTGGAGTTGTGGCAGAATCGTATGGGCAGTGTGCATGAGGATAGGGGATTTGTCCGGTTAGAGCCCACGAGGCCCCCTACAGTGACTTGCGGACCTCCCCGTTTGGCTTAACCGGGCACAGCTCCACGGGATGCTGGTCATCTCTGCAATACATGCAGAGACCCCGTTCCCGCCGGCGTTGTCTCTCCGCAAGAGGGAGCCTAGTGCGCCCGATCGCCATGGCCTCTGGCTCATCGGCGGACTTCGGAGCCGGTAACGCCAGGGGGCGAGACTGAGAAGAGCGGGCGGAAGCTCCGCGTAAGCAGCTGATAGACTTCCACTCCGCGGCCCGCTCACGCAGCCTATTGTCCAGGCTAATGGTGAGCGAAATCAGCTCGGAAAGCCGCCCTAGGAGATCCTGACTGGCTAGCTCATCCCTCAGACCGGAACTGAGGCTACGGAGGAAGATACTGCAGAGAGATGCCTCTCCCCAGCCCACCTCCTCCGCTGCCACCCGGAAGTCAACAGCGTGTTCCGCCGCCGACCGGCTTCCCTGTTGGAGACCAAGAAGCCGATCAGCGAGGATGCTGTCATGACGCGAGTGGTCAAAGACCTCTAAAAAGTCCCGCACGAACCGGTCATAAGAGAGGGTTGCGTAGCTGGGCTTCGTCATTACGGCGTACGCCCAAGTTAACGCTCGCCCCTCTAGGAGATTAGCCATGTACCCGATTCGGCTATGGTCTGAGGGAAAATCCCCGGGAACACGCAGGAACACCGACTCACACTGCAGGATAAACCCCCTCGCTCCACCGAGTTTCCCGTTGAAGCGAGCGGGGGTTGGAATGGGTGTGAGACGGGTTGGCGCTCCTGAGCTAGGCTGGCCAGCCGTGGGAGCGACCGGAGCCGAAGCACCTAGAGGACCCGAGGGAAACGCCCGCTGGGGATCCAGGCGGTCTAACCGTTTAGTAATTATGGTTAATTGATTAAAAATTACCTGTTGTTGGTGTGCTAACATATCCACCCGAGCCTCAAGGGTGGAAAAGCGGCGTGCGAGCCCGCTGTCCACTGGGCCGCTTTGCTGGAGCCGTACTGACATATTATTCGGCCCAGGAAACACGCACGCAGGCTCAGGTAGATTTGAAAGCTTTATTTTTAACCAATATAACGTGTATGGATGCGTGTGTGAGAGATAAGAATGTATTGTGGGTGGAGGATGCAGGTTGGGACAGAGCAGCATGCCGTGCAGCCAGGCAACCCTATGAGCGAGAAGAGAACAGGGGTTAGCTGGGCAAACCACACAGGAGAGTGACAAGGTAATGTGTTTACTTGCAGTAACTGTGGTGGCTGGCGTTGGCAAGATCCCAAGCCTGGGAGACAGCGTCCTGCTGTGCGTCCGAGGAGGAGCAGCGTGGCAGAGGAGTGGTGAGACAAGGGAGAGAGTGTCCGCCGCCGGGAGATCCACCTGTGCACAGGGGAGAGCTGACAGGAACAGGTGAGACAACAATTAACAGCTTACGTGTCGTGATGAAGGTCAGCAGGCCTGGAGGAAAGGTATCCGCTGAAGGTTAGAGCACGAAGGAAGACAGACGGCTCCAGGCCGAAGCTCAGGGCGAGGTGGAATAAGTAGCTGCGTACTAACGAGATGCAGGTGTGCGCGCAGCTGAGGTGGATGCCCGTGAGCAGTGAGTGGTGACAACACCAAGGTACTGTATGGGCTTGCCCTCGGCTGAGATGGACAGACTTTCAACACGTGAGTGTGTTTGTCTATTTTTGATTTGATTTCGGCGTTTTTACCATGTTGTAGCGATGTGTAACACCTTGGGAGAGCCAGATTGTCTAGCATCTCAGACAGGAGACAGTGGATAAGCTTGGGAGAACAAAGAGCAGGGGATTCCTGGTGAGATAGCAGGAAGGAGTCAAGGATGAATGCAGTGTGATGCAAATGTCGTGTTGTGTGTGATGAAAATGCCATGAAACTTAAGAGAGGAGTTTCTGCTTGAGAGCTCAGTCTGTTCTGTGCTTGAAAGATGGAGTGTGTAATAAATCGTCTGAAATGATTCCGCCTCTGATTTCACACACTCCACAATGTAAATAATAGTTCAGAATAGTAAATAGTAGTTTTAGTAGTGACTGTGAGATTTTTGGAGTGTTTTTATTTTTATTTGCTTCAAGAACGGAGGCGAAAGGAGCAGCAAGTTTGTGTATATCTGCTCCTGATTTTGATGTTTTTACCATGTAAATAGTAGTTCAGCCCTCGGCTCTGACTCTGTAACATTTCTAACATTTTCACACGACTTCAGACCTTCTGTACTTACATGTTTGTTTGTTTTTTTCTGGTGATTTTGTGCCATTTTCATCTAACTTTTTTTTATTAGTTTGCAGCCCTTTGCATAAGAAGTACGATCTGTGTTTTTCCACTTTTCCTCTGGTGCACTCCTGGTGCACAATTTGGGCTTCTCATGTCTCATCCTTTCATTCCTTCACAATATATACATATATATTGTAACACCTCTGGAGAATCTACTGGATATTTTGGACAGTTTTTACATTTTTCCTCCGTATTTCAATTTGAATATCTTCATTTGTAAAGGACATTCCAAGGTAAGACAGCTGTGTTTTATATTAAACTATTTTCCTTCTTGCAATACTCTTAACTTTAGTGTTATGGGTGTTTTAAACCTGCTCGTTTGCAATAACTCGCTGCCATCCGTTTCAAAGTGAAACGCCGGTTCCACGTTGTCGACGCCATGAAGGGCTTAAATGACATTAACAACCGGTTTAACCTCTGGATTATCTTAGCGACTTTGAGCCTTTAGTGGTATACTGACTTGGCCGTTTTATACAAAGCTGGACTCTTCAACACTTGAGACTTTTAATTGGAACAGCAACAAAGCCAAAGTAAAATTTTTAACATTTTGTATGGAATCTGGTCCGTCCCATGAGTGGTACTTGGAATGTTTGAGTGCAGGTGATCTGCAGGCAGAACTTCATTAAGAAATCCAAAGATTTTTATTTTCAAACGCTACCAGTTGTATTCAGATTGATTGTTTTTGTTCAAGTCTTAATTAAGTTGGTTGCAAATACTGTGCTTGTTTGAATTAAGAACTAAATGCAATAAAATGAAATTGTATGTTAAATGGCATATTGTATGATATAGTGTAGTTAGAAATGTACTTTAAGTCAGTTAACATTATTCTTAAAATGATGTTTTAAAAACTCAAAGCAGTCAGAAAGTGGCCATAAGGACTGGAAAAGAAGCCGGAAAAAAAAAGAAAAATCAGCAAAATTTAAAACAATGTGTCATGGGTTTAAGTTTCCCCTGAAGTTTGTTTCCTGAAATTGTGACGTAGATTAACCACTATAATTACCTCCGCCAGGCCGCAGGCCAGGAGGTAATGTTTTTGCCGGGGTTTGTCTGTTTGTCTGTCTGTCTGTCTGTTGGTTAGCAAGATAACTCAAAAAGTTTTGGACGGATTTCGATGAAACTTTCAGGCGTTGTTGGAAATGGTACAAGGAAGAACTGATAAAATTTTGGGGATGATCCGGATCACCGTCTGGATCCAGGAATTTTTTAAAGGATTCTTTAACATTGTGAGATAGGGCCCGGAGGTAATGTGTAGTTCAGTGCTTCCGCCAGCAGGAAGCACTGAAATGCAGCGACTCAGGCAAGTGCTATCCCGATGCTATTGAAGCTCGTCGAGCTTGTGACAGAGCCGCTAAAATGCAGCATACACTGAATGAGAGCCCACAGGCTGCTGCTTCTCGCCGTGCTAAAGACAGAGACAGTACACGGCAGCATAGACAGGATGAGGGGCTATCCCCAGATGCTATTGAAGCTCGTCAAGCTTAGTTTTATTTTATTGATTTTTTCTTATTACCTCCGCCAGGAGGTTATGTTTTTTTTTAAAAGAAGATTGGAGTTAATATTGTTCTATTCTACACTACGTATACGTACATATTTTTAATTTCCTGGAAAGAAACGAAGTTAGAAAAATTATGTTAATGGTAGCTTTTCAATATCCACAACTTATTATAAGGAATAAATTTCATGAATGTGTTCTCCAACCAAAGACTTGTACATGTTGTATCTCTTGTTAAATTAAATAAATTGTATTTGTGTAGTTCAAATAACATTTTTTTTTGTTTTCTTGACCAATCATATGACATACAGAAACACATGATACAGGGAAAGAACAATAACAAAATTAGTGTAGAATATTTATGGTATAAATCACAATACTGGGGGGGACTGTTGCTCTTGGCGGAGGTCTGCGCTCTCCGAGTGCTTTTCTAGTTCATTAAGTGACTCCATGACTCCGTGAAACACTCATGGCTGCTCTGTTCATTCACAGACCAGAAAATTCACGCTGTTACCCTGTTAAATCAAAGGGAATCTTTATTCTTTTGCATGTCCTTTTGTTGTTAAAATTGTGTTAACAGGCCTGAGGAGTTGTTAGTTCCTGTCCAGCAGGTCAGTTGGTGGTGGTGGGGGGGAATCAGTGCTGCTGATAAAGCCACGTCACCCTTTAACCCTTTGGTTTCCATCTCAGCAGCAGCTCTGTTTGAATTGTCCTCAGAAGGGAACATGTAAATCAACAGAGGTGTGATGTTTGTCTCAGCTGTTCCCACTGATGTCATGGGGGGGTGATCTGTTGGGTGTCATGGGGTGTCATGTGTTTACTTTTCCTGGGTTAACTAGATTATTTCTGCTGCTGGGGATCACCTATTCCTCTTCTTCTCCTTTTCCCAGCTGATTAATGGAGATTTGCAGAATTTAACACCTCTGAACACAACTGCTTAGTTCCTCCTCACGGCTGTCTTAAAAAAAATATGGCCAACACACGCCAATTTATCACATCCTTTTTCATGTAAATTAGAAACATTCTTTTGTAAATGTGAGGATTTTTCTCATAATTTTACAGGATTTTCCTGCAGAGTTACAGCCATTTTACTCAGAAATGTGCAGCTTCTTACTTGAAAATTTACAGCTTTTTATTATTCAGAATTTTGCAGCTTTTTCCTCATGAATTTAGAACTTTTCTTACTCTTGAATATGCAGTTTAATTTAAAAAAAAGCTTAAACTTGCAGCATTTTACTCAAATCTTAGCTCTGCAGCGTTTTTAGGTTGTAAACAGTTGGAAATTTACACCTTTTTTTGTCTTTTTGCTAAAGTTGCAGCTTTTTACCCATAAAATTGCACTTTTTTGGTCAGAAATTGGCAGCTTTTAACTGAGACTTACATCCCCCCCCTTTTTTTTTTTGTCAGGTCAGGCATTGGCTTGCTTGCTACCGGATAACCATGAAAACCGGTACTACCTGTCTCATAGGTCGGGCCGTCGGCGACTCAACCGGCATCCCCGCCCTTCCGAGGGTGTGGAGGGTGAAACATGGCATCCTGGCAGAACTAAAAACAATATCTGTCGCAGGTCTGTGGTGGACCACTCCCAGTTACACAGGGTGAGACTGGACATCCTGGCAGATAACCACATCTGTCACAAGGTCTGTGGTGGACTGTGCCAGTCAGTGCATTGTGACATGCACTACACAAAGAGCAGAGATAAACAAACCTATCATCTGGTCAGTCACTGCAACAGATACTGGAGTCAGTTTGTCTTGGCTTGTCCTTGCCACTGATATTATCTTTATCTGCCAAGAATGTGCTGCTAGTCCAGCAAAAGCTAGCAGTACTCAAATACTTTGCAAGCAGTTTCATGAAATGGTCAATCAGAAAGCAACTCTTACCGGCTCGGATGCCGCCCGGGCTTACAAGGTCCGCGCTGATCTGTTCACACTCTGACAGGCAGCAAAAAGTAAGCTAGGAGCAGGAAGACAAAAGAAGAGGAAAACAGCAACCTCGTGTGTAGCAGAATGGAATGTACGCACTCTGTTGGACAGAACAACATCACAGCACCCAGAAAGACAGACCGCGCTTGTGGCCCTGGAAATGAACAGGTACAATGTAGACATAGCTGCACTTAGTGAAACAAGATTGCCTGGATATGACAGCTTGGAAGGCCATGGGTACATCTTCTTTTGGAGTGGGAGATCAACTCAAGAAAGGAGAGAAGCAGGAGTGGGCTTTGCAGTTAGAAAGGAGATAGCAGCAATGCTTGATGAGGAACTGGTGCCAATCAACGACAGGATAATGACTATGAGACTCCCACTACAGCGGAAGATGTATGCCACATTCAGAATCAGAATCAGAGTAAAATTTATTGCCGTTGTTCATGTAATACACAAACTAGGAATTTGTCTCGGTGCAATACTGCAACATTAAACATAAAATAAAAACTATGCATGCAATAAAAAATTAAATTAAATAAAAATAAATTATGCTATTCTATACAATTTTTAAATGATAATTGTACATGAGTTGAGCTGCTGTACCTAATGCACAAGAGTCTAATAAGTCATTTAGTGTTCAGCAGTCTGATAGCAGAAGGAAAAAAGCTGTTCATGTAGCGAGAAGTTTTAGTCCGAATGGACCGTAGTCTTCTGCCTGAGGGGAGGGGAGCAAACAGTGCGTATCCAGGGTGTGAAGGGTCGGCTGTGATCCGACCTGCACGCCTCCGAGTCCTGGAGATATACAGGTCCTGGAGGGATGGAAGCTTACAGTTGATCACCTTCTCAGCAGCGCGCACAACACGCTGCAGTCTTAATCTGTCCCTGACAGTGGCACCAGCGTACCACACGGTGATAGAGGTAGTGAGGATGGACTCGATGATGGCAAAACTGCACCAACATCTTGGTGGGCAGCTTGAGCTTCCTCAGCTGCCGCAGAAAGAACATCCTCTGCTGGACCTTTTTGATAAGGGAGCTGATGGTTGACTCCCACTTGAGATCGCGGGTGATGGTCGTACCCAGGAAACGGAAGGAATCCACAGTGGTGATAGGAGAATCTGTAAGGACAAGAGGAGGCAGAGGGGCTGTGACTTTCCTAAAGTCCACAATCATCTCCGCTGTCTTCTGAGCATTCAGCTGCAGGTTATTGTGGCTGCACCAAGACGACAGCTGGGCCACCTCCTTCCTGTAGACGAACTCATCGCCGTTGGAGATGAGCCCGATAAGGGTGGTGTCGTCCACAAACTTGATCAGCTTGACAGACTGATGGCTAGAGGTGCAGCAGTGGGTATACAGGGAGAAGAGCAGGGGGGAAAGTACACAGCCCTGTGGTGATCTGGTGCTGATGCTTACAGAGTCCGAGACAGTCTTTCCCAGCCTCACATGCTGTCTCCGGTCCGTCAGGACGTCAGTGATCCACCTGCAGAGGGAGTCAGGCACGTTGAGCTGGATCAGCTTGTCCTGGAGCAGAGCAGGGCGGATGGTATTAAATGCAGAGCTGAAGTCCACAAACAGGATCCTAACATAGGTTCCCGGGGAGTCCAGATGCTGCAATATGGAATAAAGGGCCAAATTAACTGCATCGTCCACAGACCTGTTGGCTCTGTAGGCAAACTGCAGCGGATCCAAGAGAGGAGTAATGATGGTCTTGAGATGGGACAGGACCAGGCACTCAAAGGACTTCATGACTACAGAGGTAAGCGCTACAGGTCTGTAGTTATCAAGTCCAGTGATCCGTGGCTTCTTGGGAACAGGGACGATGGTAGAGGTTTTGAGACAGGCCGGCACATGGCATGACTCCAAAGAGATGTTAAAAATGTCTGTAAAGACAGGAGTCAGCTCCTCCGCACAGTGTCTTAAGGTGGAGGGAGACACGCTGTCCGGACCGGGGGCCTTGCGTGGGTTCAGTCTAGAGAACTGTCTGTGAACGTCCTGCCCACTGATGGCAAAGGCAGGAGGGAAGGAGAGGAGAACCGCCTTTGATGAAATGGGGACCATGTAGGCAGTGTCATGGGGGGAGGGGGAATATTGGGCACAGCTGACGAGGTGTCAAAACGGGCATAGTGTTGGGACAGTCTTTGACAAAGGACTTTGTCATCCTGTCCCTTAGAAGCCTGAGGCCGATAGTTGGTGATTTGCCTCAGTCCTTTCCACACAGAAGCAGTCGTTAGCAGTGACCTGCTGCTGGAGTCTCTCAGAATACATAGATTTAGCTCTCCTCAACTCTCTGCTAAACTGGTATTTGGCCTCCCTGTAGCAGTCCCTGTCTCCACCCTTCAGCGCCGCTTCCTTCTCCTTCCTGATCTGTCTGATCTTAGCTGTGAACCAGGGCTTGTCATTAGAGTAACTCACCCTGGTGTGCGATGGAAGAATGCACACCTCACAAAAGTGGATTATATGAGGTCACAGTGTCCGTGTATTCGTCCAGATCATGCGTAGCTCCTTTAAACATGTCCCAGGCAGTTGTTTCCAAGCATGTGCGCAACTTCTCCACAGTTTCACTGGTCCATTTCCTCGTTGTGCTCACAACAGGTTTTGTGAGCTTCAATCTCTGTCTGTATGTGGGAATCAGATGAACCATCACGTGATTAGATAGTCCAATCGCTGCGCGAGGAATAGCACAGTACGCGTCCTTATCTGTAGTGTAACAGTCATCCAGCGTGTTCTCCTTTCTGTTAGGGCATTTAATAAACTGTTTGTACTGGGGAAGTTCATGGCTCGGATTGCTCTGATTAAAGTCGCCAAGCACAATAACCAGAGAATCTGGGAAAGTCCGCTCCACTTGCTGAATGTGATCCGCGAGTGCACACTCATCAGTGTATATGCCTCAACAATGACCAACACAGAGGAGGTGAAGGAAGAGTTCTACAGTGATTTACGCGAGACTATCAGGCGTGTACTGACTGATGACAGGCTGATACTCGTTGGAGATTTTAATGCCAGAGTTGGTTCGGACACTGAGAAATGGAAAGGAGTGCTAGGCAGTCATGGAGTAGGCAAGTGCAATGCTAATGGAGAACTTCTACTTGCACTATGTTCAGAGTACAACCTTGTGATAACCAACACTCTATTTAAGCACAAGGACACACACAAGAAGACATAGATGCACCCAAGATCCAAGCACTGGCACTTATTAGACTACATCATAGTCAGGCAGAGAGACAGAAGGGATGTATTGGACACCAGAGCAATGAGAGGCGCGGACTGTGGCACTGATCATGTTATGCTGAGATCTAGATTTAAGGATTTGCAGATGAAAACAGCACTGCAGGATGGGTGTGAAGCCACCACGGAAGCTAAACACTAGTGCACTGAAAGGCCAAAAGAAGCAGGAAGAACTTACACAGGAAATGGATGAAAACTTGAAAGACTGGGACAGCAACAACTCAGAGAATGACAGAAGAGAAATGGGCAACATTGAAGGATATGGTGTATCAGACTGCGAGTGATGTATTAGGCTACCCTGAGAGGAAACATCAAGATTGGTTTGATGAGCATGATGAACACCTGAAGAAACTACTAGAAGTGAGGAATACAGCTAGGCAGGAAAACCTACAGTGTAACACAAGGTCGAAGAAGAAGAAATACTCAAAGGCTCAGAGTGAGCTACAGAAGTACACCAGAGAGATGAAGTCCAACTGGTGGGATGAAAAAGCGAAGAAACTTCAAACTGCAGCAGACAGGAAGGACATGAAAATATTCTTCACAGGTTTGAGAGAAATCTACGGCCCTAAACCAAGAGGATTGATCCAACTAAAGGCTATGGATGATGAAACGGTTTTGCAGGTCCTGGACAGATTTGCAGACCACTTTGACCAACTACTAAACAACCCTGGAGATCTCACTGAAGAGGCTAAAGAAGCTCTAGTGCAGTGACCAGCTGTATCAAGTCTGGATGAACCACCAAATTTTGATGAACTAATGGCAGCTATCAGGACAACGCAGGATGGTAAAGCTCCAGGAAGGGATGGAATTCCAGCAGAAGTGTGGAAATTTGGTGGTGTTCAGCTGACCAACTGCATGCACAAGCTCATCTAAGAGATATGGGATGCTCAGAAAGTACCTCAAGACTGGAAGGATGCAAGTATTGTGCCTTTGTTCAAGAAAGGTGACAGGAAGGATTGTGGAAATTACCGAGGTATATCACTACTAGCCACTGTTGGTAAGATTCTCTCACATGTACTACTTAACAGACTCAGTGAACACATCTCCCAGAATGTACTACCGGAAACCCAGTGCGGCTTTAGAAGTGGAAGAAGCACAATGGACATGATTTTCTGCTTGAAACAGGTTCAAGAAAAGTGTATCGAACAGAACATGCCGCTTTATGTAGTCTTCATAGACTTCAGTCAAGCCTTCGATACTGTTTCGCGACAAGGACTTTGGCAGGTACTCAAGAAATATGGTTGTACAGAGAAGTTTGTCAGCCTGATCGAGGCACTCCATATGGGTATGCAAGCAAACGTGGCAATGAGTGGTTCAGTATCTAAAGACTTTTCAGTAAGCAACAGGGTGAAACAAGGGTGTGTGCTGGCACCTACACTCTTCTCGCTATATCTGGCAGCCATGCTTGAGGTGGCCTTCAAAGACACTTCAGAAGGAGTATACATTCAAACAAGGAAAGAAGCAGACTTGTTCAATGTGGCACAGTTTAAAGCCAAGAGTAAGACATCGATAAAGGTAGTAAGAGAAATGCTCTTTGCCGACGACAGTGCTCTAGTTGCACACAGCGTGGAAGATATGCAATCTTTAGTGGAGAAATTTGCAAGAGCAGCTAGCCAATTCAGCCTCCAAATCAACATCAAGAAGACAGAGTGCCTTTATCAACCACCAAAGTTCCAATTATCAACATCACTACCAGAAGAGATCAGCATTGGTACAGAGCCACTAGTCAAGTGCAAGACTTTCAGGTACCTAGGGAGTACTGTTTCAGAGAATGCTAGGCTGGAGGATGAACTATCTCTCAGAATGGGAAGAGCGAGCGCTATGTTTGGAAACTGGAGGGAAAGACTGTGGAACAATCGACATGTGTCTATCCGTGTGAAATGCAAAGTATACAGAGCGACAGTACTGGCTACTCTATTGTATGGTGCTGAAACTTGGACTGTCTACAGAGTGCAGGTGAAGAAACTCCACGTGTACATGATGAGACACCTTCGAGCCATAATGAACATCTCATGGAAAGACAAGATAACCAACATAGAAGTGTTGAAATGAGCTGGTCTACCATCAATGGAGGACATGCTAATACAGATGAACCTGAGATGGCTCGGACATGTTGAGAGGATGGACCACCAGCGTCTCCCTCGGCAGTTACTCTACTCACAGTTATGCGAGGGCAAACGCAATCAGGGTAGACCAAGGCTTAGATTTAAAGACACTGTAAAAAGAAACTTGGAGAAGTTGGACATAGACAGGAGTTCCTGGCAGTAGAAGGCTAAGGACAGAGCTGTGTGGAGGAATCTGATCAGACCTAAATGAAACAGTCATTGTCGCCCACGATAGACTGCTGTGATGATGATGATGATGATGATGATGACCAGATGGTTTTTAATGAAATTTTCACCAGAAGTGGCCCTTGGGCTATGGGTGAACCCATTAGATTTTGCAGGTTATCTAGGAGTGCATACTTCCACCAAGGCCCTACCTTGCAATTTACAGACAGATGGAATGACAGACAAATAGAGGTATGGAAGGACAGTCGATGAACGGATGGGCAAAGGGAAGGAGGGAGGAACTAAGCCTTGCCTCTGTCTACTCCAGCGCCACATGAGTCAGCTGCCTTTTTGCATCAGCGGCTCAATTCTGAGTTTCTTTCTTGTTTTTATTTACTGTCTTTTTTCTTGCCGCAACTTCATGATCTTGCGACCCCGTATCCACCACGGACAACAAGGACACACAGATCGCTGCACTGGTGCTGATATTAATCATCTTTCAGCTAATATTGCAAATGTCTCCCGACCTGGTGAGTGAAGGAGCTATTGTTTACAGTAAGAGTCAGCTGTTGGCATTAGACTGCCCCATGGTGCTAACGCAAAAACTCGACATACCAAGAGAAATCAGGCGAAAACAACGTGGATGTCGAACTGGATTGAAGTGACACTCGAGAAAAACAAGGTACAGACCCATACTTCCATCCGTTATTATGGAAAATGTGAGATCGCTGCTTAACAAGACTGGCAAACTGCAGGCTGTGTCCCAGTATGAGAGCGTCTTCAGAGAGATTAGCATTATGTTGTTTAATGAGACGTGGCTAACAAAACTAGCAACAGATGCTAACATCGATCTGGAGGGTTTCCACGCAATATGGGCAGATCGGACATCAAACGATGGGAAGAGCAGAGGCGGGGGCTGATAATATATGTGAATAACAGATGGTGTAATCCTGGGCACATCACGATTAAAGAACAACATTGCAGCAAGGACATTGAGTTGCTAGCTGTTAGCATGCAACCGGCTTTCCTCCCAAGGGAATTTTCACATGCCGTCGGCATTGTTATTTATGTATCCCCCTCCGCGAGCACTGAGGCAGTGCATGACATCATCCACTCAGTCACTAGCAGGCTGGAAACACAGCACCCAAATGCTCTCCTCCTCACCTTGGGTGATTTTAACCATACTTCACTGTCCTCCATTCTGCCCAGATTCACCCAATATGTCACGTGCCACACCAGAAACAATAAAACATTGGACTTATTTTACGCAAGCACTAAGGAGGCATACACCTCATCGCACCCCCCCCCCCAACCCTCGGGAGGTGGGATCGCAACTTGGTTCACCTCCTGCCTGTGTACAAACCTCTGGTACACAGACAACTTCCTGTTACCCACACAGTGAAAATATGGTCTGTGGAGGCGATGGATGCTCTGAAGGACTGTTTTGAATCCACTGTATGGGAGCAGCTTTGTGATCCAAAAAAGAGGCTGTTCCTTGTCCACTTCCACCCCCTGGTGGGACCAGCAATGGATCCACTCCAGTTCGCCTACCAGCATGGCATCGGGGTGGAAGATGCAGTGATCTTCCTCCTACACCGTTCCCTGTCCCACCTGGAGAAGCCCGGGAGCACTGTGAGGATTATGTTCTTTGATTTCGCCAGTGCTTTCAATACCATCCAACCGGTGATCCTGAAGGACAAGCAACTGTGCACAGGGGTGGACCAGCACCTGTCATTGTGGATCCTGGACTACCTCACAAACCGACCACAGTTTGTGAGAACCCAGGACTATGTGTCTGACACCATCATCTGCAGTACGGGGGCTCCCCAGGGAACAGTTCTGGCTCCCTTCCTGTTCACCCTCTATACTGCTGACTTTTCACACAACACACCACACTGTCACCTACAGAAGTTCTCTGACAGCTCTGCAGTCATCGGCCTCATCTCTGATGGAGATGATGTGGAGTACAGAGGACTTTTCCAGGACTTTGTGGACTGGTGTCAGCGAAACTGCCTCCAGATCAATGCGAGGAGAACTAAGAAACTGGTTGTGGACTGCCGCAGGTGAGGAGAAACCCCCACAGCACCAGTAAACATACAGGGAACAGACATTGAAATGGTGACATCCTACAAGTATCTGGGTGTTCACCTGAACAATAAACTGGACTGGTCACACAATACCAACACGCTTTACAAGAAGGGGCAGCGCAGGCTTTTCCTCCTGAGGAGACTCAGGCCTTTTGGAGTGCAAGGGGCACTCCTGAAGACCTTCTATGATTCAGTGGTGGCGTCAACCATCACATTTGGAGTGGTCTCCTGGGGCAGCGGCATCACAGCAGCAGACAGGAAGAGACTGAACAGACTGATCAAAAAAGCTAGCTCTGTTCTGGGATGGTGCCTCGACCCAGCAGAGGGAATAGGAGAGAGGAGGATGGTGGGTAAGCTGTCATCTCTGCTGGAGTCCGAGTGCCACCCCATGTAAGACACGCTGAACGCACTGAGGAGCTCAATTAGCACTAGGCTTTACCATAGGTGCACGACGGAGAGGTTCCGCAGGTCCTTCCTACCTACGGCTGTCAGACTTTATAACCTAACCAGGGCTACTCATAGAGGTCATACTGAATGCACAAAACATAACAGCCTTGCACAATAAATGGTCTCCTCCATTATACAACTAGGACAAAATAAATCATTACTGAGGGTGACAACACGGCTGATTCAAATACATTGTATACTGTCTGGGTACCTATCCATATTCTGTGGAGTAACTTAACAGACCGTAATGCTGTCTATACCATCTAGCTGCAATGCTCCCGCACTGTGTATACATCTGTGTACATATGTATATTCATTTGTTCTTATTATCTTATCTTAGTAACTATTACACTGAGTGCTGCTATCCCTGTGCTGCTGTAATCCTGGAACTTCTCCATTGTAGGACTAATAAAGGCTTATCTTTTCTTATCCTATCTTAATAAGTGTCATGTGTGCCTCTATGCGGCGCACAGAGATTGAGACAAACCCACACACTGGATGACTTTTTGCAACATTTATTGTGACAGGTGACTCAAGTCCAAAAGTGCAAAACTCAAAATGCACACACAAGAAAACTTACAAGATGAAGCACTCCTGAGCAGTCTGCTCAAGAGGAGACGAGACTAGCGGGGAATAGGATAATGGCCCGAGGAAGACTCAGAGGAAGGACATCTCCTAACACACGAACAACGTAGTGGCAATAATAGCATGAACAGGCAGTGCTAAAATAGTAGGTGAGGTAATGGCATAACAAGTGATCACAGGTGCGAGTCAGCCCGAACGGGAGAAGGGAACAACAATTAATGATTGAAATCACCTGATGATAATGAGGGGGAAGTAGTTGGACGGGCAGTATGACAGGCAACGCCCCCTCAAAGTGCAGACTGGAAAATGCTGCCTATCAGCTGCCAGCCCAAAGAACCCATATCAGAAATAAACAAACTCAGAAACCGACTAGAAATAAATCCCAAATAAAAGACTTGGCAAAAACAAACTGAACAAGAACAGGGAAAACGGAAGGCAGTATGGAACTCACAAGACATAACAATATGGCAGATAAATATGAATACAGAGGAAAGTCATGAAACTTGAGTTTGGGGGAAAATCCAAACTCAGTTGATGACAATAAGAGCATTTTATTTCTGCTGGGAGTGTTTCTGTTCATTTTGTGTGTAGATGAGCGTTTAATGCGCTCAGTGCTCTCAGTGCAGAAATTCTCTCAGCTTTGTTTCTCCTCTGACAGTGCTGACAGTTGAAAAAAGTTCAGCCTTTGTTGCATTGCATCACTAATCAGCAGCACATCTCTCTAACCAGCCAACCAGAAGTTGGCTATAAGGATACCATGATCACTTTTTGAAAGCATAAGCTTGGAGGGATGTGAATTTTCTAACCAATTTGTTATGACATAGTGCAAATTGTGTGAAATGCCAACACCCACGAGTGACAGGTCAAGCTGTTGCTAGGATGCAGGGCAGAGACTTTTTTTTTAAGAGCACCTCTAAAGCGCTCTGAAAAATAGGTCTAGAGCATTTGTGAACACACAGCCTTAAGATGGCTAGTGCATTACCAGTAGTATTAAATGTGCTATTTATATCTGTAGTTCATCCTGTGAACAGCACTGTACAACTTCTATAAATGAACATGTCACTATGGTCTTTTTATGTGTAAATTATTGTATACTGTATTGTGTTCAGGTTGTTGTTAGCAATGAGTAATGCAAACTGGCTAGAGCCACACGTTCCCTCATCTACTACAATGAAATAAAAGAAAAAATAAGTTACAGTGCACATTATAACGAAAAAGTTGAAGAGTTAAAATCCTTTTGACACAGGGATAGATCAGTTCATAATCATGTATTTCAGTTAATGTGTTTAAAAGCACTGTTCATTTATTATAGTTTGGTTGGATATAACTCAAACCATATGATTTGACTCCAACTGGTCTGAGAAAAGGTACACACTATAAGAATTATCATTGATTTTGTAAATATAATTTTGCTGATGTTAGCACAGCAGGAGAAAGTTGTGCTTAAGTCAACATTTATGTACTGCTGTAAAGACCTGTGGGTAAATGGATCTAAATATATCTGTGCGCTATTGTGATGTTAGGGTAAGTTACGGAGATTGAGAACACATCTATAAAGACAAAATGTTGCTCACTTCTGTGTTTAGATTTAACCTGTGTTAGAAATACAGGTATGCTGCATCTTTTTCCACATATTTTTGTATTTTGTGGGCATACTAAATGGTATATAGCGTTGGAAGCCCAAAAGTGTCTACTCCCCCCCCCACACACACACACACACACACAGTGCCTCCTCCTCCTCAAGGCCCAGAGTAACCCTGTCACAGCTCCCAGACAAAGACAAGCCTGGCCTTTCTCTCTTTTTTTGCTATCGCCCTGACTCATCCAGTGTACACAAAACTGTGGTTCAGCCCAGAGCTCGCTGGTTCAGTCTTCTCCGCCTATATCAGAGGGGAATAGTGAGCGAGAGAAAGTAAATATTTGATTAAATATGTATAAGCTGTCCTCTGGGTAGATCCAGTGTGTCTGTGAATGAGCAGCTTCACCAGAGCAACATGAAGAGAGAATAGGCTGTCATATTACCTGCTAGGACACGCATTCCTGAAATAATATGCTTAAGGTGACAGACGACAGATTACATTGCAGCCTTTGAGACTCATTCAACATCTGAACACCGACACAGTCATACAAGTCCTCTGAAGACATCTCAACATAACTGGCTTATGAGCTTCTGAGTTTTACTACCTTGTATTTAATATTCCTGGGGTGGCATGGCCACTTATGATTGGCCTGTCTCTCAGATCTTCCAGTGACCACTGCTTTAACCTCAAAAAAGCATCATTAATTAACATGTCATTATCAGAGTAGAATGCTGGTCAGGGGAGATTAATGCTGAAAGGAGCTGCTAGAGGATTAAGGGTCACATCCTGTATGTTAATCACACAGCACCCCTGACCCTTGGAAGGAAACACAGTAGAATGGGCACATTATTGCCACCTGGCTGAGCACCGATCATTACCTCTGGCCAGGCATAGACTGTGATTGGATGGGATGGAGAGTTGCAAAGATGATGAATAAAGACAACTAGATATTCTTAATATTATTAATAAGATGAAACTCCAGAAAATGAGATAAGCCTTTATTAGTCCCACAATGGGGAAATTCCAGGATTGCAACAGCACAGGGATAGCAACACTCAGAGCAATAATTTAGAAGATAAGAAAATAAGAGCAGTGAATATACATATGTACACATAAATATATAAATATGGTTTATTATAAATATATATAAATGGTCTGGTCAGATAAAACTGAAACAGAGGAAATCCTTGGATCAGGTAGTTAGATAGTCCAGTCGTTTGCTTGGTGAACCACAGCTGAGCCTGACATCCCTGTACACCAGACAAGTACAGAGGATGGCTACCTCCATTTTAAATGATGACTTCCACCCTTTGCACTGCCACTTTCAGCTTCTTCTCTCAAGACGGAGGTTTGCTGTCCCAAAAAGTAGAACCCAGCGCTACAAAAACAGCTTTGTCCCTGCTGCTGTCAAAGAGTTGAACAAGCTGTAACAATATATTGCACATAATTTAGGTACCTATTTATTAACTCCATTTTATACTTACTTATTTTTGTAGGATGTCACTTGGGTTCTAAATATTTTATTGGGTTTTAGACCTTTGAATTTTTAACCTCTTTGACTAGTTTTTAACTTTTGATATGACCCTTCTCTCTTACCTCTGGTTTTTCTCCCATCTCTTTGTCTTTTTATACCCTGATTGATGGAATCTTGAGTATTCTTATCGTGTTTATAGTCAGCTTCATATGTGCCTGTGTTTGTGTCTATGTTGAATGTAATTTGTGGCTTGTAAATATGGATGTCACCAGACTGCAAAACAAATCTGCCTACGGGTACAAATAAAGTAACCTGAACCTGAATATACACACGTGGACAAAATTGTTGGTACCCTCTGTTAATGAAAGAAAAACCCAAAATGGTCACAGAAATAACTTGAATCTGACAAAAGTGGTAATAAATAAAAATTCTATGAAAATTAACCAATGAAAATCAGACAATGCTTTTAAATTGTGGTTCAACAGAATTATGTTAAAAAAAACAAACTCATGAAACAGGCCTGGACAAAAATGATGGTACCCCGAGAAAAGATTGAAAATAATGTGACCATAGGGACATGTTCAACCAAGATGTGTCCTCTAATTAACATCACAAGTGTCTACAAACTTGTAATCAGTCAGTCGGCCTATTTAAAGGGTGACAAGTAGTCACTGTGCTGTTTGGTGACATGGTGTGTACCACGCTAAACATGGACCAGAGGAAGCAAAGGAGAGAGTTGTCTCAGGAGATTAGAAAGAAAATTATAGACAAGCAGGTTAAAGGTAAAGGCTATAAGACCATCTCCAAGCAGCTTGATGTTCCTGTGACTACAGTTGCACATATTATTCAGAAATTTAAGATCCACAGGCCTGTAGCCAACCTCCCTGGACGTGGCCGCAGGAGGAAACTTGATGAAAAATGGAAGAGACGAGTAATACGAATGGTAACAAAAGAACCCAGAACAACCTCTAAACACATTCATGGTGAACTCCAAGGTCAAGGTACATCAGTGTCAGATTGCACCATCCGTTGTTGTTTGAGCCAAAGTGGACTTCATGGGAGACGACCAAGGAGGACACCACTGTTGAAAACAAATCATAAAAAAGCCAGACTGGAATTAGCCAAACTGCATGTTGACAAGCCACAAAGCTTCTGGGAGAATGTCCTATGGACAGACGAGACAAAACTGGAACGTTTTGGCAAGGCACATCAGCACTATGTTCACAGACGCAAAAATGAAGCATACCAAGAAAAGAACACTGTCCCTACTGTGAAACATGGAGGAGGTTCTGTTATGTTCTGGGGCTGCTTTGCTGCATCTGGCACAGGGTGCCTTGAATCTGTGCAGGGTACAATGAAATCTCAAGACTATCAAGGTATTCTAGAGAGAAATGTGCTGCCCAGTGTCAGACATCTTGGTCTCAGTCGCAGGTCATGGGTCTTGCAAAAGGATAATGACCCAAAACACACAGCTAAAAACACCCAAGAATGGCTAAGAGCGAAACATTGGATTCTTCTAAAGTGGCCTTCTATGAGCCCTGATCGAAATCCTATTGAACATCTGTGGAAGGAGCTGAAACATGCCGTCTGGAGAAGGCACCCTTCAAACCTGAGACAACTGGAGCAGTTTGCTCATGAGGAGTGGGCCAAAATACCTGCTGAGAGGTGGAGAAGTCTCATTGACAGTTACAGAAATCGTTTGATTGCAGTGATTGCCTCATAAGGTTGTGCAGCAAAATATTGAGTTAAGGGTACCATCATTTTTGTCCAGGCCTGTTTCATGAGTTTGTTTTTTAAAATAATTCTGTTGAAGCACAATTCAAAAGCATTGTCTGATTTTCATTGGTTAATTTTCATAGAATTTTTATTTATTACCACTTTTGTCAGATTCAAGTTATTTCTGTGACCAATGTGGGTTTTTCTTTCATTAACAGAGGGGTACCAACAATTTTGTCCACGGCTGTATATACACAGTGCGGAGCATTGTAGCTAGATGGAATAAACAGCATAACCGTCTATTTAGTTACCCTACATAAGATAAGATAAGATAAGCCTTTATTAGTCCCACAACGGGGAAATTCCAGGATTGCAACAGCACAGGGATAGCAACACTCAGAGCAACAATCAGAAGGCAAGAAAAAAAACAAGCAAGCAAGAGCAGCTAATATACATATGTACATATTACTATAAAATATATATATACAGACACACAGTGCAGAGCATTGTAGCTGGATGGAATAAATATATGAATATATAAACACACAGTGCGGAGCATTGTAGCTAGATGGAATAAATATGTAAATATATAAACACCCACAGTACGGCGCATTGCAGCTAGGTGGAATAAATATGTAAATGTATAAACACACACAGTGCGGAGCAATGTAGCTAGATGGAATAATATGTAGATATATCAACACACAGTGCGGAGCATTGCAGCTAGATGGAATAAATATATACACTACCGTTCAAAAGTTTGGGGTCACTTAGAAATTTCCTTATTTTTGAAAGAAAAGCACTGTTTTTTTCAATGAAGATAACTTTAAACTAACCAGAAATACACTCTAATATCTAATATACATTGCTAATGTGGTAAATGACTATTCTAGCTGCAAATGCCTGGTTTTTGGTGCAATATCTACATAGGTGTATAGAGGCCCATTTCCAGCAACAATCACTCCAGTGTTCTAATGGTACAATGTGTTTGCTCATTGCGTCAGAAGGCTAATGGATGATTAGAAAACCCTTGTGCAATCATGTTAGCACAGCTGAAAACAGTTTAGCTGGTTAGAGAAGCTATAAAACTGACCTTCCTTTGAGCAGGTTGAGTATCTGGAAAAAATTATTATTTCAAATACAAATCATTATTTCTAACCTTGTCAATGTCTTGACTATATTTTCTATTCATTTTGCAACTCATGGTGGTAAATAAGTGTGACTTTTCATGGAAAACACAAAATAATTGTCTGGGTGACCCCAAACTTTTGAACGGTAGTGTAGATATATAAATATAAACACACCCAGTGCGGAGCATTGTAGCTAGATGGAATAAATATGTAAATATATAAACACACACAGTGCAGAGCATTGTTGCTAGATGGGATGAAACAGTATAACTGTCTACTTAGTTATCCTACATGGTATGATTATGTGCCCATACATATTCTCACCCTCCATAGCGACCGGTATTTTCCTAGTTGTATGCCGGAGGGGACCATTGTGTAAGTCTATTGCATCTTTTGCATTCAAAAAACTATTAGTTTGTTACATCTTTTTGCTATCTCTGCGAGCAGCCCTGCTTAGGTTGTACAGTCTGACAGCCGTAGGTAGGAAGGACCTGCGAAACCTCTCAGTCGCACACCTAGGATGATGTAGTCTACTGCTAAATGAGCTCCTCAGTGCGTTCAGTATGTCCTGCATGGGGTGGGACTCGGACTCCAGCAGAGATGACAGTTTAGCCACCATCCTTCTCTCTCCTATCTCCTCCACTGGGTCAAGGCGTTGCCCCAGGACAGAGCTAGTGTTCTTGATCAGTTTGTTCAGTCTCTTCCTATCGGCTGCTGTAATGCCATTGCCCCAGCAGACCACTCCAAAAGTGATGGCTGATGCCACCACCGTTTCATAGAATGTCTTCAAGAGCACCCCTTGTACACCAAAAGACCTGAGCCTCCTCAATAGGAACAGCCTGCATTGTCCCTTCTTGTAGAGTGTGTCGGTATTGTGTGACCAGTCTAGTTTATTGTTCAGATGAACACCCAGGTACTTGTAGGATGTCACCATCTCAATGTCTGTTCCCTGGATGTTTACTGGTGCTGTGAAGGGTTGTCCTTGCCTGCGGCAGTCCACCACCAGCTCCTTAGTTTTCCTCGTGTTGATCTGGAGGCAGTTCCAATGGCACCAGTCCAAGGATAAGTCCTCTGTACTCAGCTTCATCTCCGTTGGAGAGGAGGCCGATGATTGCAGAGTCGTCAGAGAACTTCTGTAGATGGCAGTGTGTTGTGTAGTGTGAGATGTCCACAGTATAGAGGGTGAACAGGAAGGGAGCCAAAACCATTCCCTGGGGGGCCCCTGTGCTGCCAATGATCGTGTCGGACACACAATCCCGGGTTCTCACAAACTGTGGCCGGTTAGTGAGGTAGTCCAGGATCCATGATGACAGGTGCTGGTCCACCCCTGCGCACAGCAGCTTGTCCTTCAGGATCATCGGTTGGATGGTGTTAAAAGCACTGGAGAAGTCAAAGAACATGATCCTCACCGCGTTCCCGGGCTTCTCCAGGTGGGACAGGGAACAGTGAAGGAGGAAGATTACTGCATCCTCCACCCCAATGGCATGCTGGTAGGTGAACTGGAGTGGATCCATCACTGGTCCCACCAGGGGGTGGAGGTGAGCAAGGAGCAGTCTCTCCAGGGTCTTCATCATGTGAGACGTCAGGGCCACTGGTCTGTAGCTGTTCAGGTCTTTGGGGTGGGAAGTCTTTGGTACAGGTACCACACAAGATGTTTTCCACAACTGTGGTACCCTCCCCAGCTTCAGGCTCAGGTTGAAGATGTGCTCCACACAGCTGGTCTGCACAGGACTCTGAGGAGCTTCGCGCTGATGCCGTCCGGTCCCGAGGCCTTCCTCGCCTTGATCTTCCTCAGCTCCGTCCTCACCTGGGTCTTAGTGAGGGTCAGGTTGGGGGGCTGTGTGCTGGGAGTGGGGGGTGTTGGTGGAGTGGGGTGTGAACAGCAGGTCTCGATGACGGTAGAGGCAGCAGTGGTTGGTATGCAGTCGGGGGGGGGGGGGAGAGGGGTTGGTCAAACCTATTAAAAAACAGGTTCAGATTGTTCGCCCACTCCCTGCCCCTCGTGGCCTGGGAGGAGGTATTCTGGAGCCCAGAGATGGTTTTAAGGTTTCTCCAGACCCCGCCGATGTCACTCCGTTGCAGCTTGTCCTCCATCTTCTTTCTGAAGCTGTCCTTGCCTTCTCTGATCTTCCTCCTCAGTTCCCTCTGTATGGACTTCAGCATCTCCCTGTTCCCCGACTTGAAGAGCCTCTTCTTCTCTCTCAGAAGTGTTTTTATCTCAGGGTTGATCCAGAGTTTGTTGTTCTGAGCAACACTGTATGGTCTTAGTGGGTACGGTGTTGTCCACACAGAAGTTGATGTAGTCCGTGATGGTGTGAGTGAGGCCATCGATGTCCTCACCATGTGGATTGCAGAGCTGCTCCCAGGCAGTGGTTTCAAAACAGTCCATTAGAGTGTCCTTTGTCTCCTCAGACCATATCTTCACCGTGCGCATGACCAAAGGTTGTCTGTGTACTAGGGGTTTGTACACCGGCAGGAGATGAACCAAGTTGTGATCCGATCTCCCGAGTGGAGGGAGTGGTGATGAGGTGTATGCCTCCTTAGTGTTTGCATAGAATAAGTCCAGTGTTTTATTGTCTCTAGTGTGGCATGTGACATACTGGGTGAACGTGGGCAGAATGGGGGACAGTGAAATATGGTTGAAATCACCTGAGATGAGGAGAAGAGCATCTGGGTGTTCTGTCAGCAGCCTGCCAGTTACTGAGTGAATGGCGTCACGCACTGTCCCCACGTTCGCCGTCGGATTTGCATAAATAACAGTGCAGATCACGTGTGAGTATTCCCTCGGGAGATAGGTAGGCCGCATGCTAACAGCTAGCAACTCAAAGATATTTACATTAATACACTTGCAATGACAATTTGAGCATTTCAGGTTGTTTAATAAACAAAGATGCTGATGTTAAAAATCCACCGTTGCATACGTTTAATGTGGATATACAGTATACACACGTGGACAAAATTGTTGGTGCCCCTCTGTTAATGAAAGAAAAACCCACAATGGACACAGAAATAACTTGAATCTGACAAAAGTGGTAATAAATAAAAATTCTATGAAAATTAACCAATGAAAATCAGACAATGCTTTTGTATTGTGGTTCAACAGAATTATTTTAAAAAAACAAACTCATGAAACAGGCCTGGACAAAAATGATGGTACCCCTAGAAAAGATTGAAAATAATGTGACCATAGGGACATGTTCAACCAAGATATGTCCTCTAATTAACATCACAGGTGTCTACAAACTTGTAATCAGTCAGTCGGCCTATTTAAAGGGTGACAAGTAGTCACTGTGCTGTTTGGTGACATGGTGTGTGACTAAACATGGACCAGAGGAAGCAAAGGAGAGAGCTGTCTCAGGAGATTAGAAAGAAAATTATAGACAAACATGTTAAAGGTAAAGGCTGTAAGACCATCTCCAAGCAGCTTGATGTTCCTGTGACTACAGTTGCACATATTATTCAGAAATTTAAGATCCACGCGACTGTAGCCAACCTCCCTGGACGTGACCGCAAGAGGAAACTTGATGAAAAATGGAAGAGACGGATAATACGAATGGTAACAAAAGAGCCCAGAACAACCTCTAAACACATTCATGGTGAATTCCAAGGTCAAGGTACATCAGTGTAAGATTGCACCATACGTCGTTGTTTGAGCCAAAGTGGACTTCTTGGGAGACGACCAAGGAGGACACCACTGTTGAAAACAAATCATAAAAAAGCCAGACTGGAATTTGCCAAACTGCATGTTGACAAGCCACAAAGCTTCTGGGAGAATGTCCTATGGACAAACGAGTCAAAACTGGAACTTTTTGGCCAAGCACATCAGCACTATGTTCACAGACGCAAAAATGAAGCATACCACTGTCCCTACTGTGAAACATGGAGGAGGTTCTGTTATGTTCTGGGGCTGCTTTGCTGCATCTGGCACAGGGTGTCTTGAATCTGTGCAGGGTACAATGAAATCTCAAGACTATCAAGGTATTCTAGAGAGAAATGTGCTGCCCAGTGTCAGACAGCTTGGTCCCAGTCGCAGGTCATGGGTCTTGCAACAGGATAATGACCCAAAACACACAGCTAAAATCACCCAAGAATGGCTAAGAGCCAAACATTGGACTATTCTAAAATGGCCTTCTATGAGCCCTGATCTAAATCCTATTGAACATCTGTGGAAGGAGCTGAAACATGCCGTCTGGAGAAGGCACCCTTCAAACCTGAGACAAATGGAGCAGTTTGCTCATGAGGAGTGGGCCAAAATACCTGCTGAGAGGTGCAGAGGTCTCACTGACAATTACAGAAATCGTTTGATTGCAGTGATTGCCTCAAAAGGTTGTGCAACAAAATATTAAGTTAAGGGTACCATCATTTTTGTCCAGGCCTGTTTCATGAGTTTGTTTTTAAAAATAATTCTGTTGAACCACAATTCAAAAGCATTGTCTGATTTTCACTGGTTAATTTTCATAGAATTTTTATTTATTACCACTTTTGTCAGATTCATGTTATTTCTGTGACCATTGTGGGTTTTTCTTTCATTAACAGAGGGGTACCAACAATTTTGTTCACGGCTGTAATAAAATTTCCCCCTTTTCAATGTTTTTGAGCATGGATTTAAGCATCTGGAATGGCTACCAACAGACAAACTCTGGGAAAAAAAGAGACAACCCTGACACTTTGTTCGGGTCTGCCGATGCCTCATTCAATAAGCCGTTCTGATGTGCCAGTCTGAGTTTATTGGAATGATTCTGTGTGGGCAGCATAATGGCTCAGACCACTTCTGATGCACAGCAAGTGGGTCTGGGATTGAGCTCAGGCTTGATCCCAGGTCAAGCCCCTCATATGCCCATCTTTGTGGCATTTCCTCAAACAATTCAAAGACATGCTCATGGTGGCTCATTGCATTGCAACGGCTATATAGGTCTCTATATATTGATATATTTTTGCCATTCTGGCTTATTTTTGTATACTGTAGCGGCAATAGCCCTGTAATTATACTGTTAACTAACCTAGCTTAGCTACCACTTCTGGCTTCCTTTGATATGAATCAAAACTACAAACACAGACATGTTAAACTACATCATGTTTTCAAAGTGCACCTTGTGGTAAGCAAATCACAGTCCTCTGGATCAGCTGCAGCTCTCAAAATACAATACATCTGTGTTGTTTTTCTCCTCTTTGGATCCTTCTTTTATTGGTCAGGAAACAGAAGATGAGGTTTTAGTAATCTCCCGCCATGATTGTGTTTGGTGATGTGGGATGATAGAAGATGTTGTCTGCTAAGCGTTTTCACAAAAACTAAATATTACTGTTATTATACGACAGCTGACAACTTTAATTGCGTGGAACATTATCTATTAAATTGACAAACAGCATATGTGTAACTCATGGCAAAATTCGATTGGGATCAAAAGATAATTTCGCTCTTGTCATTCATTTCAATGGAGATTTTTTTTCCGATTTAAGGTCCCATGTGCAGGAAGTAGAGGGGTGTGACTTAGGCTCTCTATTATCTCCACCAAGGAGGTAATGTGATCAGGGAGGTTTGCTTGTCTCTTTGTTAGCAGGATTACACAAAAAGTACTAGATAGATTTTGATTAAATTTTCACAAGAGGTGGTTCTTGTTTCTTTTTTCTTTCACCTTTATTTAACCAGGTAAGATCCCATTGAGATTAAAAACCTCTTTTCCAAGGGATACCTGGGCAAGAAATAGAAGCATCACATAAAAACACGAGGTTACATAGTTAAAACAACAAACAAAATAATGAAAACCATGACAAGGTATAATAATTACAAAGTGCAAGTGAATTATTAAAAACAAGTACTAATAATGGAATCAGCCTCATATACTTTCAAACTGGATTTAAATACACTCAGTGAAATCAGTTCAGTCGTTTTCCAGTTATTCTGCTGCATGTTCCATGTAATTGGTGCAGAACAGACAAAAGCCCTTTTACCTATTTTGGTGCGGGCATATGGAACAGAAAGCAACAGATAATCCTGTGAACGAAAAGCATAACGACCAATACTTTGCAATGCAATCAGATCACAAATGTAAGACAGCAGTAGACCAAGAATTGCCTTGTAGATAAAAACGTATCAGTGGCTGAGCCTTCGGGTGGCCAAAGAAGTCCATCCCACCCTTCGCTATAACTCACAATGGTGTGTCAAAGGCTTACAGTTTGTAATAAACCTCAGTGAAGCATGATAAACAGAGTCCACCATACTAAGACATCCAGTAGGGGCATTCTTATTCAAAAGATCACCATAATCCAGCACAGATAAAAATGTGGCAGCTACAAGTCGCATTTTTACATTAAAAGAAAAACACCCTTTATTTCTAAAATTAAAAACGCAATTTCAATCTCAGCTTTTTTTTACAAGGCTCTCAACATGTGATTTAAAAGTGAGGGAATCATCAATTGAGATACCCGGATACTTGTACATGTTAACCACTTCTGTCTCGTTACCCTCTAAAGTGGTCACTGAAGGGATCATTTGTGGCCTCTTTGCGTTGGTAAAGAGCATGAGTTTAGTCTTGTCTGCATCGAGAACAAGCTTCAACTAATGAATGCTGGACTGCTACAAAGGCTTTCTGCAGTGATTCAATGGCATGAACAAGGGCTGATGCACAGCTGTAAATAACTGTCATCAGCATAAAAGTGCAAATTAGCAAAGGAAACATTCAGACAAAGATCATCACTCTATATACAATTCAAGAAAATCTGTGTCTGTGTGTCATGATCATAGAAAAATCTGTGTCTGTGTGTCACGATCATAGAAAAATCTGTGTGTCCGTGTGTCTGTGTGTCACGATCATAGGACTTTGTGTTGCCATGGTAACCATGTCAAAGCTCAAAGGCAGGCATCACTCACAATCATAGGACTCGCTATGACATCATCAAAGATCAAAGGCAGGCATCATTCACGATCATAGGACTTGCTATGACATCATCAAAGAGCAAAGGCAGGCATCACTGAACGAGTGGTGACGTCAAAGATCAAAGGCAGGTTTCACCAGGGTTATTATTGCCATGGTAACCATGTCGAAGATCAAAGGCAGGCATCACCATGGTTACTGTTGCCATGGTAATCATGTCAAAGATCAAAGGCAGGAATGCAGAAATGCTTGCTTACACTTGCTTTCTATAGGGTTGCAGAAATACTTGCTTATACTTGGTTTCTACGGTCATGCACAGGTATGAACTCGTCTATCTATAATTCAAGAAATCTCTGTCTGTGTGTCACGTGTGTCACGTGTGTGTGTCATGATCATAGGACTCGCTATGACATCATCAAAGATCATAGGAATCAGTATGACATCATCAAAGATCAAAGGCAGGCATCACTGAACGAGTGGTGGCGTCAAAGATCAAAGGCAGATTTCACCATGGTTACTGTTGCCATAGTAACCATGTCAAAGCTCAAAGGCAGGCATCACCATGGTTACTGTTGCCATGGTAACAGTAACTTTCTACAGGCATGCAGGAATGCTTGCTTACACCTGCTTTCTATGGACATCCAGTAATGCTTACTTATACTTGGTTTCTATGGGCATGCATAGGTATGCACTAGTTAATATAAATGATAAATAAAAGAGGACCTAATACAGAGCCCTGTGGCACTCCCTTACGGACAGTGAGAAAATCAGAACAGAATAATGTTTCATACACTCCTATCACTGAGGTAATTTGTAAACCAACCCACTGCTTGTTCAGACGTTCCCATTTGAAGGAGCCTAATCCTTAAAATGTGATGGTCAACAGTATCAAATGCTTTTGACAAATCAATAAAAAGTGATGCACAATGTTTTTTATCAGGTGCAACTGAGATGTCATTTGTCAGCTTCATTGCTGCTGTAATGGTACTATGATTTTTTCTAAAGCCCGATTTATATTTTGGCAAGAGCTTATTGGAGTATAAAAACTCCTTAACTTGATCCCTCACAGGAGCTTCAACAATTTGAAGCTCTTATGGGGGTTCATCCAAGGATGAACCCATTACATTTTGGAGGTGATCCAAGAGTAGATACTGCCACCAAAGCCCGTTTCTTTGTTTGTGTGCAGGATTATGCAAAAATTACAGGAGAGATTTTGTTGAAAATTTCACCAGGTGTGGTCCTTGGGCTATGGATGAACCCATTAGATTTTGGTGGTGATCCAATAGTGCATACCTCTGCGAAGGCAGACGGAGGTGCAACCGGAGGTACGAGTGGACGATGGATAGAGGAAGGGAGAGAGGGATTGAGTCTTGGCAAAGGTATGAACTTTCTAAATGCCCTCCAGTTGTGTGTTGTGAAGAAAGGCATTTAATCTGGGTGGAAAATGGTGCTTCAATATCTAAAACCCTCAGGTATTTTGAAAAAAGCATCTCACAGACATTTCATTAAGACTTCTGGGAACTGTCAACATGTGGAAAAAGTACATAATATCCCCCATTTACATCACTATTTAGAGTTTTTTTTTCCCTAAAGAATGACTCAATACGCATGTAACACAAGCTTTAAGGCATGTGCACACACACATATGCACTATAGTAGTTCTCTTCTTCACAGTCTCCTTTCTGTCTCAGGTGGACCTAAACACACAAAGACCCTTGACGAGTCTGTTGCTAAGACATTATATCCTCTGTGAGAAAAAGCCTTCAGGACTTTCCAAGGTGGATGGATTAATTTCTGGATGTTCAAGGAAAAGCACTCGCAGGCTGAATCGGTGCTTCTATATCATATTTCTCCAGCCCACACACACACACACACACACACACACCTCCCACTCGACCACATCTGATACAAAACTCTCAAATCGGATGTGACTCACTAGCTCTGGCAGTGGAAGGCTAAATTCTTCTTCTGTTACTCTCTTATGGCGACCACTCAGCTTTTTCCACTGCCTTTATTATTATTACTCTTGTCAACCACACATTCCTTCTCTACAATTTATATACCACCAAAATTAAAGTTTAATTAGACTCACATAGACTCCATCTGACAACTGTGTTAGATGTATTGAATTTTATTGTCTGTTATATAATATCCATTTTACATTCACAACAGAATCACATATTTTATGCTAGCACACCTTGACTGATGCGTCATTTGTGGTAAAGGACAAGAATTTAGGTCATCTGGAAGAAGGAATACATGTGGATGTACTGTAGATGCTTACAGAGCAGCAGATATTCTCAGAGGACCTGGTATTCCTGCATCAACGATTTACACAGCTTGGTTCATTGCTCGTTTGATGGTCTATTTTCTCTCCTTCCCGAGCAGAGTTGTGTACTTTTTGACCTTGGTGTCAGCACAACCAGATCGAAAGTGCTGAATGGGATGCATTGCTGATCCTCAAGGACATACGCAGCAAGACTCTGTTTATCCCAATGATGTTGAAGGGTTTTTTTGTTGTTGTTTTTTGGTATTATGTGTGATTTATCCTGAGTGTCACCACCATCTTGTGTGTTCAAATACTGAAGTCTAGTTAACAATTACCTCAAAACAGTTAGACTGATGGAAAGGTTTTGCAGTTAGTTAGCCATTTGCAATGTAGTTTGTTAGTTATTAGCCAAGCAGGAAATTAAAAGGAGTCAAAACTAAGGGTTTTCCTTTACTCTTCATCAATTGGTACCATCAGGTCAACCTTTCCGTTTCCTTCTTGGCTAATGACTGACTGACTCTAAAACCTTCCTAGCAGCTTAGCTGTGTTTTGAGCTAAATTTTAACTAGAAAATCTCAGCGTTCTAACATACAAGATTGTGAACATTACTTTTTAGACAAAGGCAGTATTATAACACTGCCACTAACATGGCCTCTGTATTATTACTCTAGATGAATCTACATGTAATATTCAAAATGGGATTGTAGGAATTTCCACCAAAACTGTGATATTCCCTCAAGCTCTACGAAGTTTAGCATTCCTAAGTGCTATGTGCATTATTTTTAAAGATCTGCATTGTCTAGGACAGGTGTCAGTTTTATTTTATTTGATATGGACAGATGTAGTGTGTGTAACATATACTCTATTTACTGTATACCTTGTGACACTTCAAAAGCAATGCATGATTGATCAGTATGAGTAACTTACTGGAGCATTTAAATGAAACTCAGAAGCAGGATTGTAAAGTTGAATATTAACCGGTTTATTAAAAAAATGAAAGCAGAATTTTAAAAAAAATACAATTTGGCATCCACGTAACATTCACCAAATGAATATTTACCCCATCCATCCATCCATCCATCTTCTACCGCTTTTCCGGAGGTCCGGGTCGCGGAGGCAGCAGTTCAAGCAGAGAAGCCCAGACTTCCCTCTCCCCAGCCACCTGCTCCAGCTCTTCAGAGGGGATACCAAGGCGTTCCCAGACTAGCTGGGAGACATAGTCTCTCCACCGAGTCCTGGGTCTGCCCCGGGGTCTCCTCCCAGTGGGACGTGCCTGAAACACCTCAAGTGGGAGGCGTCCAGGAGGCATCCTAATCAGATGCCCATACCACCTCAACTGACTCCTTTCAATGTGGAGGAGCAGCGGTTCTACTCTGAGCCTCTCCCGAATGACTGAGCTCCTCACCCTATCTCTGAGGGTGAGTCCAGCAATCCTACGGAGAAAGCTCATTTCAGCCGCTTGTATCCGCGATCTCGTTCTTTCGGTCATTACCCAAAGCTCGTGACCATAGGTGAGAGTAGGAACGTAGATTGACTGGTAAATCGACAGCTTTGCCTTAGAACTAAGCTCCCTCTTCACCACAACAGACCGGTACAACGTCCGCATCACTGCAGATGCTGCTCCAATCCGTCTGTCGACCTCTCGCTCCATTTTCCCCTCACTCGTGAACAAGACCCCAAGATACTTAAACTCCTCCACTTGGGGCAGGAGCCTGTCCCCAACCCGGAGAGGACAATCCACCTTTTTCCGGCTGAGGACCATGGACTCGGACTTGGAGGTGCTGATTCTCATCCCAGCCGCTTCACACTCAGCGGCAAACCGTCCCAGCAAGAGCTGTAGGTCATTGCTGGATGAAGCCAACAGGACAACATCATCTGCAAACAACAGAGATGAGATCCTGTGGTCACCAAGCATGACGCCCTCCATTCCCTGGCTGCGCCTAGAAATCCTGTCCATAAAAATTATGAACAGGACCGGTGACAAAGGGCAGCCCTGGCGGAGTCCAACTCTCACTGGGAATGACTCCGACCGAGTGTTGGCAATACGAACCAAACTCTCACAACGGTCGTACAGAGACTGAATAGCTCGTAACAACAAGCCCGATACCCCATACTCCCGAAGCACCCCCCACAAAAATCCACGAGGGACGCGGTCAAATGCCTTCTCCAAGTCCACAAAACACATGTAAACTGGTTGGGCAAACTCCCACGAACCCTCAAGAATTCTCGAGAGGGTAAAGAGCTGGTCCGATGTGCCACGGCCAGGACGAAAACCACATTGCTCCTCCTGAATCCGAGGTTCGACCAACGGCCGGACTCTCCTCTCCAGTACCTTGGCATAGACCTTCCCAGGGAGGCTGAGGAGTGTGATCCCTCTAAAGTTGGAGCACACCCTCCGGTCCCCTTTTTTGAAGAGAGGAACCACCACCCCGGTTTGCCATGCCAAAGGCACTGCCCCCGACCTCCACGCAATGTTGCAGAGGCGTGTCAACCATGACAACCCAACAACATCAACAACACCAACTCTAGATGACGTGAAGGTGCTGGTGGAGAGATGTCCCAGGATTCAAACTCTAGATCTGAGTGACAGCACCCAGCTGATGGCCGACAGCTTCGCCGTCCTCAGCCAGCTCAAGGGTCTACTGCATTTGTCCCTTAGCCGCTGCTATCACATCCACCTCGCTGCTCTCACTGACCTGGGTAAGCTCTTCCCGTTGCTGTGCACCCTGGATGTGTTTGGCCTCGTGCAGGACAGCCAGCTGCCATTTCTAAAGAAGGAGATGCCTCACGTCAACATCAACTGCCGGCCTTTCTCCAGCATCGCCCGACCCACGCCGGCCACCAGGCTTGCAGGCTCCTCTGTCGATCGCACAATGTGGAGCGTGAAGTGTCGACTGGGCGTTTGGCAGTAACCACCAGAGCTCCGTTGTCTCCCCCGAGTTGGTTTCTGTTCAAGGAGAATGGGGATTGTGGTCTGGTGTGCAGCATTGGAGAAATGTTTCAGTATTTGCTGCTGCCACAGAGGATGGTTTTATTTTGAAATTTGGCTGGCATTAAATGGTACCATGGGCCACATGTTGGACTAGGCCTTAAAGTACCAAATGTGCAGGCTTGTAGAAAATTGTTTTTAGAAGAGCTAAAATTGTTCGTGGAAACGTTAAATATTTTTGTTTTTAGGTTCTAATGATGTTAATTTAAAACATTTCATAAGACAAACGTGTTTTAACCCACTTAACTGAAACGACGTCCTCTCAGGTGTTTTGCCTCCAAGTGTTTTTTTTTTTGTTTTTTTTATAGTGCGATGGTTGTCGGCTGTCATAATGGGAGAACAGTTTATATTAATCAGTGAACAAGTTTGATAGTGAAATGACGCATCTTAGTCTTACTGTCATACCACATGGTTTATACGCTCTGTCATCAGGGTCACTGATGTGTTCATGGCTGTAGGAAATGGACTGAAGTATCATCGTGCACAGTGAAGCCTGAAGCTTCTCATTACTGCGCAATTCTGATGTCTAACAAACTATGAAAGCATATATCACCATCTTCAGTCAAAATAGGCATTACGGTACCGTAACAAGTCTACATCATCTTTGTGGTTAATGAAGTGTTTTCTCTTGGGTGAATAAAAAAAAAAAAAAAAAAAAAAAAAGTTTAGGAAAAAAAGTGAAAATATTTTTTATTCCAGTGCCATATGTATATTTACCCCCAAATCAGAAAATGGTACCTTTATCTCAGTCTCAGATTTACCTTAGGTTTCAACTTTAATCTCGGGTGCACCCTTCTTACCTGAATTTAGAGTGTATTCTTAAATTCAAAATGTATACTTCACTTCTAGGTTCACAAGTAAAATCAAAATCAATTCCAGTACAAACACCATTCATTTAGGGAAAATTTCCAGCACTTCAGCACCAACAGGGGTGGTTCTAGGATCAAAGCTTTAGGGGTGCTAAGCACCCAGTGAGCCACACACACACACACACACACACGTTATTTTGTTAGAGTTATTATCTTTCATTCATCTCCTCCCTGGCTTCAAGTTAGTGAACGTAGTGCGTGATGATACCAAAAAAAAGAAAACAGTGACAGCTTGGATTTAATATTTTGTTTATACCAAAATGACAACAGCTTCTTTTTCTCGAATTTAAACAGCACACAGTGGTTGATTGACAATGCAGCCATTAAAGAAAAACGTCTGCTACTAGCTGTCTTAGCCAGGGCTGGACTGGGACAAAAAAAAAAAAAAAAAAAATCAGCCCTGGCATTTTTGGTACAATTTGTTAAGTAGCAACATTCAACCATCACACTTAATGGTTTAACAGAGGTCAGAATTATCCCACTTTTGCCCTTAACAAGTGAATCCCTGTGGTTTGAAAGAAAGAAAGAAACTTAACTATTTTGCACAAATATTTTCTCATAATTTTAAAGTCTCAAAATTTTCCAAAGGTGCAAAACTTTGAGAAAAAGCAACACAATTACAAGGAAAAAAAACATCTCAAACATACAGTATATACAATAAAAGCTTCAAATTTACTAGAATAACATAACAAATTTATAGGGACAAATGCCCATTGATTTAAAATATTTACTAAATTCCTGAGGGAAAAAATTCAAAATTACAAGAAAACAAACTTGAATTTAAAAGATGAAAGTTATAAATTCATGTCAAAAGTTGCAAATTTATGAGGAAAAAATTCACATATGTACAGTTAAAGTCATTGAGAATGTAAACACAGGAAGCTATTTAAAAGATTTAATAAATTCATTAAGAAAAAGCAAATAAATAAGGAGACAAAGGTCAGAAAATCATAAGAGAAATGTAGCTCATTTGCAGTTTAAAAAAAATTAAGGAAAAAAATTAATGAAAGATGACGGAAAGTTGTTGAGGCAAAAATGTAAAGACGGAAGAAAAAAAAGATGCCGGTTTATGATGCAAAAGTCACAATTTCAAGAAAAAATGTCAGTCCATGAGCAAAAAATTTTTCACGAAGATTCAGATTTCATGAAGTTTCTTAAAAAAATTCTATAATTAAAAAAGAATAAAAATAATCATAAGAAAAAAGTAGGTAATTTATGAGAACTCTCCAAATTTACATTAAAAAATTTCCACATTTTCACTTAAAAAAAATCTCTAATTTAGGTGGTAGAGTATCCTGAAAATGTAGACAAGTAAACGTAGGTTGTCTTTACTGTATATATTATCACTCAAATATACATAAGAGTAGTTACCCCAAAATAGTTAAGAAGTTACTGAGATGTGACTTTAGTCTGGACAATTTGAAGTTTTTCTCCTGAATTTATGGTGGTTTAATTCTAAATTTACTATTTTTTTTCTTTCAAATCTGAAAGATTTTTTTCCACTTAAATCAACTTTTTCTCATAGTTTATGTTTCGTGCTAATTAAGGGCTTTTTTCTTATACATCTGAGACTTTACTCATAAATTTGTGGGGTTTTCCTCATAAATTAAAAATCAAAACTATGAGCAAAGGTGAAGCATTTTCTGTTATATTATAAGCTATTTATAGCCAATTAGCAGCCTATTTTCTAACCCCCACCCCGTGAAAACCTCACGTACTTTGAAACCTAAATGTTTGCAGGTATGCATCATACTCTTATAAAATTCATAACTCATAAATTCAGACAGATCCAAGAACTATTCTTAATGTTGCAGAATATTCCACCTGAGGCTGGCATCATACATCATTATGAGTGTTACCTGTAGAAAAGCTGTAGCAGCCTCCCCTCACTTTTCCTGCTGTTGGGATAGGGAGGGAGGAACCTCTCTCTGTGTGTGCGCCAGGCTGCTGCAGCCAGGGCTCCAGCGCGTGCAGCAGGTACAGGGGCGAGAACATGTATGAAAGGAGGGGTCATACCATTTGCGTGGTGGTGGGGTGGGGGGTGTTCATTTTCTTTTTAAAAAGTTTAAATGACAAACTACTGAATATGTTTTGGATGTTCTTTCAGCTTGTCAAAGACAAACTAAAATTTTATAATCACAAATTTTCTCACTCCAGTTTTTAGGGGTGCTGAGTTTGAGCACCAATATACAATTTTAGGAATGAGAAAGTAACAAGTTGAATCAAGTCCAAAATATGAGAAAAGTCAAAACAATAAGAATAAGTCCACAGTTCCCGGGATATTAAAACAAAATAAAATGTCTAAGTGTCCAGAGTCCAAATTAACAGGATGGATCCAATTCAATTCAATTCAATTCAACTTTATTTATATAGCGCCATTTCACAACAACAGTCATCTCATAGCACTATCAACTGTAGGGAGGACCCCCACAGTTGCAGAAAGACCCCAGCAATCAGGCGATCCCCTGTGAGCAAGCACTTGGCGACGGTGGAGAGGAAAAACTCCCTTTTAACAGGAAGAAACCTCCAGCAGAACCAGGCTCAGGGAGGGGCAGTCATCTGCTGCGACTGGCTGGGGGGTGAGGGGATAGAGAAGAAGAAAAGAACAGACATGTAGAGAGCAAACAGCACGATGGGGACTCAATCTATGGGAGAGAACAAACAAATGTTAATGACCAGCAAAAAAAAAAAAAAATATTTCATAGAGAGTGAGGAAAGGAGTGAGGCCCAGTGCATTACTGGAGGTCCCCCGGCTGACTAAACCTATTAGCAGCATAACTAAGGGAGGGTTCAGAAAACACATGATCCCTCCCTAATTGTAGGCTATATCAAAAAGGTAGGTTTTAGCCCTATTCTTAAAAACAGAGATCGAGTCTGACTCCCGAATCCAGATTGGCAGCTGATTCCACAGGAGAGGAGCTTGATAACTGAAGGCTCTGCCTCCCATTGTACTTTTGGAGATTCTAGGTATTACAAGTAAACCTGCATTTTGGGAGCGTAGTGCTCTGTTAGGATGATACGGTAGTATCAGATCTTTTAAATAAAAAGGAGCCTGATTGTTTAGAGCTTTGTAAGTAAGAAGAAGGATTTTAAACTTAATTCTAAACTCTATGGGAAGCCAATGAAGGGAGGCCAGAACCGGAGAGATATGATCTCTCTTTCTAGTACCTGTTAAAACTCTTGCTGCAGCATTTTGGATCAGCTGAAGACTTTTTAAAGATGTTTTAGGACAACCTGATAATAAAGAATTACAATAATCTAATCTCGAGCTAACAAAAGCGTGGATCAGCTTCTCAGCATCACTCTGAGACAAGATGCTCCTAATCTTGGCAATATTACGCAAATGATAGAAGGCAGTCTTAGAAACAAATTTAATATGTGAATTGAAGGACAAATCCTGATCAAAAATAACTCCAAGGTTCCTCACAGAGCTATTAAGAGAAAGAGTAACTGCATCCAAACTGAAAGTTTGATTTGGAAAGGAATTTCTAAGGTTTTTTGGACCAACAAGAATGACTTCAGTCTTATCTGAATTTAATAGCAGGAAATTACAAGTCATCCAAACTTTGATTTCCTTAAGACAGGCTTCTAACTTGGCTAATTGATTAGTATCATCTGGCTTCATTGACAGGTATAATTGTGTGTCATCTGCATAACAGTGAAAATGTATACAGTGCTTTCTAATAATGTTGCCTAACGGAAGCATATATAAACTAAAAAGAGTAGGGCCAAGCACAGATCCCTGTGGAACTCCATGACTAAGCTTTGAGCTGAGAGAAAACTCATCATTTACATGAACAAACTGGAACCTATCAGATAAATAAGATCTAAACCACTGCAACGAAGTTCCATTAAGTCCAACATAGTGTTCTAATCTATCAAGTAGAATATTATGATCAATAGTATCAAAAGCTGCACTAAGATCTAAAAGGACAAGTACAGAAACTAGTCCATTATCAGATGCAATGAGGAGGTCGTTAGTGACCTTTGCTAAGGCTGTTTCAGTGCTATGATGGATTCTAAACCCAGATTGAAACTCCTCAAATAAACCATTTCCCTGCAGGTGGTCAAATAATTGCGTAGCAACAACTCTTTCTAAGATTTTTGAAATGAAAGGGAGATTAGAGATTGGTCTATAGTTAGCTAAAGCTCCTGGATCTAGCGTTGGCTTTTTGAGTAAGGGTTTAATTACAGCCGTTTTAAAAGCCTGCGGTACATGGCCTAAAGTTAATGAAGAATTGATTATATGAAGAATAAAGCTACCAATAAGTGGGAAGACTTCTTTAAATAACCTGGTAGGAATAGGGTCTAAAAGACAAGTTGAAGGTTTGGATGAGGAAACTATTTTGTCTAACTCACAAAGGTCGATTGGAGTAAACTCATCAAGACAGACATCAATAGAAGGAGTTGTAGTAGTTACAGTATTTAAGTTAACTGTGGGAAGAATCTGATTGATTTTATCTCTGATGGATGAAATTTTATTATTGAAAAAGTTCATAAAGTCCTGACTAGTAAGCTCTAAGGGGATGCTAGGATTGACAGAGTCCTGACTCTTTGTCAACCTGGCTACAGTACTGAAAAGAAACCTGGGATTATTCTTGTTCTCTTCTATTAATGCAGAGTAATAACTCGTTCTAGCTTTTCTAAGAGATTTTTTATAAATTAAAAGATGATTTCTCCAAGCTAAATAGATTTCATCTAAATTAGTAGAGCGCCATTTTCTTTCTAATTGACGAGTCTTCTGTTTTAAGCTACGAGTTTCTGTGTTGAACCAAGGAGTTAAAAATCTCTGATTAGACTTTTTCTTTTTTAAGGGGGCCACCAAGTCTAGAGCCTGATGCAGAGAAGCTGAAACACTATCCACCATGTTATCAATTACAGAAGGAGCAAGCTGTCTATAGCTTATTTCCGTTGTGTTGACACATGGCATAGAGGAAACAATCTGCATAAATTTGGAAACAGCATCATCTGAGAGGCATCTACTGTGATAATATTTTTCTTTAGGAGCCAAATAGTCAGAAATAGTAAAATCAAAGGTTAACAGACAATGGTCTGACAGTACAGGGTTATGAGGAGACACTACAAGATTTTCTATTTCTATGCCATATGTCAGAACAAGGTCCAATGTATGGTGGAGGTAATGAGTAGAATTTCCTACTTTCTGAGAAAACCCAATCGAGTCTAATATTGAATTAAAAGCCACATTAAGGCAGTCACTATCTACATCCACATGTATATTAAAGTCCCCTACTATAATTATTCTATCAGATTTCAGCACTAAATCAGCTAAGAAATCAGGAAATTCGGATAAAAATTCTGAATAGGTTGATGGGGGACGATAAACTATGGCAAATAAAATTGGGTTTAACCTGGAATTGCTAAAGTGCCCAACACTGAGGACCAGGCCCTCAAAGGAATTATAACATGTTTTTTGCTTTACATTAACTAGTAATTTGGAATGGTAAATTGATGCTACTCCTCCTCCACGACCAGAACTTCTGGGATTTTGACAGTTTAAATAACCAGAGGGAGTTGATTCATTTAAACCAACATAATCCTCTTGTCCTAACCAAGTCTCTGTAAGGGAAATTAAATCAATCTGATGATCAATTAACAGATCATGGACTAACAGAGACTTGGGAGTTAGAGACCTAATATTTAATAAACCACATTTAATTTTTAAATTATGAGGAGGAACAGAGGCCAAATCATTCAATTTAGAGGCTTTATGTTTAATTTGAGTTTTACCAATATTTTGCTTTATCACTTTGGGATGCTTATACATTATATTTTTATTTATTTTGGAGGGAGCAGACAACGATTCTCTGATGGGGAAGACAGGGGCTAAGCTGAGGGGTGGCGGATGAAGAGGAGCTGCAGAGAGGCGTGTAAGACTGCGACTCTGCTTCCTGGTCCCAACTCTGAGTAGTCACGGTTTTGGAAATTTGGATAAAAAAGATGCCAGATTGTTAGATAAATGAGAAGCACCATCCAAAGTGGGATGAATGCTGTCTCGTCTCATAAGACCAGGTTTTCCCCAAAAAGAGCTCCAATTGTCAATGTAGCCCACGTCATTTTTAGGACACCACACAGACAGCCAGCGGTTCAAGGATGACGAGCGACTAAACATGTCATCACTGGTCAGATTGGGGAGGGGCCCAGAGAATACTACAGTGGCAGACATCGTTTTTGCAAACTCACACACCGATTCTACATTACAATCCACAGAACAATCAATATGGAACCAGGGGATAATAGGAAAAAAAAAAGCAGTGGCTATGGATATGGAACCATAGCCATAGAATGTTTTCTAAGGATACGGCTCAAATCTGAATGGCCAATTGGTGTCACGTGACTGCATGCCGTGCCTCATTCACAAAAATACATTCTATTAATGCCGTGTCTTCTGTGGGAGCAGCTATGGATACTGAACCGTACCTGTAGAATTGCTTGCTCCAGATACAGCTTGAATCTAATTGTGTCAAATGACACAATGACCGCATTCATAAAAATCTACAAATACGTTATATTAATGCCGTTCCCCTACATTGTCTATTGCTATGGAAGAGTTGATCAAGCTGACAAAACTTTTTCAAATCAAATCACAACCGCTGTAGTGTAGGGGAAAAGTGTGGTCTATCTGTGATCAAAAGGTGACTGGTTTGTCTCTAGCTGTCGCCACCCGCTGTCTTTGTAATGAGTGTGTGTGAATATATGATTTGTATGAATGGGTAGATAATCAAATCTGTTAAGCACTTTGGTCATCCAGAGGTTTTGTTAGTTTTTTTAAAGACCTATATAAAGGAATGCCATTTCATTTTTACATGAGATGGAATTTAGAATCCTAAATGAACATTAAGAGGTTAGCCTGTAGAGTTTACGAAAGATTAAGGTTAAAAAAGGTAATAGTGTGGCACACATATATACACATATGTTGGTTTCAGATGCTCCACAGATATATCACTGTATGCTTATTGTATACTTCACATCTCAGGGGAACAAAGGGACTGAGCCTCCTAGAGGTAACGGGAGGGTGTGAGATCTGGCCTTTTGTTTCAAGGAGATGGCCTTGAGAGATTTCCTGACCACCGGAGACTAGGGGGTGGATGGTGTAAGATCGGGGGAAGTTACATCGTGACTGGGATTAACTACCATGTGACTGTATGTTTGATTAAGCACCATGTGATTGTATGTTTGATGTCCTGGGTATAAAAGGACAGATGTGAGAAGATTCATCCTCTTTTTCTGCTTTTGAATGTTGGAGAATGTTATTGTGAATAAAGCTGGACCTGAGGAATAAAACTCAGTCTCGTCCTTCACAACTCTCCACACTGGTGACCTTACGACGAAGCATGAGCAGAAGTAATTCTCCCGAGCCGGACTCGTCAGAAGCCAGCCTGACGAATGCCGCCACGTGCCAGCTGCCGGACTTCTGGCAGAACAGTCCGCGCTCCTGGTTTAGCGCGGTCGAGGCGCAGTTCAACCTCCGGAGAATTTCGAGAGACGACACAAAGTTCTACCATGTGGTGGCGAAGCTGGACAACCACACAGTCCAGAGGGTGGAGAACCTGGTCAACCACCCACCGGACAGCGACAAGTACGGCACATTGAAGGCTGCGCTTATCAGCCACTTCACCCCCTCGGTGCAACAGCGACCAGAGGGGCTCCTGGCGTTGACGGCGTTTGAGAACGACAGATCCGCAGACCTGATGGGGAAGATGCTGAGGTTGAGAGACTCCGATGATGACAGCTTTATCTTCACCCACCTTTTCCTCAGGACCCTACCGTCAGCGGTGAGAGTGACCCTGGCTGGTTCACCGCTGTTGGTCCGACGAGACTACCACGAGCTGAGCCAGGAGGCGCAGCGACTCATCGACGCCCACAAACGGAGCGCAGCTTCGGCCGCAGCAGCAGAGCTAGGCGCAACGTCCGGAGACGGCATGGGGCCAGAGGCTGCAGCACCAGACTCACCGACGACGGCAGCAGCAAGGTCCAGGCAACACGGAGCGGACGACGTCCTTTGCTTCTACCATCGCCGCTTTGCAGAGAGGGCGCGCAAGTGCATTCCACCGTGCCACTTCAAGCGCTCGGGAAACGCCAAAACCGGGGGTCAGTAGCAGCCGCGGCCCTCGGAGAGAAGAACAAGCTGCTCTACCTGAAGGACGCACGCTCGGGGAGGCAATTCCTCGTGGACACAGGCTTCCAGCTGAGCTTCATCACGCCTTCCTACGCGGACCGGCTGGTGCCTTCCAGTGGTCCCCGGGTGACAGTAGCGAATGGCTCACCGATTAAGACCTTCGGTGAGAGGACTCTGCTTCTGTCTTTGCAGGGCTGTACATTCGAGTGGACTTTTGTCGTAGCGGCAGTCAATTTCAACATGTTAGGGGCTGATTTTTTTGTGCTCACATGGTTTATTGGTTGATCTTGCTAACAGACGCCTGGTTAATGCACTCTCCTTTTATTCTATTCCCTGCACAGCTCAAGTGGCCCCGCCAACTGCACAAGCCAATGTCACAGCTGCGGGTGGTAAGTTCCACACACTCCTCACTCAGTTCCCAGCACTCACGGTCCCAACGTTTTCGGCGACAGTGGCTAAACATGGGGTGGAACATTTTATTACTACCACCGGCCCACCCGTTTTTGCAAAAGCTCGGCGTTTGGACTCAGCTAAACTGACCATAGCGCGCAAGGAGTTCGCCAACCTGGAAAGACTGGGCATCATCAGGAGGTCAAAGAGCCCATGGGCTTCGCCGCTCCATATGGTCCCAAAGGCTGATGGCTCGTGGCGATCTTGCGGGGATTTCCGCAGATTGAATAACGCTACAGCGCACGACCGCTACCCGATCCCGCAAATCCAAGATTTTTCGGTGCATTTGGCGGGGGTGCGCATTTTTTCTAAAATAGATTTGTTACGTGGTTACCACCAGGTTCCAGTGCGTGCTGAGGACATACCCAAAACAGCGGTAATAACCCCTTTCGGGCTTTTTGATTTTTTGCGCATGCCGTTTGGGCGTAAAGGTGCAGCGCAGACGTTCCTATGCATGATGGATGCGGTTCTGCGCGACCTCCCCTTCGTGTTCGTCTACCTGAACGACATATTGGTAGCCAGCGCGTCCAAAGACGAACACGAAAACCACCTCACAGCAGTTTTCCGGAGGTTGGCAGAGCACGGGTTAATAATCAACCCAGCGAAGTGTCAGTTCGGGGTGGCGCAGATTGATTTTTTTGGGGCATCGCGTCTCTCCAGAAGGAGCGGTTCCTCTGCCCGACAAAGTGCGCGCAATAACAAATTTCCCCCAGCCACAAACGGTCAAAGCGTTACAGGAGTTTTTGGGAATGGTGAATTTTTATAACCGTTTCCTCCCTCACACAGCGCAGCTCATGCAACCATTGTATGCTGCACTAAAGAAACAAAAACCCACAAACAAAATCGAATGGTCTCCGGAGCGAGAGCGCGCATTCGCAGAAGTCAAAATAGCCCTGGCAAATGCTGCGCTGTTGGCACATCCAGACCCAATGGCCCACATAGCGCTCACTACTGACGCGTCAGACGTGGCCATAGGAGCGGTCGTGGAACAGTATGTAGCAGGAGCTTGGCAACCGCTCGCCTTTTTCAGCAGGACCTTGCGCAATAGTGAACGAAAATACAGTGCATTCGACAGGGAGTTGTTAGCTCTCCACTTGGCCATTCACCACTTCCAGTTTTGGCTGGAGGGACGCAGTTTCACCGCGTTCGTTGATCACAAGCCGCTGACTTTCGCGATGGCAAAGATTACAGAACCGTGGTCGGGCCGGCAGCAGAGACAGCTAGCCGCCATCTCGGAGTTTACTACCGATATCCAGCATGTAGCGGGTAAACTTAATGTAGTGGCAGACTGCCTCTCGTGCGCCGTGGCGGCTCCAGCCCGCGCAGGGGTAGATTTTGCAGCCATGGCCGCGGACCAGGTTAGCGACGTGGAAGTGCGCGCGGCCCCAGTCCGTGTAGGGATAGATTATGCAGCCATGGCCGCGGATCAGGTTGCCGACACGGACGTGTGCGCGCTCCAGTGTGGACCAACAGGGTTAAGGCTGGAGAACAGGGTGCTACAAGATGGTATGCCCCCCCAATCTGCGATGTCTCCACGGGACGACCGCGCCCGGTGGTGCCGACCGTGTGGCGCCGCCGCATTTTTGACTCGATTCATTCTCTGGCGCACCCGGGGGTGCGCGCATCGGTCAAAATTGTAGGAGAGAAATTTGTGTGGCCGTGCCTGCGCAAGCAAGTCAAGGAGTGGGCAACAGCCTGCATGGCTTGTCAGCGAGCCAAAATACACAAACACACTAGAGCTCCCTTGGAGCCTTTTCACATCCCGGCTAAGCGATTCGATCATGTGCATGTCAACCTCGTAGGCCCCCTCCCGCCGTCACAGGGGTGCACACACCTTTTGACAATGGTGGACCGCACCACGTGTTGGCCGGAAGTGGTCCCACTGGCATCAACCACAGCCGAGGAGGTGGCGCGCGCGTTTCTAACAGCATGGGTAGCGCGTTTCGGAGTTCCGTCGGACATTACGTCCGACAGAGGTCCTCAATTTGTTTCCGAGTTTTGGTCAGCGATGGCCCGCAGCCTGGGGGTAACGATCCACCACACTACCGCGTACAACCCGCAGGCTAACGGTTTATGCGAACGTTTCCATAGGTCATTGAAAGCAGCTCTCAGAGCGTCGCTTACGGACGCAAATTGGGTGGACAGGCTACCATGGGTTTTATTGGGGTTGCGTTCTGCACCTAAAGAGGATTTAAAAGCCTCCCCAGCGGAGTTAGTTTTTGCGCCGCCACTCCGGCTGCCCGGGGAGTTTCTCCCGGATAATCCTGCGCCAGAGTGCCCCCCCGCCCAGCGGTTGCAGAGCGACACGGGAGCGAGCACGCTTCCTGGCCCAGTTCATCACAGCTTCCCGCGCGTTTTTGTGCCTAAAGCTTTAAAAAATGCGGAGTTTGTTTTTGTCAGACATGATGCCCACCGCCCACCTTATGACGGACCATACAGAGTGCTGGAAACAGGGGACAAGCATTTTTTGCTGGATTTGGGAGGCAGGAAAGAAATGATTGGTATAAACAGGCTCAAACCCGCTTTTGTGCTGGCTGACGAAGTGGTGCAGTTGGCGAGGGCTCCTCGACGCGGCAGACCCCCTAGAGAGCATTCCCCAGAACACCCACAGAGATTGATTAACAGTTCTAATCCTCAAACAGCAGCTCCACAGCGGCAAGACGCCGCAGGGGTGGTAAAGCCCGCTTACAGCAGATATGGAAGGCGACTGAGGCCCAAGCAACATTTGGACTGATGTGTAATAATGTGACCATGACTTGCAAACTGTATTACGTTTGTTCCATCTTAGACGTTTGGGGGGGGGGGGGTCATGTATAACACATATATGCACATATGTTGGTTTCAGATGCTCCACAGATATATCACTGTATGCTTATTGTATACGTCACGTCTCAGGGGAACAAAGGGACTGAGCCTCCTAGAGGTAACGGGAGGGTGTGAGATCTGGCCTTTTGTTTCAAGGAGATGGCCTTGAGAGATTTCCTGACCACCGGAGACTAGGGGGTGGATGGTGTAAGATCGGGGGAAGTTACATTGTGACTGGGATTAAGTACCATGTGACTGTATGTTTGATTAAGCACCATGTGATTGTATGTTTGATGTCCTGGGTATAAAAGGACAGATGTGAGAAGATTCATCCTCTTTTTCTGCTTTTGAATGTTGGAGAATGTTATTGTGAATAAAGCTGAACCTGAGGAATAAAACTCAGTCTCGTCCTTCACAACTCTCCACAATAGATATTATTCACATATCACATATCTGTTTGTTTTTAAACTGAACCTGTGAGTCCGTTTGGGGAAACGTCTTCCGTGTTTAAAGACCACAGAGGCTGGAGTTACAGAAATTGAAGGCCTTTATCAACAACTGAAGAAAGGTATTTCTCGTGTTAATATAGGACCTCAAATGTGTGTAGTGAGGTTTTGGCGGAATGTAAAGAGGAGAACAAAGATAAGTTATCAGAAAGAGCTGGTATGATCCTGCAGTATTTTATTACACACTGACCCCCTGAAAAAAACACTACAATAACACAGAAGTGCTACATTAATCCATATTTTGTTTTGATTTTTAAAATTAATATCTACTATCTTTTAACCTTACTTATTTTACTTTTTACTTAGCCCCAAAGCCAGGCGACTGTAAGGGCACCACTGATGACTTTTTGACAAGTTCCCTCCATCTTCATCCTCCCTCCCTCCCATGACCCATCTCAGTTTGCATACAGGTCAAACAGATCCACAGAAGCTGCCATCTCTGCTGCTCTCTATCCAGCCCTCACCCACCTGGACTCAAAGAACTCCTATATGCGAATGCTGTTCTTGAACTTCAGTTCAGCATTCAACACAGTCATTCCCCAGCTCCTAATACAAAAACTCAGACACTTGGGTCTCAAAACCTCTCTCTGTAACTGGGTGCTGGACTTTCTCACAGGATGGCCACAGAATGTGCAGGTTGGAGGTAACACCTCCAAGACCATCACACTGAGCACAGGGGCCCCACAAATGTGTGTGCTCAGCCCACTGCTCTTCACCCTGCTGACCCATGATTGTGTACCAGCCTACAGCACCGACCACATCATCAAGTTTGCGGACGACTCAGCGGTGGTGGGCCTCATCACCAACAATGAGGAGGCCAACTACAGAAATCAGGTGAGTCAACTGGTCCAGTGGTGTAAAAACAATAATCTCTTCCTGAATGTGGGAAAAACCAAGGAGATTGTGGTTGACTTCAGGAGGGGGCACACACAGCATCCCCCTCTGATCATCGATGGAGCAGCTGTGGAGAGGGTGAGCAGCACCAAGTTCCTGGGAGTACACGTCTCTGAGGACTTCTCCTGGTCCAAAAACACCACATCACTGGTCAAGAAGTCTCAAACTCACCTCTATTTCCTCCGCAAACTGAGGAGAGCACAAGTCCCACACCCCATCATGTGCTCTTTCTACCGGGGCACCATTGAGAGCATCCTCACCAGATGCATCACGGTGTGGTATGGAAGGTGCACCACCTCCTGCCGGAAGAAACTACAACACACAGTGAAAGCAGCCAGCAAGATCATTGGTGCCCCTCTGCCCCCTCTCTCGGATATCTACCTCACCCGCCTTACCCACAGAGCCATCAACATTGCAGGCGACACCTCCCACCCTTCACACCCTCCTTCTTCAGCCCCCTGCCCTCAGGGAAAAGGTACCGGAGCCTCCGGGCCCACACCACAAGACTGCTAAACAACTTTGTTCATCAGGCCATCAGGACCCTGAACTCTGTCCACCCCACCCCCCACCCCCGGGCCATAACGCACTCACCAGCACAATTACCTCAACTGTTGGCACAGAAAGACTGGCACACCAACAATGATACATCTGCTGCTGTGTGTTTCTGCACTTTACTGCAGCCATTTGCACAAATGCCATATCTGCTGCTCTCTGTTTTGCAATACTGTTCATATGCAGTCCTATCTGTCCCTAACCCTACCTGTCTGCACTTACACTACCGTATTGAACTTGTAACTGCGAGTATTACTGCTCTACCTTTTCTGTATATAGGATTGCTGGGTTTTTATCATTTACCTTATCTTTATTTGCACTGTGGGATGTCTAGGTCTATCGCTTGTCACTATTTGCACTATGGGTAGCATTACTGTGCATAGACTGCTGTTGTTTTTTTGCAGCCTTATCCCTTTTCTTTTTTTATATATTGTGCACACCACTGAAGAGAGAGAGAAATGCCATTTCAATTCTCCTGTATGTCTTGTACGTATAGTAACACTGACAAATAAAGATCTTGAATCTTGGATCTTGAATCTTGTACAGTCCTCTGCTAACCTCAGTATACTGGTGAGAGGTAAGTGTGTCCATTCTTTGATGCTATCATCCCACCTTTTTTTCTGTCTGCTGCGTCTCCTTCCTCCAGGTACGGTGCCTTGCATGATGGTTTTTGCAATTCCAGTGGATCGTGTCACATGGCCATACCAGTTCATTTTCCTGCTTTTCACAATGGAGCGGAGGTCCTCATATAGTCCAATGGCTGCTCTGATGGTAACTGTCTTCATCATGTGGTGTGTCTAGGGCACCTTAAACTTGGTCGTGCCCATCCCTTTCCAAGTTAGATCACAGCTGATATCCCCTAATCGCAATGGCTTGCCTTGATTGCAGACACATGTGTTATGTCTGAAAATGAAAGCGGACACATCCACATGTTGAGGTTAGCTTTATTGAGGTGTTAGCATGAGACAGTGATACAGACAGTGGGTAACTGGTAGTAAGTAGGGTGCCAAGAGAGCAGGGCTGGCCCTGGGCAGCCATATAATGTACCCCTGAAGTGCTGACATCACATGTATATCACATTTACTCCCCCCTTGAAAAGCTTAGAACCATTTTCTGCGAATTAGCCTTAACAAGGGCAGTAAGTAAAATATGCATTTTAGTGTATCGGTGTCATGGCTGTCTCTGGGCTGTCATCGACTACAGCTGCACGCACACCTGCTGCCAGTCTCCAGCGGGCTTTATAACCGGGCCTGCCTGAGACTCGGCATGGAGCCGTCTGTCATTCTTCCTCTGACACGCCTCACGTCAACAGCCAAATCCCTGGCCTCATCATCTGAGGTCCTGATCTCCTCTTTGCTTCACGTTGTGGAGAGTGTAAATAACGGAAACAGATTTATGCAGCAGATGACTTTATTCACTCTCACATCAGTCATACACAGAAAAAGCATGTCTCAATACACCAGGACTCTCCTTTATATCAACCACCCATCTCACATCTGCATGACATCTCGCATCACAATACATTCATCCCTTCTCCCCCCAATGCCTTCTTCCTGCTACCTCACCATAATCTCCATCCCTATTGTCCTTCTCTGTTTATCCTCTGCATCCAGTCTAAGATGATTAACCCAGCCTCTACAACGTAAGCCTAATTATCACTCACCATTGTCAGTCGTCTTCATCTGTGCACAGGTGGATCTCCCTGGCGGCGGAATCCACTCCTCCCGGCAGCGGTCTAAGCCTTCATCGCCACTACAGGGCTAACAGCCCAACCCCCTGCATGGAGCCAGAACGCTGTCTCCCTGGCTGCAGCCCTCAAGGCCAACCTGAGCATCTTCACGTCCACCTGCAAAGTAAGCTACTGTTACTATCAAGCTCTATGCTCAGTGGACTGCGTTAACACCTCTTCTCTGTCATTATAGGGTTGCCAGACTGAACGGCGTTCTGCTCTCCCCCAGGCACGTTTCCTGTACAGCACTTCATCATCACACGCACAACACACACTGTACATACACGCACCCACACACCCATTGTTAGCAATAAAAGGATAAATTGTATTCACTCGAGTCTGAGCTTTTGTTTCCTGGGCCTATAATTATGTCAATCGGATAATGTAAAACTGAGCATGCATAACTGGGCCGACATATAAAACCATCTAAGGTGTATTTTCAACCATAATGTTTCTAACTAGGCAACCAGGTAGACTGCCGGTGTGCTCGCATGGTCATGTCGATTATTCTGCCACTGCACAGACCATGCACTGACGAATGGGTCTCCATCGGACTTGTACCAGGGGGTGCTTGGACTGCGCTGAGCTGGGTGGTTTCGGCGGGCGCCCCGCTGGAGCTGTGAACTGTTCATCGGCAAAGTTCCAGTCAGAAGATAATTTCGCTCTTGTCATTCATTTCAACGGAGAATTTTTCTGATTTAAGGTCTCATATGCAGAAGTAGAGGGGGCATGACTTAGGCTCTCTATTGGTAAAATGTACAAACATCTGAAAAATAACACTACATAAAATAAAATAGAAATAAATTACTTCTCAGCATTTCACGTTTTCATAAAACAGAAGTCTTAAGAGAGAGTAATAATCTTAATTATAATTAGCTACTTTTCTCGAATATTCTTTGTGCTCAAATTGTGTATTTTGTGATTTTTCTTCATATAAACACATTATATTATGTGGGTTATATTATGTCTATAAATACCTTGTTGTAATGATGAGACTGAGTGAATAGTCAAACTCAGCTTTATTGGCTTTTGGACACAAAATACAGCCACCAGGCAGGGTCATCGGCAAAGAGGCTGAATAAAGATGCCCGCTGTGGCACACATATTTGAGATGCTTAGACTGCATATGTATAGCACATTGATTGAGATGCTTAGTCTGCATATGTATATTGTGGTACCTCACGTCTTAGAAGGAACAGTAAGTCTGGACCTCCTGGGGATAACAGTAGGAGGTGGAGGTGCCTTTAGAAATGACTCTGAAAAGACTTCCTGACCTCCAGGGGTTAGGTGGAGGAAGAAGAGACCTGGGGGAGACGTATTGTCTATGGGGGGTTGAATGACAATGTGATTCTGTACTTTGATGTCCCGGGTATAAAAAGGGGGGATTTGAGAAATTGGTCCTCTTTTCTGTTTGAGAGGACGTTGGAGACGTGTGATGTTCAATAAACCTGAATTGAGAAATAAATTCAGCCTCTTCATTTCACATTCTCCACATTGGTGACCTTAAGACGTACAATGACCAGAGACAATTCCCTCGAACCAGACTCGCCAGGGACCAGCCAAGCAAGCGCGGTCTCAGTCAAGCTACCAGAATTCTGGCAGGACAACCCAGACTCGTGGTTCCTCCTGGCCGAAGCCCAGTTCGCTCTCGGGAGAATAACAGCAGATGACACAAAATTCTACCACGTCATCGCCAAACTTGACAGCCGCACAGCTCGACATGTGCGGAGCTTGGTGCAGCACCCACCCGCTGCCGATAAATACGGCGGGTTGAAAGCTGCCCTCATCCAGCATTTCACGCCCTCAGCCCAGGAGAGAGCTAGGAGACTCCTGGCTCTGCACGACTTGGGAGGAAGCACGCCTGTAGACCTGATGGAAGACATGCTGAAGCTGAGAGGCTCAGACAACGACAGTTTCCTCTTCACGCACATCTTCCTGAGAACCCTACCATCGCAGACGAGGGCGACCCTGGCGGGCACTCATTTTGTGACCCAGCGGGACTTCCGCACGCTGGCCCAGGAGGCGCAGCAGATCCTCAACGCCAGCGAAGAGCACACGGCCACCGCAGCAGCGGCAGACCTCGGCGCGGCGACCGGGGACAGCGGAGGGCCAGAGGTGACGGAGGTTGTCCCACCAACAACGGCGGCAGCGAAGCCCCGACACCACGGAGGAGACGACCTCTGTTTTTACCATCGTCGTTTCGCAGAGAGGGCACGCAAGTGTGTACCGCCGTGCCAGTTCAAGAGCTCGGGAAACGCCAGGACCGGGAGTCGGTAGCAGCTGCGGCCCTCGGCGAACGGAACAAGCTGCTCTACCTGACGGATGCGCGCTCTGGGAGACACTTCCTCGTGGACACGGGCTCCCAAGTGAGTTTCATCACCCCAACCTATGCTGACCGGCTGGCAGGCCCCGGGGGTGACGGAGCAACAGCGGCGAACGGCTCGAGCATTAAGACCTTCGGTGAAAGGACTCTACTTCTGTCCCTGCACGGCCGCACATATGAGTGGACTTTTATTATAGCGGCGGTGAGTTTCAACATGTTAGGTGCTGATTTTCTGTGCTCACATGGGTTGTTAGTTGATCTTCCCAATAGACGCTTGGTTAATGCACTCTCCTTTTACTCTATCCCTTGTGCAGCTCGAGTGTCCCCGCCACCAGCACAGGCCAACGTAGCCACAGCAGGCGGTAAGTTTCACACACTCCTCACTCAGTTTCCAGCACTCACAGTTCCCACTTTTTCGGCAACAGTTGCGAAACACAGGGTGGAGCACTTTATCACTACCGCTGGTCCCCCCGTTTTTGCGAAAGCTCCGCGCTTGGATGCAGCTAAACTGTCCATAGCGCGCGAGGAGTTTGCCAACCTGGAAAGGTTGGGCATCATTCGGCGTTTAAATAGCCCATGGGCTTCCCCACTTCACATGGTCCATAAAGCTGATGGCTCGTGGCGACCTTGGGGTGATTTTCGCAGGTTAAACAACGCCACAGCGCATGACCGCTACCCAATCCCACATATTCAGGATTTTTCGGTACATCTGGCGGGGGTGCGCATTTTTTCTAAAATAGACTTGGTCCGCGATTATCATCAAGTCCCAGTGCGCGCTGAGGACATTCCCAAAACAGCGGTGATAACCCCGTTTGGACTTTTTGAGTTTTTACGCATGCCGTTTGGGCTTAAAGGCGCCGCGCAAACCTTCCAGCGCATGATGGATGCAGTGTTACGCGATCTCCCTTTTGTGTTCGTCTACCTGGACGACATTTTGGTAGCCAGCGTGTCCAAAGAAGAACACGAAAAACACCTCACGGCAGTTTTCCGGAGGTTGGGAGAGCACGGGTTAATAATCAACCCAGCTAAGTGCCAGTGTAACGGATCACGTCACCAGTGTAACGGATCTCGTCACAAGCGTAACGGTTCTTCTTTTTGGGGCACCCTTAAGCGGCCGTGATCGGGAACATCAAAACAAGTGTGTGTGCAGCACAGGGACCACGATGACACCAGACTGCTGTTTCCACAATTTATTTCTGTAAACGAAATAAAACAAAATGCATCACGCTCCGTCTGTACCTCGATCCCACACAGGCTCCCACAGCAAAGCAACGCGATACTGTGTGGGAAAGGAGCTCTAAAATAATTTTACAATACAAATAAAAAAAATAAAAATAAAACACATTTCAAATAATAAGATTTTTCAAAAACACACATACCTGTAGACGAAATAAAACAAAATGCATCACGCTCCGTCTGTACCTCGATCCCACACAGGCTCCTACATTAACAAAACATAAATTACACAATGACACAGGCTGCTGGAGTCACTACAGAACCTATATTGGCGCGAAACTCTAAAATGGCGCCCACCGGACTCCCAATGTGCGCCGAAACACCCACAAAACTCTCATTTACAACACAAACAACAAAAAAAATACACTACAGTGACATGTCAAATTAATAACGAACAATTACAAACCAAGGTTACAGTTTAAATGATAAGACTAACGAACGATACGATTATTTAGTGCCAGCAGCGTTTGGACACAACTTACCCACAGCAAAGCAACGCGATACTGTGGGGAAAGACTAAACTACCGGAGCCTCGAAGGTACAGGAAGAGCGGATGTGAGAAGTGTACTGCCAAAATAAAACACTCAAGTAAAATAAAATTCACAATATAAAGAAAAACATAACTGATAAAAAGAAATACTTAGAGTACATTTTTGACTCCGTTACACCCACCCCACTGAATTTTACTGAACTTGAGCCATAGCTACACAGAATTCACTATAATACACAAAACACCCGGGGTTAGATAAAGAACACCGTTTGACAGAGAGTCCCACACAAGGACGAAGTGGCATGAGAGCAGTGCTTATCTCTCAACCCAATGTGTTGGGTTGAGAGATTGGTAATGGAGTGCCTTGTACACCCCACCAAAAACCCCAACTATAAGTGTAGCAAATGCTCTTGAACAATAAAATAAAATAAAATAACCGAACATTAAAAAAAAAACAAAGCTAAGTCCACAAAAACATAGTCCACACATGTGACATTTAATCAGTCAGGGTCTGAAACATAGACCTACAAACAGCCTTAACATTAAACTTGTCACGAACCACATCTTGCCTGGACATTGTCTGCACTAGTCTATTAACAGGTTTAATCAGGCGACCAAATCTTGACCTGATTTGAGGTTGTGCATTCGGACGGTGACAATGTGCATGTGACGTCTGGTCAACAGTACAGCGAGCAAGGGGAGTGTCTGTCTGTCTCTCGGAGTCAGGAACAGAAACTAGTTGACTGTCAAGTGTTTGTCCACCATGAGTATCAGTAGCAGCTGTAGTCACAGGTCTAGAGTCAGAGGACATGGGATGATCTACACTTTGAGCAACAGGCGCAACTGAAGAGTCCTGGGGGTCAGAGGACACACTAGTCACATCAGAAACGTCTACCTGTGACACAGTTGGTTCAGTGAGCTGCGTGATCCACTCAACAGTTCTCCTTTCAGAGTCAACATGTTCTGGATCAACTAATGGTTCACGTGTTTCTCCATATGAAGACGGATCACCTGTACCAGCCTCACTCTCTCCCTCGAAGAGGTCCACAGATGAGTCTCCCTCATCACCAACGTCTGTAGCTAAGGTGGATGAACCATGGTTGGACACATCGCACACATCCACCACAGGAAGAAAATTTACCAGCATCAACAGATTCCTGTGGACCACTTTTGTCCGTCCAGTAAGAGTGTCACAAATCCTGTATGTATGGGTCTGTGGGTTCACATCCATTACAGTGTAAACAGTTGATTCCCACTTATCAGCAGTTTTCTTTTTGCCTCTCTCCTTTCTGTTGGCCAAAAGCACCCTGTCACCAATCTCAATCCTGGATCCTTTCACTTTCCTGTTGTAAAGATTAGCATGTCTGTGTTGCTCCTTAGCAGCACAGTCCTGAGCAACCATCATTGCTTCTTTTAGCTCACGGGTGAGAGTTGCCACATACTTGTCATAACTGGTTACATCATTATCGTGAAGAACAGAACGAAACATGACATCTACTGGCAAACGGGGCACACGGCCATACATGAGGTAAAAAGGAGGAAAGCCAGTCGTCTCATGGGCTGTACAGTTGTACATAAATGTCAAAGTCTGCAACCGTCGTGGCCAGTTAGCTTTCACCTCAGGGGACAGTGCACGAATCATCCCACCCAGTGTCTTGTTAAACCGTTCGACACTCCCATTTCCCATTGGGTGGTAGGGGGTAGTGTGAGATTTCCTGACACCGGACACTTTGAGGAGTTCACTGATTAATTGACTTTCAAAATTAGGACCTTGGTCACTGTGGATTCTTTCTGGGAACCCAAAGACACAAAAGTACTTGCTCCACAGAACATTTGCCACTTGCTTAGCTGTTTGATCCTTACAAGGAAAGGCCTGAGCCATCCTGGTAAAGTGATCTGTTATCACTAGGACATCAATAGACTTGTTCTTAGAGTCTTCAGCTGACCAAAAGTCAATGCAGACCAGTTCCAGCGGTCTAGATGACAAGATGCTCTCTAAAGGAGCTCGTCCCTCAGGTTCAGCTGACTTGCTGAGGACACAACGCTGGCAGTGTCTGACATGGTCTCTAACATCTCTCTCAAGGGTCAGCCAGAAAAATCTCTGTCTGGATAAACTGAGGGTTCGCGACTGGGCTTGATGACCAGCATCATCATGCACGCCTTTCAAGACCTCATCCTTAAGTGAGTCTGGGACAACATACTGAAGCCGTTTGGACATGGTTCTCTGGTCTCTTGAAACTCTGTACAGAACACCATTGCTCACAGATAGCTTATCCCAGTGTTTCAGATATTTAATCACTGAAAATGATTCTTTCACCCTTTCTCTCCTTGAGGGTCTCCGATGTCTCTCAGCATAAAACAGGATGCGAGAAAGAATTCCATCCTCCAACTGTTTGTCACGCAAAGCCTTTTCAGAATAGGCAGGCAACGGGTCTTGACCTGGTGGAACTAACTGGGGCAAAAACTGCAAGGCTTCAATTGCCCGGGCCCTCGGACCAGCATCCCACTCGATGTGTGACTGCATCACAGCAGACACTTCTTCTGAATTCACAATCTGAGTGTGTGCCTGGGAGGTATGAGCATTGTCACACATCGCATCCACGTGACCACTGGATGAACGAAAAGCATCCTGAACAGAGGCAGTAGACACATTTTTGACTTCAGTGAGGAGTTTTACATATGGCTCATTGAACAGTCTGTGACCAATATTTTCCTTGACAAAAGGCACACGGCTTAATGCATCAGCCACAATGTTCTGCCGCCCTGGAACATACTTTATGTCAAAATCATACGCAGCCAACTTGGCTACCCAGCGTTGCTCACAACAGTCTAACTTGGGCTTCGTCAATATGTGAGTCAAAGGATTGTTGTCAGTCCAAACAGTGAATTTGTGACCCTTTAGCCAATGACTAAACTTGTCAGTGATGGACCATTTCAAAGCCAGAAATTCCAGTCGGTGCGCTGGATAGTTTTTCTGAGACCGTGTCAGTGACTTACTGGCAAAAGCAATAGGTCTGGCATGACTTTCACCTTCCTGGACCTGGGATAGAACGGCACCTATCCCATCCAGAGATGCATCAGTTGAAAGCATGAAGGGACGGTCAAAGTTAGGATGAGCCAAGACCACAGTGTTAACAAGTGCAGATTTGAGACTTTCAAAGGCATGTATGTGCTCTTGGGTCCAATCAGAAGCACTAAGCTTTCTGCAAACCATCTTGGTTTTCTTACATCTGCCTTTAAATTTCCCACCTTTCAACAGGCTGAACAATGGCTTGGCAATGGCAGAATATCCTGGCACAAAATGCTGATAGTAATTAACCATCCCCAAGAAGGATCTAAGTCTTTTTTGGGACGGTGTCACACCATCAGTGTCCATAAGGTCAGCACAAGTCATTTTTGCGATGTTCTCAACCTTACTAGGGTCGGTTGAAACACCATTCTCATCAATTACGTGACCAAGAAACCTCACAGATCTCCTGAGGAAAAAACACTTTTTGGGTGCCAACTTCAAGTTGTGCCTACGCAGCCTACTGAACACCATCTCAAGGCGCTGCAATGCACTCTCCTCATCAGATGCAAAAATCAGCAGATCATCCAAATAGCACAACAAAGTCAAGTAATTCTGGTCACCAAAAATGGCAGTCATCATGCGCATAAAACTAGCAGGACTATTGCATAATCCCTGGGGCAGGCGATTGTACTCATACAAGCCCATCGGAGTGGTAAAAGCAGAATACTTCCTGTCATTCTCATGAAGCGGCATGTTGTAGAAGCCGGATGTTAAATCCACTGTGCTGAAGAGGCAGTTACCTCCCAGTGCTGCCAGACAATCTGCCTGGTGAGGGAGAGGGTGAGCATCTTTCAGAGTCCTCTTATTCAGCCAGCAAAAATCCGTGCAAATGCGGAGGTCACCATTCTTTTTCCACACAAGAACCAAGGGAGATGCATACTCGCTAGTCGATTTCCTGATAATTGTCACGCCGCGCCATTCATCAGCGGCGCCACCTGCTCACGCACCTGCCAATCATCAGCGGCGAGGGATAAAGGCCGTCTCGCCCGGAGGCTCGGCCTGAAGCCGTCAGACTTCGTCCCTCACCGTTGTGAGCATACTTCCCTTCAGCGTAACCATTTTGGTAAGAAGATCGCTTACCTTTTCTCTTCAGTCTTCTCCCCTGTGCACAGGTGGATTTCCCAGCGGCGGACATCTCCTCTCCATCGCCCAATCCTCGCTGCTGCACGGAGCTCTCCAGGTGGCTGTCTTCCGGGCTTCACCCCCTTGTTGTGCCAGCTGTCCTGACCCACCAAGTAAGTCCTTCTCTCGCCATAAATTCCTCCTGTGTTGGTGTATGCCCGTCACCCTCTCCCTGTGCTCTCTCCATAGGGTTGCTCGGCTGTACGGTCACCTGCCTCTGTGCCTGGAGCAGACACCATCACCAACACATTTACATCCCGCAGACACGCACTCATTCACTCCTGTTGTTAATAAACTCTTTGAACTACTCTAAGCCTGTGTGTGTGCGTCTCCTGAGCCGTGCGTTATGTCAGTACGGCTTCAGCAGAGCGGCTCGGCGGACGGCGGGCTCGCACACCGGTTTTCCACTCTCGAGGCTAGAGTGGATCAAATAGCTTATCAACAACAGGTGATCTTTAATCAATTATTGAATTTAACTAACCGGTTGGGCCGCTTGGATCCTCAACAGCCGTTCCCCCCGGCTCGCCAGGGTGGCGCGGCTCCTGCTGTTCCAGCGGCCGTCCAGCCGGCTCCAGTGGCACCGGTTCGGCTCACACCGATTCCGACCCCCGCCCGCTTTAGCGGTAAGCTCGGCGGAGCGCGGGGGTTCATTATGCAGTGTGAGTCCGTGTTCCACCGTGTGCCCGGAGATTTTCCCTCGGATCACAGTCGGATTGGTTACATAGGGAATCTTCTGGAGGGGCGTGCGTTAACTTGGACCTACGCCGTAATGGCGAGGCCCAGTTATGCCACCCTCACCTATGACCAGTTCGTGAGGCGCTTCCTGGAGGTCTTTGACCATTCTCAAACCGAGACGGTCCAGGTCGATCGGCTCCTCGCTCTCCAGCAGGGAGGCCGGTCGGCAGCGGACTACTCGGTCGACTTCCGGGTAGCGGCGGAGGAATTGGGCTGGGAGGATCGCTCCCTCTGTGGCCTGTTCCTCCGCAGCCTCAATAGTGATCTGAGGGATGAACTGGCTGGACGGGATATCCCTGGGACGCTAGCGGAGCTGACATCCTTAGCGATAAGTTTGGATAACAGGCTGCGCGAGCGCTCCTCGGGGCGGAAGTCTTCTTCTTCTCGCCCTCGTGGAGTCTCGCCGCACCTGTTCCAAGCTCGCCCCCTGGCGGCGCCGCCAGCATTGTGCCCCGAGGAGTCGGAGCCGATGGTGACGGGCTGGACCAAGCTTTCCCCTGCGGAGAAACAACGCCGCCGTGAGTTGGGCCTCTGCATGTATTGCGGAGGTGACCAACACACTGTGGAGCGTTGCCCGCGGAAAGCCAGTCGGCGGGGTCCGCGAATCGCTGTAGGGAGCCTCGCGGATCCCAACCGGTTAGACTCTCTCACCCAATTAAAGCTGCCCATCCGTTTTTGCCACAATCCCACTGGGCACCTCACCCACGCACTGGTGGATTCGGGCGCAGAGGGCAGCTTCATTTCACAAGGCCTGGCAACCCGATTGGGCATCCGCTGTCAGGCATTAAAACACCCCATCTCCCTGGTCCATCTCTCCCGTGCCTCCCTTGGGAGAGTTTCTCACCAGACCATGCCTGTCCCAGTCATCATCTCAGGGAACCACCGGGAGGAGATGGTATTTTACGTCCTGCCCAACTCTGTGTCGCCCGTCATCCTGGGGTATCCCTGGCTACGCCTCCACAACCCTGTCCTGGACTGGAGGTCCGCTGGGGTATCGGCATGGAGTACCTTCTGTATGGGCACCTGCCTTCAGTCCGCTGCCTGCTCCCCATCCGCGGCTCCCCCTGTGGCGGATACAGCACCTCCGGACCTGTCACTGGTGCCTCCAGAATTTCACGACCTGGGTATGGTATTTAGCAAATCGAAAGCTATGTCTCTTCCCCCGCATCGACCATATGACTGTGCCATCAACCTCCGCCAGGGGGCTCCCCTGCCATCTGGTCGGCTCTACAGCCTGTCGGCGCCGGAGAAGGAGACCATGAATACATACCTAAAGGAATCTCTGAGCGCTGGGATTATTCGCCCATCGTCGTCACCCGTGGGGGCAGGGTTTTTCTTTGTCGGGAAAAAGGACGGATCCCTCCGCCCCTGCATAGACTACCGAGCGCTGAATGACATCACTGAGAGGGACCGTTACACCCTGCCCCTCATGGACACTGCCTTTCACTCCCTCCAGGGGGCGACCTGGTTTACCAAGCTGGATTTACGCAGCGCTTACCACCTCGTCCGGATCCGGGAGGGAGATGAATGGAAGACAGCCTTCCGTACCCCGAACGGCCACTTTGAGTATCTCGTCATGCCGTTCGGGCTGACCAACGCTCCTGCCGTCTTTCAGTGCCTCATTAATGACGTCCTCCGGGATTTCATCGGCCTTTTTGTGTTCGTCTACCTGGATGACATCCTTATCTTCTCCAGGTCCAGGGACGAGCACCAGGTCCATGTGAGGCGGGTCCTCCAAAGACTGCTGGAGAATCGTCTGTACGTGAAGGCTGAGAAATGCGAATTCTACGCTAGGACCACATCCTTCCTGGGATTCATCATCGCTCAAGATCAGGTGCTCCCAGACCCAGAGAAGGTGAAGGCGGTGGTGGAGTGGCCTACTCCCGCATCCCGGAAGCAGGTGCAACAGTTTGTTGGCTTCGCCAATTTTTACCGCCGCTTTGTCCCAAATTTCAGCTCGATCGTCGGACCGCTGACCCGCCTCACGTCCCCGAAGGTCCCGTTCCGGTGGACTGAAGAGGTCGCTGCTGCCTTTAGGGCGCTGAAGGCGGAGTTCTCCTCCTCCCGGGTCCTTCGCCAGGTCGACCCCGCGCTGCAGTGCATTGTGGAGGTGGACGCATCGGACACGGGAGTGGGAGCAGTGTTATCCCAGCGGTCACCTGACGATGGCGCCAAGCGGCCGTGCGCCTTCTTCTCCCGGCGCCTGTCCCCGGCGGAGAGAAACTACGATGTGGGGGACAGAGAGCTCCTGGCCATTAAACTCGCCTTACAGGAGTGGCGCCACTGGCTAGAGGGGGCGGACCTGCCGTTTGTGGTCCTGACGGACCACAAGAACTTAGAGTATTTACGATCTGCCAAGCGCCTGAATGCCCGCCAGGCGCGCTGGTCTTTGTTCTTCGCCAGGTTCCGCTTCTCGATCACCTTCAGGCCGGGCTCCAAAAACGGCCTGCCTGACGCCCTCTCTAGGCAGTTCACCCCCGTGGAGGCTGAGGAGACGCCCCACACTATCCTGCCCAGGTCGTGCGTCCTCGGTGCCATCTCTTGGGACATTGAAGACAAGATCCGGAAGGCGCAGGAGGTGGAACCTGATCCTGGCGGCGGACCGGAGGGAAGACTGTTCGTCCCATCTGCGGTCCGAGGAGAGGTCATCCACTGGCTCCACACCTCCCGGCTCACCTGTCATCCCGGCACCTCTCGGATGATCAGCCTCCTCCAGCGGTCCTTTTGGTGGCCAGGCCTGCGGAGGGATGCAGCCCGCTACGCCCGGGCTTGCCCAATCTGTGCCACCAGCAAGTCGGGAAATGCCCCCCCAGCGGGTCTGCTCCAGCCTCTGCCCGTCCCCGGCAGGCCCTGGTCGCACATCGCACTGGACTTCGTCACCGGACTCCCCGTTTCCAACTCCTTTGACACCGTCCTGACCATTGTGGACCGTTTCTCCAAGGCGGCGCACTTCATTCCCCTGCGGGGTCTCCCTACTGCCCTGGAGACGGCGGGCCTCCTCGTCCAACACGTGGTCAGGCTGCACGGGATTCCGGTGGACGTGGTCTCGGACCGGGGCCCCCAATTTTCGTCCGAGGTTTGGAGATCCTTCTGTAACGCCATCGGAGCCAAGGTGAGCCTCTCCTCCGGCCATCACCCCCAGTCTAACGGGCAGTGTGAGAGGACCAATCAGGAGCTGGAGGCTGCGCTCCGCTGTGTTACCAGATCCAAGCCGACGTCCTGGAGCAACCATCTCGCCTGGGTGGAGTATGCCCACAACACCGCCCGCTCTTCTGCAACGGGGATGTCCCCCTTCAAGGCGTCCCTGGGTTACGACCCCCCGCTGTTTCCAGCGCAGGAGAACGAGGTGACTGTCCCCTCCGTTAGGGCGCACCTTAGGCAGTTCCGCTCCACCTGGGCTGCCGCGCGTCATGCGCTTTTACGCACAGCGGAGCGCAACAGGACCGTGGCGGACCGGCACAGAAGACCTGCCCCGGCGTACAGAGTTGGGCAACTCGTGTATGTGTCTACCCAGGACGTCACATTAAAAGGCGAGAGGAGGAAGCTGGCACAGCGATTCATGGGTCCCTTTCCCGTCACCCGGATCATCAACCCGGTGGCTGTGCGCGTGGCTATCCCCCCCTCCCTCCGCATCCATCCCACTTTCCATGTGTCGAGGGTGAAACTGGCAGTCACTGACCCCCTTTGCCCTCCTCCTGCAGCGCAACCCGCGCCCCGGATGGTTGGTGGCCATCCGGCCTGGTCCGTCTCCTCCATCCTGGACTCCCGGCGCCGAGGCCGTGGGTTGCAATACCTGGTGGACTGGGAGGGCTATGGGCCCGAGCATCGGCAATGGGTGCCCCCGTCGTTTGTGTTGGACCCATCGCTCATCGCGGACTTCCACCGAGCGCACCCGGATAAGCCATCGCCAGGAGGCGCTGCTAGAGGGGGGAGTACTGTCACGCCGCGCCATTCATCAGCGGCGCCACCTGCTCACGCACCTGCCAATCATCAGCGGCGAGGGATAAAGGCCGTCTCGCCCGGAGGCTCGGCCTGAAGCCGTCAGACTTCGTCCCTCACCGTTGTGAGCATACTTCCCTTCAGCGTAACCATTTTGGTAAGAAGATCGCTTACCTTTTCTCTTCAGTCTTCTCCCCTGTGCACAGGTGGATTTCCCAGCGGCGGACATCTCCTCTCCATCGCCCAATCCTCGCTGCTGCACGGAGCTCTCCAGGTGGCTGTCTTCCGGGCTTCACCCCCTTGTTGTGCCAGCTGTCCTGACCCACCAAGTAAGTCCTTCTCTCGCCATAAATTCCTCCTGTGTTGGTGTATGCCCGTCACCCTCTCCCTGTGCTCTCTCCATAGGGTTGCTCGGCTGTACGGTCACCTGCCTCTGTGCCTGGAGCAGACACCATCACCAACACATTTACATCCCGCAGACACGCACTCATTCACTCCTGTTGTTAATAAACTCTTTGAACTACTCTAAGCCTGTGTGTGTGCGTCTCCTGAGCCGTGCGTTATGTCAATAATGTCTTTTTCCTCCATTTCTTTAGCACCTGTCTTAATTTCTGATACTGACTAGGGGGTACACGCCTGTATGGGAGTCTGAATGGTTTATCATCAGATAAATGTATGCGGTGTACAAAGCCCTTAGCTTCTCCGCAGTCTAGGTGGTGGCGTGAAAAGACATCCTTGTACTGAAGTACCAAGTCAGCCATTCTCTTTTTGCAGTCCTCTGACACTTGGCATGAATTAATGTCTATGTCACAAAGCCCCACTGACTTGAGTTTTTCTTTTACAGACTCCATACCAGCATCACATGCCATTGTAGACTGTGTGTAACAGGTCACTGGTACACTAGACTGTTCAGCTGCGTCCATGTCTTCAAGGGCTACACATGTGTAGACGTCGGCTAGCTTCGCATTGCGCCGTAACAACACAGGCTTGTTGGACGTGTTGATGAGTTTGAGCGGGACCCACCTGTCACCCCACATAGGAGTTACAATCTTAGCTACTAGGACACCCCTAGGAGCTGAACGAGAAGATGTGGGCTCTGTCATGACTGTACTGCCTGGAGATACAACAGTGTCTTTAGGCAATTTACCCCAAACAAGGTACTCACGCCCAGGTTCAAGGTAGGTGGCTGAGTTACATCTGACAGTACCAATTTTGTCAGGAATGTCATTTCCTTTCCAGGGGTTCAAACCAGTGAGCATAGACAAGAACTGCTCAGCTTCCGGTTCTGCAGTTGGGCAGGGGCTAGACACTGTTTTCCAATAGGACTTGCATTGTTTCGAATGGTGTAGGATGTGCTTTATTACATTGGTACCAATAATCAACTCATCATGCTGACCACAGACAACCAGAGTGGGGACCAGCATTTTACAACCATACACCTCCATCACAATGTCAAAAGCACTCTTTGGCCTGACACGCTGTCCACCACACCCAACCAGCATCACATTCACATCAATCTGGTTCTCATTTGTTATCACTCCAGCAGTTCTCAGTTTCTTCTCTGCATCCTCGTTGATACTGCAGGCCATGGAGCCGCTGTCCAGCATGCCGTCAATTATCACTGCACCACCAAAAGCTACTGGTGTGTAGAAAAGGCTGGAACTATTGCCAATTATGTGAATATTCTGATACACAACAACTACATCATCGCATGAGCTTCTCACTGATGCAAAAATCGACTCAGCATCAGATGTGTCACTGCAGTGGGAGCTTGAGGTGAGACCTGCACTGCCTCCCTCCAAGTACAGGTCAGTTAGTTTCCCTGAGACTGAGAAGGAGGCTGACAGTTGTTGTTGGGACAGGCCAGTCTGGTATGACCAGGGAAAAGACAGGTAAAACACAGTTTCTCAGACATGCAATGTGAAATGGTGGAGTGACGTGTGTCATTACAGACCACACAAGTTGCTTCCCTGGGGCGTCTCTGACGAGGGGCATGTTTAAATCTGTTGCTCTCAGTCGGGTGAGGAAATGTACACTGCTGCAACTTCTCCATCATTTCCTGAAACATATTAACCATGCGACCAAGGAGCCTCTCCTCTGACTGTTGGAGATTTTGAGCAACAACCGGCACACTGGCACAATCTGAGCTGAGTGTATTTGGGGTAGGGTCAGAGATGGGGAATGTAGAGGGACCCTGACATGTAAACTGTCGGGTTTGAGGAAGTGAAGAGGAAATGACTGGGGTGTGGCACTGTTCTGGCATGTTCATGGCTGAAGATGGCAACCTGGGTTTGTCAGATGTTACAGTAGCTGTGTGACTCATTAGCTGTGGACCATCAGGCGCTCTGGCACTAGCTCTAACCTCTCTCTGATAATCGTCAATTCTCACTGAACATCACGTGAGGTCCATTCATGAGGTGGTTTCCACTTCAAGGTGCAAGACAGATCGGGATCAGGACAATTTTTGACGAACATGATAGCAACCTCTTTGCTCATGTCCTCAGTCTGCTTGCCTTGTCTACGCAGGCCCTCGAGAGCCAGGTCTGCTGCTTTGTTCAGCCTTATCCAGTAGTCCACTGGGTTTTCTCTGTGCCTGGGCAGGGTTGCATAAACATCTGCGAGCGGAAGACATGAGGAGGCATCACAGAAGTAACGGAGAAGAACATCGTAAATTATTTCAGGTTCCTTTTTAGCATCTAGCTCCAGGTCACTACGCAGGGCAACTTTCACAACATCTTTGGCTTTGCCCAATAAATGACTCATTATTTCTCCTGCTTGCTCACACACAGGAATCTCTCTCTTCTTGAGGTCAGTCTTAGTCAAGTCAATCCAGTCCCGAACTGAATATTTGTTAGTACAGTCACCTCTAAATGTTCGTAGTTCTCTGTCTGACTTAACATGGACAGTCACATGTGGAGGGTCATATTTGGTAACATCACAATGTGCAGTTCGATCAGTAGGAGAAGTCTGGTTGTCATTGGTCATATTCACAACACCAGCAGACATTAATTTAGTAACTATAGACTCACCAATTTGAGCACCAAGCTGCCCCACCATATCTGTAAATTGTTCAATGGCACCAACATTACTGCAGGGTGTGGAAACATGAGGACCTTCACTCATGAACTCACCAACAGGAATACAACCTGGGCTCTGACCTAACCCCGTATCCCCACCACTGTTCATAAATTTTGAATGTCCCACATCTCTACTATTAGTAATATCGCTGCGCCAAATACCTCTTCCTTTTGGCAAAACCGGTGTTGTATAATTATCCATGTCTCTTTTTTTTTTTTTGAACTACTTTACACAGTGAAATTTACTTACGTTGTGACTAACTCCAAAATAAAGTGGCATATATCACAGTACAGAATCACAATTACTACTACTTCAAACACCATAAATGTACTGTGGGTAATCAGTTAAAATGTATTTCAATGGTCCTGTATATGTCTGACCACATATACGTCCCAGCGTAGACCTAAGTAGGCGATGCAGCATCCACGGTGACCGGCGTCGAGCTGATCTGAAGATCTAAGGGTCACTGGCACCAGGTGTAACGAATCACGTCACCAGTGTAACGGATCTCGTCACAAGCGTAACGGTTCTTCTTTTTGGGGCACCCTTAAGCGGCCGTGATCGGGAACATCAAAACAAGTGTGTGTGCAGCATAGGGACCACGATGACACCAGACTGCTGTTTCCACAATTTATTTCTGTAGACGAAATAAAACAAAATGCATCACGCTCCGTCTGTACCTCGATCCCACACAGGCTCCCACAGCAAAGCAACGCGATACTGTGTGGGAAAGGAGCTCTAAAATAATTTTACAATACAAATAAAAAAAATAAAAATAAAACACATTTCAAATAATAAGATTTTTCAAAAACACACATACCTGTAGACGAAATAAAACAAAATGCATCACGCTCCGTCTGTACCTCGATCCCACACAGGCTCCTACATTAACAAAACATAAATTACACAATGACACAGGCTGCTGGAGTCACTACAGAACCTATATTGGCGCGAAACTCTAAAATGGCGCCCACCGGACTCCCAATGTGCGCCGAAACACCCACAAAACTCTCATTTACAACACAAACAACAAAAAAAATACACTACAGTGACATGTCAAATTAATAACGAACAATTACAAACCAAGGTTACAGTTTAAATGATAAGACTAACGAACGATACGATTATTTAGTGCCAGCAGCGTTTGGACACAACTTACCCACAGCAAAGCAACGCGATACTGTGGGGAAAGACTAAACTACCAGAGCCTCGAAGGTACAGGAAGAGCGGATGTGAGAAGTGTACTGCCAAAATAAAACACTCAAGTAAAATAAAATTCACAATATAAAGAAAAACATAACTGATAAAAAGAAATACTTAGAGTACATTTTTGACTCCGTTACACCAGTTCGGGGTGGCGGAGATCGATTTTTTGGGGCACCGCGTCTCCCCAGAAGGGGCAGTTCCGCTACCGGACAAAGTGCGCATAGTGGCAGATTTTCCACAGCCACAAACGGTCAAAGCACTACAGGAGTTTTTAGGAATGGTGAATTTTTATAACCGTTTCCTCCCCCACGCAGCGCAGCTCATGCAACCATTATATGCCGTGCTTAAAAAACAAAAACCCTCAAATGCAATCGAACGGTCCCCGGAGCGGGAGCGCGCATACTCGGAGGTAAAAAAAGCCCTTGCAGACGCTGCGTTGTTGGCTCATCCAGACCCAACGGCCCGCATAGCGCTCACCACTGATGCGTCGGATTTGGCCATAGGGGTGGTAGTGGAGCAGCACGTTGCCGGGGTTTGGCAGCTGCTGGCCTTTTTCAGCAGGTCCTTGCGCGAGGCCAAGCGAAAATACAGCGCGTTTGACAGGGAGCTGTTAGCGCTCCACTTAGCCATTCGCCACTTCCAATTCTGGCTAGAAGGTCGGCGTTTCACTGCGTTTGTCGACCACAAACCGCTCACTTTTGCGATGGCCAAAATTTCGGAACCATGGTTGGGCTGGCAGCAGAGGCAACTGGCCGCAATTTCGGAGTTTACGACTGATATTCAACACGTAGCGGGTAAACTCAATGTAGTGGCAGACTGCCTCTCTCGCACGGTAACCGCACCAGTCCGCGCAGAGCTAGATTATACTACCGCGGCCGTGGAGCAAGATAACAGCGCGGAGGCGCACGCAGCCCCAGTCCACGTGGGGATAGATTATGCAACCATGGCAGCGGATCAGGGTAGCGATGCGGACGTGTGCACGCTCCAGTCGGGACCAACAGGGTTAAGGCTGGAGAACAGGAGGCTGCAAAATGGTATGCCCCCCCTAATCTGCGATGTCTCTACTGGACAACCGCGTCCAGTGGTGCCGGCCGCATGGCGCCGCCGCGTTTTTGACTAGATTCTCTCCCTGGCGCACCCAGGGGTGCGTGCGTCGGTAAAAATGGTAGCAGAGAAGTTTGTTTGGCCGAGCCTGCGCAAGCACGTTAAAGAATGGGCAAGAGCCTGCATGGCTTGCCAGTGGGCCAAAATACACAAGCACACAAAAGCCCCTTTAGAGCCGTTTCACATCCCGGCCAAGAGGTTTGATCATGTGCATGTCGACCTCGTAGGCCCCCTACCGTCGTCGCAAGGGTACACACATCTTTTGACAATGGTGGACCGCACCACGCGTTGGCCGGAAGTGGTCCCACTAGCGTCAACCACAGCTGCAGAGGTGGCCCGCACGTTTTTAACGGCTTGGGTAGTGCGTTTCGGGGTCCCATCGGATATTACGTCCAATAGGGGACCTCAAGTTGTGTCCGAGCTTTGGTCAGCGATGGCCCACAGCTTAGGTGTGACAATTCACCGCACTACCGCTTACCACCCCCAGGCTAATGGTTTATGCGAGCGTTTTCATAGATCATTGAAAGCAGCCCTCAGAGCGTCGCTTACGGATGCAAATTGGGTAAACAGACTACCATGGGTTTTATTAGGGTTGCGTTCTGCACCTAAAGAGGACTTAAAAGCCTCCCCAGCTGAGTTGGTCTTCGCACAACCACTCCGGCTGCCAGGAGAGTTTCTTCCAGATAATCCGGCGCCAGGGCATCCCCCTGCTCAGCGGTCACTGAACGACACGGGAACGGACATGCTTCTGGGCCTCGTTCATCACACTTTTCCGCGTGTTTTTGTGCCCATATCTTTAAAAAATGCTGAGTTTGTTTTTGTCAGGCACGAGGCTCAGCGCCCAACCCTGCGACCACCTTACGATGGCCCATATAGAGTGCTGGAAACAGGTGATAAGCATTTTTTGCTAGATTTGGGGGACAGGAGGGAAACAATTTGTATAGACAGACTGAAACCTGCTTTTGTGATGACCGATGAAACTGTGCAAGTGGCGAGGGCTCCTCGACGCGGCAGACCCCCCAAGGAGCATGCCCCAGAGCCCCCGCAGGGATCAACTAACAGTTCTTATCCTCAGATAGCAGATTCACTGCAAGATGGCGCCGCAGGAGCGGCGAAGCCCGCTTACAGCAAGTTTGGAAGGTGGTTGAAGCCCAGACAGCATATGGACTGATGTTGTGGTTTTATCATGTTGTGTGGACTATATTGTATTGTTTTATCTTCGACGTTTGGGGGGGGTTATGTGGCACACATATTTGAGATGCTTAGACTGCATATGTATAGCACATTGATTGAGATGCTTAGACTGCATATGTATATTGTGGTACCTCACGTCTTAGAAGGAACAATAAGTCTGGACCTCCTGGGGATAACAGTAGGAGGTGGAGGTGCCTTTAGAAATGACTCTGAAAAGACTTCCTGACCTCCAGGGGTTAGGTGGAGGAAGAAGAGACCTGGGGGAGACGTATTGTCTATGGGGGGTTGAATGACAATGTGATTCTGTACTTTGATGTCCCGGGTATAAAAAGGGGGGATTTGAGAAGTTGGTCCTCTTTTCTGTTTGAGAGGACGTTGGAGACGTGTGATGTTCAATAAACCTGAATTGAGAAATAAATTCAGCCTCTTCATTTCACGTTCTCCACACCCACTGGTATTTATAGGGCGGTGCAATGGCGGAAGAGGAAGTCACCGCTAGTACACCGCACGTCATAATAAAACCCACAATACTATCACATCACAGGTTATGCAGACAAATGTATGGGACAAAGCAGATACTTTGCTTAAGTGTTAGCAATACATAGCCAATAAGATTTGCTGACACTCCATCCATCCCTCTATCTATCTTCTACCACTTTTCCGGGGAACCGGGTTGTGGAAGCAGCAGCCCAAACAAAGAAGCCCAGACTTCCCTCTCCCCAGCCACCTGGTCCAGCTCTTCAGAGAGGAAACCAAGGCGTTGCCAGGCCAGGCAGGAGACGTATTCTCTCCAGCATGTCCTGGGTCTGCCCCGGGATCTCCTCTCACTAGAACGTGCCCGAAACACCTCAAATGGGAGCCACCTCAACTGGCTCCTTTTTTTTTTTTTTTGTAACTTAGATTTTTATTCATTTTTCATCATATATAATGCATTCAGATCACATTCTACATTTAAAAAACAAAGGGGTTAGGGTAGGGAAAAAGAAAAAAAAAAATTTAAAAAAAATTAAAAAAAATTAAAAAAATTAAAAAAAATAAATAAATAAAAAATAAAAGGGGGGGGGGACAAATGTTGGAGCATCAAGTTTTTAGTTTCCATCTCTTAATTCTTCTGGTTTTTTCAGTGTCTTTGGTTATTCTTTCAATTTCTGCCTCGTTGTTGCACTTTGTAGTGTGTCCATTTCCGCCATTTTTTCTCCCATATTCCTTCTTGCATTCTTCGTCGATATGTTAGTTTTTCCATCATACGTATGTCCTCAACAATGTCAGTCCATTGTTCTTGGTCAGGAAGAACTTCTGATCGCCATTTTTTTGTGATAGTTTTTTTACATGCAATCAACAAGATTTTAACTAGATATCTGTCCTCAGCCTGTATAACATTGTCTTTTTTAAGATCACATAAGTACATCAGGTTACAGTTCATTGGTATATTATATCCTAATATCCTCTGTATTGTCACATGCATAGATTTCCAAAATGATGATATTTTGTAGCATTTCCAAAACATATGTGAGTGGTCTGCATTTTGAGCCCCACATCCCCTCCAGCATAGAGATTGGGTATTTGTATATTTTCCTTGAATCTGTGGTGTAATGAAAAAGCGAATCAGGTTTTTCCATCCAAATTCCCTCCATGTCCTTGAATTTGTTGATGTGTGTTGTGTTTTCCATATTTCCTGCCAGCTTTCTTCTGTTATGTTTAAATTGAGCTCTTTCTCCCATTTCTCCTTTATATAGTTACTTGTATGATTGTTTGTCATAAGTTTCTGATATAGTTTTGAAATAATTCTTATTTTATTTCCTGCATATGAGCTTAAAATGAGTTGTATAATCTCGTTCACATCTGTTTGGAGGTTATGCCTAATCTTCTTCAAATAGTAATCTCTCATCTGCAGATATCTGAAAAATTCCGATCTTTCTAATTTAAATTTTCTCCTGATATTTACAAAGCTCCCAAGATCTTTTTTTCCGATATTGCCCCATGCTGTGATTCCCTTGTTCACCAGGTTTTTGTATCCCCTATCTTGTTTTGCCGGTTCAAACTGACTGTCAAATGCTACCCATTTCAATAGTTTTATGTCTTCCCTTATATTATATTTTTGTACTATTTTATACCACAGTTCTAAAGTAAATTTAGTGATTGGGTCTATTTGTTTGATTTGCTTATATGCATCTTTATCTCCTATTATGCTTTGTACTGGGAGTCCCTCAATTTCCTTTTCCATTTCTTTCCATTTTGCCTCATATCCCTCGTCGCACCAACATATGATATATCTTATTTGTGCTGAGTAGTAATATTCCTTTAGACTCGGTAGGCCCATGCCTCCTTTCTCTTTTGGTAATTGGAGGGTTTTATATTTCACTCTTGGTTTTTTACCTCCCCAAACAAATCTCGATATCATCCTGTCCCACTTTGAGAATTGGGCATCTGGAATCTCTGTTGGTATAGCCTGGAAGAGGTAAAGTAATCTAGGTTGTATGCTGATTTTGACTGTCTCAATTTTTGAATTCAGATCCATATTTAAGATTGACCATCTATCAATATCTTTTTTTATTTCTTGTTCCAACCTATCATAGTTTGCTTTATATATTTTGCTTAGGTCTTTAGGTATGTTCACTCCAAGGTATTTTATTTCTTTTTGCTTCCAGTTTAGTTTGATCTTATCAGTTATCTGGTTTAGAGGGTTATAGTGGAATGTCAGTATTTGTGTTTTTGTTATGTTTATCTTGTATCCTGATAATTTTCCAAAATTTTCTATCAAGTTCATCATTTCCATTATTGATTTTTCTGGTTGTTCGAGGTAAACTATAATATCGTCTGCAAATAGCCCAATCTTGTGTTCCGCCCCCTTTATTGTTACACCTTTTAATTTCTTATTTTGTCGTATCGCTTGAGCCAATGGTTCTATGAACAGAGCAAACAAGGTGGGCGATAAGCAGCATCCCTGCCTAGTTGATCTTTGTATATTTACTTTGTCTGTTAAGCTACCATTTATCTTGATTCTTGCCACAGGTTCTTGATATAGCGTCCTTATGCATTGTACTGATTTTTCGTTAAATCCAAAGCGCTCCAGTACACTATATAGGAATTTCCAGTTAACCCTGTCAAATGCTTTTTCTACGTCTAAACTCATTATTACTGCGCTTTTCTTTTCTTTATGTATTTGGTTAATTATATGTATTGTTCTCCTGATATTGTCATGTGTTTGGCGTCCCTCTATGAATCCAGTTTGATCATCTTCTATCAATTCCGTCAAGAATGTCTTTATTCGTTTACATATAATTGTTGTGTATATTTTATAATCTACATTTAATAAAGAGATTGGTCTATAGTTTCCGCATTGTTCTTTATCTTTCCCTGGTTTTAAAATAACTGAAATGATTGCTTCGTTCCATGATGGAGGTATTTTGTTGTTGTTCAGCGTCCAATTAAATGACTTTAGGAGTTGTGGCATGAGTTCTTCTATAAACAGTTTATAAAACTCAGATGGGTATCCATCACTACCTGGGGATTTACCATTTTTAAGTGACTTAATCACATCTCTGATCTCTTGTGTTGTTATTTCTGCTGTTAGTTTTTCATTTTGTTGATTTCCTATTGATGGCAAGTCCAATGTGTCTAGAAATTTTTTGATATCTTTAGTATTTGTTTCTTCAGGTTGCGAGTATAGTTCTTGATAGAAATTATGGAAAATTTCTTCGATGTTTTCTGGGTTAACTGTGGTTTTATTTGTGGTGGGGTCTTTAATCTTGTATACATTATTCATTGTTTGTTGTTTTCTTAACCGTTTTGCCAGCAGTTTTGTGGCTTTTGGCCCCGTTTCATAATATTTTTGCTTTAGATATCTATTTTTCCTTTCAATTTCATCCATTTGTGTTTCTTTTATCTTTGTTTTTTCTTCTTTAATTTCTTGATATATTTTTGGATCATTTGTGCTTTGATGTTTACGTTCTAATTCCTTCAGTCTCTCACATCTTTGTTCATACGCTTCCAGTTTAGTCTTATTTGCTTTTCCTGTTTCAACAATTAATTTACCCCTTAACACGGCTTTTAGTGCGTCCCATAGTATTGTTGGGTCCATTTCTTCATTGTCATTCTCTTGGATATATTCGTTTATGTTTATTTTTATTCTTTCTTTCATTTTCTCATCATTTAACAGTCCTACGTTAAGTTTCCATGTTGTTTGTCGTTTTCTATTGTTTAAATATATTTCCATGTATATAGGATTATGATCTGATATTTCTGCCCCTCCAATCCAACAATTTCTCACCCTGTGTCTGTCACCTTCATTCATAAGGAAGTAATCTATTCTAGAGTGTACTTTATGGGCTGCTGAATAATGTGTATAGTCTTTTTCGAGTGGGTGTAGGTCCCTCCATATGTCTACCATACCCATTTCTGCCAGTGAGGTTCTTATGAACTTTGTTACATGTTTTTTTGTCTTCTTAACACTTGTTGTGTCAACTTCATGATCCATGACAGCATTTAAGTCTCCTCCACAAATTAGGACTCCTTCACTGTGTGTTGCTATGAGATCAAACAGATGTTGAAAAAAACCCTTGTCACTTTCTGGTGGGGCATAGATGTTCACTAATGTAATCTGCATACCATCTATTCTTCCCTTTATTATTACATACCTGCCTTCTTTATCCTGGATTTCCTGTTCACTTTCAAATTGTATTTTGTTTGAGATTAGTATCATAACCCCCCTTTTAGCTCCTCCCATAAATGAACTGTAGTAGGAGTTCTTATAGCCAAATCTCTTTAGTTTCACATGTTCTGCCTTGCTCAAATGTGTCTCTTGCATAAATATAATTTCAGCTTTTTCCTTCTTGAATTTTCTTATTATTCTTTCCCTTTTAACAGGTGAGTTCAGACCATTCACGTTTAGTGTCATTATCTTAAGATTTTTACCCATATTCATGTTTTTCCATTTTTTTAACTTGTGCTCCTAGCCCCTTTAATAACAAAAATAACACATATTTATATAAAAACACATTAAAAAATCTCGACCTCCGTACTTTGGGCCTTTCTTCTGCCCACTGGTCCCTGTTGGTGGGTGGGGGGTTTGTCTTCACAGAGTGAAGGGCCCTCCCTAGACTTCTAATTACTATCAAAGTAATAGTCATAAGTCTAGAAATGTCCAACAAATATCACTTAAACCTCTCCTAGCCGTCTGTTTCTCTTTTACCTTGTCTTCTTGGCCTTCATTTCTTCTGTGCCTTTCTTAATCTTTGTTATGATCTAGGCTTTCAGTTGAAAGCCTTGTAGCTTGTCCTGGGCCCGCTGCTCTACGTCTCTCCCCCTTCTTCCGCCGTTCACTTGTCTCCACTCCGTCTGTCGTGGTGCGTTCAGGGCCGCCGCTGCTCCAGCCGTCTCCTTCGGCACGCTCACCTCAAGGCCCCGCTCCATCATATCCCGCGCTGCCTCTTCGGCCGTGTTGTAGGTTCTTGTGCCTTCCTCCCAATGAATCCTCATTTTCGTTAGCGGCGTTTGGAATCTAATTTTTTTCTCTTTCAGCGTTTTTTTTAATGTTGGCATATTTCTTCCGCTGCTGCACGATTTCTGTCGGGTAGTCATGGTCAAAAAATACCTGTTTGTCGCCGATTCGTATCTTTTTTTTCCATGCTTGCGTCAGGATTCTTTCCTTTATGTCATATTTCACAAAGTTTACCACAACTGACCTGGGTGTAGCGTTTGTTTTCGGGTTCTGTGCCGGTGTTCTGTGCGCCCGTTGAATCTGCAGATCCGTTTCTCCGGGTATTTCCAGTTCTTTTTTTTAAGAACTGATCCATGAATTTTGTCATCGAGTTGCCTTCAATGCCCTCCGGAATTCCAAAGATGCGCATATTGCTTCGTCTGGATCTGCTCTCCAAGTCGTTTATTTTCTCCTGCATCCTCTGCGTTTGCGTCGTCAGGGTCTGTAGTTGTTCGTTTGCCTCGCTTTTCCAATCTTCTAGTTCCGAAATTCGGGTCTGCGCTTCTGTCATACACGCCCGCTGGGAGCGCAGCTCCTCCATGTTTTCCGTTAATTTACGCTCCATTTCTCTTCGGAGGTCCATGATTTCCTCCTTAATTTCTTTTTTCAGTTCCTCCTTAAGAGCCGCTAAATCCTGTTGTAGCTGTCGCTTGAATTCTCTTAACTCTTCACCCAAACTGGCGATGCCAGTGTTCATGTTGTCGAGTCTGGTGTCCTCCATTTTCTCTGCTGTAGACATCTCGTTTTTTTGGGCTTTGCGTACAGCGGTTTTTCCTGCGTTGTTGGAGAGGAATTCTTCAATTTTACCCTGTTTTTGTCCTTGTGCCCGGTTCCTTCGTGTTTTCATCCCTTAGTTTATTGATCCGTTTATGTCGAGTTGGCCATTTACCGATGATTTTTAATCCGGCTAGGGAGAGCTCTTTGTTTAAGTGTTATGTCTCTCCGCCATCTTCCCGGAAGTCTCAACTGGCTCCTTTTGATGTGGAGGAGCAGAGGTTCTACTCTGAGCCTCTCCCGGATGACTGAGCTCCTCACCCTACCTCTAAGGGTGAGTCCAGCAATCCTACGGAGAAAGCTCATTTCAGTCGCTTGTATCCATGATCTCGTTCTTTCAGTCATTATCCAAAGCTCATGACCATAGGTGAGGGTAGGAACGTAGACTGACTGGTAAATTGGCAGCTTTGCCTTAGAGCTCAGCTCCCTCTTCATCACAACAGACCGGTACAACGTCCGCATCACTGCAGATGCTGCTCTGAGCCATCTGTCAATCTCCCACTCCATTCTTCCCTCACTCGTGAATAAGACCCCGAGATGCTTAAACTCATCCACTTAGGAACTCATCCCCAACCTGGAGAGGATAAGCTCCTGCCTCTTGTTGGCACACAGTTCTGGTAAAAGTGAGCCCCCAGAGTATTAGTATTAGTAGCAGATGTAACTCTAAGAGCTCCTTTATAAGCATAAACCTGTGAATAGTTGCCGAGGTGCATAGTAACTTCTTCAATTTACTCAGCTAAATACACTCAACAAACTTTTTTTTCCACAAAGAAGCTCTTTAATGGGTAGTTTTAAAGGGGGGTACTTTGTACTCTTTTGTACTCTTCAGTGTATAAAGAAACAAGAGGTCACTGTAGTGTTGACCTTGAGTTCCAATCTATAAAATCATTCTTTGCTGAAGAAAAATTTTTCAACTCAAAAGTCTGGTCATGAACTGCTTCTCTCACCCAAGGACCAGAGCTGTAGCACTATCCATTGGCCATAAAGTGGAAGTTAATCCCTTCTCCGGGGCTTAGTCATTCTCCGTTTTCTGCTCTTTGGCAAAGAAATGTTTCAATCGACAGGTTTATGGTTGATATAATCCAGACTTGGGAGTCAAGATTCTCCAGTAAACAACCAGACAGTTTTACAGTGCCATCTGGTGGATGAATCAGGAATATATTTTTTTTTTTCTCTTAGCAGTGGAATTTATGCATTATGGACAAATAAATTAATTAATATTCTTTCTCTCAAGACAGTGTCACTACTGAAGACATGGTTGAACTCTTGGGATGGACAACTTGATTTCAAATGCTTTTATTGATGTGATTTGATATTTGTTGCTTTATTTTCAGGAAGAAATTAATTTTTGCACACTTACTATGACAAATTAATTATAATTACAATGTAGAGACATTGTATGTTCCCTTACTATTGAGTAGAATATCTTAAAATTAACTAAAAAAAAACTAAAGTTTAAGGAATTTATGCTTTATTCAGCAACATATGTGTCTTGGGTGGGCGGGGGGGGGGGGGTCTCACTTCTCATATCAAATGTCTCTCCCCCTTCTCTCCTCTGCCTGTGAGAAACCTGATCCTCAGAAATTTAAACTGACCAACGGGCTCCTAAACTTATCTTCATTGCCTTTTTAGTCAGTTTATGACTTCTTCCAAACAAAGAAGCTCAAATTGTAATTGGTTCAGCCCAGTTCCATGAAATTCAGTGAGATTCTGCAACACCCGAAAAAAAACTTTCCTTTGTTTCAATTTTGGGGCGGTGGTCAAGCTGTTAGGAGCATTTTCTGCTCTTCCTTTTTTTTTTCCTATCTTCAAGTAGGCCCAGAGCCTCCCATACTCTGCAAAAATTCCTTTTCTTTTCTTTAAAATTCACTTTTTCCTTATTTTAATCCTTTTCTTTAAATCACCGTGTAAGAAGATTTTGTTTGATTTTTCTTTTAAGCTTAAACCAACTCATTCCAGCCACGAAACTTTGGAAGAAACGGATCTGTGGCGTGTTCTTGTCCCAGTTTGAATTTCTGATGGGACTTTGTACAATAAACTAATTCCTTCTTCAGTGAATAAGAGAAGACCTCGCCCAGCTTGCTGAAGAATGGCCCGATTGTGATCTCAGGAGCACGGCCTTGTGGGAGAATCTGTCTATCAGCCTCTCTATCAACAGAATCCACGGACATCCAGCTGAATTAAGGTTGGGACGTGGGAGCCCTGCTGCCACCAGGGACGTGATCTGACTCTGTGACTGACGGTCTGTTGTTTAATTTAAACTAAATTCTTCAGAATATTCCTGGTATAAATTCTTTAAACTTAATTTCATGCAAACCTCCATCAGAATTTCAAAATGCATTTTGTCCTTTCATTGATGTACGTTCTTTTCAGAGTAGCACCAATTTTCCATTTTTATAAATAGTTTAATCATCATTTTCTTCATAAAATTGCATCCACTTTTCTTAACCAATGTTATTTTATGGTCTTACAATTTCCAGTATACTGACAAGTTAAACTAGGATTCTTTGGTTCCACAAATATTTGATTGACAAGTAATAGCCTATGGTGCCCATGATACATGTTGAATTCTCTGTTTTAAAGTTATCCAAATATGTTAACCTATTATGATATGTCTCATTAAACCATTGAAAGACATATGGGAGTTACTGTTTGATTTCATGTCCATCTTCTTGATTATCAGCAGACAAGAACTCACAAGGGTTTGGGGGTTTTTTTTTGTTTGTTTGTTTTTTTAGACTGATTCATAACCCGTACAAATAAAGAATTGTTAATAAAATTGTCCATTATCTAGACTGGTGCCCTACGAGGATATGAGTTTAATGAAAATAAACCTTCATTTCTACTCACATTCATATTTACATTAATACTTGTACCAACAATAAAATATCTATAAAATATCTATAAAACCCATAAATCCACTACAGCACTCAGAGAGTGCATACCTCTACCATACCTCATGCCTCTCTGTCTGTTAGAAGGATCATGGAAAGCTACTGGATGGATTTGGATGAAATTTTCACCAGAGGTGGCCCTATCTCCCTCCTATCTCACAAAGTTAAAGAAAGTGAAAAAAGTGATCCAGATTATCTCCAGAATTTAATGGATTCATCTGTAGCCCACCTCTGGTGAAAATCTCATCTAAATGCATAATCCTGCTAACAGACAGCCAGACAAACAAACACGCAAACACCGGACAAAACATCATGTCTTGGGCAGAAGTATACAATGTACATGTGTTCAGTTACATGTGGTCCTTCTCTTTCAGTTTTTAAACTTTTTTACCCCTTAGTCTCTAAAAGTCTGATAGGGTATGGTGGTCACCCTGCTGGGTGGATGGGTGGCAGTGGTGGTGGCAACACCTACCTTGTGAATGAGATGACTCGAGAAAAAAATGATGTAAGCTTTTCAAATCTATACCATATTTGTATCTAAGAAAAATCTTGGACAAGTTTGAATTTGGATGGCCTTGAACTCAAGGTCACCGGTCAGTTTTCCCAAAAACATTGTAAACATAACTCAGAAAAGAAATATGAATTTTAGCGACCCTGACCTTGACATAGGCTTTTCATATTGTCCCCATATTTGTATCTATGAAAAATCTGGGACGATTTCAATTTTGAAATTTATCATTATATGTTATACACTAATGCCAAAGGACACCTGGAGAATCTTTCAGATGTCTGACAATGCTTATGTTTCACCATATCTAAAGTAAATTTGCTGTACAACTGCTTGTGAAGAAATTGAATAATCCGTCCGTGTTCTAACCAAGCTGACATGGAGTGAGACATAGGTTGTCCTGGTCTATCAAATCATATCAACAGGGGCAATGTGAAGAAAAAAATAGCATACAGTCTTACTTCCTATAACCAGTTTAGAATTGTCTGCATGCCTGTGGACAGTTCTGTATTATTAGTGCAAAACAGTTTCTAAAAATTAATCATCCTTGACTTGGAGAAGGGAATAAACCACACAGATTGCTGTTTTTCAACTAGTTTAGAAACAATAGACAATTTGATTTTATTTCCATCCACATCACAGCTGAGTAAGATGTGAGTGCAATTCCATTAAAAGTAATTGCCTCATGTTTTGCATGCTTTTGTCTCGTGTGTGGTTTTTGGCTTGCAATTAAATGTCTAAAAAAACAATTCTGCAGGCACCTGCAGCCTGTTAAACCTGTGCAATCTGTGCAGAACAGCTTAAAAATAACTCAGCCTTCCTTTGGCCTTTCAGGGTGTGAGTCTTTGGGCCGCTGCCTTTCCCACGGGAGCTGCATCTGCTTGTCTGGAGACTACTTCTGCTTTTTTGACAGCAAGGTGTAATAACATTGTTTGCCTGTTAAGGCACAACTGAGCCCTGAGCAGTGAAGTAAACTTTGAATGTCCCCTCTAAGGAGCAGTATGCATCACAAAACATATGAGGTGGAATAATAGGGCAGTCTTAACTGTGCAAGAGATTTGGCAGCTGCATTTCTTTCCCTGTGTAGCTAAAATTGCCTCGCTTTCCCACTCCATACTCCACAAGGTGAAATAATATGATAATTCCTCCAAGGGCAAATCTGAATTCTTGACACAATACAAGGAGAGAAATCCTTAATTTTATGATCAAAGGCCAACATTTACTCAGCTGATGCTGGAGCAGTTGAGTGGGGGAAAAAGGAGAACTCTGAGATCGAGAGTGATTCTCAAGGATTTTATTCTGTGTTTTTCTGTGGTTCGAGTGTTGAGGTTCCTCCTTTCAGTCTTTCTGCTAAAAAGCCATTCCCTCAGGGCGTCTTACTAAGCCTGCACACACACTGCCACTATCTTGTGATCTCACTGCAAAAAGCACATGAAAGATCAGTCTCAAATGCACACATATGCACAGAGATTACTCCATTCACAGTATCTGCTATTGCACTCTATTCTTATCTCTGAACTGTTATCAGATCCCCGTACACCATAAGCTCTGTTGACATTTCACCCCCATTTCTGATGTAAAAGACTTCCAAGTCTTATTATATTCACCACATGCCTTGTGTTAATTTCAATACTCTGGCGGCCGTCTTTCAATTTCAGTCTGCCCTTTGCTATCATTTCACTGTTGCACCACAATCTCAGGCATGCACACACCTGTACTGTTCCAGTTTATCATATTACTGATGAATTAGGTGAACCTTATCAAGTCTCTGTTGGCACAAGTAGGTTCATTTTGTCTTCTTTTAATTATTTACCTTTTGTTCTTATTAAAGACAAAAATAGAAAGATGTTTTTACCTTCTTATAAGAAGGTAAAAACATCTCCTTTCTATTTTTGTCTTTAATAAGAACAAAAGGGGGAAGCGCGGTGGCGAAGTGGTTAGCACTGCGGCAGCACAGCAACTCGCCCTTGGCCGGAGGATCCTAGGATCCCAGCCTCCGACCAACAGTGATCTGTGTGGAGTTTGCATGTTCTCCCTGTGTCTGCGTGGGTTTACTCCGGGATTTCTCCGGTTTCCTCCCACATGCCAAAAACATGCAGGTTAGGTTAATTGGCATCAAAAACTGGGGATTCTAAATTGTCCTTAGGTATGACTGTGAGAGTGAATGGTTGTCTGTTTCTCTGTGTTGGCCCTGCGGTGGACTGGCGATCTGTCCAGGGTGTACCCTGCCTCTCGCCCTAAGATGCTGGGATAGGCTCCAGCTCCCCTGCGACCCGAAAAGGATTAAGTGGAAGAAGATGGATGGATGGATAAGAACAAAAGGTAAATAAGTCTCTCTGTTGTCATTCTTTGACATGATGATGATATCTAAATCTATCCCATTATTAAGGATCTTATGAATCAGGACTTACTTTTTACATTATACATTTCTCTTAGTTCGATACATGACAAATAGTGTGGAAGTATGGGGGAACACATGTAGAACAATCACAAATCCAATATTTTTTATTACAAAATGAAGCAATAAAAATTGTTTGTGGGACAAACTGAGCCAAAAACCTTCTGTTTATACAAATAAATGTTATAAAATTTAGAGAGTTAATAGCCTTTAAAATCTCACCAATCATATTTTTAATAAAAAACTACATCAAAAAATTGTTTAAAGTGAGAGAAAATATACCGTATATTTAAGGAGAATGTGAATGACCCAATAACCAAAGACAAGAATGGGAACACTTTATAACACAGCCCATGAAGCACTATGAAATTACACGGTATACCTTCCATGTACTTTCAGTAAAAGCATTAGTGTAAAACGGTGTTAGTACAGTGAAATATCAGGGTAACAAACACTGTGTGTGCGTGTGTGTGTGTTTTAATAATTACAGGGCATTTTCAGTGAAAACGGTGTAAAACAGTGTTAGAATTCAGTGTGAGAGATAGGCCTCAGCCTACACCTTATTCTGTTTGTACAGTTTTCTGTAATGCGGTGGCCCTCGCGAGCCACCATAAGACGCCAAAAGACACCGGTGAAGTTTGCACAATTTATTGTTAACAAAAGAAACACACAAAACAATGAGCCACGGTGGGCTAAAGCATACAATACTACATACGCGTGACCATGAGGCAAACAAGAAGCACACTTACAATCATAACCCAGGGATGGTCGATAAGCCAGACCATGAAGGCATAGTTGACGTCTGAGCCGAGGACCGCTCACTCAACATCTGGCAAAGAAGAATTCTTTGACGAGCAATCGTTGACGTTTCGTAGACGAGACTGCCGCATTATTCTGCTCCCAGAGCCCACTTAAATGCAGAGCTGCTGATGAGCCGAAATGCAGCACAGCTGTCAGACTTGACAGCATGAAGCCCCTCAGAGCGCTGTCACAATAAATGCTCGGGGAGCCGGAATGTACACACTACTGTCAAACCTGGTGAGAATGATGCATGGCTCAAGTGCGGACGAGATCGGCACTTGAACCATGACAGTACCTCCCCCGCAAGGGCGAGCTCCAAAAGCCCAATGATACCCAACCCCCCCTCCCCCGCCCCTCCAGGGTGGGCGGATGGGGGAGCAGGCCTGGAGGGAGAGGACCAGCAACAGAAAAAACACAATACTCCCCAATGCACAAATCATAATTAGAACAGGCACAAATGAGGCAATTACAGGGCACAGAAAACAGAGAATACAATACTCCATAATGCACAAAAACACACAGGGCGAGAAAAGAAAGAGAAAAAAAAAATCACAAGTTAAGCACATTACATCCCTCAGACAGAAGAGGGGAAAAATAAAACATGCTAACAAAGCAAAGAACACTGAGCAGAACTATCACACCGAATGACCTTTAACCTACACAACCCAAGAGGATGACGACAGCGTCATGAATGGCTCTTGCGAGCCATTAATAAGAGCCAAGGGCTAACCAGTGAGTTTGCATAATTTATTAACAAAGGGAAGCAACAAAGGAAATGAGCCTCGTGGGGCAAAAACACAAATAATACAAGAGAGCACTTACGAGTAACGATGAGGGAAGAGAGGAGGGCTGGAGCCGGACGTAGGGACTCCAGCCTAATCCACAACGAGAGGGATGTGTGGAAAGCGTGAGATCGCAGCCCTGAGCAAACAGAGCAGCTCCCTGAAATAGGGGTTGACAGCTCATCAGCTAATGAGCGATAATTGGCCTCCAGCCGTCCCGTGGTGCTTGGCTTCTGACAGCCGGAAGCACCGCCGAGACGCTGTCACAACAAAGGCCTGGCGGAGATGATGTATGGCCTGAGCGCGGACGACATCGGCGCTCAGACCATGACAGACAGGCAGAGTCCAAAAACAACGGGAACAGTTCCGGTGGTCTCCCTGCGTCCAATGGCCAACGGGTGATTATGGGAGAAAGTACATGATCGGGCGGCCTACCCCAGTCCCAGGCCCGGAAAGACAGAACCTCCGGCGGCCGAACCAGGTGGCCCAGTTGCAAGCACAGTATGTCAGGTGGCCGACCCAGGGCGCCGAACCGGCGAAACAGTTCCTTGGGTGGCCGACCCGCATCCCTCAGCTAACAGAACCGTGGGGAGACAACCGGCGGCGGCCTCCCTGGCGGGGGGAAGACATGGGAGAGCCAGACCAGACGTAGAGGCCCCCCAACGGCCCCCGGCGGTGATGAGCTGGGTTGGTGACTACAACAAGGGAGATGATGGTGACGACGAGCCTGCACAATGTCAGGTGGCAAAGGGTCTGCAGCTCCTCCACCGACCTTGACCCATACCGATGCTGCACTTGCGGCTGCACCCGTGTCGGACCCCGACTGGGTCGGCGCGGCACCGGTGACGACCTCCGACCCCGAACCTGGAACCTCCAGCACAGCGACTGTGACTGGCTCCTCACCGGTGACTCTGGAAGAAGGCTCGGAAGACAAGAAAGAACCGGGATCAGAATCACCGGTAGCGACAGAGCCCAGCGAAACGAGCTCAGGTGCAGCAGGCGGCTGCCCCTGACTCGCCTCCCCGAGAGGCAGGCAAAAATGCTCCAAGACAGAAAGGAAAAAAACAAGGTAGAGCACTTGCCTGCACTCGGGTTCTGTCGCAGTCCAGGACTTCATCGATCCAGGCTCAGGACGGATAAGTTCGTCATCAGGCTCCCGCTCGGCTACAGCGGGTTCCGCAGCCGGCATGATGGTCTCTGCAGTCTGAGGACCCTCCACGTCCATACCGATAACCCGCATGGCGTGGTGGCAGGGGACCCTCGCCCTGCTGGCTCAAACTGCTCCAACGTGGAGACCCGGGGACACTTCATCATCGGCGCAGGCTCCATGCTGCAGTCCGCTTTTCTCCTTTGCCCACGACGTGGCTGCGGGACTGGAACCAGGCTCTCCAGAACTGCAGGCCCCCTCCTCGTCCGGCGACGTAGGCCTGGCGTCGTGGACCGCTCAGCGGAGGGAGACACAGAGGCAGCAGGTTTAGTGATAAGAGCTACAGCAGGTGGTGGGAGCTCGGGGGACTGCGAACCCCGAACTCCGCCCCCAGGAGTCAGACAATGCAAATCACAACTATGATGAGAAGAATGAACTTGCACTTGCCTGTTTCCTGGAGGATGGTTGGTGCCTGCTGTAGGGGATGTTGTTCCTCCCTTTCCCCGCTGGATGGTAATAGAGGGCCCCCTGGAAGGACGAGGAGGAGCCGCTCGCGAAGGTCCACTAACGGGCTTCAGCGAAAGCGGATTCAGACGGGGATCTTGCTGAGGTTCGCATCGAGCGTGGCGCCGACGTCTGCTGGCCGATGGCGAAGCAAAGGTAAGGTTCGGAAAGCGCCGCTCTTGAGCAGAAATGGAGGTGAGCAGGTCTGCGTACTCCGGATAGTCACTCAGCTCGGGATTTCCTTCAACCAGCCTGACAGCTGCCATCACGTGCTTAATGATTGGTGTGGGGTGATCGGCGGAGCGAGCTGCAGCCACTCGGTCCCAGATGGAGACTGCTATCCGCTGCAGCCTGTCTGGGGGATTTCCGGCTGACGTCATGCTCATTCGGGGATGACCCCTGGATGGTGGACAGGATTGGGATCCTGAAACGAGGAGCGACGATGCCTCCTCTTCGGCTTCCTGCCAGAGTTTCCCTCCAGCCCACGGAATAACTCACGTTGGGAAGCGATCTCTGCCCTCCTCGTCATGACTTCCGGGTGGTCGAAGTAGCGAGGAAGGTTATCAAGAATATTCTCAGCGTAGCCCAGGTGCCGGCGTGTATCGTTGGGGGTGTCGTAGAGCGTAGCGGTGAAGAGCGTTCCATCTACGTAGTCCAGGGCCTCCGCTAGCTCGTAGCCCAGGCTCTGAACACGGCTCCTGAAAGACGACATTCTCCCAGCACGCAGTTACCCAGACAGGGAAGAACAAATGTCCACTTTAAGCAAACTCACCGGGGAACGGCGCCTCAGTTTGGTGGCAGTCTACTGTCATGCGGTGGCCCTGGCGAGCCTCCAAAAGACACCGGTGAAGTTTGCACAATTTATTGTTAACAAAAGAAACACACAAAACAATGAGCCACGGTGGGCTAAAGCGTACAATGCTACATACACGTGACCATGAGGCAAACAAGAAGCGCACTTACAATCATAACCCAGGGATGGTCGATAAGCCAGACCATGAAGGCATAGTTGACGTCTGAGCCGAGGAACGCTCGCTCAACATTTGGCAAGGAAGAATTCTTTGACGAGCAGTCGTTGACGTTTCATAGACGAGACTGCCGCATTATTCTGCTCCCAGAGCCCACTTAAATGCAGAGCTGCTGATGAGCCGAAATGCAGCACAGCTGTCAGACTTGACAGCAGGAAGCCCCTCCGAGCGCTGTCACAATAAAGGGTCGGGGAGTCAGAATGTACACACTGCTGTCAAACCTGGTGAGAATGATGCATGGCTCGAGCACGGACAAGATCGGCACTTGAACCATGACATTTTCTTGTTTATTTAAGCATTATTGCATAAGAGGGAGTATGGTATCATTGAATATACAGTGGAGATCAAAATTACAGAACAATATATACTTGAGTTATTCTGAAATATTGTTATTCTTCATTGTTCAGAGTTTCACAGAATGTTAGCTGTGGCTATACCACGGCTGTACCAGTATGTTTTTTTAAATAACCAAGGTACTTCAACACAAACATCCATCCATCCATCCATCTTCTAATGCTTTTCCAGAGGTTCGGGTTGTGGAAGCAGCAGTTCAAGCAGAGAAGCCCAGACTTTCCTCTCCCCAGCCCCCTGCTCCAGCTCTTCAGAGAGGATACCAAGGCATTCCTAGACCAGCTGGGAGACATAGTCTCTCCAGCAAGTCCTGGGTCTGCCCCAGGGTCTCCTCCCAGAGGGACATGCTCGAAACACCTCAAGTGGGAGGTGTCCAGGAGGCATCCTGATCAGATGCCCATACCACCTCAGTTGGCTCCTTTCAATGTGGAGAAGTAGCAGTTCTACTCTGAGCCTCTCCCGGATGACTGAGCTCCTCACCCTATTTCTGAGGGTGAGTCCAGCAATCCTACAAAGAAAGCTCATTTCAGCCACTTGTATCTGTGATCTCGTTCTTTCGGTCATTACCCAAAGCTCATGACCATAGGTGAGAGTAGGAACGTAGCTTGACTGGTAAATCGACAGCTTTGCCTTAGAGCTCAGCTCCGTCTTCACCACAACAGACTGGTACAATGTCTGCTTCACTGCAGATGCTGCTCCGATCTGTCTGTCAATCTCTTGCTCCATTCTTCCCTCACTCATGAATAAGACCCCAAGATACGTAAACTCCTCCACTTGGGGCAGGAGCTTGTCCCCAACCCGGAGAGGACTATCCACCTCTTTCTGGCTGAGGACCATTGACTCGGACTTGGAAGTGTTGATTCTCATCTCAGCCGCTTCACACTCAGTGGCAAACCGTCCCTGTAAGACCTGTAGGTCATTGCTGGATGAAGCCAGCAGGACAACATCATCTGCAAACAACAAAGATGAGATCCTGTGGTCACCAAGCATGACACCCTCCATTCCCTGGCTGCGCCTACAAATCCTGTCCATAAAAATTATGAACAGGATCTGTGACAAAGGGCAACCCCAGCGGAGTCCAACTCTCACTGGGAATGAGTCCAACCGAGTGTTGGCAATATGACCCAAACTCTCACAATGGTCGTACAGAGACCGAATAGTTCATAACAACAAGCCCGATACCCCATACTCCCGAAGCACCCCCACAAAAAACCACAAGGGACATGAGCGAATGCCTTCTCCAAGTCCACAAAACACATGTAAACTGGTTGGGCAAACTCCCACAAACCCTCAAGGATTCTCAAGAGGGTAAAGAGCTGGTCCGATGTGCCACAGCCAGGACAAAAACCACATTGCTCCTCCTGAATCCGAGGTTTGACCAATGGCCGGACTCTCCTCTCCAGTACCTTGGCATAGACCTTCCCAGGGAGGCTGAGGAGTGTGATCCCTCTAAAGTTGGAGCACACCCTCCAATCCCCTTTTTTAAAGAGAGGAACCACGATCCCAGTTTGCCATGCCAAAGGCACTGCCTCAGACCTCCACGCAATGTTGCAGAGGTTTGTCAACCATGACAACCCTACAACATCCAGGGCCTTGAGGTACTCAGGGCGAATCTCGTCCACCCCAGGGGGCCCGGCCACCAAAGAGATTTTTAACTACCTTGGCGACCTCAGCCCCTGTGATTGGTGAGTCCCCCCCCTCGTCCACAAGCCCTGCTTCCTCTGTGGAAGGCGTGTCAGTGGGATTGAGGAGATCCTCAAAGTATTCCTTCCACTGCCCGACACTATCCCCAGTTGAAGTCAGCAGTGCCCCAGCCACACCATACACAGTGTGGACAGGGAGCTGCTTCCCCTTCCTGAGCCACCAGACAGTTTGCCAGAATCTCTTCAAGGCCGACCAAAAGTCTTGTTCCATGGCCTCATCAAACTCCTCCCATACCCGAGTTTTTGCTTTAATAACCACCCGGGCCGCACTCCACTTGGCCTGCAAGTACACCTCAGCTGCTTCGGGAGTCCCACAAGCCAACCAAGCTTGATAGGACTCCTTCTTCAGCTTAATGGCCCCTCTCACCACTGGTGCCCACCACTTGGTTCGGGGGTTGCCACCACGAGATGCCCCGGTGACCTTGCGGCCATAGCTCTGGGCAGTCGCTTCAACAATGGAGGTGGGGAACATGGCCCATTCAGACTCCATGTCTCCAAACTCCCTTGGAATGTGGTTGAGGTTCTTCTGGAAGTGGGAGTTGAAGACCTCCCGGACAGGGGCCTCAGCCAGATGTTCCCAGCACACCCTCACTATATGTTTGGGTCTACCAGGTCTGAATGGCATCCTCCCCTGCCATCGGATCCAACTCACCACCAGGTAGTGATCAGTTGACAGCTCTGCACCCCCCTTTACCCGAGTGTCCAAGACATATGGTCACAGGTCTGATGACACGATAACAAAATGGATCATCGACCTGCGACCTAGGGTGTCCTGGTGCCAGGTGCACATATGGACACCCTTATGCTTGAACATGGTGCTTGTTATGGACAAACTGTGGTGAGCACAGAAGTCCAATAACTGAACACCACTCGGGTTCAGATCGGGCAGGCCGTTCCTCCCAGTCACCCCCCTCCAGGTTTCACTGTCGTTGCCCATGTGCGCATTGAAGCCCCCCAGTAGGACAATGGAGTCTCCAAGAGGAGCACTCTCCAGCACCCCAGTCACAGACTCCAAAAAAAGTGGGTACTCTGAACCATCATTTGGTGCATAGGCACAAATGATGGTCAGTACCCATTTCCCAACCTGAAGGCGGAGGGAAACAACGCTTTCGTCCATCAGGGAAAACGCTAATATAGAGGCAGCAAGGTGGGGGGGATACAAGAATACCCACCCCTGCTCGCCGCCTCTCACCCGGGGCAACTCCAGAGTTGGCCAAGCTCCAGCTCCTCTCCAGGAGACTGGTTCCGGAACCGGAGCTGTGTGTTGAGATGAGGCCGACTATATCTAGCCGGTATCTCTCAATCTCATGCACCAGCTCAGGCTCCTTCCCCACCAGAGAGGCGACATTCCACATCCCAAAAGCCAGTTTAGGAAGCCTGGGATCAGACTGCCAAGGTCTCCGCCTTTGACCTCCATCTAATCCACATAGCACCGGACCCCTATGGTCCCTCCTGCAGGTAGTGAGCCCACTGGAGGGCGAACCCATGTAACTCCTTTGGGCTGAACCCGGCTGGGTCCCATGGGTGGAAACCCGGCCACCAGACGCTAATCATCGAGCCCCTCCCCTAGGCCTGGCTCCAGGGTGGGGCCCCGGTAACCCTATACCGGGTGGGGTACACTGAATCCTTCTTCTTGCATTCATCATGAGAGTCTTCAACACAAACATTTGTAAAAAAAAAAAAAAAAAAAAAATGTTGAGCAAAATTAGAGAAAATGAACTACTGTGTCAGAAGAGAGATTTAAATAATGTTTTGGGTTTTTTTTTAAGACTATAGGATTCAAAAATTAATAGGAAGTGTAGAGGCCCTTGCGTTGAATGATTTCAGCACATCTGCGTCCACAAGACATCACTAGTTTCTCACACTGCTCTGGTTTGATCTTGGTCCATTCTTCTTGCAGTCTCTTCCACAGTTCAGTAACTAGAGCTGTCGCGATAACTGCAATTACGTAATACTGCGCTATGGACATGCCTAGCGCAGAGGAAAACGACCAATCGCAACAACCACAGTGTTCACTTTTTTTGTGTGTTTGGCTATAACTCGTTGTTCACTTATGTGCCCCTATTGATTATTACATAAATTGTTAAATGAAGTGTATTTTTAGTGCCAACAGCAAGTTTGCACCCGGTACTCTAGAAGCTTCCACAGCACTGGGTGCTGCTGCCGCCAACATGGTGTGGGACGCACTCTCCAGACAGACTCCAGTGGTGAAAGCGTTTGGACTCCTTGCTAAATACAGCCGTGACTGTGAGCACTGAAAGGGCACAAAGCGTGTTATTTCACATTCATACCCAGTGCCCATAACACTGGGTATGAATGTGTAAATGTCCGGTGGTGGCTGGAGGGGCCGTTGGCGCAGATTGGCAGCCACGTTTCCGTCAGCCTGCCCCAGGGCAGCTGTGGCTACAGTAGTAGCTTGCCACTACCATTGTCTGTCTGGAGTGAATGAATAATGTATCTACTTGTAAAGCGTCTTTGAGTGTCTATGATAAAGCGCTATATAAATCTGATGCATTATTATTATTATTATTATTATTATTATTATTATTATTTCCTCCTGAGCGGAGTGTGTATGGTCCTGACTGTGTATGCTCCTGTGCATGAGCTCCAAGAGCCAAAGTTTGTTTGAATGTGATTTTTTGGACAGCAGCAAAAATCACGGAGACAAGAGCCATGCATGATCCTGTAAAGAGGCTGCTCTTCTTACAGTAAATAAGCTGAATATCACTGCAATCTCCAGTCCACACACCCAGTAGTTCCCGCCACTGCTTCATGAAAATGATGTTTTTGTTTTGTTAGTTTTTTTTTTACAGAATCAGCAGTTCATGCCTGTAGAAAGAGCAGAGCTCCGTACGATTGTCACACACGCACATAAAGTTGAGAGCTGAGCTGCAGCGGGTCTCACAGCTTCCATCGTGTGCCACATAAGTTACAAACCCTGTTTTTTTGTAACTTAGATTTTTATTCATTTTTCATCATATATAATGCATTCAGATCACATTCTACATTTAAAAAACAAAGGGGTTAGGGTAGGGAAAAAGAAAAAAAAATAAAAAAATAAAAAATAAATAAAAATAAATAAAAGGGGGGGGGACAAATGTTGGAGCATCAAGTTTTTAGTTTCCATCTCTTAATTCTTCTGGTTTTTTCAGTGTCTTTGGTTATTCTTTCAATTTCTGCCTCGTTGTTGCACTTTGTAGTGTGTCCATTTCCGCCATTTTTTCTCCCATATTCCTTCTTGCATTCTTCGTCGATATGTTAGTTTTTCCATCATACGTATGTCCTCAACAATGTCAGTCCATTGTTCTTGGTCAGGAAGAACTTCTGATCGCCATTTTTTTGTGATAGTTTTTTTACATGCAATCAACAAGATTTTAACTAGATATCTGTCCTCAGCCTGTATAACATTGTCTTTTTTAAGATCACATAAGTACATCAGGTTACAGTTCATTGGTATATTATATCCTAATATCCTCTGTATTGTCACATGCATAGATTTCCAAAATGATGATATTTTGTAGCATTTCCAAAACATATGTGAGTGGTCTGCATTTTGAGCCCCACATCCCCTCCAGCATAGAGATTGGGTATTTGTATATTTTCCTTGAATCTGTGGTGTAATGAAAAAGCGAATCAGGTTTTTCCATCCAAATTCCCTCCATGTCCTTGAATTTGTTGATGTGTGTTGTGTTTTCCATATTTCCTGCCAGCTTTCTTCTGTTATGTTTAAATTGAGCTCTTTCTCCCATTTCTCCTTTATATAGTTACTTGTATGATTGTTTGTCATAAGTTTCTGATATAGTTTTGAAATAATTCTTATTTTATTTCCTGCATATGAGCTTAAAATAAGTTGTATAATCTCGTTCACATCTGTTTGAAGGTTATGCCTAATCTTCTTCATATAGTAATCTCTCATCTGCAGATATCTGAAAAATTCCGATCTTTCTAATTTAAATTTTCTCCTGATATTTACAAAGCTCCCGAGATCTTTTTTTCCGATATTGCCCCATGCTGTGATTCCCTTGTTCACCAGATTTTTGTATCCCCTATCTTGTTTTGCCGGTTCAAACTGACTGTCAAATGCTACCCATTTCAATAGTTTTATGTCTTCCCTTATATTATATTTTTGTACTATTTTATACCACAGTTCTAAAGTAAATTTAGTGATTGGGTCTATTTGTTTGATTTGCTTATATGCATCTTTATCCCCTATTATGCTTTGTACTGGGAATTTCCTTTTCCAATTCTTTCCATTTTGCCTCATATCCCTCGTCGCACCAACATATGATATATCTTATTTGTGCTGAGTAGTAATATTCCTTTAGACTCGGTAGGCCCATGCCTCCTTTCTCTTTTGGTAATTGGAGGGTTTTATATTTCACTCTTGGTTTTTTACCTCCCCAAACAAATCTCGATATCATCCTGTCCCACTTTGAGAATTGGGCATCTGGAATCTCTGTTGGTATAGCCTGGAAGAGGTAAAGTAATCTAGGTTGTATGCTGATTTTGACTGTCTCAATTTTTGAATTCAGATCCATATTTAAGATTGACCATCTATCAATATCTTTTTTTATTTCTTGTTCCAACCTATCATAGTTTGCTTTATATATTTTGCTTAGGTCTTTAGGTATGTTCACTCCAAGGTATTTTATTTCTTTTTGGTTCCAGTTTAGTTTGATCTTATCAGTTATCTGGTTTAGAGGGTTATAGTGGAATGTCAGTATTTGTGTTTTTGTTATGTTTATCTTGTATCCTGATAATTTTCCAAATTTTCTATCAAGTTCATCATTTCCATTATTGATTTATCTGGTTGTTCAAGGTAAACTATAATATCGTCTGCAAATAGCCCAATCTTGTGTTCCGCCCCCTTTATTGTTACACCTTTTAATTTCTTATTTTGTCATATCGCTTGAGCCAATGGTTCTATGAACAGAGCAAACAAGGTGGGCGATAAGCAGCATCCCTGCCTAGTTGATCTTTGTATATTTTTTTTCCACAATATCTTTATTGAACCTTTTTTTTTTTTTTAACAAACATGATACAAACAATCAAACACTAACACTAAAGTACTACAAAAAAAAAAAAAAAATGCACTAAAAACACCAACAACCACCAACAAAATCAAGTCTTCAACAATGCTCCTCTGTTTAGTCTAGACAATCCAATACATAAGTATACATATTATGTTCACCAGTTTGGAATTTACAAGGTCCACACACATCATTCACCTTCTTCTTCAAGAGTTATGTTTAAATTTTTTACATAATCAATAAAAGGTCTCCATATATTCTCAAACACAATTTCCTTTGATTTTAGTATATATGTTATTCTTTCTAATGGAAGGTTTGTTAACATCTGTCTTAACCACTGAGTCACATCTGGTCTATGAGTCTTTTTCCATAATAGTGCAATACATTTTTTGGCATTAAGCAAACTGAGGTCTATGAATGTTCTTTCACTGATCTTTGTATATTTACTTTGTCTGTTAAGCTACCGTTTATCTTGATTCTTGCCACAGGTTCTTGATATAGCGTCCTTATGCATTGTACTGATTTTTCGTTAAGTCCAAAGTGCTCCAGTACACTATATAGGAATTTCCAGTTAACCCTGTCAAATGCTTTTTCTGCGTCTAAACTCATTATTACTGCGCTTTTCTTTTCTTTATTTATTTGGTTAATTATATGTATTGTTCTCCTGATATTGTCATGTGTTTGGCGTCCCTCTATGAATCCAGTTTGATCATCTTCTATCAATTCCGTCAAGAATGTCTTTATTCGTTTACATATAATTGTTGTGTATATTTTATAATCTACATTTAATAAAGGGATTGGTCTATAGTTTCCGCATTGTTCTTTATCTTTCCCTGGTTTTAAAATAACTGAAATGATTGCTTCGTTCCATGATGGAGGTATTTTGTTGTTGTTCAGCGTCCAATTAAATGACTTTAGGAGTTGTGGCATGAGTTCTTCTATAAACAGTTTATAAAACTCAGATGGGTATCCATCACTACCTGGTGATTTACCATTTTTAAGTGACTTAATCACATCTCTGATCTCTTGTGTTGTTATTTCTGCTGTTAGTTTTTCATTTTGTTGATTTCCTATTGATGGCAAGTCCAATGTGTCTAGAAATTTTTTGATATCTTTAGTATTTGTTTCTTCAGGTTGCGAGTATAGTTCTTGGTAGAAATTATGGAAAATTTCTTCGATGTTTTCTGGGTTAACTGTGGTTTTATTTGTGGTGGGGTCTTTAATCTTGTATACATTATTCATTGTTTGTTGTTTTCTTAACCGTTTTGCCAGCAGTTTTGTGGCTTTTGGCCCCGTTTCATAATATTTTTGCTTTAGATATCTATTTTTCCTTTCAATTTCATCCATTTGTGTTTCTTTTATCTTTGTTTTTTCTTCTTTAATTTCTTGATATATTTTTGGATCATTTGTGCTTTGATGTTTACGTTCTAATTCCCTCAGTCTCTCACATCTTTGTTCATACGCTTCCAGTTTAGTCTTATTTGCTTTTCCTGTTTCAACAATTAATTTACCCCTTAACACGGCTTTTAGTGCGTCCCATAGTATTGTTGGGTCCACTTCTTCATTGTCATTCTCTTGGATATATTCGTTTATGTTTATTTTTATTCTTTCTTTCATTTTCTCATCATTTAACAGTCCTACGTTAAGTTTCCATGTTGTTTGTCGTTTTCTATTGTTTAAATATATTTCCATGTATATAGGATTATGATCTGATATTTCTGCCCCTCCAATCCAACAATTTCTCACCCTGTGTCTGTCACCTTCATTCATAAGGAAGTAATCTATTCTAGAGTGTACTTTATGGGCTGCTGAATAATGTGTATAGTCTTTTTCGAGTGGGTGTAGGTCCCTCCATATGTCTACCATACCCATTTCTGCCAGTGAGGTTCTTATGAACTTTGTTACATGTTTTTTTGTCTTCTTAACACTTGTTGTGTCAACTTCATGATCCATGACAGCATTTAAGTCTCCTCCACAAATTAGGACTCCTTCACTGTGTGTTGCTATGACTAACTAACTAACTAACCTGCACTTATATAGCGCTTTTCTAGTCACAAAGACCACTCAAAGCGCTTTCATTAATACTAACCCTCTATTCTAAGGGCCTATAGGAAACAGATAACTAGGGACAATTTAGAACAGCCAATTAACCTAACATGCATGTTTTTGGCATGTGGGAGGAAACCGGAGAAATCCCGGAGTAAACCCACGCAACACGGGGAGAACATGCAAACTCCACACAGATCACTGTTGGTCGGGGGCTGGGATCGAACCCACGATCCCACGATCCCCACAATCCCCTGGCCAAGGGTAAACTGTGCTGCCGCAGTGCTAACCACTGCGCCACCGTGCAGCTATGAGATCAAACAGATGTTGAAAAAAACCCTTGTCACTTTCTGGTGGGGCATAGATGTTCACTAATGTAATCTGCATACCATCTATTCTTCCCTTTATTATTACATATCTGCCTTCTTTATCCTGGATTTCCTGTTCACTTTCAAATTGTATTTTGTTTGAGATTAGTATCATAACCCCCCTTTTTGCTCCTCCCTTAAATGAACTGTAGTAGGAGTTCTTATAGCCAAATCTCTTTAGTTTCACATGTTCTGCCTTGCTCAAATGTGTCTCTTGCATAAATATAATTTCAGCTTTTTTCCTTCTTGAATTTTCTTATTATTCTTTCCCTTTTAACAGGTGAGTTCAGACCATTCACGTTTAGTGTCATTATCTTAAGATTTTTACCCATATTCATGTTTTTCCATTTTTTTAACTTGTGCTCCTAGCCCCTTTAACAACAAAAATAACACATATTTATATAAAAACACATTAAAAAATCTCGACCTCCGTACTTTGGGCCTTTCTTCTGCCTACTGGTCCCTGTTGGTGGGTGGGGGGTTTGTCTTCACAGAGTGAAGGGCCCTCCCTAGACTTCTAATTACTATCAAAGTAATAGTCATAAGTCTAGAAATGTCCAACAAATATCACTTAAACCTCTCCTAGCCGTCTGTTTCTCTTTTACCTTGTCTTCTTGGCCTTCATTTCTTCTGTGCCTTTCTTAATCTTTGTTATGATCTAGGCTTTCAGTTGAAAGCCTTGTAGCTTGTCCTGGGCCCGCTGCTCTACGTCTCTCCCCCTTCTTCCGCCGTTCACTCGCCTCCACTCCGTCTGTCGTGGTGCATTCAGGGCCGCCGCTGCTCCAGCCGTCTCCTTCGGCACGCTCACCTCAAGGCCCCGCTCCATCATATCCCGCGCTGCCTCTTCAGCCGTGTTGTAGGTTCTTGTGCCTTCCTCCCAATGAATCCTCATTTTCGTTAGCGGCGTTTGGAATCTAATTTTTTTCTCTTTCAGCGTTTTTTTAATGTTGGCATATTTCTTCCGCTGCTGCACGATTTCTGTCGGGTAGTCATGGTCAAAAAATACCTGTTTGTCGCCGATTCGTATCTTTTTTTTCCATGCTTGCGTCAGGATTCTTTCCTTTATGTCATATTTCACAAAGTTTACCACAACTGACCTGGGTGTAGCGTTTGTTTTCGGGTTCTGTGCCGGTGTTCTGTGCGCCCATTGAATCTGCAGATCCGTTTCTCCGGGTATTTCCAGTTCTTTTTTTAAGAACTGATCCATGAATTTTGTCATCGAGTTGCCTTCAATGCCCTCCGGAATTCCAAAGATGCGCATATTGCTTCGTCGGGATCTGCTCTCCAAGTCGTTTATTTTCTCCTGCATCCTCTGCGTTTGCGTCGTCAGGGTCTGTAGTTGTTCGTTTGCCTCGCTTTTCCAATCTTCTAGTTCCGAAATTCGGGTCTGCGCTTCTGTCATACACGCCCGCTGGGAGCGCAGCTCCTCCATGTTTTCCGTTAATTTACGCTCCATTTCTCTTCGGAGGTCCATGATTTCCTCCTTAATTTCTTTTTTCAGTTCCTCCTTAAGAGCCGCTAAATCCTGTTGTAGCTGTCGCTTGAATTCTCTTAACTCTTCACCCAAACTGGCGATGCCAGTGTTCATGTTGTCGAGTCTGGTGTCCTCCATTTTCTCTGCTGTAGACATCTCGTTTTTCTGGGCTTTGCGTACAGCGGTTTTTCCTGCGTTGCTGGAGAGGAATTCTTCAATTTTACCCTGTTTTTGTCCTTGTGCCCGGTTCCTTCGTGTTGTCATCCCTTAGTTTATTGATCCGTTTATGTCGAGTTGGCCATTTACCGATGATTTTTAATCCGGCTAGGGAGAGCTCTTTGTTTAAGTGTTATGTCTCTCCGCCATCTTCCTGCCTTCACAAACCCTGTTTAAATTACGAGACCACAGGGTCCTAAAAACAATTGCAATAATACCGCATACCGCGGTACTAAGCCGTCCACCGTCACCGCAGGGGAAATTCCTCTACCGCAACAGCTCTATCAGTAACTGTAGTGGGTTTCTTAGCCATTATTTTGTCACCAAAGATTTTTCCAGAGATTCTCTATGGGGTTTAGATCTGGACTCTGGGCTGGCCATTTCATTGTTTCAACATTGTTAGATTCAAGGAACCGTTTAACCCATTTTGCAGTATGACATAGGGCATTGTCTTGTATGAAAATTGCGAGCTTATTGGGAGACAACTGCAGTGAAGGAATTGCATGCTGCCAAAGGAGGTTCACATAAACATTTGCATTCACCTTGTCATGTACAGTGGGGCAAAAAAGTATTTAGTCAGCCACCAATTGTGCAAGTTCTCCCACTTAAAAGGTGAGAGAGGTCTCCAATTTTCATCATAGATATACCTCAACTATGAGAGACAAAATGAGAAAAAAAAAATCCAGAAAATCACATTGAAGGATTTTTAATGAATTAATTGGTAAATTCCTCAGTAAAATAAGTATTTGGTCACCTACAAACAAGCAAGATTTCTGGCTCTTACAGACCTATAACTTCTTCTTTAAGAGGCTCCTCTGTCCTCCACTTGTTACCTGTATTAATGGCACCTGTTTGAACTCGTTATCAGTATAAAAGACACCTGTCCACAACCTCAAACAGTCAGACTCCAAACTCCACTATGGCCAAGACCAAAGAGCTGTCAAAGGACACCAGAAACAAAATTGTAGACCTGCACCAGGCTGGGAAGACTGAATCTGCAATAGGTAAGCAGCTTGGTGTGAAGAAATCAACTGGGGGAGCAATTATTAGAAAATGGAAGACATACAAGACCACTGATAATCTCCCTCGATCTGGGGCTCCACGCAAGATCTCACCCCGTGGGGTCAAAATGATCACGAGAACGGTGAGCAAAAATCCCAGAACCACATGGGGGGACCTAGTGAATGACCTGCAGAGAGCTGGGACCAAAGTAACAAAGGCTACATCAGAAACACACTACGCCGCCAGGGACTCAAATCCTGCAGTGCCAGACGTGTCCCCCTGCTTAAGCCAGTACATGTCCAGGCCCGTCTGAAGTTTGCTAGAGAGCATTTGGATGATCCAGAAGAGGATTGGGAGAATGTCATATGGTCAGATGAAACCAAAATAGAACTTTTTGGTAAAAACTCAACTTGTCGTGTTTGGAGGAGAAAGAACACCATACCTACTGTGAAGCATGGGGGTGAAAACATCATACTTTGGGGCTGTTTTTCTGCAAAGGGACCAGGACGACTGATCCGTGTAAAGGAAAGAATGAATGGGGCCATGTATCGTGAGATTTTGAGTGAAAACCTCCTTCCACCAGCAAGGGCATTGAAGATGAAACGTGGCTGGGTCTTTCAGCATGACAATGATCCCAAACACACTGCCCGGGCAACGAAGGAGTGGCTTCGTAAGAAGCATTTCAAGGTCCTGGAGTGGCCTAGCCAGTCTCCAGATCTCAACCCCATAGAAAATCTTTGGAGGGAGTTGAAAGTCCGTGTTGCCCAGCGACAGCCCCAAAACATCACTGCTCTAGAGGAGATCTGCATGGAGGAATGGGCCAAAATACCAGCAACAGTGTGTGAAAACCTTATGAAGACTTACAGAAAACGTTTGACCTCTGTCATTGCCAACAAAGGGTATATAACAAAGTACTGAGATGAACTTTTATTATTGACCAAATACTTATTTTACCGAGGAATTTACCAATTAATTCATTAAAAATCCTTCAATGTGATTTTCTGGATTTTTTTTTTCTCATTTTGTCTCTCATAGTTGAGGTATACCTATGATGAAAATTGGAGACCTCTCTCGTCTTTTAAGTGGGAGAACTTGCACAATTGGTGGCTGACTAAATACTTTTTTACCCCACTGTAGCTGTACAAGAGGCCCAACTCCTGCTGCATAAACTCAAACAATGACACTTCCTCCTCCAAATGTAACTGACTTCTTTACACACTTTGGGTTCAGTCTTTCCCCAGTTTGACACCGAACATATTGCTTCCCATCAGACCCAAATAAATTGAACTTACTCTCATCACTGAAGTGCACTCTGGACTAGTTCTCCTCTGCCACACAACATGCTCCTCAGCAAAGGCAAGTTTAGCCTTTTTATTCTTTCTACTGATGACAGGTTTGGTCACTGCAGAGTTGAGCTTTGAGTCCAAATTGTCTTAAACACTGGAGTGGTGGTCTGGAGGTAGAGCATCTGTCCCACAACTGGGAAGTTGGGGTTCAAGTCCTGGTCAGATCATGCCAAAGACCATATATAAGATCAAACAGTGTTTATCCCAAAGTAACATTCAATGGTCTTATATTCCTAATTTGTTGTTTGATAAGTGTGATGGCCTGAAATTTTTGTTGTCATGCAATTATAAATGTGATAAACTACCTTTAAAGCTTTCTAACTTTCATAAACAAGCACTTGAAGCCTGGAAAATTGCCTTCAAACATAATTTCTCCCCACATTCATGTATAATTTGGAATAATCAGCATGTCTTATTTAAAAGCAAGTCCTTGTACATGAGAGAGTGGATTGATGGGGATGTTATGTTTGTTACTGACATGCTTACTGATGGTGGTAATTTTTATCCTTATGATGATTTTCTTTATAATAGAAATAAAAATGTTTTTCAGAAAGATTACATCCATGTTATTAAAAGTATTTCACCAAAGCTGCTTTCTCTTATTAGATGTTCTTTAACCTATGATTCATTAGGTCAGAAAATTTCCAGATTGTTTCTTGGTGGCAAAGCTCTTTTAGAATGCAGCTGTAATAATTTTCACATCAGGAGGACTTTAATAGCAGAGCAAAGCTTGCGTCCCATTTCCACTGTCTCATGGAAAATACATTTTCCTGAAATTTCAGCTGAGAAAATTTGGTTAGACCCCAATGAGTTTTATGTGCCAACAAAGTAAAAGAAATCCATTTAAAAATATTGCACAGATACTACCCCTGTAATAAATTTTTAAACAAAATCAAAGATAATATTGCTCCAGCATGTTCTTTTTGTAAAAATGCAATAGAATCAATTTGTCATTTGTTTTATGATTGTCATTATTCTCAAATATTCTGGACTAGATTGTCTTTACTGATTTTTCAGAGCTTTAATACACTGATTCCTATATCAGAGGACATGGTCTTGTTTCTCCATTGTAACACAGGTTCACATTCTCTTGATTTTGCTGTTAAACTTATCTGTATCATTGGTAACTAGAAAAGCACTCGGAGAGCGCAGACCTCCGCCAAGCGCCACAATTCCCCCCATACAGTGTTTGTGTGTACGTTTTCAGATTCCTTGAGCATGTAAATATATGACTAGCAATTGGATTCACAATGATTATTTGTTTATTTGACAGGGACAGTGCAATAAACACACAATTAATCAATGACAATCAATGTGATAGTGATAGGATTAGTGGTTCAGTAGTAAAAGCATTGCCTCCTTGGCGGAGGTAATAAACTGAAGTGTTGCTGTTGTGTCCATCTCCTCCACTGACGGATGCAAATTGGGTAGACAGGTTGCCGTGGGTTTTATATTATATTATTTTGGGGTTGCGCTCTGCGGCAAACGAGAATTTAGAAGCTTCGCCGGCAGAGAGCTCGTTTTTGCGCAGCGCCTATGGCTGCCCGGTGAATTTCTGCCAAATGCGCAGCACCTATGGCTGGCCGGGGAATTTCTGCCAAAGAATCCGTCGGTGGACAGCTGGCCGTGTGAGGTTTTGCAGTTGCGCGCAAACACAGGCACGCTGGCGGGCCCAGGCCAGCAGTGTTTTCCGCGTGCTTTTGTGCCTAAAACATTGAAGAACGTGGAGTTTGTGTGGCACACACGACGAGCAGCGCTCTCCATTGCGCCTGCGCACATGTTGAAAATGGCTGTATGTCACAGTGTTGAAAAATGCTTTAAAAAATTCCTGTATCCAGACGGTGAACCGGATCACCCCCAAAATTTAATCAGTTCTTCCTTGTACCATTTCCAACAACACCTGAAAGTTTCATGGAAATCCGTCCAAGACTTTTTGAGTTATCTTGCTAACCAACAGACAAACAGACAGACAGACAGACAAACACACAGACAAACCCCGGCAAAAACATAACCTCCTCCTGGCCTTTTCGGCCTGGCGGAGGTAAATATCACATACACAAAGCCAGAACTCTTCAAGTTTTACCTAATATCCAGTGGTTTTGTGCCAAGCTTCAATTTTTGTATGATGCTCTTTTTATAATATCGAATAAGAAGGCTTCTCATACTTCCCATGTGATTAAGAAAATTCTGTCTGGAAAAGACAAATAACTTTCAGCGTAAGGGTTTTTCAACTTGTATGTAGACAGCTATATATGTGATGATGGCGCTGTCAGCTTATGGAGAAAAGATGAACTGGTATGTTCCTGTTTATGGTGCATGAATTAAATTGGTTTTACTTTTTTGTTTCAAAGATGTGCCTTTCTAACTTATGATGTAAGATATACAGTGGGGCAAAAAAGTATTTAGTCAGCCACCAATTGTGCAAGTTCTCCCACTTAAAAGACGAGAGAGGTCTCCAATTTTCATCATAGGTATACCTCAACTATGAGACAAAATGAGGAAAAAAAATCCAGAAAATCACATTGTCTGATTTTTAAAGAATTTATTTGCAAATTATGATGGAAAATAAGTATTTGGTCAATAACAAAAGTTCATCTCAGTACTTTGTTATATACCCTTTGTTGGCAATGACAGAGGTCAAACATTTTCTGTAAGTCTTCACAAGGTTTTCACACACTGTTGCTGGTATTTTGGCCCATTCCTCCATGCAGATCTCCTCTAGAGCAGTGATGTTTTGGGGCTGTCGCTGGGCAACACGGACTTTCAACTCCCTCCAAAGATTTTCTATGGGGTTGAGATCTGGAGACTGGCTAGGCCACTCCAGGACCTTGAAATGCTTCTTACGAAGCCACTCCTTCATTGCCCGGGAGGTGTGTTTGGGATCATTGTCATGCTGAAAGATCCAGCCACGTTTCATCTTCAATGCCCTTGCTGATGGAAGGAGGTTTTCACTCAAAATCTCACGATACATGGCCCCATTTATTCTTTCCTTTACACGGATCAGTCGTCCTGGTCCCTTTGCAGAAAAACAGCCCCAAAGCATGATGTTTCCACCCCCATGCTTCACAGTAGGTATGGTGTTCTTTGGATGCAACTCAGCATTCTTTCTCCTCCAAACACAACAGGTTGAGTTTTTACCAAAAAGTTCTATTTTGGTTTCATCTGACCATATGACATTCTCCCACTCCTCTTCTGGATCATCCAAATGCTCTCTAGCAAACTTCAGACGGGCCTGGACATGTACTGGCTTAAGCAGGAGGACACGTCTGGCACTGCAGGATTTGAGTCCCTGCCGGCGTAGTGTGTTACTGATGGCAGCCTTTGTTACTTTGGTCCCAGCTCTCTGCAGGTCATTCACTAGGTTCCCCCGTGTGGTTCTGGGATTTTTGCTCACCGTTCTCGTGATCATTTTGACCCCACCGGGTGAGATCTTGCGTGGAGCCCCAGATCGAGGGAGATTATCAGTGGTCTTGTATGTCTTCCATTTTCTAATAATTGCTCCCACAGTTGATTTTTTCACACCAAGCTGCTTACCTATTGCAGATTCAGTCTTCCCAGCCTGGTGCAGGTCTACAATTTTGTTTCTGGTGTCCTTTGACAGCTCTTTGATCTTGGCCATAGTGCAGTTTGGAGTCTGACTGTTTGAGGTTGTGGACAGGTGTCTTTTATACTGATAACAAATTCAAACAGGTGTCATTAATACAGGTAACGAATGGAGGACAGAGGAGCCTCTTAAAGAAGAAGTTACAGGTCTGTGAGAGCCAGAAATCTTGCTTGTTTGTAGGTGACCAAATACTTATTTTACTGAGGAATTTACCAATTAATTCATTAAAAATCCTTCAGTGTGATTTTCTGGATTTTTTTTTCTCATTTTGTCTCTCATAGTTGAGGTATACCTATGATGAAAACTGGAGACCTCTCTCATCTTTTAAGTGGGAGAACTTGCACAATTGGTGGCTGACTAAATACTTTTTTGCCCCACTGTATTTTTGAGTTGATTTTATGTAATTAGAATTGATTAATCATTCCTCATACATTCTTATTTGTGTTTTTGCTTGTTTTTTTTCTTCTTTGTTTATTTTGTTGGCTGTTTGTTTTGACTTCTTTGTTGTTTGTTTGTTAAGATGAATAATTAATAAATTTTAAAAAAGACCATATAAAAATTGAACTTCCTGCCATCCAGCTTGGTGCTCAGCAAAAAATGGAATGGAGGAGGGTTATGACCTGGCTCTAGGCAATAACAAATAAAGAGGATGCACAAGAGTCAACTTAAAAGTGAAAAGTGTTTATTTACAAAAAGTGCATTAAACTAAAGCAATAAAAGAGTCCAAAAGGGGTCTGGTGTGGCCACGAGAGGTGAGCAGCCCCAACCGCCCGCAGGTGACAGCCCTGCCAGCTGGCTTGACAGCTCCTCTTTTATGGAGCCGTTCATCAACACCTGCTGCCTATCAGCCACTCCACCAATCAGCTGATCAGAATCAGAATCAGATTTATTGCCATTGTTCATGTAGTACACAAACTAGGAATTTGTCTCGGTGCAATGCTGCACCGAGACAACATGATAAACATAGAAGATAGAAATAAAAAAAACTATACATGCAATAAAATGTAGAATATGAATGAGTAATACTAGTCAAGCAATTTTAAATATATTAACAAGCAGCAGATATTGTGGAGTACCACATAGTGCAGTCGGTAATGCAAAAAGAAAACAGTGATGATTGACATGAGTCTGGTTGAGCTGCTGTACATAGTGCACGAGAGTCTAATAAGTCACATAGTGTTCAGCAGTCTGATGGCAGAGGGGAAGAAGCTGTTCATGTGACGGGAGGTTTTAGTCTGAATGGACCAAAGTCTTCTACCTGACGGGAGGGGGGCAAACAGTACGTGACCAGGGTGTGAAGGATCGGCTATGATCCGGCCTGCACGCCTCCGGGTCCTGGAGATGTACAGATCCTGGAGGGATGGGAGCTTGCAGCCGATCACCTTCTCAGCAGCACGGACGACGCGCTGCAGCCTGATCACCTGAAAGAATAATGATACAGGTGCACATCCCAACTCCAAGGGGGAGGCGGCAACCTTCACACCCCCCCTCCATCAAGATAGAGTCCCCTAAGGGAACTCTGGCACCACCCTATAACAAATATTACAAAAAAAAAAAAAAAAAAAAAATCACAGTTACTTGTAATCATACAAACAGACTAAATTTCATCCTGCTATTAACCCCATACAAACCCCTCCAGGCTCACTTTCCCATCCTCAGAAACTGGATCCTTGAAGCATTTTAAGAGTCCGGTGAATGGCCTGAGAAGAATACATGAAGTCAAGCAGGAAAAAAGCAAATACAAAAGTTTATTGGCAGGGGGCTCTAGACAGTGCATTTGCCACTACATTGTCTTCACATCTAATATGGCAAATATCCAAATTGTAGGACAGGAAAAACAAATCCCATTAAACCAGATATGGATTTGGGCACTGCAGAGAACTGAGAAAAGTAGAGGGGTTGTGGTCTGTAACCACTGGACCAGAATACATAAATGTATATATCCTGATATCCTGCTGGCAACGCACAAGTAGCAGTAGCACCTGATCTAAACTGAAGCAAAGGAGTGAGGCTATCACTGATGTGTTCAAAGGGCTGTCTTATTGCAGATATACAGAAGGACCCAGAGAAGATGGCTTTGAGATTTGATTTGGCTTACTGGTTACCTGACATGTGTGGCATGATTTAATGTAAACCGAAATATCTCTCTTTAACTTAAGCCAAAAGAAATATTTTAGGACCCTGTCATAAGTTTTCCTGACACCTAGATATCCAGACTTATTGTGAGGGACCTGCAATACCACATCACAAAACTTAGAAGGCACCACTGCTTGGTAGACAGGCTCACCTAAACCCAGTTCACTATGAGGAATCCATTTCCTCACCAAAACTTTATTCTGAATGAAGTAACATTGGGCAGCCTTTTCCATTTCATTACCAGGCAGAACCTTCTCAAATAGTTCCTTCAACGAAGAATCAGAGTGCTGTTCCTTCACCAGCTCACTGTGGGAAGCAGACCAAGGAATGTCAGATAACACCAAAACAGCTTTGCCATCCCTGCTAAAACCTTCTTTAGCTTCAGTCTCGCCCACTGCACACACCTTGAACACATCAGGAAAAGCCATCTCATTTTTATCAGGTTTACTACTCACCACAGACTCACAAACTATGATAGATGTTCGCATCTCTGTCCACACTTTATCTCCAGCAACACCATTACCCAAAATCAGTGTAATGCCATCCATGGGTAAAGCTGGGCACACTCCAACGGAGATCTCACTCTGGAACAGATGTGAATACAGCATGATTTTATGCAGAGGTACATTCATAACATTCAGACCCATCCCCATTACTGAAATAAAAGAACCAGTATACGAGTCCTCCAAGAGGGGCAAAGTTGAGGCCAAAATAAACGAATTGAAGGTGCCTGTATCCCACAAAATCCTGACTGATACCTTTTCTTTACTGCCGATAAAAGAAACAGAACCCTCAGTAATGAAGGGTAAATAGGATGTCAGTTCAGGATTACAACACAGGTACAGAGTTCTCAGCATGCGTGACAGACATGGCAGGTTTAACGCCCTTGTCAGGAACTGTATGTAATTCTTTTGCTTTATGAATATTACAATTGCCCTTCCAGTAAGCATGTTTGTGACAATAATTACAGACTTTATCAAACTCATGGCCAGAATGGTTATCCTTTGACCAAACCGCTCAAAAACAGGCATGGAAGATTTACGTCTTCCAGTAGGAACACTGGGTGCACCTAAACTCCAATTATTCCCACTGCGTCTCAACACAAAATCATCTGCCAAAGTAGCAGCCTCTGTAACAGTTTTAACTTTTTGTTGATTAACTTATAGTGCAACACACTCTGGCAATGAGTTCAAAAACTGTTCTAAAATGATCAAGTTCTGCAACTCTTCAAAATCGTCAACTTCAGACAAGGTACACCAACAATCAAACTGTAGGAAACTCATGCTCAAATTCCAAATGAGTTTTGTCATTGCGCCTACCTCTGGCAATATGCTTCGGGCACAAGCTCATAAGCTTTGAAAACAGCAGCCTTAACAACCAAGTAATTCCGACAGTCAGCATCACTTAAAGAAGAATAAGCCTCCTGTGCTTTACCAGTGAATACTGACTGTAACATTAATGAACACGTACTGTCAGACCAACCCCTCTCACATGCTGCACATACAAACAATGCAAAAAAGGTCTCAACATCATTTTCCTTAAATTTAGGTACCAACCTCAATTCCCTAACAACATCATCCCTAAAGGAGGACAAGTCGGAAGACTGAAGCACATTTTACAAGATTTTATCAATTCCAGTCTTTCCCTTTCTACCTCTAACTTCACTTGTTCTCTTTCTTGTTTTTCTTTTTCCAACGTTAGAGCCTTCTCCAACTCCAAACCCTGCTGCATTTGTATTAAAACAATTTCTTTTTCCTTTTCCACTTGCATTTTTAACATTAATAATTGTTTCTGCTGTTCAAAACTTAAATTACTGGGCCTGTCAGAGACCGTGGACAGACACAAATCCCCAGAACCAACAAAATGGGCAGAAAAGGGAAAAATGTTCATTTTAAATAAACTTTCAGATTTGCTTTTACCACATGTTTAACCCTTTAATCCCCAACATCAATGCCATAATGCTCAGCGATTTTAATCAACTGATCCTGATTACAGTGATCCAAAAATTTCTCTGTTGGTGTTTGTAAAAATGCACTGACTATCTCAGCCATAATTTGCCGTGCCCACGCCTTATAAAAGCACAATAAGGGAAAAACTAGAGACGCACACAAATTGTAAGGTGTTCCTCAAATGCACTCAAGACAAAACATATCCACAAAAGCAGATTCCCCACTAACTACCTATTGGGAAAAACTGCCTAAAGCTCACCCCTAGTCTTCATGAGGCGTGGCGGTGGGTTCTGATGCACCAAATACCGCTGACCTGGCAAAGGTGACCAGAAATGGGTAACCCCCCCATAAAGCATGGCGTGTCCCAAGCCGATGAAAGGGAAAAAGGGAACAGGATGCTCTAACCGCCGTGCCCCAACACTACACAAAACACACAACGAAACTGTTGTGTCTCTGAACGAGGGACAGCGGAGACGATGGCTGTGCTGAACGGTGACTTGTATTAGCCAAACTGGTAGCATGTGGAACACACAGAACACTAGCTAGCAAGCTAACAAAGCAGGGATACAGGTCAGTGTATGACAAGAGGCAGAGCGCCAAAAGACCTGGGCTGCCGCTGTCAGTTTCTTATTATAGGCCCGGCGTGATGACGTCACCTGTGCCTCCACCATCATGTCCGTGGCATGCAGTGTCATGGCAGTACATAACAGAAACCCAAAGTGGGCAACGCCCCTATGGCCAACAGGGAAACTCCATGAGTGCATAGTGAACACTACCCTTCCTGCATCCGCGCACCACCAACAGCAGGAAAAAAAAAAAGAGTCTAGATATGGAAAAGAAAAAAAATACTCTCCAGCTGCAACACTGGACAAAAATGTTTTAAACAAAATTGCACTAATGCGCATCCACCAAACAAGGGGAATCCCCAGACAAATGATACCAATTACACACTGGTAATCAGAACGACACAAAGCACACTTAATAATTACCACAGGAAAGAAAAAAAAAAACAATGCTCAATGAAACAAATACAGCGACCAGGATTACCAGAGTTTTAAGCTTTGATCTCAAAACTCACCATTTACACATGTGAAAAAAAAACAAAAACAACTTAAGCAAAAATATTTGCACCAAACATTGCGAAACAAATTAATTGAAACAATTAACTAATTACACAACACGAAACTAACAACAAATGGCAGGAAAAGAAAAAAACATCTGTAATTTGTTTAGACAAGCCCCCAATTAGTTATGACCCAGCTCTAGGCCATAACAAATAAAGCGGATGCACAAGAGTTAACTTAAAAGTGAAAAGTGTTTATTTACAAAAAGTGTAAAAAACGTGCAATACTCTAAAGAAACAAGAGTCCAAAAGGGGTCTGATGTGCCCAGGAGAGGAGAGCAGCCCCAACCCCCCACAGGTGACAGCCCTGCCAGCTGGCTTGACAACTCATCTTTTATGGAGCCACTCATCAACACCTGCTGCCAATCAGCCACTCCACCAATAAGCTCATCACCTGAAAGAATAATGAGATACAGGTTCACAGGTGCACATTCCAACTCCAAAGGGGAGTTGGCAACTGTCACAGGAGGGAAATGTGGACGGCTGTGGGTCAGGAGGTAGAGCGGATCATCCAATAAGCAGAGGAATGGTGGTTTGAATACCGTTCTCCCCAGCCAGCCTGCCTTTGTGTCCCTGGGCAAGACACTTAAAGTAGAACTGAACTCACCTTTTTGCCAAAAAAATAGAATAGCAGATTAATTCCTTATTACCTATTGTATTTTTCAACACATAAAAGAAATTTTTAGGCCGTGCGATGGCCAAGCTATAAGCCGATAAACTTTTGCCTCTGGCTGGCAGTGCCAAACAAACCGGAAGTAGTGCAGACGATGCTGCGTGACGTCACGAGTGTGACCCTTATCAAAACAACAATGGCAGATGATAGCAGTTCCAGCAGTCAAGAACACCAGAGTTTTCAGAGTGAAGAGGCATTCAGGATCGGTGACAAGACAGAGGAGGATGCAGGAGTGTCAAGTGAACAGGAAGAGAGCGAGGGAGGCATCGAACCGTACAGATTAGAGCCAGAATTTTCGGGGGATTCCGGTACCGACTCAGACCGCAGCAGTGATGGGGAGGAGAGTCGCTTATTGAATACAGAATGGTGAGTCTTTACTTTGGCATGTTTGGGGTGTCAGGATAAGGAAAATTAACAATAAAAAAGAAAGGGAAAAAAAAAACATCAGCATTTTTCCAACTTATTACAGTGATCCCTCACTTATCGCGTTTAATGGGGACCAGAACCGACCGCGAAAAGTGAAAAACCACGAAGTAGCGTCACCCCCCCCCCCCAAGGGCGTCACAAGCACTATTTTGCACAAAAAGGCACAAGAGAACAGCGAAAAGTGCCACTAAGCAACACGAGCGATAAAGAACAATGAATGCGGTCTTCCTTCGCTGGGTATAGGCGCTCAGCAGGGAGCAAAGCTGGGTAAAACGTCTCGGCCAATCAGCTTGCGAGGTAAAACGTCTCGGCCAATCAGCTTGCGAGGTAAAACGACTCGGCCAATCAGCTTGCGAGATTCCCCAGCGGTGAAGAGGTGGGCGGAGAGGAGTGGAGTGGTGGTCAGAGAGGTAGATTTTCAGTTGTGCGGGCTCTCCGTGTTGATACCTGATGTTCTAATGTAGAAGGCAGGGAGAAGGCAGGGAGACTACATTAGAACATCAGGTATCAACACGGAGAGCCCGCACAACTGAAAATCTACCTCTCTGACCACCGCTCCACTCCTCTCCGCCCACCTCTTCACCGCTCGGGAATCTCGCAAGCTGATTGGCCGAGACGTTTTACCCAGCGAAGGAAGACCGCATTCATTGTTCTTTATCGCTCGTGTTGCTTAGTGGCACTTTTCGCTGTTCTCTTGTGCCTTTTTGTGCAAAATAGTGCTTGTGACGCCCTTGCGGGGGGGGTGACGCTACTTCGTGGTTTTTCCCTTTTCGCGGTCGGTTCTGGTCCCCATTAAACGCGATAAGTGAGGGATCACTATATATCTAGAAACGCATCGCTTCCCGGTCGCTTTTCCTCCCCCTTTCTTTTCTTTCGTCGCCATGACAGCTTTCCACTGAACAGATCTTCCCAGGTGTTGGAAGTGTTTTGTAGTCGACTATCACGACAAAATGCACCAAAAACAACCAGTGTCGACGTGCTCGCAATGGTAAACATGGAGGACTGTGTCACACTCGTGACGTCACGCGGAACTCTGGCTGCACTTCGGCGGATTTGTCTGATTTTTCAGGGCGGGAAATTCAAAATCGCGATTTTCTCCAAGATTCCGGGATTTGTGGAGGGGGTGCCAGTGATAAATTATCTTTATAATTGTATGTACTATCACCCAGTGCCGTTCAATGCCGTTCAGTTCAGTTCTGCTTTAAACCAACTTGCCTCCAGTGTCCATGACACTGAGTATGAATGTGTATAAACGTTCGGTAGTGGTCAGAGAGGCTGTTGGCGTGGATTGGCAACCACGTTTCTGTCAGTCTGCCTGAGGGCAGCTGTGGCTATAGTAGTAGCTTACCACTATCAATGTCTGTCTGGAATGAATAATGGACTCACTGTAAGCGCTTTGAGATGTCACAATAATCCATTATTTGACATGGTTTAATGACCCAGAGAGCAGACTCAGACTCAAGAGTAGATACAATTATCTTTATTGTGTCCTCTGTGTGTTACATGGGTCCGCCCTCCAGTGGGCTCACCACCTACAGGAGGGATCATGGGGGTCCGGTGCTATGTGGATTAGGTGGCGGCCAAAGGCGGAGACCTTGGCGGACTGATCCCAAGCTTTCTAAACTGGCTTTTGGGATGTGGAATGTGGAATATGGAATCTCCTTCCCCACCTCTCTGGTGGGGAAGGAGCCTGGTCTGGTGTACGAGGTTGAGAGATACCGGCTAGATATAGTCGGCCTCACCTCAACACACAGCTCCGGTTCCGGAACCAGTCTCCTAAAGAGGGGCTGGAGCTTGGCCTTTTCTGGAGTTGCCCAGGGTGAGAGGCGACGAGCAGGGGTGGGTATTCTTGTATCCCCCCACCTTGCTGCCTCTATATTGAAGTTTTCCCCCGTGGACGAAAGGGTTGCTTCCCTGCGCCTTCGGGGTGGGAAATGGGTCCTGACCATCATTTGTGCCTATGCACCAAATGATGTTTCAGAGTACCCACCGTTTTTGGAGTCTGTGACTGGGGTGCTGGAGGGTGCTCCTCTTGGAGACTCCATTGTCCTACTGGGGGACTTCAGTGCGCACGTGGGCAACGACAGTGAAACCTGGAGGGGGGTGATTGGGAGGAACGGCCTGCCTGATCTGAACCCGAGTGGTGTCCATATGTGCACCTGGCACCAGGACACCCTAGGTCGCAGGTCGATGATCCATTTTGTTATCGTGTCATCAGACCTGCAACCGTATGTCTTGGACACCCGAGTAAAGAGAGGTGCAGAGCTGTCAACTGATCACCACCTGGTGGTGAGTTGGATCCGATGGCAGGGGAGGAAGCCATTCAGACCTGGTAGACCCAAATGTATAGTGTGGGTGTGCTGGGAGCGTCTGGCTGAGGCCCCTGTCCGGGAGGTCTTCAACTCCCACCTCCGGAAGAACTTCAACCACATTCCGAGGGAGTCTGGAGACATGGAGTCTGAATGGGCCATGTTCTCCACCTCTGTTGTTGAAGCGGCGGCCCAGAGCTGCAGCCGCAAGGTGGTCGGTGCATCTCGTGGTGGCAACCCCCGAACCAAGTGGTGGACACCAGTGGTGAGGGGGGCCATTAAGCTGAAGAAGGAGTCCTATCAAGCTTGGTTGGCTTGTGGGACTCCCGAAGCAGCTGAGGTGTACCGGCAGGCCAAGCGGAGTGCAGCTCGGGTGGTTGCTGAAGCAAAAACCCGGGTATGGGAGGAGTTCGGTGAGGCCATGGAACAAGATTTTCAGTCAGCCTCAAAGAGATTCTGGCAAACTGTCTGGTGGCTCAGGAGGGGAAAGCAGCTCCCTGCCCACACTGTGTATGGTGCGGATGGGACACTGTTGACTTCGACTGGGGATATCGTCGGGCGGTGGAAGGAATACTTCGAGGATCTCCTCAATCCCACTGATACGCCTTCCACAGAGGAAGCAGAGTTTGGGGACGAGGGGGATGACTCGCCTATCACAGGGGCTGAGGTCGCCAAGGTGGTTAAAAATCTCCTTGGTGGCCGGGCCCCAGGGGTGGACGAGATTCGCCCCGAGTACCTCAAGGCCCTGGATGTTGTAGGGCTGTCATGGTTGACACGCCTCTGCAACATTGCGTGGAGGTCGGGGGCAGTGCCTTTGGCATGGCAAACCGGGGTGGTGGTTCCTCTCTTCAAAAAAGGGGACCGGAGGGTGTGCTCCAACTTTAGAGGGATCACACTCCTCAGCCTCCCTGGGAAGGTCTATGCCAAGGTACTGGAGAGGAGAGTCCGGCCATTGGTCGAACCTCGGATTCAGGAGGAGCAATGTGGTTTTCGTCCTGGCCGTGGCACATCGGACCAGCTCTTTACCCTCTCGAGAATTCTTGAGGGTTCGTGGGAGTTTGTCCAAACAGTTTACATGTGTTTTTTGGACTTGGAGAAGGCATTTGACTACGTCCCTTGTGGATTTTTGTGGGGGGTGCTTCGGGAGTATGGAGTATCAGGCTTGTTGTTCCGAGCTATTCCGTCTCTGTACGACCGTTGTGAGAGTTTGGTTTGTATTGCCAACACTCGGTCGGATTCATTCCCAGTGAGAGTTGGACTCCACCAAGGCTTCCCTTTGTCACCGATCCTGTTCATAATTTTTATGGACAGGATTTGTAGGCGCAGCCAGGGAATGGAGGGTGTCATGCTTGGTGACCACAGGATCTCATCTCTGTTGTTTGCAGATGATGTTGTCCAGTTGGCTTCATCCAGCAATGACCTACAGCTCTTGCTGGGACAGTTTTCCGCTGAGAGTGAAGCGGCTGGGATGAGAATCAGCACCTCCAAGTCCGAGTCCATGGTCCTCAGCCGGAAAAAGGTGGATTGTCCTCTCTGGGTTGGGGACAGGCTCCTGCCCCAAGAGGAGGAGTTTAAGTATCTTGGGGTCTTGTTCACGAGTGAGGGGAAAATGGAGCGAGAGATCGACAGACGGATTGGAGCAGCATCTGCAGTGATGCGGACGTTGTACCGGTCTGTTGTGGTGAAGAGGGAGCTGAGTTCTAAGGCAAAGCTGTCAATTTACCAGTCAATCTACGTTCCTACTCTCACCTATGGTCACGAGCTTTGGGTAATGACCGAAAGAACGAGATCGCGGATACAAGCGGCTGAAATGAGCTTTCTCCGTAGGATTGCTGGACTCACCCTCAGAGATAGGGTGACAAGCTCAGTCATCCGGGAGAGGCTCAGAGTAGAACCGCTGCTCCTCCACATTGAAAGGAGTCAGTTAAGGTGGTATGGGCATCTGATTAGGATGCCTCCTGGACGCCTCCCACTTGAGGTGTTTCAGGCATGTCCCACTGGGAGGAGACCCCGGGGCAGACCCAGGACTCGGTGGAGAGACTATGTCTCCCAGCTGGTCTGGGAACGCCTTGGTATCCTCTCTGAAGAGCTGGAGCAGGTGGCTGGGGAGAGGGAAGTCTGGGCTTCTCTGCTTGAACTGCTGCCTCCGCGACCTGGACCTCCGGAAAAGCGGTAGAAGATGGATGGATGGATGGGTGTTCTGTGTGTGTGTGTCTGTGTGTGTGTCTGTGTGTGTGTGTGTGTGTATCCCATTCACACAGGGTGCATGTGAAGTGCCTAGTGCAGTAGTATAGTAACGTAGAGATGTTTGTAGATAGTGCATGTTGCATGGCATATGTTGCATGTTGCTTTCTGCTTGCTGCTCTGCTTACAGCTACCGCCACCAGCTAGCCCCCATGGGGGTGAAAAGAGGAGCCGAGTGCGTAAGTTTCCTCCTGCTGGTACATAGCCTCTCCACCACCAAGCCCCCTGCAGTGCCTCCTCGTGGCCACACATGGTAACTGGGTACCCTGCGGTCCCAGGCTAAACTGGAGGGGATTTCGGAGCAGCAGGGGGCCCCAGAGACGCGACGTATAGGTCCACCCTGCATGGACACGCCCTGACGCCTGTCAACCCCTGCCCCAACTATGGGTAAATAGCCCCACTGCCTTGTGGGTAATCTATTAAGGTGAAGGCTAAGGGAGCAACCCCTGACAGAAAAGCAATGCGCTGGTGTTGCGCAAAAGGCGGGACTTAAAAGACCAAGGACCCGGCAGCCTCCTGCAGCCATGTTGAGGGACTGGTCGTCATGGGCTTACCCACGCCACCGGATTTACCTCATCATCGTGAAGACAGTGCTATTGGGAAGAGCGCGCCCCCTACGGCACTCTAAATAATTCAATGCGCAGGTGTCCATCTCTGACCATGGTGGGCCTTACCTTCCTGGACATCTGGTTGAAGTCTGGCAGCGAAAGGGTGTGTGGCGACAGGAGCAGGTTTGAATGTTACTGGGAGCTCCTAGCTATAACCCTGCACGTCAGCACCACAGGGCTATTATGGTCGTTAACAGCTGGGGTGGCAGCTGTTTTCGGCAGACCCCTGTGTGATTGAGCAGCCCTATTTAGGACAGCACTGCTCACCCCAACTGGGGAGGGGCCTAGAAAAAGTGGCCTAAAAATTGCCCACCTATCTTTCGCCTGAACAGGTTATCGCGCCTGTTGGGTCATTCCACCTCTGCGGTCGAAACAATAAAAAGAGAACATGCAACCTAAAACTGGCAACATGGAATGTAAGGACACTCCTGGAGCAAGGTTCTGATAGACCCCATAGGAGAACAGCTCTGGTTGCTGCTGAACTGAGTCGCTACAACATTGATATTGCTGCACTGAGCGAGACCAGGCTCCTAGATGAGGACTCTTTAACAGAGGAAGGGATGGGCTACACATTCTTCTGGAGGGGTTACCCCTCAGGAGAACAACATCTGCATGGTGTAGGACTGGCCATCAAAAACACCCTTCTACCAAGACTCAGTGAAACACCTGTTGGCATTAGTGAGAGACTGATGACACTCCGTATCCCCCTGGTTAAGAATCGCTTTGCTACACTTCTTAGTGCCTATGCACCGACCCTGCCATCGGAGAGTGAGGCCAAGGATTCCTTCTACCAGTTACTGGATGAAACTCTTCGCCGGATCCCCAAGAATGACAAGATCTTCTTACTTGGAGATTTTAACGCCAGAGTGGGTCAGAACAATCAGATATGGAGTGGAGTGCTTGGCAGACACGGAGTTGGCCAGGCTAACACAAATGGAGTGAGATTGCTCACTCTCTGCTCTGAGCATAACCCGAGCATAACTAACACCATCTTCCAGCAAAAGGCCAAATACAAAACATCATGGATGCACCCTCGCTCTAAACACTGGCACCTGATTGATTACATCATTGTGAGGCGCAGTGACATCAGAGATGTCCACATCACCCGTGCCATGAGAGGTGCAGAATGCTGGACAGATCACCGGCTGATCGTGGCCAAGGTCCACATGCAAGTGCACCTCCCTTGCAACTACAAGGGCCCAAAAGGAGGAAACTTGATTGCTCCCATTTGGCAAATCTGGATGTAAGAAATGACTTTTGTCGCTCCCTGGTTGAGAAACTTGGGGGGTGGAGCATTTCCTGTGTCTGCCTGAGAAGACCATGGACCAGAAGTGGGACTTCATCAGCTCAGCTCTTTGTGAGGCAGCAGCCCAAACAATTGGCTATAAGAGAAAGAACCACCAAGACTGGTTTGATGACAACTCGGACACCATCCACGACTTGTTGGAGGACAAGCACAGAGCACATCAGGCAACCTTAAGGAACCCCTCATCCATTATCATCAGGCATCAGTGGCAGAGAGCTCGGCAGGATGTACAAAGGGCTACTCGGACAATGCAGAACGAGTGGTGGACAAAAAAGACACATGAAATCCAGGTCTTTGCCGATAAAAATGATATGCATAATTTTTATAATGCTGCCAAGAAGATTTACGGCCCAACAAATCGCTGCATCACTCCCCTGAAAACAGCAGATGGGCTGAGAATCCTAAAGGATCAGCCTAACATCTTGCTGAGATGGGCTGAACACTTTAGTACCCTACTTAACCAGGACTCAGATGCAGACCCCACTGTTCTCGACGACTTGCCTACACTTCCTCCGATGCAAGACCTGGATCAGCCCCCAACCTTCCTGGAGGTTCTATCAGCTACCCGCTCTCTCAAAAACAACAAGTCCCATGACAACATCCCTGCAGAGCTGTTGAAACAAGGAGGCTACTTGTGTACAAAAACCCTGCACAAGTACATCACCAAGGTCTGGGCTGATGATAACATCCCACAACAATGGAGAGACGCCACAATTGTCACCATTTATAAAAACAAGAGTGACAAGGCTGTCTGCGGCAACAGCAGGGGTATTTCGCTCCTTGCTGTTGCTGGTAAGGTCCTGGCGAAGGTGATGCTTTACAGGCTGATCAACAACATCACAGAATCAGTGCTGCCTGAATCGCAATGTGGTTTCAGGAAGGGCAGGAGCTCGGGGGACATGATTTTCACAGCTCGGCAGCTGCAGGAGAAATGTTGTGAGCAACACCAGGACCTGTTCATGGCCTTTGTCAATCTCTCCAAAGCTTTCGACACTGTCCATAGAGAACACCTATGGGAAGTTCTTCTTAAGTTTGGCTGCCCCAGTAAGTTTGTCAATATCCTCCGCCAATTTCATGATGGTATGACTGCTCGGGTGACTATAGGAGGACAGGAATCTACTTCCTTCCCCGTTTGTACAGGGGTTAGGCAGGGGTGTATATTAGCACCAGTACTTTTTAATATCTTCCTGCTCTGTGTCACCCAGCTTCTCCGCAAGGAGATTGAGGACAGCAGGCGGTGTAACAGTGGACTTCCGTCTAGATGGCAACCTTTTTAATATAAGGAGGCTCCAGGCAACCACCAAACTGCAAAGGGTGAGAATCATTGAGCTACAGTATGCAGATGACTGTGCTCTGGTATTTCATAGCCCACAAGATCTCCAGTCTGTTCTTACTGCTGCGGTGAGAGCATACAGCAGGATGGGACTGACGGTGAACACCATCAAAACAGAGGTCGTCTGCCAATGGAGCACCAATATCCCATCTACTCCACCTACCCTCACTGTTGCTGGTGAACAGCTGTCTGTTGTTCCATCTTTCAAGTACCTGGGGAGCATCCTCTCTGTAGACAACACCATTGACAGTGAGGTCCAGAACAGGATCAGGCAGGCATCAGCTTCTTTTGGGAGACTCCGGCGTCGGGTCTTCCAGAACAAGCACCTCCATCTCCAAACGAAGATCTCTGTTTACCAGACAGTCTGTGTCACTACTCTCCTCTACAGCTGTGAATCCTGGGTGACTTACAGCCGCCACATTAGGGATCTAGAGCGGTTCCATATACGCTGCCTTCAGCGCATCCTGGAAATCACCTGGCATGACCATGTGCCTCATTCTGAGATACTCTTTAAGACCAGCTGTAGGAGTATTGAGGCAACGATCACCCAGCACCAGCTACGCTGGCTGGGACATGTGGTGAGGATGCCTCCAAACCGGCTGCCTCGCAGGGTGTTATATGGCCAGCTACACCATGGTCGATGCTCTGCTGGAGGGCAGAAGAAGCGCTACAAGGACCAGCTAAAGATGGCCTTAAAGAAGTGCAGGATCAGACCTGAGGCTCTGGAGGAGGCTGCTGCTGACCGGAACACCTGGCGACAGCAGTGCCTTGTGGGGACCCGTATGATGGAGGAGGACAGAACAGCCAGGAGAGAAGACTGAGGAGGAATGCACCTGCAGCCCCTGCTGCCACTACTACAACTTTTACATGCCCTACCTGCAACAGGACATGTGGATCCAGGATAGGACTACACAGCCATCAAAGGACTCACCGATAGAAGTGGACGTCATCATCGGACTCGATGGACAACCGCAAGCAAGCAAGCAAGTGTGTGTGTGTGTGTGTGTGTGTGTGTGTGTGTGTGTGTGTGTGTGTGTGTGTGTAGCAGCCGGGAGTGAGCAGAGCACCGTGCAACCTGGCATCCCTATGGACAAACAGAGACAGGGAGAGTTAGCGTTGGACCCCGGAGGGAATGTACAGAATAGTCCGGTGCTTACTGTTTGCAGAGGTGGATTTGGGCTCAGGTTCAGCTCGACGGCTCCAGCCAGGAAGACAGCACCCACTGTCCCGGTAGCAGCTAGGGATGTCAGGTGAATGCAGAGCAGCTCGGTCCGCCGCCACGGATCTCCGCCTGTGCACAGGGGACGAGCGTAAATAGTGATGAATTGAATGAAGGCGTATATGGAGTGAGGTGATAATCCTTCCTGGAGATGGATGACAGGAAGCAAGGTTCTCAGGCGAGAGTAGGCTGTGGCAAGGAAGTTCTGAGAAAAGGGCGAAGGTGAGTGTAGGTCTCATCCAACCGTAGAGACAGATGACTCCGCGCTGATCTGAGGGCAGCGCGGCCTAAATAGCCCCGGCAGTGATAGAGAGCAGCTGTGCGCGCAGCTGAGGATGATAAACAGACAGAGCGAGCCATCACAGTACTGCCCCCCTACGAGGTGCCTCTCGGTGGCCGATCCAGCCTACTTGGGTGCGTCCGATAGAAGTCCCTGATGAGTTGATTGTCCAACACGAAGGAGGGGCACACCCAGGACCTCCATTCCGGGCCGTAACCCTCCCAGTCCATCAGGTACTGCAGGCCGCGACCCCGGCGCCGGACGTCCAGGATGGCATTGACCTTCCACGCCAGGTCACCGTCGATCACCACTGGCGGAGGTGGAGACCTGGGAGGGGGAAACAGAGGGCTGGAACAGAAAGCTTGACCTGTGAGACATGAAAGGTTGGACAGATGCGGAGTGGGGGGGGGGGCTAGGCGCACAGCCACAGGGTTGATAATACGGGTTATGGTGAAAGGCCCAATAAACCGCTGAGACATTTTCCTCGCCTCCGCCTTGAGGTTAATATGTTTGGTTGACAGCCATACCTGCTGACCCACCCGGTAGGGAGGGGCCGGTGTCCTGTGATGATTAGTGGTTGTGGTGTTGTGCTCTGCCGTGTGCCACAGTGCAGTCCGGGTCGCTCTCCACAGCTGGTGGCAGCACCTCAGGTGGGCTCGGATGGAAGGGACGGCGATATCCTTCTTGTCCTCAGGGAACAATGGGGGGTTGTAGTCCAGAGATGCCTCGAATGGGGACATGCCAATCGCTGACGAGACGGTAGTATTGTGAGCATACTCGATCCATGGGAGGTGGGAGCTCCATGACGCCGGGTTGGCAGTGGCGACGCACCGCAACGCAGCCTCCAACTCCTGGTTTGCCTGCTCACACTGTCCATTACTCTGCGGGTGGTATCCTGAGGACAGGCTCACTGTAGCCCCAAGGGCGTTACAAAATGATCTCCACACTTGAGAGATAAACTGGGGCCCCCAGTCACAGACAATGTCCAGGGGAATACCATGCAATCTCACCACATGCTGAACAAGAAGGTCTGCTGTCTCCCTCGCCGTAGGCAGCCCCTGTAGGGGAACGAAGTGGGCGGCCTTAGAAAACCTGTCTACGATGGTGAGGATGACGGTGTGGTGGTTAGAAGGTGGGAGACCAAAGCCAAAATCCAAAGCTACATGGGACCAGGGCCTGCCGGGGGTGGGGAGAGGGTGGAGCAGACCGGCCGGAGGAGAGGAGGACGTCTTGCCGGCAGCACACTGGGGGCAGGCGCGGATGTACTCTCCTACGTCCTTCTGGAGCGAAGGCCACCAAAATGTCCTCTGAAGGAGCATCACCATGCAAGCCCTCCCCGGGTGGCACGAGAACCTAGAAGAGTGGGCCCAATAGATCACCTCACCCCGAACAGCAGATGGGACAAACAGCCTCCCCGCTGGCCCCCCGCTTGTGTCTGCCTCGGCCTCCTGCACTCTTGGGACCTTTTCTTTGATGCCCCACGAGAGGGCGCCCACAATGCACGACGGGGGGAGGATAGGATGTTCCAACACTTCTGCAGCATCCGAGGCAAACTGTCTGGACAGGGCATCTGGCTTGGTATTGTTGGACCTGGGGTGGCGGGTGATGGTGAAATCGAAGTGTCCGAAAAACAGGGACCAGCGGGCCTGGCGCGCGTTCAGGCGCTTGGCCGCCCTGAGGTACTCCAGATTTTTGTGATCCATCCAGACGATGAATGGCTGGGAGGCCCCCTCCAGCCAATGGCGCCACTCCTCCAGTGCGAGCTTAACCGCCAGGAGCTCCCTGTCACCGATGTCATAATTTCGCTCCGCCGGAGATAGATGATGGGAAAAGAACGCACAGGGGCGGATCTTGCCATCACCCGGGGAGCACTGGGACAGCACGGCTCCAACTCCCGAGTCTGAGGCGTCCACCTCTACCAAGCATTGAAGGGCGGGATCCACCTGTGCCAAAATGGGAGAGGAAGAAAATTTACACTTGAGCTCGGTAAAGGCCGCTTCAGCCTCCTCCGTCCACCAGAAGGGCACCTTGGAGGATGTGAGGTGGGTCAGGGTAAGAGCAATAATACTATAATTCTTAATGAAGTGGCAGTAGAAACTGGCGAACCCCAGGAACTGCTGGAGTTGCTTCCTAGAGGAAGGGGAGGGCCAATCTACCACCGCTTTTACCTTGTCGGGGTCTGGGATGATTTCATTGTGGGAAATGATGAAACCAAGGAATGACGTCTTGGAGGCATGGAACTCACATTTCTCGGCCTTAACGAAGAGCTTGTTCTCCAGGAGCCGCTGCAAGACTCACCTCACGTGCACCCGATGTTCATCCAGGGACTGAGAAAAAAATCAAGATGTCATCCAAATAGACAAAGACAAACAAGCCCAAAAAGTCCCTCAGCACATTGTTAATGAGGCGCTGGAATACGGCGGGGGTGTTGGTCAGCCCAAACGGCATCACCAGGTATTCGAAATGCCCGCTAGGGGTCCGGAATCCCGTTTTCCATTCATCGCCCTCCCGGATCCGCACCAGATGGTAAGCATTGCGGAGATCCAGCTTGGAGGAGATCCATCCAGGAGGCCCCCGGAGGGAATTGAACACTGTATTAATCAGGGGAAGTGTATATTTGTCCTTGATGGTGATATTATTCAATTCATGGAAGTCAATACACGGCCTCAGCGAGCCATCCTTCTTGCCCACGAAAAAAAACCCTGCCCCACCGCCGAGGATGAAGGCCGGATCATGCCCGACTTTAACGACTCCTTAATATAGGGTTCCATAGCCTCCCACTCCGGTGCTGACAGGCTGTACAACCGACTCGACGGCAGCGGGGCTCCAGCTCAGAGATTGATTGCACAGTCATATGGGTGGTGAGGGGGGAGAGATAGAGCCTGGGTCTTACTGAAGGTGGCCCCCAAGTCGTGATACTCCGGAGGGACCCTGGACAAGTCAGGAGGGGGGGTGACGGGGCCACCCAGGGGCATGGACGGCAAGCAAGCAGCAGACTGCAGTCAGGCACTGAGGCAGAAAGAGCTCCACGAAACCACGCTCCCAGAGTGCCAGTCAATTGATGGGTTATGTAGCTGGAGCCAGGGATAGCCAAGGATAACCGGGGATGAGGAAACCGGCAGCACAAATAACCTTATCTCCTCCCGATGATTACCAGACACAATGACTGACACCGGGGCGGTCTGCTGGGACACTACAGCAAGATGGGCCTTAGACAGGGCAATGAGTGTGAGTGGGGTCTTCAACAGTTGACAGGGAAGCCCCAGCCGGGTTGCCAGTTCCCCTGAAATGAAGCTCTGCTCAGCCCCCGAATCAATCAAGGCATGTATGGCTATTTCTGTCTGGTTGTGAATGAAGCAGATGGGTAGGAGAAATTTAGAGAGGGGATTTGATCGAGGTGAGTCTGTGAGTCCCCCTACTGCAACGCACGGACTCCCTCTTTTGGCCGTATAGGGCAAGACGCTACCTCATGCTCCTTGCTACCACAGTAGAGACACAACCCGAGCTCGCAGCGGCGCTGTTTTTCAGCTAACGGCAGTTTTGACTGCCCCACTACTATTGGCTCCGGGGCTTCCAGGGAATCAGAGGGAGGTAGGGCCAACAGGGGAGACTGTAGGGAGCGAAACTGGGCGCCCAAGCGACCAAAAGCTTTACGCTCGGTTGCCCGCTCCCTTAGCCTGTTATCTAGGCTAATGGCTAGGGAAATTAGCTCAGTTAACCTACTTGGCTTTTCTAAGCGGGCTAGCTCATCCCGCAGGCTAGGGCTAAGGCTTCTGATAAAGATACTGCAGAGCGAGGCGTCCTCCCACCCCACCTCTGTGGCCACCACCCGGAAGTCGACGGCATAGTCCGTTACGGACTTGCTTCCCCCTTCCAAAAGATTAACTACGTAGCTGATATGGCTATGATCTGTGGGGAAGTCCCCGGGTACCCACTGGAAAACTATCTCACACTGGAGAAAAAAACCCTAGCCTCTCCTAGCTTACCGCTAAAGCGAGTGGGAGTAGGGATCAGTGTTAGCCGGGATGTAGAAGCCTGAACAGGTTGAGTGGATTGGGAGCTAGCAGGAGCAGAGGCGCTACTTGGAGCCAGAGGGAAAGCCTGCAGACCTGCCAGACGATCCAACCGATCATTAATTCAGGCCAGCTGAATGAAGATGACCTGCTGCTGGTAAACTAATTGATCCACTCGAACCTCTAGGTTGTTAACTTTGCGCGTTAGCGCACTGTCTGCTGGGTCGCTTTGGCGTGTTTGGTGTGTGTGTGTGTGTGTGTGTGTGTGTGTGTGTGTGTGTGTGTGTGTGTGTGTGTGTGTGTGTGATAGTGTAGCAGCCGGGGGTGAGCAGAGCACCGTGCAACCTGGCAACCCTGCGGACAAACAGAGACAGGGAGAGTTAGCGTTGGACCCAGGAGGGAATGTACAGAATAGTCCAGTGCTTACTGTTTGCAGAGGTGGATTTGAGCTCAGGTTTGGCTCGACAGCTCCGGCCAGGAAGACAGCGCCTACTGTCCCGGTAGCAGCTGGGGATGTCAGGTGAATGCAGAGCAGCTCGGTCCGCCGCCAGGAGAGAGAGAGGTCCGCCGCCACGGATCTCCGCCTGTGTACAGGGGATTGATTGATTGATTGATTTTTATTTGAACATTGTTAAAGAAAGAAAAAAAGAGAGTTCAAAACACAACAAAAAAACAAACCAAAATAAAATGTTCAAAAGGAGTGGGAAGAAGCCAAGGCTTATACAGTCCCACCCCTTCTCCACACCAAACAAATTACAGTATTACTCATAATCATCATTATCCCACAACCACATTCACTGTAATACACCCATAGTCAATTTATACAACAAAAATGACACAACAATGACAGTCCATATCCAACAATATTACAACAACAATAAACATACAATTCTGGCATGTTCAATGCAAACACAAACAACACCATCACCTTCACAATCACCATAACACACAACAACCTTCCCTCACTGAAGACACAATGTAACATCACTGCCCTTCATTCTCATACTGCTCAAAAATCATTTCTTTATATGTTGATTTAAATATATGGATGTTGGGACATTGCCTGTGTTTCTCCCCCAACCCATTCCACAATTTTACCCCACACACAGACACACAAAAACTCTTCCGTGTAGATCTTACTAAGTGAATTTTAAATTTTGTATTCCCCCGTAAATTATATTTCCCTTCTCTCTCCCTGAATAGATTCTGTATATTGTGTGGCAAGAGGTTTTTACTAACTTTAAACATTAATTGTGCTGTGTAATAATGAACCAGATCCCATAATTTCAATAACTTCGAATGTAAAAACAATAAATTAGTATGTTCGAGGTACCCAACTTTGTGTATAACACGGACTGCCCTTTTTTGTAATATTAACAATGAATTAAGTTTACTTTTATAACTGTTACCCCAAACTTCTATACAATAAGTCAAGTATGGAAGTACTAATGAACAATACAAAATATGAAGTGATTTATAATCTAGGACCTGCTTAATTTTATTTATAATTGCAATATTTTTTGCAACTTTATTTTGTATGTATCTGACATGTGGTTTCCAACTAATTTTATCATCCAGTACTACACCCAAAAACTTGATCTCCTTAACTTTTTCAATAACTACATTATCTATATGAGTGTGTATATCTTCTTTATTTTTACAATTACCAAATATCATTACCTTAGTTTTATCTATATTTAGTGATAGTTTATTACAATCCATCCATTTTTTTAGCTTATTTAATTCATTATTTAGAGTATGGATTAGTTGATTATAATTATTTCCAGAATAAAATAAATTAGTATCATCAGCAAATAATATTATTTTTAATAATTTAGAAACTTGGAATATATCATTTATATATATATTAAATAATTTGGGGCCCAATACTGACCCTTGGGGGACCCCACAGGCAATTCCCATACACCCAGACAGATATTCTCCCATTTTCACAAATTGTTGTCTCTCAGATAGATAACTTGTAACCCATTTCAGAGCAATTCCCCTAATACCATACATTTGCAATTTATTAAGAAGTATTGAATGATTTATTGTATCAAATGCTTTTCTAAAATCTATAAACACACCAATTGCATATTTTCCTTGATCTAATGCATTTATTATTTCCTCTGTTGCATCCATTATCGCCAATGATGTTGTACTCTTGGCTCTAAACCCATACTGGTTCTGATTCAGCACATCCTGTGTATTTAAAAAGTTTTCTAATCTGTTGTTGAAAAGTTTTTCCAGAATTTTTGAAAATTGTGGGAGAAGTGATACTGGTCTGTAGTTTGTGTATTGGTGTTTATTTCCCTGCTTAAATAATGGAATTACTTTTGCTATTTTCATTTTCTGCGGGAATGAACCAGTTTGAAATGATAAATTACAAATATATGTGAATGGTTTTAATATACCATCAACAGTTCTTTTTATTAGTGCCATATCAATACCATCACAGTCAGTAGATAATTTATTTTTACACTTTTCAACAACAGATTTTACCTCTAGTTCATCCACCGCTGTAAGAAAAATTGACCGAGGGTTACTTCCAATTAAAGTCTCACTCACAGTGTCTTTTCCTTGATTTGGAATCTTTGCTGCCAACTCTGGCCCAACACTTATGAAAAATTTATTCATTTTATTTACTACCATATTCTTATCATAAATATCACCACAATTATCAGTAAAATACTCTGGATATATCATTTTCGTAGTTCCATTTTTCCTTAATTTGTTTAATATATCCCAGACTCCTTTTATATTATTTTTATTTTCATTTAACATTTTCCTATAATATAATTTTTTACTAGTTCGTATTATATCAGTTAATTTATTTTTATAGGTTTTATATCTTTTTTCAGATTCTTTAGTTCTTAATTTAATAAAATTTTTATAGAGATAATTTTTCTTTTTACAAGCATTTTGTAACCCTTTGGTTAACCATGGGCAATTTTTATATATGTGTTTTTTATTAATTTCTTTAATTGGACAGTTTTTATCATATAATAATTTAAATACATCAATAAATTTATCATATGCCAAGTCCACATTTTTCTCTCTATAGACAACATCCCAGTTCTGTAACATTAAGTCTTCTTTTAAATCCCTGATTCTATCTTCTGTTCATATTCTTTTATAGATAATCTTTTTACATAGTTTATTATTATTCTTACTCTCATTAGCCCCATAATTAACATCTAAAGAAACAAATACAGGCAAGTGGTCACTAATATCATTTATTATTATACCACTCACCATATTATATTCAATAACATTGGTAAAAATGTTGTCTATCAGGGTAGCACAGTGTGTCGTTATTCTTGTAGGTTTTGTAATCTTTGGAAATAAGGTTAAGCTATACATTGTATCTAAGAAATCTTCAGTTGGTTTGTGTTGTTTTGTTTTCATCAAATCTATATTAAAGTCACCACAAATAAAGATATCCTTTTGTCTTATTTTTGCATACATCTTTTCCATCCCATTTTTAAATTTTTCCATATCAGATCCCGGTGCTCTATATATACACAACTTACTATTATATTTTTTCTTTTTTCCATCGTAATCTCAATTGTTAAACATTCCATACTTTCATTCACTGCTGATGTCATACTGTCTACTTTTTTACTTTTTAATTTTCTATCAACATACAGTGCTACCCCACCACCACTTTTACATTTCCTATTTTGTGTGTACATCTCATATCCATCTAGTTCAAAATTTACATCTTTCTCTTCATTAATCCATGTTTCACTTATTGCAATAATCCTAAATGGTGTATTAAATTGATTCAAAAACTCCTTAATACTATCAAAGTTTGCATAGAGACTCCTACTATTAATATGTATTATTGTTAATGTTTGATCCAAATTCATAATTCCATTTAATTGTTGTTCTTCATAATAAACACACTTATTATTAATATGACCAAAATAATTGTTGTCTGGGTCAACACCTCCCAAAATGTCCTGTGGTTGCTGTTCAGCACTAACAAAATTTCCAGCTTCAATTTGCCCCACTACACCTCCATCATCAAATGAGGAAGAATGATTGACTAAAGTACTAAACATAATTTATGACAACCATGTACACCAAGAAGAAAAAAGGAAAAGAACACAAAATTTCCACTCATGATTACTGCACCGTTATTGCTGAATCAGGGCTAAGGTTTAAATCTGTCCAATTCCTCCATTTCTCTAATCATCATTACTTTAGCGTCTTCTGGAGTGCCAAGCAGTTTTATCCACACCTTACAGTTTCTTGTCCATGTCGACTGTATTTTTCCTTGTTTTCTGAGGGCCCTGGCTTGTCTAGCTATTTCGGAGTTCTTTTTTGTTAAATGTTCATTGATGTAGACAGCCGTTCCTCTCAGTTTTTTTGCTTGTCGCAGAAGATCAATTTTTGCTTTCCTACTGACGAATCGGATGATAATTGCTGGTTTTAATTTACTATTTTTATTGGGTAATGTGTGGCAAGCCGAAATAGTCTCATTGTCCACAACAATGTTATTTGAACTGAAAAAGGTCAATACCTGCTGCTCAAGAGTGTGTGACTCAGCCAGTGTCTCATCCTGCCCATCCTGATCACCAACTCCAGCTGTCACACGTGCATAGGAGCGGTGTCTGCTGTTCAGACCGCTCACAATGACGTCATCCATTCTTGTATATTGTTCAAGTTCATCCACACATTTTTCTAAGGATTTAATTTTCTTGTCCTTGTCCACAATTTCAGCCTCGAGCTCGCGCACTTGTTCTATAAGGTTAACAAGTAGCGTTTGTTGTTTAGCTATTTTTGATATTTCCTCAGACATAAAGTTTAGGGAGAGTTTAATCTCCTCCAGCTCCTCTCCATGTGTCTGACTCTTTTTTGGAGGCATAATGACTAGTTGATTTTGATTTGATTTAATTAGAATCAAGGGAGAGGCTCACCTGTTGACTAGCAATTGAATAACTGGATCCACCGGTTAAGCCGAGGAGGCCAATGCTCCCTCGGTTGCTAGTGGAGGCCTCCAGCTAGCGCTGTTCCACCAGGCGGCGAATCCGAAGCTCTCCCAGTGGCCAACAGAGACCGCTAGCCTGGGTCGCAGCCCGGCAGCAGGTATCTGCCAGCAAAGCCAAAGCTCTCCCGGTGTATCCCGCAGCCGATGACAGCAGGACAATCTCCGGTGCTACCAGTATCTGGTCCAGCCGACCTCGGATTCAGCCGAAGCCTCAGCCAGCTCCTCCACTGAGCTCCGCCGCCGCAGCCGCCGTCCGATCCGGCCGGAATCCCGGTCAGCCTCTCCACCGTCAGCTCCGCCACCCACCACCGCACGATGAAGGTGTCCCGCAGCCCAGACGATCCGCCGGCCGATGTAGAAGAAGGGGGCCACGCGAGTGCGCCACCACACACCACCAACGGAGGTGCCGCTAGTTCGTCTGCACTTTAGTCTGTTCACTTCAGTCTCCAGATACGTTGGCAACAACCAGCGTGTCGATCCCACAAACTCCTCTCCAGCACTTCACTGTTCATGAGTGTAGACAGTGATGAATTAAGATAAGATAAGCCTTTATTAGTCCCACAACGGGGAAATTCCAATGAAGGTTTACTTGGAGCGAGGTGATAATCCTTCCTGGAGACGAATGACAGGAAGCGAGGTTCTCAGGCAAGAGTAGGCTGTGGCAAGGAAGTTCTCAGAACAGGGCGAAGGCGAGTGTAGGTCTCATCCGACCGTGGAGACAGACGACTCCGTGCTAATCTGAGGGCAGCGCAGCCTAAATAGCCCAGCAGTGATAGAGAGCAGCTGTGCGAGCAGCTGAGGATGATGAACAGACAGAGTGGGCCATCACATTATTATTATTATTATTATTATTATTATTATTAAACGGTGAGACACTGTGTGCCGAGACAGATCCTTGCCCTGTTCAGCAATGAACTGGTGGGCAATTCCAGCTGCGGTGTTGAACCGATTCCACATTGAGAGTCTTCGCATAATCCTGTCCCCAAACCAGGGCAGTGTGAGAAACTAGTGATGTCCTGTGGGTGCAATGTGCTGAAATCATTCAAAGCAAGGGCCTCTACACTTCCTATTAATTTTTGAATCCTATAACCCTTAAAAAAAAAAAACAGTGTTTAAATCTTCTCTTTTGACACAGTGTGATTACTGTTCTTTAATTTTGCTCAGTTTTTTTTTCCAAAATAAATATTTGTGTTGAAGTGCCTTGGTTATTTAAAAAAAAATGCTAGTACAGCAGTGGTATAGCCACAGTTAATATTCTGTGGAATTCTGAACAATGAAGAATAACAGTATTTCAGAATAAATCAAGTATTAATACATTGTTCTCTAATTCTGATCTCCACTGTATAACTGTGGTGATTTGTCATAGGGCTGTTGCAATAATATTGCGTTTATACAGCAGTTCCACAAGCACCCTTTATTAAATGACAGCAATACATGACAAAATTTTATGATTTTTGTTTGTTTAAGCAGTTATTTTGCTCTGCCAAGAAAAATAGTCCCTTCTTAATGGGCCTAATTAACTGTTGCTAAGCACTTCAGTGAGCATAATATAGAAAGGAATAGGTCTGTTGTTATTTCACACACATGTAACCGAATTAAGTATTGTCCAGTGCAGAAGTCGGTGTTTAAATACATACTGCTCCACCTGTTGACTACGCTTTGCGGGTCATGTTGAGTTGCAGCGGTGGGTAGTTTGTTATTGGCTTGTTAGCGATTTAGCTTCAGCATTTCACTTTTTCTTGGCATTTTCAAATGAAACAAAGAATCCATTGCCACAAAGTTATCATGGTTGGCTATTCGGGACAATAAATCCAACTCTTGCTTATCTATTTTGTTGTAAAATATCTAGCCAGATGCTCACAAGGGTTGGACTTCCTGGTGATGGAGGTCTGGATTTTTAGGACTGTCTCTTTTCAAACACTGCCTCACTGTGGAAATTAAGGTAACCAGTAGCCACAACTATAATTTAAAGATTATTAAAACACAGCTGAAGCAGACTGATACATATTTGGTGAAACATACATGTGCCATTATCAGGGAATATAGTAACTTCTGGAATCCCTGTTATCCAATCAGATTGCTCAGTTGGGACTGTTGGAACTGTTATATAATTTAGACTAATTTGAATTAATGTGTTTATTTGTGAGTGATTTATCTGTTTTATTTTTTGCTGGATATGTATAGAAGGAAAGAAATACCTCAGAGTATGGACGTACATTTATCCTTTCACTATCCACCCTCAGAAATATGGGTACAATTTCCCAAATGCATATGCTTGTGATCAAGAGTTGGTGCTATGTAATGAGTGTGTTTGATGCTGTAGCCTATGTTTTAGCTACCCCCTGTACAGATCACTTGACATAATCCACCCACCCCCCAGCTGAGATGTGTGACTATTACAGCAGCGCCCCTTCCCCCCATTAATGTGAGCAGGTCCCTGGGGTGGATGTCAGTGTGGAAAGCAGACCTTTTTCCCTGTCCATGGGATGTTATTGATGAGGTAAGGTAATGGATCCCCCCACTGTGCTTGCAGGGACTCTGAAGATAAATCAGACAGTTGGTAAGACCCAACCAGCCATTCCACCTATCTCCAGACTGAACTGCCATTTCATTAGCTTTATTTATGGGGGTTTTGCACTCTTGTGAACCTCTCCCCTCTCTATCCTCCCACTGAAAATGTGACTATTCCTCGTCCCCCTTTAGTGCTATGGCAACCCCTATACATCCAAGTCAATCTTTCCACCCCCTGCCCTGAGAAATACTAGTATTTTATCTCCCAGACATTTCTTGGAACTAATCCTCACCTATGCCTTGTTTATGTAAAGCCTGTTATCTTTCACTGGACAAAGGGTTGGGTAGATAGTGAGGTGCACTGAAGTGGTGAAGGACTCAGCACTTGCTTTTAACATTAGATGCAAACCCATGCAGCTCAGCACTTCCTGCAGAGCTGTATTTGAGTTGGCTGATCAGCAACAATTCACCTCTGGGCTTACAGCTCGGCCACTTAGCGACAGAAAAACTGCAGCCAAAACTGGCTTTGTCCTTGCGGAAGGAGAAAGAATTTCTTATTTGGCCTAGTTGGAAAGGTACCAGTTGAACCCATACAATCAATGCTGAGCAAACATCATTTCAGGGATGGTGCCCATTATTGCAGGGCAGACACAATTCATTCTGTTTGAGTCGAACAAGCCTCCCTATCACTAGAGTACCACTTTGATTCTCTTTGGCTATTTCATCACAGCTGCCTCTGAACTGCCAGAGTTTATTGCACACACACCGAGGAAAGTCCACAACACCATGACCTGCTTTCATTTGTTCACCGTTACCAGTGATATCATCTCTGCTGATATAACGGCACTTAAAGCCTTAACAACACAAACATGAAAATGAAATGAAATCAATTTGAAAATGGGGGAATACAAAATCCTTTCTGTATCATTAGTAATATCACAAGTATTAAAGGCAATGAATCACAGTCTCCTCACATGCATTTTTCATTAGAAAGAGAAAAGGAATTTTTTTTTTCTTCCTTTTTCATGGTGAATGTTGATGTCATGACAGCCTTGCTGGAACATGTCCATACAAGGTCCACTTTAGTGTACGCCACATGAATCCATGCAGCCTGACAGATGGTTGACTGAGCTAAGCTCCAGCAATGCTATGCCACAGCCAGTTTCATGGGCTGACTTGGACATTGGACGAGTGTGACTATGTCTGTCACACCAATGGCAGCCAGTGACTGAGAGAATTCAAGCACAATTTGGTGCACGCAACCGGAGGATGCATTACATTGTGACAAGAAGCAAATTTTGCATATGGCAATAACACACATAAAATCAACTCTGTGCATCACTGACTTTAAACAGGAAGCTGTGAATGCTGCTGGATATATGATGTAACAAAGATGGTATCCAGCTTTGTGTTATACTTGTCGATGAGGCTGGAATGACTTCTATTATGTCTCTACAGTAACATTTAGACTACATATGATCTTGATAAAATGAAGGAAAGAGGAAAAAAAAGACAGAGAAGACCGCATTTTGGCCACCAGCCAGGTGTGGACAGACTCAGGAAGTCAAGCCGGAATTCCAACAATGTAGGCAGCCGTTAGAGTCTTTGCTGAGGTGCTGCCATTTCTGCTCTCAGTGCTGCTTTTTGTTGTGGCGAAGAGGCAGTTAGGTGCAATCCTGTGGCTGTGAATGTATTGCAACCCAGACTATTGACAGATTAAGCAAAGTGTTATGATTGAGCAAATGAAAACACAGGCTTTTCCCTTTCTCTTTGATTCTGACATCTGCAGAAAGATAATTTTCCCAGGCTGTTTGACAGTCGTGACAATAATAAATGTTGGCGGTGGCATAATGAATAATGTCGCAGCTAAAATTGTCACTGCAAAAAAGGAAAAATGAGTGTGTAATTATACAAGAGTTATAAATAGCATCACATGTCATAAAGCATTCATCACCTGAAAAAAATCACATTATAAATGCTGCACATGATTTCAATTAGGGATTTTTATATCTATTAGAACATGCACATCTTTTTGGATGAACTGGTTGAATCCAATTAATTTAAGTATAACTGAAAATGACTTAAATACCCATATTTGCAGTCAAAAATTACAAATGCTTGAGTGTATAATGTTGTTTCTAATCAGGCACAATTTTGAAAGATGGCACAGCCCAAGAGTATCCAAATTTATAATCATAGCTGATCGTTCAAAAAAGATGAGCCTCATTAATCTGTTAAAGACTCTGAATGGCTACTCATCTTTTAAGGGTGCTTAAAATTTGTTCCCCTCCAGTTTCACATTTGGTCTGAAGGATTTTTGTTGTTACCAGCTGCAACTGCAGGGCTGTGATTGTTTTCATTCTTGTGTTATTGGGGGAAAATGTGTTCCAGGTGCTACATCTAATAAAAAGACAGTGTACAGTACTTTGGTGGGTTTTTGTGTATTTGCCTTTATATCTTCCTTCATATTTTTTTTAAAGATGCACTCCAGTGGATATACATAAATCCCCTTAAAAACAAATCTACAAAATGGTATGTCCTTTTTTTCCCCACAAAAAAACTTTCATTGTCTTACAGTTGCTTGTGAAAATATTTGCCCTTTCCCTCTTCCTTCAAATGCCAGGATCTAATTAGGCCCACCCACATCCTGCCTCTGCTCCAAGACAGCACACAGAAGGCTGCAAGCTGGCAAATGAACAGCCAGCGCTTAAGCTTGATTGGTTCACTTGTTATAGTGACATCACAAAAATTTTCCATTCAAACTTGCCTTTTTCCAAGGGGAAGAGCTTAACTGAACTTTTACAGCAAAAAAACAGAACAAACAAACAAACAAAAACCCACGGACATGACACATAAGAATGGTTTAGCTCGATATGTCTTGGAAGTCATAAAAAAACATGTTACAGACATGGTAACGAAAAAAAAAGATTTTTGATAGAGTGTCACTTTAAGAATATTAATGGAATCTTGAAAGATGCAATCTCTGTCTTTTATAAGTTTGTAAACTATTTAAAATGAAAATAACTGCTGCTTTTAAAGAGGAGTATATAGTTCCTTTTCCAGGAGCAACTGGGATTTGGGGCATGCCCAATAAGTACTGTATGTACTGTATGATTATTACAGATGGAAATTAATGAGAATACTATAATCTGGTACAGACCATCTTTACCCTGTGTTTAATGTTTTTCTGTGCATGATGCCTGAGAAATAAACCAATAAACTAAATCTAAGGGCTGTGTTTTTTTAATTTATTTATTTATTGCTTGTGACGTTAACTAGCTGAGGCAAGACTGTTATAAAAGGGATTTTTAACAGGTAGTGGCGTGATGACGCAGTCGGCTGGTGCCGTCATTACGCCGGCATATAAGTAAGGGGAACCAGCCATTTTAGGTCTCTCTGGACTCATGTTCTCCCCGTGTCTACGTGGGTTTACTCCGGGATTTCTCCGGTTTCCTCCCACAGGCCAAAAACATGCAAGTTAGGTTAATTGGCATCAAACTGGGGATTTTAAATTGTCCTTAGGTATGACTGTGAGAGTGAATGGTTGTCTGTCTCTCTGTGTTGGCCCTGCGATGGACTGGCGATCTGTCCAGGGTGGACCCTGCCTCTCGCCCAAAGGTGCTGGGATAGGCTCCAGCCCTCTCGCGACCCGAAAAGGATTAAGCGGAAGAAGATGGATGGATGAATGGATGGACTCATAGCCACCTAGAGCTTAGTACACAGTGAACCTGTATTGTATTATCACTGCATCATGTAATAAAGTTCGAGTTCTAGCACAGCTCTCCTCTCAGTTGGTCATTCCGGGTTTCCAGACAAAACATTTAGCGAAGAGAGTTAAACCGTGGAGGCATGCGTGAGGCCACAACAGCCATTTCTGGAAAACCCCAGAGAGCAGCCTGTTCTGTGGCAGCGTTGGTTTTATGCTTTCACCACCTACATATTGGCACTGGGCCTGGATGAGCTAGACGAGGTACGGAAGTGAGCTCTGTTAATTCACTGTCTGGGCATGGAAGGCCAACGTATTTTCTGCACGCTAGGATCAATGGACTCGTTCACTGATGCTGTAGAACTGCTAGCTAGCTACTTTGCTGAGCCTGACAACATGTTGGCGCAGCACATAAGATTCCGCCAATGGCAACAGAGAATTGGTGAAACAACACGACAATTCGTTGCAGACCTTTGTCACCTAGCTAGCATGTGCAGGTTTGGTTTATTGGAAGATGAAATGGTGTGGGACCAGCTGGCCAAGTACACTAGCAACCCGCGGCTGCGGGCGAAGATGTTAACAGCACCAAACGACATGACGCTTGCTAACACCATCAAGCTAGCATCCCAGCTTGAGTCGGCCAACAGGTTAGCAACGGAGCAAGGTGTGCAACCACAGCAGTGACATCCAAGCCAGATACTGCTGACATATGCAGTGAGCATGGAGGAACCTGATGACACGGCAGAAGAGTTTGAAGCAAACACTGTGGATCGGGGGACTGCTATGAGACACTCCATGTGTGGCAACTGTGGTTCCCTGATGCACTGAGAGAGAGCACGTTAGCCTGGCAAGGGGACAACAATGTAAGAAGTGTGGAAATTTTGACCACTTTGCCAAAGTTTGCCCGTCGATGACCCTGTTGAGCCCACTGGCCAAACGAAACCACCCACCTACTATGACAAGGTAAGACCCGAGAACAAGACGTATGCATACAGCATGGTGGAGATGGACAACGTTACTTTGCCACTCCTGCTTGGCACCGCTGCAGTGAGGTTGATGTTAAATTTGGCTATGGTGAAGAAATTTTTCCCCAACCACAGAATTGGCAAGGACCCAGCGGGGCTGTATGGATATGGTGGCTACAGAGTTAGCAATGTAGGGACCATCACACTAATGGTCTGCTACGTGACAAGAGTCTTTACTGACTTTGTTCTGCAAGTGGCCACGCGTGGAGACAACGTATTAGGATGTGACCTTTTTCACCAACTGGGTTTCTCCATCCGTGACAGTAACAGACTCAGCTTGACTGACTATGGTGGTTGGGATGCAACACACTCTGGTGACGATGACAATGAGTGGGACAGGAGACAACAAGATGACAACGACAAGAGAACAGCCGTCCCATGTGTGCAGGAGGAGCACTGCCCAGAAGGGGGACAGCGGCCGGACTCGCCTCAGATTCTCGCCCAGCATGAGCCCACAGGAGCCGCTGCAGAGCTGCAGGAGAGGGAATCCATGCACACAGGGAATCCCAAGACAAACCACCCTGATACAGATGTTAACTATGATGATAACGACGCGACACGACAACATATGTCAGACAAAGGAGAGGAGGAACTGAACTGATTCAGAATCCTCGCTCAGCACCAGTTTACAGGAGCCATGGCTGAACTGATGGGTGAAGAGTCCGCAACGGTAAGTGACGCAGGAGAAACACCGGATGTTTTCAGGAACCACGACCAGCGTTGGCCTCCAGGGACTGCCACTGTAGCGTTGGGTGAAGAGTCTGTGACCAACTTGGCAATGATGGAACCGTTACAATCTGACGGACGGCCCGCAGCAAACGTGAGTACCACACACAACCACAACAACCACAACATACAACATACATACAACCACAACGCCGAATGCAGCTGTACAGGGCACCACTCACGGTGATGAACTGTGTTCGGGTCCACAGAACCAAGCGACCGGGCTCACCGTCAGCTTATGCAGTGTGGGACCCAGCATCTCCAGGGACACATCCACCATGGGCCCGCTACAAGGCCCCTCCAGAGAACTGCCTTCCCCATGGAAGACTGTAAAAAAAGGACTCATTATTTAGGAGTGCAGCTGTCAGGATGAGTGGCAGAATAATCCACTCAGCCGTGTTGAGTTAGACAGTGGTCCACCCGCTAACCCTAGTTAAGACTGTTAATATTGTTGTTGTTTATGCCAAATTGGGGAGGCTTATAATTTATTAAAGTGGTCTGTGTTTTTTCCAGGGGGCGAGAATGTTATAAAAGGGATTTATAACAGTTAGTGGCATGATGACGCAGCCGGCTGGTGCCGTCATCACGCCAGCCTGTAAGTAAGGGGAACCGGCCATTTTAGGCCTCTCTGGACTCATAGCCACCTAGGGCTCAGTACACAGTGAACCTGTATTGTATTATCACTGCATCATGTAATAAAGTTCAAGTTCTAGCACAGCTCTCCTCTCCATTGGTCGTTCCGGGTTTCCAGACATAACAAAGACCAACTTGATGTCTGTGCTTGAAGTCAAGAAGGCTGCACCTGTGGGCTGTGTATCAACAGTAAATTGTTCTAATAGTACTTCTGTTTATGAGTGTCTTCTAGTTGGTTGTGCACTGTATGTCATGTCATGTCATGTCTGTTGTGTGTGTCTTTAGCCCTTGGGGCTTGCCGTAGCCACCCTGTGGGTGACGTCAGGCAGGCTGCGGTCAGTGTATATGTTTCTGTGTTTGCTCAATAAAGTTCAGTTGAATGTTCGGTACAAGATAACTCTCATTTCATTTATTAAAGACATAACATTTTGGCAACGAGGAGAAACTATGGAGGCATATGGGCCACCTCCACCCCACCACCGTTTCTACAGTATCCGGGAGACCCAGCGATCCTGTGGCCTAACTGGTTGGCCATGTTTGAGGGGTACATCGCAGGCATTGGGCATGAGTAGACTCAACAGAATGTGGAGATGAGCACTTCTGGTCCACCATCTCGGCGTAGAAGGTCGTAAAATTTTCCACACGTTGGGGGAGATGGAGTCTTATACAGATGCTGTTGGATGGATGGCTGAAGACTCTGCCAAACACACAAGAAGCACGAAGCTGTGGGTGGAAAGGGTGTTGGTGCCAAATGTAGCTAAGCTAGCTAGCTCAGAGAAGCTAACAGCTCAGCCAGTGGCAATGGCGAAGTTAGCCACAGAGCTAGGTGGGCACCAAACACTAGCTAAAAGCTATAAGCTAGTTTTCACGGTAGAGTTGGAGCTACAGGAGAGGGAGCCCGCGTCCACCGAAGATGACAAGCTAGCCGAAAAGCACAACATGGTGAGTGACTGCAGCACTGGAGGTGAACAAAGCGTGGTGAGCAAAGATGGCACGGGGGGAGAGCAACAACCAGACTGGGCTCAGTTTTCCCCGCAGCTAGGGTCGGAGCAGTGGGGGGGGCGCGAACATGCTGACAACCCCGAGAAACAGCAGCAACAGCCAGGCACAGAGACAGCACAGCAGAGCACCTCGGATGACAGAGAGGAGGCACCGGACTGTCCTTGTACCAGAGACAAGCTGCAGTACGAAGATTTACTGGGCACCACAGAGATCAAGCAGGACCAGCCTTGCTCAGGGAAGACCTTAGTGCCGGAGCTCAAGACGCCTTGGACGAGGGTACTGGGCATAACGGCGAGATGTCTGCGTTGTCGAGCAAGGCCACCAAACTAGCTTCAGCTCGGCCGCAGGGGGCTGGAGAGTCTGGGGCGACAACGGCAACAGCTGCAGCAGTTTTGAAAATGGTCGACTGACAGACACGGAGAAACCATGTGCCAAGCAGCAACACTGCAAGCCGAGCAAGACCCCTTTGAGAGTTATGGATTTAGTTCAGACTCGAGGGGAAGCATGTCCGCGGTGGATGTGGGCCTGACGACAGCCGGAGGAATACTAGGAGCGGCTGCACATCGTGGCTAAGCTGGGCGCAGCTTATTTCCAGCTGTCGGACAGCTCGAAGAGGCACGCCAACGAGGTGCGGCGTGTCTGGGAGAAGGCTTTGGATGGCGGGTCTGGACGAGAGGGGCGGTTGATGGTGAGGAGAAGAGGCACCCTCATCTGTGAGTTCAGTTACGACCCCGGGGGCAGGCTGCTTCCAGGAGTGCGGAACTGACCTTGCTTTCCTCAACAGTCCTCGCCAACTGACTTTCCGGAGTGCCTCTTCCTCCCAGGTATCATAGGGGATACCAGTTCTCTTCATATGCCACTTTAATACATCTTTGAAATGCAATTTTTGTCCTCCATGGCTCTTTTTTCCTTGGCTCAGTTCTGAGTAGAACACAGCTTTTGGCAGTCTACTGTTGGCCATCCGACTTACATGCCCTGCCCAGCAAAGCTGTGACACTGTTATTAGGGTTTCAACATTGACTGTGTGTGCACGACACAGTACCGCAACGTCTGGGATACAGTCTTGCCACTTGATGTTAAGAATGGAGTGTAGGTGGCAAAGCTGGAGTCTTGTCAGAGCCCTGATGTGTCTGCGGTAAAGAGTGGCACTGTAGAGGAGCTGGAAATGATGAGACGATTTTGTATTAAAAACAGAGTCTTTAATGAACAGCTCTCCTATCTTGTCTCATCTGGTGCAGAGCTTGGCAGAAGGCAAAGAGGAAGATTTCTGCCCAGCTCGCTGGTTAAATACAGGCACACATCAAAGACATGCAAAACACAAGCCGACATCCCCTGTTATCTTAATCCCCCCATTGTCCTGTTAACTCCTCCCTTCGTCTTGGGAGGTGATGGGAAAACCTCTCCTCGCCTTAGGGGGTGAAGGTGTCAAGTCTGTCGCCGCCGCGTCCTGTGACGTCATTGATCTTCACACGGCGGTGAGATTCCTTTGTCCTTTCAGAGGTGTGAAGTTCCTTTGCATATGTTGTCCCAAACATTTCCACATGCTCTAACATATGCAGGTATGGAATATATGAGTAATATATACCACAGGCCCCCCAAACAACTAGGAAAGGACACAGAAAGATTCACAGTCTAGGGTAATTACTAAGACATACTACGTGTTACAGCTGTTGCCACAGAAGAAACTTTCAAGCAGCCATGCTCCTAAGAGAGTTCAGTGAAAACATAACAGCATAGTATAATCATAAGTCAGTCCTAAACTGTTGCAGCACAGTTAGCAAAAAATTGCAGAGTGGTGTAATCAGTCCCTGTGCAGTCTGGGTTTTAATCTTCTCCCAAAGCTGCTGTAGGTTGGTTTAGGCGTCCTGCTGGGACCTTCTTGTGAGGAATCTGCAGTGTGGGAAGGAGAGAGATTATTTGTTCCCTGCCTGGGGGCTGAGACTTTTCCCTTGGGGGGTCTACCTCGCCGAGGTGCTCGAGCCAGCTGTGCAGGTTCGTCTCTCAACAAGAAGGCAGGTTTGAGTCTGTCAATGCTGACCGTTTCATTTCTATCCCCATAATCAAGCACAAAGTGTTTGTCACCATTTTCCAGCACTCTGTACGGGCCATCGTATACTGGACGTAACGTTGGTTTTAGAGCTTCATGCTTAACAAAAACAAACTCAGCGTTTTTTAAAGTTTGAGGAACAAAAACTCGTGGAAAGGAGTGATGAGCTGGACCGTGGAGAGAGTCCGGTCCGTTAATGAGGCTCTGAGGGCGGCCTTTAAGGACCTGTGAAAACGCTCGCATAACCCATTAGCCTGAGGGTGATAAGCGGTGGTACGGTGAATTGTTGCCCCTAAACTGTTGGACATGGCTGACCAGAGCTCTGAGACAAATTGAGGCCCCCTATCTGACGTGATGTCTGATGGGACGCCGAAACGTGCCACCCAATTTGTTAGAAAAACGCGAGCGACTTCCTCCGCTGTAGTTGCCGCTAGAGGGACTGCCTCTGGCCAGCGCGTGGTGCGGTCTATCATTGTTAGCAGGTGTGTGAAACCCTGGGAGGAAGGTAGTGGCCCCACGAAGTCGACATGAATGTGGTCAAACCTTCTAGCAGGGATTGGAAAAGGCTCCAGAGGGGCTTTTGTGTGTCTGTGTATTTTGGCGCGTTGACAAGGAATGCAAGTTTTTGCCCATTCTTTTACGTTTTTGCGCAGGCCTGGCCACACAAACTTTTCGGCAACCATTTTGACCGAGGCGCGCACACCTGGATGCGCGAGGGAGTGAATTGTGTTGAAAATGCGGCGGCGCCAAGCAGCTGGTACTAACAGGCGAGGTCGGCCGGTTGAAACATCGCATATTAGGGGGGGCACGCCGTCGCGCAACCCTTTTTTCTCCAGCCTTAACCCTGTTGGTCCAGACAGGAGCGCGCGCACGTCTGCATCACTGCTTTGTTCTTCCGCCATGGCTGCATAATCTATCCCTTCATGGATAGGTGCTGCGTATGTGTCTGCGTTAGTGAAGAGTTCCGCTGCTGAGGCAGTGTAATCTGTCTCCTCGCGCTCCGGCGGTGCCACAGCGCGAGAGAGACAGTCCGCTACTACGTTAAGTTTGCCTGCTACGTGTCGAATGTCTGTGGTGAACTCTGAAATCGCAGCTAGTTGTCTTTGTTGTCTGCCCGACCATGGTTCTGAAATTTTAGCCATAGCAAAAGTGAGCGGCTTATGGTCCACAAAAGCCGTGAAACTCCGCCCTTCTAATCAAAACTGGAAGTGGCGGATGGACAAATGAAGCGCCAGCAGCTCTCTGTCAAAAGTGCTGTATTTGCGTTCAGTTGGGTTTAGCGATTTGCTAAAGAATGCTAAAGGTTGCCAGACCCCGCTGACAAGTTGTTCTACAACTGCCCCTATGGCCAGGTCTGACGCATCTGTGGTTAGTGCAATGCGGGCCGCGGGATCTGGGTGGACTAACATTGTGGCGTTAGCTAGGGCGTTTTTTACTTCCGCGAAAGCGCGTTCGCGCTCCGGGGTCCATTCGACCGCGTTGGAAGCTTTCTTTTTTTTAAGCGCGTCATATAGGGGCTGCATGAGCTGAGCTGCGTGGGGGAGGAAGCGGTTGTAAAAATTAACCATCCCCCAAAATTCCTGTAGCGATTTGACCGTTTGGGGCCGTGGAAAACCTACTATCACATGAACTTTGTCTGGAAGCGGAACTGCCCCCTTCGGGGAGACTTTATGTCCCAAAAAATCAATTTACGATACGCCGAATGTGCATTTGGCTGGATTGATTATTAGTCCATGCTCTTCCAGCCTCTGAAAAACGGTAGTGAGGTGCTGCTTGTGCTCTTCCTCGGATGGGCTGGCTACCAGCATGTCATCGAGGTAGACGAAAACAAAGGGGAGGTCGCGTAGGACTGCGTCCATCATACGTTGAAAAGTTTGGGCAGCGCCTTTGAGGCCGAAAGGCATTCGCAGGAATTCAAAAAGGCCAAAAGGGGTTATAACCGCTGTTTTAGGAATGTCTTCAGCTCGGACTGGGACTTGGTGATAACCGCGGACTAAGTCTATCTTTGAAAAAATACACGCACCCGCTAGATGCAGTGAAAAGTCCTGAATGTGAGGGATTGGGTAGCGGTCATGCGCTGTAGCGTTGTTTAATCTATGCTAATCTCCGCACAGTCTCCAAGAACCGTCGGATTTCGGAACCATGTGAAGTGGTGAAGCCCAGGGGCTCTTCGAACGTCTAACAATGCCCAATTTTTCGAGAGTTGTAAACTCGTCCCGTGCTATGTTGAGCTTGGCCGCGTCTAAGCGGCGAGCTTTGGCAAAAACGGGAGGTCCCGTTGTCGGAATGAAGTGTTTAACTCCGTGTTTAGCCACAGTGGCTGAGAATTTGGGGGTTGTGAGTGCTGGAAATTGGGTGAGGAGTTGCTCAAACTTACCTCCTGCCGCGGTGACGTTGGCCTGCACAGGTGGTGGAGAAACTCGAGCTGAGCATGGAATAGAAGCAAAAGATAGTGCATTAACCAGGCGCCTATTTGCTAGATCCACTAATAACCCGTGTGCACACAGAAAATCTGCACCTAACAAGTTAAAACTCACCGCCGCTACAACAAATGTCCATCTGTAGCTGCGGCCGTGAATGAGGAGGTGCAGGCTCTTTTCCCCGAACGTGTCGATGTCAGAGCCGTTGGCTGCCACTGCTCCGTTGCCCCGGGTGCCCATGGCTCGATCTGCGTGGGAGGGCATGACGAAACTCAGCTGAGCTCCCGTGTCGATGAGGAACTGCTTGCCTGTGTGTCCATCCGTCACGTATAACAGCTTATTTTTCTCGCCGAGAACCGCTGCTGTTAACGGCCCTTGGCTTTGGCGTTTTCCCGACATCGTGAACTTGCAGGGGGGAACGCATTTGTGGGCTTTCTCGGCGAAGTGGTGGTGATAATAACAGACGTCGATCTGTTTGTTACGCTTGGGCCGCGCCGCTGTCACCGTGGGCTGGGTCTGCTCCGTGGGTTGTGGCTCTCCATGGCTCGGGGCATCAGTTTTGAGGTCCGCGGATGCCGCTGTAGGTGTCCGCTCCTTGCAGGCGTTGACGAGCTGATAAGCCTCGCTGGCCAGTGTGCGGAAGTCTTGGTGGGTGTTGCACTTCGTATTGGCGAGTGTCCCTCTCATGTGTGGTGGAAGCGTGCTGAGGAAAATAAACTGGAAAAGGAAATTGTCGTTGTTCTCCTCCTTAAGCTGCAGCAAATCCTCCATGAGGGCCTTCGGATTGCCCCCTCTGTGGCCGTAGACCGCCAGGATCCTCTCGACTCTTTCCTCCGCTGGTGGGACATAGTTCGCCACGATGGTCGCCTTGAGTGTCTTATACTTTTCCTGGGCTGGTGGTCGCCGGATCAAGCTCCGCACACACTTCGAAGTGGCGGAGTCGAGTTTGGAGACGATATGGTAGAATTTTGTATCGTCTGCTGTGATGCCCTCCAGTATGAACTGGGCTTCAGCTTGTAGAAACCAAGAGGCGGGGTCTTCTCGCCAGAAGTCTGGCAGCTGGACAGCGACGGCGTTCGTGCACACCATCACTGTTGTGCCCGCCGGGTGAGAGTGCCTTGCCTCGGCTCTCACGGCGGTGCTGGAGCTCGGTTGAGCCCTCTCAATTCCTTCTGCCGGAGGGGACAGCTGTCTGTCTGCTCCCTCATCTGCGTCATTGCTGGCGTATGTCAGAGTCGCCACGGATGAGTCGCTTGAAGAACGCCTCCGGTCCACACTCGCGTCAAGGTCACCAGTGTAGAGGAGCTGGAAATGATGAGGCGATTTTGTATTAAAAACAGAGTCTTTAATGAACAGCTCTCCTATCTTGTCTCATCTGGTGCAGAGCTTGGCAGAAGGCAAAGAGGAAGATTTCTGCCCAGCTCGCTGGTTAAATACAGGCACACATCAAAGACATGCAAAACACAAGCCGACATCCCCCATTATCTTAATCCCCCCATTGTCCTGTTAACTCCTCCCTTTGTCTTGGGAGGTGATGGGAAAACCTCTCCTCGCCTTAGGGGGTGAAGGTGTCAAGTCTGTCGCCGCCGCGTCCTGTGACGTCATTGATCTTCACACGGCGGTGAGATTCCTTTCTCCTTTCGGAGGTGTGAAGTTCCTTTGCATATGTTGTCCCAAACATTTCCACATACTCTAACATATGCAGGTATGGAATATATGAGTAATATATACCACAGCACACTCAATGGAACAGAGCAGGCAAGGAAGAACTGCAGCTGCATAAACCTTCACTTTGGTTTTAGTACTGATATCATGACAACTCCCAAGTCTCTTGTATAGCGCACCATAAGCCTTTGTGGCAGACTGGATTCTTCTTTCCACCTCCAAATCTACAGAGTTGGTGTTTGTGATGGTACTGCCCAAGTAAGTGAAAGACTCGGTTGTCTTCAGTGGTTCATAGTGGACTGTAAACGTTTCTGGCAGTTCAGTGGACATTGGAGGAGGCTGGTAAAGTAGCTCTGTCTTAGATATGTTGATCTTTAGGCCAAACATATCGGCTGCAAAGGAGAAACGATCCACAATCTGCTGCGTTACTGGCCACAAGGGCGGCGTCATCAGCATAAAGCAGTTCTCTGATGCACATCTCCTGTGTTTTTGTATGGGCACGAAGCCGGGCAAGGTTGAACAATTTGCCATCTGTCCTTGTGCGGAGAAACAATTATGGTATTGGGGGGTAGCACTGTCCTGGTTATGTAGTTACTTAAAGAACAGATATCAGTATGTACAGTATGTGTTGCTAGGAAAAACTCACAGTTACTGAAGGTTACTTGCGGAGTCCCACAGGGTTCAGTTTTGGGGCCATTGTTATTCAATATGTATAAAAATGACATATGTAAAGTTTTGGAAAAAAATGGATTTAATATTGTTTGCAGATGACACTAATTTATTATGCAGTGGAAGCAATTTGGAACAACTTTTGGATACACTCGGAAAGGAATTCTGAAAGCTTAAACTGTGGTTTGATTCAAACAAATTAACGCTCAATTTAAGTATGACAAAATTTGTAATTTTTAACAATCATCACAACAACTCAGTATCTAAACTCAGTGTAAATGGTGTAGAGATTGAAAGGGTATCTGAAATTAAATTTCTTGGAGTAATAATTGATAATAAACTGTGTTGAAAGTCACATATTAATTATATTAAAGGTGAAATATCCAAATCAATCACAATATTACACAGAGTGAAATATTTGCTGAATCAACCCACACGATATACTTTGTATCATTCATTAATACTCCCATACATGACATTTTTTTTTTTTTTTGTTACTTATTTGTACCCGTAGGTAGACTTGGTTTGCAGTCTGGTGACAAGCCACCGGCTGCTGGTCGCTGCGTGCGCGAGCGCCCTAAACCTACATGTTTTTGGTAAGCGGGAGGAAACCGGAGAAATCCCGGAGTAAACCCGCGCAACACGAGGAGAACATGCAAACTCCACACAGCTCACTGTTGGTCGGGGGCTGGGATCGAACCCACGATCTCATGATCCCCGCGATCCCCCGGCCGAGGGTAAAACTGTGCTGCCACAGTGCTAAACCACTGCGTCACCGTGCAGGTGGCTGCACGGTGGCGCAGTGGTTTGCATATTGTACTGAAGTATGGGGAAATACATATAAAACAAACACATATCCAATCTTTATGCTTCAGAAGAGAGCTATTAGAATAATAAACAAAGCTGCTTACAGGGAACCAACAAGCCCACTTTTTCTTAAATTAAAAGCTCCCAAGTTGAAAGATCTGGTTGACTTTAAAACTGCAGTAATAATGTTTAAAGTGAAGAATCTATCACTACCCGCAAATATCCAAAAGCTGTTCCAAATAAGGGAGAAACAATATCATTTCAGAGGAACATGTATATTTCAAAAATCTTCAGTGAGAACTACTACCAAGCAACACTGTGTCTCAGTGCAAGGAGTCAGATTGTGGAATGCTTTTGGACCTGAATTAAAATCATGTACAACACTTGGACAATTTAAACAAAAACTAAAGGAAGAAATACTCCAAACAGATATACAAAACGACATGTAAAACCACATAAGAATTATCATATTCAGTCTGTGTTGTGCTGTTGCTTAATTTTTTTTTTTTTTGTCACGTTTTGTCTTAGCTTTGTTCTGAATTGTAATTGCTCCTGTTTTGTTTTTTCTTTTGAATTCTTGGATGGAATATGGGTGGGCAATATAAGCTGCGGCTTCAGCCATCACCCATTTTGGATAACTTATGTTGAACTGTATAATCAGAGAAGTTATTGTTTAATTTGACCTTGTTTTTTTCCCCTTTGTTATATTATTCTGTTCTTTATTTTAATCTTTACTTTTAATCTATCCGAAATAAAGATTCATTCATTCATTCATTCAATAACAGCTGTGCAGCTCTGAACAGTTTGACAGCTGGAAGCTGCACAGCGCTGTCAAAATAAAACACAACCGGAACCCATAAAGATACAAGCACAACAGAACCCAAAATGTACATAATAATAAAAACAGGAACAAAATACAACAGACATGAAAACAAGGAACAAGTGAACAGAAAAACACTAAAGTAGACCGGAAATTGGGCACGCCCCCCACCATGCCCCAGGATCATGACACTGTTTATGTGTTTGCATGTGTTTTAGGATTATTTTATGTATTGTTATGTAGAAGAGCTTGAAATGATGAGGCGATTTGATATATAAACCAAAGTTTATTTATCAGCTCTCCTAACAAGTCTCATCTAGTGCAGAGGTAGCAGAAGGAAAAAGAGACCGAATATCTCCGGCTCACTGACTTTATACTTGCACATAACAAAAGACATGCATAACAAAGGCTGACATCTCTCATTACCTTAATCCCCCCATTGTCTTGGTATTTCCTCTCCTCGCCCTAGGGGGTGAGGGTAGCTCCTCCGGTCTCCACCGCAGTGTCTGGGAACGTCTTTGTTCTTCACTTGGCGGTTGAGAGCCTTTGTCCTTTCAGAGGTGTGAAGTTGCTTTACATATGTAATTACCAAACATTTCCACATGCTTCAACATATGTAGGTTATGGAATATATGATTAATATAGCCCACAGCCCCCCCCCAAACGACTAAGAAAGGACAGTAGAAAAATTCACAGTCTAAGATAATTACTATGACATACTAAGTGTTACATCTCTTGCCACAGAAGAAACTTTCCAGCAGCCATGCCCCTAAGAGAGTTCAGTGGTAATCATAACAGCATAGTAAAATCATAAGTCCGTCCTAAACTGTTGCAGCACAATTAGTGAACAATTGTGGAGTAGTTTGCATCAGTCCCTGTGCTGTCTGGGTTTTAATCTTCTCCCAAAACTGCTGTGGGTTCGTTTAAGCGTCCTGCTGGGACCTTCTTGTGAGGAATCTGCAGCGTGGGAAGGAGAGTGGTTAATTGTTCCCTGCAGGGGGGCTGAGTCTTTTCTCTTGGGGGGTCTACCCCGCCGAGGTGCTCTCGCCAACTGTGCAGGCTCGTCTTTCAACAAGAAGGCAGGTTTAAGTCTGTCAATGCTGACTGTTTCTTTTCTATCCCCAAAATCAAGCACAAAGTGTTTATCACCATGTTCCAGCACTCTGAATGGCCCATCGTATGCCGGGCGGAAAGTTGGTTTTAAAGCTTCATGCCTAACAAAAATGAACTCAGCGTTTTTTAAAGCTTGAGGGACAAAAACCCGTGGAAAGGAGTGATGAGCTGGACCAGGGAGAGAGTCCGGTCCGTTGCTGCCTAAAAACCTTGGGACTGGAAGATGCCCTGGCTCTGGATTCTCTGGTAAAAATTCACCTGGGAGCCTGAGAGGTTGTGCAAAAACTAATTCTGCCGGAGAGGCGTCTAGATCCTCTTTAGGCGCAGCACGCAACCCCAATAAAACCCAGGGAAGTTTATTTACCCAATTTGTATCCGTTAGTGAGGCTCTGAGGGCAGCCTTTAAAGACCAGTGAAAACGCTCGCATAACCCATTAGCCTGAGGGTGATAAGCGGTGGTGCGGTGAATTGTTGTCCCTAAGCTGCTGGACATGGCTGACCAAAGCTCTGAGACAAATTGAGGCCCCCTATCGGACGTGATGTCTGATGGGACGCCGAAACGTGCTACCCAGCTTGTCAAAAAGACGCGAGCGACTTCCTCCGCTGTGGTTGCCACTAGAGGGACTGCCTCTGGCCAGCGTGTGGTGCGGTCTATCATTGTTAACAGGTGTGTGAAACCTTGGGAGGAAGGTAGTGGCCCCACGAGATCGACATGAACGTGGTCGAACCTTCTAGCAGGGATTGGAAAAGGCTCCAGAGGGGCTTTTGTGTGTCTGTGTATTTTGGCGCGCTGACAAGAAATGCAAGTTTTTGCCCATTCTTTTACGTTTTTGCGCAGGCCTAGCCACGCAAACTTTTCTGCGACCATTTTAACCGAGGCGCGCACACCTGGGTGCGCGAGGGAGTGAATTGCGTCGAAAATACGGCGGCGCCATGTAGCTGGTACTAACGGGCGAGGTCGGCCGGTTGAAACATCGCATATTAGGGGGGGCACGCCGTCGCGTAAACCCTTTTTCTCCAGCCTTAACCCTGTTGGTCCAGACCAGAGTGCGCGCACGTCCGCGTCACTGCTTTGTTCCTCTGCCATGGCTGCATAATCTATCCCTGCATGGATAGGTGCTGCGTATGTGTCTGCGTTAGTGAAGAGTTCTGCTGCTGAGGCAGTATAATCTGTCTCCTCGCGCTCTGGTGATGTCACAGCGCGAGAGAGGCAGTCTGCTACCACGTTAAGTTTGCCTGCCACGTGTTGAATGTCTGTGGTGAACTCTGAAATCGCAGCCAGCTGTCTTTGTTGCCTGCCTGACCATGGTTCTGAAATTTTAGCCATAGCAAAGGTGAGCGGTTTAAGGTCTACAAAAGCCGTGAAACTCCGCCCTTCTAACCAGAACTGGAAGTGGCGGATGGATAAATGAAGCGCTAGCAGCTCCCTGTCAAAAGTGCTGTGTTTACGCTCAGTTTGGTTTAGCGATTTGCTAAAGAATGCTAAAGGTTGCCAGATCCCGCTGACATGTTGTTCTACAACTGCCCCTATAGCCAGGTCCGAAGCGTCTGTGGTTAGCGCGATGCGGGCCGAGGGATCTGGGTGAACTAACAATGTGGCGTTAGCTAGAGCGCCCTTTACTTCCGCGAAGGCGTGTTCGCGCTCCGGGGTCCATTCGACCGCGTTGGAAGCTTTCTTTTTTCTGAGCGCGTCATATAGGGGCTGCATGAGCTGAGCTGTGTGGGGGAGGAAACGGTTGTAAAAATTAACCATTCCTAAAAATTCTTGTAGCGATTTGACCGTCTGTGGCCGTGGGAAACTTTTTATCGCGTGAACTTTGTCTGGAAGTGGGACTGCCCCTTTCGGAGAGACTTTGTGTCCTAAAAAATCAATTTGTGACACGCCGAATTTGCATTTGGCTGGATTGATTATTAGCCCGTGCTCTTCTAGTCTCTGAAAAACCGTAGTGAGGTGCTGCTCGTGTTCTTCCTCAGACGAGCTGGCTACCAGCATGTCGTCGAGGTAGACGAAGACAAAAGGAAGGTCGCGTAAGACCGTGTCCATCATTCGTTGAAAAGTTTGAGCAGCGCCTTTGAGGCTAAAAGGCATTCGCAGAAATTCAAAAAGGCCGAAAGGGGTTATTACAGCTGTTTTAGGAATGTCCTCCGCTCGGACTGGGACTTGATGATAACCGCGGACCAGGTCTATTTTTGAAAAAATGCACGCACCCGCCAGATGTAGTGAAAAATCTTGAATGTGAGGAATTGGGTAGCGGTCATGCGCTGTCGCATTGTTTAATCTGCGGTAATCTCCGCACGGTCTCCAAGAACCGTCGGATTTCGGAACCATGTGAAGTGGTGAGGCCCAAGGGCTCTTCGAGCGTCTAACAATGCCCAATTTTTCAAGGGTAGTAAACTCGTCCCGTGCTATGTTGAGCTTGGCCGCGTCTAAGCGGCGAGCTTTGGCAAAAACGGGTGGGCCCGTTGTGGGAATAAAGTGTTCAACCCCTTGTTTAGCCACAGTGGCTGAGAATTTGGGAATTGTGAGTGCTGGAAAATGGGTGAGGAGTTGCTCAAACTTACCTCCTGCAGTGGTGACGTTAGTCTGCACAGGTGGTGGAGAAACTCGAGCTGAGCATGGAATAGAAGCAAAGGACAGTGCATTAACCAAGCGCCTATTTGCTAGATCCACTAATAACCCATGTGCACACAAAAAATCTGCGCCTAACAAGTTAAAACTCACCGCCGCTACAACAAATGTCCATCTGTAGTTGCGGCCGTGGATGTGGAGGTGCAGGCTCTTTTCGCCGAAAGTGTCAATGTTAGAGCCGTTGGCTGCCACCGCTCCGTTGCCCCGGGTGCCCATGGCTCGATCTGCTTGGGAGGGCATGACGAAACTCAGCTGAGCTCCTGTGTTGATGAGGAACTGCTTGCCGGTGTGTCCATCCGTCACATATAACAGCTTACTCTTCTCGCCGAGAACCGCTGCCGTTAACGGCTCTCGGCTTTGGCATTTCCCGAAATCGTAACTTTGCAGGGGGGAACGCATTTGCGGGCCTTCTCGGCGAAGCGGTGGTGATAGTAACAGACGTCGCTCTGTCTGTTACGTTTTGGCCGTGTCGCTGTCACCGCGGGCTGGATCTGCTCAGTGGGTTGTGGCTCTTCGAGGTTCCGGGCATCATCGCTGACGTCTGCGGATGCTGCTGTGGGTGTCAGCTCCTTGCAGGCGTTGACGAGCCATTGAGCTTCATTGGCGAGCACACGGAAGTCTTGGTGGTTGTTGCATCTCATGTTGGCGAGTGTCCCTCTCATGTGTGGCGGCAGCGTGCTGAGGAATATGAATTGGAAGAAGAAGTTGTCATTGTCCTCTTCCTTAAGCTGTAGCAAATCCTCCATGAGGGCTTTAGGTTTGCACCCTCTGTGGCCGTAGACCGCCAGGATCTTCTCAGCTCTCTCTTCAGCTGAGGGGACTTAATTTGCCACGATGGTTGCTTTCAGCGTTTCATATTTGTCTTGGGCAGGCGGCCGCCTGATCATGCTCCGCACACACCTCGAAGTGGCGGCGTCGAGTTTGGAGACGATATGGTAGAATTTGGTGTTGTCAGCCGTGATGCCCGCCAGTGTAAACTGGGCTTCAGCTTGCTGAAACCACGAGGCGGGGTCTTCTTGCCAGAAGTCTGGCAGCTTGACAGCGACGGCATTCGTGTATACCATCACTGCTGTGTCCGCAGGGTGAGAGTGCCTTGCTTCGGCTCTCACAGCGGTGCTGGTGCTCGGTTGAGCCCTCTCAATTCCTTCTGCCGGGGGGGAAAGTCGTCCATCTGTTCCCCCGTCTGCGTGGTCGCTGGCGTCTGCCTGGGTTGCCACGGATGAGTTGATTGCGGGGGTATGCCTCAGGACCATACTCGCGTCAGGGGTCACCAGTGTAGAAGAGCTTGAAATGATGAGGCGATTTGATATATAAACCAAAGTTTATTTATCAGCTCTCCTAACAAGTCTCATCTAGTGCAGAGGTAGCAGAAGGAAAAAGAGACCGAATATCTCCGGCTCACTGACTTTATACTTGCACATAACAAAAGACATGCATAACAAAGGCTGACATCCCTCATTATCTTAATCCCCCCATTGTCTTGGTATTTCCTCTCCTCGCCCTAGGGGGTGAGGGTAGCTCCTCCGGTCTCCACCGCAGTGTCTGGGAACGTCTTTGTTCTTCACTTGGCGGTTGAGAGCCTTTGTCCTTTCAGAGGTGTGAAGTTGCTTTACATATGTAATTACCAAACATTTCCACATGCTTCAACATATGTAGGTTATGGAATATATGATTAATATAGCCCACATGTTATTTAGTTTAGGGACACGGCAACACTTTTAGTTTATCAATGGACTTTTTTTTAGTTCATCAGTGACAGAATAATCCACTGTGCTGTGGGATGTGTGGCAGTCCACCCACCAACTCTATTTTAGTTGTTTTTGTGTGAATGTGTTAGGTCATTATAATACATCATTTTCTATTATTTTAGTGCGTGATTCGGATGCTAAATTGGGGAGGTTTTCAACTGTGTGTGTGGTTTTGGACTTTTCTAAAGGCGGGGGAGAATGTTGTGTGTGTTTGGCCTTGCAGCTTGCCGTAGCCACCCTGCGGGTGACGTCAGGTGGGCTGCAGCCAGTGTATATATTTCTGGGTTCGCTCAGTAAAGTTCAATTGGATGTTCAGCACAAGACGACTCCTGTCTCATTGATTACAAACATAACAATGTCATCTCATGTCATGTCATGTCACTACGGTGTTTTATATGCAAATTACCTTGTACAGTGATCGTTCAGTGTTGGTTGCTAGCAATGGCTAAAAGCCTACTGTCTAGTGTCAGGTTCACACTGTAAGTTTATTTTTGTTATTCACTGCGTTTTCTTCACCTCAGCCCAGTTTGGTTATTGTGTTTAGGTTCATGGTCATGTCTGTGAATTTGCCATGATTATCTTCTCTGTTCTGTCTTGTTATTTTCTTTACCTTAGTCTGAGTTTAGTTCATCATAGTCCTGTTTATTAGTATTATGTTTATCGTGATCACAGTTATGCTTGGGTTTTATTATTATTTTCATGGTTGTGTTATCATGTTTATTCCTGTTATGATTTGGGCTTGGGCTTTTGTCTTGACAGCACCTTTTGTTTACTTCTAGTTTTGCTTGTTAATTTTTGCTTTTTTAATTAGCTGCTTTTGATTTTTTTGATTACTGATTGTGTACGGGTGTTGTTGATTTGCTGTTCTACTTACACACGCCACGCACTAGTCTCGGTGTGGCGATCTACTGTGTTTTCATGCCATGTCTAGTCATACCAAGTTTGTCTCGTTCATGTCATGTCTGGTTTCTATTTTCGCCTGGAAAAAAATCACTGCAAGCCACAGCTCCAGTGCTTGGGTCCAGTTTTCCTGTTTGTGCGCCACGAAGGGGTGCATTTCATGACATCTAGAGCAGAGCTCCTCACCTTGTACAATGAAACCAGGAAAAAAGTAACTAATTTGAAGTTCAAATTATAACTTAAAAGTTAATTATTTAAAATCCTTTTTACATTTGGTTTGGGTTAAGTCAAATGATGATGTATTTCATCTAAATCTGTGTTAAAACAAGTGTAATTGATCTTGGTTTTCTGGGGTCTTTGGTTGTATCTCACTGGGCTGAGACAGCTCACGACTAGTTGAAGATAAAAAAAAAAATGTGACAAATGCATGAATTAGTGGCAGTTAGCCATTCACCTGACAGTTATCTATGACAACTGCAAAATCTGGACCATATCTCCTGATTCCAGCAGTCATTTTATCAACAGATGTAAAGCAAAATTGACCGCAGAGAAGAAGAGCAGAGACTGTTGGATAAGGAGACTGCCTCTGAGTTCTCTGCATTAGACACAGCAGGCCCTGGATGGCTCTGCTTCTTCTGTAGGGGTCTGTGTGGCAGGGAGGGACAGCAACCCCCCATCCCTAGCCTTGTCTTTCTTGCCCTTGAGTAGCATGGTGACACTGTCGGTCACAGCTGTGTGCTAGAAAATGACTGGGTCCTCGTGCCTGACTTGTGCACGGAATGTCTTGTTCGTTTTGTCTCCATTTAGTCATAATTTCATTTCATAGGTTCCCAACCCCTCGCAAAGTTGTCTAAGTTTTCTCAGACTTTCTGACTCATGGAACATAAACTGAGAAGGATTCGAGACATGTTCGAGACACCTGCGATGAATCTGTGACTATTTGGTGTGAAAATATGTGTAAAATTCCTGTGATGAGAGCAAGGCCCTGCGATTCACGAGAGGAAACTGCAAACCCCCACAAATCTTTGGAGAGATTTTGGAAACCTCCTCATTAATGCTGTTCTCCAACTAGCCACCAAATGTCGCAGCCAAGTGAGATACTACCTTTACAGAATGCTGTAGTCTCAGAAGTGACATAATTTGATGTCAACTTAAACAGAAAAGGAACGCACCAATAGTTCAATTCAGGAATAGTGAGTGTAGAAGCTACTGTAATAATTTTTTTTATTCCCATATAATGTATGAGTTTTGTTGTTTAATCCAATCTATCTCTGTCAGTGGTGGCTCTCATATGCACCCCTAGTCAGTTCGAATAGTCCTTTTCAGTCACTCTAGCAATGTTTGAAAGTGAATGCTTATGTATTATCACTCATAGTAAGTTGCAAATTTATTTATGTAATTGAAAAAAATCAGTTTATGGTAATTTAGGAGCTCAGTGAGATTTTCCCACTCATCTGACCTTTCGCCACAGCTTTATTTAACTGCACAGCGGAATCTGATTGCAGATGAAACACAGCTGTTGACATCAGAACTGGCAAGTGAGAAACAGTCGGGGTTTATCGCCAAGCTGACAAATTGGGCATTGCAGATTGAGGAAAGATTGCTCAGACATACGCAAAGGGTCCAGAGAACCCAGCTGAAATAAATAGCTATCTCTCCAGCTCTGTGATGGTGGGGGCGCAGAGATGGTGGTTACACTGATGGTTGGAGGGGGTCTCCCAAAGCACAGAGCAGAAAGAAAAACACGGGGAAGAAAAACAGTCCCATCTGACATCACAGGAAAGGCTGCTGCTGAAATTTAGGTCAAGATAAAGCATGGCTGAAGTGTGCCAGATAGTTATATTGCAAATATAGGGTGGAAATGTCTTGCCCAAGTGGAATAAGACAATACATATTTAAGACTATGGAGAATGAACTGAAACTTATTACCACAAAAACTGAATTATGCAGCAGGTGATTTTTTTTTTCTTTAATGATTTGCTCTGAAAAAAAAAGCAAAAAGGTCATTTTTTCATACAGAAACTCACAGGAAAAACAGCTGCAGTATGGGTGGCAATTTTAGAAGCCCATGTAGCTGCATGAAGGAGAAAAAAAGAGAGAGGATTCAGATCATTTACAGGGCACTGGCTTCAGCAGAGTCATCAACTATGTGCACAGCATGGGATGTTGTGATCTCCCAAATGCTATCCTTCAATGTTAAGTCACTGTATTCACAGCTTGTCCTTCTCCATGGGAATCAAGCAGCACAGATGTAGATTTCCTGGAGTCCCTGCTTGAGTTGACCCTTTCTGGCATCAATGATCACAATAAAGGAGCTGGGGATGGTTAAAAGGTTGGAGGATGAAACAGGCAATGCACGTCTGTAATATGGTTTTCAATTAATATCAGCCACTGTTGCAGTGGTTCAAGGCTCAAAAGCTACATATGAGAGTGATGTACATTCTTTATGTTATGTAAAGAAGATGACCGGAATAAATTAGTGGAAAAAGATGCTAAGCCTGACTTGGTTCTTAAACTGAAATTGCTCAATATTGTAAGACAATGTGTAGGGCAGGACTGAAACATTCCAACCCAGAAATACCTAAACTCACCAAGATGATGTGCTTTTTATGTTTGAAACTATATAACACATAACCTAGTAGAAGAGACAATAATTTCCTCCCAGATTTGTAATCTATATAGACTATTGTGGATATATTTGGGACAACTCAAAAATTTAGTCTTAAATATATCTATGTATGTAGGCATTTTTATTAAATATTTTCTAATTCTTTTCCTCGTGAACAAGATTATTTTTCAGTATACATGGCATTTGCAGAAACAGCAATATAACTATAATGCAGCACCCAAGCACATACCAATAGTACATATCTACATAAGTACAAGATTCTGAGAATGTATGAATATTCAGCAGATGTGTATAGTGGAATATGACAAGGAGGTGTCCTTGGGCCAATCTTATTTATGTTGTATGTTGATGACTGCCTAATCCCATCCTCACATCTGAGGGTCAGGGGTCATGGATGTATGGACCAGCACTCTCCATCGTTCCCTACCTCTTTCTATTGCTGTGTTATCTGCAACACTTTTCCCCATCCACTCCTTTATGTCACCGGTCCATCTCCTTCTCTGCCCTCCTCTGATCCTTGTTCCATCTATTCGCCCCTCGAGAATGTGGGTGTATAGATCCTGGACCTGATGACATGGCCAAAGTATTGGAATTTCCTCTTCCTCATAGTTTCCACCAACTGGTGATCCCTTCCAGTCTCTTCTATGACAGATTCATTAGTACGATGGTTCATCCAACTGATTTTTAGCGCGTGGCTGTAGCATGACATATCAAACAACATATCCTCGGTTGATCTTCGAAAGAGAATCAACAGCTCCAGGAAGATTTAATGAACTACAGAGATAGCTAAAGAAATGATTTGTCAAATTCCACCCAGAGTCATGAGCAGCAGGAGTGCGCCCCTTCCCTCCGGTCTCATCTCCTCCTGCTCATCACGGCACCTGAGGCAGAAGACATACCTGCACCCGCTCATCAGCCAGCGTACTTAAGGAGGTCTCCTCCGCGCAGTCTATGCTGGCTCATCTGGGTATACTGTCCGTCCTAGCTGCTATTGTTGGAATCGTTAACACGTTGTTAACGTCCTTTTTCTTCTCCTTTTCAGGTTGCTACCACCGTGTAGGTGTGTCCCCAGGACTGTGCGCGCTCTCCTGCTCCACCTCACTACCCATCAGCAACTTCATTCCCCCAGTCAGGCACCATCAGCTCCACTACTCCCCCCTACCCTACTGGTTTGTCTATTCCCCGCTGGGTCCTGCCGGTCATCTCTGGATTTCCCAAGTAAGTGACAATTTGGCTCGCCCATTTTCCCCTTACTCCACTCCTCAGTTCACGGCTCTCATCTTCTCTCCACAGGTCCTTTACTCTGGCGAGTGACTGTTTCTGTAGCTGTGCACTGCTGTGTTTTTGTGATTAATAAATTGTCAAACGTGCCCCTCTGTGTGGTTCATCCTGTGTTTGGCATTGTGCGCATGAGCTGTCAAAGAACTTAACACACCATGACAGAATGAGTCAGCCAGGAAGGTAGCTTAGCCGGTGCCTCACCGCATGATCAATCCGCTATGGACTGCCTAGCGGCGGCCGAACAGCAGCTCGCTGCATTGACGTAACAGGTGTCTAATATGATGACTTTATGGTCTGTGGCACATCCCGCAGCTGTCCCCCCTCCCCCCAGCCAGCTCCGCGCATGCGGGGCAGGTGGGGAAATGTAAACCATTCCTTCTTCAAGTGCAGATGTATCTGGAGCAGGTCGGGGAGGAGTATCCGGGGGATGTAGCTCAGATCCAGTTTTTCACCCTGTTGCTCAGGGATCGAGCCCTGGAGTGGGCCCATTCCACTCTAGATTACCCTGAGGGGCGCCGATATACGTTTGACTAATTTGTAGCCGCATTTAAGTGCACATTTGGCCGGACCGAGCGTCAGGGCAACGTTATGAGCCGCCTACTGACTCTCTGCCAGGGAACCCAGTCGGTGGCCGAGTACTCAGTGGAGTTCCGGATTGTGGCGTCCGAGTCGGGGTGGAACGAGACTGTGTTACACAGCGCGTTCCTCCATGGGTTGAACGACCAACTCCATGACAATCTGGCAGTTCACCCTGTCCTGGAGGCACTCGACAACCTTATAGATCAGGCGGTAGGGCTGGATAAACGGTACCGTGAATGCGCGAAGGAGCACGGCCCCACTCCTCGCCCGTGCGCCGAGTGTGTATCCACTGCGGTTACTGGAGCTGGCGGCACCGGTTCTTCGCCCCAACCGATGGAACTCTCTCAGAGGTCTAACCAGTGATGAGCGAAGGCGAAGGGCTGGCGCGTGCATGTACTGTGGTTCACTTAACCACAGTCTGGACGAATGCCGCCAGCCGCCAAAAGACATGACCCATCAGTAACCGCAGGGGGTCTAGTGGGCAGGACCAAATCTACTCCCCCCGGTAAATTTTGTATTTCGGTCCTCGTTCAGTTGCCGGGGGTTGAGAGGAGGGTTGGGGCGCTGATTGACTCAGGGTTGGCGGGTAATTTCGTTTCCGCTGCTTTTGTTAAGCAGGTGGGCATTCCCACGTGTAAACTGCCCCACTATCAGAGAGTCACTGCTATATCTGGCAGCGAGCTCGCGGTGGTCACCCTAAGAACGGTGCCTATATCCATCCTTCTTTCCAGGAACCACGGGGAGGAACTTTCATTCCTGGTTCTCCCAGTGTCATGTTTCCTGGTGGTCCTAGGTTTCCCATGGCTCCAGAAACACAGCCCAATGATCAGTTGGGCTAAAAGCACCATCTCTGCCTGGAGCCCATTTTGTATGGCCAACTGTATGCATTCCGCTGAATGCTCCCCATCGCTCTCTGTTCACCCCTCCCGGGCTGAGCCACCAGACCTCAGCCTCGTCCCTCGGGCTTATCACGATTTGGGTGAGGTCTTTAGCAAGTCAAGAGCGCTGTTGCTGCCACCTCACCGCTCTTACGACTGTGCTACAGACCTGATCCCAGAGGCGAGGCTGCCGACCAGCCGGCTGTACAGCATTTCCAGCCCGGAGAGGGAGGCGATGGAGCAGTACATCAAGGAGTCGCTGAACGCCGGCCTCATTTGGCCATCCTTGGCCCCGCTCGGGGCCGGATTCTTCTTTGTCGGTGTCATAGTGGCCCTCACTCTTGTGAGGTTTGACCAGCAGTTTCCCCCACTTGAACGGGATGCTTGCTTCAGAAGATAGAACTTGAAATCACTCAGTGACCAAGACTCAGCCTTTCCTTTTCTTTCCTTTTATTTTTGAAAAGTCATCAAGGCCAAGCACAGCCAAGCACAGGCCAAGCACAGGCACAGCACAGGCCAAGCACAGCACAGTACAGGCCAAGCACAGGCACAGCACAGGCCAAGCACAGGTGAAAAACCAGCTCCTTCTTCCTTGCTTGAAACAAGCTTTAGTCCTGCAGTCTTTTCCAAAGTCCAAACTCTCCAACCATTTCTCTCACACACTGCTTACTCTCCACTGCCCTGTGAGTAACTACCTCCAAGCTCCCTTAATCACCAGATCATTCCCACCTGGTGCAATCAACCAACTGCTCTCAGGCTGAGAAGCACACCCAGATCTAAAGCACTCAGGTAGAGAGGGTGTGGCCTGCAGCTCAGCTCAACACCTCCCACTCAATCTTCCCATGGAAACCACTGGAAAGCTCACACACAAAAACTAGTGGTCAGAGATTTACTCCTGGGTCTCCTGCCTGATCCTCCACTGGCAGCAGGACCACCAAACGTTGGACGTCCCGTTGAAGAATTATGGACTGAAGGTCCCTCTGAATGCTGGAGGCAGGATGCTTGAATGCTGATGTTGCAGGCCTCACCTCAGGAACACAGGAGCTTGCCACAACTCTAACACTCACATCTCGTACAATGCCTCTGGAGTCTGGGTTGACACTGATGACTCTCCCAAACTTAAAATGACCCCTCAATGCATTCTGGTCACACAGCCAAACAATATCTCCAACTGCAACGTTCCTCTGTGTGGTGTGCCATTTACTCCTCACGAAGAGATTAGGACCGGCAAGTTGGCTCCAGGACCTCCAGAATTTATTTACCTGGTGCTGCATTTCCTGAAGTCTCTTATAGGGATAGCTTGCAAAGTTGAATGTTTTCCAGTCACCACTTGATGATGCTCATCCCAACAGAAGTGTATTGGGTGTAATGTACTGCACGGTGTCTTCATGGCTCTGTGCCCTGGCATCAATGGGACGCTCATTAGAAAGATTAGCAGCTAGCTGAAGTGTTGTCTGAAGTTTGCTGTAACTGAGCCCTGAGTCTCTTCCCAGACTCTGAAACGCCTTCTTCACAATCCGAACAGCTGCTTCAGCAGAGCCATTTCGATGAGGTGAATCAGCTGACTGGATTTTCCAATGCCAGTCGGTTCCATTTTGAGCTGAAGTCTCCTCCACAGCAGACCTGTCGAGGCCATCCAAAAACTGATACAACTCTTTCAGAACAGCCTTGGCACCGACAAAATTGGTTCCTGGATCAGACCAAATCTTCTTAGGATGCCCTTGGATTGCTGTAAACCTCTGATAAGCCATCAGAAAGCTTTCAGTTGACATGGTGTTGGCCAGCTCTGTGTGGATTGCTCTACAGGCCATACAGCAGAATATGACTCCCCAAACCTTCATTGTGACTCTCTTCCTCACATCATCTTTGACCAGATAAGGTCCAAACAGGTCAACTGCTGTGAGCTCAAATGGGGATGCTGGCCCAGTTCTTTCTTGAGGCAGATCACCCATCACTTGCTGGCATCTTCTAGCTCTGGCTTTCTTGCAAATCACACAGTTTTCAATGACTTTTTGAGCAATTCTTCGTCCACTGATGACCCATGCTCTCTTTCTCACCTTTAACAGAGTTGCAGTCACTCCCTCATGACCCTTGCTGTGAGCTTCACGAACCAACAGAGTTGCGACCCAGGCACTGTAAGGTTTGAGGGGGACACCAACTTTGTCTTCATTAAAAGCGTGGACTCTCACACCACAAACCAGTAGCCCAGTTTCTTCCTCTTTGCAGACTACCAGCCGGTCTATTGTGGTAGTTGGAAAAATCACACCCTCTTGTGCAGCAAGGAAAAGGTCTCTTAAAGCATCTTGGTGCTCCGTTGCAGTGATGACCCTGGCTGATGAAACCGCCTCCCACTTTGGGGTTCCCAGGATCTTATTTTTAGCTGCAAAGCATTTTGCTGCCCTCCAGACCCGAGCGACTGTCTTAACCAGGTGAGCCAAATTGCTGAACCGTCTTTCGTCCATCAGGTTTTGAACAGCAGCGCCAGCAGGTGGCCTCCGACGCTCCGGATCTGGTGGCTCTTCCTTCACCTGAGCTCTTGTGAGTGCAGCAACAAATGATTTCTTCTGCATTTTTCCAACACTCTCTCTGGCAGCGGCTGATATATCCTTTGCAGACTTAATTGGCCACTCATCAGCTGGTAGACTCAGGAACTCTAGTCCTTGCTGCCATGATGAATTTTCATCCAAATCTTTTGGACCAGCCCCGCGCGTGATGATATCAGCAATGTTCAGTGGTCCAGGGATCCACCACCAATCCTGAAGTTGTGTGCTGCTTTGGATTTCTCCAATCCTGTTGGCGAAAAAGGTCTGAAAGCCATAGCTCTCACGCTGAATTGCACCAAGGACTGTTTGGCTGTCAACAAAGTGATACCATTGCTTGACTTGAATTCGGCTATGTTGCTCAAAGTACTTCTTCAACCGGGTGACAAATACTGCTCCACAAAGCTCTGCCTTGACTACTTCCCCCTTATGGTCTAAAGAAGTTAGTTTAGCTTTAGACTCCACCAGTCTCACTGTACAACCTTGGTCACAGGCCCACCGCAAATACAGGACGGCACCATAAGCATGCTCGCTGCCATCAGAGAAGGTGATTGCATTAGGTTCAGCTGACGCGCCCACTGGCGTCAGAGCTCTGTGAAACTTGACCTTACTCAGCTGGGCATATTCTTCAAAGAGGCTGATGGCATCTTCTCTGAGCTTTCCTGATAGCGCAAGGTCCCAAGTATCTTTGATGGTGCTGCACTTGGGTTTGGCCTCCTGAAATGCTCGCCGAACCAAAATGGTCCCTTTCTGCTTTACAGGCGTCGTCAGACCAATCGGGTCATACAGTCCAGAAACTTGGCTGAGTAACTCTCGTCGTATCAGTGGGTCTGGCGTCTGGGCTCTCACCTGCTCCAATTGAAGGTTCTGTCTGAGTCTCATTTTCCTCTTCCTCTTTGAGAAATTTATCCCAACCATGAGATAAAGCTTATAATCCTCCAGGGAGTAGCCAAGGCCAAGAGCTTTATTGTCCTCCTCTTTGAGCTGATTCGGCAGGATCTGCTCTACATTTTCTGTAATGACTTTGAGCTGGTCTAAGTTGTCATGAGAGGTTAACAAGTCATCGACATAGCTGTTCTCCTGCAGCACTCGACGCTCTTCCTCAAGATGGCTGAACTGAGGGAGATTAGCCGTCTCTCTCATGGCGAGTTGAGCAATTCAACTTGCTGGCTTATCTCTAATGTTAACTCTCGTGACTGCATATTCACCCAGCTCCTCCTCTTCAGAGCCACACCACAGGAACCTATGCAAATGCACCTCTTTGTCTTCAAGCCACACTGAATTGTACATTTTCTTTATGTCTCCCAACACAGCAAAAGCTCCCCTCCGGAATTTGAGAAGCACAGCACGGATGGAATTGAGGACGTCTGGGCCTTTTAGCAGGAGATCATTGAGACTCAGCCCTCTGCACTTTTGACTACTGTTCCAGACCAGTCTCACCGGAGTTGTAATGGAGTGTGGGTTGGGTGCGATGAGGTGGCTGATGTACCATACTGGACCAGTCCATGCATAAAGGACATCTTTAGGCAACTTCATTGCGGCCTGGCGCTCGACCATCTCGTGAATTTGCGCAGCATAGGCAGCCTTCCACTCTGGCTCCCTAGCCAGCTGCCTCTCAGTCCTGAAGAATGTGACCTCAACTGCACTCCTGTTGCTTGGTAATGAAGCTGGATCTGCTACCCAGGGGTACTTGGCGTGCCAGTGAGGCCTCTCGCTGTGATCAGCAGCAGCTACATATGTGAGGCCACTCTTTACCACCTCCAGCTCCCTTTCTTCAGCGAGGGTCATTTCCTTGCCACCTGGCTGGCAGTTCCCACAGCGACAGCCCCCACATCTCGGGACGCAACCAGCGCCAATACTATCCCATTTCCACCACTCGAGGAAGTTGGAAGTAGTAGCTGCACAACTAGACTGATGAGGATGGACGGCAATTGAGGCTTGCTGGCTTTGTGGAGAATAAATGGGAACTGCGCAGGTATGTTCTTCATACTTTACAGCAGCAGTTCTCATAGACCTTGCGAAGTGCGTTCTTGATGTGTAGGCTGATACAGTGACCTCTTCAAACAGCTCAGGATGAGTGCCTGCAACTGTCTTTCCCATTGGTCCATCCCACAGCACAAGGTCCCCCACTGTGCGAATCTTCTGAGGAGCCAGCTAACCCTCCTTGTGACTTACAAGGAGTTGGATCTCTTTTGGTCTTACCAGGTCACTGAGCGGGACATCTGGGAAGAACTCTTGCAGTTTTTTGGCTGACACATGTCTATGGATATCTGTAATGCTGTCTAAGCCGTAGCAAATCAGCTGGTGGGACTTGAGAGTACCTCTTGAGGTGTTAATACGAATTTTCAGGAGGTACCGCTTTGTTTTAACATGGATTTTCATGCCTCCTACACCATGGACCACAAGCGTGATGTCTTCACTTCTAAGATTAAGCCGACCTGCTGCCTCATGGGTGATATAATTGGTGTCAGAAGCTAGGTCGATTAGGGTCCCAATTTTCTGCCCAGCATTAGCTGTTACCTCCAGCAGTATCATGATGACAGACCACTCCACTAGGCCGCTCTCTGCTAGAAGACTTGAGTGACTCTTTGTAACATGGGAGGTGCTCGCTGCTGTGTTGCAGAATGCATCCCGGCATTGTTGGGCTAATTCAGGTGAGAGCTTTCTGAAGAATTCTTCCTGGGCCTCGGTGTAATTCCTCTCATTGCCACCTCCCACTGTACTGCCTTTGCTCCTCCTCTGGGCCGTGCTGCCTCTGGATGCTCCAGCATTGGGACACAGATAGTAGTGATGGTCTGTGGCTCTTCTGCCCTCACACTCAGGACTTTTGCACAGGAATGAAGTCTTGCAGTGATTGTCGTCATCATGGACCTCCAGACATTTCCAGCAGGCTCCCAGCTTTTGCACTGCATCCTTCTTCTCTGTGAACTTGAGCACACGGAACTTTTTGCAGAAGTACAGCTTTTTCTTATGCTTGATGTCCCCACAGACAACGCATCCTGAGAGATGGCTACTTGACTGGTTTGAGGCTCTGGTTCTGGCTTGCCTTTGCTCAGATCGGGTCTCTTTCCTTGGCGGCTCTTCATCCCTCAATTGATCCAGCTGTTCATAGATGCTCTCTTGACTCTTGAGGAAGGCCAGAAGACTATCAAAACGCTTCTCTGGTTCGGCACTGATCCTCTCAGCTGCATAGAGAAGCCACTCTTTCTTCAACGCATCAGGAAGCTTGCTTTCAACTGACTTTGTCACCAGAGGGTTTTTTAAAGCACCAGTGTCACCAAGGTCACTCAGGTCTTCAAGGGCTTTCTCAACAGCTTGGATGAGCTCAACAATTTTCCTGGGCTGGTGACTTTTGACAGCTGGAAGTCTCTGGAGCTCCTCAACTATTTCAATAGCAATTGCAGTTTGGCTTCCAAACCGGTTCTCCAGGACACGAAAGATGTCATCTGCTGTACTGTAGGTCATCAGCCGAAGATCTCTCATTATTTTCTCATTCAAACTGTCAAGAAGCTGGAACTTTTTGACTTCCTTTGACCCAGTGGGTTCTCCTTGCCTCTGAAGGGCCTCCCAGTCTCTTTTCCAGCGATGAAACTCTCGCCTGATGCCGGTAAACTTGGGGAGGGAGGTTGGCTTCAGTCTAATAGCTGATGTTGGGTAGCAGATGGAAGCTGCACTCAAAACTCTTTTGGTGTCTTCTTTAGCCTTTTCTTGAATAAACTCTACTTTTCTTGACACCAACTGAAGAATGGACTGCTCAAGCTCTCGTACACGCAGCTGGAAGTCTTTCTGCTCAACAGGAGGGGCCCAACACTTCCACTGTGTGTATAGCTCTTTTGCCCTCTTAACCAGACTTTCCATGTAATCAAACATGAAGTCAAAGGCCTCCTTATTTCCGCCGGGTTCAAAGGAAATCATACTCTTTACCTTCTCCTCTGCAGCTTTTACTGCCATCATCAGTTCCTCCTCTCCAAAGTTGGTCCAAAGTGTCTTTTGGATGAGGTCCTTCAGCTCTTTCAGTTTCAATTCACACTCACTCGCAGTTTTCCCAACATCGGCCTTTTGCTGCTCGCTCAACCCGGGAACTTCTTCAGGATCTGCATCCTGCTCCGCCTCTGCAAGGTACTGGGCCTCCACATCATCATTGGCTTTCATGACGTTGTTGGCCTCAACTATGAGCTTTTTGAAACTGTCTCTGAGCTCCTCTTCAGACATTATGGCGTGCATTTGGACAATGTTGTTGGCCAGCCGAGAGAATTGCCACTTTGCAGATGTCCTATTGGCTTTAAGCTGCTCCTTGAGTGCAGCTCAAGATGCTTGAGTCAGCCATCTTCTTTCCCAACAGGATTGGGTAAGGTGCTATTCAGTGTGTTACCTGGCCTCTGGACTTCCAGGCCTGGCCGATTGCTGTTCAGGGTTCTCTATTCCAGTCTCCACAGCGGTTTTTCACTATCAAAGTGGCCCTCACTCTTGTGAGGTTTGACCAGCAGTTTCCCCCACTTGAATGGGATGCTTGCTTCGGAAGATAGAACTGGAAATCACTCAGTGACCACGACTCAGCCTTTCCTTTTATTTTTGAAAAGTCATCAAGGCCAAGCACAGCCAAGCACAGGCCAAGCACAGGCACAGTACAGGCCAAGCACAGGCACAGCACAGGCACAGCACAGGCCAAGCACAGGCACAGCACAGGCACAGCACAGGCACAGCACAGGCCAAGCACAGGTGAAAAACCAGCTCCTTCTTCCTTGCTTGAAACAAGCTTTAGTCCTGCAGTCTTTTCCAAAGTCCAAACTCTCCAACCATTTCTCTCACACACTGCTTACTCTCCACTGCCCTGTGAGTAACTACCTCCAAGCTCCCTTAATCACCAGATCATTCCCACCTGGTGCAATCAACCAACTGCTCTCAGGCTGGGAAGCACACCCAGATCTAAAGCGCTCAGGTAGAGAGGGTGTGGCCTGCAGCTCAGCTCAACAGTTGGGAAGAAGGATGGCTCGCTGTGTCCGTGCATCGACTATCGGGAGTTCAGCGCTATTACAATCAAGGACAAGTACCCTCTGCCATTGATCAATTCAGTGTTCAAGCTCCTTCAGTGTTCACGGGTGTTCACCAAGTTAGACCTTAGGAACGTGTATCATTTGGTCCGCATTCACGAGGGTGATGAATGGAAGACGGCCTTTAAAACACATCAGGGCCGGAGGCTTCCGGTGACGCGTAACAGCATGGACGCATAAAAATTGAGCTCTGGCTCTAGCTCTATTTTTCCCCTAGACTCGAGATCCAAATCTGGGAAAAACGGCAATATTTTGCTGCCATAATGAGCGGGGACAAATTCAAGAAAGGCGGATACGGGCTACGAAACAATCCCGATAATGAAGCAACAAAAGAAATCTCAGCTAATGAAACGGACCTAGCGTCGGACCAACATGGCGACCGCATGGCTGGTTTGGACCTGATTCGAGTTGCCGTGAGCGATGCCGTGGCAGCTGGAATGGCAACTCTCCGAGACGAATTAAAAACGGATCTACAAGATTTTCATTCAGTAATTCATGAGGATATGAAGAAACAAATGGATGAATTCACAGCGAAAGTACAGCAACAGCTCCAGGAAACCGCATGACGCGGGAGAACGTATAAAACAGACTGAGGAAAATATGGCAGAACTGGAGAATTGGAACATTGGCGTTAAAAACACGCTTGTTCAACTGTTACAAAATCAGCAGACACTTGAGGATAAGGTATCCGAAATGGAGGGCCGGGCCAGGCAGAATAATATTCGCATATACGGGGTACCCGAGGACTCAGAGCAAGGCACATCTGTAACTTCCTTTGCTGAAAGTCTCATTAAAAAAGAGTTTGGTGATGTTTTAGGCCAAGACTACGACCTCGGCATTGAGCGCGCCCATCGTGCCTTGGGTCCAAAGCCGCCAGCGAGTGCCCCGTCACGTTCAGTAATAGTCTACTTCCTCCGGTTCACAGTTAAGGAAGAAATACTCCGCGCTGCATGGAAAAAGGTAATACGCATTCACAACAAGCAAGTGTATTTTGACCATGACTATGCAGTGGAAGTACAGAAAAGAAGAAAAGAATATATCCCCGTTAAAAGAGCTCTGAAGGAGAAAGGGATTCGCTTTCAAACTCCACTCAACAAGATGCGTATTTTTTACGCGTCAGGAAGTGTTCTCTACAATAGTGCCACAGAAGCCGCGGAAGATTTACAAAGGCGAGGCATCGCCACGGTCCAGATCACCGCTGCCAGAAACAGAGCTGCTCAGATGATGACGGAGGAGATGCTGAAGCAGCTTTTGCCATGGGAGACGCAGAGGATGCGCCGTGGGGATTTCCATAAACACATCCGGGAGAAGCTGAGTGAGTTTCGGTGGACATCAGAAGAAACAACGGGGGACTAATGAGTACTCCGCAAGAACACACGGCCTTACTATAGTGAGAATAGTTGTTTTGGATTATTCATGACCATGACTTTGTAGCCTTATCCGATCTCATTATTGGTGAAAGGGCTGGAGCCTGCAGACTCGAGCTGAGGGTCACCAGACTACTTTATTTCTACTTAACTACTGACCTTCCTTTATTATTATTGGTTGTTTTGTTTTTTGTTTTGTTTTTTCCCACGATGTTCACCGTGGAGAGGGGCCCCACCTTGTGGCCAGTCCCCTCTTTTTTCAAGGCCCACATTGTATCCTTCTTATTGGAAGCCCAGTTCAATGTTTTGTTGTTTTACTGTTCAGCATATTCACATTTTACAGTTGTTGTTCTGAGGTCTGGGATGATATTTTGTTCTTACATGCTAAGCTATGTCTTTTAAATATTATAATATATTGTCACTAAATGTTAATGGAGTGAATAACCCTGTAAAAAGAAGTAAACTGGTGGTAAAGATGAAAAAAGAGAAAGTAGATATTGCATATTGGCAAGAAACTCATCTATCCAACACAGAACATGATAAATTAAAAAGAATGGGTTTCAAAAATACATATTATTCCTCTCATAGAAGTGGTAAAAAAACGAGGAGTAGCTATTTTGATTTCTAATAGAATTAATTTTGAATTTATATCTGAATCAAGCGACAAAGAAGGCAGATATATTTTAGTGAAAGGTAAAATTGACCATAAAGAGGTTACATTATTGAATGTATATGCTGTATATGGAGTAATATTGGCTTCTATAAAAAAGTTTTTGATTTGACTACTAAAGAATCTTATGGACCTTTAATTTTTGTTGGAGACCTTAATTTATTGTTAAACCCCCAATTGGATACAACAAATATTAGAAGGAAACGTCTGCCTATAGAGAAACGTGTAAAAAAAAAATGCTTTCAGATGTAGGACTTATTGACGTATGGCGCTCTGTACACAGATCTGCCCCTGGATTTACATTTTACTCTGCGCCCCATTCTTTCCACTCAAGGATAGATTATTGTTTCATGTATAATAAAGACTTAAACAGGATAAAAGAATGTAGAATTGGTCAAAGAGATATCTCTGACCATTCTGGAATTTACCTAAGTTTACACCTTGACGTCAGACAGAGAAAAACACTATGGAGATTAAATACAGGGATGCTAAATGATCTCTCCTTTCTACAGTCCATGACAACCGATCTAAATTTGTACCTACAGGATAACAATAATGGCGAGACAAACCCCAGCATCGTGTGGGATGCAGCTAAAGCGGTTCTGAGGGGGAAAATAATAGCAAGGTCGGCTATGCTTAAAAAGCAAAAGACTCAAGAATTGTTACGACTACAAGAGAGACTGAAAGATCTAGAGAAAACACAACTGACAAAAAAAGTCCCACTGTAACACAACAAATAAGACAAGTTAAACAAGACATAGATAGGATACTAGGTGAGGAAGTAGAGAAAATTTACGGTTTATGAGACAGAGATATTATGAGGCAGGAGCTAAGGCATCTAAACTGTTGGTATGGCGACTTAGGAAACAACAAGCAGAAAATTCAATCTACAAAATAAAAGACCCTATAAGTCGCAACATTTTAACTGATTTGGATGGTATTCAAAAATCATGTGCCGATTAATAAAAATGCAGTAGTTGATTTCTTGGACTCTTTGGATCTTCCCTCACTCGGCACAGATGCAAATAGTAAGCTTATGTCACCAATAACATGTGAGGAAATTGACAAGGCCATCTCTAACCTTAAACCTAACAAGTCTCCTGGTATTGATGGGTTCCCCCCTGAATGGTACAAGAAAATGAAAGAAAGTCTGATACCTCTACTAGAAACCAGTTTCAATTATATTCTGAAAGGAGGCCCTGTACCTCCGTCCTGGAAGGAAGCCTTTATATCTGTTATACCAAAAGAGGGAAAAGATAAAATAGACTGCAAATCATATAGACCAATAAGTGTATTGAACACAGATTATAAATTATACACAACTATTTTGGTCAAACGAATGGACACTGTGATGCCCTTACTGATTGATGAAGACCAAACAGGCTTCCTTAAAAACAAAACAAACTTCGGATAGCATAAGTAGAGCTCTACATATAATCGAACAGATTAATAAAAGAAAGATAAATTCAATTATTCTCAGTCTTGACGCTGAAAAAGCATTCGACTCAGTTCAGTGGGACTTTCTCTATTTAGTAATGAAGAGATTTGGATTCTGTACTGACTTTATAAAATGCATTCAAGCTCTTTACTCTTCCCCTACTGCTAGAATAAAAATAAACGGGAGTCTTTCTAATTCTATGCAACTACAACGCGGATATAGACAGGGTTGCCCCGGTAGCCCCAATTTATTTAATTTATTTATAGAGCCTTTAGCACAAGCAATACGCCAAGAGACCGCACTAAAGGGTGTTCGGATTGGTGAGGAGGAATATAAATTGAGCCTGTATGCGGACGATGTATTGATCACAATCTCAGATCCGGTCTCTGGTTTACCAGTGTTGATGAAAATCTTAGAAATGTACGGTTCATTCTCTGGGTACGCTCTTAATATCCATAAAACTCAGGTTATGACCTTCAATTTTCACCCTGGACAAGAATTAATATCTAAATATAATTTTAATTGGTATTCTGACCATATAAAATACTTAGGAGTGTACCTACCCAAAGATTTGTCACAATTGTATGATATGAATTACAACCGACTAAATAAAGAAATAATTAGTAATTTTGATAGCTGGAGTCTGCTCCCCCTTGACTTTGGCAGCAGAATACAGGCAATCAAGATGAACATCCTCCCTAAATTGCTATATCTCTTTTCATCTCTTCCAGTATCAATTCCTGACAAACAATTTAGGAAATGGAATAAATACATTTCAAGGTTCATTTGGCTTAAAAGGAGACCAAGAGTTAAGTATTCTACCTTACAGCTGCCGAAGGAGGGGGGGGGGGCAGACTCTGCCCTCTTTACGAGACTACTATATATCAGCCCAACTGAGACCACTGGTTTGTTTGTGTGACCCATCTTATTATGCAAAATGGAAAACAATTGAGATGTCTTTATCTGATGTCCCAATTCAGTCTAAACTAGGTACCCTTGAAAGCGAAATTACTCCAACAACTAGTCAGTGGGATAATCTGACATTTAAAATCTGGAAATCAGAGATAAGAAAACTAAAACTCCAGGAAGAAATTAAATTGCTCAGATGGCCAGCATATGATCCTGACTTTCTGCCCGCCTCACATGATTTTAGATTTAGACAGTGGACATTCAGGGGCCTTACCGCAGCGCGTACAATGTATGAGAAATCAAACCTAATGTCATTCGATACTCTACGCAGGAAGTACAATCTGGAGAAGCAAGATTTTTTTAGATACTTGCAGCTTCGCGACTTCATTAATAAAAGGGTACAAAGCAGTAATATCAAAGAGTCTTCATTATTTCTTAATATTTTTATTAATGCATATAAGTCAACAAGTCTTAAAAATCTTATTAGTAAGTTATACTGCAGTTTAATGACACTTAAAACAGACTCAACAATATATATAAAGCAAAAGTGGGAAAAGGAAATGAACATTGTAATAACTGATGACATGTGGTCAAGGGTTTGGGAGGTGCAATCCTCAACCACCAACTCCGGCACCTGGAGGGAGTTTTGCTGGAAGACTCTTATTTGTTTTTTCATAACACCCAATCAGAAATCCAAGTACAGTGGAGTTCCCGCACACTGCTGGAGAGAATGTGGGGAAACAATAGCAGACCATGGGCACGTATTCTGGTCTTGCCCACACATTCAGCCTTTCTGGACAGACGTAGCAAACGTCATTTCTAAGGCACTGGACTTTAATATCAGCTGCTCTTTTATTTTGTTATTCCTTGGATGTTTCCCTGACAAGCTGACTGCAGATGATACTTATCTCCTGAAAATCTTTTTGGCATCAGCCAAAAAGGCTATAACAAAGTGCTGGTTACAAAAACAGCCCCCCACACTGAACCTTTTCACCTCTATAATAGACAATATAAGGTCCATGGAACACATGACCTATACCCTGCAACTCCAAGAGGAGCTAGAAAAAAGACGTTGGAAAAAATGGTTGGACTTCACAGGATGTGACAGTACTTATTAATATGCGGATTCGGAATTGTATATTTTTATTGTATCTGATTTGTACCATATTAATCATCCCATGACCTCATATGTTTGTGTTTTTATAATTGAAAAACGTTCATAAATGGCATGGCATCAGCCATCACTTTTGGAGTGGTCTGCTGGGGCAGTGGCATTACTGCAGCCGATAGGAAGAGACTGAACAAACTGATTAAGAAAGCTAGCTCTGTCCTGGGGCAGCGCCTTGATCCGATGGAGGAGATAGGAGAGAGAAGGACGGTGGCTAAACTGTCATCTCTGCTGGAGTCCGAGTTCCACCCTATGCAGGACATACTGAATGCACTGAGGAGCTCATTTAGCAGCAGACTACATCATCCCAGGTGCACAACCGAGAGGTTTCGTAGGTCCTTCCTACCAACGGCTGTCAGACTGTACAACCTAAGCAGGGCTGCTCGCAGAGATAGCAAAAAGACGTAACAAACTAATAGTTTTTTGAATGCAAAAGATGCAATAGACTTACACAATGGTCCTCTCCGGCATACAACTAGGAACATACCGGTCGCTATGGAGGGTGAGAATATGTATGGGCACATAATCATACCATGTAGGATAACTAAGTAGACGGTTATGCTGTTTCATTCCATCTAGCAACAATGCTCTGCACTGTGTGTGTTTATATATTTGCATATTTATTCCATCTAGCTACAATGCTCCGTACTGTGGGTGTTTATATATTTATATATCTACATATTATTCCATCTAGCTACATTGCTCCGCACTGTGTGTGTTTATATACTTGCATATTTATTCCACCTAGCTGCAATGCTCCGTACTGTGGGTGTTTATATATTTACATATTTATTCCATCTAGCTACAATGCTCTGCACTGTGTGTTCATATATTCATATATTTATTCCATCCAGCTACAATGCTCTGCACTGTGTGTCTGTGTGTGTGTGTATATATATATATTTTATAGTAATACGTACATATGTTTATTAGCTGCTCTTGCTTGCTTGTTTTTTTTTCTTGCCTTCTGATTGTTGCTCTGAGTGTTGCTATCCCTGTGCTGTTGCAATCCTGGAATTTCCCCGTTGTGGGACTAATAAAGGCTTATCTTATCTTATCTTATCTTATCTTAAATAAAAAGTTTCAAAAAAAAAACAAAACAAACACATCAGGGCCAATTTGAATACTTAGTGATGCCATTCGGGCTCACTAACGCCCCCGCCGTCTTCCAGCGGTTAATTAATGACGGCCTCCGCGATATGCTTTATCAATTTGTGTTCGTCTACCTTGATGACATTCTGATTTTCTCCCGCTCGCCAGAGGAACATGAGGTCCACGTAAGGGCTGTTTTACAACGGCTCTTGGAGAACCAGCTGTTCGTGAAGGCCAAGAAGTGTGAGTTCTCTACACCATCTACCACCTTCTTGGGCTTCACTGTGGCAGAGGGGGAGCTGATTGCCGACCTGGCCAAGGTAAAGGCAGTGTTAGATTGGCCAACACCTCACTCCTGCAAGGAGCTTCAATACTTCCTCGGATTCGCGAACTGCTATCACAGGTTCATCCGGAACTACAGTGGGATCACACTGCCTTTAACGCAGCTGACCTCCGTTAAAGTCCCCTTTTAGTGGACTGAGGCAGCTGAACTGGCATTTCATAAATTAAAGCACCAATTCACGGAAAGACCCATCTTGGCCCAGGTCAACACGCAGCCTCCTTTCGTCCTCGAGGTGGACGTGTCTGATTTGGGGGTTGCCCCCCATTTGGGGGACGCCCTCTGATCAGAAGCTTCGCCCATGTGCATATTTCTCTTGGCGGCTCACGCCGGCCGAGAGGAACTATGACATAGGGGACAGAGAGCTGCTGGCCATTAAGCTGGCACTTGAGGAGTGGAGGCACTGGTTAGAGGGTGCTGTTCACCCCATCGTCGTGTGGACCGACCACAAGAATCTTGAGTACTTGCAGTCGGCCCGCCGACTGAATCCCAGGCAGGCTCGCTGGTCGCTATTCTTCCAGCGATTTAACTTTACTATCACTTACCGGCCTGGCACCCGGAATACCAATCCGGATGCGCTCTTGGGCCAGTTTGATTCCAAGGATGTAGCCCCCCCAAAAAAAATCATCGTGCCACCCGCATGCATCATTGGAGCCCTTACTTGAGATATCGAGCAGAGGGTCCGCCAGGCCCAGTCCCAGGAGCCTGTGCCAGTAGGGTGCCCCCGGAACTGTCTGTACATCCCAGCTGCCCTCCACAGCGATGTTATCCAGTGGGGTCATACCAGTCACTTTGCCTGCCACCCTGGCAACGCCCGAACCATTGATTTTGTCAGACGAGCGTTTTGGTGTCCCACGTTGTGGTGGGACATCCAGGAGTACATCAGAGCCTGCCAGACGTGCGTCCGGGGTAAGACTGACTCCTCCCCCCCATCGGAACTCCTTCATCCCCTTCCCATCCCTGGTCGGCCGTGGTCCCACATTGCCATGGATTTTGTTACCGGGCTGCCCTCCTCCCACGGCAAAATGGTCATTCTGACCATCGTGGATCGCTTCTCCAAGGCAGTCCATCTGGTGGCCCTCCCCAAACTCCTGTCGGCCTTGGAGACAGCGGTCCTCCTCACTGAACATGACATCAGGATCCACGGCATTCCTATTGACATTGTGTCTGACCGGGGTCCCCAATCCAAGTTTGGAGGGCCTTTTGCCGGATGCTGGGAACCACTGTGAGCCTCTCATCAGGAAATCATCCTCAGAGCAATGGGCAGGCGGAGCACGCCAACCAGTCCCTGGAGGCTGCCTTGCGGTCCATAGCAGCCGATAACTCCTCATACTGGAGCACACACCTGACATGGGTTGAATATTCCATGAACACTATGATATCCTCCACCACCAGACTAACCCCCTTTGAGGCGTCGTTGGGGTACATGCCACCTCTTCTCCCTATGGCCGAGAGGGAGGTTTCGGTGCCATCTGTAGGGGCGCACGCTCTGTGCTGTAGGCGTGTCTGGAGATCCACTTGGGCCACCCTGACCCGCACCACTGAATGCACCTGGGCCACTGCTGATCGTAAGCCGGTGCCGGCCCCCAAGTACGTCGTGGGACAGCAGGTCTGGCTGGCATCTAGCCAGATCCCCCTCAAGGGTAAATCCAAGAAGCTGTCCCCTCGCTTCCTTGGGCCTTATCCCATCGCCCGGGTAATCAACGACGCGTCGGTCCAGCTTAAGCTGCCCTCGTCCCTACGGGTGAACCCCACCTTCCACGTCAGCAACATCAAACCCCTCTCGACCAGTCCCCTTTGCCCCCTCCCCCCCGAGCCTCCCCCTCCTCCCCGTATCATCGATGACCACTCCGCCCACACTGTTCGGCAGATTCTGGATGTTTGTCGCCAAGGGTGGGGCTTGCAGTATCTCATTGATTGGGAGGGTTATGGGCCAGAGGAGCAATCCTGGACTCCATCATCACGGGTGTTGGACAAGGAGATGCTCCGAGCTTTTCACCGTGCCCAGCCGGACAAGCCCTCCAGTCTGCCAGGAGGCGTCCCTAGAAGGGGGGGCCCTGTCATGAGCAGCGGGAGCGTGCCCCTCCCCTCTGGTCTCATCTCCTCCTGCTCATCACGGCACCTGAGGCAGAAGACACACCTGCGCCCGCTCATCAGCCAGCATACTTAAGGAGGTCTCCTCCGCCAAGTCTACGCTGGCTCGTCTGGATATACTGCCCGTCCTTCGGACTAGCTGCATATTGTTGGAATTGTTAACACATTGTTAACCTCCTTTTTCTTCTCCTTTTCAGGTTGCTGCCACCGTGTAGGTGTGTCCCCGGGACTGCGCGGCTCTCCTGCTCCACCTCACTACCCATCAGCAACTTCAATCCCCTGGTCAGGCACCATCAGCTCCACTACTCCCCCGTACCCTACTGGTTTGTCGATTCCCTGCTGGGTCCCGTCGGTCATCCCTGGATTTCCCAAATAAGTGGCAATTTGGCTCACCCATTTTCCCCTTACTCCACTCCTCAGCTCACGGCTCTCGTCTGCTCTCCACAGGTCCTTTCCTCTGGTGAGTGACTGTTTCTGTAGCTGTGCACTGCTGTGTTTTTGCTATTAATAAATTGTCAAACATGCCCCTCTGTGTGGTTCATCCTGTGTTTGGCATCATGCGTGTGAGCTGTCAAAGAACTTAACACGCCATGACACCCAGAGAGGAATGTGTTATGTCTGGGAATGGCGTAAGGAACCGACAGAGAGGGTCTTGCTGGGAATATGAACTTTATTACATAAAACTTTGATGGTGATACAGAGTAATGTCAGTTGGGAGGCTGAGTGCCAAAGAAAGAGCAGAAAGATGGTGCAAAATGGCCATCCCTTACATTTATACGTTCAGCGTGATGACGTCATCGAACAGCTGTGTCATCACGCTGACTCTGACCAAGCCTGTGGTTTCAGAACACCACATTCACCTCCCCCCGTTGGAAAAGCAGAAAACACTATCGATTTACCCTCCCCCATTTGGTAACTGTAAAACCCCAGAACTAGCTAGAACCAGCACTACCACGTGGCCCAGTGCAGCTGAGTGATTTATTATGCCACTTCTGCTGGCAGCCACGCCTCTAGCTACACACAGTCCTTTTTTATATTGAAGAAGGCAGTTCAGTTCAAGGGGCCCTGAGGTGAGCCCATGGTGGACGCGCCCCTGGAGGCACCGGCTGCAGCGGCATTGGGGCCACGGCTCGCTCATCAGCAACATCCCAGCCAGGATCCCACACCAGCTGGGTTGGCTCCAACGCTTTGTCTTGATCCATGGCAGCTGCTCTTACCTTCCACAGATGGCTGGCTTTTTTTTTTTTTTTTTTTTTTTTTTTTTTTGTTACTTATTTGTACCCGTAGGTAGATTTGTTTTGCAGTCTGGTGACACGCCACCAGCTGCTGGTCGCTGCGTGCGCAAGCGCCCTGTATCCCTAACCTGCATGTTTTTGGCAAGTGGGAGGAAACCGGAGAAATCCCGGAGTAAACCCACGCAACACGGGGAGAACATGCAAACTCCGCACGGCTTGCCATCTCAAACCATCAGCCATCTGGACGGCGGCTGGTCTCAGCTGCACGGCGATCTTCATGGGTGTCAGTGGTGGTGATGATGTTGAGGCCGATTGCAGGTCCAGGCATTTGGATCTGTGGACCCAAACCCAGTCCATCACTGTGAGTGGTGCCCTGTTTGGCTGCACTTGGAGTTGTGGTTGTGATAGTGTGGCTCTCACGTCTGCTGTGGGGCATCCACCAGGTTATGGTGATTATGTTGCATCCTGCTGGATCACGGACTCTTCATCCTGCAGCTCAGTGGCAGCTCCTGGAGGCTGTTGCCGGGCGTGGATTTGAAAGCAGTCCAATGGCTCTACTGCGTTTTGTTGGATTGCGGTCCCTTCATCTTGCAGCTCAGTGGCAGCTTCCGGAGGCTGGTGCCGGGCGTGGATTTGAAAGGAGTCCAGCCTCTTCTCCCCCTCTCCTGGGAAGTCTGGTCATGGCAATGTGTTGCTGTCACTGTTGGTAGAACCTGCACCGAGTTCTCGTGTCCCGGGGTTCCTGATAGATGTGGGCTCCCTCTCCTGCAACTCTGCACTGGCTCCTTGAGGCTTATGCTGGGCGAGTATCTGAGATGAGTCCGGTTTGTGCTCTCTCTCCTTGTTGTGTTCACTCTGTGTGCTGTGTTCTTTGGCTGTATCCACGTCCGCGAAATCACACTCTCCCTCCTGTGATGAGGCTGCAGGTTGCGAACACTCGTGCTGCGCAGGGACCGGCTCCGGGTCCCGCATGGTTGCGGACTGGGGCTCTTAGTGGCTGCTCCGGTTCTGCTGGGTTCTGTTCAGCGTGCGGTGCGAGGCAGGGAGTGCCAGTGTCCACATTTGTGTGCAGCGGACTCGAGTCGTTGTCCAAGCTGGGTTGTTGCACTCTGATGCCCTGCTTTCCCGCGGTGTCTACCTCGGAGCCCTCCCAAAATTGTGTGGAGTCGGTGGGCTCAGCAACTGGGGTAACTGTCTGCACCAGTGGAGCTAACTGCGGGAAACACAGGTGTGGCCCCACCAGCTGTGATTCCATCTGAGCTGTCATCTCCAGCTGGAATGCCATTTCCATTGACTCTGTCTCCGATAGATTGTGCACCATCTCCAACAGCATCTCCTGCAGCTCTTCTACCATGCCTGCCACCATCTGGTCATCCAGCCCCACCTCCAGCATGGCCCACATCGCTGAACTCGAGGCGTACCACTTCAACTGTGACTTTTTCAATCTGTCCTCCGCGTGTTGGGCTGCACGGTGGCGCAGTGGTTAGCACTGCGGCAGCACAGTTTACCCTTGGCCGGGGGATTGTGGGGATCGTGGGATCGTGGGTTCGATCCCAGCCCCCGACCAACAGTGATCTGTGTGGAGTTTGCATGTTCTCCCCGTGTTGCGTGGGTTTACTCCGGGATTTCTCCGGTTTCCTCCCACATGCCAAAAACATGCATGTTAGGTTAATTGGCTGTTCTAAATTGTCCCTAGATATCTGTTTCCTATAGGCCCTTAGAATAGAGGGTTAGTATTAATGAAAGCGCTTTGAGTGGTCTTTGTGACTAGAAAAGCGCTATATAAGTGTACTGTAGGTTAGTTAGTTAGTTAGTTAGTGTCCGAACTTGCACACGCTAGCCAAACAGTGAAGGGCATCTACGTACTGTATGAGCGACTGGTCCTCTCACTGTCGGCGCTGGTAGAACACAAACCTCTGGGCCATCACACCCTGTTGGGCAGTGAAATGCTCGGCCATCAAAGCGGCACATTCGCTGAAAGTCTCCACAGCACCCAGTACCTCCAACACACACTGTCCCTCGAGGCCAAGGCAAAAATCCATCACAGCCCATAGATGACGCTTGCTAGCATTAGCCAGGCCCACAAATGACTGAAGTACCTGTGAAATATGTAAGATGGACACGCACCGCCCCGCCCTGCCCTATATAAGGCTGGGTCGGCTATCTTATTAGTCTCTCTTGCCTGAGGTTAGCCAGTGATCTGTCAATAGCTGTCAGAGTGAGTTAAGCTAAATAAAGCTGTGTTCCAAGTCACCTCGGCTCTTCTGTTCAGCAGATAATATCAGACATAACATTGACGACGTCAGAGTAAACCATGGAGGTGTGCATTGTCCCTATCTGCCCTTTTCTCGATGCGCTCGGAGAACCGCCAGTGCCCCGGCCTAGGTGGTACGAGGCCTTTCAGAATTACGTTGCCACGCTGGGTCCCGGGGAGCTCGACAAGCAGAGAGCCCGGGCGCTATTGGTGCACAATTTGGGCATAGAGGTCTAGCGAATCCTGTGAACACTTGGTGCTGCGGACACCTACGAAGAGGTAGCGAGGCTGCTAGCTAGCCATTTCGACACCCCGGATAATGTGACGGTCCGCAGAATCTGCTTTCGGCAGGGACGTCAACAGGTAGGTGAACCCGTCCAGCAGTTTATTGCTGATTTGAGACAGCTTGCTAGCGAGTGCTGTTTCGGAACCTTGGAAGAGGAAATGATTCGTGACTAGCTGGCAGAACATACAGTACCTGTAGTACCACATTGCAAGTTAGGCTGTTTACGGCATCAAATGAGCTCACGTTAACCAGAGTCGTCAAGCTAGCGCTCCAAATGGAAGCCACGAACAAGCTAGCTCTAGAGCAAACCGGGAGCCAGTCACAGCAGCTGCTAGAGCTTCTTGTCACAGCAAATGCCACTGACCTGGACAGAGAAGATAGCTGGGACGGCGAGGAGACGGAAGCCAACGCTATGAGCCGGGGGTCGGCCCTGGGAAAGTCCCTCTGTATGGGTTGAGGGTCTAAGATGCACCGGAAAAAGGCTAAGGACTGTCCAGTGAGAGGAGCACGGTGTAACAGCTGTGGTCGCTTGGACCATTTTGCCAGAATGTGCCATGAATTTAAACCGGAGAGCCCACGGAAGAAATCGCTCCGCCCGCCCCAGACAATTATCCACACGGTGTCACCAGACACAAATGGGTACACGTTTTGCATGGTAAGGCTGGATGACGTGGAGGCACCACTGTTGATTGACACAGGAGCGGAGGGTTCACTGCTGAATTTGGCCATGGTGAAGAGGTTTTTTCCCCACCACAACATTAGAGGCAACCCAGCGCTGTTATACGGTTATGGAGGTGGAAGGCTACACGATCAGGACTTTGGAGCTGACTGTTCGGTACAAGTCTGCGACGGTGCTCAACTTCACATTCCACGTGACAGCACAGGGCGATAACATCATGGGCTGTGATTTATTTTACAGGCTGGGTTTCACGTTCAAAGATGACGCTGAGGAAGAGTGGTCGGGCTGTGGCCAGTGGAACCCCCCAATTCCGGTGACTGATGAAGACGTGGTGTGGGATGAAGAACTACTGGACGCCATGGCAGTCAAGTGGGACCAATTTTGCTCAGGGCCAGCGCAGGAGGGTCTCAGTGCCAGCGCTCGGGAAACAGTTGAGGGGAGTACCGAGTGTGACAGCGACTCGCCTGTGCCGGCGAGTGGTGCCAGTGGGTTAGCCCCAGATGCCTCCAGAGTTTGGCCACAATGGGACGGAGGGTCTGCAGCTACGATGGCACATGTAACACCAGTGTTGGAAGAGGTCGGGACAAGACTGATGAGCACAATGGATTAGTGGACTCAGCAACAACGCCTCAAGCCGAGCCAGGCCCCATTGAGGGTCCTGGATTGGGTCCGGGTGCGAGGTGAGGAGCGCTTGCTGCGAAGATGGGCCAGACGACAACCCCAGGAGCATCGGGAGCGTCTGCACATAGTGGCCAGACTGGACGCAGCGCACTTCAGGCTGTCTGACAACTTGGTGTGGCACGTGAACCGGCTTCGGTGTGTCTGGGAGGAGGCTCTGAGAGACGAGGCTGGATGTGGGACGAGGCCAAGGGTGATGAGGAGCGGCTTCAGCATCCGGAGGGCCAGCCATCACCACGAAGACCAGCTGTTTCCAGGGGTGCATCTGCTGAGAGGGTGCCCTGGGCCCCCATACCAGTTATGCCCTTTCTACTTGAACACTTGGGTTGTACATAGTATACTGTATATTGAGGTTCTGTTGTTGTTGTATTGGTATTGTTTAAAAAAAATGTTACAGAAGGGATTATTTTGTTTTGTTTTTTGTTTTTTGTTTTTGTTCTAGTTTAGAAGCACAGCATGAAATTTTAGTTAGTAATGGACTCTAATTTACCCCAGCAGGTGGCAGAATAATCCACTTTGTTGTGTGGGCAGGATGGCAATCCACCCATCCTCCCTATTTTAGGTTTTGTTGTGTGAATGCGTTAGGCCATTTAGAGACATTAGTTTTCATTTATTAGTGCGTGATTCGGTTCCCAAATTGGGGAGGGTCTTAATTGAGTCAGTGGTTTTGGACTTTTTTTTAAAGGGGGGGGGGGGATGTGAGATATGTAAGATGAACACGTACCGTCAGGTGGCGCCTCCACCCCGCCCTATATAAGGCCGGGTTGGCCATCTTTTATTAGTGTCTCTTGCCTGAGCTTAACCGGGGATCTGTCAATAGCTGTCAGTGTGAGTTAAGCTAAATAAAGCTGTGTTCCAAGTCACCTCGTCTCTTCTGTTCAGCAGGTAATATCAGACATAACAGTACCTCAATCCAACATGGCCATGGGATGGATGACTCACCCGGGGTCATGAGGAATGGTGGCGGGAATAAGATGCACTCTTTCTGATGTGCATCCATCTTTGGGAAACGCATTGAGCTTTTCTTTGGTTTTGCATGAGCCATCCTCGTTGCCATTTGTTATGTCTGGGAATGGTATAAGGAACCGACAGAGAGCATCTTGCTGGGAACATGAACTTTATTACATAAAACCTTGACAGTGGTACAGAGTAACGTCGGTTGGAAGGCTGAGCGCCAGAGAGAGCAGAAAGAGGCTGCAAAATGGCCGTCCCTTACATTTATATGTTTGGTGTGATGATGTCACCGAACGGCCGTGTCATCCTGCCAACTCTGACCAAGCCTGTGGTTTCAGAACACCACAGAACCCACATCAGAAAAAAGAAAATAAAGAGAAAGATCTAAAAATAATTGTTGACAGTCTTTTGTGACTCATATTGAGAAGAAAACATAGCTAACCAAATCATGGGTTTTGATTGTATGATTCATGTTCCTAGATGAAGATACCTTTGAAACCCCCTTTGATACATTAATACGACCCCTTCTCGAGTATACAGTCTGCTCCAGACTGATTTTGAAGCAGTCTTTGAGAGACAGTTTGATAGACACTGTGTAGAGCTATATTCAAAAATTTTCTTCACAGTTGCAAAGACAGAAAACAAATCTTGTCAGAACCATACATGCAGAAAAGCACTGAAATGTTGACCTGGATAGATTAATATAGATTAAACCTGCGTCCAGAATACAACTAGCATACGGGATAAAGATCAGTCTAGCATTCAGATTTTTACTGTGAAACTCACTAGCTCCAGACTGCATAACTATTACGGTGAATATTTATTGTGGGCATGGGGAAATGTGCAGCTTGAGTAAAGAGGAGGAGCGAGAGAGCTTGTGAAGTTGTGAACCAACTGAGAGAGAGAGAGCGGGAGGCGGTTCAGCCCCGTCTGGTCTCAGCAGTACTGCTTCACAGCAGCAGCGGCTCAGGGAGTAGAACCAGACCTGCGGACGAGTACGACTCGACCGAAAACCGCTACCGGAACAAATGAAAACGAAAACTACCCTTTCATGTGGATTAATCAAGGGGCGAGGCTTACAATCGATACAAGGGAGTCTGTAGACGTATTCGCGCTGACTGACGAGGATTGGGACATTATCAACCGTATGATAAAACCACCGAATGGTTTCGTTCGCCCCGCCGCTAAGGTTGGTTAGCTTTCATTGCCGTTGATTTGGGGGTCTGCTGTTCTTTTAGATAGCGGGGTCCGGCTATTCTTTGGAGCAGCCAGTCACATAGCAACATTGACCTCTTCGAGTGTATACATTATAGTACAGTTAGACGGTTCGTCAGACCCATATGAAGTTAAATGTTAAAGAAGCAGGTTTTCTTTTTATCTAGACTACTGTTTTTTGGGTGGCTGTGGACAGCTATGCATTTATTTTATAAATCCGGAACACGTGCTACATGGCTAGGGTAAGCTAGCAAGTGGCTAGCAGGGCTAGCTACCTCAGTTAGCTGTTAGAACTAGCCAGCGGCTAGCTTTATTTTAAACAAAATGAATCTGACACGTTAACGAGTTGTCTCGTTAATACCGTTATTTCACAGTAATAAATCATAAAACCTGTTGGTATAGAGTAATGAATTTTGTTGTCTTACACTTAGCCTGCTAACTTAGCTATGAGTAGTATTAGCGCCTGGTTTGCCACTGTTTGTAAACATTAGTTTTGCACAAAGTTGATTTAACGCCAACGATGTTAACTAATGCAGTCTGTCCGCATGATGTCAAGTGTCACATCACACAGGTAAAGAAACGTCAGAGTGTGTGTTTTCATGTTTATTTTCTGAGATTGGTCTGTTGACTGTGATTTAAACAATTTATTTTACTTGATGTTTTGGCAGATTACTGTAGATGATATTGAAGATTAAATTTTAAGTGCCAGAGTTTACATCCATTCAGATCAGTGCATGTGTCATTGTGATGTTAAAGTGATTTATAGGCTAAATCTCGAGCAAAACGTAATGAGTATTATAGTTGACAGATTTCGATTAAAGTGCTTTGTCAGCAATCAGGTGATTTAGTCGGTTAGATCTGGAGTCTGATTTGTTGCTGCTTTGTCCATTTATCCAAAACACTGTTACACACCGCTAAAAAGATAGTTCCAGTTTTGTTATCTGCTGTGTGTTTGTCTCTAAGATGTGCACTTCCAGTCCATAACTGTTGAAGTAAATCGGTGTGTTGCATGGTGTTGTGAACCCAATTATTTATCTGTCTGGACAGCAGTAAATCATTAGTGTAGTGACTTTAGTGAACTCTTTACCTTGGTTTGTCATAAGGAGTGCCTCAGTAAAATAGTTTACTGAGGCTTGTCATAGCTTGTGATCCATTTAGTACTAGTTAATTATCTACCAACATCTTCAGTCATTAATTATATTTGCTATGGTTTTTTTCCTAATAGTGTTTTGCAACATTATCAGCTTGTGCAATTTTTTTCTTGAGGTCTCTGTTTGAGCACCTGAAATACTTATTTACAGCCCTCATTACTGCCAGCATAACACTTTTTCAGCCAATTTTTAGTAACTGCTCGTACCCCTATAGCTGATAACTTTTCCAGTAGGAACCTATCAACCTAATAGATAAACAAGGCCACTATGGGTCTGTGTGAGCCTGTGTGTGTGAATTTCTGCTTATCTTCCTCAGGCCTGCTTGTGTGAACTTTGAATATAGCTGTGAAGTAGTCAGGCTAAAAGAATTACATTTTGTCTTTCATAAAATCAACAATTAAGGTGGAAAATTGACAAAAACACCTCAGTTGTAACACAACTGTGATCATTTAATCTTTTTATCAACTGAATGGTTTGTTGAAACAAAAGGTGAAGGAAAGGAATGATTTCCAGGTGTGCAGCTGTTCAGAGAAAAGCATCAATCCGTGGGATAGCATTTTTAACTTTCACAGTAGATTTTTTTTTTTTTTTTTTGTCGGGCTATCTGTTGCATAGGTTTTTGCTGACATCCAGATATACAGCCTATTCAGAGGCTATGCAGACATCCACCTGCAGTCCTCCAAGATACAGACTGCACAAAGCCTGTTGGCAATTATGCTTTGCATAGATAGAATGGCTGATTGGTTGAAAGCTGACTTGATGAGGAAATGGGAACTGGATGGGAATGATAGGAAGAAGTGTGAAAAATGCAATCAAAGCTCTAACAATTTTTTTGTTCCACTGTACAGAATTTCTTGATATATTGTGACTTCTTCCACAGGAGGAACTAAGTTAAAGGACCAAAAACACCACAGTCGGATAAAAAAGTAGACCACACTACTGGTTGCCCCACATTTTTTTCACACTGCCCTGGTGAAAGTGAGCAGTTAATATACAGTCATGTGAAAAAAATAGTATACCCTATTAAATATTCAGTTTTTTTTTTATTAAGAAATGTTCACACATCTGTGTCTAACCTTGTTTTTGTTTTTATTTGCATTTTTAACATTTATTTTAGCCATTTTAAGTGGGAATGAATGTGGGGGTGTCCTAAGAAAGATGGGGGGTATCCTAATTTATTCCTCACTATTTGTTTAGAATTATATTTTACAGAAAATTTGAAAAAAGTCTTTAATTCATTTTTGTTTAGTTGTATTACATGAATCTCCCAGTATTTTAAACACTAATATTCAATGTCCGTATGTCCAAATATGTTAAAAAACACACAGGCTTATACAGGGTATCCTAATTTTTTCACATGACTGTATTTGCATATAGCTTTGTAGAACTAAAGAGATCTGTAAGCACATACCCATCTGCAAATTCCTTTGGCACTTGATGCCAGTAATTAATAATCATGTATTTGTTGAGATTTCAGTCTGGTAAATATTGCTTCTACAGTATAATTAGAAGAAGAAGAAGCCATCTCTATTGTCATTCAGTTCATACAGCCAGTCATGTACAGTAGAATGAAATTACATTTCTCCTATCTACAATGTAAATTACATGTAGAATCAGAGGGGTCACTGCCATGTATGGCACCACCACAGACAACTCCTTCTCCCATTCTGTTGTGCTGAGCACCAAGGTAGAAGGCAGGAAGCACCATTTTTATATGGTCTTTGGTATGACCAGGCCGGGACTTGAACCCCCAACCTCCCAGTTGTGGGGTGGATGCTCTGTCAACTACTACTATCAACTACTTACTTCTGTGAAATGAAACTCTTCACTTTGTAATATTCATTACTTCATTTTTTAATCATGTGAAGTGTGCACATTCAAACTGGTGAGCAGTCAAATGAAAAAATAGTTGTAAAGCAAGCCATGCTTCTCAAATGTGTCAACTATTAAACCTGTCTTAACAGAGGTTACGAAAGGCTACAGGTTTAACATTGTTGTGTAATTGGGCAGCTCGGTGGCGCAATGGTTAGCACTGTGGCAGCACAGTAAGAAGGTTGTGGGTTCTATCCCACCCCCTGACCATCAGTGACCCGTCTCTGTGGAGTTTGCATGTTCTGCCTGTGTCTGCGTGGGTTTACCCTGGGTACTCCGGTTTCCTCCCACAGGCCAAAAACATGCAAGTTAGGTTAATTGAAAACTCTAAATTGGCCCTAGGTGTGAATGTGTGTGTGAATGGTGAAGGGATTGGCACCACACCGTGGCTGCGTCATCCATCCATGTGGATGCCCTGAATTTCCCTCTGGGATTAATAAAGTATACCAAATAAAAAAAAATAAAATATAATATTGATGACTGACATCAGCCTTTATGGCTCTTCTAAATGGTTATTGGTATTCACCTATACAGTGCATCTTTCTCATCCCTAGATGACCAAAGCACTTCACAGATTTGGCAATCTACCTACTATTGTTTTACCCTTCAGTTGGATTTAACCAAAGGTTGAGATGAGTAGAGAACACACATTAAATGTAGTCGATGTCAAGCTAAAACTTTGTAAAATTTAAAGGTCTGATGCCGTGTTTCCTCTGGTTTAAAGATCTTGGCGTGGTGGCAACATATTTTCCCCGGGGGGGGGGGGGGGGTAAACATACCGGAAAATGTTAATTTTATACTATTTATTTCTTTTTAAAATTTTACAGAGTAACGTTGCATATGGAACTTACCATTTGAAGTATTGTACAACCGAGGCTTGAATATTGGGCCAGTTGGGGTCTCACCCAGACATCCTGTGTTTAGACTTTTTAGTGGTGTTATCCTTCTCTCCTTCCTCTGCCTGAACACTTTCCTCTCCTTGGCTCCTCTCTTCTGTCTCATCTTGCCCTCTCTGAGCTCTGTCTAATTCAGGTTCTCTCTCTGTCTATGGTGGTATACAAACAGGTTAGAAAATATCAAGTGTCATGTTTTGTCCTGCAGGATTTTTTTTGTCATGGTTTACTTAAATGACAAAAATGTGTATTTTTTTGTATTTTTATTCTAGTGTTTCTTTTTTCCATTGAGAGAGTAGGGAAGAGAAAGAAACATTCATAATAGTAATGTACTCATTCATACTTAAATTATATGATCAGGTGGGTATAGTAATCAGAAATTCTACTCATGTAAAAGCAGTGCTTTGAAATTAATAATTAAAAGTAGACAACCAAAAATTTCTAGTTGAGTTAAGGGTACAAAGACCGCCCACTTCAAAACTTGAGTAATGACTTCAGTCTTGAAGGTTTGATGTTTTTCTCAAAAATTTACAACAATTTTCTTATAGTTTTCTACTTTTCTCTGTAAATCTAACTAAAGTTGAAACCTTGTTCCTCAAATTTGTAATTTCCTCTTGTAAAATTGACTTTTCTTGTACATTTGAAACTTTATTATAAATTTGTGGATTATTTTATGACTAATTTTTGTCTGTTTTTTTTAAAATAAAATTACAGGGTTTTTTTTTAGATAAATTTGAAACAGACTGGTAAATTTTTTTTTACTTTTTCCTTATAACAGTTTACATTTTTGACCATAACTTTGCAGTCAGAACAGAATAATAATTTAACTGATTACAAAGAAAAAAATTAATAAAATTGTATTTAATGACATAAATTAACTTAAATGACCAAGGATGCAGTTATTTCTGTTATAATATTCTTTATATATATATATATATATTTTTTTTTTTTAGATCTCCTCACCACCCAGACAGCAGGAAAAGCCTCCCTTATTTTGAAATCAAATGTTGGCACGTTTAGTTTGTCTGAAGGCTGCTGACAGATTAAAGTCATTGACTTCGTGAATTTCGGTCATCTTAACCTGCCAGGTACATAATAGGGAACTATAGTGGACTCTAAAGACATAATTCACCACAATATGGGTTCATGTACAGAATGATCTGTTTAGGCAGTTATAGTTGTGCTCTCAGGCTTTCTCATCAGGCACCTCTCTAGGCAGCCGCTGAAGGACCTCAGTTTAGCGTGAAAATAGAGCTAGTGTTTTTAGCTGCTGCTTTTTGTCACTGCTGCTGGAGAATAAAAACGGCACGCCTGCTCGTGCGAGAAAAGAGAGAAATTGCCAGTCTCTTCATTCCTGCAATTCCTACAGAACATAACTTCATATTGTAGTGGCTGGTGAAACATATCCTCAGCAATTCATCAGTCCCCCGCCTTTCCCTTCATATGAAGCCGGCTGCATATGAATTCTAACCACATCTCTTAGCTAAGCGACTCTTACATTATTGCTCCCGTTTCCAGCGGGTTAAAACCATGGTAAACTCCTCCAGTGCTTATATACCTCTAATGATTTTTTTCCGCTTTTAAAGTACTTCAACAAACACATATTTCTGTCGGACAGTCACACTTAGCGAGGCAATTTGCTGACTGACTGGAAAACTTGTGTGGGTGGGGCGCTTCTAAACTCTGCGTGGATGATGGCCACATGTGTTGTTTGTGTGCGCGCTTGCGGAAAGTCATAGCTTCATATATTTTTCTTAATAAATTCATATCTCCTTGGCGAGTGGGTAAAATTTCTGGTGCGGCGGGCTGCCACCAAGAAATGTTACCAGAGGAAACCTTGCTGATGACACGATTTTGACATTTTTTAGCATGTTGTGTAAACCCAAAAGTCATTGTCAATGATCAATATAATATTTACAACCGCGCCTGCATAAACTAGTTATCATCAAAAAACCGCAGCCACTGACTGGACTGTGGTGCCGCCCACTGAATGAAGAAGGAGTCGGAAATGACATAAGCGAGAGAACAGACTCCGGTGTTGTTAACTGGATTGCCTGCAGCTTTGTAGCACACAGTTTCTCTGGTTTCTTGTTTTAGTTTTACGGCTATGCCTTCACGTTGTGTCGCAGGCTTAGATAAACAGCAGGCCATGAAAGACCACATCACACGCTTCAGCTCCAACTGTCATATACCTCCTCATGCGCTTTTACGCAGGAGGAGCGCACAAGGAGGGGAAGGATGAATGGATTTACGTGCAGGATTCACCACATATGCAGTGGTCCAGCAGTGTTTGACTGGCAAGAGCCGCCTAAGTACAAACACTGCTGGCATGACAAATTGGAGACACCTGGGCGAGGCGCAGGAAAGATATTTACCGGGGAGAAACAGCTGGCTGTGAAATGGAGAGGGCGCGTGGTCGGACTGGCGAATCTTGGACAGCGCCCACCTGAAAGTGGGTCAGAACGGCTGCTCAACAACTGCTGGCCAGAGCGGCGGCTACAGGCATGGAAAAGAAAAGGAACACAGAAATAAAAACAACAAGTACTCAAAAGATAATGCGTAATAAACCTGATGGCTGAGCCACAGAGAACGGTCAGAACCGAGCCTACAGGATAACATGGGCTCAGTTCGTGACACCAGCTGACTATATTGTATTCATTGCCACTAATTTGGACTTTTTCCTGTTATAATAATTAATTTAATATTTTTGATAGTTATAGTACATGTGTGCTATGACCAAATTCTAGAAAAAATGAGGACTATCAGTTGCTTCTATTTTCTTATTATTGTTGAAAATGCCTCTCGCCCAAAGATGCTGGGATAGGCTCCAGCCCCCCCGCGACCCGAAAAGGATTAAGCGGAAGAAGATGAATGATCAACATGCCAGTTGATACAAAAGCAGTTAAGAAACAATGATAACAAACAAAATTGCATTTTTATGAGACATAGATAATAGGGAATACATTATTTTTAAGGTTATTGCCATCAGCAACACAGAATAATTTTAATTTCTAAAGGGGTTTTACAGATAATTGAACTTTAAAATGATAAGTTATGGCCACGAGTATGCTCTAGTTTACTAAAAAAAAAATTGATATTTGCAAAATAAAAAAAAATCTATTGCTTGTTAAAATACCCAGGATTGCATGCAATGTCCAAATGATAACAGTTATGAGATTTTCAAGTGTCACATTAAAAATATTTAGTAATTTCATTTTCTTGTTAAGAATAGGGTTAAAACTTTCCTTTTTGATATAGCCTACAATTAGGGAGGGATCATATGTGTCTGAACCCTTCCTTAGTTAAGCTGCTATTAGGTTTAGACAGCCAAGGGACCTCCAATAATTGCACTGGGCTTCACTCCTTTCTTCACTCTCAATGACATATTTTTTTTTTTTTTTTTTTGCTGGTCATTAACATCTGTTTGTTCTCTCCCATAGTTTGAGTCCCCATCGTGCTGTTTGCTCTCTACATGTCTGTTCTTTTCATCTTCTCTATCCCCTCACCCCCCAGCTAGTCGCAGCAGATGACTGCCCCTCCCTGAGCCTGGTTCTGCTGGAGGTTTCTTCCTGTTAAAAGGGAGTTTTTCCTCTCCACCGTTGCCAAGCGCTTGCTCACAGGGGATCGATCACCTGATTGCTGGGGTCTTTCTGCAATTGTAGGGGTTTTCCCTACAAAGTGCTATGAGATGACTGTTTTTGTGAAATGGCGCTATATAAATAATGTTGAATTGAATTTCTTGGAATAATTGAGAACAGTTGTGGTCAGATAAACATTTATTGAATGAAAAACAATATCCTGAAAACATAAAGGTAGTTAGTCAGCATAAGTAAAACCGACATATTGTCTGTCTTGTAGTGGAAAGGTCTGTCTGATCTTGTTAACGACACAGGCAGGTATTGGCACCGCAGGGAAGTTGTGATGACCAGTGATACAATTTATAGCACCATCCGAAATTTTCTGCTTCACCTTGTCCTGCTCCTGACTGCAAATAACTCTCCTCCTCTGTTGTCATGATAACACACAGACCACACTGGCACCTGCAAAAATAAAAAACAGTATCTTTTGATTTGTTTACTTGGGGGGGGGGGGGGCTTGAAAGTATTAGGTAGATGTTTCAAGTTTATTATAAATACACTGCTATGATTTTATTGAAAAATCGGGTTTAAATAAATTATATTTATGAACAAATAATTTGTTGCAATATCTGTAACAAAAGCATAACACTCGGTGTTTCCCTGCCGTGTGTTTGTTGCTGTTGCTGCGCCAGCCATGTGTGCCTCACCACGTCACTCTCGGAGTCTGACTCGCTAGGCACGATGTACGCTTGGTACGGCTCAAACCTATAAGGTCTGATGCCCCCAGATTCTTCATTGTCTTCCCATTCTTTTGAACTATAATCGTCTGAAGATTGGACAACACAAACCCAATTCCAGACTACATGTGCTGGAACCATCGTCAATATTTTCTACTACTTCCATCCTGCGTGTACAATGGGCAGCCAAGTGCTGTGTTCTACCGCTGACGTCACAACATGGCCGGGGTTTTTTCCAGCCACTGACGCAATTTGTGACGTGGTGCTCGTGAAAACGTCGGATATTCGTGTGAAAAAAAGCCTGTTTGACTTAGAACTGCACAGACCAATCTATTTTGTCATATTGAAATTATGTGTTGCAAAATTAGATGAAGTCAAAATCATGTCATCAGACCTTTAAAATGATGTGGAGACAATGTAATGAATTTTATTAAAATTTCTGGTTAGAGCTGTAATTATGGGCGTCATAATGGGCGGTGGCGCAGTGGTTAGCACTGCACCAGCACAGCAACTCACCCTTGGCCATGGGATCCCTGGTTCTATCCCAGCCCCTGACCAACAGTGATCTGTGTGGAGTTTGCATGTTCTCCCCGTATCTGCGTGGGTTTACTCCGGGATTTCTCTGGTTTCCTCCCACAGGCCAAAAACATGCAGGTTAGGTTAATTGGAGACTCTAAAGTGACCCTAGGTGTGAATGTGTGTGTGAATGGTTAAAGCGTACCTGTGGTGGTCGTGAAAAAAAAGATATTATATTGAGCCCCTGTCTCACGTTCTAGTTCAAGTTTAAGTTGAAATTCACGTTCAAAGCAATTTGATATAAATCCATTGCTGATGTGCTGGTTCAGCTATGTCAGCAAAACATGGGTACAGCCATACTAGCGGCTATATGGACTTCCAGGACGCTTCCTGTGACGTAATTTCGTGGCTACCGCGATCTGGATCAGTATTGGCTGAGCCTCGAGTACCCGGATGTGCAGCGGCTTTGGGGATATTCAAATTCAAATTCAAACATTTATTTCAAACTCAGGGTTCATATTAAATGCAGAACTGAAACGAGTAGAAAATAAATAAATAAATGCTTAAATTCGGCGGGTCCTCTTGTCTGATCTGAGGTCGTTAACAGCTGCAACACGGCAGATAATTCGGCTCCTCCCTCGCCGCTATAAAGAGCGGCAGACAGCACATTGCGTTGTGTGAGGACCAAAATTCAAACGTTTATTTCAAACTCAGGGTTCATATTAAATGCAGAACTGAAACAAGTAGAAAATAAATAAGTAAATGCTTAAATTCAGCTGCTTGTCTCATCTGATCTCGTAACTGCCGCAACACGGAAGATGATTCTACAACTATATACAGAGCAGCAGACACTCGGTGCTCTTGTAAAAACAAAAACATACAATGCGATATGGATATCGCAACATGGCGGAATGTAAAGCCTTTGGATGTCTGAATAATAAGCGAAAAAAACAAAGAAACACTTTTTTTGTGTACCCAAACCCAGCTCACCTTGTCAGAAGATCGGAGCGGAAACAGGGCACAGACGAATAATTTCAGACGAAATTGCGTTGTGTGTGAGGACCACTTCGTCACTTTAACCCTCAGAAGACCTTTCTGGCTCAAACCTGTAGCCATGTTGGACAAATTCTTCCTCAGAGTCCGACAATTCAGCCATAATAGAATAAAAACACTCACAACAGCACCCTAGTCTTTCATACAGGCGGAGCATTGACTGTTGAGTATCAACGAAGTGACGTCACATCCGCATGTGTCATGGCTGCGCCCACAGTTTTCATTGGCTGCCCATGGCCAAGGTCCTATTTGAATATATGTCTGGTGGTATATGGCTGGCAAGAATTATTTACCAAAATAAGAAATACTTTTTCATAATGTTTTCAAGTTAAATGCGTCTTCACGACCACCAGAGGTACGCTTTAAGTTGAAATTCATGTTCAAAGCAATTTGATATAAATCCATTGCTGATGTGCTGGTTCAGCTATGTCAGCAAAACATGAGTGCAGCCATATTAGCGGCTACATGGCCTGCCAGGACGCTTCCTGTGACGTAATTTCGTTGACACCGCGATCTGGATCAGTATTGGCTGAGCCTGCAGTGCCCGGATGTGCAGTGGCTTTCGGGATATTCAAATTCAAATTCAAACGTTTATTTCAAACTCAGGGTTCATATTAAATGCGTAACTAAAACGAGTAGAAAATAAATAAATAAATGCTTAAATTCAGCGGGCCGTCTCGTCTGATCTGAGATTGTAACTGCCGATGATTCTAAAACTATGCGATCTGGATCAATATTGGCTGAGCCTGGAGTACCCGGATGTGCAGTGGCTTTTGGGATATTCAAATTCAAATTCAAACGTTTATTTCAAACTCAGGGTTCATATTAAATGCAGAACTAAAAAGAGTAGAAAATAAATAAATAAATGCTTAAATTCAGCGGCTTGTCTCGTCTGATCTGAGCTCGTAACACCCGCGAGACGGGCTGGGCTCCTCCCTCGCCGCGGGAGCAGCAGAGAGAGAGAGCAGCAGACACTCGGCGCTCTTGTAACAACAAAAACATACAATGCGATATGGATATCGCAACATGGCGGAATGTAAAGCCTTTGGATGTCTCAATAATAAGCGAAAAAACAAAGATAAACACTTCTTTTGTGTACCCAAACCCAGCTCACCTCGTCAGAAGATCGGTGCGGAAAAGTGATCTCGGAACAGGGCACAGACGAAATTGCGTTGTGTGTGAGGACCACTTCGTCACTTTAACCCTCAGAAGACCTTTCTGGCTCAAACCTGTAGCCATGTTGGACGAATTCTTCCCCAGAGTCCAACAATTCAGCCATAATAGAATAAAAACACTCACAAAAGCACCCTAGTCTCTCATACAGGCGGAGCATTGACTGTTGAGTATCAACGAAGTGACGTCACATCCGCATGTGTCATGGCTGCGCTCAGAGTTTTCATTGGCTGGCCATGCCTGCGGTCGTATTTGCATATTTCTCTGGTGGTATTTGGCTGGCAATAATTATTTAACCAAATAACGAATAATTTGCCTAATGTTTTCAAGTTGAATGCGTTTAGACGACCACCACAGGTACCCTTTAAGAGATAGCGCCGTACCGTGGCTGCTTCATCCATCCAGGTGGATGCCCTCAATTTCCCCTCTTGGGATCAATAAAGTACACAAAATCAAAAAAAAAAAAAATTATAGTATCAGTTTTCTCCCATTCAGCTATTCCACTGTACTGAACAGGTATTACCACTGACCGTGAAATTGTATGTCGTGATTATCTAAAAATAAAACAATTTTATGCAGTTGGTATCATAGCGCTTAAACTTCTTTTTTTGTGGGGGATTTTAGCCCTTATTAGACAGATACAGTGAAGAGAGGCAGGGAATTGAATTGAGAGCAAGAAGGCAGGCATGCAGGAGGATTGGCCCAAACCAAGTTTTGAGCCTGGGTTGCCTATGTGAGCAGCAGGCTTGTAAGCTGGATTCATGCTGCATTTCCTCTCTGGTCCGCTTTGGTCCGTGTCCGCTTTGGATGAGGCCAGCACGTACGTGGCTCTGTATATGCTTCACTTTTTCATCTACCATGCCAAGTGGTTGACGCATGTGCCCAACTGTTGGTTGTAGTTTCGCCCCAGCCCTATGGATAGCACAGATGTGCTAACTCACCAGTTTGTTCACCAGCTATAAATGAGAGCTACGCACATTTTTTTTGTAGCAACAACAATGGCATTGTTTCAAACAAAAAGGAGGAATTACCGTTTTCAGCACCCTTCTCTGCTCAAGCTGCTGCTGCTGCTGCAAAACGGTTCATGTATGTTTATTATTGTTTTCCGCTTCCTCTTCTTCTTCGTCGTTTACTTTGATTTTGTATGCTGTCGATAGTGCCACCTTGTGAATGGGATGTTCAATCTTGCGCATGCAGAGTCAAGGCCGCGTGGTCAGAAAATTTGGGCTGCACGCGGTCATCTGCAGAAGAGCTCTGCAGACACTAGCGGACTGGAGATGATGATGTAAATTTTGTCATACAAGCCTTCTGATTCCACATACGCGGACAGCGGAGGTGCAGCATGAATCCAGCTTTATGGTTATGTGCTGTAACCATTAGGCCACCAGAGCCCTCTATAAGCCTTTCTTAAGGGGTACTGACACATTCATAAATACAGTTGGTAAATATGCTGAGATGGTAGAGTAATCACAAAAGCCTCTTTTCCACTAGCCCAGCACACCTCGGTACGGCTCGATTCACTTCAGTACGGCTCGGAATGCTTCTGTCTCCATTAGCACGGTGTTTGGCATGGGTGTTGTGCTGGGGTGGGTGGGTTTACAACAGCTAGGCGGTGCCACACTCCCGTGACGTAACGCACGCGACCCAAGCAAAACATTTTTTTTCCAAAACTTTATTGAGAAGACCCAAGCAAAACATAACACATAGCTGTACAAGGCCACTCCTCGGTCTGTGGCTTTTTTCACCGTAAACGCCAAAAAGGACCGCCAGACAAGGGTACAGGCAGCGAGTTGAAATATGAATGAATATTTCAATGTAATACTATCCCACTTGTACTTACAAAAACGTGTGAATATTCATAAAAAGCACACACATGAAAGGTAGCACCACAAGCAGTGGGTCACAGCGGTTTTGGGCAACAGCAACACAATTGTGTATCCTTTGCCAATCTGTCTGCTGTTATTTAATGTTTAACAGTTAAGGGACGGATGATTATATGCTCCAAAACTGGAGAAACTCTCTGATAAAAAAGCTGCAACAACACAAGTCACTTTTGTTTTGAATTAACTGCCAAATGACCTAGAAATAATGAGCTGAAACTTGTTTTTATTCGTATTAAATAATGAGACAGTGGCACACTGGCCAACACCAATTTGTATTATTTTTACATCCTAGGGCATTTTGGATGTACTGAATAAAAAAAATTCATGTTTTTCACCTTCAGGTCAACGTTTGGAACAACAGTATTATTATTTTCCGTTTAGATGATGCTACACTCCTTCTAAAGTATTGTAATTCTCTGAATTTGGAATGCCGATAGAACATTCAATTTACATATACTTACTTTTTATACCTACTTTGACTTGTAAGCTTGATCAGTCTCTCCTGCTGCATTTTAAAGTCCAACTGTGCAACTTCTTATAAGTTAACATAAAAAATTTACCCAAAATTTAGAAATGTATCATGTGGTGCTAATTTTTTATGATATTTCAATAAAAAGAACAGAAAGCTTACAAAAACATTTGTTTTTTGGTCTAGTTAAAAATTACATTACCTTTACAATGGTTGATCCCTGACAGGATGATCAGCATCATTTTCATCAGACTAGGCAATGGAATTTCTATGTAATTATACTGTTTTATAATTCAGTGTTATAACAGACAAACCACACTTTCCAAAACAATTCCATTTTATTATATACAAAATATTAAAATAAAAAAAAAACTTTGCAACACAACATGAAGGTTAATCAACATTTTATACACGCCGACCACTGAGTGCCTCTACACCAGCTTCCCAAACTGGGTCAGGAAGGCTCGGTTGAATGAAGCCGTCTCTGCCAGCTCGTGGGATACCCTCGCGTTTTCTGCAACCTCATTTAAATGTTGCAAATATTTATCATTGAATACATTTTGCGCCTGGTGGCGGGACAGATTCACATTGGAGAATCCGGGCGGGCTGGCACGGCGGACGCGTGGATTCTACAAGGAAAATGCACACAATAAAATACAGCACGAAAGTGCAAGATATACAGAAAAGACAATAGTTTTTAACAAGATTACATAAGCTTATTTCAGCGTATTGTTCACATGAATAATTAAAAGAAAAGCGAGTCCGCAGTGTGCTGCGATAAAGCAGCGATCATCATCCACAAATGAACAGCTTTTTTATTGCATAAATAAACTGAGCGTCTTACCGAATATATTTGCGAAAAAACGCAACAATAAAAAAAAAATTAAAACTCACCGTTAAAGGACTCCCGGTATATTTTTTCATTCCGGGTGGCTCTGTCTAACTCGCGCTGGATACGTTCGTCTGACAATGCAGTGAGCAGACACTGCAGCTCCTTATTGGTCCATGGAACACCCTTATTACGCAAAGCCATTTTTGATAGAGAATAAATGAAAATAGCACAGCAATACACTGAAAAGAAACCGCCAACAGTGGTTGCGCGCTGAGTAATGGCGGTCGTGAAGATTCTTTTTTCTTTTTTTTTTTTCAAAAACTTTATTGAGAAGATCGTGAAGATTCGGTAGAAGAGGAGGAGGAGAGGGGCGGTTACAACCTGACCAATCAGCGCCGGTTATGACCTGACCAGTCAGCGGCGACCAGTCTGTTAACGTCACAACACGGCCCAGCTCAGCACTGCTGTACCCTTCCCTTCAGCGGGGCTGAGAATCGCGGCTGTTAAACCGTGTTGGGGCTTGTGGAAAAGCGTACAAAGCGTGCTGAGCCATCCCGTGTCACGCTAAAGCGTGCTAGTGGAAAAGGCCCTAAAGTCTACTAGTAATCCATAACTGTATTCCATTATTGACTTGAAGAAAGCTGGTATTTTTATGAGTGAGGCGATATCCCCACCTTATCCAAAAGGATAGTGGGGACAGAGATAATCCTGTACTCTGCTTGATGCTACAGTGAATCCGTTACACTGCAAGTTAAATGTCTGCTTGTATTATGAAACACCATGCAGTTATGAAATGGGGAAAAAGGGAAGTTGTTCAATTTATTGTATGTGAAAATCCTTGAAGTCAATTCTGGTGGGAAAATAAAACATCTGAATGAAACTTTTTGCATTAGAATTCAAAGTGTTTGTCCTTCTGAAGAGTAAATTGATTGTTTGGATCCCCTTTAAGTGCCTCTAAGGTAGCATTTGCACATCAAAACATAAAATCAACAAGACACAGGTTATGTACACCAGGGCAATAATTGCATTAACTAAAAAATAAATTACAGTGCAGGCAACTTTTTATAATAATAAATAATGGATTAGATTTATATGACACTTAGCATGTCAAGTGACATCTCAAAGTGCTTACAGTGAATCCATTATTCATTCACTCCAGACAGACAATGGTAAGCTACTACTGTAGCCACAGGTGTCCTGGAATAGACTGACAAAAATGTGGCTGCCAATCCACGCCAACAGCCTCTCTGACCACAACCAAACATTTATGCACAGTCATACCCAGTGTCACGGACACTGGATGCAAGGTGGGTAAAGTGTCATGCCCAGGGACACAACAGCAAAATGGCTGGGGAGAGCGGGATTTGAACCATCAACCCTCTGGTTATTGGACAACCTGCTCTACCTTCTGAGCCACTGCCACCCACATTTCCCTCCTGTGTTCCATTTTTGCTGAGCACCAAGCTGGACAGCAGGAAGTTCCATTTTTATATGGTCTTTGGCATGACCCAGCAAGGACTTGTACCCCAACCTATGGTTGTGGGACAGATGCTCTACCTCTAGACACTCTGATCATTAAAACACATTGAGCAAAGAAAACTTCTATGCATTTTACACAAAGTAAGATTTTTGCAGTTTGGAGCCCTGAACATATCAGATTAAGTATTAGAGTTTTTGCACAGACTCAAGAGCAAAGTGGCAGCGCCTCAGTAGATTTGGTGAGTGCAATAACACAAACAAATGGCATCAGGTGGACTAGTGGTAATGATACATCCTACAAGTGTGTGATAGTCAGCCACAGTGATTCCTGGTTTGAGCAGTCGTTTTCTGTCTCAGGCCTGACAATTAATCTTCAAAAAGAGAATATTAAAAAAATAGGAATGTCTGTGTGCTTTATTTTTCACAGAGAGACAGTGACCCTGTTTACATGGTCATGAGTAAAGTGATTACTGGAGTAAACAGATAAAGGTAATAAACGGCTTATGGTGTTTACATGCACCAAGTAAACTGTTTATTGGGCAAATAAACTAGGCGTGTTAATCCGTTTTCTCATAAACCAATAATGGCCTTTAACTGATAAAGGTAATCGGATTACTCTGTTTACATGACAGTTTGAATAATCTGCTGCTTGACTTACTGGTTTTCACTCCTTTTCCATAAAGATGCTGCTGCTGCTGAAGTATGTATGTATGATTCATGTATGTTTATTCTCGTCATCGGCTTCCTTGTTGTCTTCTTCGTCTACTTTGTCTTGGTATGCTGTATCGATATCGCCACCTCATGAATGGGACGTTCAGTGTTGTGCATGCGCTTTTCAATGCGTTCAGGTCGTGGGCAGGCGGTGCGGTCACAAAATTTGGGCTGCACGTGGTCGTCCACGGTCGAGCACTGCGGACACTAGCGGAGTGGAGACGATGACGTAAATTTCGTCACACGAGGTTTCCGGTTACACGTATGCGGACAGCAGAGGTGCAGCATGAATCCAACTTTAGAGTTCTATACAAAGAAAAACAAGACATGAAGCACACCAGCCAGGAATCAAACATGGGATTTGCTGCTTATGAGCATTAGTCCTAAATGGGCAGCACCCTAACCATAAGGCTACAGGTCATCCTGGAGTGAGCCTTTTTGAATTGAGAATTATCTTTTGCTTCAGTAGTGCATGCATTCACTCACCTGACACATTTGTCCCTCAGACTCAACTTTTGTGCTTGTTGTGAAGATCATTTGACATGATATAATTTCATAATAGAAGTTGACATTCTGTAACCAGGAATAATCAGCATATGAGTTGTTCAAAGGTGCGCCTTTTAGGTACATCTGGCAAATCCAGATGTACCTATTGCAACGTTTAGGAATGCAGTCAGCAACTGAAATGTATGTTTACTGTAATTGCAGCATATGAAATGATGATTATAGGGAAATGAGACAACTTTGGTATGTGGTGCACTTCATGAACCCTGAAGCTAACATGCAGAAACCTAAAGGAAATATGAGGCAGATGCCGTGAAACTGTTTTCTAGACTCTGCCCCCCCCCCCCTTCCCTTTCCAGTGTCCCTCTCACTCAGTGAGTAACAGCAGCTGTCTTAACATTTCTTCTTCACTAGTGGACTGCACCTGGTAGGTTTTGTGTGTGGAGAATGTTATGCGTGACTCGGTGTGATCGACTGTTGTGATCAAGCACAGCTGGGGTTTTACTGTGCTTAAAGATGCACTCTGGTAGCTCTAAAACCACCTCAGAAACAAATATGTATTGTCCAAAATAGTATATTGTGGCTTTTTATCCACAAAAAACCTTTAATTGCCTTAGAATTGCTGGGAAAGAGCTTTTACATCTTCTACCTACTTAAGTATGCACCAATCTATGAATATTCTAATTGGCTCCACCCATACTCTCGCCCACCACTAGTGGATGGTGCAAGGCCAGCCCTTCCCTCTCCTCTGACCTGAGAACAACACCGAAGACTGTATCGGAGTGAATCATCTGTCTGTGTACACGCCGCCGACCCCAAAGCGAGCTGGCTCTTGGTGATCCCACTTGGGGACTGATGGGTGCCCACCGGGCAGCTCGCTGGGGACTGGTGGTCTGATGAGCCCGTCTGCCGCCATGGAGCTATGATCTCAGTGTGGAGTGCGTGGTCTCGCCCCGACCCTTGCGCCACGTGCCCCCCAGTACCCAGCTCGCCAGCAGGGGGTTTAATTTTCCTCCAGCATCCTCTGGCGGGGACAGAATTTAGCACCCAGGGGTTTTGCCCCTCCCCCCCAAAAACCCCTTCACCGAACCAAGTTAAACGAATGCAAAACGGACAGGTGGCAGTCTTGGCACCTTCATCCCCCCGTCTCTCTCTGGTTTGGCCTTCTGACCGTGTGCCTCCATTCCTTTGTAGTCGCTTCTGGTAACCTGCACGTGCAGGCGCGGCAGCTGGTGGATTCCATTTTCCGAGCTGACTGCTCCTTGTGTGTGCTACAGGGTTCAGGAATATGGTAGCCCCAGTGTCGGAAAACTTTGTGCCGCCACAGTCAGTTTCACACCATTTCCCTGGGAAGGAATATAGGTTGACCTTGAATCTTCATCTGCAGAGCCACATCGGCTCCTCCCCCGTCCCCTGGGGGAGTGAACTCAGCTGTTTAGCCATGCCCAGTGGTTAGCCTGATTAGTTATAACATTAACCAATCAGGCTAAGAAGGAATGCTTGCATAGCTAGAAATGTGCTCTCCAAACTCACATTTTTTTTGGGGGGGGGGGAGGGGGGGGCTTAACTGGACATTCACAGCAGAAAAACAGACTTGGGATTTGGGACTGATTTTGCTCTTGATATGACTTGTAAGTCACAAAAAACATGCTACAGACATGCTAGCAACAAAAAAAAAATTGATTTTTAGCAGCGTGTCACTTTAAAGTTACTCACAATCAAAGTGCCATTGAGCTGGATATTGTGCCACCCCAATTTCAGCAGCTACATGAGGAGTTGCTAAATGGCAAAAGTTCAGTTTTAGGAAAATGTCTCCTGTATTGGCCCATGGGGTGTTGGACCTCTCGTTTTAAGGGTTTGTGGAGCATTCTGCATCTATCAACCTTTAGAGCTTGAAAGGAGGACATTTTGAGCGACACTTTTTTTGGACACTCATGAAGTTGCTTTGCATAACTAACAAGGAAAACGTAATGGTCATATCACTAGGGGTGGGAGAAATTATCATTTTTCCGATGCATCTCAATATGGACATGAATGATTCTGAATCGATGCATAAATGTCAAGATTCGGATTATTAAATATGAATAACGTAATTAATTTGGAAATGTTTTTTCAGCGATATCTCACCTTTGATAATACTAAATGGTACTGTATTTTATATCGTTGGAAAGCCTGATCAGTCACCTTTACAATGAGGTACAACTTGTCAGGATTGTGCATTTGTAGAATGAGCAACACAGTTAAACATGCTGGTAGCCCCCCTCCCCCATAAAAAAGTGCCAAAATCCCCTGCAATTTTTTCCTGTTGGTATTCACTCTTGTTTCAAGTTTCAAGTGCTGCCAGGTGTGTACCAGTCACAGGTGGAATTGAACACTTGTGGGATCAGTTTGGTAGTGCTGTACATGCTAGAGTGACTAGTGACTAACACAACCACGCTGGTTGACCGTCAACTCCTGGTGGAGGAATGGGATGCCATCCCACAGCAAAATGTGACCAGCATGAGGAGCTGTTGTGGTTGTCTATTAGGTGTGTGGCGGTACATGTATTCGTATTCAAATTTTTCGGTACGGTACAGAGTTGGTTTTAGGGCTGCAACGATTAGTTGACGTCAATAACATTGATCATAAAAATTTGTGTACGCAGATTTTTATTGTCGACAAGTCGTTTAGTTTTAAAGTTTATGTGCCTGCTGTTGGAATGTTCAGTTTAACTGTTCCAGCGAAGAAGAAGAGGAACGCATCATGGCGACACGGAGAGAAGATCACAGAGAAGGCCAAAAGTTTCCAAAGTATGGGAGGATTTTACCGAAAATAAATAAATGAAACAAGTTAAATGTAGACTGTAAAGCAGTGTTGTCATATCACAGCTGCACTACAGTGATGCATCCATTCCCTTCTCTCCATTCCCCTGTCTCCGGCCACCTGTCAGTGGACTGCACCGGTAAGGTTAGCAAGTAATGTTAGTGCTTCTTATTTTCAATGAGCAACTCTCTCAGCTTTAAAAAACTGACCACACTATTAGTACATGCTGTTTAGTTTACCTGCTATCGGACAATAATCTCTCTTTGACGATGGTTGCCGACAGCTGAGCTGCTTCTGTTATGCTAGCTGATATGTTAACTGCGGCAAATGGATGAATTACAGGAGCAGCTTACTCTTTTCCTATTCTCTGTTATTGTTCTGGTAATATCAGCCCTTATTCTAAATATTGGTGCATCTCGGTAAATTAAAAAAGGTAGATTGTCCTCTCCGGGTTGGGGACAGGCTCCTGCCCCAAGTGGAGGAGTTTAAGTATCTTGGGGTCTTGTTCACGAGTGAGGGGAAAATGGAGCGAGAGATCGACAGACGGATTGGAGCAGCATCTGCAGTGATGCGGACGTTGTACCGGTCTGTTGTGGTGAAGAGGGAGCTTAGTTCTAAGGCAAAGCTGTCGATTTACCAGTCAATCTACGTTCCTACTCTCACCTATGGTCACAAGCTTTGGGTAATGACCGAAAGAACGAGATCGCGGATACAAGCGGCTGAAATGAGCTTTCTCCGTAGGATTGCTGGACTCACCCTCAGAGATAGGGTGAGGAGCTCAGTCATCTGGGAGAGGCTCAGAGTAGAACCGCTGCTCCTCCACATTGAAAGGAGTCAGTTGAGGTGGTATGGGCATCTGATTAGGATGCCTCCTGGACGCCTCCCACTTGAGGTGTTTCAGACACGTCCCACTGGGAGGAGACCCCGGGGCAGACCCAGGACTCGGTGGAGAGACTGTCTCCCAGCTGGTCTGGGAACGCCTTGGTATCCCCTCTGAAGAGCTGGAGCAGGTGGCTGGGGAGAGGGAAGTCTGGGCTTCTCTGCTTGAACTGCTGCCTCCGCGACCCGGACCTCCGGAAAAGCGGTAGAAGATGGATGGATGGATGGATTTGTAATTTAATTTAAAAAGAACCATAATCATTACAAATAAAAACACCTTGATAAATATTTCACTGTGTGGTGAAGGCTCACATTCCTGCATTGATATTTAAAGTGTTTGTAAATTTATTTTGGACAGAGACATATAGTCACAAAGTGCTACACAATAAAATGCAATAAAAGTTAAAGCACTAGATTAAAATAATTTAAAAATATCAGACTTGCCATTAAAAAGCAGTTGAAACTCAACGGAAATCGTCGTTAAAATTTTCAGCTGCTTTTTAAAAGAGTCCACAGAGTCAGCTAGACGTATCTGGAGTGGGAGTCAATTCCAAACACTGTCCACCACCCTCTCTGTGTGCAAAGATGTGTCTCCATGGAAAATTAAGCCCTGAGAATACTTTATTATATGAAAGAGATGTCAACAGTTTTACTTTGGGACATTATTTGAGGTTGAATAAGGTGAAAAAATTTGAAACATATGGGATCGCGATACTCGATTATTGTGATAGGATCGAATCACGACCCAAGGATCAAGATCCGAATTGAATTGTGAGATCCCTCACGATTCTCACCTGTAGTAGCCATGAGAGAAATAATTGCATAGTCGACTAATCGAAAAAAAATAGTCATTAGATTAGTCGACTACCAAAATAATCATTAGTTGCAGCACTAGTTGGTTTAACAAGAAGGTGGACAGTGAAGCAGAGATTACATCTTTATTTTCCAGGCAGTTTGTATAGTCGTTCTTGTTTTTTGAGCGGTGAAAACGTTGCCATTGAACTGTAGTTTGTTTAATCTTGCAGACTTCACTGATACATGGATTTGAGTCACTGCACAAATCCACTACCTCATACCATTTTCATCTGTAGCCTTAACTGCTCTTGTTCACATGCAGTTCTTTTTTTTAAACTTCACAGACTATTTTCTTGGCTGACGATACTGTACACATTTAAAGTAAACCAATGAAAGTAGCACTGCTAGTTATTCCAGTAATAAATCCCAAGGTCTTTGATGTGGAACAACATTTTTATAGCTGCTGAATAACAGCTTCTGTTCTCCATATTGTGGTAATGCTTCTATTTGTTTTGAAATATATGTCTGTTTCCAGCAAACACTTAATAAGTGATGTAAGAAAATGAGAAAAATTAAAAACTACTGCAGTCCAAGAGATATGCATTGTTTGTGGAAAAAATTACATTATTGAAAATGTATTAAAAGTAAGACAGGGGACTTCCGGTTATGGCTGCCACGTAGGACGGACGTGTCTCGCTCTGCTCTGCTCCTGGAGAAAAAAAATCGGCAAATAACTCTCTCATTTGGGACAGAACGTATCCCAGCATTTGGGCGAGGATATGTCGGCGAAGCCTAAGGCTGGAAAACCAGGAAAAGGAAAAAGCGAGCCGCCGAAACAGTCCAAATTAACGGACTTTCAGGTCTGTGACGCAGCAAACAAAACTCCATATATGGCGGAGGAGGCTGGCGGCGGTGCGATGTTTGCGGGGAATGGCGCAGATGCGCTGATGGCTGCCATGAGTTCAATGAGAGCGGACTTTTCCTCTAGATTTGATGGGATTATGACAGCGTTGGAAGGAATAAGAAAGGAATTGGGTGACTGTGTAGAACGAACGGCGCAGATGGAGCTCCGTCTCGCTAGTGCTGAAGATGACGTCACCCGTCTTCAATTAAAGGTGCGCACTTTGGAAAAAAAAAAAAAATCTCTGGAAGATAATATTTTGGATTTGGAATCTCGGTCGAGACAGAATAATTTGAGGCTGGTGGGTCTTCCAGAGGAATCAGAAGGTCGGGACGTATGTTCCTTTCTGGAAAAGTGGATTCCGGAGGTGCTGGGCAGCGAGGAGTTGCAATCAGCAGTGGTTCTGGAAAAAGCACATCGTATTGGCCCACAGAGAGATAAGGGTCCGCCGAGGACCTTAATTATGAAGTTTCTTAGCAACAGAGACAGGATGAAGATCTTCAACGCTGCACGTGCTAAAGGAGAGATTAAACACCAGGACCAGCAGGTGCGGTTCTACCCAGATTTGGCCACAGGAATCCAGCAATTGAGGAAGCAGTTTGATCCCATACGTAAGGAGCTGCGCAACCTTGGGATTCGTCATGGTGTAATCTATCCTGCGAGACTGCTGACCACGTATGAGGGCAGAACCCACATTTTCAAGACCCCAGAGGAGGCGCAGGAGTTCATCAAGAAGATCAAAGAAGAAGAAGAGACTGGTGGGAGCTAAGCATGAACAAAATATAAGGTAGAATAATTAAGCATTTGCACAGGCATCTGACTGACTTGAAGTAAATAGTAAGTTTACAAAATATAGATTGTATTATATATTAAAAAAACAAAACAAAAACAAAACAAACAAAAAAAAAAACTATGATGTACAAAGTTGTTAAAAATTTTGGAGTTAAGTTGGAAAACTACAGAGGAGAGTTAATGTTACGTCATTAAAAGCAGTAGAGTTGGGGTGATTGGGAGGATGAAGAAGGAGTGGCTTAGGCTGTTCCCCGTGGGTGTGGAACGGTCGATGGCTATATCGGGAGACAGAATTTTTCTTTTGATTTTGGGGGGTTTGCCACAAGTGTGGGAAGGGGAAATTTGTTTGTGTGTAGTTTGTAGGATGAATGTTCAACCACTCATGTTTTTGCTTCTCTGTATGAGCATGTTTACACTGCAAGGTAATCCTAAACTCTCTATTGATCATGGACCAAAGTGTTAATCTTAATTTAACTTCATGGAATTGCAGAGGTCTACAAAATTTAAAAAAACTTAAACAAGTTATGAATAAAATAAAGGACATGGGTTCAAGAATTGTGTTTTTACAAGAAACTCATCTGATAGAGGAGGATGTTAAAAGAATTAGGAGTAGATGGCAGGGAAGTGTATTCACCTCTTCATTTTCATCCCGAGCCAGGGGAGTTATGACTCTCATACATAAATCAGTTCCTTTTCAGGTGAAAAATGTAATTGGAGACAAATTTGGAAGATATGTAATCATTCAAGGTTCTTTGCTATTAGAAAATATAAATCTTGTGAACTTATATGGTCCCAATATAGATGATCAGAAGTTCTTTGCTAATTTATTTCTCATCTTATCATCACTTACAGGGCAACATATAATAGCAGGGGATTTTAATTGTACATTGAATCCAGGTGTGGATAGATCAACAGGACTGGATTGTACGCACATTGGATGTAGGATGACTATTAATCATTTTATGAAAGAATTGAGATTGTTAGATATATGGAGAGAAATGAAACCACAAGTTAAAGCCTATTCTTGTTATTCCAGTACCAACAAGACATTCTCACGTATTGATTATTTTTTGATTTCCACAGAATTAAGGTCCAAGATTCAAAACTGCTTTTATGATAACATCGTGATTTCTGATCATGCACCCTGTTGTCTAATATATGTAGATAAAAAATTGACAAAGGAATCAGGTAGATGGCAATTTCAGCATAAATGGCTTCAGGATGAGGAATTTGTCAAGTATATAGAAAAACAGACGAGTTCTTTGACATCAATACTACACAAACATCAGCATGTGTAAAGTGGGAGGCTTTCAAAGCTTTTATTAGGGGACATATTATTAGTTATACAGGATCAAAATCTAAGAAGACTCGAGAGGAGAGAGCTAAATTGGAACATAAAATAAAAAGTCTTCAGGAAAAAGTGTATGCAGGAAGTGACCCAAGGTTGGAGAATGAATTACTGATTTTGAGAGCCGAATACGACAAAAAATCAGCGAATAGAGCTGCCTTGAGTCTTCTAAGATTGAAACAATCTTTTTATGAACAAGGTGAAAAATCAGGAAAATTATTAGCATGGCAGATTAAACAATTGGAAATTAAAACACCAATTACCAGTATTATAAGTAACGGACAGGTAGTTATAGATCCTTTAGAAATTAATAGAGCCTTTAGAGATTACTATGAAAAATTATATGATACCAAAAATGAACCTGATTTAACAAAACTAAATGGGTTTTTGAACGAACTATCTATACCGTGTATTCCAAATGAAAACAGGGAGATATTGGAGTCTAAAATTAGTCAAGAAGAAGTTGGGCTAGCCATTGATAATATGAAATCAGGAAAAAGTGCAGGACCAGATGGTCTTCCAGTTGACCTTTATAAAAAATTTAAGAATAAATTAATAAAACCTTTTTTGGAAATGGTTTTAGAAGCATTTCAAAATAATAATTTACCATCATACATAAATAATGCCTTAATTATACTGCTGCCAAAACCAGGTAAGCCCTCTAATAAATGTGAAAATATGAGACCAATAAGCCTATTAAACGCCGACCTTAAGATAATCTGTAAAATTTTAGCAAGACGAATACAAGAAATTTTACCAAATATTATTAATCGAGATCAGAATGGCTTTATAAAGGGTAGACAAGGCTTCCATAATGTAAGAAGACTATTTAATATTATTTATTTTAATAAAGAAGCACCGGATACAGCTCTCCTATCATTGGACGCCGAAAAGGCCTTTGATAGAGTTGAATGGCCCTTTCTTTTTGAAGTCCTACAAAGGTTTGGACTTGGAAATAATTTCATAAAATGGGTTCAAATAATATACAATAATGCTACAGCAGAAATCCTAACAAATAACAATATTTCAAAACCAATAAAAATCAATAGAGGATGTCGACAAGGCTGTCCACTTTCACCTTTACTGTTTACTATGGCAATTGAACCTTTAGCGATAGCGATACGTTTACATTCACAAATATATGGAATTAAAGTTGGACCAACAGAACATAAAATCTCCCTGTACGCCGATGATATAATTTTGTTTATGTCGAATCTAAAAAAATCAATTCCAACCTTGTTGAATTTAATAAAGAATTTTGGGGAAATATCAGGATATAAAATAAATAAAACTAAATCTTCAATATTAATGCTAAATGAGACCCAGAGAAATTACCCAGCCCCTGAGGTAAATCAATTCAATGTTGTAAATCAGTTTAAATATTTAGGAATCCAAATTATGCCTAAGCTAGAATCAGTCGCCAGCGTCAACTATGAAGCCTTAATGTCAGATATCAATGAGTTAACTCAGAGATGGATGTCACTACCAATGTCGATGATCGGGAGAATCAATATACTTAAAAGTAATATTTTACCTAAAATACTTTATTTATTTCAATACATTCCCTTATCACCACCTTTAGATCTATTCTCAAGAATAAAAAAAAAGTTAGTGGAATTTATATGGAACAACAGGAGGGCTAGATTACGTTTGTCTTTATTATATTTACCATTTGATCGTGGAGGTCTGAAATGTCCAAATTTTATGTTGTATTATTGGTCGGCACAACTGAGGTCTATGACATATTATTTTTCATCAAATGATCTCCCTCACTGGACTGAAATGGAATCATACAATTTACCTTTACCTCTTCCCATATTCATATACTCAGATTCGGCAAAAAAATTACAAAAACAAGTTAAAAATCCATTTGTAAAGCATATGATCAAAATATGGTGTGAAGCTAAAAACTATTTAAAAGAACCACAGTTATTGTCACAATTTAGTCCAATATGGGGTAATCAATATTTTAAACCAGGGAGAGCGGACGCTGTATTTAAAGTATGGAATTTAAAAGGGATACAAAAGAGTCAGGATTTATATTTGCCATGTGCAGACAACATAATGTCTTTTGAAGAGCTGAGGATCAAATTTAATCTCAATAGAACACATTTTTTTAAATATCTTCAACTTAGAAACTTTATTCGATCAAATCAAAATAAAGCTCTCACTCGACCTATTTATTCATCCTTGGAAAAAATGATGATGAAAGATAGTAAAAGAAAGGGTATTATTTCAGAGTTTTATAACTCATTGACACTATCTTCAAGTGAAAATTCACTGAAAAGATTAAACTACTGGAAAGAAGATCTGCAAATTGAAATTTCAGAGGAACAATGGGAATTGGCTTGTACAGAAGCTCAAACCAAATCAATAAATGCACGCCTTAAATTGATACATTTCAAATGGTTAATGCGGATGTATGTTACACCGGAGGAGTTAAATAGATATAACAAAAATATACCAGATACATGCACAAAATGCATGGAAAGTAAAGGAACCCTATTTCATTGTTTATGGGAATGTAGATTAATAAGAATGTTTTGGGAGGAGGTGAGGGTAACAATTGAAAAAATAATCTCAAAACAAATCATATTGAATCCTAAACTGTTTTTGTTGGGTCTGTACCCAGAAAAGCATAATTTCAATAAAAGTGAAAGAACATTCATAGACCTCAGTTTGCTTAATGCCAAAAAATGTATTGCACTATTATGGAAAAAGACTCATAGACCAGATGTGACTCAGTGGTTAAGACAGATGTTAACAAACCTTCCATTAGAAAGAATAACATATATACTGAAATCAAAGGAAATTGTGTTTGAGAATATATGGAGACCTTTTATTGATTATGTAAAAAATTTAAACATAACTCTTGAAGAAGAAGGTGAATGATGTGTGTGGACCTTGTAAATTCCAAACTGGTGAACATAATATGTATACTAATGTATTGGATTGTCTAGACTAAACAGAGGAGCATTGTTGAAGACTTGATTTTGTTGGTGGTTGTTGGTGTTTTTAGGGTATTTTTTTTTTTTTTGTAGTACTTTAGTGTTAGTGTTTGATTGTTTGTATCATGTTTGTTAAAAAAAAAAGGTTCAATAAAGATATTGTGGAAAAAAAAAGTAAGACAGGGTATTTGACAATTAGAGGAGAAAGGAGTCAAACTTTATCATCCACCAGGCATGGAAATTTTCCCTCAGCACACCACATAAATATAGCAGTCATGCATACATGTCATGTCACAGGAAGCAACATAATCTGTACCTAAATAAAATCATAAAAGTGATGAAGTCACTCTACTTTTGTAACCACATTATAAAGCCACAAGAACCTGGATCAAATGTTTACTTTTATGTTCCCAATTGATTTTTTTTTTTCGGATTTCATTTTTACAACTATAAGCGTCAGTTATTAATTAAATATAATTTAATTTAAGGATCAAGTTACTACTAAAAAGGACCTTACTGTTCAAAAAAAATCATGATGTAACCACTTCTTATGTGCAGAACACTTGTTTGTGTGTAAAGTTTGATGTTTATCTTAACATGCTTTACTTTGAATTCTGTGCATATCAGATGAACTTGGTATTAAAACCAGTCACCCATATTTAAACGCGTTAAGAGAGCCAGACAGCGGATTAGCAGAGATTAGAAATGGCTCTATGGTAAGTGATTCACTTGACTCTGTTACGCAACACAGATGACAGCATGGTAAAAAAGGACATTACTCTTGTTTGTGTGGAGGCTACCAGTGTGGGCAGCTTTATATTTGTCTCTGTGATTAGCCAAGTTTTTATACTAGGAATGTGCCGTTTTTCAGTCTTTCAGTTAAGAAAAGTACAAATGTCAGTAATGGTGGCCACCTCCCTTGCATATATCTTATGGAGTTTTTTTTTTTAACAGCAGGTGATATATTGCAGTGAAAGGTATGGAGGTGTGTAATTACAAGCTATGGTATGGTGTGATGTTAAAAGGATTTACCTCCAGTCTTGACTTGTTCTTGGGATCATGACAGTCCAATTTAGTTCTCTGAATATGAACTCTGTATGTGTGTGTGTGTGACATATTCTGCTTCATAGTATTTTGATTTGTTCCCCCTCTAAATAGCAGGTGCATGGACATTAATGTTGCTGTCACAATGTCCAGGAATGACTCCTGCATAAATGAGAGCACCTTTGGGGCTAGAATCATGATTGGTAAACAGAGGCACTCTGGCTACTAGGTGCCATACAGAAGAGTATTTCAAAGTTCTTGAATAATTAACTAGCCGTGTAGGGGATGTGTGTAAGCTTAAGACAAGTGCACTTCTCAGTTTTTATGTCCTGCTGTTTGGAACGGAGTTGAATGTCAGATGAGACTAAAGAGGTCCTCACGGTATTATCTTGTGTCCTATAGAACTGAGGAGTATCTGTATAGAGTGATTTTTTTGTGTTTATATTTATTCATTCATTCATCTTCTTCCACTTAATCCTTTTAAGGATTGCGGGGGGCTGGAGCCTATCCCAGCATCTTTGGGCAGGGGCAGGGTACACCCTGGACAGATCGCCAGTCCATCGCAGGGCCAACACAGAGAGACAGACAACCATTCACTCTCACATTCATACCTAAGGACAATTTAGAATCCCCAGTTTGATGCCAATTAACCTAACTTGCACGTTTTTGGCATGTGGGAGGAAACCGGTGAAATCCCGGAGTAAACCCACGCAGACACGGGGAGAACATGCAAACTCCACACAGGTCACTGTTGGTCGGGGGCTGGGATCGAACCCAGGATCCCCCGGCCAAGGGTGAGTTGCTGTGCTGCCACAGTGCTAACCACTCCGCCACCGCGCTGCCCCTAAATTATATTTATTATCTCTTTATTTACAGCTACTTGGTTCATTTCTCAAGGTTTTAAATATGCATTTTAGGCATTATTCAGGTTTCCTTTGTTATATTTGGCTGTAATGGGCAGAGGCAGAGAATCTGCTGCTGTGGCGCCAAGCAAACAACCTGAAACGGAATGTCCAAAAAACAAAAGAACTCATTCTGTACTTCAGGAAGAACAGACAGGACCGACCCCCCCCCCCCCCCCCACAATAAATGGCGACGGGGTGGAAAACGTTCCTGTCGTCCTGTCCTGTTCAGATTCCTGGGCACCCACATCTCCGCTAACCTCTCCTTGACTGTAAACACCAAGGCCCTGGTGAAGGAAATCCAGCAGCGGCTGCACTTCCTCTGTGTCCTGAGGAAGCACAACCTGGACCAGAAGCTGCTGCTGGCCTTCTATCGCTGCTCAGTGGAACGCGTGCTCACCTACTGTCTGGGAGTGTGGTACACCAGTTCCACAGCTGAGAACAGGAAGGCTGCGCAGAGGGTCATCAACACCACCCAAAAATTTATCGGCAGCGCTCTGCCCTCCCTGAAAGACCTCTCCAGAGCCTCCTGTCTCAGAAGGACCAAAGCCATCACAGGAGACCTTTCCTGTCCACCACCTGTTCGACCTGCTTCCCTCTGGACGACGGTCCAGATCAGTCAGGTCCCACACCTCCAGACTGACAATGTCTTCCCCTGGGCTATCCGAACTGCAGACAGTCAGAGGCCCCACCCCCCTCCCTCTGAATGCTCACTGCTCACATGCACAGAACTGAGGACCTTTTAATTATCACTATAACTCACCTGTCTTTGCACTCCTCACTTTCATGTATATTGACCCATCCATGAAATCACTACTGAACATACTTTCCATAATCCTTGGGCCATTTTACTCTATTATGTGTTCTGCGCTCCACACTCTTGTGTACATAGTTCCACCTGTGAAGCCACTACCGTACCTGTGTACATACCAATGGGCTATTTATTATTTTTACTTTGATTTTTACTTCAGTCAGATGGTTAACTGTGTGTCCTATAACTGTTTTATTTTCAAATTCTTCTCATTTACTTTATTGCGCAGTAGCCTGGTGGAGCACCCGCAATTTCGTTGTGCTGTACAGCTGTACAGTGACAATAAAGCATATTCTATTCTAATCTAATGGCACTGTAATCATGCCACTGCTGAGTTAGCCTAGCTTAGCTACCGTGAGTTTTATGGCCCGCACTAAACAGGTGTTCCCAATTCGGTCATTAACAGGGATGAGAATCCTCCGCGAAATTCCGCGGATTTGATCATGTCTAGGGTCATTCTCGTGAATCGTCTAAATTCGAGGAGAAATTTTTTTTTTGGGGGGGGGGGGTGAGGTCTGTTATGAGCGGCGAGTCGTATTTTCGATCGGCTGCTAAAATCCACCACGCAGAACGCGCTACCCAGCGAGATCAGTAATGTAATGTAACAAGGCCACTGATTGGCTGATACTTATTGAAGCAACCAATCGGCGATTTTGTTAGATTTCCTTTGTCATATCCAACACGTGGAGCGAAATGCAAATGGCGGACAGTTCCATCAGTTCAATCAACCGAGTTTTCCCAATTTCGTGAAAATGGTGAACCTAAAACTCACGAAAGACAACAAAGCAAGAATTTTAGAAATCGATAAAGGGATAAGGAACAAGTTTCGTTGGGAATGGCTCGAAAAAACTGTGTCAGTGACTGTAAAGATTGGTAAAAATACCGAAGTTGTGGTTGAAAAAATGGCCGACTTCATAGCGAAATGCGAAGTACCAGGGAAAGCCCAGTGTGTTGATTGCAACGATTTCTTGAGTTATGGATCTCGTGGTTGTGTTGCCTTAGTTGAACGCTGTTCAAAACAGAAACATCTCAAAATTGTGGCTACAAGGAGATCGAACTATGCGCTCGGTGCTGCATTCAAAACGATCGATGGACACGGTCAAATTCAGATGCCAGTCAATCAAAGTTCATCACAGTTGGCCCCGATTACAGCAATTAGTGATCGGAAGACACATTCCGAGGTAAGATTTTTTTCTCGTTATAAGTAATGTACTTGAGAATTTTCGCGTAATGAATTTGTTATGAAATAGCATGTGTAAGTCGTGATGTCATGCCTGTTTTGAAACACTAATTGCATTTGAATGCTGATAATCGATTGTTAATAGATAAATGTTATTACATATTTTCTCCCAATTTGAAATGCAATCTAAGAATTTTGAATATAATTTATCATTTTTTGTTTCACTAGGAGGAGTTACATAATGCATGTGTAAGTTTTTTTGTCATGGGTGGTGCTGGGTTGCCTTTCCTAAGATATCTTTTCTTTTATTAGTAAACATAATTTCTTTATGGTCATTGCATAAAAATATTAAACATCTTTTAGGTTTTACTTTATTTCTTAGATTATCTTTCAAATATTAAAATATACTAATATGCAACTTTTTTTATATTCCTAGTAACACTAACAAATGCACACATTAATAAATCAAAATGTTTGCAGAATGTCAGTATATTTTAATAAATGGGTGATGGACTTGGTGATGGAATTTTGTTAATATTTATAATTTATTTTACTTGGTTAAATTATTTTGTCTGTTCTAGAACTATGTAAATGTAATTCTTTGTCAGTTCTAAACATATTAAATAGTAGTAAAATATAATTTAGTATTATTACATCAACATACCATTCAGATATCATAAATTTACACATGTGATGCAGCAGATTAAAAAGGTAAACTATAAATGCATTTGTTTTTTTTTCCACAATATCTTTATTGAACCTTTTTTTTTTTTTTAACAAACATGATACAAACAATCAAACACTAACACTAAAGTACTACAAAAAAAAAAAAAATGCACTAAAAACACCAACAACCACCAACAAAATCAAGTCTTCAACAATGCTCCTCTGTTTGGTCTAGACAATCCAATACATAAGTATACATATTATGTTCACCAGTTTGGAATTTACAAGGTCCACACACATCATTCACCTTCTTCTTCAAGAGTTATGTTTAAATTTTTTACATAATCAATAAAAGGTCTCCATATATTCTCAAACACAATTTCCTTTGATTTTAGTATATATGTTATTCTTTCTAATGGAAGGTTTGTTAACATCTGTCTTAACCACTGAGTCACATCTGGTCTATGAGTCTTTTTCCATAATAGTGCAATACATTTTTTGGCATTAAGCAAACTGAGGTCTATGAATGTTCTTTCACTTTTATTAAAATTATGCTTTTCTGGGTACAGACCCAACAAAAACAGTTTAGGATTCAATATGATTTGTTTTGAGATTATTTTTTCAATTGTTACCCTCACCTCTTCCCATAAATGCATTTGTACTTACTTCTAACTTTAAATATAAGACCACATTTGAGCATTCTAAAACACCAGATTTCGTTAGCCCCCCAGACCCCCCACCAAGGCTCCGCCTTGGATCCGGCTTGGGGGCCTGCGTCCCACAAGACCCCCGGCTTAGTTTCCTCTTTTTTTCCCAAACCCCTTTCTCATCCCTGCATTAATCCACTTTCACTAATACAGCTCGCTTTCAGGTGTTATTCTGGCTTGTTTTGTTTGCCTCTGATGGCAGATGTTATCACACCAGTAGAAACACTGACTGAATTACCCCAATGTAGCTAGCACTTACAGCTACCCTTGACATAATTCACTCACCCCATCTTTCATTGATGATGCCAGCTGGATCATCTACCAATTATCCATATATCCTACCCCCCCCCCTCCAAAAAAAAAAAAAAATAAAAAATCCAACAGCATGTGGGACACCATGTGGTGAATGGGGAAGTGCCTATCTCCATTTCTCTGACCCTAGGCCACACAGCTACTATAAGTAGTGTAAGCTACAGTGGGGGGTCAATCTGCTGGTAGCTCTGAGCATCAACTTTCCTTTCCCCATTCTGTTATGTTGAGCACCAAGCTAGAATCAGAATCAGAATGAGATTTATTGCCATTGTTCATGTAGTACACAAACTAGGAATTTGTCTCGGTGCAATGCTGCAACATTAAACATGGAGTAGCACTAAAGATAAAAATAAAAAACTATGCATGCAATAAAAGGTAGAATATGAATAAGTAATACTAATCTATGCAATTTTTAAATATATTAAGCAGCAGATATTGTGGAGTTCCACATAGTGCAGTCGGTAGTGCAAAAAGAAAACGGTGATAATTGTCATGAGTCCGGTTGAGCTGCTGTACGTAATGCACGAGAGTCTAATAAGTCACTTAGTGTTCAGCAGTCTGATGGCAGAGGGGAAGAAGCTGTTCATGTAGCGGGAGGTTTTAGTCTGAATGGACCGAAGTCTTCTGCCTGAGGGGAGGGGGGCAAACAGTGCGTGTCCAGGGTGTGAAGGGTCGGTTATGATCCAACCTGCACGCCTCCGGGTCCTGGAGATGTACAGGTCCTGGAGGGATGGGAGCTTGCAGCCGATCACCTTCTCAGCAGCGCGCACAACGCGCTGCAGTCTTAGTCTGTCTCTGGCGGTGGCTCCTGCGTACCACACGGTGATGGAGGTGGTGAGGATGGACTCGATGATGGCCGTGCAGAACTGCACCAACATCTTGGTGGGTAGTTGAGCTTCCTCAGCTGCCGCAGGAAGAACATCCTCTGCTGGGCCTTTTTGATGAGGGAGCTGATGGTCGGCTCCCACTTGAGGTCCCGGGTGATGGTGGTGCCCAGGAAGCGGAAGGAATCCGCAGTGGTGATAGTAAAATGGTAAATGGTAAATGGCATTCACTTATATAGCGCTTTTATTCTCATCTCTTGATGACCAAAGTGCTTTACAGATCCTGCTATCCACCCATTCACACACACATTCACACACTGATGGTGGAAGTAGAAGGCGGAAAGTACCATTTTGTATTTTTTTTTTAATTTAAGTTTTTGTAAAGGGTATACATGTCATTACAGCATTGCATTGTTTACATTTTCATCACATGTTCCCTTTTTTTGTTTTTTGACAACACTGGAAAAATAATTATTACAACACCCTTTTTTAAGTGAAAGAAAAAGAGAAATTAAAGAAAGAGCAAAAAAACAAAAAAACCAAGAAAAAAAAACAAAAGAGCAAAAAAAGAGTATCTGAGTAGTGTTGGAACAAAGACAGGCGCCATTATTGAAATGGTATTTGTCAAAGATTAGATCTAATGGAAGACACATATGCGTTCCAGGGTTGCCAAAAGTTCAAGAACCCTTCCATGTCCTGTCTCAGTGCGAATGTCAACTTTTCCATCGAATAAATGTCTTGAATCACGTTAATCCAATCTTCAGGTGTAGGACAATCCTTCAACATCCATTTTTTTGTTAGAGCTTTTTTACTTGCCAATATTAAAACAGTGAATAAGTATTTTTCTCCTCGTCTTTCCAGTGATTCCGGTAGTAAACCCAAATACAAAGTTACAAAAGAAAAGGGAACTGTTATTTTGAATATTTTCCCCAATATTGTCTGTACATTGGTCCAATATTGGTGGATTACTGGGCATGACCAAAACACATGAAAATGATTTGCAGTCTCTTCACTACACAAGCGCCAACAATTCAACCCCTTACGAGTAAATTTGTTTTGTGCAGGTGTTCTGAAAAATCTTACCAAATTTTTCCATCCAAATTCTCTCCACTGCAGGGATGAGGTACTTTTCCATTGTTGTTTATTTAGCTTTTCCCATATTTCCAGTTGTAAAGTGAAATTCCCCTCTTTTTTCCATCTCTCTTTTATATATGATGTGTTGTCTCCTTTTAAGTCTTGAAGACCTTGGTATATTTTAGAAATGTATCTGATCCCTGGGATCCCTTTATATGCCATTAAGAAGACCTTCAGAACACCTGACTGGGCCCTTTCCAAATCCTCCTTTTTAAGTATTTTGTTTATGTGGTGTCTAAGCTGAAAGAACCTGTAAAGGTCTTGATTTATTAGACCTTGTTTTTTCAAATCTTCAAAACTTCTTAAAGTTTGCCCTTTAAAAAAATCGTAATATTTTATCAGTCCGTTCTCTTTCCACTTTTTAAATCTAGTGTCTGTTTTATTAGGAGTAAAGTCTTGATCATAGGCAATCCATTGCCGTAATCGATAGGGTTCTTTAGTTTGATTCTCTCTGACTATCTTAAACCAAATTTTTAGCGGGGTCTCTATCCATGGGTTAGTGTTATTCAAAAGTTTAGGTAAGGCATTGTTCCCTATTATCGCCTGTAGGGGAATGTCACTTGTTATTTGGCATTCCATCTCCTTCCATTGTGCAGTGTAGACTGGGTTACATATCTCTACTAAAGTTTTAATTTGTGCGGCTTTAAAATAGTCCCTGATATTTGGCAGCGCAAGCCCACCTTTGTCTTTGTTTAGCTGTAGGGTTATATATCTGATTCTAGGTCTCTTGCCCAGCCATATGAATCTTGAGATCCTTCTGTCCAGTTCTTGAGGTTCTACCGGTATTGTTTGGAAAAGGTATAGAAGACGTGGAAGTATATTCATTTTGACTGCTTCAATTCTTTGTGCAGTACCCAAGAATGGTATCATATTCCATCTTGCTAGATCAGATTTTATTTTTGCCATCAGTGGATCATAGTTTAGTGTTATAATTTTGTTGAGTTGTTTCGGGATATTGACCCCCAGATATTTCATAGATTCCATCTCCCAGTTAGTTTTGAGTTTGCTTAGTAAATATTGATTTGGGTCATAGTTGAATGTTAAAATTTGGGTTTTATGCATGCTTAATTCGTACCCCGATAAATCTCCATACTCTGAAAAAACTGAGATTAGTTCTGGAAAAGAGGTGTCCGGCTGCCCCAGGTATATTAAAATGTCATCAGCAAAGAGTGCTATTTTATGTTCCTTCTTACCAAGTGTAATACCTTGAATTTTTTGATTCTGTCTAATCCATTGGCTCAGAGGTTCTATGAAGATTGCAAAGAGCAGTGGAGACAAGGGGCAGCCCTGACGACATCCTCTTTCCAGTTCAAAAGATGATGATAATTTACCATTAATCCTTATTTTAGCTGTTGGTTTTTTATATAATGCCTGTATAGTTCTAATGAAGTTGTTATGAAAATTGTAACTGGATAAGATTCTATATAGGAAAGACCAGTCAACCAAATCAAATGCTTTTTCAGCATCTAATCCCAATATGGCTGCATTTAAATTATATTTTTTTATATGATGAATTATGTGTAAAGTGCATCTAATGTTATCTTGTGTCTGTCTTTGTCTTATAAAACCTGTTTAGTCTAAATGAATTAAGTCTGTCAGTATATTTTCTAACCTTTTGGCAAGAATAGTGGTAAAAAAGCTTATAGTCCTGATTTAACACACTGATTGGTCTGTAGTTGGAGCAGTCTAGTTTATCCTTTTCAGGTTGAGGTATGACTGCAATGACCCCTTCTCTCCAGGAGGGGGGGATTTCCCTTGTGTGGAGGACATAGTTAAATGTTTTCAGGAGGAGAGGAGATAGTTGCTGTTTAAAGGTTTTGTACCACTCTGCTGTAAAGCCATCTACTCCTGGGGATTTGTTAGCTTTAAGTTTCATAATTGCTTTTTCTAATTCTTTAGGTTTTATTTCTGACGATAGTGTTTTATTTTGTGACTCAGTAAGTTGGGGAAGGTTTAATGTATTTAGGAAGGCTTCGGATGCGTTTTTATGTTTTTTGAGGGAGTACAAGTTCTTGTAGTAGTTCTCGAAGCTTTTAAGAATTTCCTGAATTCTAAATTTTATTTCCTTTGATACTGGGTCTCTGATTTTGTAGATTGCTCTCTCCGTTTGTTGTTTCCTCAATTTATAGGCTAGTAATTTTGCCGATTTGCTACCTGTTTCATAGTATTTTTGTTTCAGAAATGTAAGTTTCTTCTGGATTTCTATTGTGTAGATTTCATTTATTTGTTTTTTAATTTCCTTAATTTTGAGCGAGTCATTAGAATGAGTGTTGTCTTTGTGGTCTTTTTCTAGTTTCTTAAGTTCTGACTCTAATGTGATTAGTTTTTTTTGTCTCAGTTTCTTTTGGATTGCCAGTTTTGCGATAATCTTTCCCCTTATTACAGCTTTGCATGCGTCCCACAGTATTAAAGGGGATACTTCTCCATTATCATTTTCTTCCAAATATCTGAGAATATCTGATTCCAATTTATCTTTCAGTGGACCTTTCAGCACATTTGAATTTAACCTCCAAGAAAATGTATTATTTGTGTATTTTTGGATACTTAAGTCCATATAGATCGGACTGTGGTCAGAGAGATCCATCAGTCCCATTTTACATGTTTTTACTCTTCTAGTGTCTCTATTAAACATAAAAAAATAGTCAATCCTTGAGTATGATGAATGTGGTGCTGAGTAAAATGTATAATCTTTTACACTGGGGTTGAATTCCCTCCACACGTCACAGATTCCCATTTCTTTTAGTAGCATCCGAGTTTTTCTACTTTGAGTGTTATTTTGATGAGGAGAATTACCCGATGTATCCCAGTATGGATTCAGTCTTAGATTGAAGTCTCCACCACATATCACTAAACCTTGGGCTTTAGTTATCATTAGGTCAAATACATTTTTATAAAATTTTCAGTTAGCCCCTGGAGGTGCATATACATTCAGCAGGGTGATATCTTTTCCCTCCAGCCGATCAAGTACCATGCTGAATCTCCCTTCTTTATCTTTGTGTTCTGATTTTTTTTCCAAATATAATTTTGGCTGAAATCAATGTCGCAACCCCTCTCCTCCTCCCTGACTTATATGAAGATGAAGAGATCAGTTTAAACCCTTGTCTATTAAGTTTAGTGTGCTCCACGTCTGTTAGGTGGGTTTCCTGTAAAAATATTATTCCTGCTTTGTCTTTTTTCATTTTGCCTAGAATCTTGGATCTTTTAACTGGATTTAGGATTCCTTTTACATTATATGAGATTATTTTGGTTACACCCTGTTTCTCCATTGTGTTGTCTTATTTAGTATAACAGTGTGGTGGCCCTCTTTTATGCTACTCAGAAACTGAAAGAACATTAAGAACATAAAAAACATTAAGAACATAGTATATAAAACTTTAAAACAAAAAACTGACAAAAGATCTTCCTGAGCTGAGGTCTTTTTAGTCACCTTAGAAGAGCCTTGATGGTGTGTTGGCTCTGAGGGAAATTCCTCAAACTCTGTTACGTGCTGAGGGCCCTCTCTTACTCCTGTAAGTTGTCCCATGTTTTTAACGTGAATTTCAGATCCCAATCCGAACTTGTAATGATTTTATTTTATTTTTTTTTATGCCTATACCCTATGAAATTGTGTGCAACCTCCCACCACCATCATAGCAAAACAGTCACGTTAATACAGTATTTGTTAGTGTGGAGAGATCATGTGGTTCATTGTCACATTTCTATTTTAACAAGTTTTTTTTTTTTTTAAATACTTATTTGTTTCTAATATTATGTCTGTTCCATGAAATGTTTTACCACTTGATACTTGCTGATTCTGCATCTCCTTTATTTTTTTTTATTTTATTTGTTTATTTGTCAGGGACAGTGCAATAAACATAGACAAAAAAGAAAATCTGATGTGTTGCACATAGAGTGTATAGCATTAAGCTAGTTTGCAACTCTTGTCCCTGGATGGGCTTTAGAGAAAAGAAACAGATAAAAAGAGACAAAGATGAAGAAAAAACAAAATGAAAACAGTATAAACATTATCCACATACATCAATGCAAACAAAATTATAAATACACAATATAAAAACCTGATTCACATTTGCCTGTTACAGTAAAATGCCTGTTAAACATTTGCCTTCCCTTCTTCACTCACACCCTGCAGACAATCATTTCATACATGGGTACATTCTTGTTTACTTTTCAGCCAGTTTTTAACCTTTGTAATAAATGTTTTAAAATCCGTTATTATTTTGATTTCATTTGGCATTGTGTTCCAGATATGACTGCCCTTTATAGAAAAAGCTGTTTGTCCAAATGTGGTTCTGCGGTGGGATATTCTACAGTTATTGTTAACAGAACTCCTGGTGGCTCTGCTGCTGTCCTGTCTTTGGATGAATCCAACAAGTGGCTCTGGCGCTGATTCATGGAAACATTTAAAAATTAATTTCAGAAAACAAAGGTCAATGAAACTCTCAAAACTCAGTAGATTGTATTTTTTTAGAATATAACAATGATGCCACCTAATGGGTTTTTTATCCAGAATTTTTAGAGTTTGATTATATAATGAACCTATATGTTTTATTGTAGAAGGAGCTGCTTGAACCCAAACTGTCAGACAGTATGATATATGCGAAAAAACCATAGAATGCATATACAGTACAGCTGCTTGGTGTGGTATGTAATGTCTAATTAATTTAAAGCAATTCAATTTTTTTTTTACTGTTTTAGAAATCTTCTTTATGTGAAGATTAAATTTGAGTTGAGGATCTAGTACAATGCCAAGGTATTTGAATTCTGTAACTGAACCAATATCTTGATCATGTATATTAACTTTAAAATGTTGCAAATTACATTTTTTGATTGAAAAGCACATTGAAACTGTTTTCTGAAGGTTCAGCAATAGATGGTTCTGAATGAGCCACTCTTGGACATCAACCATGCTTGAAGACAGGACGTCTGCAGCCTGAGCTGGAGTCTTAGCAGCTGTGTAAATAACTGCATCATCTGCATAAAGTTGACATGTTGCAGCTGAGCAGTGTAATGGCAGGTCATTAATAAAAATGCTGAAAAGTAAAGGACCAAGAATGGACCCTTGTGGGATACCCATACAGTTATTTAAAAGGAAGGATTTATCCTGGTGAACTTTTACACACTGTTCTCTGTTCTGAAGATAAGATGCAAACCATTTTATTGTATTGGGAGAAAAGTTAGAAGATACCATTTTGGATAAAAGCAAGCTGTGGTTTACAGTGTCAAAAGCCTTTTTGAGATCCAGAAAAACAGTTCCCACCACATTACCCCTGTCCAAGGACAGTTTGACATTTTCAGTAAGGCAGCAGTTTGCTGTTTCTGTTGAGTATCCTGGTCTAAAACCAAATTGGTGTGGATGAAGAAGTTGACCGTCTTGTAGATAGTCTATCAGCTGTGTAGCTACAACTTTTTCAAGAACCTTAGACAGGACTGGTAAAATGGAGATTGGGCGGTAATTACATATATCATCTTTACTACCCAATTTAAAAACTGGTATGATGACAGCTTTTTTCCAGCCAGATGGAAATGTACAGGACCTAATGGAGAGATTAATGAGATGAGTCAGTGGTTTGATTAATATTTTGCTGTGCGTTTTGAGAAAGGAAGTGCTCATATTGTAGATATCATTAGTTTTTGAGTTTGACAGTGTTTTAACAATGCCAGCAATTAAATCTTCATTTACCTCATTAATGTGAAAAAAAAACTGTTAATGTTTGTTACCTTGTTGGGGGGGGGGGTTTGGATGCGCAGATTGACTAAAAATATCGTTATTCCCTCCTGTAAACGCTCAGTTTTTCCTTATAGCTCTGGCGCTGGGTTTCCTGCTGCTGGCTCGTGGATTTTGAGGGTCTCTGTGTGGACCACGTTTGAGCCTTGATTCTTTCGATCGGGTCTGCTGTGGGTTTATACACCGTTACCAGGAGCCCTCTTCTCGCCATATCCGTGGTTGCTTCTTCCGCCGAGTTGTAGAGACACGTCTCATCTCCGTAAAAAACCCGCAGCTTCGCCGGAAATGGAGTCTGAAAGCGCAGTTTCTTCTCTCGTTGTACCTTTTTAGCGTCGTTGTATTCCCGACGCTTTTTAAGGACCTCCGGGGTGTGGTCGTGCTCCACAAAAACTTTTCTCTCTTGGTGCATGAATCCTTTTTTCTGCCAAGCCAGTCTCACAACCTCTTCTTTTATTCTGGAGTTGGAGAACTTCACCACCACCGATCTTGGTGGCGCTTCCGCCGACGGCCTTGGGGCTAATGTACGGTGCGCCCTTTCTATCTTCAAGTCGGTGGATTGGGGAATTTCCAACTTCTCTCTCAGTATGGATTCCACGCATGCAGCCATTGTGGTGAAACCGTCCTCGACTCCTTCTTTCAGACCCTGAATTCTTATGTTGTCTCTTCTTAGTCTTCCTTCTTGGTCGGTTACCTTAGCCGGAAAGTACCATTTTTATATGGTGTTTGGTATGACCTGGCCAGAATTTGAACCCACGACCTCCCGGTTGTGAGGCGGATGCTCTACCAACTAGGCCACGACTCCGGTATATATATCCTATCTTGGATGTTACAAATGGGGGCTGAAAAATTCATAGTGGCCAAATTTGACCAAACTAGTGCATGCCCATAGAAAGTAAGTATTCTTGTCTGTAAACAGGTAGCCTAATTAAGCTTTACAGGCCCAAATGTAGGCTGTGTTTGAAAGTGGAATACAAAGATGTGTAGCCTATATGTAGGCAATTGCACATGTTAGACTTTGACAAATATAAAGGGGAGTAAATGGCACTAAGATTTATTTGATTGTGTGAATATTAATTACATAATTATTGAAAATGAATGGGACATCCAGTATTGGCGACTGTTTAAGAACCCTTGTTTATTTGTTTGTCAGACTTAATTTGTGTAATCTTTTATGACTGATATTTATAAGTAGGGCTGTCGTGGTAGAGGAATTTCCCCTGCGGTGACGGTGGACAGCTCAACACCGTGGTATGCGATATTATTGCAAATGTTTTTAGGACCCTGTGGATTCGTAATTTAAACAGGGTTTATAACTTATGTGGCAAATGAGGGAAGCTGTGAGAGCCTCGCTGCAGCTCCGCTCTCAACTTTATGTGCTTGAAGCTCAAGTAGGTTCATTTTGTCTTCTTTTAATTATTTATCTTTTGTTCTTATTAAAGACAAGAGTAGAAGGGAGATGTCTTTACCTTCAGCTGATAAATGTCACCTGGCAGCAATCAGCTGACTCTTCTGACGAAGGCTGCAGTGTACAGTCAAAACATGTTAAGAAGGTAAAGACATCTCCTTTCTATTCTTGTCTTTAATAAGAACAAAAGATAAATTTATGTGCTTGTGTTACAACTGTGCGGAGCTCCGCTCTTTATACAGGCATGAACTGCTGATTCTGTTAAAACCCAATCATTACCTCCGTCAAGGAGGTTATGTTTTCATCGGCGTTGGTTTGTCTGTCTGTCTGTCTGTCTGTCTGTCGGTCGGTCGGTCTGTCTGTCTGTCTGTCTGTCTGTCTGTTTGTTAGCAAGATAACTCAAAAAGTTATGGGCGGATTTTCATGAAATTTTCACAGATTGTCAGAAATGGGGTATCCTACAGATGATTAGATTTTGGTGGTGATCCGGATCACTGTCCACAAGAAAACCGCCATTACGCAAAATGCCATTTTCGTGAATAACTACTAAACCACTAATCCTATCATTGTCAATCCAATTGCTCGTCATATGTTTTCATGGTCGAGGAATCTGAAAACGTACACACAAACACTGTATGAGGGGAACTGTGGCATTAAACCGCTATTACGGAAAATGTCATTTTCGTCAATAACTACTGAGCCACTAATCCTATCATTGTGAATCCAATTGCTAGTCATATGTTTTCATGGTCAAGGAATCTGAAAACGTACACACAAACACTGTATGGGGGGAACTGTGGCGCTTGGCGGAGGTCTGCGCTCTCCGAGTGCTTTTCTAGTTTTCATAAAGCAGTGGTGGTAACTACGAGGTGTGTGGACTGGAGACTGCAGCAACATTTAGCTTATAAGCAGGACAGTCTCTGTACAGGACCCTGCGTGGCTCTTGTCTCCATGATTTTTGCCGGTGTTTGAAAAATCTCGTTCAAACAAGTTGCTCTCGGAGCTCATACACAGAGCACACACAGTCAGGATCATACACACTCCGGAAAGAAGGAAATAACACGCTTTGTGCCCTTTTAGTGCTCTCTGTTATGGGTGTATTTAACCAGGAGTCCAAACGCTTTCACCACTAACTGCCTGCTGGAGTCTGTCTGGAGAGAGTGCCCCAAACAGTGGCAGCACCGTGTGCTGTGGAAGCTTCTAGAGTACCGGGTGCAAACATGCTGTTGGTAATAAAAATACACTTCATTTAGCAATTTATTTAATAATCAATAGGGGCACATAAGTGAGCGAGATATAGCCACACACACACACAAAGTGAACACCGCGGCTGTTGCGGTTGGTCACTTTCCTCCGCAGTAGGCGGGTCCATAGCGCGGTATTACATAATTGCGGTTATCGTGACAGCCCTATTCATAAGTGTTGAATCTTGCACTTTGGGGAGTTGTTCAGTCATCATTATAATTGTTTTAGTTTATATGTGTAGTTTATAGTGTATCGTCAATAAACTCAATGCAGTACTAGAACAGGACACGTTTACAAATATTTGAGACCTATTGTAGTGCATCATTTTATATTTTAGCAATATTATAAGTACAAAACACCAAACATTATTGTACACAGCAGAATGATCCATTTGGCTGCAACTGCTGCATCAGTGTTGCCCATTTGTCAGTAAATAAAAAAAATTATTTTGTTATTTGGGCAGTTTTTGTCACGGTTGTCATTTAGTCAAAGCCTGCACATATGTGTCCGCATATATGTACAGTATCTCACAAAAAGTGAGTACACCCCTCACATTTTTGTAAATATTTCATTATATCTTTTCATGGGACAACATCGAAGATATGATACTTTGATACAATGTAAAATAGTCAGTGTACAGCTTGTATAACAGTGTAAATTTACTGGCACCTCAAAATAACTCAACACACAGCCATTAATGTCTAAACCACTGCCAAAAAAAGTGAGTACCCCTAAGTGAAAATGTCCAAATTGTGCCCAATTAGACATTTTCCCTCCCCAGTGTCATGTGACTCATTAGTGTTACAAGGTCTCAGGTGTGAATGGGGAGCAGGTGTGTTAGATTTGGTGTTATCGCTCTCACACTCTTTCATACTGGTCACTGGAAGTTCAACATGGCGCCTCATGGCAAAGAACTCTGAGGATCGGAAAAAAGAATTGTTGCTCTACATAAAGATGGCCTAGGCTATAAGAAGATTGCCAATACCTTGAAACTGAGCTGCAGCACAGTGGCCAAGACCATACAGCGGTTTAATAGGACAGGTTCCACTCAGAACAGGCCTCGCCATGGTTGACCAAAGAAGTTGAATGCACGTGCTCAGCTTCATATCCAGAGGTTGTCTTTTGAAAATAGATGTATGAGTGCAACCAGCATTGTTGTAGAGGTTGAAGGGGTGGGGGGTCAGCCTGTCATTGCTCAGATCATACGCCACACACTGCATCAAATTGGTCTGCACGGCTATCATCCCAGAAGGAAGCCCCTTTTAAAGATGATGCACAAGAAAGCCCACAAACAGTTTGCTGAAGACAAGCAGACTAATGACATGGATTACTGGAACCATGTCCAGGGATGGCAATTTTCCGCCGATCCGCGGATTTCCGCCGATTTATTTTCAAATTGATCATTTCTGTGAATCGTCTAAATCCGTTAAGAAAATTTTAGGGAGGTAAGGTACCTTATTGTTACCGATTTTAGCGAAAATCAACACGATTACATAAGCGCTCGGCGTTTCCCCGGAAGTCGTCTCCCGCAATAACCCGGATGTGTTGTGTTCAAGCTACTGCTGTATTGCAGTAGCTTGACAGCCCTGCGATTGGATAGTAGCAAACGATTGGACCAATCAAATGGATCGTTGTATGCTTTTTCAAAGATTCATGGCGGCGTGTTCTCAGGGATGTGATTTTCTGCTAATTCGCCGAATTCCGCTTTATTTTATCTTCCAGGAAGATAAAGTACGTTAAGTACGTTAGCGGCTTGTGGTCCACGAACGCAGTGAAGCTGCGCCCTTTCAGGCAGGACTGGAAGTGGCGTATGGCCACTTCCGGTAATCGGTATGGCCAGGTGGAGAGTCATTAACTCTCTGTTACTGGCGGCGTACAACGGCTGTATATGAGCTGGGCTGGCGCTAGGGAGGAAACGGTAATAAAAGTTAACCATCCCCTTTTATGATTCCAAACAGTTTGAAATTGACAGTGCACAGTGGACATTGACTCATAACTTTTGAATATTTCTAAGACTTGGCTACATTAGTGATTGTGCAAAATGAACTGCTCAAGTCTCAATGGAGATTGAAACTGGTGATCTGAAATGAATGCTGAAATTATAAAAAGTAATGGTATGTTGGAATTTTATTTCTATTATGGAACAGATAAAATTAACTGATTTTGATTTGATCAAGTGTTAAAGCATGTGATGGATAATGCTTGTTGGAATATTTTAGGAATGTTATCTTCTTGGAACATAAGTCCATATTATATATTAATAAGTGGCATTCAGCTGTTTGTTTTATGTCATTTAAGCACAGTTCTGGTACTTAAAAATCATAAAAACCCAGGAGCTTCGGGGGGGCTTCGCCCCCCCCCACCCCCCACCCCACCGGGACTCTGCCCCAGACCCTGCTGGGGGACTGTGTCCTCCAGACCCCCTGCTTAATTTTCAGATAATTTCCCCAACCCCAAATCACATCGCTGGTTCGTGTTGGAATTCTGAGCTTTCGATATTGTTTTCAGCGGAATTATGAGATTTTTATCGAAGGATCAGGAGTCATCAGTGCTAGAAATAGACAAAAGTGTCAAAAATAAGTTCCGATGGAATTGGCTTGAGAGAAAAGTGACGGTAAAGGTGAAAATTGGCTCAAAGTTCGACGAGGTAACAGAAACACTCGGACAATTTCTGAAGAAACCAGAAAAGGAGATGAAGTTCAAAGTTCAGAGACTGACACAGCTTGCTGCCAAAAGGAAGAAAGTTTCACATTAGAAGTGACTTGGTGACCAGTGTAAATAGTGTAATAAACTCTTATAGAACTGTTAAATATGTTGGACTAAAGACAGTGAGACAACATTGAAGAAAAATAAGTTAACTTTTCATTAAATTTAATGATTTATCTAAGTCTAGTATTTCATTTTTTTTTTTAATCATTTTTTTCAGTCTAAATTACTTCTGTTTTACTGAAAACCTCCCAGCTTCAGGGGGGCTGCGCCCCCCCCCGGCCCCCCCCCCCGTAAGTCAGTCGACCAAATTAGATTTCAGCTGAAATCAGAATTTCCTGTTGCCATCCCTGCATGTCCTATGGTGTGATGAGACCAAGATAAACTTATTTGATTCAGATGGTGTCAGGCGTGTGTGACGGCAACCAGGTGAGGGGTACAAAGACAAGTGTGTCTTGCCTACAGTCAAGTATGGTTGTGGGAGTGTCATGGTTTGGGGCTGCATGAGTGCTGCCGGCACTGGGGAGCTACAGTTCATTGAGGGAAACATGAATGCCAACATGTACTGTGACATACTGAAGCAGAGCATGATCCCCCTCCCTTTGGAAACTGGGCCGCAGGGCAGTATTCCAACATGGTAACCACCCCAAACACACCTCCAAGACGACCACTGCCTTGCTGAAGAAACTGAGGGTAAAGCTGATGGACTGGCCAAGCATGTCTCCAGACCTAAACCCTATTGAGCATCTGTGGGGCATCCTCAAATGGAAGGTGGAGGAGCACAAGGTCTCCAACATCCACCAGCTCTGTGATGATGTCATGAAGGAGTGAAAGAGGATTCCTGTGGCAACCTGTGAAGCTCTAGTGAACTCCATGCCCAAGAGAGTTAAGGCAGTGCTGGAAAGTAATGGTGGCCACACAAAATATTGACACTTAGGCACAAGTTGGACATTTTCACTTAGGGGTGTACTCACTTTTGTTGCCAGCGGTTTAGACACTAATGGCTGTGTGTTGAGTTATTTTGAGGGGACAGCAAATTTACACTGTTATACAAGCTGTACACTGACTACTTTACATTGTATCAAAGTGTCATATCTTCAGTGTTGTCTCATGAAAAGATATGATAAAATATTTACAAAAATGTGAGGGGTGTACTCACTTTTGTGAGATACTGTAATTGATCTGGCCATTCCGTTCCACAATCATGGTTTTAATTTTTAGATAGCCATGCACCGGGAGGAGTGCCATGTTTAACCTGTGGTGCCACAAAGGACAGCTGTGGCACACGGGTGAAGCAGCAGCCAAAACTCCGTCCCGTTAATCAAGCAGGCTGGGCTTGGCTCCCTGGGAAGGACTGCGATAAGCCAGTCTGGTGGCTGCTCCCCCCCCCCGCCCCCGACGTTGTCCATATATTGATGGCCAAAACGCAAAACATCCTATCTGAAAAATGCACTTTTTCGAGAAAATTAAAAAAACCCTTTTGGTTTTCTTGCAGAATACTATGCTATTTTTTTTTTTTTTTTGGATGAGTATAATCAGGGATGTGATTTTTCCGCTAATTCGCAGAATTCCACTTTTTTTTTTTTTTTTTTAATCTTCCTGGAAGATAAAAAAAAGCGGAAGTATGTTAAAGTACGTTAGCGGCTTGTGGTCCACGAACGCAGTGAAGGTGCGCCCTTTCAGCCAGAACTGGAAGTGGCTTATGGCCAGGTGGAGAGCCAGTAACTCTCTGTCGAACACCCTGTATTTACGCTCACTGTCGTGCAAAGACCTGCTAAAAAAGGTGAGCGGCTGCCAAGAACCGGCAACGCATTGCGTCGGTAGTGAGCGCTATCCGAGCCACCGGGTCTGGGTGCGCCAGTAGTGCAGCGTTCGCCAGAGCTGTTTTAACCTCAGAGAACGCCTGCTCCCACTCAGGAGTCCAGTCGACTCTGTCCGCCGGTTTCCGTTTCTTGAGTGCGGCATACAATGGCTGTAATGAGCTGGGCTGCGCAGGGGAGGAAACGGTTCTAAAAGTTAACCATCCCCCAAAACTCCCGCAGCGCCCTGACATTGATGTTAAGGAGAAAAAATAGCAAAACAATTTAGTTAGAATACTTTTATGATTCCAAACAGTTTGAAATTGACAGTGGACATTGACTCATAACTTTTGAATATTTCTAAGACTTAGCTACATCAGTGATTGTGCAAAATGAATTGCTCAAGACTCAATGGAGATTGAAACTGGTGATCTGAAATGAATGCTGAAATTATAAAAAGTAATGGTATGTTGGAATTTTATTTCTATTATGGAATAGATAAAATTAACTGATTTTGATTTGATCAAGTGTTAAAGCATGTGATGGATAATGCTTGTTGGAATATTTTAGGAATGCTATCTTCTTGGAACATAAGTCAATATTATACAGTAATAAGTGGCATTCAGCTGTTTGTTTTATGTCCAAAGCCCCTCGAAGCTCCTGGGTTTTTTCAGATAATTTTCAGATAAATTTTCAGATAATTTCGCCGACCCCAAATCACATCCCTGTATAATGTTCTGTCACAATAAAGGGCAGGACGGTCTTTCAGACAGATATGAGCAGCCTTCCTTATTCACATCATCCAAAGTGAAATCCGCAAATCTGAAAATCCTACAGATAGGAGGTTTTGCATTTCAGCCATTGATATGCCAAATTATCCTTTAGAGCTACGCAGTCACGGCAACATTATTGTAGAGGGTAAAAGTGAATGGATATGGAGGCGAGGCATGAGCGTAGGTCAACACAGATTCTTTATTGAACCCTCTTATCGTATGTACAGCCTGGGACCCCAGCGTGGACGCTGGGGCCGTGAAGAGCCTAGTCTGAAAAGGCGTTCTTCCTCAGTTTCTCTGCACTCTCTTATATAGCTTTATTGACCTGCGCGTAGGAACTGAGGCTGGCGCATATTCATTAGGTCTGACAAAGGCCATGAGTGGCAAGGTTATAATAACACATTTACAAAAGCACTGTGTGGCACTATTAACATAACACGTTACCTTCCTACCATACATTCGCCTCCCTGTTGCTGTAGTTTAAAGCAGCAGGAGGCAGAGACGTCTTAGAGTCTGGTGTAATTACCATTGTGGGGTGTTATCCCCCCCAGTCCATTATTCATCCCCTCTGTCTGCTTCTGGGTGAGAGATAATGTCCGTCCGCAGTGTGCTGGCGTCGCCACAGTATAATTTTTTTTTTAAGCATTAAATTGTCAGTATTTTCTTTTTCTGGTCAAATTTGTTGCTTTCACTTCCTTGGTTTGTTTGCGGAGAGCTCTGGTGACTGGATGTGGTGGTGGATTGGATGTGATGCCGCCCATTATCCAATCAGTACAGAGTCAATCCTAAGCCCCACCCACACTGCGAGAAGCCAGAGCTTGAAGAAACAGAGTGGTGGCTATTGGCTAAAGTTTTATTGTTAAAAATTACATACAGTATTTTCACTGAGCAACTCCATACTCGGGGATGCATGCCCTTGTAACCTCAGCAAAGCACTTACAAAATCTGAAGTCAGTCTGACAAACGGTTTGGGAGATATCTAAGGAACACAGACACACGCACAAACAGACAGAGAAGAGACATTTATAGATAGGTGTGGTTTGCTTTTCAACCACAGGGATCCTAGCGCTGCAGCACTGATGGAAGAAGTGTGTGGACCGAAGGGAAGGCGATGTTGAAAAATAAACCACATTTGGTCAGATATGTTAACTATGAAGTTTTTCAGCCTATGAACTTTTCAGCCCCCTCCATACCTTATCTTATTTAACAATACTTTATTATACTTTTATAATACAGGGACAGCTCCTCTACCAGTAATGGATAGCTGCTGCTAGCAGAGCCGGCTATGTATTTTAAGAGGCTCATTTTTGTGCTTACTATACCATGGGGATCCAAAGGTCAAGGTTGACATTTCCTATGCCCTATTACTATACAATGAGTAATGCTAGGGTCATCAAACTTTGTACACTGGATCATCCTGTGACCCTGAAATTTGACTGTGGTTTTTTTGATCACAAGGTCAAAGGTCAAGGTCAAAATGGCATATAAACTATCTCAACAACAAGGAATGCTAGGCTCACCAAACTTGGTATACAGGTTCACCCTGAGACCATGACCTAGTCTGACTATGGGTTTGGGGTAAAAAAGCGAAAAGTCAAGGTTAGCATTCTCTGTGCCCTGTTACTACTGAAGCTTTCTAGGGTCACCACACTTGGTACACAGGTTCACCTTGGGATCCTGACCTACGACTAGGGGTTGCATACAACAGTTTTTGTTGTATATTCATGGATGATAGGCTTATCATAATTTGGCTCTGCCCCAATAATTATATGACAAAGTTCAAAACTGCTCTCCTTTAGTGACACATCGCCAAAGAAAACAGAGGTGGGGGATATTACATTCGCCTCTGAGTGCTTTTGTTTTAATCAGAGCAATATTCTCGGACTGTTGTGCATTTTCTTGTTCTGGTTTGATGCATCTTAGAATGTGGGTGTATTTGACTCATTCTTCAGTAGAAACATGTTTTTGAGCTTGTGAGTGAAAAATAACTGTTTTTGATGTGTTGACATGAATTCATTTATAATTGGATAAAATTGTGTCAGCCTGGTGTATATTGTGAGCAGAGGGAGCAACTACCAGTTCCTGGACTGTTTTGGTTGAGTGCTCTTTCCTGCATATTTACAAAGAGTTGTAGTGTGCTGAGGCAATATGTGGAGATCCAAATTCTACACTGGTCAGCACAGAGGGGGAGGGGAAAGCTTTATGTAATTTTGCTCAGTGTTGTTGAGAAAGCCAGTAGCCGGGGTACATGCAGGAAATCCAATACTGGCTCTGCTATACTGCAGAAATACAATTGAGTGACTGCATCTGGAAGTACAGGACAACCAGTTACTGACCCTGCTCATGTATCTCTGCCTCCTCGGTTCATGTCTTCTTCCTGTCAAATTGGAATCTTTGAAATCTGTGTAACCCAGTGTTAAAAATGTGATTAAAAATATGAACATTGATACCGCTTTAAAAGAGAAAAACACTCATTTCACAATGGGAATAGATATTTTGAAGATGGGTATGTAAATACAATATAAGTTCATAAAATATGTTCATAAATAGTTAGGAACATTTTCTGGGGAGCTTTGATAAAGTTCCAAATGGTTTCATCTGGTATGTCGAGCGACCAATGGCTGCGTCTTTTGATTGGCAGCAACAGCCAATGGGGTCACGCGTTCCCTCACTCGGTCTGTGTGTAATATGCAGAACGCTGTCAGACACTGCCGATACATGACCGAGAGAACGCGATTCCTCACGGAGACGATGAGCTAACGTGCTAATAGCAGCCTTTGCTTGGACAAAACTTGAGATTGGTAAGCCTGAATAAACACCTGCAATGAGACATTGCTGTATTAGCAAATTCTAATGCACCGTTTATTAAATTTTAAGATTGGGATCCAAAGGCTGTTAACGCAGTTGAGCGCGGGAACCCCATGATGCATGTGTCACTTAGCATGGTGAGTGCCATTCATTGTGTATGGGAATGCTAATCGCTAGCTTGGGATGCTAACCGCCGATGCTAATTTTGGCTAGTTTTTTTCATCAGAAAAAGACAGTTTTCAAAGCTGTAACGGTTAGCAAAGGACCCAGTTCCCTGGCCATTGATTGCTGCTTGGTGATAAATGTTGAACCTGTGATTGATATGTGTTTTAAAGTGCAAAATTAGTGATAAATTGTTGCGCTAGCTTGAAATGCTAAACCTCCGATGCTAAATCTGGCTAGGTTTTACATAGAAGGAGGTTGTTTTTAGAGCTGTAATGATTAGCAAAGGTTTTATTTCAATTGCTATGGACTGTATTTAGGAATAAATATTACATCTATAGTTTAAAGGTGTTTAAAAATATAGTTTGTTATATAACCTGGAAATGTTTTGTAATAAGCTTAGAGCATAGCTTATTTTTTTTTGTGTTCTGACCTATTTTATAGGTCAGGTTTTTTTTGTTTGGACTGATTTGACCAGAACATGGATTCTCCAGATCTGGATGGTGAGCCGAAGCCCGAACCCTATTAACGGCTAGAGGTGATTCAACAGGTCACCTGGAACGGACACTAGAGAACTGTGAATCTTGTAAATATATTTTGGGGTATTATTGTGACAAGTGTGTGTTTTTTTTTTATTAAATGTACATATTTGTAAATAATACACATTTGTAAAAAGAAATATACATAGTTGCAAGTTCTATATGGCTGTGTATGTGTCATCTGTTGTTACGCCCTCCAGGGTCCTACAAACCTGTAATCGGTCTGATCTGGCCCAATTATCCCTTTTGTCCAGGTAGTAAGGTTGAAGGTAACTACACTGCCATAACACACCACTACCAAAAAGGGTACTACACCTAAAGTGAGTAGGTGTTAGTGAGTGTTACATCTGCATCTTAATGAAAGGTGCCTTCACACCAGAATGGGTGACGCGAATGCAGACGTGAGCACATGCGAAGTCGCGCTTTTGCACGTTGATGTCCAAGGGCTAGTGCTAGCTTTGTGATTCTGCCATCATCGGACTAAAAGTGTCAACACTGGAGCGTAAACTAATTTGAAAATAAGACTGCCACTCATTTGCAGACAGAAGGACCAGGAGCTTTTCAGCTGAATCGGGACGTCCGAGTTTGTCCCCATGGATTCCTGCCACGGACGTGCGAACAAGGCTAGCAAGCTAGCAACGTAAACACCCATCATCTTGTGATGTTTTGGAGGCATGGACAACTTTTTCTGGTAACCCCTCTGTTGGATAATGTAAACCTAAGCATGATGTTATTTTGGAGATTTCCATAGCAGGTTGAACACTGCTGCAGAAGTTATAAAGGCAACGTCGCCTGTCTGCATTTCACTCAGATGGTGAATTCATGTCTGTTTGCGTGTTTACACTGAGTTACAGTGCATCCAGAAAGTATTCAGAGCGCTTCATTTTTTCTACATTTTATGTTGCAGCCTTATTCCAAAATGGATTAATTTTTTTTCTCAAAATTGTACACACAATACCCAATAATGACAATGTGAAAGTTTGCGATTTTTGCAAATTTATTAAAAATAAAAAACTAAGAAATTACATGTACATTCACAGCCTTTTTTTTCAGAATCAGAATCAGGTTTATTGCCATTGTTCATATAGTACACAAACTAGGAATTTGTCTCGGTACAATGCTGCAACATTAAACATGATAAGATAAGAGAAATAAACTATACATGTAATAAAATGTAGGATAAGATTAAGTGATACTGGTCAACAGTTAAAATATACACTCACCGGCCACTTTATTAGGTACACCATGCTAGTAACGGGTTGGACCCACTTTTGCCTTCACAACTGCCTCAATTCTTCGTGGCATAGATTCAACAAGGTGCTGGAAGCATTCCTCAGAGAGTTTGGTCCATATTGACATGATGGCATCACACAGTTGGCGCAGATTTGTCGGCTGCACATCCATGATGCGAATCTCCCGTTCCACCACATCCCAAAGATGCTCTATTGGATTGAGATCTGGTGACTGTGGAGGCCGTTTGAGTACAGTGAACTCATTGTCATGTTCAAGAAACCAGTCTGAGATGATTCCAGCTTTATGACATGGCGCATTATCCTGCTGAAAGTAGCCATCAGAAGTTGGGTACATTGTGGTCATAAAGGGATGGACATGGTCAGCAACAATACTCAGGTAGGCTGTAGCGTTGCAACGATGCTCAATTGGTACCAAGGGGCCCAAAGAGTGCCAAGAAAATATTCCCCACACCATTACACCACCACCACCAGCCTGAACCATTGATACAAGGCAGGATGGATCCATGCTTTCATGTTGTTGACGCCAAATTCTGACCCTACCATCCGAATGTCGCAGCAGAAATCGAGACTCATCAGACCAGGCAACGTTTTTCCAGTCTTCTATTTTCCAATTTCGATGAGCTTGTGCAAATTGTAGCCTCAGTTTCCTGTTCTTAGCTGAAAGGAGTGGCACCCGGCGTGGTCTTCTGCTGCTGTAGCCCATCTGCCTCAAAGTTCGACGTACTGTGCGTTCAGAGATGCTCTTCTGCCTACCTTGGTTGTAACGGGTGGTTATTTGAGTCACTGTTGCCTTTCTATCAGCTCGAACCAGTCTGGCCATTCTCCTCTGACCTCTGGCATCAACAAGGCATTTCCGCCCACAGAACTGCCGCTCACTGGATATTTTTTCTTTTTCGGACCATTCTCTGTAAACCCTAGAGATGGTTGTGCGTGAAAATCCCAGTAGATCAGCAGTTTCTGAAATACTCAGACCAGCCCTTCTGGCACCAACAACCATGCCACATTCAAAGTCACTCAAATCACCTTTCTTCCCCATACTGATGCTCGGTTTGAACTGCAGGAGATTGTCTTGACCATGTCTACATGCCTAAATGCACTGAGTTGCCGCCATGTGATTGGCTGATTAGAAATTAAGTGTTAACGAGCAGTTGGACAGGTGTACCTAATAAAGTGGCCGGTGAGTGTATATTAGCCAGCAGCAGATACTGTGGAGAACTATATAGTGCAGTCGGTAATGCAGGAAGAAAACAGTGATGATTGACATGAGTCTGGTTGAGCTGCTGTACATGGTGCACGAGAGTCACTTAGTGTTCAGCAGTCTAATGGCAGAGGGGAAGAAGCTGTTCATGTGACGGGAGGTTTTAGTCTGGATGGACCGAAGTCTTCTACCAGAGGGGAGGGGGGCAAACAGTACGTGACCAGGGTGTGAGGGATCGGCTATGATCCGGCCAGCACGCCTCCGGGTCCTGGAGATGTACAGATCCTGGAGAGATGGGAGCTTGCAGCCGATCACCTTCTCAGCAGTGCGCACGACGCGCTGCAGCCTTAGTCTGTCCCTGGCAGTGGCTCCTGCGTACCACACGGTTATGGAGGTGGTGAGGATGGACTCGATGATGGCTGTGTAGAACTGCACTAACATCTTGGTGGGTAGCTTGAGCTTCCTCAGCTGCCGCAGGAAGAACATCCTCTGCTGGGCTTTTTTGATGAGTGAGCTGATGGTCAGCTCCCATTTGAGGTCCCTGGTGATGGTAGTGCCTAGGAAGCGGAAGGAATCAGCAGTGGTGATGGGAGAGCCTGAGAGGGTGAGGGGGGGCAGAGGAGTAGTGACTTTCCTGAAGTCTACAATCATCTCCACTGTCTTCAGAGCGTTCAGCTGCAGGTTGTTATTGCTGCACCAGGACGCCAGCTGGGCCACCTCTCTCCTGTAGGCGGACTCGTCGCCGTTGGAGATGAGCCCGATGAGGGTGGTGTCGTCCGCAAACTTGATCAACTTGACAGACTGGTGGCTGGAGGTGCAGGAGTTGGTGTAAAGGGAGAAGAGTAGGGGGGAAAGTACACAGCCCTGGGGTGATCCGGTGCTGATGCTAGTATAGTCTGAGACAGTCTTTCCCAGCCGCACATGCTGCCTCCAGTCCGTCAGGAAGTCGATGATCCACCTGCAGAGGGAGTCAGGCACGTTGAGCAGGGACAGCTTGTCCCGGAGCAGAGCGGGGCGGATGGTGTTGAATGCGGAGCTGAAGTCCACAAACAGGATCCTGGCGTAGGTTCCCGGGGAGTCCAGGTGCTGCAGGATGGAGTGGAGGGCCAGGTTGACTGCATCGTCTACAGACCTGTTGGCTCGGTAGGCAAACTTTGCTGTGGAGCTCAGGTGCATCCTGTTTTCACTGATCATCCTTGAGCTGTTTCTACAACTTAATTGGAGTCCACCTGTGGTAAATTCAGTTGATTGGACATGATTTGGAAAGGCACACACCTGTCTATATAAGGTTCCACAGTTGACAGTGCATGTCAGAGCACAAACCAAGCATGAAGTCAAAGGAATTGTCTGTAGACCTCCGAGACAGGATTGTCTCAAGGCACAAATCTGGGGAAGGGTACCGAAAAATTTCTGCTGCTTTGACGGTTCAACACAGAAACTCGTAGCTTAAAACAGAAGACTCGTCAGTTAGAAAGAAAATGGCGCTCCACTAATTTAGATGAAATCTACAGTGGGGAAAAAAAGTATTTAGTCAGCCACCAATTGTGCAAGTTCTCCCACTTAAAAGATGAGAGAGGTCTCCAATTTTCATCATAGGTATACCTCAACTATGAGAGACAAAATGAGAAAAAAAAATCCAGAAAATCACATTGAAGGATTTTTAATGAATTAATTGGTAAATTCCTCGGTAAAATAAGTATTTGGTCACTTACAAACAAGCAAGATTTCTGGCTCTCACAGACCTGTAACTTCTTCTTTAAGAGGCTCCTCTTAAAAATATCAGCGACCAGATCATTTTCCTCTCCCCTGTCAACCATTGTGGGTGGAAAAACAGCTATTATATTTAAACAGATACATTATATTGTAGCTGCTTAAGCAACACCTTGCACTGGTGTTTTGCTAGCTAGGATCCTCTGCATTGTGGGTGGAGTTTAACCATCCAATCAAAAGACATGAAAATGTTGACGTTCTTGGATGCCTTCTATGCGTACCCCTGGACGTACAGAAGACATCTGATTGGTTAAAGCAACAGGATAAATTTAACAGTTAATTTAACCTACAGAGCGCACTGTAATTCCTGAAGGCCCAAGGCAGATTTGCTTGACCCTGGCAACAGATGGCTGAAATATGATTGGGCAAAAAACTCTAACATGCATTACACTGCTGGAAGGAGTGCAACCAAGAGAAAAACTACAAAATGAAGAGAATAGACTACTGAGAATAATTTAATACATCCTCATGGAACAAATATAAGAATGTAGGTTGTAAATGTAATTCTGATATTGCTTAGGCCAGCAGAGAAGGCTTTGCTGGGTCCACCACTGCCAAAGACCATATAAATATGGTACTTCTTGTCTGGTAGTGTGGTGCTCAGCATAATAGAATGGAGGATGGAAAGTTGGTTACTCCGTGTGCTCGTCCCAAGCCTAGATAAATGGGCAGGGTTGCATCAGGAAGGGCATCTGGCATTTAAAAAAAAATCCTCGCCAAATCAACATGTGGATTGTGCTGTGGCAACCCCTGAAAGGGAGCAGCCGAAATAAGATTAAGTCAGAAGATTATTTACATTTTTTTTCTTGTTTTCAGAAGAGATTTAAAATTGATTGAGGTGGCGCGGTGGAGGAGTGGTTAGCACTGCGGCAGCACAGCAACTCACCCTTAGCGGGGGTATCCTGGGTTCGATCCCAGCCGCCGACCAACAGTGATCTGTGTGGAGTTTGCATGTTCTCCCCGTGTCTGCGTGGGTTTACTCCGGGATTTCTCCGGTTTCCTCCCACATGCCAAAAACATGCAAGTTAGGTTAACTGGCATCAAAACTGGGGATTCTAAATTGTCCTTAGGTATGACTGTGAGAGTGAAAGGTTGTCTGTCTCTCTGTGTTGGCCCTGCGATGGACTGGCGATCTGTCCAGGGTGTACCCTGCCTTTTGCCCAAAGGTGCTGGGATAGGCTCCAGCCCCCCACGACCCGAAAAGGATTAAGCGGAAGAAGATGAATGAATGAGTTTAAAATTGACAAAGGGTAAACCAATTAGATTTTCAAGGTGATCTGCATCACTGACCATGTTTACATGGACACAAGTAACTGGATTAAAAGCTTGATTGGAATAAAAATGCTTCATGTAAACATGCCAATCTGAATATTCTGACCTGATCACGCTCATTCGGATCAAAATTTCATTCCGATTGAGATGGGTGGGTTATGCCGATTGTTATTCCGATTGGTGTGCATGAAAGCACTTATTCCGAAGGTTGGGCAGAAAATATGTTTATTGCGCATGTCTGTACATCAGCTACACGTCGATGTGACGTATTTCCGCCTTTACAGCAGCTAGCGGAAGACATAGTGGGAGTAAAACAAAACTGGTCTGTATCATCCTGCTGTCTGCATCTGTTCGTCATATGCAGAAGTATGTACTTGTAGCTTCATTACGGAGAACAGCAGAAGCAAAAGTACAGTCTGAATAACACAATACAGGTCCATTTCAAAAAGAGAAAGACATGAAGCGGGGCTTGCTAACACCGGAAGTTGCTTCTTCTTCTATTTTCAGAATGTCAAAATGCGCATGTCAGAATTATTTATTCCGTTCAAACGTGTGACACATGGAAGCGCACGTCCTAATCGGATCAGCTTTTTCAGGATCCATGTAAACAGTAAAGTTCTGATCTGAATTGTAATCAGATGGAAGAAATTTTGCCCTTGTAACCATGGCTACTGTCAGCTTTCAGGAATTAAAAAAAAAAAAAAAAAAAGATTTCACTGGGGGAATTATCTAGTGCCTAGTTGAAAATTTTGATGGCTACCAGCAGAAAGCAGTGTCTGCTGACAGCTCAAGCTGTTGGGAGAACTTAACATATAAGGGAGAAAATTAACTGCCTTGGCGTTGGTTTGCTCTTGGTGCTTTTCTAGTTTGTTTCATACTAGTTTCACTTTTGCTTTCATTTTCAGTCAGTCACTGATGTAGTTTTCACTGCTTTCTGAAGTATGGAGGTGTTTCTGTGGTTCTAGTCATGCTGTTGTTGGTGATGGGGAGGTGGTGTTCAGTCAAGTTCAAAATGAAAGGTGTCATACTCTGTGGTTAAGGGAGGTGACTGTAGCTCTTTCCATCAAACAAACTACCACCATGTCAAAGCTGACTGAAGGTGTTCACACTTTTTGCATGTTTTTAGTTGAGCACAACAAGCTTGCAGTATTTAGCAAAGGTAAATCGCTCTGGTATGGTAGCTGCTTTAAGAGGACAAGCAAAAATGACACACCAGGAGAAAGCAGCATTTAAGAGTTTAAATTAGGGATGTTAATGATTAATTGACTTTCAGTTAATTGTTGATAAGAATTTAGTCAACTAAATTAAATTACTTGTCAATTAATTGATAATTCAGCAGTCCTTTTCATTGGGAGCTTATTTTATGAAATGTAGTGGCTTTGCCATCCAGACGGGGGGCCCATGCGATCACCCACTGCTGCAATTTCAACCAAAAAAGCAGAAGACGCTAAGCTCCCAAAGGGCTTGCGCTGTACAGTGCAAAAAAACTCTCCGGGTTACGTCGGAGAGCCACAAGTTCCAATGTCCATCCGCCTACTTCAAATCAACAGGACGGAGAAACAGACTGCAGCAGGCTACATGAGCACAAAAATTAATCTCCGTTAGACGGGAAAGCAGACCAGACTCAAGTCACCACTGAGGTAACAGACAACAGAGGGAGCCCAGATCGTACTGGGTTTGCACTGATTGCCAGGGTACTGTGATGATGTTTAACATGCAATAGATGAAGCAACTTACAATTTATTTTCCTGTTAAAACAGTCTACCAGTGCATCTCAGTAAATTAGAACGTGAAAGTTTTTTTAAAATGTAATTAAAAAGATAAATTTTATGATATTGGTAAATAAAAAATCATGACATTTGTAATTTACTGAGATGTACCAGGACATAGTACACCCTATACAGCGCAAAATTTGTTAAACTATAAAAAATGCCATTGTCTGTAGTAAAAAAAAAATGCAAATGGTACAATAAATCATTGAGGAATATGATGTTTGTGTTTTATTCAGTATATGGGAAAAAAAGCAACTTTATATATGTTAAAGATAGACCATATTGTACTGAGTGAAATTCATATTCTCAGGAAAAATGCTGCTCATCGATTAATCGTTAATTGATCGATAAGGCAAATTAATTAATGAATTAATTGATAACGTGCATCCCTTGTTTTGACTAAAAAAATATCTGTTGCACGCAGAAGAGACTCGGACACAGTGTTGCTGTTAAATTAGACTGCAGTTATTCCTGATTACAAGCTGTTTCTCTGTTCAAGGTTTTTTTCACAGCATTGGCACTAGTTTTTACAGACCATTGTCCACTACGATATAATGGATGGTCACAGTAAAGCGACAGAATGTTTTCTGAATAAGCTAGAACTTATTCAACTTTATGGAGAGCTGAGTCAAAAAGAGACAGAATTAGGGCTGGGCAGTTTGACCTTAAATACGCATCATGCTTATTTGAATCTTTCATGTTGGTTTCGCTCCCCCTCCCCTCCCTTATAGTTCACTGACAAGGAGATTAAGCAATAGGTATTACATAAGAGTGTGGTGTTAATGAATATACGTATCACAGCCGTGATTAAGCAGTAAATGAGCATAATATAATAATTTCACACACGTAACTATATTGAATATTGTCCAGTGCAGAAGTCAAGGTTGGCGTTACAGAGGAAGATGCAAGGGATAGGGTGAGATGGAGGCAGATGATCTGCTGTGGCGACCCCTAAAAGGGGCAGCCAAAAGAAGAAGAAGTTTGTTGGGTTCCTAAACTGCTATGTTGGCAGCTCGGGTTGTTAATTTGTTTAACACACTTACTCAGTATTGGCAATAATCGCCTACTAATAGAATAGGCTTTATTGTCATTGTGCAGTTGTAAAGTACAACGAAATTGTGTGAATGTGTTAATATCAGTTTTTCACTGAAATAACTAATCTGAAATCTTGATGGCTGTGGCCAGGAAATCAACTATATTAAGAAATTTTAGATGTCACATTTGTTTATTGTTTAATTTCTTAACAGTATCAAATTATCGTAAATGGCCCTACTGTAAAATACACAATGGTGACATAGACACTACACAGTACTTGTTATAGAGGAATTGAGAAATTTTCTTAAACGTGAGATCATCATCATCATCATCATCATAGCAGTCTGTCAGGGGTGACTGTTTCATTTAGGTCTGATCAGATTCCTCCACGCAGTTCTGTCATTCAAGGCTGATTAAAACCATGATGCCACACATAATCAACTCATAACATTCATGCAGGTAAGGATTTCATCACTTCTGTATTTACCTATAACTAATAGCTAAACAATGAGGCCCATTAGTTGAATTTTCTTTTAAAGAGTTTGTCAGCCAATCAAGCAAGACAGGTATTCGATGATTTGTTTATGTCAGTAGAATTAAACGGCCTTCTGCTCTTCTTGCAGGCTGAAATCTGTCTGTGAGCTCAGTGCTAATATTTCCACAGCCATTCCTAAAATGGAGTGGCAGGGTGGGTTTAAAGATGAAAAACTGGCTCGCAATGCTCAAGGTTGAGGCCCACTCTACACTCCTTTCTACAGCATAAATGAAGGAGTAGGGAGAGAAAGCAAGCTAGAGCGAGAGAGTGAGGTGACTGAGTTCATGTTCAGCATTGGCAGCGAGCCAACGTCTCGCCTGTGGGTGTCTGTAGCAGTGCCAGTGCATGTGTTTAGCCTGTCGTCTGGAATGCCCCCTTCGGCTCAGAGTGGAGAGCTTTCTTGTTGTGTTGGCTCTGTCATCTTGATTGAGGCTTTTTTGTCCTCTGCCGATCCTGTGACTACTTTCAAACTTGTTTTCTCTCCTCTCAAGGGAATCTCTCTGGACCGGACAGTCATCCAAGAGATGTTTCTAAGTAGGCAGGCTTATCTCACCCTCTTAATCTCTTTTAGCTCTGAGAATATTACACACTCTGTCAATATAGATATATTTTTTTATATCCCATCAGCAGAAAGTTCTTTTGAAGGACGTTGATTTGTGTAGTCTGTTTGTTCTCGTCTGTATGACCAAACAATGAGTTTGCGCTGGGTTCATATTTAAAGCCAAAGTTTAGACTATGAGATACAAAGGCCCAGTCTCTAGCTGGTGTGAGACTCCCAGTAGTCAGTGTTTTCCCATCTTGTGGCCTCTATGAGTCTGTGTTTACAGAGCTCCTCTGTTTCTTACAGCCTGAGCCATGTTCAGCCTTTCGCAATGGAGCCCTTTGCATAACTGAAATCAAGTGACACTTTGTGTTTGTGACTGTCGAACAGGAAGGAAGGGTAGATAATGCCCCTCTTTGTGCTGGGGGAAAAAAAAAAAAGTCAAAACACAGACAATGGATACTGGCACACTAGTACTCCACCACATTTATACTATGTAGTCTTTCACAAGTTATGCTGTGTAGTAGGGATGTTAATGATTAATTGACTTTTGATTAATTGTCGATAAGAATTAGTCTATTAAATTAAATTAGTTGTCAATTAATTGACAACTCGGCATTCCTTTTCAATGGGAGCTTATTTTATGAAATGTTGTGTCTTCACCGTCTAGACGGGGGCGCATACGGTCACCCACTGCCGCATTTTAACCAAAAAAGCAGTAGAAGAAGCTAAGTCCTTCCAGGTTATGTTGGAGAGGCACAAGTTCCAATGTCCACCCATCAAATCAACATGATGGAGAAAGGGACTGCAGCAGGCTACATGAGTGAAAAAACCTATTCCCAGTGCCTCCCTTCAACCCGCCGCTAGACGGAAAAGCAGACTGGACTCAAGTTCCTACTGAGGTAACGGACAGAGAGAACCCAAATTTGTTCTGGGTTTGCCTGGATTGCAGGGGTACTGTGATAATGTTTAAAGGTGCACTCCAGCGGCTCTAAAACCACCTCAAAAACAAATGTGTATTGGCCAAAATAGTATAGTGTGGCTTTTCCCCACAAAAAAAAAAAACAAAACAAAAAAAAAACTTGCCTGAGAATTGCTTGGAAAGAGATTTTAAATCTTTCACCTACTTAATTCTAATGAGCGGCCTGCAGGGCTTGCACGTGATTGGTTGCTGCGCTCCCGACCTGCAGGTCTTGCATGTGATTGGTCGCCAGGACTCCTGGTGGGTGGGCTGCTAGTCTGTTTAAGAAGCTTGGGGATGTTAAAGTTTTGCCTATATCTTCAAAAGTAAAAAGTGAAACATTTTTCTGAAAACGGTCGAAGCGAGAGATAAATGTGTATTTACCAAATATTTGTTTACTTTTTTATCAACAACCAGTCCCCCGTCTGCCTGCAACTGAGCGGGGAGGGGGGGTGCGATTTGAATTTGGCTGCTCCCAGCTCACAGTGTGGTGCCTGTCCGCTGAGACCGTGGTCTGGCACTGCCACATTCAAATCGGGCCCCTTCCCCCCGCCTCTCTCCGCTCTCTCTCTGTTGCTACCCCTGCACATGATTGATCGCCTCATCCTCCACTGCTTTGCTGTGCAAAACGGACACCTTCATCCTCCTCTGCCTCAATCCTGCTGCTCCTTGGCTCCTCCCTCTTTCCCCGAGGTAGCCAAGAGTATCCATCTGATTGGTTAATGTTATAACCAATCAAGCTAAGCAGGAATACTGACGTAGCTAGAAACACAATGTCCAAATCTGCCTTTTTTGGGGGGTGGGGGTGGAGCTTAAGCAGACATTAACAGCAGAAAAATACATACTTGGGAGTTTGGAATGATTTTGCTTTTGATATGCCTTGTAAATCACAAGAAACATGTTAGACATGTTAACAGAAAAATCTTGATTTTTGCCGGAGTGTCACTTTAACATGCAACAGATGAAGCAACTCACAATTTATTTTCCTGTTAAAAAAGTCTACCAGTGCATCTCAGTAAATTAGAACGTGAAAGTTTTTTTTTTAAATATAACTAAAAAAGATAAATGTTATGATATTGGTAGTAGTTTTTAAAATAAATAAAAAATCATGGCATTTGTAATTTACTGAGCTGTACCAGCACATTTACTATTTATTGTCATTTTTGAATCTATCTTACATACTCACTCTTTTAGTATTGCTATCTTTTATTTATGTATGTATATACATTTTAGTGCACCTACTGCGACATGCTCTCCTGTGAAATTGTATGATGATCTGCACCAAATACTTATGAGTGTGTTTCCCTGTGGTTTAGGTTCTTTTTAAAGTTTTATTTTATTTGTATGTATGTGTTCCTTGTTGCTGCTGCAAACGGAATTGTCCTTATGGGACACCAAATAAAGTGAATCTGAACCTGATAGTACACACTATACAGTGCAAAATTTGTTAAAGTACAAAAAATGCCATTGTAGTAAAAAAAAATGCAAATGGTACGATAAATCATCAAGGAATATAATGTTCATGTTCTGTTCAGTATATCAAAAACAACTTTTTATTTGTTAAAGATAGGCCGTATTGTACTGAGGGAAATTCAGATTCTCAGGAAAAACGCTGCTTATCAATTAATTGAATAAGGTGAATCAATTATCAATTAATGGTAAATGGCATTCACTTAATTAAATCACCCTTTATTGTCATTCAACCATACAACCAATCATGTACAGTAGAACGAAATTGTGCTTTATCCTATCTACAGTGTAAATAACACACACCCCATAGTAGAATCAGAAGGGCCGCTGCCATGCAAGGCGCCGCCACAGATTTTCCTCCTCCATTCCATTATTGCTGAGCACCAAGCTGGACGGCTGGACTTTTGTCATCTGTAGATGACCAAAGCACTTTACAGAGCCTGCTATCTACCCATTCACCCACACATTCGCACACTCATGGCGGCAGAGCTGCCATGCACAGGCTCTCAGCTACATATTGCTATAAAAGGTTCTGTTTTATTACCAGCTGCAGGGATTTTTACCAAATGTATCCTGAATGGGAATCTTTTTTGTATAGACACTACTCACAAAAAGTTAGGGATATTTGGTGTTGGGGTGAAATTTATGGAAAATCTAAAAAGTTCATGCTATAGTGATGTTATATCATGAAAGTAGGGCATTTGGCAGTGCAGTGGCACAGTGGTTAGCACTGTGGCAGCACAGCAACTCACCCTTGGCCATGGGATCCCGGGTTCAATCCCACCCCCTGACCAACGGTGATCTGTGTGGAGTTTTTTTTTTTTTTTTTTTTGTTACTTATTTGTACCCGTAGGTAGATTTGGTTTGCAGTCTGGTGACAAGCCACCGGCTGCTGGTCGCTGCGTGCGCGAGCGCCCTAAACCTACATGTTTTTGGTATGCGGGAGGAAACCGGAGAAATCCCGGAGTAAACCCACGCAACACGGGGAGAACGTGCAAACTCCACACAGCTCACTGTTGGTTGGGGGCTGGGATCGAACCCACGATCTCATGATCCCCGCGATCCCCCGGCCGAGGGTTAAAACTGTGCTGCCACAGTGCTAAACCACTGCGCCACCGTGCATGAGTTTGCATGTTCTCCCTGTGTCTGCGTGGGTTTGCTCTGGGATTTCTCTGGTTTCCTCCCACAGGCCAAAAATATGCAGGTTAGGTTAATTGGAGACTCTAAAAGTGGCCCTAGGTGTGAATGTGTGTTTGAATGGTGAAGGGAATGGCGCCATACCATGACTGCTTCATCCATCCAGGTGGATGCCCTGAATTTCCTCTGGGGATCAATAAAGTATAAAAAATAAAAAAATTACAGCAGGGAAAATAAGTATTACACGTCAACATTTTTCTCATTAACCCCTTATTCTTTGAGCCCATTTCTCCTTTGAAGCGCCTGAAAAACATACCCAAACTAAACTGAAAGCTACTCTTCAGCCCCTTGCACTATCTTCATGGGGTTGGTCTCATTCAAAAGAAAACACTCTTAATTTTTTTTAGCAAAACAGAATCCCTCTTAAGTGCTTCAGCCACTGAGTAACAGTGATCTAAACATACTAAATTTGAAGAAATAAAGGTTCGCCTGGGTGTTTTTTTTTTTTTTTTTTAGATACAGATGTCTGAAAATAACATACAGCTGTTATGTACTGGCTGGAAAACACAATAGGAATGTAGAACCAAGTGTTATGAAGTTCAGGTAAAAAATTTGGTAACAATATGACAAGAAATTAATTTATTACACATCTTTTTGTCAGGCGTCTTCATGCGTGTTAACATTGTGCCAAACTGTGCCATGCCCCCCCCCCCCCCCCCCCGTGATTCTTCAGCTAACGACCGGGTGAAGTAATTAATTTCTTCGATGTTGCGTGTTAATTTTAGCCATTTTTCAAAAAGGTGAGTGATGTCACAACGCTTCTTTCTTGGATTCACGGACTGGTTTATGCTCGTTTTACGCACCCGCATTATGCACACGCTGTCACGGAGCAGCGAAGCTGAATGGGCCCCTTGTGAGGTATCCCTGAATTCAAAAATTAGTTGGCTAAGCCACACGCCCATCCTTTGCTTACTCTGATATAACTGGCTTGTTGTGTTCCCGTTAGCTATGAGGATGGACCTTCATGGACCTTTATTGGTCATTGGGTTTCCACAGCTGTCAATCACAAAATGGAGGCTCTATTGGGTCAAATGAGCTGTCAGTCTCTCCTGGGCATGACCCATCCTAACCCAGATGGGGGGGATTCTTTTCTGGTTCAACCTCCCGGCAGTGATGTGTTTCTAGCTTACAAAGTTTACCGTTTTCGGCTGATTTTCAGCAGTTTTATGGTCTATTTATGGTCAGTTTTCCCCATCGTCATCAAGATGGACAATAAATCTTACTCAAATGGATATATTGGACCCTTTGCAATAAAAATGGACCGTATTTGTGGACCAATCACTGATTCTGGGACGGCAACAAGCTACTTTCACCGTCACTCGTTCAAGCTCCTGCTAATGTTACCTGGTGAAAAGTTATATTTCAATTCAGTGTTATCATTTTTCCAAAATCTGTTTTAATAACTAAATAGATGAAATTCTAAGCTTTCAAATGATGTAAGGCATGACTGCCTTCTATAAGCATGTTTAACACAATTCACTATGACGTAGCTGAGATTTAAAAAAAAACCCCAAAACATTTAAATCTGCCCGGCTTCGGTATCCGGAACATATTTCTAATGGAGCCATTGACCTGAGATTTTCACCAGATATCAGTAACAACCCAAGCAGTCCATATATAGAAAGAAATAAAGGCAACTGTGTTCACAAAACAAGTTATATTTAAAAAGTGGAATGACATGGGGAATAAGTATTGAACACATGAAGAAAAAGAGGTGCAAAAAGACAGAAAGCCAAGCAACCAGCTGAAATCCATCAGAATTTAGGAGGCCATCCCATCCTCCATCAGTGCAAATTAATTTCAGCTGGTTAAGTCCTGACTGATAGTCTTTACGGTGGCGGAGTGGTTAGCACTGCGGCAGCACAGCAACTCCCCCTTGGCCGGGGGATCCTGGGTTTGATCCCAGCCCCTGACCAACAGTGATCTGTGTGGAGTTTGCATGTTCTCCCTGTGTCTGCGTGGGTTTACTCCGGGATTTCTCCGGTTTCCTCCCACATGCCAAAAACATGCATGTTAGGTTAATTGGCATCAAACTGGGGATTCTAAATTGTCCTTAGGTATGACTGTGAGAGTGAATGGTTGTCTGTCTCTCTGTGTTGGCCCTGCGATGGACTGACGATCTGTCCAGAGTGTACCCTGCCTCTCGCCCAAAGATGCTGGGATAGGCTCCAGCCCCCCCGCGACCCGAAAAGGATTAAGCAGAAGAAGATGGATAGATGGATGGATGGTTAAGTCCTGACTGATAGTCTTTAAAAAGGTCTGGAATATCAGATTGTCACACCACAAAGAACTCATGATGGGTAGAACCAAAGAGCTCTCTAGAGACCTTTGTGTTATGTCCACAAACCTGGGAATGACCATGGACGAGTGAGCTGTTCTGGAACTGAACTTTATTACATGATGCTGGTTAACATACAGTGCATGGCAATGAGCACACGGCTCCTAACTGTGCCTATCTGGAGAGATTCGGCAAAGAGAGCATAAAATGTCCAGCTCCTCCCTTATGTATGTTGTTGTGATGATGGTGCCAGCCGGCTATGTCATCACGCCCCTCTCTGTTACAAAATCCCCTTTATAACATTCACACAGAACACTTTTACCAATTGTAACCCTCCCCAATTTGGTATAAACAACAATAATTAACACTGCTAACTAGGGTTAGTGGGTGGACCGCCGCTCAACCCAATGTAGCTGAGTGGATTATTCTATCACTCATTTTGCCAGCCACACTCCTGTCAAAACAGTCACTTTTATTTCTAACGGTCTTCCATGGGGAAGGCAGTTCTGCTGGAGGGGCCTTGTAGCAGGCCCGCAGTGGACGCACCCCTGCAGATGCTGTGTCCCCTGGACCGGAATCAATCTTCATAATGCTGCGGCCTGGGTCCCGTGCTGCACCATCTGACTCCTGTGAAGCCTTGCCGTCTGGAGCAGCCACTCAAATGCGCCAGAGATGGTTTGTGTGCCATACCGAACCATCCGTCAATCTGAAGCACGCTGGTCCCAGCTGCGCCACGTTCCTCAAGGCCTTCCGCGGTCTCATAGAAGGTGACTTTACTGGCCGCAGACCCGGTTGCTCATCCATGCGTACTCGCACCCAGTCCATCACTTGAAGAGGTGCTTTGCTCGGTCTCCCATGCCCTTGAGATCGCGGTGGCGCAACGTTTACCTCCACCGTTATCGTGTTGGTTACAGACCCTTCACCCAATGCCCCCGCAGCAGTCCCTGGAGGCCAAAGCTGGTCGTGGGTCCTGAAGACGTCCGGCATCTCACCTGTGTCGCTTACCGTTACGGACCTTTCACCCGTTGGCTCAGCCTTGGCTTCCATAAACTGGTCCTGAGTGAGGATACTGAAGTGGTCTGGTTCCTCTTCGTCTTTGCCTGATGTATGCAGTTGTGCTGTGCCATCATCATTGCAGATAACAGTCGTACCAAGGCGTTTTGTTTTGGGGTTTTCTGTGTACGTGGGCTCCCTCTCCTACAATTCCACAGTGGCCCCCGTAGACTCCTGCTGAGCGAGGATCTGAGGTGAGTCTAGCTGCTGCCCCCCCCTCCCCCTTCCGGGGCAGTGCTCCTCCTGTGTACACGGGACAGTTGGTTTCTTGTCAGCATCGCCCTTTTCAGTCTTGTTCCACACTGCATCACCATCACTGGGGTGTGTTGTGTCCCAGCCACCGTGGTCCGTCAAACTGAGTCCATTACTGTCGCGGATGGAGAAGCCCAGTTGGTGAAAAAGGTCACATTGTGGAGGGAGGAATAATCAGGCCAAGCATTCCAAGCAGACAAACTTTATTCACTCTCTTACATCTCTCAGAATCAGAAAACATTGACCTCATGTTGCAGGGCCTCTCCTTTATATTACAACCTCACACCCCCTGCTGCCTGAGGTCTTGCATCACAGTTCATTCTTGCATCACAATTCCTATTGTCCCCCAGCCGCTTAATCCCCATGCTCTTCCGGCCAAGGAATTTACTGCCTCTTCCTTCCTTCCAGTCTGAGATGAATACCACATCATGGGTCCCCCATAACATGCTAATATGTTGTCTCCATGCGTGGTCACTTGAAAAACAAAGTCAGTAACTACTCTTGACGTGCAGCGGACCATTAGCGTGATGGTCCCTTCATTGCCAACTCTGTAATCACCATACCCATACAGCTGGGTTTTTGCCAATTTTGTGGTTGGGGAAAAATTTCTTCATCGTAGCCCAATTTAACATCAACCTCATTGCAGCAGTATCAAGCAGGAGCAGCAAAGTAATGTTGTCCATTTCCACCATGCTGAATGCATACATCGCATTCTTGGGCCTTACCGTGTGGATGGTTATTGTGGGTGGGTGGTTTTGTTTGCCTGGTGGGCTTCACGGCGTTGGTGACCAGCAAACCTTGGCAAAATGATTAAATCTTCCACAATTCTTACAACGCTGTCCGCTTGCCGGGCAAAAACATGCTCTCTCATGGTGCATTGGAGAACCACAGTTACCACACGTCGCGCCTCTTGAAGCGGTCCTCCGGTCCACGGCACTCACCACAAACTCCTGCCGTGTCCCCATATTCCTCTATGCCCACTGCGTTGGTTATCGGTGACTCTCCTGGCTGTCGTTACTTTTGTTGCACACCTAGCTCTGATGCTAACCTACAGTATCTGCTGACTCAAGCTGGAACGCTAGCTCAATGATGTTAGCTAGCGTCATGTCGTTTGGCGCCATTAGCATCTTTGCCTGCAGCCGCGGGTTGTTCGTATGCTCGGCCAATTGGCCTCGCATTATTTTGTCTTCTAAAAGTCCAAATCTGCACATGCTAGCCAGATATCTTAGGTCTGCGATGAATTGCTGGGTTAACTCACCAATTCCCTGTCGCCGTTGGTGGAATCTGATATGCTGCACCAACACGTTATCTGATGTAGCAAAGTAGCTAGCTAACAGTTCCACAGCTTCACCAAACGAGTCTGCTGGTCCAAACGTATGGAAAAATTGTGTGACCCTCTATACCCAGGTTGTGGACCAGTAATGCCCGTTTCCGTCCTTTGTCCAATTTGCCCAAATCCAACGCTGCTACATACATCTCAAAAGCGTCGAGCCAACATGCCCATGGAACAGATGGCACACCGGGGTGCTCCAAAAACTGCTGTAGTGGCCTCACGCACACTTCCATGGTTCACTTTTTATCGCCAAATATTATGTCCTCAAACCTGGGAATGACCACGGACGAGTAAGCTGTGCTGGAACTGAACTTTACTATGTGATGCTGGTGAACATAGAGTGCATGGCAATGAGCACTCGACTCCTAACTGTGCCTATCTGGAGAGAGTCAGCAAAGAGAGCATAACATGGCTGGCTCCTCCCTTATGTATGTCGGCATGATGATGGTACCAGCCAGCTACGTCATCACGCCGCTCTGTTATAAATCCCCTTTTTAACACTTTGCAATCTTATTGTTGGAAAACATAATGATGGCATTGGTTACAGGGACATTTCTAAACTGCTGAATGTTCCAGGGAACACTGTCGGGAAGCGGAAGTGGAAAGAACATCATTTTACCATAAGCCGAGTACGACCAGGAGCTCTTCGCAAGATTTCTGACAGAGGAGTCAAAAAAATTATCAGAAGAGTTATCCAAGAGCCAAAGACCACTCGTGGAGAGCTCCAGAAAGACCTGGACTTAGCAGGTACTGCTGTTTTAAAGAAAACCGTAAGTAATGCACTCAGCTGACAGGCTCCATGCCCACTCACCTCGCAAGACTCCATTGCTGAAGAAAAAGCATGTTGAAGCTTGTTTAAAGTTTGTTGCACAACATGTGTTCAAGCCAGTAAAATACTGGGAGAATGTAGTCTGGTCAGATGAGACCAAAATTGAACTTTTTGGATGCCACAACACACACCATGTTTGGAGGAGAAATGGCACTGTATATCAGCCCAAAAACCCCATACCAATGGTGACGTTTGGAAGTGGGAGTATCATGGTGTGGGGGTGTTTTTCAGTACATGGTACAGGCATACAGGAAAGATGAATGGACAAATGTACAGAGACATCCTTGATAAGAACCTGCTGCCATGTGCCAAGATGCTGAAGATGAAACGAGGGTGGACATTTCAGCAAGACAATGATCCAAAACACACAGCCAAGGAAACTCCCAACTGGCCACAAAGAAGGAAAATAAAGCTGCTAGAATGGCCAAGTCAGTCACCTGACTTGAATCCAATCGAAAATCTGGAACGACCTAAATATCAGAGTTCATAGAAGACACCCACCGAGCTTACAAGATTTGAAGACAGTTTGTGTGGAAGATTGGGCTAAAATCACTCCTGAGCAATGTCTGCGCCTGGTTTCTCCATAGAGAAGGCATCTGGAAGCTGTGATTACCAACAAAAGCTTTTCTACTGAATATTAAATGAATTTCACCAAGCGTGTTCAATACTTATTCCCTGTGTCATTCCACTTTATTAAATATAACTTGTTTTGTAAACACAGTTACACTGATTTCTCTGTATGTATGGATTACTTGGGTTGTTACTGATATCTAGTGAAAATCTCAGGTCAGTGGCTCCATCAGAAATATGTTTAATGAGAAAAATGTTGACATGTTCAATACTTACTTTCCCCACTCTAAGTAGAAGAAACATGCAATGGTGATTTCCTCATCTCAAATAATTTATTGAAACAAAAGCCAACATCAATGGTGGGTATACCACAACAAAAAATGTCAGTGTCTCAATAACTTGTCATGTACCCTTGAGCATCAGTTACAGCTTGACGATGTCTCATGCTGTTCACAGCTCGACTTATTGTCTGCTGAGGCATGGCATTCCACACTTCTTGAAGGGTGGCCCTCAGGTCATTGGGGGTGCAGGGTTATGAACCCCTACATGGCGACTCAGTGATTCCATAGGTTTTCTATGGGATTCAGTTCTGGAGAAAGTGCGGGCCACTCTATTTGAGGTACCCCAGCCCTCCAGCAGCCGTTCCCTAATGATGTGACCTCGATTAGCTGGAGCATTGTCGTCCATGACGATGAAATCAGGCCTGTGTTGTTCAGGGTTTTCTCTGGTAACACTTCTGCGTGGCGGGCCGCTGTCCTTGAAGTTATGCCAACACGCTAAGAGGAAATATAAATGTGAGTAAAATAAATTAAGGAATGATACTGCATAAGCACACACACAAGCAATGCGTGTGACAGTCATCCGCACGTCGGAGATTGGAAGCGTGCCACCTGCGTGACCGTCAGTCGGCAAGCAGAGTGTCTCTCTAGTGTTGCTGTCCGAGAGAAGCATGAGCGTATTAAAATACTTTAAATGTGGAAAAGGCAGAAGAGGTATATATAAGCAGTGGAGGCATTTATCGTGGTTTTAACCCACTGGTAATAGGAACAATAATGAAGAGTCGCTTGGCTAGCAGGTGTGGTTAGGATTCATATGCAGGGAAACACAAGAGTGACTGAATCGCTGAGGATTTACTTCACCATCCACTACAATAATTAACTAATTTATGTTCATTATTATATACCTGACAAGTTAAGATGATCGAAATTCATGAAGTCAATGACTTTAATCCGTCAGCAGCCTTCAGACAAACTAAACGTTCCAGCATTTGGATTTCAATATAAGGGAGGTTTTGCATGCTGTCTGTTAATAAGGTAAGGAGTTCCTGGTAGCGGAAGGCGAAGGACAGAGCTGCGTGGAGGAATGTGATCAGACCTAAATGAAACAGTCATTGTTGCCCCCGACAGACTGCTACGATGATGATGATGATGATTGGTGAGGAGAGTTCTGAAAAAAACTATAAATATAGAGACATATTACAACAGAAAAAAACAAAATCTTTTGTAATTTAAGTTAATTTATTTTATTAAATATATTTTTTTTTTCTTTGAAATCAGAGTTAAATTACTGTTCTCTTCCGGCTCTGCAAAATTATGGTCAAAAGTGTAAACTGTATAAGGAAAAAAGTCAAAATTTTACCGCAATCTGTTTCAAATTTATAAAAAAAAAACAAAAAAACCTGGTAATTTTATAAAAAAATAGACAAAAACTAGCTTTAAAATAATCCACAAGTTTATAATAAAGCCTCAAATATACAAGAAAAGTAATAATTTTACAAGAAAAAATTACAGATAAGGAAAATGGTTGCAAATTTAGATAAATATACAGAGAAAAGTAGAAAATTATAAGAAAATTGTTATAAATTTTGGAGAAAAACCTCCAACCTTCAAGACTGAAGTTGTTATTTAAATTTTTAAGTGGGTGCTCTTTGTACCCTTAAAGCATCTAGAAATTTTTTGGTTGTCTACTTTTAACTATTATTTTCAAAACACTGCTTTTACCTGAGTAGAACTTCTTGGCTGCTATACCCACCTCTGATCATATAATTTAAGTATGCATGAGTAAATTACTATTATGAATGTTTTTTCCTCTTTCCTTTCCTACTCTTTCTCAGTGGAAAAAAGAAACACTAGAATAAAAATCCAAAAAAACACACATATTTTTGCCATTTATGTAAACCATGACAAGAAATCCTGCAGTACAAAAAGTGACACTTGGTATTTTCTAACCTGTTTGTATCCCTCCATAGACAGAGAGAGAACCTGAATTAGACAGGGCTCAGAGAGGGAAAGATGAGACAGACAAAATGAGCCAAGGTGAGGAAAGTGTTCAGGCAGAGGGTCCAAGAGAGGTGAGAGCAGAGAGGGAAGAGAAGGATGACACCAGTAAAAGGTCCAAACACAGGACATCTGGGTGGGACCACAACTGGCCCAGTATTCCAAGATTCAAGCCATGGTTGTACAGTACCTCATATGGTAAGTTGCATATGCAAAGTTACTGTGCATAATAAAAAAAGAAATGGTATAAAACTAACATATTCCGGTGACAATAGTGTCATGTGTTTTCTGGCCCCCTGGAAAAATGTTTCCACTGCGGCAAAATCTTTAAGCCAGAGGAAACACTGGTTGTTCATGCAGGGGCACAATGACTGGATTAATGGTAATACTCAGGTAGTATCGGCTTATCACTGTACCATTCACAAGGTGTAGGGCAGTTCTGTATTGACACACCTGCCCAGACTGTAATACCACGACCACCAAAGGCTCATCTAGTGACAACAGTGGCTGATGCATTGTGCTCTCCTTGACATCTCCAACATTGTTGACACCCATCATTTCTACTCAACGTGAATCGACTTTCATCAGAGAACAGCACTGAGGCCCACTGGCCACTTGTCCAGTGTAAATGCTCGCTGGCCCATGCAAGACAATGATGCCTGTGCCTGGTGGTGTGATCAGGTACCTTTGCAGGCCGTCTTAGCACGCAGACCACGCTGATGTAAATGGTTTTGAATGGTCTGACGTGACACTTGGGTGCCTCTTACCTCCCTTAAATGTGCCTGGAGTTGAGTGGCATTCATCATCCGGTTCCGCAAGGCATTGTTCACAATGAAGCGGTCATCAGCGTGGGATGTGGCCAAAGGACGTCCACTTCTATGCTTTTCTGTCATTCTTCCAGTCTCTCTTCATTTCTGTTGCAGCCTGCTAATGACATTCTGTGACACTCTAAGCTCAGTGGCCACTTCCCTCCGAGAACATCCTGTTTGAAGCCTTGCAATAGTGAGATACTGTTGATCAATTGTTAGGTGCCGTCTTGGTCTTGTGATGTCAAAATGTGAACAGCATGATTAAGAGGATTGTTTAAATACCAATTCTAATTGAACTAGAAAATTTATTGGTCGATTCATGGATCCTTGTTGTGAATTTGGCCATTAAGCACCTTGTTAGAAAGTAGCAAGTTATACAAAAAGTACTGAAACATTGAACAGTTAGACGTGTATTCAGAAGGTTAGAAAAGATCAAATTAAGTTCACCTGTAAAGGTAATCATACATTTTAGGTGCATCATGAAATTTTACCCGAAAGCCGAATATCCCTAACTTTTTGTGAGTAGTGTACAGTAGTGTGAAAAAGTGTTTGCCCACTTCCTGATTTCTCTTTCTTTTTTTGAATGTCACACAGAAGTTTCAGATTGTCAAACAAATTCAAATATTAGACAAAGAGCACAAGTAAACACAAAATGCAGTTTTTAAATGAAGGTGTTTATTATTAAGGGAAAAAAATCCAAACCTACATGGCCCTGTGGGAAAAAGAGATTGCCCCCTCAACCTAATAACTGGTTGGGCCACCCTTCGGAGCAACAACTGCAATCAAACGTTTGCGATAACTGGCAATGAGTCTTTTACAGCGCTGGGGAGGAATTTTGGTCCACTCATCTTTACAGAATTGTTATAATTCAGCCACGCTGGAGGGTTTTCGAGCATGAACCGCCTTTTTAAGGTCATGCCACAGCATCTCAATTGGATTCAAGTCAGGACTTTGACTCGGCCACTCCAAAGTCTTCATTTTGTTTTCCTTATGCCATTCAGAGGTGAAGTTGCTGGTGTGTTTTGGATCATTGTCCTGCTTTAGAACCCAAGTGCGCTTCAGCTTGAGGTCACGAACAAATGGCTGGACATTCTCCTTCAGGATTTTTTGGTAGACAGCAGAATTCTTGGTTCCATTTACCACAGCAAGTCCTCCAGCTCCTGAAGCAGCAAATCAGCCACAGACCATCACGCTACCACCACCATATTTTACTGTTGGTATGATGTTCCTCTTCTGAAATGCTATGTTACTTTAACGCCAGATGTAATGGGACACACACCTTCCAACATGTTCAACTTTTGTCTCGTCAATCCACAGAGTATTTTCCCCAAAGTCTTGGGGATCATCAAGATGTCTTCTGGCAAAACTGAGATGAGCCTTTATGGTCTTTTTGCCTAGCAGTGGTTTTCATCTTGGAACTCTGCCATGCAGACCATTTTTGCTCAGTCTCTTTCTTATGGTGGAACCATGAACACTGACCTTAACTGAGGCAAGTGAGGACTGCAGTTCTTTGGATGTTGTTGTGGGATCTTTTGTGACCTCTTGGATGAGTCGCCGCTGCGCTCTTGGGGTAATTTTGTTCGGCCAGTCACTCCTGGGAAGGTTCACCTCTGTTCCATGTTTTTGCCATTTGTGGATAATGGCTCTCACTGTGGTTCGCTGGAGTCCCAAAGCTTTAGAAATGGCTTTATAACCTTTTCCAGACTGCTAGATCTCAGTTACTTTGTTTCTAATTTGTTCCTGAATTTCTTTGGATCGCAGCATGATGTCTAGTTTTTGAGGATCTTTTGGTCTACTTCACTTTGTCAGGCAGGTCCTATTTAAGTGATTTCTTGATTGAGAACAGGTGTGGCAGTAATCAGGCCTGGGTGTGGCTCGAGAAATTGAACTCAGCTTTCCAAAGATGTGATAAAGCACAGTTAATTTATGTTTTAACAGGGAGGCAGTCACTTTTTCACACAGAGCCATGTAGGTTTGGATTATTTTTTTTTTACCCTTAATAATAAACACCTTCATTTAAAAACTGCATTTTGTCTTTACTTGTCATTTTTGTCTAACATTTAAATTTGTTTGATGATCTGAAACATTTAAGCGTGACAAACATACAATAAAGGAGAAATCAGGAAGGGGCAAACACTTTTTCACACCATTGTATATATTTTTTGAGAAAAACTGTTCATACAAATAAACTTTACTTGGGCGGCTCGCCCAGGTATTCCAACAGCTGCCCTCCTCACTGCACTGTGTTTTGCTGCCAGGGAAGTGTTTCATTTCAACACCACAGACTTATTTGCAAACATTTGACACATATTATTGTATAGGATTTGAGTGATTCTTCTTCTTTTAGATTTGATTGGCAGTTGCCAACCAGCCTACAGGTGCATTATCACCACTGACTTGATTATCATCACTCTATATCTTTGTATAAGGAGTTCTGACCAACTTATGTGTGAAAAAATTATCCGTCCTTGGACTGTGTCCGAGGGCGTGGACAAAAACAGACTTTCATTTGAAACAATAAAAAAAAAATCATTGATATTGGAAAATTGATAATATACAGGTACATCTCAGAAAATTAGAATATCATGAAAAAATTCAATATTTTTTGTGTAATTTTTCATTACACAGAGAATGATATATTTAAAGTGTTTATTTTAATTTTGATGATTATGGCTTATAGCCCATGAAAACCCCGAATTCAATTTCTCAAAAAATTAGATTACATAAAATTAATTTTAAAAAATAGTTTTTTAATAGAAATGTTGGCCGACTGAAAAGTATGTTCATGTATACACTCAATACTTGGTCTGGCCAAATTTTGGATTAATTATTGTGTCAATGCGGTGTGGCATGAAGGTGCTCAGCCTGTGGCACTGCTGAGGTGTTATGAAGGTCCAGGTTGCTTTGATAACGACCTTCAGGTCGTCTGCATTGTTGGGTCTGGTGTCTCTCATCTTCCTCTTAACAATACTCCATAGATTCCCTATGAGGTTTAGGTCAGGAGAGTTTGCTGGCCAATCAAACGCAGTGATGCCATGGTCATTAAACCAGGTTTTGATACTTTTGGCAGTGTGTGTGTGGGGGGGTGCCAAGTCCTGCTGGAAAATGAAATCAGCTTCTCCATAAAGCTTGTCGGCAGAGGGAAGCATGAAGTGCTCTAAAATTTCCTGGTAAGACGACTGCAGTGATTTTGGTCTTGATAAAACACAGTGAACAAACACCAGCAGATGACCTCTGTTCAGATCGAAGTAAATTTTGCGTTTCATTTGGAAATCAAAGTCCCAGAGTCTGGAGAAAGAGTGGAGAGGCACAGAGTCTAGGTTGCTTGAGGTTTAGTGTGACATTTCCACAGTCAGTGATGATTTGAGGAACCACATCATCAGCTGGTGTTGGTCCACTGTGTTTTATCAAGACCAAAGTCAGCGCAGTCGTCTGCCAGGAAATTTTAGAGCACTTCATGCTTCCCTCTGCTGACAAGCTTTATGGAGAAGCTGATTTCATTTTCCAGCAGGACTTGGCAATGTAATACTTGGCAAAATAATTTCTGTTGATCAAGAGGCTTGATAAACAGAAATGAGAACTAATGGTAGATGGAAAAAAGTGGTTAAAATACAATTAAAAGCAAAATCCTCAGGAGAGGGAGGAGAGCAAACCACACGGACAGACAGCAATACAGGAAGTGACGATACATTACCACAAGTGACGTGTCCCCACGTGTCCCCCAACATGTGGGGGACATGTGGGGATATGTGTCAAAACACATGACACTATTGTAACCAGAATATGTTAATTTTACACTATTTCTTTTTTTTTTTTTAATTTTGCACAGTAACTGTGCATATGGAACTTACCATTTGAAGTATTGTACAACCGAGGCTTGAATGTTGGAATATTGGGCCAGTTGGGGACCCACCCAGACGTCCTGTATTTGGACTTTTTAGTGGTGTCATCCTTCTCTCCTTCTTCTGCTCTCACCTGTCCTGGACCCTCTGCCTCAACACTTTCATCTCCTTGGCTCCTCTTTTCTGTCTCATCTTGCCCTCTCTGAGCCCTGTCTAGTTCAGGTTCTCTCTCTGTCTATGATGGTATACCAACAGGTTAGAAAGTATCAATTGTCATGTTTTTTCCTGCAGGATTTTTTTTTTTTTTTTTTTTTTTTGTCATGGTTGACATAAATGACAAAAATGTGTATTTTTTTTGTATTTTCTAGTGTTTCTGTGTTTCCCATTGATGGAGTAGGGAAGCGAAGGAAAAACACATTCATAATAGGGATTTACTCATGCATACTTACTTATATGATCAGAGGTAGGTATGGTAGCCAGAAATTCTACTCATGTCAAAGCAGTGTTTTGAAATTAATAACTAAAAGTAGACAACCAAAACTTTCTAGTTGAGTTAAGCGTACAAAGAGCACCCACTTAAAACTTGAGTAATGACTTCAGTCTTGAAGGTTTGAAGTTTTTCTCCAAAATTTACAACAATTTTCTTATAGTTTTCTACTTTTCTCAGTAAATTTATCTAAATTTGAAACCTTTTTCCTCAGATTTGTAATTTATTCTTGTAAAATTGACTTTTCTTGTACATTTGAGGCTTTCTTATAAATTTGTGGATTATTTTATGGCTAACTTTTTATCTATTTTTTAAAATAAAATTACTGTTTTTTTTGTTTTTTTTTTTAATAAATTTGAAACAGACTGTGGTAATTTTTTTTTTAACTTTTTCCTTAGAACAATTTTTGACCATAATTTTGCAGAGCCAGAACAGAGCAATAATTTAACTCTGATTTCAAAGAAAAACTATAATAAAATTGTATTTAATGCAGTTATTTCTATTATATAATATATTTTTAGAAATCTCACCATCCAGACAGCAGGAAAAACCTCCCTTATTTTGAAATCCAGATGTTGGCACGTTTAGTTCTTCTGAAGACTGCTGATGGATTAAAGTCATTGACTTCGTGAATTTCGGTCATCTTAACTTGCCAGGTACATAATAATGAACATAAATTAGTTAATATTAACTAAGGTAAAGGTGAAAACATCTCCTTTTTATTCTTGTCTGAAATAAGAAAAAACAAAAAATAAATAATTAAAAGAAGACAAAATGAATCAACTTGAGCTTCTAACCGCACCTGTTAGCTAAGCGACTCTTCCACTATTGCTGCTCTTACCAGCGGGCTAAAACCATGATAAATGCCTTCACTGCTTACATACCTCTTCTGCTTTTTTTCCCCCTGCGTTTAAAGTACTTTAATAAGCTCATGTTTCTCTCAGACAGCGACGCTAGTAGAGAGACACTCTGCTTGGTGACTAGAACAAGCAGGTGGGGCGCTTCTGAACTCCACGCGGATGATGGTCATGTGCGTTGTCCATGTACGTGCTTGTGGACTGTCATTCCCTAATATTTTTTTCTTAAATTTATATTTCCTCATAGAGTGGTGGCGTAAATTCAGGTCTGGTGGGCCGCCACCCAGAAATGTTACTAGAGGAAACCCCAAATTAACATTTTATAGACATTTTAGATTAGAATAGAATAGGCTTTATTGTCATTGTACAGTACAATGAAATTGTGGGTGCCCCACTAGGCTACTGAACGATTAAGTATGAGAGAAGGATTGGCTAAAACATGATTCCAGATCATGCGATTAAACACACGACTGAAATAAAAATAGCCTAGGATTATGGAAATATACACAGGTATGGTAGTGGCTACATTGGTCAAACTATGTACATAAGATTGCAGAATGCCGAAAACACAATTGAGTAAAATGGCCCAAGGATTATGGAAAATGTACATAGTAGTTTCACGGATGGGCCAATATGGTTGTTGACTCAAGGATGACAATATTCCTACTCAGCTTACACTTGGCTATCATGTCAAGATTTTGATCAGTGCCAAGTTGAGCACCCTTATTTCACCATGCCTCTTGTTGTGTGCCTCACACAGCACTGAAACATGAGCCGAAAGACAGGCGCGCCATTCACCAAGGACCTATAGAAACGGCATGAGTCCTAATTTCTCTGTTGGCAGAAGTCACAGGCACACATGTCACAAAAACTGACCACACAACTTGTACTGAAATAGGTTTGTACTGGTGCCTGAACATGACGGAATATTGCACAGTGCAGTTGCAGGCTGGATAGAGTGAAGTTGTGGAATTTCACAAATAATAATAATAATAATAATAATGCATCAGATTTATATAGCGCTTTTTCATAGACACTCAGAGATGTTTTACAATGGATACATTATTCATTCACTCCACAGACAATGGTAGTGGTAAGCTACTACTGTAGCCACAGCTGCCCTGGGGCAGACTGATGGAAACGTAGCTGCCAATCCGTGCCAATGGCCTCTCCAACCGCTACCAAACATTTATACACATTCATGCCCAGTGTCATGGACACTGGAGGTAAGGTGGGTAAAGTGTCTTGCCAAGGGACACAACGACAGGATGTCTGGGGAGAGCGGGATTTGAACCGCCAGCCCTCTGGTTATTAGACGACCCAGACTACCTCCTGAGCCACTGCCGCCCACATTTCCCTCCTTCATTCTGTTTTTGCTGAGCACCAAGCTGGATGGCAGGAAGTTCAATTTTTCCCCGACTGGGAGTTGAACCCCAACTTCCCGGTTGTGGGGCGGATGCTCGACCTCTAATCCACCACTCCGGTGGCTTAGAGGTACGTCCCACTTTTGTGAAATCAACTCCCTCCTACAGTTTTAGTCTGATTGTTTTGAAAGTTAGTACCATGGTTTGACATACACGGAGGATGTGCATATTGCAATTTGGTTCTGATCGGATGATTTTTGCGGGAATTGTAGCCCCTGACCTATGACCTCCTGTTTCACCTCACTTCATAGACAGTAACTGTCTTGTGAAATCAGCTTTTCCTACAGTTTTGGTCTGATTGTTTTGAAACTTGGTACCATCATTTTTTTTTTTTTTTTTTCCGGTTCCGGCTCTGCCGGACCGGCGGCGCCACACGAGTGGGCTGCCTGTTGCAACAGCCTTTTTTTTATCTTCCTTCTTCTTTCTACACCTTTCACTCTGTATATATATCACGGACGCACGGATCGCCCCGGGGGTCTCCCGGGTCGGCGGACGGAGCCACGGTTTGCAGCGGGAGACGTTACTGCGGGGAGGAGCTAGTGCTAGCTAGCACTTGGCCGCCGCCCGGTGCTAATGGGAAACTCGACATACCGGGAGCTGTAGCGAAAACGAAGCGGGTGCCGGGCTGGAGTTTAGGCGGCGTGAAAGAAATATAAGACAGAATAATAAAGAGCGATGGCAAGAACCAAGCAGACCGCCCGTAAAATCTACTGGAGGAAGAAGCCCCCCATGAGACAGCTAGCCACCAGGGCTGCTCGGAGAGGCGCTCTGGCCACCGGCAGAGTGAAGAGGCCTCGCCGTCACAGGTCCGTGGCTCTGAGAGAGATCCGTCGCTACCAGAAATCCACGGAGCTGCTCATCCGTAAGCTGCCCGTCCAGCGCCTGGTGAGGGAGATCGCTCAGGACTTCAAGACCGTCCTGCGTTTCCTGAGTTTCGCCGTCATGGCTCTGCAGGAGACCAGCGAGACCCACCTGGTGGTCTCTTCTTCGCTAAGGGGGTCACCATCATGCCCAAAGACTTCCAGCTGGCCCGCTGCATCCGCGGAGAGAGAACTTAGACTTTCTGCTGCACATTCACCAGCCATAATGCTCTGCACTGTGTGTCTATATATATACATTTATAGTAATATGGACATATGTTTACTAGATGTTGTTTTTTCTTGCCTTCTGATTGTTGCTCTGAGTGTTGCTATCCCTGTGCTGTTGCAATCCTGGAATTTCCCCATTGTGGGACTAATAAAGGCTTATCTTATCTTATCTTATCTTATCTTATGGTTTGATGCACTCTGATGTGCATATTGCAATTTCACTCTCATTAGATGAGCTTGAGGTCAAAGATCAGGTCTGATTTTTCCTTAAATCTTCTAAATACAATAACTACTGAAAGAAATGATGTAGGCTTTTCAAATCGATACAGTAGTTGTATCTAATACACATCTTAGATGACTTACACCCTCACCTAACTATGGGTTTGGGGTCAAGGGGTCAAAGGTTCAAAGTTAACATTGCAGTTGCACTATGGTAAATGCTTCATTTACTATTACTATAAAACAAGTAAAGCTAGGGCCACCAAACCTGGTACACAGGTTCACCTTGGGATCCTGACCTCTGACTATGGGTTTGGGGTCAAAAGGTTAAAGGTCAAGGTTAACATTCCCTATGCTTTATTACTGTACAGCAAGTAAAGTTAGGGTCACCAAACTTGGTACACATGTTCACCCTGTGACCCTGAAGTGTGACTATCGTTTTGGGATCACAAGGTCAAAGGTCAACATCAAAATGGCTTATAAACTATATCTCAACAACAAAGAAAGCTAGGGTCACCAAACTTGATACACAGGTTCAAATTGGGATCCTGACTATGGGTATGGGGTCAACGCTCAAGGTTATTTTATTCTTTTTTTAAAATTTGCACAGTAACAGAAACAGTTTTTCCGCTTCCGGCGCCACACGAGTTGGCTGCCTTTTGCAACAGCGGCTCAATTCTGAGTCTTTTTATCTTCCTTCTTCTTTCTGATCCGGTGATAACTTTCTGATCCGGCACAGCTTTCACTCTATATATATCACGGACACACAGATCGCCCCAAAGGTCTCCCGAGTCGGCGGACGGAGCCTCTGTTTACAGCAGGAGACGATACAGCAGGGAAGAGTTAGCTAGCACTCAACCGCCACCTGGTGCTAACGGAGAAACTCGACATACCGGGAGAACAACTGAAGCGAAAACGACACGGGTGCCGGCTGGAGTTTAGACGGCGTGCATGAAATATAAGACAGAATAATAAAGAGCGATGGCAAGAACCAAGCAGACCGCCCGTAAATCTATTGAAGGAAAAGCCCCCCAGGAAGCAGCAGGCCACCAAGGCTGCTCGAAAAAGCGCTCCAGCCACCGGCGGAGTGAAGAAGCCTCACCGTTACAGGCCCGGTACCGTGGCTCTGAGAGAGATCCGTCACTACCAAAAATGCACGGAGCTGCTCATCCGTAAGCTGCTCTTCCAGCGCCTGGTGAGGGAGATCGCTCAGGACTTCAAGACCGACCTGCGCTTCCAGAGCTCCGCCGTCATGGCTCTGCAGGAGGCCAGCGAGGCCTACCTGGTGGGTCTCTTCGAGGACACCAACCTGTGCGCCATCCATGCCAAGAGGGTCACCATCATGCCCAAAGACATCCAGCTGGCCCGCCGCATCCGCGGAGAGAGAGCTTAGACTTTCTGCTGCACATCCACCAACCACAATGCTCCGCACTGTGTGTCTATATATATATATATATATATATATATATATATATATATATATATATATATACATATGTATACTAGCTGCTCTTGTTTTTTTTTTTTCTTGCCTTCTGATTGTTGCTCTGAGTGTTGCTATCCCTATGCTGTTGCAATCCTGGAATTTCCCCATTGTGGGACTAATAAAGGCTTATCTTATCTTAACTTTGCATATGGAACTTACCATATGAAGTATTGTATAACCAAGGCTTGAATCTTGGAATATCGGGCCAGTTGGGGTCCCACCTAGACGTCCTGTGTTTGGACTTTTTACTGGTGTCATTTTTCTCTTCTCCCTCTGCTCTCACCTCTACTGGAGCCTCTGCCTGAACACTTTTTTCTCCTTGGCTCATCTTGTCTGTCTCATCTTTCCCTCTCTGAGCTCTGTCTAATTCAGGTTCTCTCTCTTTCTATGGTGATATACAGACAGGTTAGAAAATACCAAGTGTCACGTTTTGTCCTGCAGGAATTTTTGTCATGGTTTACATAAATGACAAACGTGTATTTTTTTTGTACTTTTACTTTAGTATTTCTTTTTTTCCATTGAGAAAGCGTAGGAAAGAGAAGGGGAAAAAATGCATTCATAATAGTAATTTACTCATGCATACTTAAATTATATGATCGGGGTGGGTATAGTAGCCAGAAATTCTACTCATGTAAAAGCAGAGTTTTGAAATTAATAATTAAAAGTAGACAACCAAAAATTTCTAGTTAAGGGTGCAAAGAGCACCCACTTAAAAAACTTGAGTAATGACTTCAGTCTTGAAGGTTTGAGGTTTTTCTCCAAAATTTATAGCAATGTTCTTATAGTTTTCTACTTTTCTCTGTAAATTTATCTAAATTTACAACCATTTTCCTCATTTGTAATTTTCTCTTGTAAAATTATTACTTTTCTTGTATATTTGAGACTTTATTATAAACTTGTGGATCATTTTAGAGCTAACTTTTGTCTATTTTTTAAATAAAATTACCAGTTTTTTTTTTTATAAATTTGAAAGATTGTGGTAAAATTTTAACTTTTGTTCCTCATACAATTTACACTTTTGACCATAATTTTGCAGAGCCAGAAGAGAACAATAATTTAACTCTGATTTCAAAGAAAAAATATTAATAGAATTATTTTTAATGAAATAAATTAACTTAAATTACCAAAGATGCAGTTATTTCTATTAAAATATTTCTATATAGTTAAAGTTTTTTAGAACTCTCCTCATCAACCAGACAGAAATTAACACCTCAACAATCCGCCATGCTTTTTTTTTCCAGACTTGAAGGAGATGTGGATTTGATCTCTTGCAGATCACAATGCATTATCTCATCGGTGATGTCACACGAATGCGCTGGTCAGTTTGGAAGCCTGTGATGCTGGCCGCTATTAGTTGCGAGTCATTGGCATTTTTATATGTCTTTGAATTTTGCCGCCCCGTGTCAAACTCACCGCAGATCAGTGGTGGATATAGGAATACATGAACGATCCATATACAGTAGATAAGATAAGCCTTTTTTAGTCCCACAGTGGGGAAATTCCAGGATTACAGCAGCACAGAGATAGCAGCACTGAGAGCAATAGTTAATAAGATAATAAGAACTGGTTAGCCAAAAAGCATTAAATGAATATACATACAGTGGGGCAAAAAAGTATTTAGTCAGCCACCAATTGTGCAAGTTCTCCCACTTAAAAGATGAGAGAGGTCTCCAATTTTCATCATAGGTATACCTCAACTATGAGAGACAAAATGAGAAAAAAAAAATCCAGAAAATCACATTGTCTGATGTTTAAAGAATGTGTTGGCAAATTATGGTGGAAAATAAGTATTTGGTCAATTACAAAAGTTCATCTCAATACTTGGTTATATACCCTTTGTTGGCAATGACAGAGGTCAAACGTTTTCTGTAAGTCTTCACAAGGTTTTCACACACTGTTGCTTGTATTTTGGCCCATTCCCCCATGCAGATCTCTTCTAGAGCAGTGATGTTTTGGGGCTGTCGCTGGGCAACATGGACTTTCAACTCCCTCCAAAGATTTTCTATGGGATTGAGCTCTGGAGACTGGCTTGGCCACTCCAGGACCTTGAAATGCTTCATACGAAGCCACTCCTTCGTTGCCCGGGCAGTGTGTTTGGGATCATTGTCATGCTGAAAGACCCAGCCACGTTTCATCTTCAATGCAATGGAACGAGGAACGATGGAACGAGGTTTTCACTCAAAATCTCACGATACATGGCCCCATTCATTCTTTCCTTTACATGGATCAGTCGTCCTGGTCCCTTTGCAGAAAAACAGCCCCAAAGCATGATGTTTCCACCCCCATCCTTCACAGTAGGTGTGGTGTTCTTTGGATGCAACTCAGCATTCTTTCTCCTCCAAACATGACAAGTTGAGTTTTTACCAAAAAGTTCTATTTGGTTTCATCTGACCATATGACATTCTCCCAATCCTCTTCTGGATCATCCAAATGCTCTCTAGCAAACTTCAGACGGGCCTGGACATGTACTGGCTTAAGCAGGGGGACATGTCTGGCACTGCAGGATTTGAGTCCCTGGCGGTGTAGTGTGTTACTGATGGTAGCCTTTGTTACTTTGGTCCCAGCTCTCTGCAGGTCATTCACTAGGTCCCCCCGGATGGTTCTGGGATTTTTACTCACCGTTCTCATGATCATTTTGACCCCACAGGGTGAGATCTTGCATGGAGCCCCAAATCGAGGGAGTTTATCAGTGGTCTTGTATGTCTTCCATTTTCTAATAATTGCTCCCACAGTTGATTTCTTCACACCAAGCTGCTTACCTATTGCAGATTCAGTCTTCCCAGCCTGGTGCAGGTCTACAATTTTGTTTCTGGTGTCCTTTGACAGCTCTTTGGTCTTGGCCATAGTGGAGTTTGGAGTCTGACTGTTTGAGGTTGTGGACAGGTGTCTTTTATACTGATAACGAGTTCAAACAGGTGCCATTAATACAGGTAACGAGTGGAGGACAGAGGAGCCTCTTAAAGAAGAAGTTACAAGTCTGTGAGAGCCAGAAATCTTGCTTGTTTGTCGGTGAACAAATACTTACTTTCCACCATAATTTGCCAATAAATTCTTTAAACATCAGACAATGTGATTTTCTGGATTTTTTTTTTTCTCATTTTGTCTCTCATAGTTGAGGTATACCTATGATGAAAATTGGAGACCTCTCTCATCTTTTAAGTGGGAGAACTTGCACAATTGGTGGCTAACTAAATACTTTTTTGCCCCACTGTATGTACACAGTGGAGGAGCATTGCAGCAAGATGGTATAAACAGCATTACGGTTTAAGTTACCCTGCAGAATATGAATATGTACCCAGACAGTATATTTCGTATTTGAATCAACAGTGTTGTTGTCACCCTTAGTAATGATTGATATTGATAGTTCAATGGTTGCTGCTCTTTGTTCTCCCTTACAATGCGGAGGATTGCAAAATGCACCTGACATTTTACAGAATTACCATCTTTTTTCATATTGGCACTGAATAGCTTTCATAGTTACAAGAAGTCTCTCTCTCTCTGTGTGTGTGGGCTTGCACTTTTGTTTGGTGAGGGTGTGTTTGTGTGTTGTGCTCCTTGCCCAGTGCCACACAAAGCAGTATAGGTTTTATTTTGGACGGAGCTGTCATGGGTAAAAAAGAGGAGCAGAGTATAAATTAATGCGAGGTGAACCAGGATGCCCGAACGAGCACAGAGCGGCGCTGAACAGGGAGATTGTCCCTTGCCGAACCAAAACAGGCTGATATTGGCTTCAAAATAGCTGGGGGATTAGTCAGAGCTGCTGGAGTGACTGAAAAAATTCTCTTAAAAGAAACCTCACTCTCAGCTGCTGTGATATTCGTGTAGTTGTGGCACACACAGTTGTCTGTTGCAGCTTCAAAATTAATACAATCTTTCAGAATAGTAATAAACAGCCTTCAGATTCATTTCCTCTCTATTGCTGTGTTGTGACGTGGTGACGGTGACACCTACTTCATTTATCTGTGTTTCCAATTGAAATGTCTGCTGAGGTGAGGTGGGCAATGACCCACGTCGCTTGCAGCATCATTTAGCCCATGTCAAGTTGCGCGGGTGACCTATTCAGACATCCTAGGAAATTCAGACTGTACTGGCTTTTCCTGGATTGCTGGGGTACTCTGTAAGGGGCTATAGTTTCATAGGCAGGAACCAGTTGCCAATTAAACATGAAATAAAGCAAGGGTAAAAAAGCAATTATAAGTATTATGCTGCAATTAATTAGAAGTATTATGCTGCACTAATAGTCATTAACATAATGAACCATGTGTTTGAAAACTTGATGCACAGGCTATATACAGTACTAGTCACCTACTGAAGTTGTTAAATATTTATTGATAATTGCATTTTGTGATGAATGTATATTACAGTTATGAATGGTTTGCCGTTATCTCTTTGTGTAGCTTTACCAGAATAAGCATATGTGTGGTGGTGTGCCACAACTTGTGGCCCAGTTATTTTTACTTGTATCATTACTCTTGGTCAGTACATAACACACTTCTTGCAGATGAAACTACTCTGGAGTACATAATGTCATCTGGAGTTAAAAATCCAGTGGCCTGACTCTTAAGACATACTCCTCTATCTTGGAATGAGCTATTTCTGTTGCTGCTAAACCCCCGTTAAACTCAAGAGTATTTTTATTGGCTTGTTGCTTGTATTGGCTGGTGTCTGTCTGGTCTACAAGTTCCCAGTGTGAGGACAGTGACCTATTCACTAAGCAACGGGGTGTGTGGGGGGGTGAATCTAGCAGGTGCAGGAGCCCTTACTCCTTTGCTTGAATGAATGGAAGATGGAGCAGCTGTGCGAAGGAGGTGAAGATATTCAGACAACTTTAGCTCCTAGGGAGGTGCCAGCCAGAAAACATCAAACTATGTCCGCACTTGTCAAACATGATTGCATTCATCTTTGTAGACATTAAGTTGCCCAAAAACAGTGCCCTTTAGGGTGCTCAACTTGAATAGTTGTCTAATGGCTCTCTTGCTTTCTTTTTCTTCAACAGGTTGCAGGCTAAATGAATTGGCCGATAATGTGCGGCATTCACTCTATAGCCACACCCACTTCCTTTCTGTAGAGGAAGGGCTGTGCCAGCATGTCCTCTCATCCCCCGTCTGTGCCGCCGGGTCGGAGGACTGTAGACACACGGCACCTGCCAAACCCAGCCACCTTACCATTGCAGCTGCAACGGGCACATACGGTAAGAAGCCTAAACAGGGTATAGATATATACTTAGCAGGTTTAGGGCTGGGCGATATGAAAAAAATCCAGTAACAATATTTTTTTTTTTTTATATCAGTCAATGTATATGTGCATACTACTGCATTGCCCGTAGAAAGCAAGTATTCTTGTCTGAAACAGGTAGCACAGTTAGGCTTTACAGGCCCAAATGTAGGGTGTGTTTGAAAGTGGAATACAGAGGTGTAGCCTATACTGTGGATATAAAAAGTTTACACACCCCTGTTCAAATGCCAGGTTTTTGTGATGTAAAAAAAATAAGACAAAGCTAAACTTTTTCCACCATTAATGTGACATATAACCTGTACAACCCAATTGAAAAACAAACTGAAATTTTTTTTTAAGGGGAAAAAGAAAAAAGAAAAAACTTACAATAACCTGGTTGCATAAATATGCACACCCTTAAACTAATACTTTGTTGCAGTACCTTTGGCTTTTATTACAGCACTCAGTCTTTTTGGGTAGAAGTCTGTCAGCGTGGCCCGTCTTGATGTAGCAATATTTGCCCACTCTACTTTGCAAAAATGGTCCAGATTTGTCAGACTGCAAGGGCATCTCCTGTGCACAACCCTCTTCAGATCACCTCACAGATGTTTGATCAGATTCAGGTCTGGACTCTGGCTGGGCCATTGCAAAACCTTAATCTTCTGGTGAAGCCATTCTTTTGTTGATTTGGATGTGTGCTTTGGGTAATTGTTGTGCTGAAAGATGAAGTTCCTCTTCATCTTCAGTTTTCTAGCAGAAGCCTGAAGGTTTTGTGCCAACACTGACTGGTATTTGGAACTTCATAATTCCCTCCACCTTGACTAAGGCCCCAGTTCCAGCTGAAGAAAAACAGCCCCAAAGCATGATGCTGCCACCACCATGCTTCACTGTAGATATGGTGTTCTTTTGGTGATGAGCAAATATACCTTTTGGAGTTATGGCCAAAGTTCAACCTTGGTTTCATTGGACCATAACACATTTTCCCACATGCGTTTGGGAGATTTCAAATGTGTTTTTGCAAAATGTAGCCAGGCTTGGACGTTTTTCTTTGTAAGATAAGGCTTCCGTCTTGCCACCCTACCCCATAGCCCACACATGTGAATGAAGAAGACAGGAGATTGTTGTCACATGTACTAAACAGCCAGTACTTGCCAGAAATTCCTGCAGCTCCTTCAATGTTGCTATCAGCCTCTTGGCAGCCTCCCTGACAAGTTTTCTTTTCGTCTTTTCGTCAATTTTGGAGGGACGTCCAGTTCTTGGTAATGTCATTGTTGTGCCATATTTTCTCCACTTAATGATGACTGTCTTCACTGTCTTCCATGGTATATTTAATGCCTTGGAAATTCTTTTGTACCCTTCTCCTGACTGATCCCTTTGAACAATAAATCCCTCTGATGCTTTGGAAGCTCTCTGTGGTCCATGGCTTGTGCTGTAAGATGTGACTACGAAAATGTCAGGAACATGACACTACTACTACTAGAACAGCTGAACTTTATTTGGGGTTAATCAGAGGCACTATAAATGGTGGCAGGTGTGTGCTGGCTCCCATTTAACATGAGTTTGAATGTGATTGGTTAATTCTGAACAAAGCCACATCCCCAGTTACGGTGGGGTAAAAAAGTATTTAGTCAGCCACCAATTGTGCAAGTCCTCCCACTTAAAAGATGAGAGAGGTCTCCAATTTTCATCATAGGTATACCTTAACTATGAGAGACAAAATGAGGAAAAAAAATCCAGAAAATCACATTGTCTGATTTTTAAACAATTTATTTGCAAATTATGGTGGAAAATAAGTATTTGGTCAATAACAAAAGTTCATCTCAATACTTTGTTATATACCCTTTGTTGGCAATGACAGAGGTCAAATGTTTTCTGTAAGTCTTCACAAGGTTTTCACACACTGTTGCTGGTATTTCGGCCCATTCCTCCATGCAGATCTCCTCTAGAGCAGTGATGTTTTGGGGCTGTCGCTGGGCAACATGGACTTGCAACTCCCTCCAAAGATTTTCTATGGGGTTGAGATCTGGAGACTGGCTAGGCCACTCCAGGACCGTGAAATGCTTCTTACGAAGCCACTCCTTCGTTGCCCGGGCAGTGTGTTTGGGATCATTGTCATGCTGAAAGACCCAGCCACGTTTCATCTTCAATGCCCTTGCTGATGGAAGGAGGTTTTCACTCAAAATCTCACGATACATGGCCCCATTCATTCTTTTCTTTACTCGGATCAGTCGTCCTGGTCCCTTTGCAGAAAAACAGCCCCAAAGCATGATGTTTCCACCCCCATGATTCACAGTAGGTATGGTGTTCTTTGGATGCAACTCAGCAATCTTTCTCCTCCAAACACAACAAGTTGAGTTTTTAACCAAAAAGTTCTATTTTGGTTTCATCTGACCATATGACATTCTCCCAATCCTCTTCTGGATCATCCAAATGCTCTCCAGCAAACTTCAGACGGGCCTGGACATGTACTGGCTTAAGCAGGGGGACACGTCTGGCACTGCAGGATTTGAGTCCTTGGCGGTGTAGTGTGTTACTGATGGTAGCCTTTGTTACTTTGGTCCCAGCTCTCTGCAGGTCATTCACTAGGTCCCCCCGTGTGGTTCTGGGATTTTTGCTCACTGTTCTCGTGATCATTTTGACCCCACAGGGTGAGATCTTGCGTGGAGCCCCAGATCGAGGGAGATTATCAGTGGTCTTGTTTGTCTTCCATTTTCTAATAATTGCTCCCACAGTTGATTTCTTCACACCAAGCTGCTTACCTATTGCAGATTCAGTCTTCCCAGCCTGGTGCAGGTCTACAATTTTGTTTCTGGTGTCCTTTGACAGCTCTTTGGTCTTGGCCATAGTGGAGTTTGGAGTCTGACTGTTTGAGGTTGTGGACAGGTGTCTTTTATACTGATAACGAGTTCAAACATGTGCCATTAATACAGGTAACAAGTGGAGGACAGAGGAGCCTCTTAAAGAAGAAGTTACAGGTCTGTGAGAGCCAGAAATCTTGCTTGTTTGTAGGTGACCAAATGCTTATTTTCCACCATAATTTGCAAATAAATTCTTTAAAAATCAGACAATGTGATTTTCTGGATTTTTTCCCCCCTCATTTTGTCTCTCATAGTTGAGGTATACCTATGATGAAAATTGGAGACCTCTCTCATCTTTTAAGTGGTAGAACTTGCACAATTGGTGGCTGACTAAATACTTTATTGCCCCACTGTATAACAAGGTGTGTATATTTATGCAACCAGGTTATTGTAAGGTTTTTTTTAAATTTTTTTCCCCTTAAAAGATTTCAGTTTGTTTTTCAATTGAGTTGTACAGGTTCTAGGTCACATTAAGTTAAGTTAATCCCCTCCACAGCATGTGGGACACCATGTGGTGTATGGGGCAGCGCCTATTTCTGTTTCGCTGATCCTAGGCCACACAGCTACTGTGAGTAGTGAAAGCTACAGTGGGGGTGGGGGGGTTCAGTCCTCTGGTAGCTCTGTGTGTTAACTTTCCTTTCCCCATTCTGCTGAGCACCAAACTAAAAAGCGGAAGGTGCCATTTTTATATGGTCTTTGGTATGATCCGTCCGGGATTTGAACCCACGACCTCCCCAACTAGGCCACTGCTCTGGTTTATAGGTCACATTAATGGTAGAAAAAGTTTTGAAATGATTTATCTTGGTCTCATTTTTGTACATCACAAAAACCTGGCATTTGAACAGGGGTGTATAGACTTTTTTTATATCCACTGTATGTAGGCAATCACATGTTAGACTTTCACAAATATGAAAGGGACCATGTATTTGATTATGTGAATATTAATTACAGAATACCTAATTATTGATAACGAATGGGACATGCAATATTAGTGATTGTTTCAGAACCCTTGTTTATTTTTTTTTTGTCAGATCACTTATTTGTGTGATCTTTTTTGGCTTATTCATAAGTGTTGTATCTTATGTCTTACATTTTGTTGTTCAGTCAGCATTATAATTGTTTTAGTTTATATATGTAGTCAAGGTCAACATATTTTTCCGGGGGGAGGGCAGAAAACACATGACACTATTGTAAACGGAATATGTTACTTTTATACTATTTATTTCTTTTTTAAATTTTGCACAGTAACTTTGCATATGGAACTTACCATTTGAAGTATTGTATGACCGAGGCTTGAATGTTGGAATATTGGGCCAGTTGGGGTCCCACCCAGACATCCTGTGTTTGGACTTCATTTTACTGCTGTCATCCTTCTCTCCTTCCTCTACTCTCATCTCTCCAGGGGCCTCATGTACAGTGGATACTTTCGCACAAAAACATGGAGTACGTCCTTTTCCACGGAAAATTTCAGATGTATCAAGAATTAAAATGCCCGTGGAAATATGCATAGCCTCACGCCAACTTCATGGCTGGCGTACGTACGTTTCTACTGTTATTGGTCCATTAGCGACACTTAGAGGTGATGTTGGGAGACTGATAATGACGTGAAAATGATTGTATATACCAGCGACACATGATGAACAAACATCCAAGTGTGCGCAATTAGATAAGTGGATGTAAAAGCAAGCGCAAAGAAGTGCAGAAAATGCCTCTAACAGAGGATTAGAGGATATTGCAAATTATGCAGTGAGAAGAGAAAGGGTATTTAGAGACAGAAGATTTTCTGGGTCAGGATGATGACTGGCTTGTCAGCCGGTTTAGGTTTCCACGGGCAGTCCTTGTGGAATGCACCTGTGCGCCCGCAGATATCATCCTGTCTTCAAGTCTTCATTACAACTCAGTGATTTGAGTAAGTGACTTTCTTTTTTTGCTGATTAAACTAGTTTGACAGCATTCTACCAAGCCCCCAACTGCCTCTGTGTGTACAGTAGTTATGTCAATAAACACATGCGTAAAGTTTGAAATGCAACAGTCTCACCTGTTCCCCAGTGCACTTCATTCATTTACAATAGTGTGTGTGTAATCCATGTAAGTTGTATATAACTATAAAGGACGAGATTTGCATTTTGGACATAAAATATGCACTTGCCAAGTTTATCTAATATGATCTGATTTCAACTGACAGGTGACCGTGGCTGCCCACTAAATAGGTTCATATTGTCTTCTTTATCGTGACTGTTTTCCTTTATTCAACCAACTGATCGACCCGGCTGGCCACAAATTGATTGATTTATTCATCGTTTAAAATAACATTATATAAAAGATACAACATACATTTAAAAACAATGGGATGACAAGAAAGTGTGCACACTTATTTCCATTGTGGTCCCTAAAAGAGATTGCAGCTGGTCTCATAACTGCAACCTTTCGTTTTGAAAACTGACACTGTGACCACTGAGCTATACCCGCTCCAAATCACAGCGATCAGCTGATGCTTCTGAGGACAACTGCATACGTCAGTCTAAATATGTCAAAGTTTAATAAACTTCTCCTTCTTATCCCTGTCTGAATAAATGAAACAATAAACTAATCTTATAAGGCTGTGAGCAGGCTATTGAATTACCTGTATCCGGCGCTAATGACGGAAATGTTTTTATGTGCCACTACCTCATTCAGGAGCATCTCCAACTCAAAGTCCATGAAATTCCATTAAATCCATTATTTTTGATTGTGGATACAGGAGAATAAAATGTGCTGGACTTGCATATATCTATTTGCATACCTATTTGCATCTAGTTGCATACTGTATTCAAATGGAGGCGTGCCAAGGGAGGAGTCCGGTATTTCCTCACGTGCGTTCAATTTCAAGCAGTTTGGCATGTACAGAGGAAATGTGCTTGTACGGACGGTTTCATACAGCTGGATTTTTTTTTTTTTTTTGCTTACGCCGTTTTCTTGATTTAAACTTACGTCATCTTTCAGTAGGAAATCCAGGCAAGACTTTGTACATGAGGCCCCTGGACCCTCTGCCTGAACACTTTCCTCTCCTTGGCTCCTCTCTTCTGTCTTATCATGCCCTCTCTGAGCCCTGTCTAATTCAGGTTCTCTCTCTGTCTATGGTAGTATACAAACAGGTTAGAAAATATCAAGCATCATGTTTTTTCCTGCAGGATTTTTTGTCATGGTTGACATAAATGACAAAAATATGTGTGTGTTTTGTATTTTTATTCTAGTGTTTCTTTTTTTCCATTGAGACAGTAGGAAAGGGGGAAAAAAACATTCATAATAGTAATTTACTTATGCATACTTAAATCATATGATCAGAGGTGGGTATTGTAGCCAGAAATTCTACTCATGTAAAAGCAGTGCTTTGAAATTAATAACTGAAAGTAGACAACCAAAAATTTCTAGGTGAGTTAAGGGTACCTAGAGGACCCACTTTAAGAGTAATGACTTCAGTCTTGAAGGTTTGAGGTTTTTCTCCAAAATTTATTACAATTTTCTTATAATTTTCTACTTTTCTCTGTAAATGTATCTAAATTTGAAGCCGTTCTCCTCAAATTAGTAATTTCCTTTTGTAAAATTTACTTTTCTTGTACATTTGAGATGTTATAAATTTGTGGATTATTTTATGGCTAATTTTTGTCTATTTTTTAAAATAAAATCACTGGTTTTTTTTTTAATAAATTTGAAACAGACTGTGGTATTTTTTTTTACTTTTTCCTTATGACAGTTTACATTTTTGACCATAATTTTGCAGAGCCAGAACAGAACAATAATGTAATTCTGATTTCAAAGAAAAAAAATATTAATAAAATTGTATTTAATGAAATAAATTAACTTAAATTACCAAAGATGCAGTTTTTTCTGTTATAATATTTCTTTTTTTTTCCACAATATTTTTATTGAACCTTTTTTACAAACACAACACAAACAATCAAACACTAACACTAAAGTAATTAAAAAAAATAAATAAAAATTGTACTAAAAAACACCAACAACCACTAACAAAGACAGGTCTTCAACAGTGCTCCTCTGTTTAGTCTAGGCAATCCATTACATAAGTATACATATTATACATTCACCAGTTTGGAATTTACAAGGTCCACACACATCATTCACCTTCTCCTTCAAAAGTTATGTTTAAATTCTTTACATAATCAATGAAAGGTCTCCATATATTCTCAAACACAATTTCCTTTGATTTCAGTATGTATGTTAGTCTTTCTAGTGGAAGGTTTGTTAACATCTGTCTTAACCACTGAGTCACATCTGGTCTATGAGTCTTTTTCCACAGTAGTGCAATACATTTTTTGGCATTAAGCAAACTGAGGTCTATGAATGCTCTTTCACTCTTATTAAAGCTGTGCTTTTCTGGATACAGACCCAACAAAAACAATTTAGGATTCAATATGAATTGTTTTGAAATTATTTTTTCAATTGTTACCCTCACCTCTTTCCAAAACTTTCTAATTTTTCTACATTCCCATAAACAATGAAATAGGGTTCCTTTACTTTCTATACATTTTGTGCACGTATCTGGTACGTTTTTGTTATATCTATTTAACTCCACCGGTGTAACATACATCCACATTAACCATTTAAAATGTATCAATTTAAGACGTACATTTATTGATTTGGTTTGAGCTTCTGTACAAGCCAATTCCCATTGTTCCTCTGAAATTTCAGTTTGCAGGTCTTCTTTCCAATAATTCAATCTTTTCTGTGAGTTTTCACTTGAGAATAATGTCAATGAGTTATAAAACTCTGAAATAATACCCTTTCTCTTACTATCTTTCGTCAAAATTTTTTCCAAAAATGAATAAGTAGGTCGGATGAGAGCATTATTTTGATTTGATCGAATAAAGTTCCTAAGCTGAAGATATTTAAAAAAATGTGTTCTATTAAGATTAAATTTGATCCTCAGTTCTTCAAAAGACATTGTTATCTGAACATGACAGATATAAGTCTTGAATCTTTTGAATCCCTTTTAAATTCCATGCTTTAAATACAGCATCCGCTCTCCCTGGTTTAAAATATTGATTACCCCATATTGGGCTAAATTGTGACAGTAAGTGTGGTTCTTTTAAATATTTTGTGGTTTCACACCATATTTTGATCATATGCTTTACAAATGGATTTTTAACTTGTTTCTGTAATTTTTTTGCCGAGTCTGAGTATATGAATATGGGAAGAGGTAAAGGTAAATTGTATGATTCCATTTCAGTCCAGTGAGGGAGATCATTTGATGAAAAATAATATGTCATAGAGCTCAGTTGTGCTGACCAGTAATACAATATAAAGTTTGGACATTTCAGACCTCCACGATCAAATGGTAAATATAGTAAAGACAGACGTAATCTAGCCTTCCTATTGTTCCATAAAAATTCCACTAACTTTTTTTTAATTCTTGAGAATAGATCTGAAGGTGGTGGTAAAGGAATGTATTGAAATAAATAAAGTATTTTGGGTAAAATATTACTTTTAAGTATATTGATTCTCCCGATCATCGACATTGGTAGTGACATCCATCTCTGAAGTAACTCATTAATGTCTGTCATTAAGGCTTCATAGTTGGTACTGGCGACTAATTCTAGCTTAGGCACAATTTGGATTCCTAAATATTTAAACTGATTTACAACATTGAATTGATTTACCTCAGGAGCTGGGTGATTTCTCTGGGTCTCATTTAGCATTAATATTGAAGATTTAGTTTTATTTATTTTATATCCTGATATTTCCCCAAAATTCTTTATTAAATTCAACAAGGTCGGAATTGATTTTTTAAGATTCGACATAAACAAAATTATGTCATCAGCATACAGGGAGATTTTATGTTCTGTTGGTCCTACTTTAATTCCATATATTTGTGGATGTAAACGTACTGCCATCGCTAAAGGTTCAATTGCCATAGTAAACAGTAAAGGTGAAAGTGGGCAGCCTTGTCGACATCCTCTATTGATATTTATTGATTTTGAGATATTGCTGTTTGTTAGGATTTCTGCTGTAGCATTATTGTATATTATCTGAACCCATTTTATGAAATTATTTCCAATTCCAAACCTTTGTAAAACTTCAAAAAGAAAGGGCCATTCAACCCTATCAAAGGCCTTTTCGGCGTCCAATGATAGAAGAACTGTATCCGGTGCTTCTTTATTAGAATAGATAATATTAAATAGTCTTCTTACATTATGGAAGCCTCGTCTTCCCTTTATAAAGCCATTCTGATCTCGGTTAATAATATTTGGTAATATTTCTTGTAGTCGTCTTGCTAAAATTTTACAGATTATCTTAAGGTCAACATTTAATAGGCTTATTGGTCTCATATTTTCACATTTATTAGAGGGTTTACCTGGTTTTGGCAACAGTATAATTAAGGCATTATTCATGTATGGTGGTAAATTACTATTTTACTAGTAATTTACTAGTAGTTTTTATTTAGGATTTTACTATTTTTAAATGCTTCTAAAACCATTTCCAAAAATGGTTTTATTAATTTATTGTTAAATTTTTTATAGAGGTCAACTGGAAGACCATCTGGTCCTGCACTTTTTCCTGATTTCATATTATCAATGGCTAGCCCAACTTCTTCTTGACTAATTTTAGACTCCAGTATCTCCCTGTTTTCATTTGGAATACACGGTGTAGATAATCCGTCCAAAAACCCATTTAGTTTTGTTAAGTCAGTTTCATTTTTTGTATTATATAATTTTTCAGAATACTCTCTAAAGGCATTATTAATTTCTAAAGGATCTACAACTGGCGGTCCGTTACTTGTAATACTGGTAATTGGTGTTTTTTTTTTTTTCCACAATATCTTTATTGAACCTTTTTTTTTTTTTAACAAACATGATACAAACAATCAAACACTAACACTAAAGTACTACAAAAAAAAAAAAAAATACCCTAAAAACACCAACAACCACCAACAGAATCAAGTCTTCAACAATGCTCCTCTGTTTAGTCTAGACAATCCAATACATTAGTATACATATTATGTTCACCAGTTTGGAATTTACAAGGTCCACACACATCATTCACCTTCTTCTTCAAGAGTTATGTTTAAATTTTTTACATAATCAATAAAAGGTCTCCATATATTCTCAAACACAATTTCCTTTGATTTCAGTATATATGTTATTCTTTCTAATGGAAGGTTTGTTAACATCTGTCTTAACCACTGAGTCACATCTGGTCTATGAGTCTTTTTCCATAATAGTGCAATACATTTTTTGGCATTAAGCAAACTGAGGTCTATGAATGTTCTTTCACTTTTATTGAAATTATGCTTTTCTGGGTACAGACCCAACAAAAACAGTTTAGGATTCAATATGATTTGTTTTGAGATTATTTTTTCAATTGTTACCCTCACCTCCTCCCAAAACATTCTTATTAATCTACATTCCCATAAACAATGAAATAGGGTTCCTTTACTTTCCATGCATTTTGTGCATGTATCTGGTATATTTTTGTTATATCTATTTAACTCCTCCGGTGTAACATACATCCGCATTAACCATTTGAAATGTATCAATTTAAGGCGTGCATTTATTGATTTGGTTTGAGCTTCTGTACAAGCCAATTCCCATTGTTCCTCTGAAATTTCAATTTGCAGATCTTCTTTCCAGTAGTTTAATCTTTTCAGTGAATTTTCACTTGAAGATAGTGTCAATGAGTTATAAAACTCTGAAATAATACCCTTTCTTTTACTATCTTTCATCATCATTTTTTCCAAGGATGAATAAATAGGTCGAGTGAGAGCTTTATTTTGATTTGATCGAATAAAGTTTCTAAGTTGAAGATATTTAAAAAAATGTGTTCTATTGAGATTAAATTTGATCCTCAGCTCTTCAAAAGACATTATGTTGTCTGCACATGGCAAATATAAATCCTGAATCTTTTGTATCCCTTTTAAATTCCATACTTTAAATACAGCGTCCGCTCTCCCTGGTTTAAAATATTGATTACCCCATATTGGACTAAATTGTGACAATAACTGTGGTTCTTTTAAATAGTTTTTAGCTTCACACCATATTTTGATCATATGCTTTACAAATGGATTTTTAACTTGTTTTTGTAATTTTTTTGCCGAATCTGAGTATATGAATATGGGAAGAGGTAAAGGTAAATTGTATGATTCCATTTCAGTCCAGTGAGGGAGATCATTTGATGAAAAATAATATGTCATAGACCTCAGTTGTGCCGACCAATAATACAACATAAAATTTGGACATTTCAGACCTCCACGATCAAATGGTAAATATAATAAAGACAAACGTAATCTAGCCCTCCTGTTGTTCCATATAAATTCCACTAACTTTTTTTTTATTCTTGAGAATAGATCTAAAGGTGGTGATAAGGGAATGTATTGAAATAAATAAAGTATTTTAGGTAAAATATTACTTTTAAGTATATTGATTCTCCCGATCATCGACATTGGTAGTGACATCCATCTCTGAGTTAACTCATTGATATCTGACATTAAGGCTTCATAGTTGACACTGGCGACTGATTCTAGCTTAGGCATAATTTGGATTCCTAAATATTTAAACTGATTTACAACATTGAATTGATTTACCTCAGGGGCTGGGTAATTTCTCTGGGTCTCATTTAGCATTAATATTGAAGATTTAGTTTTATTTATTTTATATCCTGATATTTCCCCAAAATTCTTTATTAAATTCAACAAGGTTGGAATTGATTTTTTTAGATTCGACATAAACAAAATTATATCATCAGCGTACAGGGAGATTTTATGTTCTGTTGGTCCAACTTTAATTCCATATATTTGTGAATGTAAACGTATCGCTATCGCTAAAGGTTCAATTGCCATAGTAAACAGTAAAGGTGAAAGTGGACAGCCTTGTCGACATCCTCTATTGATTTTTATTGGTTTTGAAATATTGTTATTTGTTAGGATTTCTGCTGTAGCATTATTGTATATTATTTGAACCCATTTTATGAAATTATTTCCAAGTCCAAACCTTTGTAGGACTTCAAAAAGAAAGGGCCATTCAACTCTATCAAAGGCCTTTTCGGCGTCCAATGATAGGAGAGCTGTATCCGGTGCTTCTTTATTAAAATAAATAATATTAAATAGTCTTCTTACATTATGGAAGCCTTGTCTACCCTTTATAAAGCCATTCTGATCTCGATTAATAATATTTGGTAAAATTTCTTGTATTCGTCTTGCTAAAATTTTACAGATTATCTTAAGGTCGGCGTTTAATAGGCTTATTGGTCTCATATTTTCACATTTATTAGAGGGCTTACCTGGTTTTGGCAACAGTATAATTAAGGCATTATTTATGTATGATGGTAAATTATTATTTTGAAATGCTTCTAAAACCATTTCCAAAAAAGGTTTTATTAATTTATTCTTAAATTTTTTATAAAGGTCAACTGGAAGACCATCTGGTCCTGCACTTTTTCCTGATTTCATATTATCAATGGCTAGCCCAACTTCTTCTTGACTAATTTTAGACTCCAATATCTCCCTGTTTTCATTTGGTATACACGGTATAGATAGTTCGTTCAAAAACCCATTTAGTTTTGTTAAATCAGGTTCATTTTTGGTATCATATAATTTTTCATAGTAATCTCTAAAGGCTCTATTAATTTCTAAAGGATCTATAACTACCTGTCCCTTACTTATAATACTGGTAATTGGTGTTTTAATTTCCAATTGTTTAATCTGCCATGCTAATAATTTTCCTGATTTTTCACCTTGTTCATAAAAAGATTGTTTCAATCTTAGAAGACTCGAGGCAGCTCTATTCGCTGATTTTTTGTCGTATTCAGCTCTCAAAATCAGTAATTCATTCTCCAACCTTGGGTCACTTCCTGCATACACTTTTTCCTGAAGACTTTTTATTTTATGTTCCAATTTAGCTCTCTCCTCTCGAGTCTTCTTAGATTTTGATCCTGTATAACTAATAATATGTCCCCTAATAAAAGCTTCGAAAGCCTCCCACTTTACACCTGCTGATGTTTGTGTAGTATTGATGTCAAAGAACTCGTCTATCTGTTTTTCTATATACTTGACATATTCCTCATCCTGAAGCCATTTATGCTGAAATTGCCATCTACCTGATTCCTTTGTCAATTTTTTATCTACATATATTAGACAACAGGGTGCATGATCAGAAATCACGATGTTATCATAAAAGCAGTTTTGAATCTTGGACCTTAATTCTGTGGAAATCAAAAAATAATCAATACGTGAGAATGTCTTGTAGGTACTGGAATAACAAGAATAGGCTTTAACTTGTGGTTTCATTTCTCTCCATATATCTAACAATCTCAATTCTTTCATAAAATGATTAATAGTCATCCTGCATCCAATGTGCGTACAATCCAGTCCTGTTGATCTATCCACACCTGGATTCAATGTACAATTAAAATCCCCTGCTATTATATGTTGCCCTGTAAGTGATGATAAGATGAGAAATAAATTAGCAAAGAACTTCTGATCATCTATATTGGGACCATATAAGTTCACAAGATTTATATTTTCTAATAGCAAAGAACCTTGAATGATTACATATCTTCCAAATTTGTCTCCAATTACATTTTTCACCTGAAAAGGAACTGATTTATGTATGAGAGTCATAACTCCCCTGGCTCGGGATGAAAATGAAGAGGTGAATACACTTCCCTGCCATCTACTCCTAATTCTTTTAACATCCTCCTCTATCAGATGAGTTTCTTGTAAAAACACAATTCTTGAACCCATGTCCTTTATTTTATTCATAACTTGTTTAAGTTTTTTTAAATTTTGTAGACCTCTGCAATTCCATGAAGTTAAATTAAGATTAACACTTTGGTCCATGATCAATAGAGAGTTTGGGATTACCTTGCAGTGTAAACATGCTCATACAGAGAAGCAAAAACATGAGTGGTTGAACATTCATCCTACAAACTACACACAAACAAATTTCCCCTTCCCACACTTGTGGCAAACCCCCCAAAATCAAAAGAAAAATTCTGTCTCCCGATATAGCCATCGACTGTTCCACACCCACGGGGAACAGCCTAAGCCACTCCTTCTTCATCCTCCCAATCACCCTAACTCTACTGCTTTTAATGACGTAACATTAACTCTCCTCTGTAGTTTTCCAACTTAACTCCAAAATTTTTAACAACTTTGTACATCATAGTTTTTTTTTGGTTTGTTTTGTTTTGTTTTGTTTTTTTAATATATAATACAATCTATATTTTGTAAACTTACTATTTACTTCAAGTCAGTCAGATGCCTGTGCAAATGCTTAATTATTCTACCTTATATTTTGTTCATGCTTAGCTCCCACCAGTCTCTTCTTCTTCTTTGATCTTCTTGATGAACTCCTGCGCCTCCTCTGGGGTCTTGAAGATGTGGGTTCTGCCCTCATACGTGGTCAGCAGTCTCGCAGGATAGATTACACCATGACGAATCCCAAGGTTGCGCAGCTCCTTACGTACGGGATCAAACTGCTTCCTCAATTGCTGGATTCCTGTGGCCAAATCTGGGTAGAACCGCACCTGCTGGTCCTGGTGTTTAATCTCTCCTTTAGCACGTGCAGCGTTGAAGATCTTCATCCTGTCTCTGTTGCTAAGAAACTTCATAATTAAGGTCCTCGGCGGTCCCTTATCTCTCCGTGGGCCAATACGATGTGCTTTTTCCAGAACCACTGCTGATTGCAACTCCTCGCTGCCCAGCACCTCCGGAATCCACTTTTCCAGAAAGGAACATACGTCCCGACCTTCTGATTCCTCTGGAAGACCCACCAGCCTCAAATTATTCTGTCTCGACCGAGATTCCAAATCCAAAATATTATCTTCCAGAGATTTATTTTTTTTTTCCAAAGTGCGCACCTTTAATTGAAGACGGGTGACGTCATCTTCAGCACTAGCGAGACGGAGCTCCATCTGCGCCGTTCGTTCTACACAGTCACCCAATTCCTTTCTTATTCCTTCCAACGCTGTCATAATCCCATCAAATCTAGAGGAAAAGTCCGCTCTCATTGAACTCATGGCAGCCATCAGCGCATCTGCGCCATTCCCCGCAAACATCGCACCGCCGCCAGCTTCCTCCGCCATATATGGAGTTTTGTTTGCTGCGTCACAGACCTGAAAGTCCGTTAATTTGGACTGTTTCGGCGGCTCGCTTTTTCCTTTTCCTGGTTTTCCAGCCTTAGGCTTCGCCGACATATCCTCGCCCAAATGCTGGGATACGTTCTGTCCCAAATGAGAGAGTTATTTGCCGATTTTTTTTCTCCAGGAGCAGAGCAGAGCGAGACACGTCCGTCCTACGTGGCAGCCATAACCGGAAGTCGTAATTGGTGTTTTAAATTCTAATTGTTTAATCTGCCATGCCAATAATTTTCCTGATTTTTCACCTTGTTCATAAAAAGATTGCTTCAATCTTAAAAGACTCGAGGCAGCTCTATTTGCTGATTTTTTTGTCATATTCAGCTCTCAGAATCAGTAATTCGTTCTCTAACTTTGGGTCACTTCCTGCATACACTTTTTCTTGAAGAATTTTTATTTTATGTTCCAATTGGACTCTCTCCTCTCGAGTCTTCTTAGATTTGAACCTGTATAACTAATAATATGCCCCCTAATAAAAGCTTTGAAAGCCTCCCACTTTATACATGCTGATGTTTGTGTAGTATTGATATCAAAGAACTCATCTATCTGTTTTTCTATGTACTTAACAAATTCCTCATCCTGAAGCCATTTATGCTGAAATTGCCACCTACCTGGTTCCTTTGTCAATTTCTTATCTACATATATTAGACAGCAGGGTGCATGATCAGAGATCACAATATTATCATAGAAGCAGTTTTGAATCTTGAACCTTAATTCTGTGGAGATCAAAAAATAGTCAATACATGAGAATGTCTTGTAGATATTAGAATAACAAGAACAGGCTTTAACTTGTGGTTTCATTTCTCTCCATATATCTAGCAATCTCAATTCTTTCATAAAATGATTAATGATCATCCTGCATCCATTGTGCGTACAGTCTAGTCCTGTTGATCTATCTATACCGGGATTCAATGTACAGTTAAAATCCCCTGCTATTATATGTTGCCCTGTAAGTGAAGATAAAATAAGGAATAAATTAGTAAAGAAATTTTTATCATCTATATTGGGACCGTATAAGTTCACCAAATTTATATTTTCTAATAACAAAGATCCTTGAATGATTAGATATCTTCCAAATTTGTCTCCAGTTACATTTTTCACTTGAAATGGGACTGATTTATGTATGAGAGTCATAACTCCCCTGGCTCGGGATGAAAATGATGAGGTGAATAAACTTCCTTGCCATCTTCTCCTAATTCTTTTTACATCCTCCTCTATTAGATGAGTTTCTTGTAAAAACACAATTTTTGAACCCATGGTTTTTATTTTATTCATAACTTAAGTTTTTTTTAAATTTTGTAGACCTCTGCAATTCCATGAGGTTAAATTGAGATTAATGCTTTGGTCTATGATCAATAAGAAGTTTGAGATTACCTCGCAATGTAACCATGCTCACACAGAGAAGCAAAAACATGAGTGGTTGAACATTCATCCTACAAACTACACACAAACAAATTCCCCCTTCCCACATTCGTGGTAATCCCCCCAAAATCAAAAAAAAAAATTCCGTCTCCCGCTATAGCCATTGACTGCTCCACATCCGCGAGGATCAGTCAAAACCACTCTTTTCTTTCTCATCTCAATCGCCCTAACTCTGCTGCTTTTAATGACGTAACATTAACTCTCTTCTGTAGTTTTCCAACTTAACTCCTAAATTTTATAGCAACTTTGTACATCATAGGGTTTTTTTTTTTTTGTTTTTTTTTAATATATAATACAATCTATATTTTGTAAACTTGCTATATGCTTCAGATCAGTCAGATGCCTGTGCAGATGCTTAAATATTCTACCTTATATTTTGTTCATGCTTAGCTCCCACCAGTCTCTTCTTGGATCCTCTTGATGAACTCCTGCGCCTCCTCAGGGGTCTTGAAGATGTGGGTTCTGCCCTTATACGTGACCAGCAGTCTTGCAGGATAAATCACTCCATGACGAATCCCAAGGTTGCGCAGCTCTTTACGGGCGGGGTCGAACTGTTTCCTAAATTGTTGGATTCCTGTGGCCAAATCTGGGTAGAACCGCACCTGTTGATCCTGGTATTTAATTTCTCCTTTGGCTCGCACCGCATTGGAGATCGTCATCCTGTCTCTGTAGCTGAGGAACTTCATAATCAGCGTCCTCGGTGATGCCTTGTTATCTCTCGGTGGGCCAATTCGGTGGGCGCTTTCTAAGACGACTGATGACTGCAGCTCCGCGTTGTTCACCGCTTCTGGGATCCACTTTTCCAAAAAGGAGCATGGATCCGGACCCTCCGTTCTCTCCGGGAGACCCACCAGCCTCAGGTTGTTCCGTCTCGACCGGGATTCTAAATCCAGAACATTATCTTCCAGACGTTTATTTTTTAATTCCAATGTGTGCACCTTTAATTGTAGGCCGGTGACGTCATCCTCAGCACTGGCAATTCGCAGCTCCATCTGCGACACCCGTTCCATACAGTCGCTTAATTCCTTTCTCATTCCTTCAATCGCTGCTATAATCCCATCACATTTAGTGGAGAAGTCTGCTCTCATTGAACTAATGGCAGCGAGCACCGCATCTGTGCCGTCACCAGCAGTCACCGCTCCTCCACTAGCTTGTTCCGCCATATCATATTGGTCAGAAATAAAACGGTTCAATAAAAGAGCTCAAAATGGAAGGTGAACAAGCTGCATCAGGCAGTCAAATGGACATAAATGAACAGATCAGCATGTCAGATCTTCCAAGACGTTCTGAAAGAGCTAAAGAACAAACAGAGAAGATGATAATATATCAAAAGGAAGAAATGAGTAAAAAGGAAAAAAAGCTATTAACTCTTTATGCACAATGGAAAATGCAGGTACGTGAAACAAGAGAAAAGTTAAAGTCCGATATCACTGAAAGGGAGATGGCAGAACTTGCAGACATGTTAGAACTGAAAAGAGATGATGTCCTAAAGCTGTACTCAGAAATAAGAAATCAAATGGCACCTTCAGCTGATATAAGGAGAAAGACTGATGCATGTGATGCAGTTACTCATGACATTGTGAGAATAATTCTGGAAAGAATAAGTGGTGTCGATGGAGATTTTGATGCAGAGCGTGAAAGAATTTGTTTACGTGGACTTTTAGAGCACGACTACGCTCTGTCCATATATGGATCAGCCACTGCATCAAATCACAGCAGTCCTCAGCTTCACACCTCACCGTAAAACGAGCCGATGCAGCGGCAGAATTAGCAGCAAAAGAGGCTGAGTATGAGTTTGCAAAGGAAGAACAAAGGCAAAGAGAAAGGACTGCAATTCAAACATCAGAGTTGGAATGTTTGAAAGCACAGAAGGATATTAAAGCAGCTTGAGCCAGGTTTGAAGCATATGACAGAGAGTTATCACAGGTGGGTGATGTAAAGTCAATAAAAAGTGAACAGGTGAGCCCAAAATTCACACCCAAACGGTGCGGTGGGCGGTGCGGTGGCGCAGTGGTTAGCGCTGTGCCAGCACAGCAACTCACCCTTGGCCATGGGATCCCTGGTTCGATCCCAGCCCCTGACCAACAGTGATCTGTGTGGAGTTTGCATGTTCTCCCCGTATCTGCGTGGGTTTACTCCGGGATTTCTCCGGTTTCCTCCCACATGGCCAAAAACATGCAGGTTAGGTTAATTGGAGACTCTAAAGTGGCCCTAGGTGTGAATGTGTGCGTGAATGGTTAAGGGATAGCGCCGTACTGTGGCTGCTTCATCCATCCAGGTGGATGCCCTCAATTTCCCCTCTGGGGATCAATAAAGTATACAAAATCAAAAAAAATCAAAATCAAACCTCCCATACCAGCACCCACTTTCATTCCTGAGCAAACAGCTCCCCCTAGTGTCACTCAACTCGCACAAGCAGTTCAAGACAGCATAAAAATGAACAGACTTCCTACACCAGAGCCAACAGTGTTTAGTGGTGAACCAGTCGGGTTTATTGAATGGAAATCTACATTTATCTCACTGATTGAACAAAGGGGCATTTCAGCAACAGATAAACTGTACTATTTGAAACGATATGTAACTGGCCCAGCTCGCAAATGCCTTGAAGGAACTTTCTTTAGAAACGATGAAGAGGCATATAATGATGCTTGGAACAAACTAAACCAAAGATACAGCCAGCCATTCGTGATACAGAAGGCATTTAAAGAAAAGCTTTCAACCTGGCCAAAGGTGCAGCCTAGAGATGCTGAAGGATTAAGGACCTTTGCAGATTTCATAAATGCATGCATGCTTGCTATGCCGCATGTAAAAGGATTACAAATACTCAATGACTGCGAAGAAAATCAAAAACTGTTGCACAAGCTACCGGACTGGATAAACGCAAGATGGAACAGGCAGGTTACAAAGACTTTAATGGAAGGTGGTGAGTTTCCAAGCTTCAGTGATTTTGCATCCTTCCTCTCATTAGAAGCTGAAGTCGCTTGCAACCCAGTCACCTCCATTCACGCACTTCACGGCACTGAAACAAACAGTGATAAAAGGAACACAAAGGAAGTCAAAAGGAACAAGGCAACTGTGTTTAACACAAACACCACTGAACAAAGTGGCAGATGGACAATAACAAAAACACCTAACTGTTCTCCTTGCACATTATGCCAGGACGCTCATCAGCTCCACAAGTGCCCAGACCTCTTGAAAATGCCTCTAGAAAACAGAAAGAAACATGTGAAAGACAATAAACTTTGTTATGGTTGTTTAAAGCAAGGACACAGTGCTAAGGACTGCAAACGCCGCCTCACTTGTGAAACCTGCACAAAGAGGCACCCAACCTGTCTTCACGATGAGAACTACAGTAACATTCAACAAACAGAAACACACGTACATATAAGTACACTGAAAATCATATGTGTACATATAAGTACACAACGCAACTCAAAGTAACTCACCTGAAACAGCAACAGCCATGTCACTTAATGTTGCCAGATTTGAGCAGACAGTCAGCACCTCAATGATAGTTCCAGTGTGGCTGTCAACTGCTACCAATCCACACAAGGAAAAATTGGTCTATGCGTTATTAGACACGCAGAGCGACACTGTCTTCATTGATCAAGATGTGACACATGAACTGCAGGCAAATGTTTGTCCAGTAAAGCTGAAACTGACTACTATGATGGGTAAAAATGCAGTTGTAAGCAGTGGAAAGGTATCTGATCTCTTGGTGAGAGGTTATAACTCAGCCACAGTCATAAAGATCCCCACTGCATACACAAAAGACTACATACCTGCCAACAGAGAACACATACCAACATGTGAAACAGCAAAACTGTGGAGTCACTTGCTGCCTATTGTAGATGAGGTCCCCCCACTCCTCAGTTGTGAAGTCTCCTCATTGGTTATACTTGTCCTAGAGCTCTCGCACCCAAACAAGTAATCTTAGGCAAAGAAAATGAGCCCTATGCCATTCAAACTGACTTAGGATGGAGCATAGTTGGCAACTCGGTACCTTGCAATGAAACAGACATGGCAAGCAGTCTCTGTCATCGAGTGACCGTTAAGGAAATCCCTCCCTCCACTCCAGCAGATGCAATACGTGCTTTGGAAAGAGATTTTAAAGAGACTGACAGAAATGAAAAAACTGTGTCACAAGATGATTTAGTGTTCCTCCAGAAATTTGAGCAAGGCATAACACAAACTGAAAATGGACATTATAAAATGCCATTGCTGTTTAAAGAAAGGCCACAAATGCCAGATAACAGACAACTCACTGAAAACAGACTCAAAACGTTTAGCCAAAGAGAACAGCCTTGCATATCCTGTAGGCTCACAGTTTATAACCAGAGACTTCTATGTAGACGACGGAGTCACCAACGCAGAGACCGTAAACGACGCTACTGAACTGGCGAAGGAAGCACGTGAACTATGTGCAAAAGGTGGACTAAGGTTACACAAGTTCATGTCCAACAACACTGACGTTCTAAACAGTATTCCAACCTCAGAGCATGCAACAAATACTAAAAGGACTTAACATTTGGTGAAACACAAACAGAGCACTTGGCATATAAGTGAATACCATTTATATATACAGTATTTATAGGGCTGTCACAGTGGAGGAATTTGCCCTGCGGTGACGGTGGATAGCTCAACACCGCGATATGCGGTATTATTGCAAATGTTTTTAGGACCCTGTGGTCTCATAATTTAAGCAGGGTTCATAACTTATGTGGCAAACGATGGAAGCTGTGAGAAACTCGCTGCAGCTCTGCTCTCAACTTGTGCGTGTGTGACAATTGTGCGGAGCGCCGGTCTTCCTACAGGCATGAATTGCTGATTCTGTTAAAATAAAAAACTTGATCATTTTCATAAAGCAGTGGCGTAACTCCAGTATTTCAACTACAGGGTGTGTGGACTGGTTGGAAACTGCAGTGACATTCAGCTTTTTTAAACAGGACTGCCTCCGGACAGGACCTTGCATGGCTCTTGTCGCGGTGATTTTTGGATTTTTGCCACTGTCCGAAAAATCACGTTCAAACAAGCAATGCACTATGCAGTAGTTGTTTTGCTCTTGGAGCTCAATTGTCAGGATCATAAGCACTCTGCTCAGAAGGAAATAACATGCTTTGTGCCCTTTCAGTGCTCACTGTCACAGCTGTATTTAGCAATTCATCCAAATGCTTCAGCCACTAACTGCCTGCTGGAGCCCGTCTGGAGGGTGCCCATTACTGACAATTCCACAAGTAGGCACATGAAGCGAAACCAAAACCACTGTTATCATAATAAAAGCCTGCTTTTTTTAACCTCAGTGCATAGGATGGCATAAGGCCTCTGTACTTTGTAAAATTAATTACTAATAGGAAATCATTTATGCAAAGATCAATAAATAAATACATGTCTCAGAATTATTGATCAGGTGATAATCAACCTTTCAGGGGGTTATGCACTGGTTGTTGCGGTTGCTCGTTATCCTCCACCGTAGGCTTGTCCACAGCCGTGTACTCCATAATTACGGTTATCGCGACAGCCACACACACACACACACACACACACACACACACACACACACACACACACACACACACACACACACACACACTATATTGTGATATAAATCAAATCACTATTTCGGTCAAGCTTAAAGGTGCAATCCATTACTTTTCGACCTCCTGGCCAGTAGATGTCGCACTCACTGTTGCCTCATGATAACATTGCACGTGTTGCCATGTAGAAACACAAACGGCACTAGAAACAAGCATTCACAGGCAGCAGCAGACTGTGTAGAAATCAGTGTCTTTGTGATTACGAACCAGTGAAATCATGTCAAGTGACAAATCTTTTGTGGTATAGTGCCCAGTGATTTTAACCGAGTCTTCTTTGATGTTTATCTCCATTCGTTAATTTTTTTTAAATTACTGTCATATAATTATTAATAATTTATAGTAATGCTAGCATTTCACAGATATGATTGAACCTGATAATTACACAATTTTGATAATGTAATCACGGCAAAACTGTAGCTGACTTTAAGGACTTTGCTGTTGGTAGAGTGTTTTTAGCAGAAATGCTGTAACACACTCGTGTGCTTTGTTTATCTTCAGCGTTTTAGCTAAGAATGCTGTTCTAAAATGAGCTGTTGCTATGGCTAATCCATTGCCTTGGTCATCCCCAGTTGCTGTGTGTGGGCAATCAGGGACCGTTACCCTGATCCCTGCGGACAATACACTGGGTTTGTTCCAGGTTGCTAGCTCACGCTTCTGGTCTGTGGCAGGTCCACATGTACATCCATGGTACAAAGTGCACCATCGGGGCATCAAAAACCAGGAGGTGGCAAGTAATTTTTGGATTCTGTCTCATTTTCTGTTCATTTAAATTTTATTTGTTTTATATTATTTTTATTTGGTTGTTTTATATCATTGTTGTATATTATTAAAATAAATTATTGTAAAATGGATGCCTGATATTGTTTGTGCCTTTTCAACTTTATATGTAAAGGGTATTGTTGAGTCATTGTTAGATTTGCCAAGTGATGGCTTACTTATCCTCAATGCACAACTGAAATACTGTCAACCTTTGTATAACCTTGTAAAATTACTGAGAACTTCAGTTATACATACCTGATCAGAATGTGCAGAGCATTCTCTTCAATAAGCTCACTTTTTGAAATTATTTGTAGTGCATTAATACTCCAGTTGTTCTCATATGGGTACTCAGTGTAAAAAATTCAGTGCATTTCAGAAAATCACATCACTAATCCAATCTGACACAAAATCACTAGTCATAGTCCTCATAATATCTATAAAAAAGTATTATTTAAATATTAAGATTTATATTGGATTACTGCAGGGGTGGGCAATCATGTGCCATGGAGGGCCATTCCACTCTAGGTTTTCTATTCCACCCTATTCCAACCTCATATTTTAGTTGAAAGGCTCCTGCAACAATTTGATTTAAGCAATAATCTGGTGGGTTGGATTCTGGATTTCTTAACCAACAGGACGCAGAGAGTAAGGGTCATTGGCACATTGTCTGACCTAAAGTGCTCTTCTACTGGCTCTCCTCAGGGGTGTGTGTTGTCACCACTACTCTTCATCCTGTACACAAACATGTGTCGGAGCAGACATGACAACAGACACATTATAAAGTATGCTGATGACTCAGTCATTGTCAGTCTCCTCCAGGATGGTGAGAGTGGCCACGGCCCAGTAGTTGATGACTTTGTTCACTGGTGTGAGGATTCCTACCTGCAGCTGAATACAACAAAAACGAAAGATATGATTATTGACTTTAGGAGGAAAACTCCCAGGCACAAAGTCACCATACTAAAAGGCCAGACCACCGAATGTGTACAATCGTACAAATATCTTGGGACAATTATTGATAGTGGATTGAACTTTGAGGTGAACTGTGAAAGGGTGTGCAAAAAGGGTCAGCAAAATTTGCATTGTTTGAGGAAACTTGCACGCTTCCAAATTGACCGAACCATAATGACTATGTTCTATCGGGCTTTTATTGAATCTGTTTTATCCTTTTCTTTAATGTCATGGTTTGGTCAGATAAAACTGAAACAGAGGAAATCCTTGGATCAGGTAGTCAGATGGTCCAGTCGTTTGCTTGGTGAGTCACAGCTGAGCCTGACATCCCTGTACACCAGACAAGTACAGAGGATGGCCGACTTGATTTTAAATGATGACTCCCACCCTTTGCACTGCAACTTTCAGCTTCTTCCCTCCAGACGGAGGTTTGCTGTCCCAAAAAGTAGAACCCAGCGCTACAAAAACAGCTTTGTCCCTGCTGCTGTCAAAGAGTTGAACAAGCTATAAAAATTATATTGTACATATTTTATATTTACCTATTTTGTAAGATGTGTGCCTGTGTTTGTGTCTATGTTGAATGTAATTAGTGGCTTGTAAATATGGATGTCACCAACTGCAAAACAAATCTACCTACGGGTACAAATAAAGTAACCTGAACCTGAACCTGAACCAGTCTCGTCAGCAGGTGCTTTCACTGATTAGCAATCCTTGAAGGTGATCAGAGCAAACACCTGCTGAAGAGACTGGGTGGAACAGAAAATCTGCAGTGGAATGGCCCTCGCTGCCCACCCCTGGATTACTGTATAATCTTAAAGTTTTGTTAGTATTTTGTAAAAGTTATTAAATTCTCAGCAATATTACATTTTCTGACAGTGTACTAATGTCATAAAGCAAATCAATATCAACTAAAGTTGTCTATGAAAAAAGGGCCTTTTTTTTAAAATAAATACATCGTTATTATATAGCACCAATTCACAGCAAAAGTCAGCTCATAGAACTTTAAAGTGTTGTATAAAGACCCCACAATTTCAGAAAGACCTCAACAATCAGGTGGTCCCCTGTGAGGATCACTTTGCCACAGTGCAGAGTAAAAACTCAATTTTAGCAAGCAGAAGTGGTTTTGGCATATGATCAGGATGCCTCCTGGTTGCCTCCCACTTCAGGTGTTTGGAACATGTCCCCCGAGGATGAGACCACAGGGCAGACTATGACTCCCAGCTGGCATGGAACACCTTGGCGTCCCCTCTGAAGAGCTGTAGAAGGTGGGTGGAGAGAGGGAAGTCAGGGCTGCTCTACTTGGACTGCTGCCTCCATGACCTGGATCCCCAGAAAAGCTGTTGAGGATGGACGGATGGACAGATGTGATGGGCAAAAGAAAATTTTGACAGTATTCTCAAAAGTAGAAATAGTCTGTATCCCAAATATCAGAATTTGAAAACAAAGTCAGATGTAGGCATCTTCCCCCTGTGTGACTTTTGAGTGGACTGGATCAGCTTGGTCCATGGAGCCGATCTGGGAGAGTGGACTGGATCAGCGTGGTCCATAGAGCCGATCTGGGAGAGCAATACGGAAAAATAATATAAGAAATTGGACACAAACTTCAAATCTTTCGTTGTCTCTTTAGTTTGCGTTGCTCTAGCTTCTTAGAGTAAGGTACAAAATACCAATGTCCAAATTAAAAAAAAATAAAAACAAAAACAGTCTAAAGAAAAAAAAACTGCATGAAAATATGACATAATCTGAACTTGTAGACATTTTTTTTAAACATTAAAAATAGGCTACAATGAGAGTTTGGTGTTTGGTGGCACAAAACTTGGTCCCTGTGCTGGTTATGGTCCAGTGCAGCTGAAAAGGTCTGGGCCTCATATCCACATGGGCTACAGGAGAACCTTTTGCTGGCATACATTAGAATGAGAATTAGAATTAGAGCAAGAATATTTATAAAACTGTTGGGAATACTTTTCACAGACACCAACAGGCGGCAGTGGCTCAGGAGGTAGAGCAGGTCGTCCAAGAGCCACATGGTTGGCGGTTCGAATCCCACTTTCCCCGGGTATCCTGCCGTTGTGTCCCTGGGCAAGACACTTCACCCCAATTGCTCCTGGTGGGTCTGGAAGCGCCATGTTAGGTAGCATGCCGCCATCAGTGTGTGAATGTGTGTGAATGGGTGGATAGCAGGATCTGTAAAGCGCTTTGGTCATCAAGAGATGAGAATAAAAGCGCTATATAAGTGAATGCCATTTACCATTTACCAAAAAGTAAAAAAAATTATATACAGATGTAAGATGACAACTAAGCTGACCCGGAGAAGGTTTTGGCTCTGTTTCTGCTTTCAAAAGACAATGGAGATACAGTTGGGGAATATCATCTAACACAATATAAAAGCAAATTATTTTATAAACGTCAAAAATGTTTGATCACGTAAACAAAAGAGCCTTTGTTCGATATATCAAAAACTAATTTTGATTCTGGCAAAATTAGATCACATTGAAATAACGGGCAAAAACGGCTTCTTTAGATAAGTGGCCACAAGTGTGTGGGAGATCATCCAACACAATGTAAAACTAATGTATTTGTAAAAACTCGTAACGTTCATTAGAAAAAAATTGAAGTTCCTTCCTTCACAGTATCGGAAGCTAATGCTAACCGTAGCTAAACTAGACCAGGGTGGAAAAATTACTGTTTGGAAAGGATTACCGAGCAATTCCTGTGGTCTATCCCATCGCCATACACCATTTGATATCATCACACAGTCATATTTATAACAGGAACATCTCACAGACAAAATGTAGGTTACAGATAGCTATGCAAACACTAGTTAGTTTAGCTTAACTTAGCGGTCAAGTAACAAACAGGCAACCTCAGTATGGATTTTAAAATTTTTATGATTCTTCAGATTGCACCAGCGATGCACCAGCTGCCTCTGGCAACCCCCGGTTTTATGCAAATGCAATAGCACGTGACATCAACAGATTCATTGTATTGAATCTGGAATCCGGATGGAACAATATTCTGGCTAAAAAAAATCTTCTGGAATATAAATATTTACATTATTTTTTTTCCCACATTATTTTTATTGAACCTTTTTTAGCAAACATGACACACACAATCAAACACTAACACTAAAGCAATTCAAAAATAAAAGAAAAAAAAATACTAAAAACACCAACAACCATTAACAAAAGCAAGTCAAACAATGCTCCTCTGTTTAGTCTAGGTAATCCATTACATAAGTATACATATTATACATTCACCATTTGGAATTTACAAGGTCCACACACATCATGCACCTTCTTCTTCAGAAGTTATGTTTAATTTCTTTACATAATCAATGAAAGGTCTCCATATATTCTCAAACACATGATTGATTTCAGTATGTATGTTATTCTTTCTAGTGGAAGGTTTGTTAGCATCTGTCTTAACCAATGAGTCACATCTGGTCTATGAGTCTTTTTCCATAATAGTGCAATACATTTTTTGGCATTAAGCAAACTGAGGTCTATGAATGTTCTTTCACTCTTATTAAAATTATGCTTTTCTGGATACAGACCCAACAAAAACAATTTAGGATTCAATATGAATTGTTTTGAAATTATTTTTTCAATTGTTACCCTCACCTCTTCCCAAAACATTCTAATTTTTCTACATTCCCATAAACAATGAAATAGGGTTCCTTTACTTTCCATACATTTTGTGCACGTATCTGGTATGTTTTTGTTATATCTATTTAACTCCACCGGTGTAACATACATCCGCATGAACCATTTAAAATGAATCAATTTAAGACGTACATTTATTGATTTGGTTTGAGCTTCTGTGCAAGCCAATTCCCATTGTTCCTCTGAAATTTCAATTTGCAGGTCTTCTTTCCAATAATTCATTCGTTTCTGTGAGTTTTCACTCGAGGATAGTGTCAATGAGTTATAAAACTCTGAAATAATACCCTTTCTCTTACTATCTTTCGTCAAAATTTTTTCCAAGGATGAATAAGTAGGTCGGGTGAGAACATTATTTTGATTTGATCGAATAAAATTCCTAAGCTGAAGATATTTAAAAAAAATGTGTTCTTATTAAGATTAAATTTGACCCTCAGTTCTTCAAAAGACATTGTTATCTGAACGTGACAAATATAAGTCTTGAATCTTTTGAATCCCTTTTAAATTCCATAATTTAAATACAGCATCCGCTCTCCCTGGTGTAAAATATTGATTACCCCATATTGGGCTAAATTGTGACAATAAGTGTGGTTCTTTTAAATATTTTTTGATTTCACACCATATTTTGATCATATGTTTTACAATAGGATTTTTAACTTGTTTCTGTAATTTTTTAGCCGAGTCTGAGTATATGAATAAGGGAAGAGGTAAAGGTAAATCGTGTAATTCCATTTCAATCCAGTGAGGGAGATCATTTGATGAAAAATAATATGTCATAGACCTCAGTTGTGCTGACCAGTAATACAACAAAAAGTTTGGACATTTCAGACCTCCACGATCAAATGGTAAATATAGTAAGGACAGACGTAATCTAGCCTTCCTATTGTTCCATATAAATTCCACTAACTTTTTTTTTATTCTTGAGAATAGGTCTGAAGGTGGTGGTAAAGGAATGTATTGAAATAAATATAGTATTTTGGGTAAGATATTACTTTTAAGTATATTAATTCTCCCGATCATCGACATTGGTAGTAACATCCATCTCTGAAGCAACTCATTAATATCTGTCATTAAGGCTTCATAGTTGGCACTGGCGACTAATTCTAACTTAGGCACAATTTGAATTCCTAAATATTTAAACTGATTTACAACATTGAATTGATTTACCTCAGGAGCTGGGTGATTTCTCTGGGTCTCATTTAGCATTAATATTGAAGATTTAGTTTTATTTATTTTATATCCTGATATTTCCCCAAAGTTCTTTATTAAATTTAACAAGGTCGGAATTGATTTTTTAAGATTCGACATAAACAAAATTATGTCATCAGCATACAGGGAGATTTTATGTTCTGTTGGTCCTACTTTAATTCCATATATTTGTGGATGTAAACGTACTGCCATCGCTAAAGGTTCAGTTGCCTTAGTGAACAGTAAAGGTGAAAGTGGACAACCTTGCCGACATCCTCTATTGATTTTTATTGATTTTGAGATATTGCTATTTGTTAGGATTTCTGCTGTAGCATTATTGTATATTATCTGAACCCATTTTATGAAATTATTTCCAAGTCCAAACCTTTGTAGGACTTCAAAAAGAAAGGGCCATTCGACCCTATCAAAGGCCTTTTCAGCGTCCAATGATAGGAGAGCTGTATCCGGTGCTTCTTTATTAGAATAGATAATATTAAATACTCTTCTTACATTATGGAAGCCTTGTCTTCCCATTATAAAGCCATTCTGATCTCGGTTAATAATATTTGGTAATATTTCTTGTAGCCGTCTTGCTAAAATTTTACAGATTATCTTAAGGTCAGCATTTAATAGGCTTATTGGTCTCATGTTTTCACATTTATTAGAGGGTTTACCTGGTTTTGGCAACAGTATAATTAAGGCATTATTCATGTATGGTGGTAAATTACTATTTTGAAATGCTTCTAAAATCATTTCCAAAAATGGTTTTATTAATTTATTGTTAAATTTTTTATAGAGGTCAACTGGAAGACCATCAGGTCCCGCACTTTTTCCTGATTTCATATTATCAATGGCTAGCCCAACTTCTTCTTGACTAATTTTTGACTCCAGTATCTCCCTATTTTCATTTGGAATACATGGTATAGATAATCCGTCCAAAAACCCATTTAGTTTTGTTAAGTCAGTTTCATTTTTTGTATCATATAATTTTTCATAATAATCTCTAAAAGCACTATTAATTTCTAAAGGATCTACAACTGCCTGTCCGTTACTTAGAATTTAAAACACCAATTACCAGTATTATAATTGTTTAATCTGCCATGCCAATAATTTTCCTGATTTTTCTCCTTGTTCATAAAAGGTTTGCTTCAATCTTAGAAGACTCGAGGCAGCTCTATTCGCTGCTTTTTTGTCATATTCAGCTCTCAGAATCAGTAATTCGTTCTCTAATTTTGGATTACTTCCTGCATACACTTTTTCTTGAAGAATTTTTATTTTATGTTCCAATTGGACTCTCTCCTCTCGAGTCCTCCTAGATTTTGAACCTGTATAACTAATAATATGCCCCCTAATAAAAGCTTTGAAAGCCTCCCACTTTATACATGCTGATGTTTGTGTAGTATTGATATCAAAGAACTCATCTATCTGTTTTTCTATGTACTTAACAAATTCCTCATCCTGAAGCCATTTATGCTGAAATTGCCACCTACCTGGAACCTTTGTCAGTTTCTTATCTACATATATTAGACAGCAGGGTGCGTGATCAGATATCACAATGTTATCATAGAAACAATTTTGAATCTTGGACCTTAATTGTGTGGAGATCAAAAAATAGTCAATACATGAAAATGTCTTGTAGGTATTAGAATAGCAAGAATAGGCTTTGACTTGTGGTTTCATTTCTCTCCATATATTTAGCAATCTCAATTCTTTCATAAAATGATTAATGGTCATCCTACATCCATTGTGCGTACAGTCCTGCACTGTTGATCTATCTATACTGGGATTCAATGTACAATTAAAATCCCCTGCTATTATATGTTGCCCTGTGAATGATGCTAAAGTAAGAAATAAATTAACGAAGAAGTTTTGATCATCTATATTGGGACCATGTATGTTCACCAGATTTATATTTTCTAATAACAAAGATCCTTGTATGATTAGATATCTTCCCAATTTATCTCCAATTACATTTTTTCACTTGAAATGGAACTGTTTTATGTATGAGAGTCATAACTCCCCTGGCTCGGGATGAAAATGATGAGGTGAACACACTTCCCTGCCATTGTCTCCTTATTCTTTTTACATCCTCCTCTATTAGATGAGTTTCTTGTAAAAACACAATTTTTGAACCTATATCTTTTATTTTATTCAAAACTTGTTTAAGTTTTTTTAGATTTTGTAGACCTCTGCAATTCCATGATGTTAACCCCTTGCACTCCGGTCAATTTTCCTAAAAACGCCAAAAAAAAAAAAATGTGCCCAAAGTAAATCGAAAGCTGTTCAACCCTTTGCAGCATCTTCATGGGGTTGGTCTCATTTAAAAGAAAACACTTTGAATTTTTTGGCAAAAAAAACATGATCTCTCTAAGTGCTCCGGCCACTGAGTTACAGTCGTCTAAACATAGTGAACTTGAAGAAAATAAATTTGGCCTGGGTGTTTTTTTGGAGACAAATGCTTGCAAATAACACACAGCTTCAGATCCGGGCTGGAAAATGCAACAGAAATGTAGAACCAAGTGTTATCCAGCTGAGGTCCAAATTTTGTAACAATACCACAAAAAAATGAATATATTACACAGCTTTGTTCTCAGGCTGTTCCCAGACGTTTTGGAACTGTGCCAAATTGTGCCAAATGGCACAGTTTGGAAAAACGTCTAACTTTTGAATGATTCAACATAGAAGCTTCATCTTGGGCTCAAATGAAAGGTCACATTCAGGTCTGTGTGTGTGTGTGTGGGGGGGGGGTTGTCCCCCCCCCCCCCCCCCCCCGCTACAGAGGACAGAGATTGGCCCTCTCTACATGACGGATTACACTCGGATGTGGCATGTTTCCACAGCAACGCTGTCACCGCGGCTCCCCCCACCCCCCCGCTACAAAATCATAGCGGCGGGAGAGGCGTTCACGGTTCGGAGGTGGCGAAGAACCGTGTAACGCGGCGCATGCACTTCGTACTTCGTGCGCCGTACAGTTGTAATTTACCGATCGGTCAAAAGTCATTTTTTGATTACAATTTTCAGGGATAAATAATAATTTAGCTTATAACACCTTACCTCTTCACAGCCACATTGTCCTGGCGAACTTCTCTTCCCCATTGTCAGACGAACGCGACGCTGGTCCGCTCGTGTATCCCAGTCAAAACATAATTCCATTATTGCGGTTTTGGCGAATGATTTACGACCTTTGTCGTCATCCTCCGTTGGTCTATGATGATGGAAGAGAATCCTAAACGTCTATTCTGCTGGAATGAGTGCAGGTTGCACTTGTGGGTGGCCTCCGTGCTGCTGGGTCTGCAGCAGGTTCTTCCTGCATCCTTTTTTTTCATCTGTGGCAGCAGTAAGTCTCTCTTCACCCAGCCCAAACTTCTGTGCTTCAATTGGCTCCTGCATTCACAGTAGGTTGGTCCTCCTTCCTAGGTTTTCATTCATTGGTTCTTCAAGGTTTCAGAAACCCAATTCAAGGCTCTTATTAGTCGAATGAGAGGTCAATCAGATGAACTAATCTGTTCGTGGCTGTGTCTGCAGCTTTTATTTTCAGTGCCCGCTTGGACGCCATACACCACCTACATCACAATCTCCATGATGCACACGAGAGCGCCCTCGTGCGCTCTCGTGCGCTCTAGGACGCAGAGACTTGCCCGTCCGCGGTACAACGGAGCGCAAGAGGTTAAATTAAGATTAACGCTTTGGTCTATGATCGATAAAGAGTTTGAGATTACCTTGCAAAATAAGCATGCTCATACAGAGAAGCAAAAACATGGATGGTTGAACAGTCATCCCACAAACTACACAAAAACAAATTCCCCCTCCCCACATTCGTGGTAATCCCCCCCAAAATCAAAAAAAAAAGAAAAATCTGTCTCCCGTTATAGCAAGTGACTGCTCCTCACCCGCGAGGTTCAGTCAAACCACTCACTCTTTCCTCCTCTCAGTCACCCTGACTCTGCTACTTTTAATGGCATGACACTAACTCTCTTCTGTAGTTTTTCCAACTTAACTCCAAAATTTTATAGCAACTTTGTACATCATAGCTTTTTTTATATTATATAATACAATCTATATTTTGTAGACATGCTATATGTTTCAGATCAGTCAGATACTTGTACACATGCTTAAATATTCTACTTTATATCTTGTTCTTGCTTCATGCTTAGCTCCCGCCAGTCTCTCCTTGGATCTGTTTAATGAGCTCCTGCGCCTCCTGAGGGGTCTTGAAGATATGGGTTCTCCCTTTATATGTGACCAGCAGTCTTGCTGGATGAATCACCCCGTGACGAATCCCGAGGCTGCGCAGCTCTTTACGGGCAGGGTCAAACTGTTTCCTTAATTGTTGGATTCCTGTGGCCAAATCTGGGTAGAACCGCACCTGATGATCCTGGTATTTGATTTCTCCTTTAGTACGTGCTGCGTTGGAGACCGTCATCTTGTCTCTGTAGCTGAGGAACTTCATAATCAGCATCCTCCGTGGTGTCTTCTTATCTCTCGGTGGGCCGATTCGGTGTGCGCTCTCCAAAACGACCGATGACTGTAGATCTGCGTTGTTCAGCGCCTCTGGAATCCACTTTTCCAAAAAGGAACATGCATCCTGTCCCTCAGTATCCTCCGGGAGGCCCACCAGCATTAAATTATTCCGTCTCGACCAGGATTCTAAATCCAGGACGTTATCTTCCAGACGTTTATTTTTTAATTCCAATGTTTGGACCTTTAATTGTAGGCTGGTGACGTCATCTTCGGCGTTGGAGATCCGGAGCTCCACCTGCGAAACTCGTTCCATACAGTCGCTTATTTCTTTTCTCATTCCTTCTATCGCTGCTATAATTCCGTCAAACTTAGACGAAAAGTCTGCTCTCATAGCGCTGATAGCAGCAAGGACCGCATTCGTTCCTTCGGCAGTCACCGCCCCGCCACTAGCTCCGTCCTCAGCCATGGTCCCTGGAGATTTTCCTGCTTCGTCACTAGCGTGGAAGTCTGTTAACTTAGATTGTCTCGACGAATCAGTTTTTCCTCCGCCTGATTTCACAGCCTTGGTTTTTACCATATCCGCGCCTAAACGCTAGGATAGGTTTTTGCTCCAATTGAGAGAGTTTTAGCCTATTTTTTATTATTCGGAGCAGAGCAGAGTGAAACTCGTCTTCCTACGTGGCCGCCATAACCGGAAGTCAATATTTACATTATTATCGGTCTGGAAAAAATTACAAAATATTTTTTTTCATCAATATACTAATTTTTTGAAGAACATTAAGACTTACATTGTGCAAGTTTCTAAATGCTTTTTTGATGTATTATTTAAAAAAAAATCTTTTTCATAAAATTCTTATGGATTTCACCTTTAAAGGTTCCTTTTTACTCCTAAGCAAGATGTGACGATATCTCAAGATTAATTTTGGTTTAAATATTTTTTTCTGTCAGAAGCTGAGCATGACAAATGTACTGTAGAACATTATACAACTATATTTCAAATAATTAGGTCTATCTAATAAATTAAAAATTTAATTCTGATTCTTAATTCAGTCAAAAGCTTCAAGTGTTACAGGATCACACAAATCAAAAGCAACACTAAACTCTTTTGTCAATTCCAAATAAATATAAAATAGGTAATAAAGATAAAGTCTCAATCATGACCAGTGAAAAGTTTTGAGTTGTACAGGAGAACACATTAATTTGTTGATCATCACCATATAAATAGAATGTAATCTTAAATGTCAAACTAAAATCTTAAAGCTTTTAAGTTTTACAGGAGAACACAATGTAAACTCTTTGGTCAGTTCCAAATAAATAAAGTATGTATTAATATAAAATAAAATCTCAAAAAACCTACCTCTGTACCGTGTCCTTTACTTTGTATAGATTCAAACTGGAAACAGAGCAACAAATAATGGACAAAAATGAAACAACGTTCTGTATATATCCTCAGTAAAAATTCAAGCAGCTATCAAATGTAAACAAAGGAGAATGTAAACAAAACTGACATATTCACTAGGGCTGCAACGATTACTCAAATAATACGAATAATTTGATTACAAAAATTCTTCGATTCAAAATCTATGCTTCGACGTGTTGTTTAATGTAGCACTTCCAGTCTATATGACCTTCTTCCGGTATGTCCTTCTTTCGGTCATGCTACGTAAACAAGATGCAATTTTGTTTACTGGTGCCATATCAGGGGGACATAGTGACGGGCCAGCAAAGAGCAAGAAGAAGGTCAGAAAAAATGACAGAAGTATCTCAAGTCTGGGATCATTTCAAGCTCAAATTGAAGGAAAACATTATGCAGTGTGAACATGGTAAAGCCGAGCAGTGAGCTAGCATCCTACAGCGTCGATATTATGGTGTCTTGGCCGAAAGCATCCCGCATCATCCACAGCCAGGACACCTGAGACAAGCTACGTGATTGAGATTTTAAATTAAGATGAATAGAATGTAGTTAGCTATGCTAATTATGCTTATATGACCAAAGAACATATCGCCACTGGCGTTGGCATCCGCTAGCAGCTGCTAACCGCTAGCAAATGGACTTCATGGTTTAACATCACGTTTAAAGTTACGTTCTATGCAATAAACATTGCAATAAGCACTGCAATAAACGTGTACCTGTGCTATTGAGTGGTACAATTATTACTGCTCTTTAGGAAAGAAAGTTCTGCATATGTTACCCAAAGCAGGTTTCTTTAAAAAAAGTATCCGATTACTCGAGTAATCTTCGATTAGAGTGGGTGACGAGCTGTAAAATAGTTATTAGCTGCAGCCCTAATATTCACTCAGTTGTGGTCAACTTGTGCACCAAGGCAACAACAAAAGGCACAAGAAAACCCCATCCGTGCTGTCAATGTTTTATACCAGTCTTCACCCTACTGCAGGGGTGCCTACTAAAACACGGAACGAACGGTACAATACAGAATGTTCCGTCGGCGTTCCATATGGAACATGCTCAATACATGTTCCGTACAGGACGTCAACTGAGCCTGTCTGCTGTTAGTCCTACTAGCTAGTGGTGTCAAGTGTGCTACAAACATGTATATACTGTATAATGTTTGATACGGAACCTTCCTTACGGAACGCTAGCCTTGAGATTCTGCTTTTACTCACCAGAGTAAAGTATCAACACTGGAGAGTAAACTAATTTTAAAATGAGACTGACACTCACTTGGAGACAGAAGTACCGGGAGCTCTGCTGCTGAATTGGAGTGTCTTGAGTTTTTTTTATGCACGGACTTCTGCCACGGACGTGCTAACAAGGCTAGCAGGCTAGCAGTGTAAACAACCCATCACACGGGAAATTTTGGAGGCAGGGACAATTTTCTCAGGTGAGTCCCCCGTTGGATAATGTAAACCTAAAGCATGACGGTGTTTTGGGAATTTCCACAGCAGGTTGAACACAGCTTCAGAAGTTATAAAAGCAACTTTGCCTGTCTGCAACTGACTCAGACAGTGAATTCATTCCTGCTATGTTCATTCTGTCTGCGTTCCGTACAGAACCTTCTGTTTGATACAGGACCTTTTGTATCTCCTGGAAAAAATATGCTTTAGTGATACATCTTTTACATTTTGCTTGTCATTTTACAGGGACAGTTTCTTTCAAAAGCATTTTTTTTTTATTAAACCGGACCTCCTGGAAAAAAATTTGCTTTTTGTGATGTATCTTTTACATTTTTCTTGTCATTTTACAGAGAAGGAAGGTTCCGTATCTAAAGTTACATGTACATGTTCGTAGCGCGCTTGACACCGCTAGCTAGTAGGACCACTCTGTATGAAGGCACATTGACATAGAACTGACAGCAGGCAGGATTGGTTGATGTCCCCTACGGACATGTACGGAACACGGATGGAACGTTCCGTTTCGTTCGATACCGTACCATTCGTTCCGTGTTTTAGGAATCGCCTGCTGCAGGTTGCGGACAAGGAAAATAAGCCTGTCCACTGCCTCAGGTTTTAAAGTTGCCCTGTGGCAGGTTACAACATTACCTCCTGAGCTAAAAACTCTCTCCGAGGGGGTGCTGGTTGCAGGAATGCACAGATAGTGCTTTGCCAGGTGGCTCACTCTTGAGAAGTTTCTCTCATGCGTCTTCCACCACTGCAAGGGGTCCATCTCAGAGTCTGCATCTGGTGCCAGCAGCTAACTGCCAAGCTCCTTTTTTATTGTCTCTTTTTCACTGAGCCCTGTGCTGGTGGGGTGTGATTTCTTAAAGAAACTGCCCAGTGACTTTCTCTGTTTCTTCTGGGGAGTTGCATTACAGCAGCTCCTCCCTCCTCTTCTCCTCCTTTATGTGTTCTGACTGAAGTGGAACGATCTTGGTTTTTCCAACATCTCGAACAGCGCTCTATTTTGATGGCATTGACTTTTTCTGGCTTAACCCTCCTGTTATGTTACAGGTCAAATTGACCCGTTTTAAAGTTTGAACATCTAGGAAAAATAGTTAAAAGTATTTTTTCAGTATGAAACTTCTTCTGCTTGCCTTAATTAGTGTAATCAACATATAATATGAAAATGGTTCATCTCACATATTTGCAATCACCCCCTACATGTTTGTATCACATAGATACTGTTTGGGTCAATGTGACCCAGCAGTCAAACTGGAGGTAAAAGGGTGTCAGAAATGTCAGACTATTTCTTTCTTTGCACCTTATTACAACATATTTCTCTCTCTCTCTCTCTCTCTCTCTCTCTCTCTCTCTCTCTCTCTCTCTCTCTCTCTCTCTCTCTCTCTCTCTCTCTCTCTCTCTCTCTCTCGTGCGCATGCGTGGGCGTTTGTGGGAGCAGGGGTGTGGAGTGGTGTCGAGTGAGTACTTTAAACTTTGTATTTTCTAACTTTTTCTTTATCTTGTGTGTTTGAGGTGTGTGTGTTTAATATAGTGGGTTGAGTGTGTGTGTGCTGGGGTGTGAGTGTTGGAGTGAGTGTGTTGGGGAACGGTAGCTTCTGCTGCCGGTTTTTCCCGGCCGGCATCATGCCGGTGATTGATGGTGGTGTGGAGTTTGAGCGCTTAACCCGGCGTCATGGTGTGAGAATCCTCCCGACAGTTCCCTGTTCTGTGGAGGAGGCCAGCCTCGCTGTAGGACAGGTGGTTGGGCATGGCAGCATAAAATCAGCATCGAGGATGAACAGCGCAATTGTGATCTTTCTGGATTCGACTGAGAAAGCTGATCAGGTGGTGGCACAGGGAGTGGTCATAGGTGACACTTTTACTCCCGTTTTACCGCTGGCGAATCCGTCTAGGAGGATCACCATCTCAAACGCTCCTCCTTTCGTTAAAAATGATCAGCTGATTAGAGAGTTGTCCCGTTTTGGCCAGGTTGTGTCCCCTATCAGAATGGTCTCTCTGGGTAGTAAATCACCCCTGCTGAAGCATGTTGTATGTCATAGGAGGCAGTGTTTCATGGTGTTGAAAGACAGCTCTGCTGAACTGAACGCGTCTTTTAATTTCAGGATTGACGGCTTTAGCTACTTGGTGTTTGCAACATCTGAAACCATGAAGTGTTTTGCGTGTGGCGCAGAAGGCCATCTTATTAGGTCATGTCCTGAAAAGGCGAACACAAAGAGCACTGGCGGTAAGAAAGGTGACGCCGCTGTTTCTGGTGGTCCGGAGGGTAGCGCTACATGTGGTGCGGCGGATGCCGCTGCGGCGCCCGCTGCGGCGCCCGCTTCTGCTGGGGCGGTCGCGTCCGCGTCCGCGGCCGCAGACGCGGCCGCGTCCGCTTCTACTTCTGCGGGGGCGTCCGCGTCCGCTTGTGCTGGGGCGGGCGCGGCGGGCGCGGTAGTTGTCCCCCCAAACAGTGATGGTGGGGAATTTCTGTCTGGCGGCAGCTCTGATCATTGTTACGAGCCTGTCGCCCGGGGTAAACAGGTGGAGGGTGTAAGTAAAAGTGCAGTTAAACGAAGGAACGTGAATGAACAGACTTTGCAGGCGGGGGAGGAGCGGTTTGAGGCTGTAGCGGACACACAGAGCAAACACTGCATGACAAACGTTGCGTTTCATGAAGAAATGCAGGAATGTAGTTTTGTTGAAGAGGATCCTTTTAAAGCTGCACAAAAAAGGAAAAGTGCGGAAAACTTGCAGAGCTCTGCTAAATCTAGTAGGGTTGGGAATTTAGATTTACTGAATGAGAGCGCATCTGACGAAAGTGGAGATGAGTCTGAACTGATGCAGACGCAGACGCAGGAGGAGCAAAGCTCCTATAGTTTTACTAAAATTAGGCAATTTCTCCAGGTGACTAAGGGGAGCAGAGCTGTGAAAGTGGAAAATTACTTTCCAGATCTGGAGTTATTCGTGGCATCAGCTCGCAAATTTATGAAACTGAATGATGGGAATGAGACTTTCACTGATCAGGAAATTTATCGTTTAAAGAAACTGGTTGCTAAACTGAAATTGCAAATTACTAACAGTCATGTTGACTCTTAAGATAAGATAAGATAAGATAAGCCTTTATTAGTCCCACAACGGGGAAATTCCAGGATTGCAACAGCACAGGGATAGCAACACTCAGAGCAACAATCAGAAGGCAAGAAAAAAACAAGCAAGCAAGAGCAGCTAATATACATATGTACGTATTACTATAAAATATATATATATACACACACACACAGACACACAGTGCAGAGCATTGTAGCTGGATGGAATAAATATATGAATATATGAACACACAGTGCAGAGCATTGTAGCTAGATGGAATAAATATGTAAATATATAAACACCCACAGTACGGAGCATTGCAGCTAGGTGGAATAAATATGCAAGTATATAAACACACACAGTGCGGAGCAATGTAGCTAGATGGAATAATATGTAGATATATAAATATATAAACACACCCAGTGCTGAGCATTGTAGCTAGATGGAATAAATATGTAAATATATAAACACACACAGTGCAGAGCATTGTTGCTAGATGGAATGAAACAGCATAACCGTCTACTTAGTTATCCTACATGGTATGATTATGTGCCCATACATATTCTCACCCTCCATAGCGACCGGTATGTTCCTAGTTGTATGCCGGAGGGGACCATTGTGTAAGTCTATTGCATCTTTTGCATTCAAAAAACTATTAGTTTGTTACGTCTTTTTGCTATCTCTGCGAGCAGCCCTGCTTAGGTTGTACAGTCTGACAGCCGTTGGTAGGAAGGACCTACGAAACCTCTCGGTTGTGCACCTGGGATGATGTAGTCTGCTGCTAAATGAGCTCCTCAGTGCATTCAGTATGTCCTGCATAGGGTGGAACTCGGACTCCAGCAGAGATGACAGTTTAGCCACCGTCCTTCTCTCTCCTATCTCCTCCATCGGATCAAGGCGCTGCCCCAGGACAGAGCTAGCTTTCTTAATCAGTTTGTTCAGTCTCTTCCTATCGGCTGCAGTAATGCCACTGCCCCAGCAGACCACTCCAAAAGTGATGGCTGATGCCACCACCGTGTCATAGAATGACTTCAGCAGCGCCCCTTGTACACCAAAAGACCTGAGTCTCCTCAGCAGGAACAGCCTGCGCTGTCCCTTCTTGTAGAGTGCATCAGTATTGTGTGACCAGTCTAGTTTATTGTTCAGATGAATACCCAGGTACTTATAGGATGTCACCATCTCGATGTCTGTTCCCTGTATATTTACTGGTACTGTGAGGGGCTGCCCATGCCTGCGGCAGTCCACCACCAGCTCCTTAGTTTTCCTCGCGTTGATCTGGAGGCAGTTCCGATGGCACCAGTCCACGAAGTCCTGGATAAGCCCTCTGTACTCAGCTTCATCTCCATTGGAGATGAGGCCAACGATCGCAGAGTCATCAGAGAACTTCTGTAGATGGCAGTGTGTTGTGTTGTGTGAGAAGTCCGCAGTATAAAGAGTGAACAGGAAGGGAGCCAGCACCGTTCCCTGGGGGGCCCCCGTGCTACTGATGATCGTGTCGGACACACAGTCCCGGGTTCTCACAAACTGAGGCCGGTTCGTGAGGTAGTCCAGGATCCATGATGACAGGTGCTGGTCCACCCCTGCGCGCAGCAGCTTGTCCTTCAGGATCATCGGTTGGATGGTGTTGAAAGCACTGGAGAAGTCAAAGAACATGATCCTCACCATATTCCCGGGCTTCTCCAGGTGGGACAGAGAACGGTGAAGGAGGAAGATCACCGCATCCTCCACCCCAATGCCATGCTGGTAGGCGAACTGGAGTGGATCCATCGCTGGTTCCACCAGGGGGCGGAGGTGAGCAAGGAGCAGTCTCTCCAGGGTCTTCATCAAGTGGGACGTCAAGGCCACCGGTCTGTAGCTGTTCAGGTCTTTGGGGTGGGAAGTTTTTGGTACAGGTACCACACAAGATGTTTTCCACAGCTGTGGTACCCTCCCCAGTTTCAGGCTCATGTTGAAGATATACGTCACAATCCCACACAGCTGGTCTGCACAGGACTTGAGGAGCTTTGCGCTGATGCCGTCCGGTCCCGGCGCCTTCCTCGCCTTGATCTTCCTCAGCTCCGTCCTCACCTGGGTCCTGGTCAGGGTCAGGATGGGGGGCTGTGTGTTGGGAGTGGGGGGGTGTTGGTGGAGTGGGGAGTGGGCAGCAGGACTTGATTTCTTTAGAGGCAGCAGTGGTTGTTGTGCAGTCAGGGGGGAGGGCGGTTGGTCAAATCTATTGAAAAACAGATTCAGGTTGTTCGCCCACTCCCTGCCCCCTGTGGCCTGGGGGGAGGTATTCTGGAGCCCCGAGATGGTTTTGAGGTTTCTCCAGACCCCGCTGATGTCGCTCTGTTGCAGCTTGTCCTCCATCTTCTTCCTGAAGCTGTCCTTGCCTTCTCTGATCTTTCTCCTCAGCTCCCTCTGTACGGACTTCAGCATCTCCCTGTTCCCTGACCTGAAGATCCTCTTCTTCTCTCTCAGAAGTGTTTTTATCTCAGGGTTGATCCAGGGTTTGTTGTTTGAGTGACGCCGTATGGTCTTGGTGGGAACGGATTTGTCCACACAGAAGCTGAGGTAGCCCGTGAAGGTGTGAATGAGGCCATCGATGTCCTCACCATGTGGATCGCAGAGCTGCTTCCAGGCGGTGGCTTCAAAACAGCCCTTTAGGGTGTCCATTGTCTCCTCAGACCATAACTCCACAGTGTGCATGGCCGGAGGTTGTCTGTGCACTAGGGGTTTGTACACCGGCCGGAGATGAACCAAGTTGTGATCCGATCTCCCGAGTGGGGGGAGTTGTGATGAGGTGTACGCCTCCTTAGTGTTTGCGTAGAATAAATCCAGTGTTTTATTGTTTCTAGTGTGGCATGTGACATACTGGGTGAACGTGGGTAGAATGGGAGACAGTGAAACATGGTTGAAATCGCCTGAGATGAGGAGAAGAGCATCTGGGTGTTCTGTCTGCAGCCTGCTGGTTACTGAATGGATGACGTCACGTGCTGTCCCAGCGTTCGCCGTCGGATTTGCATAAACAACAATGCAGATCACGTGTGAGTGTTCTCTCGGGAGATATGTAGGCCTCATGCTAACAGCTAGCAACTCAATGTCTTTGCTGCAGTGTCGTTGTTTAACAGTGATATGTCCCGGTCTGCACCAGTTGTTGTTAACATACATTATCACTCCACCGCCCCTAGCCTTGCCACTGTCTGGTGTTCGGTCAGCTCGTATCATGTGAAAACCCTCCAGCTCAATGTTAGCATCTGCTGCTAGTTCAGTTAGCCACGTCTCAGTAAACAAAAGGAGAGAGCACTCCCGGTATGTGCTATCATAACGGGAGATAGCCGCTAGCTCATCTAACTTTCCCAGTATCGACCGTACATTTCCCATGACAACAGATGGAAGGGAGGGTCTGTACCTTATATTTTTTGTCCTCCGCCTTACTCCAGCCCGGCAGCCGCGGCGTTTTCGCCTCAGTTCTCTCGGTATGTCGAGTTTTTCCAATGGGACCGGGTGGCGGTTGAATGCTAGCAGCTGTTCTCTGCTGTATCGTATCCTGCTATAGACAGTGGCTCCGTCCACCGGCTCAGGAGACATTTAGGACGATCTGTGTGTCCGTGATATAAGTGGGGTGAAAAAAAAAGACGGATCAAAAGAGAGAGGAAGGGAAAAAGACTCGGAATCGAGCCGCTGTTGCAAAAGGCAGCCGACTCGTGTGGCGCCGAGGGGAAAAAAAAAAAAAAAAAAAAAAAAAAAAAAAAAAAAAAAGTTTAGTTTGTTTCTTCCCTTTTATGCTATGTGTGTGTTTTTTTACTGTACCCTATTTTTATCCTTTTTAATGCCCCACCTTAGAATTGGCACTCTCAATATTAATGGGGCCAGGGATGATGTAAAAAGGGCCTCTTTATACAAGCTTTTTAATTTAAAGAAACTTGACGTGCTGATGGTCCAGGAGACTCACAGCACTGTGGACATTGAGAGCCATTGGAGAAAAGAGTGGGATGGCTGCATTTTTTTTAGCCACAAATCCAGTAGCAGTGGGGGGGTGGCTGTACTTTTCTCTAGGGGTTGTGTGCCTGTCTCTTATGAGGTAGAAGAGGTGGTGAGAGGTCATTTCCTCTTATTAAAGGTACAGTTTGAAAACGTGAACTTCGTTTTTATAAACGTGTATGTGCCAACACAGAGAGCAGAGAGGATCAGGGTCTTTGACGTGCTTTTGGATACGGTTAAGTCCTGTGATCCAAATAGTTTTTTATTTCTGGGGGGTGATTTTAACTGTACATTAAACCACAGACTAGGCAGGAACCATCAGGAGCCTCACCCTGCTTCTGCCAATAGGCTGAGAGAACTGGTGAAAACACATGAAATGGCCGATGTGTGGAGATCACATCATGGGGACCAGAGGCAGTACACCTGGAGCCATGTCAAAGATAACCTTTTATCTATGGCTAGGTTAGACCGTTTTTATGGTTTTAAACATCAAATGAGTGTTTTTAAAAATAGTTGTATCTGTCCTGTTGGTTTCACTGATCACTGCCTGCTGTTTTGTTCTGTGTTTATTGAAAATGTAAAGTGTAAGAGTGCTTTTTGGCATTTTAACAATACACTTTTAAATGATGTGTTTTTTAAAGAGGTTTTTCATGATGTTTGGAAGTCACACAGGGAACAAAAACCCTCTTTTAGTTCTCTCCAATTGTGGTGGGATTTTGGTAAGGCCCAGATAAAACAACTCTGCCAACAGTACACTCAAAATGTCACTCGTAGCTTGACCCAATCCTTGAAAGTTCTGGAGACTGAGGTGGTAGAACTAAAGGAGTTGCTCAGTTCTACAGGAAAACAGGAGCACTTAGAGGCTCTCAAGTCAAAAAGGTCAGCCTTGGCTAGCTTGCTAGGGGTCACCGCACAGGGTGCTCTGGTCCGCTCACGCTACATGGATGTAGCTCTGATGGACTCGCCCTCCCAGTACTTTTTTGGACTGGAGGGGAAAAATGGACAGAGAAAGCTCATTCACTCCTTGTTGGGCGATGACGGGAGAACAATCTCCACAGCAGCAGAGATCAGGAAACACGCTGCTAGCTTTTACAGTGAATTGTTTAGAGCAGAGTGGAGGGAGGACACGTCACTGGGCCAGGTTTTCCTTGATGGTCTTCCAGTGCTCTCAGAGGACCTTGTTGCCAGCTTGGATGCTCCACTGTCTCTGTCTGAGCTGCATACGGCGCTAATGAGCCTCCAGAATGGAAAATCACCAGGCATAGATGGTCTCTCTGTGGACTTTTTTAAGGAATTCTGGCCCCTGCTTGGTCCAGACCTGCTGGAGGTTCTCCAAGATAGCTTGGAAAGGGGGACCCTACCCACGACCTGCAGGAGGGCCATCATCACACTGTTGCCGAAAAAGGGGGACCTCCAGAGCCTAAAGAACTGGAGGCCAGTCTCTCTGCTCTGCACAGACTACAAGATTCTCTCAAAAGCTCTGGCCCGAAGACTGAGAAAGGTGATGAGCGAGCTCATTCATGTAGACCAGACTTACTGTGTGCCTGGCAGGCTGATTAGTGACAACGTCACTTTAATTCGGGATATTTTGGAGGTCTCTGGTTCATTGGCGGTAGAAACTGGTTTGATTTCAATTGACCAGGAAAAGGCGTTTGATCGGGTTGAACACCAATATTTATGGACAGTTTTAACAGCTTTTGGGTTCAGCCCAGGCTTCATAGCCAGGATACGGGTCTTGTACAGTGACATTGAGAGTGTGCTGAAGATAAATGGGGGCCTGTCTGCCCCTTTAAAAGTCCAGAGGGGGGTTCGGCAGGGCTGCCCTCTCTCAGGGATGCTGTACTCCCTCGCCATAGAGCCTTTGCTTCACTGCCTGAGAAGGGATCTATCAGGAGTTACTTTTCCTGGCTGTGACACCACGTTCAAGCTGTCGGCCTATGCAGATGATGTAGTCATTCTGCTAAACAAGCAGAGTGACATTGACGTTCTGGTTAGGAGTGTCAATCTTTTTGGCCAACTTTCCTCTGCAAAGATAAACTGGGGAAAAAGCGAGGCTCTGATGGTGGGGGAGAAACTAGAAAATCAGCTTACGCTGCCGGGTGGGTTGATTTGGAAAAAAGGAGGTTTTAAGTATCTTGGTGTCTTTATTGGAAATCAGCAGTTTGAGCAAAAAAATTGGGATGGGGTCATAGAGAAGATTAACGGGAGACTAAACAAGTGGAAGTGGCTAATGCCAAGAATATCTTTTAGAGGAAGAGTGCTCATTTTAAATAATCTTGTTTCCTCATCCCTGTGGCACCGCCTCATGTGCATGGACCCCCCTGCTGGTTTGTTGTCCAAAATTCAGTCTGTTTTGCTGGACTTTTTTTGGGGGGGTGGACTCCACTGGGTTCCTCAAGCCCTGTTATTTCTTCCCAAAGAGGAGGGGGGGCAAGGAGTGATTCATTTAGCTAGTAGAGGTGCTGCTTTTAGACTGACTTTCATACAGAGACTGCTGACGGGCCCCCAGGACCTGGTATGGAGGCCTTTGGCCTGTGTTATTTTACAGAGAGTCCTTGGGCTTGGGCTAGACCTCCCTGTGTTTTTAATGGATTTTAAGAACTCTAATGCACTGTCTTTACCCAGTTTTTACCGCAGTCTCTTTTCAGTGTGGACTCTTTTTAAAAAACAAAGAGGGCCATGCGATTCCCTCTACTGGTTATTGAGGGAGCCGCTGGTTTTTGGTGGTCGCCTTGGTGTCCTGCCGGGAGTTGGAAGGACCTTCCTTGATAGGCTGTGTTCCAGGAACATTCTCACTCTGAAGCAAGTGGTGGAACTGGCTGGTCCTGGCCTCAACAACGCCTCAGCTTTAGCAGCTCATCTTGGTGTCAGGTCGAATCGTTTCATCGATGGTCTTCTTGCACACTGGAAACAGGAGCTTCATGGACTTGAGCACTCCCTACTCTTGGACTTTAGCAATGGCACGCTGCAGCCAGAAAGCACTGACCCCTTTCCCTCTCTCACGCTCTATATGGACTTTGACGTCGCTCCTTGCTCCTTACTGGCATTCTGTGCTCCCACTGGTGTGGACTTTGGAGGAGCCAGTGGTAAGGCACTCTACAGACTGGTGGTGATGGCACTCAACAAGGACCGATTGAACACCTGTGTGGACACTCCTTGGAGAGCCTATTTTAAACTAGGAAAAGGGCATCGGCCTGCCTGGAGGGCTCTTTACAAAGCCCCTCTCCCTAAGAAGCATGGAGACTTACAGTGGAGGGTCCTGCATGGTATTATAGCTGTCAGTGCTTTTGTTTCTGTGATTAACAGCAGTGTCAGTGATCAGTGTGTTTTTTGTTCCTCTAGGGAGACTGTTTTTCATTGTTTTATTGAATGTCAGCGCCTGAGTGGCCTCTTTGAACTTCTCACAAAACTTTTTCATATTTTTAAGGAAGTTTTCTCTAAGCAGGTTTTCATTTGTGGTTTTATGTACAATCGTCGTTTTAAGCAGAAGTGTCAACTACTGAACTTTGTTTTAGGACAGGCAAAGTTGGCTATCTATGTAAGCCGGAGAAGAAAACTTGAAAATGTTGAGAATGATGTTGATGTCAAAATTTTATTTGTGAGGCTACTTAAAGCCAGACTCAGGCTGGACTTTCAGTTTTTTATGGGGAATGGGGATGTGGAAGGTTTCAGGACCCTCTGGTCCCTGGAGAATGTCCTCTGTTCAGTTCATGATGGACAGCTTTTTTTTGGGCGTTTTTTGGGGGATTAATTTTCTGTGTAACATAGCATGATATAGAAATTGTATTGACTGATGGACAAGTGTGTTTATTAAAGATCTTTTAAAAATCAAATCAAATCTCTCTCTCTCTCTCTCTCACACACACACACACACACACACACACACACACACACACACACACACACACACACACACACACAGAGGTGCAGGTGTTATGACTTTTGACGGGAACCATTTATGTTCTCGCGGGAAAACTCCACCCATATTCAGTGGACACTCAACAGGGGAGGGGCAAAACATATAAAAGCTTCTCTGCATGGGAGTCCTACCAACATTACACTGTCAGGCAGACCTTTACAAAATGAGCAGCAGAAGCAAAAGGATGACAGTCCAGGAGGCTCTGGAAGCCATCTTTGATCATGACAGTGAAATAGAGGAGGATGTGTCTGAAGATGAAGACTATCTTGAGCTAAATTCTGATTCTAATGATTCTGATTTTGAACCAGATGAGGGAATAGCTATTCCTGTTCCTCCAAGCAAGACATTTATGTCAAAAAATGGTGAAATACATTGATCTTCATCCCCAAATGTGCGTCAGGCAAAACTGTCTGCAGAAAACATAATAAAGACGGTGCCAGGGCCCACTAGGATGGCAGTGACTCGTGTGACTGACATCAAGTCAGCTTTTGATCTGGTCATGCCAGATTCAATACAGAAAATCATTCTGGAAATGACTAATCTAGAAGGGAGGAGTGTTTTTGGGGAGAAGTGGAATGAGTTGGACAAAACACATTTAGATGCGTATTTGGGGCTCCTCATCCTGGCTGGAGTCTGTAAATCGAAGGATGAATCAACAGCCAGTCTGTGGGATGCAGAGACAAGGAGGCCGATATTTCGAGCCACAATTTCTCTGGAGACTTTTCACATTTTCTCCAGAGTAATCCGATTTGATAATTGAGAGACGAGGGCTGGTAGACAGGAGAGAGACAAGCTGGCAGCTATTAGACAGTGTGGGACAAGTGGGTAGAGCAACTTCCACTACTCTATAACCCAGACCCTAATATCACAGTAGATGAAAGGCTGGTGGCATTCAGAGGTCGCTGCCCATTTAGGCAATATATGCCTTCCAAACCAGCTAAATATGGAATAAAAATCTGGGCAGCATGTGATGCAAACACCAGCTATGCATTGAACATGCAGGTTTACACTGGAAAGCCGGTTGGAGGAGCCCCGGAGAAGAATCAGGGCACAAGGGTCGTAATTGACATGGCACAGGGTCTCAAGGGGCACAACATAACCTGTGACAATTTTTTCACAAACTACAACTTGGGTCAGGAGCTTCTGAAGAGAAAGCTCACAATGGTCGGAACTGTCCGAAAGACAGGACTGAACTCCCTGCTGAGCTGCTGGTAATCAAGAACAGGACCCCTCAATCTTCCATGTTTGCCTTCACAGACACCACAGCCCTAGTGTCTTACTGCCCCAAAAAGGGAAAAAATGTTGTGCTCATGAGCACTCTGCACAAAAATGCTGAAATAAGCACAAGAGAGGACCAGAAACCAAGCATGATCCTGGATTACAATGCCACCAAAGGGGGGGTAGACAACTTGGACAAAGTAACAGGGTCCTACAGCACCAAACGAATGACTGCACGCTGGCCATTGGTCATCTTTTATAACGTGATCGATGTATCAGCCTACAACGCATTTGTCATTTGGACTGAGATCTTTCCTGACTGGAATGTGTCAAAGCTGTACAAGAGGCGCATCTTTCTCGAGGAGCTGGGGAAGGCGCTTGCAACACCGCACATCCAACGGAGGGAGCACCTGCCAAGGACCCCAGCCGCTGCAGCCACGGTGAGGGAGATCCAGGAGAGGACTGCACCAAGTACACCAGTGCGTGAGGTAAGTAAGTGTTTGTGTGTATATATAAGTGTATGAGAGTGCGTTGTGTGTGTCTTGGGATCAGCAAAAAGACAGCATAGTAAAGTAATCATAGTCCTCTTGGTTCTAGGTTGCTGCTGAGGGGAAAAGAAAGAAGAAGAGGTGCCAGGTCTGCAGGCCATCTGATGATGTCAAGACAAGCATGACCTGTGTGAAATGTGGAAAATTCATTTGCACAAAGCACAGTGTGATGACATGTCACTCATGTGCTGTGTCGATGTAAAGACAGACACACACACCTTGTTCATATTGTGTTATTTTGTTCATTAGTGGTTCACAAACAGTGCATGTACACTACCGTTCAAATGTTTGGGGTCACCCAGACAATTATTTTGTATTTTCCATGAAAAGTCACACTTATTTACCACCATGAGTTGTAAAATGAATAGAAAATATAGTCAAGACATTGACAAGGTTAGAAATAATGATTTGTATTTGAAATAATAATTTTTCAGATACTCAACCTGCTCAAAGGAAGGTCAGTTTTATAGCTTCTCTAACCAGCTAAACTGTTTTCAGCTGTGCTAACATGATTGCACATGGGTTTTCTAATCATCCATTAGCCTTCTGACGCAATGAGCAAACACATTGTACCATTAGAACACTGGAGTGATAGTTGCTGGAACTGGGCCTCTATACACCTATGTAGATATTGCACCAAAAACCAGACATTTGCAGCTAGAATAGTCATTTAGTCATAGTCATAGTCACTCCGGTTCCAGCTCTGCCGGACCGGCGGCGCCACACGAGTCGGCTGCCTGTTGCAACAGCCTTTTTTTTATCTTCCTTCTTCTTTCTACACATTTCACTCTGTATATATATCACGGACGCACGGATCGCCCCGGGGGTCTCCCGGGTCGGCGGACGGAGCCACGGTTTGCAGCGGGAGACGTTACAGCGGGGAGGAGCTAGTGCTAGCTAGCACTTGGCCGCCGCCCGGTGCTAATGGGAAACTCGACATACCGGGAGCTGTAGCGAAAACGAAGCGGGTGCCGGGCTGGAGTTTAGGCGGCGTGAAAGAAATATAAGACAGAATAATAAAGAGCGATGGCAAGAACCAAGCAGACCGCCCGTAAAATCTACTGGAGGAAGAAGCCCCCCAGGAGACAGCTAGCCACCAGGGCTGCTCGGAGAGGCGCTCTGGCCACCGGCAGAGTGAAGAGGCCTCGCCGTCACAGGTCCGTGGCTCTGAGAGAGATCCGTCGCTACCAGAAATCCACGGAGCTGCTCATCCGTAAGCTGCCCGTCCAGCGCCTGGTGAGGGAGATCGCTCAGGACTTCAAGACCGTCCTGCGTTTCCTGAGTTTCGCCGTCATGGCTCTGCAGGAGACCAGCGAGACCCACCTGGTGGTCTCTTCTTCGCTAAGGGGGTCACCATCATGCCCAAAGACTTCCAGCTGGCCCGCTGCATCCGCGGAGAGAGAGCTTAGACTTTCTGCTGCACATCCACCAGCCATAATGCTCTGCACTGTGTGTCTATATATATACATTTATAGTAATATGGACATATGTTTGCTAGATGTTGTTTTTTCTTGCCTTCTGATTGTTGCTCTGAGTGTTGCTGTCCCTGTGCTGTTGCAATCCTGGAATTTCCCCATTGTGGGACTAATAAAGGCTTATCTTATCTTATCTTATCTTATTTACCACATTAGCAATGTATATTAGATATTAGAGTGTATTTCTGGTTAGTTTAAAGTTATCTTCATTGAAAAAACAGTGCTTTTCTTTCAAAAATAAGGAAATTTCTAAGTGACCCCAAACTTTTGAACGGTAGTGTATGTAAAACAAAATTTAAATGTTATGTTTCAATGTTATGTTTTATATGTTGGTCTTTCAAAAGTAATAAAGTGGTGAAACATTAAAAAAAAGTTTGAACATGTTTTTTTTTTATGAAAAACGAGTGAATTATACTAATTGAACCATTACCTATTAGAGGTAAGGAACACCAATGCACTAAATATTGATAGAATAGTTAGTAATGGAATTAGTAATGAAATACTAACAATGTTTGTTAGGATTTTTTTGGTTTCGGACATCTTTTGGATAATTAAACATGCACCGGGTCAAATTGACCTGGGAACACCATTGTTGTTCCTGACAAATGAACATAACAGGAGGGTTAATGTGTTGTACCTTGAAATGCGGATCCACCAATGTTGCCATATCAAGCAGGTCATAAGTTTTCTGGTCAGCACACTTTTCACCAAGGTATACCGTGAGCGTCATCTTTATGTCCTTTATGAGCTGTGTTTCATCTTCTGAAGAGATGCAGTATCATCTTGAGGTAGGACACACTCACATAAGATTCACCAGAGAGTGAATCTGTGAATTCCAGCAGTGGATTCAAGGCTGCATGCATAGACTCCATCACATCCATATCCTAACAGGAGGGAACCAAGCCTGGTCTTTTTGTCTGCAGTGACTACCTGAGAGATGGCCTTGTGCTGCACTAAAACCCTTCCAATCATTCTTTGACGTGAACCCCACCTGGTGGGAGATATGGGAATGGGAAATGGGAATTGATAAGATTTTATCAATATCGATGGCATTGTTGATTTTCCATCTGGGGAGAAAAACAAGCCTTCACAGGATTTCAGCATCAATGTAGGAATTTTTATTTTTCCCACTTTAAACAATGCTTTTCTTAAGAAGATATAATAAAATCATATATAAAAGAGTGTAAACATGTAAAAATGAGAATTTGTGCCTTGTAACATTTGTTATGTTTAAATGCTGAAAAGCAGTATAAATAAAAAGCAGTATAAATGGAATACTGAAGTTATTAGAAACAACTGCACAGTCATGTTATTTTAGCAATCACAAAAATATACATGCTGTACTTGGGTGTAATTTTTGCACTTAAAAAAATATATACAGTATATATGCACAGTGTATACACACCCACACATAATTGTATCTTAACATACTTGTAAAATCTCGAGACATTACTCATTCTGGGAAAGAGTAATTCGGTATTAATCTGTAACCTACATCACACGTACCACCTACCCAAACTCCAGCTGCTCTATGGTCATGAATGGATGCATGACTTGCACTACAAACTTAATTGCAGCTCCATGTGCAGCTAGAATCAGTGGGTTATCCTGGCAAGGAGCGGAGGACAAGCAGGTCCCATCCACACACACGCACGCACACACACTGAAAACACATGTACGCACACCCACACCCTCAGGCCCCGGAGAACGGGGGGGAAACTCCCCCGGGGCGCAGGCCCCAGGGCCCCGGGGAGGGCATGACCCCGTTGCGTAAGGACGCGCTGGGGCCGGCCCGCACCACTGGTGCGCACCTAGTACCGACCCAGAGGGGGAACACCCCCCTCAGCACCAGGGGCCCAGGGGCAGACACAGCCCCACCTGGGAGGTAAGGCCAGCCAGCCCTGTGCCATGGCCCACCCCCCTGGCCCACTTCACAGCCACCCCGGACCAGGCTCCCCAGACACCGGCTCCAGTGAGTCACAGAAACCCCTTGTGGTCAAGACACAGTCAGCCACCAGAGGCGCCAAGGAGAGCGAGCCACCACCCGCCATGCCTCAGGTTATAGAATATTGAATTCAGCCAATTGTTTTTCTGAGGAGGCAGACATTCTCTCCAGGCTAATATAATCTGATAGTAGGTTATTATAGTGAGTTGTACACAAATTATTTCTTGATTTCCAATTCATGAGGACACAGGGTTTCCTCTGGTAATATTTCTCGGTGGCGGGCCGCCTCGCCAGATATTTTACCGCCTTGCCAAGGAGATATGAATTTTTAAAAAAAATATATGAAGCAATGACTTTCCGCAAGCGTGCACATGAATAACGTGCGTGGCCATCATCCCTGCAGAGTTTAGAAACGCCCCGCTCACACGAGTTTTCCAGTCAGTCAGCAGGCAGTGTCTCGTTAAACGCGACTGTCCGACACAGACATGAGTTTATTAAAGTACTTTAAACGTGGAAAAAAATTACAAGTGGTATGTAAGCACCGGAGGCGTTTATCATGGTTTTAACCCACTGGAAATGGGAGCAATAACGGAAGAGTCGCTTAGCTAAGAGGTGTGATTAGAATTCATATGCAGCCGGCTTCATATGAAGGGAAAGGCAAGGGGGACTGATGAATTGCTGAGGATATGTTTCACCAGCCGCTACAATATTTTTTTTGTAACTTAGATTTTTATTCATTTTTCATCATATATAATGCATTCAGATCACATTCTACATTTAAAAAACAAAGGGGTTAGGGTAGGGAAAAATAAAAAAAAATAAACAAAATAAAAATAAAAAATAAAAGGGGGGGGGGACAAATGTTGGAGCATCAAGTTTTTAGTTTCCATCTCTTAATTCTTCTGGTTTTTTCAGTGTCTTTGGTTATTCTTTCAATTTCTGCCTCGTTGTTGCACTTTGTAGTGTGTCCATTTCCACCATTTTTTCTCCCATATTCCTTCTTGCATTCTTCGTCGATATGTTAGTTTTTCCATCATACGTATGTCCTCAACAATGTCAACCCATTGTTCTTGGTCAGGAAGAACTTCTGATCGCCATTTTTTTGTGATAGTTTTTTTACATGCAATCAACAAGATTTTAACTAGATATCTGTCCTCAGCCTGTATAACACTGTCTTTTTTAAGATCACATAAGTACATCAGGTTACAGTTCATTGGTATATTATATCCTAATATCCTCTGTATTGTCACATGCATAGATTTCCAAAATGATGATATTTTGTAGCATTTCCAAAACATATGTGAGTGGTCTGCATTTTGAGCCCCACATCCCCTCCAGCATAAAGATTGGGTATTTGAATATTTTCCTTGAATCTGTGGTGTAATGAAAAAGCGAATCAGGTTTTTCCATCCAAATTCCCTCCATGCCCTTGAATTTGTTGATGTGTGTTGTGTTTTCCATATTTCCTGCCAGCTTTCTTCTGTTATGTTTAAATTGAGCTCTTTCTCCCATTTCTCCTTTATATAGTTACTTGTATGATTGTTTGTCATAAGTTTCTGATATAGTTTTGAAATAATTCTTATTTTATTTCCTGCATATGAGCTTAAAATAAGTTGTATAATCTCGTTCACATCTGTTTGGAGGTTATGCCTAATCTTCTTCATATAGTAATCTCTCATCTGCAGATATCTGAAAAATTCCGATCTTTCTAATTTAAATTTTCTCCTGATATTTACAAAGCTCCCGAGATCTTTTTTTCCGATATTGCCCCATGCTGTGATTCCCTTGTTCACCAGATTTTTGTATCCCCTATCTTGTTTTGCCGGTTCAAACTGACTGTCAAATGCTACCCATTTCAATAGTTTTATGTCTTCCCTTATATTATATTTTTGTACTATTTTATACCACAGTTCTAAAGTAAATTTAGTGATTGGGTCTATTTGTTTGATTTGCTTATATGCATCTTTATCCCCTATTATGCTTTGTACTGGGAGTCCCTCAATTTCCTTTTCCATTTCTTTCCATTTTGCCTGATATCCCTCGTCGCACCAACATATGATATATCTTATTTGTGCTGAGTAGTAATATTCCTTTAGACTCGGTAGGCCCATGCCTCCTTTCTCTTTTGGTAATTGGAGGGTTTTATATTTCACTCTTGGTTTTTTACCTCCCCAAACAAATCTCGATATCATCCTGTCCCACTTTGAGAATTGGGCATCTGGAATCTCTGTTGGTATAGCCTGGAAGAGGTAAAGTAATCTAGGTTGTATGCTGATTTTGACTGTCTCAATTTTTGAATTCAGATCCATATTTAAGATTGACCATCTATCAATATCTTTTTTTATTTCTTGTTCCAACCTATCATAGTTTGCTTTATATATTTTGCTTAGGTCTTTAGGTATGTTCACTCCAAGGTATTTTATTTCTTTTTGCTTCCAGTTTAGTTTGATCTTATCAGTTATCTGGTTTAGAGGGTTATAGTGGAATGTCAGTATTTGTGTTTTTGTTATGTTTATCTTGTATCCTGATAATTTTCCAAAATTTTCTATCAAGTTCATCATTTCCATTATTGATTTATCTGGTTGTTCAAGGTAAACTATAATATCATCTGCAAATAGCCCAATCTTGTGTTCCGCCCCCTTTATTGTTACACCTTTTAATTTCTTATTTTGTCGTATCGCTTGAGCCAATGGTTCTATGAACAGAGCAAACAAGGTGGGCGATAAGCAGCATCCCTGCCTAGTTGATCTTTGTATATTTACTTTGTCTGTTAAGCTACCGTTTATCTTGATTCTTGCCACAGGTTCTTGATATAGCGTCCTTATGCATTGTACTGATTTTTCGTTAAATCCAAAGCGCTCCAGTACACTATATAGGAATTTCCAGTTAACCCTGTCAAATGCTTTTTCTGCGTCTAAACTCATTATTACTGCGCTTTTCTTTTCTTTATGTATTTGGTTAATTATATGTATTGTTCTCCTGATATTGTCATGTGTTTGGCGTCCCTCTATGAATCCAGTTTGATCATCTTCTATCAATTCCGTCAAGAATGTCTTTATTCGTTTACATATAATTGTTGTGTATATTTTATAATCTACATTTAATAAAGAGATTGGTCTATAGTTTCCGCATTGTTCTTTATCTTTCCCTGGTTTTAAAATAACTGAAATGATTGCTTCGTTCCATGTTGGAGGTATTTTGTTGTTGTTCAGCGTCCAATTAAATGACTTTAGGAGTTGTGGCGTGAGTTCTTCTATAAACAGTTTATAAAACTCAGATGGGTATCCATCACTACCTGGTGATTTACCATTTTTAAGTGACTTAATCACATCTCTGATCTCTTGTGTTGTTATTTCTGCTGTTAGTTTTTCGTTTTGTTGATTTCCTATTGATGGCAAGTCCAATGTGTCTAGAAATTTTTTGATATCTTTAGTATTTGTTTCTTCAGGTTGCGAGTATAGTTCTTGGTAGAAATTATGGAAAATTTCTTCGATGTTTTCTGGGTTAACTGTGGTTTTATTTGTGGGGGGGTCTTTAATCTTGTATACATTATTCATTGTTTGTTGTTTTCTTAACCGTTTTGCCAGCAGTTTTGTGGCTTTTGGCCCCGTTTCATAATATTTTTGCTTTAGATATCTATTTTTCCTTTCAATTTCATCCATTTGTGTTTCTTTTATCTTTGTTTTTTCTTCTTTTTTTTTCCACAATATCTTTATTGAACCTTTTTTTTTTTTTAACAAACATGATACAAACAATCAAACACTAACACTAAAGTACTACAAAAAAAAAAAAATGCACTAAAAACACCAACAACCACCAACAAAATCAAGTCTTCAACAATGCTCCTCTGTTTAGTCTAGACAATCCAATACATAAGTATACATATTATGTTCACCAGTTTGGAATTTACAAGGTCCACACACATCATTCACCTTCTTCTTCAAGAGTTATGTTTAAATTTTTTACATAATCAATAAAAGGTCTCCATATATTCTCAAACACAATTTCCTTTGATTTCAGTATATATGTTATTCTTTCTAATGGAAGGTTTGTTAACATCTGTCTTAACCACTGAGTCACATCTGGTCTATGAGTCTTTTTCCATAATAGTGCAATACATTTTTTGGCATTAAGCAAACTGAGGTCTATGAATGTTCTTTCACTTTTATTAAAATTATGCTTTTCTGGGTACAGACCCAACAAAAACAGTTTAGGATTCAGTATGATTTGTTTTGAGATTATTTTTTCAATTGTTACCCTCACCTCTTCCCAAAACATTCTTATTAATCTACATTCCCATAAACAATGAAATAGGGTTCCTTTACTTTCCATGCATTTTGTGCATGTATCTGGTATATTTTTGTTATATCTATTTAACTCCTCCGGTGTAACATACATCCGCATTAACCATTTGAAATGTATCAATTTAAGGCGTGCATTTATTGATTTGGTTTGAGCTTCTGTACAAGCCAATTCCCATTGTTCCTCTGAAATTTCAATTTGCAGATCTTCTTTCCAGTAGTTTAATCTTTTCAGTGAATTTTCACTTGAAGATAGTGTCAATGAGTTATAAAACTCTGAAATAATACCCTTTCTTTTACTATCTTTCATCATCATTTTTTCCAAGGATGAATAAATAGGTCGAGTGAGAGCTTTATTTTGATTTGATCGAATAAAGTTTCTAAGTTGAAGATATTTAAAAAAATGTGTTCTATTGAGATTAAATTTGATCCTCAGCTCTTCAAAAGACATTATGTTGTCTGCACATGGCAAATATAAATCCTGAATCTTTTGTATCCCTTTTAAATTCCATACTTTAAATACAGCGTCCGCTCTCCCTGGTTTAAAATATTGATTACCCCATATTGGACTAAATTGTGACAATAACTGTGGTTCTTTTAAATAGTTTTTAGCTTCACACCATATTTTGATCATATGCTTTACAAATGGATTTTTAACTTGTTTTTGTAATTTTTTTGCCGAATCTGAGTATATGAATATGGGAAGAGGTAAAGGTAAATTGTATGATTCCATTTCAGTCCAGTGAGGGAGATCATTTGATGAAAAATAATATGTCATAGACCTCAGTTGTGCCGACCAATAATACAACATAAAATTTGGACATTTCAGACCTCCACGATCAAATGGTAAATATAATAAAGACAAACGTAATCTAGCCCTCCTGTTGTTCCATATAAATTCCACTAACTTTTTTTTTATTCTTGAGAATAGATCTAAAGGTGGTGATAAGGGAATGTATTGAAATAAATAAAGTATTTTAGGTAAAATATTACTTTTAAGTATATTGATTCTCCCGATCATCGACATTGGTAGTGACATCCATCTCTGAGTTAACTCATTGATATCTGACATTAAGGCTTCATAGTTGACGCTGGCGACTGATTCTAGCTTAGGCATAATTTGGATTCCTAAATATTTAAACTGATTTACAACATTGAATTGATTTACCTCAGGGGCTGGGTAATTTCTCTGGGTCTCATTTAGCATTAATATTGAAGATTTAGTTTTATTTATTTTATATCCTGATATTTCCCCCAAATTCTTTATTAAATTCAACAAGGTTGGAATTGATTTTTTTAGATTCGACATAAACAAAATTATATCATCGGCGTACAGGGAGATTTTATGTTCTGTTGGTCCAACTTTAATTCCATATATTTGTGAATGTAAACGTATCGCTATCGCTAAAGGTTCAATTGCCATAGTAAACAGTAAAGGTGAAAGTGGACAGCCTTGTCGACATCCTCTATTGATTTTTATTGGTTTTGAAATATTGTTATTTGTTAGGATTTCTGCTGTAGCATTATTGTATATTATTTGAACCCATTTTATGAAATTATTTCCAAGTCCAAACCTTTGTAGGACTTCAAAAAGAAAGGGCCATTCAACTCTATCAAAGGCCTTTTCGGCGTCCAATGATAGGAGAGCTGTATCCGGTGCTTCTTTATTAAAATAAATAATATTAAATAGTCTTCTTACATTATGGAAGCCTTGTCTACCCTTTATAAAGCCATTCTGATCTCGATTAATAATATTTGGTAAAATTTCTTGTATTCGTCTTGCTAAAATTTTACAGATTATCTTAAGGTCGGCGTTTAATAGGCTTATTGGTCTCATATTTTCACATTTATTAGAGGGCTTACCTGGTTTTGGCAGCAGTATAATTAAGGAATTATTTATGTATGATGGTAAATTATTATTTTGAAATGCTTCTAAAACCATTTCCAAAAAAGGTTTTATTAATTTATTCTTAAATTTTTTATAAAGGTCAACTGGAAGACCATCTGGTCCTGCACTTTTTCCTGATTTCATATTATCAATGGCTAGCCCAACTTCTTCTTGACTAATTTTAGACTCCAATATCTCCCTGTTTTCATTTGGAATACACGGTATAGATAGTTCGTTCAAAAACCCATTTAGTTTTGTTAAATCAGGTTCATTTTTGGTATCATATAATTTTTCATAGTAATCTCTAAAGGCTCTATTAATTTCTAAAGGATCTATAACTACCTGTCCGTTACTTATAATACTGGTAATTGGTGTTTTAATTTCCAATTGTTTAATCTGCCATGCTAATAATTTTCCTGATTTTTCACCTTGTTCATAAAAAGATTGTTTCAATCTTAGAAGACTCGAGGCAGCTCTATTCGCTGATTTTTTGTCGTATTCAGCTCTCAAAATTGTTTTTTCTTCTTTAATTTCTTGATATATTTTTGGATCATTTGTGCTTTGATGTTTACGTTCTAATTCCCTCAGTCTCTCACATCTTTGTTCATACGCTTCCTGTTTAGTCTTATTTGCTTTTCCTGTTTCAACAATTAATTTACCCCTTAACACGGCTTTTAGTGCGTCCCATAGTATTGTTGGGTCCACTTCTTCATTGTCATTCTCTTGGATATATTCGTTTATGTTTATTTTTATTCTTTCTTTCATTTTCTCATCATTTAACAGTCCTACGTTAAGTTTCCATGTTGTTTGTCGTTTTCTATTGTTTAAATATATTTCCATGTATATAGGATTATGATCTGATATTTCTGCCCCTCCAATCCAACAATTTCTCACCCTGTGTCTGTCACCTTCATTCATAAGGAAGTAATCTATTCTAGAGTGTACTTTATGGGCTGCTGAATAATGTGTATAGTCTTTTTCGAGTGGGTGTAGGTCCCTCCATATGTCTACCATACCCATTTCTGCCAGTGAGGTTCTTATGAACTTTGTTACATGTTTTTTTGTCTTCTTAACACTTGTTGTATCAACTTCATGATCCATGACAGCATTTAAGTCTCCTCCACAAATTAGGACTCCTTCACTGTGTGTTGCTATGAGATCAAACAGATGTTGAAAAAAACCCTTGTCACTTTCTGGTGGGGCATAGATGTTCACTAATGTGATCTGCATACCATCTATTCTTCCCTTTATTATTACATACCTGCCTTCTTTATCCTGGATTTCCTGTTCACTTTCAAATTGTATTTTGTTTGAGATTAGTATCATAACCCCCCTTTTTGCTCCTCCCTTAAATGAACTGTAGTAGGAGTTCTTATAGCCAAATCTCTTTAGTTTCACATGTTCTGCCTTGCTCAAATGTGTCTCTTGCATAAATATAATTTCAGCTTTTTCCTTCTTGAATTTTCTTATTATTCTTTCCCTTTTAACAGGTGAGTTCAGACCATTCACGTTTAGTGTCATTATCTTAAGATTTTTACCCATATTCATGTTTTTCCATTTTTTTAACTTGTGCTCCTAGCCCCTTTAACAACAAAAATAACACATATTTATATAAAAACACATTAAAAAAACTCGACCTCCGTACTTTGGGCCTTTCTTCTGCCCACTGGTCCCTGTTGGTGGGTGGGGGGTTTGTCTTCACAGAGTGAAGGGCCCTCCCTAGACTTCTAATTACTATCAAAGTAATAGTCATAAGTCTAGAAATGTCCAACAAATATCACTTAAACCTCTCCTAGCCGTCTGTTTCTCTTTTACCTTGTCTTCTTGGCCTTCATTTCTTCTGTGCCTTTCTTAATCTTTGTTATGATCTAGGCTTTCAGTTGAAAGCCTTGTAGCTTGTCCTGGGCCCGCTGCTCTACGTCTCTCCCCCTTCTTCCGCCGTTCACTCGTCTCCACTCCGTCTGTCGTGGTGCGTTCAGGGCCGCCGCTGCTCCAGCCGTCTCCTTCGGCACGCTCACCTCAAGGCCCCGCTCCATCATATCCCGCGCTGCCTCTTCGGCCGTGTTGTAGGTTCTTGTGCCTTCCTCCCAATGAATCCTCATTTTGTTAGCGGCGTTTGGAATCTAATTTTTTTCTCTTTCAGCGTTTTTTTTAATATTGGCATATTTCTTCCGCTGCTGCACGATTTCTGTCGGGTAGTCATGGTCAAAAAATACCTGTTTGTCGCCGATTCGTATCTTTTTTTTCCATGCTTGCGTCAGGATTCTTTCCTTTATGTCATATTTCACAAAGTTTACCACAACTGACCTGGGTGGAGAGTTTGTTTTCGGGTTCTGTGCCGGTGTTCTGTGCGCCCGTTGAATCTGCAGATCCGTTTCTCCGGGTATTTCCAGTTCTTTTTTTAAGAACTGATCCATGAATTTTGTCATCGAGTTGCCTTCAATGCCCTCCGGAATTCCAAAGATGCGCATATTGCTTCGTCGGGATCTGCTCTCCAAGTCGTTTATTTTCTCCTGCATCCTCTGCGTTTGCGTCGTCAGGGTCTGTAGTTGTTCGTTTGCCTCGCTTTTCCAATCTTCTAGTTCCGAAATTCGGGTCTGCGCTTCTGTCATACACGCCCGCTGGGAGCGCAGCTCCTCCATGTTTTCCGTTAATTTACGCTCCATTTCTCTTCGGAGGTCCATGATTTCCTCCTTAATTTCTTTTTTCAGTTCCTCCTTAAGAGCCGCTAAATCCTGTTGTAGCTGTCGCTTGAATTCTCTCAACTCTTCACCCAAACTGGCGATGCCAGCGTTCATGTTGTCGAGTCTGGTGTCTTCCATTTTCTCTGCTGTGGACATCTCGTTTTTTTGGGCTTTGCGTACAGCGGTTTTTCAGAATCAGAATCAGAATCAGAATCAGAATCATGTTTATTGCCATTGTTCATGTAGTACACAAACTAGGAATTTGTCTCGGTACAATGCTGCAACATTAAACATGATAAGATAAGAGAAATAAACTATACATGTAATAAAGTGTAGGATAAGATTAAGTGATACTGGTCAACAGATAAAATATATATTAGCCAGCAGCAGATACTGTGGAGAACTATATAGTGCAGTCGGTAATGCAGGAAGAAAACAGTGATGATTGACATGAGTCTGGTTGAGCTGCTGTACATGGTGCACGAGAGTCACTTAGTGTTCAGCAGTCTAATGGCAGAGGGGAAGAAGCTGTTCATGTGACGGGAGGTTTTAGTCTGGATGGACCGAAGTCTTCTACCAGAGGGGAGGGGGGCAAACAGTACGTGACCAGGGTGTGAGGGATCGGCTATGATCCGGCCAGCACGCCTCCGGGTCCTGGAGATGTACAGATCCTGGAGAGATGGGAGCTTGCAGCCGATCACCTTCTCAGCAGTGCGCACGACGCGCTGCAGCCTTAGTCTGTCCCTGGCAGTGGCTCCTGCGTACCACACGGTTATGGAGGTGGTGAGGATGGACTCGATGATGGCTGTGTAGAACTGCACTAACATCTTGGTGGGTAGCTTGAGCTTGAGCACCCACACATTCCTTCATCGTTCATTGTACTCTTTCCAGAGGATCAATTCCTATGGCCTAAGAACACACATTCCTTCATCGTCTCAGGTATTCTTTCCAGAGGGTCAGGATATTTTTTTTTCTGTTCCACCTTCATCCACATCACAGAGTGAAACAAGAGATATTTACTTAAGGTTGAACACTTATTCTTGCATGGATATATTTCTTCCTGCATTAAAGACTCTTATTTGAAGCATTGCATAACTGTTTTCACGGGCATAATAACTACTATAGTTACATGCGAGCGAGTAGGCGGGGGTTGGGTTTTGTTGTTTCTTCAACTAACCCCCCTACCCCCCGTATTCCCCTAACAGCATTAACTCCTGCTAACCCCCCGGAAACAGGTACTATTAGGGTGTGTGGGCCTTTATAAAACTATAAAGGACTAAAAAACTTCAATATACCATAAAAACTGAGTAAACAGTTCAATATGACTATAAAGAATAAAAAACCACTTCAATGAAGCTATAAAAAACTTCATCATAACTATAGAGATGGAGAACCGCGTATGTGACTAAATAAAACTTCAATAAAACTATAAAAGAATAAAATTTTAATGAAACTAGAGAGAAAAAACTTTAGTGTAGTTAGAAAAACTTCAATAAAACTATAAAAGAATAAAATTTTAATGAAACTAGAGAGAAGTATTAGTATTCTCTGGGCCCCTCCCCAATCTGACCAGTGATGACATGTTTAGTCGCTCGTCATCCTTGAACCGCTGGCTGTCTGTGTGGTGTCCTAAAAATGACGTGGGCTACATTGACAATTGGAGCTCTTTTTTGGGGAAAACCTGGTCTTATGAGACGAGACAGCATTCATCCCACTTTGGATGGTGCTTCTCATTTATCTAACAATCTGGCATCTTTTTTATCCAAATTTCCAAAACCATGACTACTCAGAGTTGGGACCAGGAAGCAGAGTCGTAGTCTTACACGCCTCTCTGCAGCTCCTCTTCATCCGCCACCCCTCAGCTTAGCCCCTGTCTTCCCCATCAGAGAATCGTTGTCTGCTCCCTCCAAAGTAAATAAAAATATAATGTATAAGCATCCCAAAGTGATAAAGCAAAATATTGGTAAAACTCAAATTAAACATAAAGCCTCTAAATTGAATGATTTGGCCTCTGTTCCTCCTCATAATTTAAAAATTAAATGTGGTTTATTAAATATTAGGTCTCTAACTCCCAAGTCTCTGTTAGTCCATGATCTGTTAATTGATCATCAGATTGATTTAATTTCCCTTACAGAGACTTGGTTAGGACAAGAGGATTATGTTGGTTTAAATGAATCAACTCCCTCTGGTTATTTAAACTGTCAAAATCCCAGAAGTTCTGGTCGTGGAGGAGGAGTAGCAGCAATTTACCATTCCAAATTACTAGTTAATGTAAAGCAAAAAACATGTTATAATTCCTTTGAGGGCCTGGTCCTCAGTATTGGGCACTTTAGCAATTCCAGGTTAAACCCAATTTTATTTGCCATAGTTTATCGTCCCCCATCAACCTATTCAGAATTTTTATCCGAATTTGCTGATTTCTTAGCTGATTTAGTGCTGAAATCTGATAGAATAATTATAGTAGGGGACTTTAATATACATGTGGATGTAGATAGTGACTGCCTTAATGTGGCTTTTAATTCAATATTAGACTCGATTGGGTTTTCTCAGAAAGTAGGAAATTCTACTCATTACCTCCACCATACATTGGACCTTGTTCTGACATATGGCATAGAAATAGAAAATCTGGTAGTGTCTCCTCATAACCCTGTACTGTCAGACCATTGTCTGTTGACCTTTGATTTTACTATTTCTGACTATTTGGCTCCTAAAGAAAAATATTATCACAGTAGATGCCTCTCAGATGATGCTGTTTCCAAATTTATGCAGATTGTTTCCTCTATGCCATGTGTCAACACAACGGAAATAAGCTATAGACAGCTTGCTCCTTCTGTAATTGATAACATGGTGGATAGTGTTTCAGCTTCTCTACATCAGGCTCTAGACTTGGTGGCCCCCTTAAAAAAGAAAAAGTCTAATCAGAGATTTTTAACTCCTTGGTTCAACACAGAAACTCGTAGCTTAAAACAGAAGACTCGTCAATTAGAAAGAAAATGGCGCTCTACTAATTTAGATGAAATCTATTTAGCTTGGAGAAATCATCTTTTAATTTATAAAAAATCTCTTAGAAAAGCTAGAACGAGTTATTACTCTGCATTAATAGAAGAGAACAAGAATAATCCCAGGTTTCTTTTCAGTACTGTAGCCAGGTTGACAAAGAGTCAGGACTCTGTCAATCCTAGCATCCCCTTAGAGCTTACTAGTCAGGACTTTATGAACTTTTTCAATAATAAAATTTCATCCATCAGAGATAAAATCAATCAGATTCTTCCCACAGTTAACTTAAATACTGTAACTACTACAACTCCTTCTATTGATGTCTGTCTTGATGAGTTTACTCCAATCGACCTTTGTGAGTTAGACAAAATAGTTTCCTCATCCAAACCTTCAACTTGTCTTTTAGACCCTATTCCTACCAGGTTATTTAAAGAAGTCTTCCCACTTATTGGTAGCTTTATTCTTCATATAATCAATTCTTCATTAACTTTAGGCCATGTACCGCAGGCTTTTAAAACGGCTGTAATTAAACCCTTACTCAAAAAGCCAACGCTAGATCCAGGAGCTTTAGCTAACTATAGACCAATCTCTAATCTCCCTTTCATTTCAAAAATCTTAGAAAGAGTTGTTGCTATGCAATTATTTGACCACCTGCAGGGAAATGGTTTATTTGAGGAGTTTCAATCTGGGTTTAGAATCCATCATAGCACTGAAACAGCCTTAGCGAAGGTCACTAACGACCTCCTCATTGCATCTGATAATGGACTAGTTTCTGTACTTGTCCTTTTAGATCTTAGTGCAGCTTTTGATACTATTGATCATAATATTCTACTTGATAGATTAGAACACTATGTTGGACTTAACGGAACTTCGTTGCAGTGGTTTAGATCTTATTTATCTGATAGGTTCCAGTTTGTTCATGTAAATGATGAGTTTTCTCTCAGCTCAAAGCTTAGTCATGGAGTTCCACAGGGATCTGTGCTTGGCCCTACTCTTTTTAGTTTATATATGCTTCCGTTAGGCAACATTATTAGAAAGCACTGTATACATTTTCACTGTTATGCAGATGACACACAATTATACCTGTCAATGAAGCCAGATGATACTAATCAATTAGCCAAGTTAGAAGCCTGTCTTAAGGAAATCAAAGTTTGGATGACTTGTAATTTCCTGCTATTAAATTCAGATAAGACTGAAGTCATTCTTGTTGGTCCAAAAAACCTTAGAAATTCCTTTCCAAATCAAACTTTCAGTTTGGATGCAGTTACTCTTTCTCTTAATAGCTCTGTGAGGAACCTTGGAGTTATTTTTGATCAGGATTTGTCCTTCAATTCACATATTAAATTTGTTTCTAAGACTGCCTTCTATCATTTGCGTAATATTGCCAAGATTAGGAGCATCTTGTCTCAGAGTGATGCTGAGAAGCTGATCCACGCTTTTGTTAGCTCGAGATTAGATTATTGTAATTCTTTATTATCAGGTTGTCCTAAAACATCTTTAAAAAGTCTTCAGCTGATCCAAAATGCTGCAGCAAGAGTTTTAACAGGTACTAGAAAGAGAGATCATATCTCTCCGGTTCTGGCCTCCCTTCATTGGCTTCCCATAGAGTTTAGAATTAAGTTTAAAATCCTTCTTCTTACTTACAAAGCTCTAAACAATCAGGCTCCTTTTTATTTAAAAGATCTGATACTACCGTATCATCCTAACAGAGCACTACGCTCCCAAAATGCAGGTTTACTTGTAATACCTAGAATCTCCAAAAGTACAATGGGAGGCAGAGCCTTCAGTTATCAAGCTCCTCTCCTGTGGAATCAGCTGCCAATCTGGATTCGGGAGTCAGACTCGATCTCTGTTTTTAAGAATAGGGCTAAAACCTACCTTTTTGATATAGCCTACAATTAGGGAGGGATCATGTGTTTTCTGAACCCTCCCTTAGTTATGCTGCTAATAGGTTTAGTCAGCCGGGGGACCTCCAGTAATGCACTGGGCCTCACTCCTTTCCTCACTCTCTATGAAATATTTTTTTTTTTGCTGGTCATTAACATTTGTTTGTTCTCTCCCATAGATTGAGTCCCCATCGTGCTGTTTGCTCTCTACATGTCTGTTCTTTTCTTCTTCTCTATCCCCTCACCCCCCAGCCAGTCGCAGCAGATGACTGCCCCTCCCTGAGCCTGGTTCTGCTGGAGGTTTCTTCCTGTTAAAAGGGAGTTTTTCCTCTCCACCGTCGCCAAGTGCTTGCTCACAGGGGATCGCCTGATTGCTGGGGTCTTTCTGCAACTGTGGGGGTCCTCCCTACAGTTGATAGTGCTATGAGATGACTGTTGTTGTGAAATGGCGCTATATAAATAAAGTTGAATTGAATTGAATTGAATTGAATTGAATTGAAAAAACTTTAGTGAACTGAAAATATGACAAAAAATAACTAATCATCAAAGAGCGAATTATGGGCGTCTCAAGCCTCACGCAGATTAATGCTAGTATCATGGCTAAATAACTCCTCATCATCAAACAAAGAGCCCCAGCCACTAATTTCATCGCCCACACCACTTGGACCCGCAACATCGCCGCCGGAGCTGGCAATACTGCCTGCTCCACTCGCACCGATTGAACTACTCGTGTGAGTAGTCTCAGCCACAAAAGCTGCGATGCTATCCACACCACTCACACCAACTAGACCACCCTCTCGAATAGCCTCAGCCGTGGAAGCTACAATGCCTGCGGCACTTGCGCCATCCAGAGTGGCTACAACATTTAGACCAGGCAAATCATCCGAGCCCGATGCAACACTCACTCCCCCCGAATCTTCTACACTCCCTCCACTAATTGTACTTAAAGGACTAGTTAAATCAGGCACACTAATACTATAACTAACAATATTTGTAATATTTGTCGTGCGCATGTTGATGACCGTCTGTGTGAGGCCCTCTGCGCTGGTCGAAGTGACTGTATCAACAACACTACTACAACTTATTAATTCAATAAAATAAGTCTCCCCAGCCATAGTTAGAACTTCAAACAGATAAGTCATTTTCTATATCACAGATGAACGGGCTCTGATCCTTAAACAGACCCACCCTCTTTTAAATCCGCTGATACAATTCTAAATTCGCCCGCCCACATAACTTAAGATTAACAAAAATCTTCATTTGATTATAAATATAACATTTGATTATAAATATAACATTTGATTATATTTATATTTAAGCATATTACTTTTGACCTACAACTAAGCTCTTAATACAAATCAAACCCTCAAATAATAATCCACCTTATGCAAGACCTGGCTAAAAATCACGTCGCATAGACCCCTTGACCACCCCGCGGTCGTCTCAGCGCCTATAGGGCGGACATATTCCCCCCCGCGCTGCTAACGTAGCTTAATTAAAGCATAACACTGAAGATGTTAAAATGGGCCCTAAAAAGCCCCGCAAGCACAAAAGTTTGGTCCTGGCTTTCTTATTAGCTGTAGCTGGACTTACACATGCAAGTATCCGCGATCCTGTGAGATATGCCCCCATAATCCCGCCCGGAAATGGGGAGCGGGTATCAGGCTCAACAAATTAGCCCATAACACCTTGCCTTTGCCACACCCCCACGGGAACTCAGCAGTGATAAATATTAGGCCATAAGTGAAAACTCGACCTACTCAAGCTCAGACGGGCCAGTCAAGTTCGTGCCAGCCACCGCGGTTAGACGAACAGGCCCAAGTTAATAAGACTACGGCGTAAAGGGTGGTTATAATATAATCCCTACTAAAGCCAAATACTCTCATGGCTGTCGCACGCTCTCGAGAATTAGAAGTCCAACATTACGAAGGTGGCTTTAATCCCTTTTGAATCCACAGAAGCCAGGGTACAAACTGGGATTAGATACCCCACTATGCCTGGCCGTAAACTTTAACAGCTATCACTAACTGCTGTCCGCCTGAGAACTACGAACGAAAGTTTAAAACTCAAAGGACTTGGCGGTGCTTTACATCCCCCTAGAGGAGCCTGTTCTGGAACCGATGATCCCCGTTAAACCTCACCTTCTCTTGCTCTATTTCAGCCTATATACCGCCGTCTCCAGCTTACCCTGTCAAGGACACAAAGTATAGCACAATTGACTAATCCCCCAATACGACAGGTCGAGGTGTAGCTTATGAGGAGGGAAAAAATGGGCTACATTCCCTAGCATAGGGAACACGGACTAGCCCTTGAAACAGGGCTACGAAGGTGGATTTAGCAGTAAGCTGAAAATAGAGTGTTCAGCTGAAGTCGGCCCTAAAGCGCGTACATACCGCCCGTCGCTCTCCCCGAAATACGGCGCCACTTATTTATTCATAATGCCTTAAATGCTAATAAAGGGGAGATAAGTCGTAACATGGTAAGTGTACCGGAAGGTGTACTTGGATCACACAGGACGATAAATTAGATTACCTCTCCCTTACACCGAGAAATTGTCTGTGCAAATCAGACCGTCCTGACGCCCACAAACTAGCCAACATGATTTAAGATGACCCCTACCCGATATTAACATCGTAAACACCCCATATACACCTAACTAAAACATTTTTCCCCCCTAGTATGGGAGATAGAAAAGGAATTACTTGAGCCATAGAAAAAGTACCGCAAGGGAACGCTGAAAAAGATATGAAAAAGCTCAATTCAAGCATAAAAAAGCAGAGATTTTTTCTCGTACCTTTCGCATCATGGTTTAACAAGCCCCCCTAAGCAAGAAGCCCCTTAGTTTAAAACCCCGAAACTGGGCGAGCTACTCCAAGACAGCCTAAATATTAGGGCACACCCGTCTCTGTGGTAAAAGAGTGGGAAGAGCTTTGAGTAGAGGCGACAAACCTATCGAGCCCAGTAATAGCTGGTTCCTTGAGAAATGAATAGAAGTTCAGCCCTTAACAACTCCTCCCACTCACCCCATGTAAGAGTTTAAGGAATTTAGGGAGTTAATTGGAGGGGGGACAGCTCCTCCAATAAAAGACACAACTTTACACAGGTGGATAAAGATCATATTCATTTAAGGCTCGCGTCCAAGTAGGCCTAAAAGCAGCCACCTACAAAAGCGTCAAAGCTTAAACACTATTTACCCCGCCTATAATTAAGATAATCAAATCTTACCCTCCTAAAATTATCAAGGTTCTCTATGCCCCCATAGAAAAAATTATGTTAATATGAGTAATAAGAGGCCAACGGGCCCCTTCTTTCATAAGTGTAAATCAGATTGGACAACCCGCTGAAAATTAATGGCCCCAAACCAAGAGAGTACAGGGATACAACAAAAATTACAAGAAAACCACCCTCCCCTAACCATTAATCCCACACTGGTATGAAGCCTAGAAAGACTAAAAGAAGAAAAAGGAACTCGGCAAACTCGAGCCTCGCCTGTTTACCAAAAACATCGCCTCTTGGGTTACAAATATAAGAGTCCAACCTGCCCAGTGATGAAAGTTCAACGGCCGCGGTATCCTGACCGTGCAAAGGTAGCGTAATCACTTGTCTTTTAAATGAAGACCTGTATGAATGGTTAAACGAGGGCTCAACTGTCTCCTTCTTCCGGTCAATGAAATTGATCTCCCCGTGCAGAAGCGGGGATATTGCCATAAGACGAGAAGACCCTGTGGAGCTTAAGACACCCGGGCAGCCCATGTCAAAACCTCTAATCACAGCCTGAACAATCTGGCCCCTGTCCCCGTCTTCGGTTGGGGCGACCACGGGGTAAAACAAAACCCCCGCGCAGAATGAAGAGGCCTCCCCCTCTTTCAAGCCAAGAGAAACGCCTTTAAGCAACAGAATATTCTGACCACATGACCCGGCATATCTAACCGATCAGCGAACCGAGTTACCCCAGGGATAACAGCGCAATCCCCTTATAGAGTCCATATCGACAAGGGGGTTTACGACCTCGATGTTGGATCAGGACATCCTAATGGTGCAGCAGCTATTAAGGGTTCGTTTGTTCAACGATTAAAGTCCTACGTGATCTGAGTTCAGACCGGAGCAATCCAGGTCGGTTTCTATCTATGATCATGCCCTTTTCCAGTACGAAAGGACCAAAAAGAGGAGGCCCATGCTTACGGTACGCCTTCCCCCCATCTAATGCTACCCACTAAATTAGATAAGGGGGCATTCCCCCCCCCCCCATCTAAGACAAGCAATTATTAGGGTGGCAGAGCTAGGATATGCAAAAGACCTAAACTCTTATTACAGGGGTTCAAATCCCCTCTCTTAATAATGCACTTAATACTTCCCACTACTATTATTAACCCCCTTATTCTAATTCTATGCCTCCTCCTTGCTGTTGCCCTACTCACCCTTGTGGAACGCAAAATCTTAGGCTACATTCAACAACGCAAAGGCCCCAATATCGTAGGGCCCTACGGCCTACTTCAGCCCGTAGCTGACGGACTAAAACTCTTTACAAAAGAACCAGTCCAACCCCTCTACCGCAACCCCCGCCCTTTTCTTAGCCGCCCCAATCATAGCACTCACCCTGGCCCTAATCTTATGAGCCCCTATCCCCCTCCCAATCGTAGATCTCAATTTAGGTGTTTTATTTATTCTAGCCCTGTCAAGCCTCGCTGTTTACTCCATCTTGGGGTCAGGGTGAGCCTCTAACTCAAAATACGCCCTCATTGGAGCTTTACGAGCAGTTGCCCAAACTATCTCATATGAAGTAAATATTGGCCTAATTCTACTTAATGCAGTAATCCTCACAGGAAGCTTTACCTTAACAATATTTAATACAGCCCAAGAATCAATCTGACTTATCTTCCCCGCATGGCCGCTGGCTTTAATATGATATACCTCAACACTTGCAGAAACCAACCGAACCCCTTTTGACTTAACAGAAGGCGAATCAGAACTTGTCTCAGGCTTTAACGTCGAATACGCAAGTGGCCCCTTTGCCCTCTTCTTTCTAGCAGAGTACGCCAACATTCTCCTTATAAACACTCTATCAGCAATTCTATTCCTAGGGGCATCCTTCCTTCAGCCCCTTTCTAAGCCCACCACACTTAACCTCATGATTAAAACAACCCTTCTTTCAACCCTTTTTCTATGAGTCCGTGCCTCATACCCACGCTTTCGATATGACCAACTAATACACCTAGTATGAAAAAACTTCCTTCCATTAACCCTCGCCCTAACTATCTGACACCTTGCCTTACCAATCACATTTTATAGCCTACCGCCCCGACTCTAACATAAATGAGGTTATGCCTGAGCTTAAAGGACTACTTTGATAGAGTATAACATGAAGGTTAAAATCCTTCTAACCTCTTAGAAAAAGGGGACTTGAACCCCCCCCGAAGAGATCAAAACTCTCCGTGCCTCCACTACACCATTTCCTAAGTAAAGTCAGCTAATTAAGCTCTTGGGCCCATACCCCAAACATGCAGGTTAAAATCCTCCCTTTACTAATAAACCCCCTCATCGCCACAACCCTTTTTCTAGGCCTTGGCCTAGGTACAACAATTACATTCGCCAGTTCCCACTGAATACTTGCCTGAATCGGCCTAGAAATAAATATGCTCGCCATCCTACCACTTATAGCCAAACAACACCACCCCCGGGCAATTGAAGCCACAATTAAATACTTTCTCACACAAGCAACTGCCGCCGCAATAATCCTATACGCAAGCACTACAAATGCATGACTTCTAGGCCAGTGAGAAATTCAACAAGCACTACACCCCCTCCCCTTAACAATTCTCACCCTGGCCTTAGCCCTTAAAATAGGTCTTGCCCCCCTTCACGCCTGACTCCCAGAAGTCCTCCAAGGACTAGATCTTACCACGGGACTAATTCTCTCGACCTGACAAAAACTAGCCCCTTTTGCCCTCCTTATTCAAAGCCAGCCCACCAACTCAACCCTAACTACAACCCTCGGAATTATATCTATCCTAGTTGGGGGGTGGGGGGGCCTAAACCAGGTACAGCTACGAAAAATTCTCGCCTACTCATCCATCGCCCATCTTGGTTGAATTATTCTCGCACTACAATTCTCACCACCCCTCGCCACCCTTACTCTTGCCGTATACCTAATTATAACTTTCACCGCTTTCCTAACTTTTAAACTAAATATAACTACAACTATTAACACACTCGCTACCTCCTGGGCAAAAACCCCCATACTTTCAATTATTACTCCGCTCACCCTACTCTCCCTAGCAGGACTCCCGCCCCTAACAGGCTTCATACCTAAATGACTGATTCTTCATGAACTGACCAAACAAGACCTACCCCTAATTGCAACATTAGCAGCCCTTATAAGCCTCCTCAGCCTATACTTTTACCTCCGCCTAACTTATGCCCTAACCCTTACCATCTCACCAAATACACCCCCCAATACTACACCCTGACGTCTTACCCTCACCCAACCTTCTTTACCCTTAGCACTATCTTCCTCCATAACTGTACTACTCCTCCCAATGACCCCCACAGCTGTCTCTCTTTTCACCTCGTAGGTGTTTAGGCTAATACCAGACCAAGGGCCTTCAAAGCCCAAAGCGGAAGTGAAAATCTCCCAACCCCTACTTAAAACTTGCAGGACACTAACCCGCATCTTTTGTATGCAAAACAAATACTTTAATTAAGCTAAAGTTTTCTAAACGGGTAGGCCTTGATCCTACAAATACTTAATTAACAGCTAAGTGCCCAAACCTACAGGCTTCCGCTCAACCTTTTCCCGCCTGCTTCTTATTGTGAAGGCGGGAAAAGCCCCGGCAGATACTAGTCTGCTTCTTAGAGTTTGCAACTCTATATGTCGTACACCGCGGGGCTTGGTAGAGAGGGGGTTTTAACCCCTGTCTATGGACTTACAAACCATCGCCTAAACGCTCGGCCACCCTACCTGTGATAACCACACGTTGACTCTTTTCAACCAACCGCAAAGACATCGGCACCCTCTATTTAGTATTCGGTGCATGAGCCGGGATAATCGGCACTGCCCTAAGTCTTCTCATCCGGGCGGAACTAAACCAACCAGGCTCACTACTTGGGAATGACCAAATCTACAACGTTATTGTAACAGCCCATGCTTTCGTCATGATCTTCTTTATAGTCATACCCATTATGATTGGCGGTTTCGGTAACTGATTGGTCCCACTTATAATTGGCGCTCCTGACATAGCATTTCCCCGAATAAACAACATAAGCTTCTGACTTCTTCCCCCCTCTTTTCTACTTCTCCTAGCATCCTCTGGGGTGGAGGCTGGGGCTGGGACTGGGTGAACAGTCTATCCCCCTCTAGCAGGAAACCTGGCTCACGCAGGAGCATCCGTCGACCTAACAATTTTTTCTCTACACCTGGCCGGAGCCTCATCTATTCTTGGCGCAATTAACTTCATTACCACAATTATTAACATAAAACCCCCGGCCATTTCACAATACCAAACACCCCTATTTGTCTGAGCAGTCTTGATCACCGCAGTCCTTCTGCTGCTCTCCCTACCTGTCCTAGCTGCCGGAATTACAATACTCTTAACAGATCGGAACCTAAACACCACTTTTTTCGACCCGGCAGGGGGCGGAGACCCTATCCTTTATCAGCACCTATTCTGATTCTTTGGTCACCCTGAAGTCTACATTCTTATTCTTCCAGGGTTTGGAATAATCTCCCATATCGTAACATATTACGCCGGAAAAAAAGAACCTTTTGGGTACATAGGAATAGTCTGAGCAATAGTTGCCATCGGCCTCCTAGGCTTCATTGTCTGAGCACACCACATATTCACCGTCGGAATAGATGTAGACACCCGGGCCTACTTCACATCCGCAACTATAATCATTGCCATCCCAACCGGTGTAAAAGTATTCAGCTGATTAACCACACTCCACGGAGGCACAATTAAATGAGAAACCCCGCTCCTGTGGGCCCTAGGCTTTATTTTCCTGTTCACTGTGGGGGGACTAACCGGGATTGTTTTAGCAAACTCATCCTTGGATATTATCCTACACGACACATACTACGTAGTTGCCCACTTCCATTATGTCCTCTCAATAGGCGCTGTGTTCGCAATTATAGCCGCCTTCATCCACTGATTCCCCCTATTCTCCGGCTTTACTCTACACAGCACCTGAACAAAGGTTCATTTCGGTGTTATATTTATTGGAGTAAACCTCACATTCTTCCCACAACACTTCCTGGGCCTAGCTGGCATGCCCCGCCGATACTCAGACTACCCCGATGCATATACCCTTTGAAATACAATTTCTTCTATTGGCTCATTAATCTCTTTAATTGGTGTAATTATTTTTCTCTTTATTATTTGAGAAGCTTTCGCTGCAAAACGTGAAGTACTCTCCACAGAACTAACCTCCACAAATGTTGAATGACTCTACGGCTGCCCCCCTCCATACCACACCTTCGAAGAACCCGCCTTTATTCAACCCCAACAGAACCATGCTCGAGAAGGGAGGGAATTGAACCCCCATAAACTAGTTTCAAGCCAGCCACATGGCCACTCTGCCACCTTCTTCAGATACTAGTAAAATTATTATATTACTTTGTCAAAGTAAAGTTGTGAGCTGATCCCTCACGTATCTTAAACATAGCACAACCCTCCCAATTAGGCCTACAAGATGCCGCCTCACCTATTATAGAAGAACTTCTCCTATTCCACGACCATACCTTAATAATCATCTTCTTAATTAGCATTACCGTCCTTTATATTCTAGTGACAGTAATTAGCACCCCCCTCACAAACAAACTAATTCTCGATGCACAAGGTATCGAGACCATTTGAACTGTTCTTCCAGCAATAATTCTTATTTTAATTGCCCTCCCCTCACTTCGCATCCTGTACCTAATAGACGAACTTAATAAACCCCACCTTACAATCAAAGCAATAGGCCACCAATGATACTGAAGCTATGAATACACTGACTACGAAGACTTAAACTTTAACTCGTACATAGTTCCAACCCAAGATCTTGCTCCAGGGCAAGCCTTCTAGAAACCGACCACCACATAGTCGTACCCCTAGAGTCCCCAGTCCGCATACTAGTCTCTGCAGAGGACGTTCTCCATTCATGAGCCATTCCAAGTCTTGGGGTTAAAATAGATGCCGTCCCCGGACGATTGAACCAAACAGCTCTAATTGTATCTCGACCTGGCCTTTTTTATGGCCAATGCTCTGAAATTTGTGGCGCCAATCATAGCTTTATACCAATTGTTGTTGAAGCCGTACCATTAGAGTATTTTGAAAGTTGATCATCTCTGATACTTAAAGATATTTCTCTAAGAAGCTATGGGATATAGCATTAGCCTTTTAAGCTAAAGACAGGCGGCTACTAACCGCCCTTAGTGATCATGCCACAACTTAATCCAGCCCCCTGGTTTACAACCATAATTTTCTCCTGGACCATCTTTCTGATTCTTGTCCCCATGAAAATTTTAACGTATAACTTCCCTAACAACTTAAATTCCCAAACCACTAAGCTCCCCCGCACAAAGCCCTGAAACTGATCATGACTCTAAGCCTCTTTAGTCAATTTGAAAGCCCGCATCTTATAGGAATCCCCCTTATTGCCCTCGCACTAACCCTTCCCTGACTACCCCTTCCCCAGCCCTCTGGCCGATGGGTAGAAAACCGCATCGTGACCCTCCTGGGCTGAACTAACAAAAATTTTACTAAACAAACCCTTCAGCCACTAAACCTGGCAGGCCACAAATGAGCCCTCCTATTTACCTCACTCATAATCTTTCTCATTATATCAAACCTTTTAGGCCTCCTTCCCTACACCTTCACCCCTACCACACAACTCTCCCTCAACATGGCACTCTCCACCCCCCTTTGACTCGCGACTGTTGTAATCGGGATACGTAACCAGCCAACCCACACACTTGCTCACCTTCTCCCAGAAAACACGCCCCCCCTGCTTATTCCTGTTCTCGTCGTTATCGAAACAATTAGTCTACTTATCCGCCCCCTAGCGCTGGGCGTCCGACTTACAGCTAATCTTACTGCAGGTCACCTACTAATCCATTTAATTGCCTCGGCCACATTCGTAGCTGCCTATTTAATTCCGCTGGCAGCAGTTTTTACCTTTATCCTACTTCTCCTGCTCACACTCCTTGAAATTGCAGTTGCAATGATTCAAGCGTACGTATTTGTCCTATTGGTCAGCCTTTACCTGCAAGAAAATATTTAATGGCCCATCAAACCCACGCATACCATATAGTAGACCCCAGCCCCTGACCCCTAACTGGAGCCACAGCTGCCCTGCTACTAACCTCGGGGCTTGCAATTTGAATACACTACCACCACATACTCCTCCTAAATATCGGCCTCATCCTCCTCCTCCTTACCATATATCAATGATGGCGGGATATTGTTCGAGAAGGAACCTTCCAAGGCCACCACACGCCGCCTGTTCAAAAAGGCCTTCGCTACGGAATAGTTCTATTTATTACATCAGAAGTATTCTTCTTTCTTGGGTTTTTCTGGGCCTTTTACCACTCCAGTCTCGCCCCCACACCAGAGCTTGGAGGCTGCTGACCCCCCGCCGGTATTACCCCTCTCAATCCATTTGAAGTACCTCTTCTTAACACAGCAATTCTACTTGCTTCTGGTGTTACTGTAACCTGAGCCCACCATAGCCTAATAGCAGGGCTCCGAAAACAAGCTATCCACGCCTTAATCCTCACTATTATCCTAGGACTTTACTTCACCCTGCTTCAAGCAATAGAATACTACGAAGCCCCCTTCACAATCGCTGACAGTGTTTACGGCTCTACCTTTTTTGTCGCCACAGGCTTTCACGGCCTTCACGTAATTATTGGCACAACCTTCCTTAGTATCTGCCTACTACGACAGATCCAACACCACTTTACTCCTCAGCACCACTTCGGCTTTGAAGCCGCCGCCTGATACTGACACTTTGTAGACGTAGTCTGATTGCTCCTATATATCTCCATCTACTGATGGGGGTCTTATCTTTTTAGTACAAACAATATAAATGGCTTCCAACCATTAGATCTTGGCTAAACCCCAAGAAAAGATAATGAACTTACTCATAATATTTCTAATCTCTGCCACTTTAACATCTTTATTAACTCTTATCGCCTTCTGGCTCCCCCTCATATCCCCAAATCATGAAAAACTATCACCCTACGAATGCGGCTTCGACCCCTTAGGCTCGGCTCGACTTCCATTTTCTCTCCGATTTTTCTTAGTAGCAATCCTTTTTCTTCTATTTGATGTAGAAATTGCCCTCCTCCTACCCCTCCCTTGGGGCTATCAACTAACCTCCCCCCTGACAGCCTTCACCTGGGCCTTTATCATCCTCATCCTTCTCACTCTTGGGCTTATCTATGAATGAATACAAGGGGGGTTGGAATGAGCTGAATTGGTGGTTAGTTTAATTTAAAACTCTTGATTTCGGCTCAAAAACCTATGGTTGAAAACCATAACCACTAAATGACCCCGGCACAATTCACCTTCTCATCCACCTTTTTTCTCGGCCTTGCTGGCCTGGCCTTTCACCGAACCCACCTCCTCTCGGCACTACTATGTCTAGAGGGCATAATACTGTCACTATTTATTGCGCTATCCCTATGACTACTATCCCTAAACTCCACACACTTTTCAATCTCGCCCATAATTCTCCTTGCACTCTCTGCCTGTGAAGCAAGCTCAGGACTCGCCCTTCTCATTGCTACAGCCCGCACGCACGGTACAGACCGACTTCAAACCTTAAACCTCCTGCAATGTTAAAAATTCTTATTCCTACAATCACACTTATCCCAATAATCTGAGCAACCCCTTCAAAACAACTCTGACCCTCTGCCCTAGTCTACAGCTTAATTATTGCACTAACAAGCTTTATATGCTTAAAGCACCCGACCGGGACAGAATGGTACCTACTTAACTTATGAATAGCAACTGACCCTTTATCATCCCCCCTCATTGCCCTCACATGCTGACTCCTCCCCCTATCAATTCTTGCAAGCCAAAACCATATTAACCAAGAGCCCTCTAACCAGCAACGAATATATCTTTCTCTCCTCTCCACCCTGCAAATTCTTCTTGTCCTAGCCTTCACTGCAACCGAATTAATTATATTTTATATTATATTTGAAGCCACCCTCATCCCCACCCTCATTATCATCACTCGGTGGGGAAACCAAGCAGAACGATTAAATGCTGGAACATACTTCTTATTCTATACTCTCGCTGGCTCCCTCCCCCTTTTAGTAGCCCTCCTCCTACTTCAAAATAACCTCGGGACTCTCTCCCTTCTAACACTACAATATACCCCCCCTATAGGCCCCCCCTCCCTTGCAGACAAAATCTGATGATTTAGCTGCCTACTAGCCTTTCTGGTTAAACTACCCCTGTACGGAATTCATCTATGGTTGCCCAAAGCACACGTCGAAGCTCCCGTTGCAGGATCTATAATCCTAGCAGCAGTTCTTCTAAAGCTGGGAGGCTATGGTATGCTTCGCATAACATATTGGTGGAATTCCTATTCTACCAATTCCTATTCTATTCCTGCGTTGTTGGAGAGGAATTCTTCAATTTTACCCTGTTTTTGTCCTTGTGCCCGGTTCCTTCGTGTTTTCATCCCTTAGTTTATTGATTCGTTTATGTCGAGTTGGCCATTTACCGATGATTTTTAATCCGGCTAGGGAGAGCTCTTTGTTTAAGTGTTATGTCTCTCCGCCATCTTCCAGCCGCTACAATATTAAGTTATGTTCTATAGGAATTGCAAGAATGAAGAGACTGGCAATTTCTCTCTTTTTCTCGCACGAGCAGGTGTGCCGTTTTTATTCTCCAGCGGCAGTGACAAAAAGCAACAGCTAAAAATGCTAGCTCTCTTTTCACACCAAACTGAAGTCCTTCAGCGGCTGCCTAGAGAGGTGCCTGATGAGAAAGCCTGAGAGCACAACTATAACTGCCTAAACAGATCATTCTGTACATGAACACATATTGTGGTGAATTATGTCTTTAGAGTCCGCTACAGTTCCCTATTATGTACCTGGCAGGTTAAGATGACCGAAATTCACGAAGTCGGTGACTTTTATCTGTCAGCAGCCTTCAGACAAACTAAACGTGCCAACATTTGATTTCAAAATAAGGGAGGTTTTTCCTGCTGTCTGGGTGGTGAGGAGATTTCTAAAAACAAACCAAACAAACTATAAATATAAAGAAATATTATAACAGAAATAACGGCATCCTTGGTCATTTAAGTTAATTTACTTCATTAAATACAATTTTATTAATATTTTTTCTTTGTAATCAGAGTTAAATTATTGTTCTGTTCTGACTGCAAAGTTATGGTCAAAAATGTAAGTTGTTATAAGGAAAAAGTAAAAAAATTTTACCACAGTCTATTTCAAATTTATCAAAAAAAACTTAATTTTATTTTAAAAAACAGACAAAAATTAGACATAAAATAATCCGCAAATTTATAATAAAGTTTCGAATGTACAAGAAAAGTAAATTTTATAAGAGGAAATTACAAATTTGAGGAACATGGTTTCAACTTTAGATAGATTTACAGAGAAAAGTAGAAAACTATAAGAAAATTGTTATACATTTTTGAGAAAAACCTCAAACCTTCAAGTTTTGAAGTAGGTGCTCTTTGTACCCTTAACTAGAAATTTTTGGTTGTCTACTTTTAATTATTAATTTCAAAGCACTGCTTTTACATGAGTAGAATTTCTGATTACTATACCCACCTGATCATATAATTTAAGTATGCATGAGTACATTACTATTATGAATGTTTCTTTCCCTTCCCTACTCTCTCAATGGGAAAAAAAGAAACACTAGAATAAAAACACAAGAAATACACATATTTTTGTCATTTATGTAAATCATGACAAAAAATCATACAGGACAAAACAAGACACTTGATATTTTCTAACCTGTTTGTATACCACCATAGACAGAGAGAGAACCTGAATTAGACAGAGCTCAGAGAGGGCAAGATAAGACAGAAGAGAGGAGCCAAGGAGAGGAAAGTGTTCAGGCAGAGGAAGGAGAAAAGGGATAACACCACTAAAAAGTCTAAACACAGGATGTCTGGGTGGGATCCCAAATGGCCCAATATTCAAGCCTCAGTTGTACAATACTTCAAACGGTAAGTTCCATATTCAATTCAATTCAATTCAACTTTATTTATATAGTGCCATTTCACAACAACAGTCATCTCATAGCACTATCAACTGTAGGGGGGACCCCCACAGTTGCAGAAAGACCCCAGCAATCAGGCGATCCCCTGTGAGCAAGCACTTGGCGATGGTGGAGAGGAAAAACTCCCCTTTAACAGGAAGAAACCTCCAGCAGAACCAGGCTCAGGGAGGGGCAGTCATCTGCTGCGACTGGCTGGGGGGTGAGGGGATAGAGAAGAAGAAAAGAACAGACATGTAGAGAGCAAACAGCACGATGGGGACTCAATCTATGGGAGAGAACAAACAAATGTTAATGACCAGCAAAAAAAAAAAAAATATTTCATAGAGAGTGAGGAAAGGAGTGAGGCCCAGTGCATTACTGGAGGTCCCCCGGCTGACTAAACCTATTAGCAGCATAACTAAGGGAGGGTTCAGAAAACACATGATCCCTCCCTAATTGTAGGCTAAATCAAAAAGGTAGGTTTTAGCCCTATTCTTAAAAACAGAGATCGAGTCTGACTCCCGAATCCAGATTGGCAGCTGATTCCACAGGAGAGGAGCTTGATAACTGAAGGCTCTGCCTCCCATTGTACTTTTGGAGATTCTAGGTATTACAAGTAAACCTGCATTTTGGGAGCATAGTGCTCTGTTAGGATGATACGGTAGTATCAGATCTTTTAAATAAAAAGCAGCCTGATTGTTTAGAGCTTTGTAAGTAAGAAGAAGGATTTTAAACTTAATTCTAAAGTCTATGGGAAGCCAGTGAAGGGAGGCCAGAACCGGAGAGATATGATCTCTCTTTCTAGTACCTGTTAAAACTCTTGCTGCAGCATTTTGGATCAGCTGAAGACTTTTTAAAGATGTTTTAGGACAGCCTGATAATAAAGAATTACAATAATCTAATCTCGAGCTAACAAAAGCGTGGATCAGCTTCTCAGCATCACTCTGAGACAAGATGCTCCTAATCTTGGCAATATTACGCAAATGACAGAAGGCAGTCTTAGAAACAAATTTAATATGTGAATTGAAGGACAAATCCTGATCAAAAATAACTCCAAGGTTCCTCACAGAGCTATTAAGAGAAAGAGTAACTGCATCCAAACTGAAAGTTTGATTTGGAAAGGAATTTCTAAGGTTTTTTGGACCAACAAGAATGACTTCAGTCTTATCTGAATTTAATAGCAGGAAATTACAAGTCATATGCAACGTTACTGTGTAAAAATTAAAAAAAAAGTATAAAATTAACATATTCCGGTATTGGGAGAAAAATATGTTGCCACTCCACCAAGGTCTTTAAGCCTGAGGAAACACTGGGATAGTTTTCTTTGTGATGCATAAGGCAGTGAGAACCATGTGTGACATCCGTACCTCTATATTCATTTCACTTAAATCACCTAGTTTGCAAAGCGTGGGAGAGGATGGGATACAATACCCAAGCCATGCCGATAAGTCTTCACATGTCTTCTGCCAGAACTTTTGGATGGGTGCACAGGACCACATAGCATGCATATAACTGTCCGGGACGTTACTGGTGTAATGGGAGCAGATATTTGTGTGACTCAGGCCCATTTTGAACATCCTTTGTCCTGTGTAATGAGTTCTATGTAGAACTTTGTACTGTATGAGTTGTAAACTAGAGTTTTTAGTCATCTTGAAAGTGTTTAAACATACTGTATTTGTGACCAGAAGCTTTCATATTTATTGATTAATAGGTCTGTCTCCCATTTTGATTTTGGAAGAGATACTGACGCATCCAGTTTTGATAATAGTCCGTGTATTTTTGACATCAATTTTGGGGAATGAAGATTTAGAGAAACTGTCACCTTAACTGGTACCTCTATAAATTTGTCTGATTGAGATTGAATCTTGCTTTTATTATGGATTTAAGCCGTTGGGATTCAAGAAACTTTATATCACTGATGTCATACTGTGACTCCAGTTCCTGAAATTGGATAAAATTTCCACCTCGAATAAGATGCTCTAAGTTTTTTATTCCTTTCTTATACCATAGTGGAAAATTTATCATCCTCTTTTGTTGCAGGCTATCAAGATTATTCCAAATGGGCGTGAGTTTACAAGGGACAAGTGAAGACTCCGTTATTTTAGAAGGGGGCGGCTGTGGCGCAGATGTAGTGTGACCGACTACTGATCGGAGGGTCATGGGTTCGATTCCCGCTCTGTCTGCACTCTGCATGTCGAAGTGTCTTTGAGCAAGACACTGAACCCCCAGTTGCTCCTGGTGGCCAGGCTAGCGCCTGTGTGTGTATGGCGGCTCTGCCGCCATCAGTGTGTGAATGTGTGCGTGAATGGGTGGATAGCAGGATCTGTGAAGTGCTTTGGTCATCCAGAGATGAGAAGAAGCACTATATATATGCCCCGTTGTGTCCCTGGGCAAGACACTTCACCCGCATTGCCTCCAGTGCCCATAACACTGGGTATGAATGCGTATAAATGTTTGGTGGTGGCTGGAGAGGCCGTTGGCGCGGATTGGCAGCCACGTTTCCGTCAGCCTGCCCCAGGGCAGCTGTGGCTACAGTAGTAGCTTGCCACTACCATTGTCTGTCTGGAGTGAATGAATAATGTATCTACTTGTAAAGCGTCTTTGTGTGTCTATGATAAAGCGCTATATAAATCTGATGCATTATTATTATTATTATTATAAGTGAACGCCATTTACCATTTTTAAAAATTTCCACCAGGCTGTCAGACAGGATCTAATGTTAATGCTTTTAAAATAGTCATGGCGTTTGATGCAGGGACAAAGGTAAGTCAGAGATATTTAGCGACCCACAGAGAGCCTGTTCACCATCTAACCATGAGTTTCTAGTGGGGTTGATTTTTGTCCATTTAGAAACAAACGACAATCTATTGGCTAAGAAGTAATTTAAAAAAATGGTAAATCTAAACCTCCACACTCTTTTACTTTTTGAAGTTTTTAAATTGATCAGTGATGGTTTTTCCTTCCATAAAAATGTACTTATATTTAATTCCAGAGACTTAAACCAGGCCATAGATGGTTGGGTAGGAATCATTGAAAATAAATAGTTGATTTTAGGAAGGCCCATCATTTTCACAGTTGCGACTCTTCCCATTAGTGATATAGGCAATATCCTCCATCGAGCAAGGTTGTCTTGTATTGTTTTTAGAAGGGGAATGTTATTTAGTTGGATTAACTGTGAGAGCCTGGGGGAAATATCTATTCCTAAATATTTATTAATACCTGATTGTATTGGAATAGTGGATATATTTGAAAAATTACAATTTATAGGTAAGACTGTTGATTTACCTCAGTTAATAGTCTGATAATGATGAAAATTTATCAGTGAGCGCCACTGTCTGAAGAAGATATCTTTGTGAGTTTTCAAGGGAAATGAATGCATCATCAGCATAAAGACTTCTCTTGTATTCTTTTTTCCAGTTTGGATACTTCTAATATCAACATTTTGTCAACATTTTGTTGTATGACTGCTGCTAATGGTTTGATAAAGATGGTAAAAAGTGAGGGGAAAAAAAGTCGACAGCCCTGTCTGGTGCCCTCTGGAGGTTAAAGCTTCAAGAAGTTTGATCATTTGTTCGGACAGATACAGTTGGACAGTTATATAGTGTTTTAATCCAGTTTATAAAAGATGAACCAAACCCAAACTTGTTTAACACCATAAAAAAGGAATTTTCAATTAACACGGTTGGAGGCTTTCTCTGCATCCAGAGATAATATTGTGGTTTCTAAGTTATTAATCTTACAGTCGTCTGTTAAAATAAATAGCCTGCATGTATTATTAGCCGAGTGCCTACCCTTGATGAAACCTGTTTGATCTGGGTGTATAATACACAGAGTTATCCTTTCCAGTCTTTTAGTGAGAGCTTTACAAATTATTTTAAGACATTCATAAGTGAGATGGGACTGTAGCTGGATGGACGCATAGATTCTTTTTCGGGTTTAAGGAGCAGGATTATGCTAGCCAGGTTCATATTTGGAGGGATTACATTATCTTCTTTAATTTGGTTCACCATTTTAAAGAAGGTAGGTGCCATCACAGGCCAGAATTCGTTATAGAATTCTACTGGAAAACCATCTGGTCCCGGAGCTTTGTTGTTTGGGATGTGCTTAATTGCCTCCTGGAGTTCAGACATTAGAAGAGGTGCATCCAGAGCTGTAATTTGTTTATTATTTAATTGTGGTAAATTAATATTGTCCAGAAATTCATTTATCTCTGAGTCAGATGGATTAATCTGAGATAAATAGAGGTTTTCATAAAACTTTCTGAAGGAGTTATTTATTTCTTCAGGGTCATGGGTGATATTTCCACTCGTACCCTTAATAGAGTGGATAGTTTTTTTTTCTTTGTTTAATGTAATCTGGTAAGAAAGATATCTACCCAATTTATTACTGTGTTCAAACTTCTCGAGACACAGTCTTTGTATTAAAAACTGTGTCCTTTTGTTTGGAGTTGCTTTTAGTTCCAGTTTTAATTTTCTCAGATTGCTGGGTGCCTGTTCCTGTTGAGAAACGGCACAGGTAATCTGCACTAATTTAATTTTCTGTTCTAACTTCAGTACCAGTGCTTTTTCTTTTTTATTCTTATACGAACAGTAAGAGATTATTTTACCTCGCATGACCGCTTTTGCTGCTTCCCAGAGAACACATGGTGATATTCCTGGCATGTCATTATATTCCAGATATGATTCCCACTCTTAATAAAAGTATTTGTCTCTGCGTAGTGATGTATTAAATTTCCAGTTCCTAGTTTTCCTTGTAGCTTTTTTATTTACCAGTGTAAGGGATACTGGATGGTGATCACTGATAGCTTGATTTGAGCAAATTTCAGTGTCTGTGATATCCCTCACAATGGAGTCACTGGCTAAAAAAAAAGTCTAAACGAGAATATTAACTGTGCACTGGTGAGAAAAAGGTGTATTCCCTCAGAGTTGGGTGAAGAGAACGTCATTCATCGCAAAGACTAAAATCATTCATGTATTCTTTGAGAGTGTCAGTAGCCTGCCATTTTCGATAATTCCCCGATGTACTGAGAATGTCAGTTGCAGGCTTTAATACCAGGTTGAAGTCTCCTTTTATTATGAGTGCGGTGTCCAAGTGCTTAGACAGAGAAGTGAAGAAAGTGTGAAAATGGGATGGGTCATCAACATTTGGGCCATAAATGCTTGCAATACATAGATCCAGATTTTGAACTGAGATTTTTAATATTATAAATCTACCTTCTGGATCTGCTATGGTGTTATTCACAACAAAATGCATTCTTCTGTTTACCAATATACAGTGGGGTAAAAAAGTATTTAGTCAGCCACCAATTGTGCACTTTCTCCCACTTAAAAGATGAGAGAGGTCTCCAATTTTCATCATAGGTATACCTCAACTATGAGAGACAAAATGAGAAAAAAAAATCCAGAAAATCACATTGTCTGATTTTTAAAGAATTTATTTGCAAATTATGGTGGACAATAAATATTTGGTCAATAACAAAAGTTCATCTCAATACTTTGTTATATACCCTTTGTTGGCAATGACAGAGGTCAAACATTTTCTGTAAGTCTTCACAAGGTTTTCACACACTGTTGCTGGTATTTTGGCCCATTCCTCCATGCAGATCTCCTCTAGAGCAGTGATGTTTTGGGGCTATCGCTGGGCAACACGGACTTTCAACTCCCTCCAAAGATTTTCTATAGGGTTGAGATCTGGAGACTGGCTAGGCCACTCCAGGACCTTGCAATGCTTCTTACGAAGCCACTCCTTCGTTGCCCGGGCGGTGTGTTTGGGATCATTGTCATGCTGAAAGACCCAGCCACGTTTCATCTTCAATGCCCTTGCTGATGGAAGGAGGTTTTCACTCAAAATCTCACGATACATGGCCCCATTCATTCTTTCCTTTACACGGATCAGTCATCCTGGTCCCTTTGCAGAAAAACAGCCCCAAAGCATGATGTTTCCACCCCCATCCTTCACAGTAGGTATGGTGTTCTTTCTCCTCCAAACACGACAAGTTGAGTTTTTACCAAAAAGTTCTGTTTTGGTTTCATCTGACCATATGACATTCTCCCAATCCTCTTCTGGATCATCCAAGTGCTCTCTAGCAAACTTCAGACAGACCCGGACATGTACTGGCTTAAGCAGGGGGACACGTCTGGCACTGCAGGATTTGAGTCCCTAACGGCGTAGTGTGTTACTGATGGTAGCCTTTGTTACTTTGGTCCCAGCTCTCTGCAGGTCATTCACTAGGTCCCCCTGTGTGGTTCTGGGATTTTTGCTCACCGTTCTCGTGATCATTTTGACCCCATGGGGTGAGATCTTGTGTGGAGCCCCAGATCGAGGGAGATTATCAGTGGTCTTGTATGTCTTCCATTTTCTAATAATTGCTCCCACAGTTGATTTCTTCACACCAAGCTGCTTACCTATTGCAGATTCAGTCTTCCCAGCCTGGTGCAGGTCTACAATTTTGTTTCTGGTGTCCTTTGACAGCTCTTTGGTCTTGGCCATAGCGGAGTTTGGAGTCTGACTATTTGAGGTTGTGAACAGGTGTCTTTTATACTGATAACAAGTTCAAACAGGTGCCATTAATACAGGTAACGAGTGGAGGACAGAGGAGCCTCTTAAAGAAGAAGTTACAGGTCTGTGAGAGCCAGAAATCTTGCTTGCTTGTAGGTGACCAAATACTTATTTTCCACCATAATTTGCAAATAAATTCTTTAAAAATCAGACAATGTGATTTTCTGGATTTTTTTCCCCTCATTTTGTCTCTCATAGTTGAGGTATACCTATAATGAAAATTGGAGACCTCTCTCATCTTTTAAGTGGTAGATCTTGCACAATTGGTGGCTAACTAAATACTTTTTTGCCCCACTGTAGCTACCCCACTTTGTTTGGAATTAAAGCAGACTGAGTACATGTGGGGAGATTCAGGGGAGGTGAATGCATCTACAGATGACTTAGAAACATGTGTTTCCTGTAATAAGACAAAGTCTGCCTGTAGATCCTTCAGTTGATTAAAAACTAGCCTCTTCTCCCTGGTACCGATTCTACGTACGTATGTTCCACGTGACAAACTTTAACGCGGACATGTTTTCACTAACTGGCTTTGTGTTGTGTTTTGTTGTACGTGCATGATGTCTCTGTTGCATTTGCAAGAGTGAGTGGGGTGCATGTACTTAGTTATTTCCTATAAACCAAATATGTTAGAGAGAACAGACATAAAGGTTAGTAATTGGTGAGAAGATAAAGAAAACACACAACAACCTAACAACATCAACAAAATTAGCTACAACAGACAACCAAACAACCTCAACAAAAAAGAAAAAAAAAACATTAGACAAACTTTAATGAATTAAACAGGGATCAAATAAGAGACCGCACAATCACACTCTTTTTTTCAGATGTAGCTAAGGAAACAAACTAGAATCTAGAATAGCCAGGGGGTTATGGTTTCATCCATAAACAGCTTGCCATTTATAAACAATCTATCCACATCGATAATAGCTCATTAACCTTCCTGGATTTTTTTGTTTCCTAATGGGAAGAAGCTTCCTTCATCTTTCCATAATCTTTCCATAATTTAGACCATAATTTGTGCCTTTAAGCTGCCTCCCCTGCCTCTGTACCAGAATTTTTTGCTTGAAATGTTTAGATTTAGCAACAGTGGGTCTGGGACATTTATTTTGAGGATTTTTCTGTCCAGTGCTGTGGACTTGGTGAAAGGTATTTGATTTTATAATGTCGGAGGGCATTTTCAGCTTCGTAGACATGAATTCACAGGTCAGTGGTTCTGGATTTTCATTGTTTTTTTCAGCAGTTCTGGAGAAAACTAGGTTATCGCTCATGCTGCGTGATTGCAAGTCAAGAACTGTTTCCTTCATTTTCCGGTTTTCTTTTACAACGATGTCAGGTTGCGTGGTTAATGTGTCTACTTACTTTTTCAAGCAATTATTTTCTTCTGAGAGAGAGACGAGCTGCGCCTGGCTGAATTCCAAACTCTCTGTTACGCTCTGGAATTCTTTATGGAGCAACTCAACCAACGCAAGTGTAGCATCCATGCTGGAAAGTTTATTTTCAATAGAGGAAAGAATGTCACTAATGTAGAAAAATATGGAATTAATAATTATGATCAGGTATAAATTATTTAATTTCTATTGATGTATTGGAATCTGAGATCAAATCTCGTTTTATATATACCATAAAAGTTAATAACACTCGTGGGGCACCAGCTTCTCTCGCTAAGAAGCAATTTAATCTTTAATTTCACTTTATACCTGTTTAATCGCTCAATAAATTAATTAATCAGTCTTAAAAAATCTTCCGTGAATTCGATACCGGGGCTTGAAACAGACTCAGAATGAAATAAATTCTCAACAACTTCTCTCATTTTCACATATTTATTAAATGAAATGATTAACAGATATTGTAGTAATTTCATTAATCATAAAATCAATCTTGTAAATGATAGATTAACAATGTCAATATTTCCGGAACCAGGGTTAAACTGAGAATGAATTTCGATCAGTTTGAGTAAACAGATTATGGAAACAACGTAAATTTATGGAGAAAGTTTACTAATTATATGAAAAGTTCTGGATTAATCTTAAGAAAATAAAAACGGAATTTTAATGAAAAGAAGAGTTATGTTAAGGGATTCTTAATTTGCATCTGATTAGATATCAATTATTACCGAACCTCAGAAGTTTAATTCAGCAGATGAATTAAAAATTGCAGCTCACGTGATTCTTCTTCTATGATTTGAAGTTGCGTTCTTTCCTCGTCCTCATGAAGTTTTCGATGTTGTTCAGGGCCAAAACCCAGAATATTTGTCCAGCAAATGTTCTCTTGACGATGGATGAGATCGATGAGATTGTATGTTTGATCTCAATGGTGGAAATCCTGCAGAAGCACGCTGATTATTCAGCTGCGCGTGATGTGGGAAGCTGCATCTTCTCAGAGGCCTTCGGTAATAATTAATTAAAGATATCTAATCCAATCTCAAATTAAAGAGTTTCAGACTTTAGATAAAAATAATAGCTTCTGGTGTGATTGGTCAAGAAAAGTATTATAAAAATAAAGTCAAGATTAAAGCTTACATTAAAATTAAAACAAACTGGTTTTACAGAAAGTTTAACAAGGAAAAAGTGATAAATAAAAATTGGAGTTTAACTCCGACTAAGAATTGAGCTCGAAGAAATAGGAATTCCTAGGCATTTAAGAGAAAAAGAAAAAAAAAACATTAAAATACAAAGTTACATAAACACATTACAAGTTATCTGCTCTGTGCTCGGAAAAGCAACACGTGGGAGAAGTCTTTGTTCAGGCAGTCCTTTGTTCTTCCCAAAGTTCTCTCGCTGCTGTGTGGACAATGGACTGAGACGTGTCGAAGAGAAAGGAAGAGGAGCGAAAGAGAGACAAAAGAGAAGCGGCAAAAGAGGAAGTAGCAGGGGGTCTCCCTCCTTTTATAAGTTCAGTCGAGCTTTCACGGGCTTCCGGGTTGACAGGAACTCCGGCCAATAAGCTTCCATTGTGGGCAGGCTCGATGAATTTTAGTCCAATAAACCAACAGTCTTTTCTGGAGCGAACACAGAGCTATTGTCATGCAGAGATTGGCTGCTGGAGTCACATGGTTTGAGAGGCAAATCTTGATACATACTGGAATATGCTTTTATACCCTTATGTATAAACTAAGCTAACCTTAGTGATTAGTGTAACTTATAAGCAGTCCTTCTAAATCAACATGCAGGAATAAACATTCATTTAAACATTTTTAACATGCATATATATATATATATATATATATATTATCACAGATTAATGCATTTCAACATATTATTGATTTTCCACATTAAAACATCAGAGTCCATTTGCTTTTCTTGGTCCTGGAAAAGAAGAGAAGGTTTAGAATTGAGTTTGTAATAATGTACTTTAAAGTTCACTGGTTAAATCCAGCATGTCCCAGAGTTTAAGGAAATTTAATTGAGCTGTGGTTTGGTGGGCCATGAGGGTTTTTCAGGTCTGTTCCATGTTTATGGGGCAATAAAAAGGTGGAGGAATGTGAGTTTCAGCTGTGGCCTGGGGGGAAAACAGTTTTTGACTGTCCTTCTCCTGGGTGAAAAAAAAATGTCTTTAAGTAGAAGAATAATTATTGCTGAGCCAAAGTGAGATGATGCTACACTAACGTCTGGGCCGTCCCGTGATTTCTTGGGTATTTTTGGTGAATCCACGGGTCTGGGTCATTTAGACAAGGAAGAAGACACGGGAGATACGCTTGCCTCATCCATGTCACAGCAGCGGTAATAAAACTTGTCAATATAGTTCTCAAGTTCCTCCAGTTCCGTCGAGAAGATGGTGAAATGATATATGAAAAAAGAAAGATAGGAACAGACAGTCAGTTAGTGGATTAATTAAAAAAAAAAAAAGCTACATGTGGAAAAGTTTGTTTATGCTCGGTCAACACGAGTCGCCATTTTGAATTATTGCGCAACAGCCTTGGAACGTCTCGCGATCACAGCGTCATCGTGCTCTTAACTTATACAAAACTTACCAATAACTGATTACACATACGCCAGCGTATTCTCCAAATTTTTATACATTTGGCAAACGCTGCCTAAATCATTTAGATGTGACAGGGCCTTAAGCAGGTTATTACGAAGGACCCTGTCACACCTTGATGGGTTTGCCAATGTATCAAAATTCCTCTAAAATGCTGGCATACGCCCCAAATTGAAAATTTGTGTATCCATAACAAGTTGGACATATACATAATGTATTAGTAACTTGTATAGAACGTTTCAATAACTTATAAATAACTTGTACCAACAAATGCTTAGCGTGTTGCCGGCATTCACAACTTATGTGCAACAATAGTCTAACTTATGCATAACTTCTGCATAGCTTATCCTAACTTATGCATAGCACAGTCATGCCAAACTTCCGTCACCTCCCGATCAGTGAATCCTAGGTGTGCGAGAGATCATCTCTGTTCAGCCGAGATGATTCTCTCCTCCAAAGACCATCACACAGTGGGTGGCATGACCGACCTGGCAGAGCTGTCAAATCTGTCACGTTGGTCACGCCTAAAACAGCTGATGTGACACATCACGAACGTCAGATGTCAGTTGTCACAACCTGGCTCAACAGTTATGACAAAGGCACGCAAACTCATGGCGAAAAAAAAAAAGGTGAAAAACCCCCCCCAAAATAATGCATGGAATGTGCTTTAACTGGTGTGGACCCAAAAAGAGCAGAAAGCCGCAGCCAAGGGAGAGCAACAGGGCCACACAGAAAGTGGGATTTATTATCCAGCAACAGCTGATGGAAAACAGCTGAGCTCTGTGCTTTGGGCAGTCTCATCAGCTGATTGGATCCACCTCCTGTGGTGTTCTGACATTTTGGCATACCTATCAGAACAGCATATCTCCAGTTACTAGTCCGTCATTTTCTGTCTTGCACATATGGACAGAAAGACATTCAGGACCCGCAAGATTTCCTACACTATCCTATAGGTTCCTGTCAACCTGCTGTCAACCTGCTGTCAGAGCCTGTCAGTCGGTGGATTTCAGTGGATTTCTGTGTTTTGGTGCTTGGTTTTTGACTACTTTTTTTTGGCTTCTGAGAACTGAATTTGGATTATGAACTGGACATCCTAGTTTCGACCCCTGCCTGATTTAAGACTCCAATAGCGGCATCTATGGACTGGGAAACGAGAGCGGAGCGGCCCGCCATTCAGCTAGCTAAACAGCTGTTCATTAGCTGTTTAGTCAACATAAATCGTCCGGGATCATGGGTTCTAAGAAAGCTCAGCAGACTGAGGAGGTGGACGATATTAAAAGATCGCTCGACTTCTTGGCTGAAGAGATTTCTGCTGTTAAGCTGCAGCAAAAAAACATTCTGGGCCTGCTCGAGGAGGTGAAAGTGCTACAGATCCAGAACGCCGAGAAGAAAGAGGCTGGCGTATCTGGAGAGCAGAGTGTCGGACCTGGAGCAGTACACCCGGGTGAACGACGTGATCATCACAAGGCTCTACATTAAACCCCGATCATATGCTCGAGCGGTGGATGCGGACAGCGGTGGGAGGCTCGATGCGCTGGAAGCCGAATCCACGGAGCAACAAGTGGCGGCCTTCTTGCAGTCCAAAGGAATCCAGCTGGACTGCAACACCATTGAGGCCTGCCACCCTCTGCCCAGGAAAAACCGTGACAAACCAGCTGTCATCATGAGGTTTGTCAACAGAAAACACAAGACTGTGCTGCTAAAACAAGGGAGGAAACTGAAAGGAACGAACATTTACATGAACAAGCACCTCACAAAATAAAATGCATAAATGGCCAGAAAAGGAAGATACATGAGAAAGCAAAAAAAGATTCAAAAAGAAAGGGTATTATTTCAGAGTTTTATAACTCATTGACACTATCTTCAAGTGAAAATTCACTGAAAAGATTAAACTACTGGAAAGAAGATCTGCAAATTGAAATTTCAGAGGAACAATGGGAATTGGCTTGTACAGAAGCTCAAACCAAATCAATAAATGCACGCCTTAAATTGATACATTTCAAATGGTTAATGCGGATGTATGTTACACCGGTGGAGTTAAATAGATATAACAAAAATATACCAGATACATGCACAAAATGCATGGAAAGTAAAGGAACCCTATTTCATTGTTTATGGGAATGTAGATTAATAAGAATGTTTTGGGAAGAGGTGAGGGTAACAATTGAAAAAATAATCTCAAAACAAATCATATTGAATCCTAAACTGTTTTTGTTGGGTCTGTACCCAGAAAAGCATAATTTTAATAAAAGTGAAAGAACATTCATAGACCTCAGTTTGCTTAATGCCAAAAAATGTATTGCACTATTATGGAAAAAGACTCATAGACCAGATGTGACTCAGTGGTTAAGACAGATGTTAACAAACCTTCCATTAGAAAGAATAACATATATACTGAAATCAAAGGAAATTGTGTTTGAGAATATATGGAGACCTTTTATTGATTATGTAAAAAATTTAAACATAACTCTTGAAGAAGAAGGTGAATGATGTGTGTGGACCTTGTAAATTCCAAACTGGTGAACATAATATGTATACTAATGTATTGGATTGTCTAGACTAAACAGAGGAGCATTGTTGAAGACTTGATTTTGTTGGTGGTTGTTGGTGTTTTTAGGGCATTTTTTTTTTTGTAGTACTTTAGTGTTAGTGTTTGATTGTTTGTATCATGTTTGTTAAAAAAAAAAAAAAAGGTTCAATAAAGATATTGTGGAAAAAAAAAAGATTCAAAACACCTGGACATCAAACTGTAAAATATATATCAAATTAAATGGATCACCTGAAGAAGCCAAGGTTATTAACATCCGAAATATTATGGAACTGGACAAATACCAATGAACATTATGAACTGGAGTCGACAGCAACAAATGATAACTGTAAGACATTGAAGGATCACACTCATCTGCATCAGGACATTTACCAACATGAAACAAAAGATCAACAAACAGGAACAACAGGAACTGAAAGTTTTTGAATATACGGATCACAACCCACAGGACGTAGAATATAACATAGACCCTGATAATAATTTATTTAGCTCCATCAATAATAACTGTAGTTACTACACGGATGAACAGTTTAATACAATGGTCACATCTGATTTCAATATTTCTATGATCCACTTCAACAGCAGAAGTCTCTATGCCAACTTTAATAACATTAAAGATTATTTACATCAGTTTAAAGAGCCATTCAATATTGTGGCAATATCAGAGACGTGGCTCAGTGAAGAGAAAGGAGTGGATTTTACCATGGATGGCTATGAATTAAATTATATAAATGGAAACGTGAAAAAAGGAGGAGGAGTTGCAATTTATGTTGACAAGAACTTGCAATACAAGGTTGTTGAAAATTTGTCAGTAACTGTGGATGATTTATTTGAATGTATTACAATAGAAGTCTGTCTGGACAATGTGAAAAATATGGTAGTGAGCTGTGTATATAGAACACCTGGATCAAACATTGATTTATTTAAGGACTGGATGGAAAAAATGTACGCAAAACTAACTCATAAAGTTATGTTCATCTGTGAGGATTTCAATATAGATCTTATGACTTCAAAACAACATAGTTTGACAGAAGAATTTATCAACACAATGTACAGTATGGGCTTACATCCAACAATTACCAGACCTAGCAGAATCACGTCACACAGTGCCACACTAATAGATAACATATTCACAAACATTATGGAAAATAATATCATGAGTGGACTTTTATTGAATGATATCAGTGACCACCTGCCGATTTTTGTTGTCTATCAATGTGATTATAGGAAGAATAAGTATACCAAAAATATTAAATATAAAAGAATAAGAACTGAAGAATCTTATGTATTTACTGGCAAAGGAATTATTAATGCAAGACTGGAAGATAGTTGGTGATGAAAATGATATAAATAAAGCATATGATAAATTTTTACAAATATTTCAATCATTGTACAATAAAAACTGTCCTATAAAACAATACAGTGACAGACAACAAAACAAAAATATTCCATGGGTCACTAAGGGGCTATTAAATGCATGTAAAAAGAAGAATACATTATATAAACAATCCATTAAGTGCAGAACCCTAGAGGCTGAGATCAAATATAAAAGATATAAAAACAAGCTTACTGATATAATGAGGACTTGTAAGAAAGAATACTACAACAGAATATTAGAGGACAATAAAAATAACTTAAGAGGAATATGGCAAGTACTCAATGGGATTATTAGTAACTGATCAAAGAATGCTAATTGTCCAGAATATTTAAATGAAAATGACCATTTGATAATGGGCGGCGTGGTGGAGGAGTGGTTAGCACTGCGGTAGCACAGCAATTCACCCTTGGCCGGGGGATCCTGGGTTCAATCCCAGCCCCCAACCAACAGTGATCTGTGTGGAGTTTGCATGTTCTTCCCGTGTCTGCGTGGGTTTACTCCGGGATTTCTCCGGTTTCCTCCCACATGCCAAAAACATGCAAGTTAGGTTAATTGGCATCAAACTGGAGATTCTAAATTGTCCTTAGATATGACTGTGAGAGTGAATGGTTGTCTGTCTCTCAGTGTTGGTCCTGCAGTGGACTGGCAATCTGTCCAGAGTGTACCCTGCCTCTCACGAGGCTGGGATAGGCTCCAGCCCCCCCGCAACCCGAAAAGGATTAAGCGGAAGAAGATGAATGACAATTTGATAAATAATATGGAGGATGTGGTTAGTGGTTTCAATAAATTTTTTGTAAACGGTCCAGAATTAGCAAAAACAATAGTGACATCAGAAACAAACGATAGTGGTTCTGTAAATGAGATAGAAGATAAAAATCCAAACACAGTCTTTTTGGGTGCAGTAACTGAAAAGGAAATTATCGAGACCGTGAGTAAATTTAAGAACAAAAAATCAACTGACTGGAATGAAATTGACATGACAATAGTGAAAAAAGTTAATTGAAGGAATTGTTAAACTACTCACCCACATCTGTAACCTGTCATTTCAAACTGGTAAACTTCCAAACAAAATGAAAATAGCAAAAGTAATACCACTAGGACTTCCGGTTATGGCTGCCACGTAGGACGGACGTGTCTCGCTCTGCTCTGCTCCTGGAAAAAAAAAATCGGCAAATAACTCTCTCATTTGGGACAGAACGTATCCCAGCATTTGGGCGAAGATATGCCGGCGAAGCCTAAGGCTGGAAAACCAGGAAAAGGAAAAAGCGAGCCGCCGAAACAGTCCAAATTAACGGACTTTCAGGTCTGTGACGCAGTAAACAAAACTCCATATATGGCGGAGGAGGCTGGCAACGCTGCGATATCTGCGGGGAATGGCGTAGATGCGCTGATGGCTGCCATGAGTTCAATGAGAGCGGACTTTTCCTCTAGATTTGATGGGATTATGACAGCGTTGGAAGGAATAAGAAAGGAATTGGGTGACTGTGTAGAACGAACGGCGCAGATGGAGCTCCGTCTCGCTAGTGCTGAAGATGACGTCACCCGTCTTCAATTAAAGGTGCGCACTTTGGAAAAAAAAAAAATAAATCTCTGGAAGATAATATTTTGGATTTGGAATCTCGGTCGAGACAGAATAATTTGAGGCTGGTGGGTCTTCCAGAGGAATCAGAAGGTCGGGACGTATGTTCCTTTCTGGAAAAGTGGATTCCGGAGGTGCTGGGCAGCGAGGAGTTGCAATCAGCAGTGGTTCTGGAAAAAGCACATCGTATTGGCCCACGGAGAGATAAGGGACCGCCAAGGACCTTAATTATGAAGTTTCTTAGCAACAGAGACAGGATGAAGATCTTCAACGCTGCACGAGCTAAAAAAGGAGAGATTAAACACCAGGACCAGCAGGTGCGGTTCTACCCAGATTTGGCCACAGGAATCCAGCAATTGAGGAAGCAGTTTGATCCCGTACGTAAGGAGCTGCGCAACCTTGGGATTCGTCATGGTGTAATCTATCCTGCGAGACTGCTGACCACGTATGAGGGCAGAACCCACATCTTCAAGACCCCAGAGGAGGCGCAGGAGTTCATCAAGAAGATCAAAGAAGAAGAAGAGACTGGTGGGAGCTAAGCATGAACAAAATATAAGGTAGAATAATTAAGCATTTGCACAGGCATCTGACTGACTTGAAGTAAATAGTAAGTTTACAAAATATAGATTGTATTATATATTAAAAAAACAAAACAAAAACAAAACAAACAAAAAAAAAACTATGATGTACAAAGTTGTTAAAAATTTTGGAGTTAAGTTGGAAAACTACAGAGGAGAGTTAATGTTACGTCATTAAAAGCAGTAGAGTTAGGGTGATTGGGAGGATGAAGAAGGAGTGGCTTAGGCTGTTCCCCGTGGGTGTGGAACGGTCGATGGCTATATCGGGAGACAGAATTTTTCTTTTGATTTTGGGGGGTTTGCCACAAGTGTGGGAAGGGGAAATTTGTTTGTGTGTAGTTTGTAGGATGAATGTTCAACCACTCATGTTTTTGCTTCTCTGTATGAGCATGTTTACACTGCAAGGTAATCCCAAACTCTCTATTGATCATGGACCAAAGTGTTAATCTTAATTAAACTTCATGGAATTGCAGAGGTCTACAAAATTTAAAAAAACTTAAACAAGTTATGAATAAAATAAAGGACATGGGTTCAAGAATTGTGTTTTTACAAGAAACTCATCTGATAGAGGAGGATGTTAAAAGAATTAGGAGTAGATGGCAGGGAAGTGTATTCACCTCTTCATTTTCATCCCGAGCCAGGGGAGTTATGACTCTCATACATAAATCAGTTCCTTTTCAAGTGAAAAATGTAATTGGAGACAAATTTGGAAGATATGTAATCATTCAAGGTTCTTTGCTATTAGAAAATATAAATCTTGTGAACTTATATGGTCCCAATATAGATGATCAGAAGTTCTTTGCTAATTTATTTCTCATCTTATCATCACTTACAGGGCAACATATAATAGCAGGGGATTTTAATTGTACATTGAATCCAGGTGTGGATAGATCAACAGGACTGGATTGTACGCACATTGGATGTAGGATGACTATTAATCATTTTATGAAAGAATTGAGATTGTTAGATATATGGAGAGAAATGAAACCACAAGTTAAAGCCTATTCTTGTTATTCCAGTACCTACAAGACATTCTCACGTATTGATTATTTTTTGATTTCCACAGAATTAAGGTCCAAGATTCAAAACTGCTTTTATGATAACATCGTGATCTCTGATCATGCACCCTGTTGTCTAATATATGTAGATAAAAAATTGACAAAGGAATCAGGTAGATGGCAATTTCAGCATAAATGGCTTCAGGATGAGGAATTTGTCAAGTATATAGAAAAACAGATAGACGAGTTCTTTGACATCAATACTACACAAACATCAGCATGTGTAAAGTGGGAGGCTTTCAAAGCTTTTATTAGGGGACATATTATTAGTTATACAGGATCAAAATCTAAGAAGACTCGAGAGGAGAGAGCTAAATTGGAACATAAAATAAAAAGTCTTCAGGAAAAAGTGTATGCAGGAAGTGACCCAAGGTTGGAGAATGAATTACTGATTTTGAGAGCTGAATACGACAAAAAATCAGCGAATAGAGCTGCCTCGAGTCTTCTAAGATTGAAACAATCTTTTTATGAACAAGGTGAAAAATCAGGAAAATTATTAGCATGGCAGATTAAACAATTGGAAATTAAAACACCAATTACCAGTATTATAAGTAACGGACAGGTAGTTATAGATCCTTTAGAAATTAATAGAGCCTTTAGAGATTACTATGAAAAATTATATGATACCAAAAATGAACCTGATTTAACAAAACTAAATGGGTTTTTGAACGAACTATCTATACCGTGTATACCAAATGAAAACAGGGAGATATTGGAGTCTAAAATTAGTCAAGAAGAAGTTGGGCTAGCCATTGATAATATGAAATCAGGAAAAAGTGCAGGACCAGATGGTCTTCCAGTTGACCTTTATAAAAAATTTAAGAATAAATTAATAAAACCTTTTTTGGAAATGGTTTTAGAAGCATTTCAAAATAATAATTTACCATCATACATAAATAATGCCTTAATTATACTGCTGCCAAAACCAGGTAAGCCCTCTAATAAATGTGAAAATATGAGACCAATAAGCCTATTAAACGCCGACCTTAAGATAATCTGTAAAATTTTAGCAAGACGAATACAAGAAATTTTACCAAATATTATTAATCGAGATCAGAATGGCTTTATAAAGGGTAGACAAGGCTTCCATAATGTAAGAAGACTATTTAATATTATTTATTTTAATAAAGAAGCACCGGATACAGCTCTCCTATCATTGGACGCCGAAAAGGCCTTTGATAGAGTTGAATGGCCCTTTCTTTTTGAAGTCCTACAAAGGTTTGGACTTGGAAATAATTTCATAAAATGGGTTCAAATAATATACAATAATGCTACAGCAGAAATCCTAACAAATAACAATATTTCAAAACCAATAAAAATCAATAGAGGATGTCGACAAGGCTGTCCACTTTCACCTTTACTGTTTACTATGGCAATTGAACCTTTAGCGATAGCGATACGTTTACATTCACAAATATATGGAATTAAAGTTGGACCAACAGAACATAAAATCTCCCTGTACGCCGATGATATAATTTTGTTTATGTCGAATCTAAAAAAATCAATTCCAACCTGTAAAGCATATGATCAAAATATGGTGTGAAGCTAAAAACTATTTAAAAGAACCACAGTTATTGTCACAATTTAGTCCAATATGGGGTAATCAATATTTTAAACCAGGGAGAGCGGACGCTGTATTTAAAGTATGGAATTTAAAAGGGATACAAAAGATTCAGGATTTATATTTGCCATGTGCAGACAACATAATGTCTTTTGAAGAGCTGAGGATCAAATTTAATCTCAATAGAACACATTTTTTTAAATATCTTCAACTTAGAAACTTTATTCGATCAAATCAAAATAAAGCTCTCACTCGACCTATTTATTCATCCTTGGAAAAAATGATGATGAAAGATAGTAAAAGAAAGGGTATTATTTCAGAGTTTTATAACTCATTGACACTATCTTCAAGTGAAAATTCACTGAAAAGATTAAACTACTGGAAAGAAGATCTGCAAATTGAAATTTCGGAGGAACAATGGGAATTGGCTTGTACAGAAGCTCAAACCAAATCAATAAATGCACGCCTTAAATTGATACATTTCAAATGGTTAATGCGGATGTATGTTACACCGGAGGAGTTAAATAGATATAACAAAAATATACCAGATACATGCACAAAATGCATGGAAAGTAAAGGAACCCTATTTCATTGTTTATGGGAATGTAGATTAATAAGAATGTTTTGGGAAGAGGTGAGGGTAACAATTGAAAAAATAATCTCAAAACAAATCATACTGAATCCTAAACTGTTTTTGTTGGGTCTGTACCCAGAAAAGCATAATTTTAATAAAAGTGAAAGAACATTCATAGACCTCAGTTTGCTTAATGCCAAAAAATGTATTGCACTATTATGGAAAAAGACTCATAGACCAGATGTGACTCAGTGGTTAAGACAGATGTTAACAAACCTTCCATTAGAAAAAATAACATATATACTGAAATCAAAGGAAATTGTGTTTGAGAATATATGGAGACCTTTTATTGATTATGTAAAAAATTTAAACATAACTCTTGAAGAAGAAGGTGAATGATGTGTGTGGACCTTGTAAATTCCAAACTGGTGAACATAATATGTATACTTATGTATTGGATTGTCTAGACTAAACAGAGGAGCATTGTTGAAGACTTGATTTTGTTGGTGTTTTTAGTGCATTTTTTTTTTTTTTGTAGTACTTTAGCGTTAGTGTTTGATTGTTTGTATCATGTTTGTTAAAAAAAAAAAAAGGTTCAATAAAGATATTGTGGAAAAAAAAGTAATACCACTATACAAAACAGGAGAGAGTCATTATTTCACAAATTACAGGCCAGTCTCTTTTCTCTCACAGTTCTCCAAAATACTTGAAAAAATCTTCACTAACAGACTGGATGATTTCATTGAAAAACACAACCTCATTACAGACAGCCAGTATGGTTTTAGAGCAGACAAATCTACGTCTTTGGCACTGATCGAACTTATAGAAGAAATTACTAGTTGTATAGATAAAAAAAAATTTTGCTGTAGGAGTATTTATAGATTTAAAGAAGGCTTTTGACACCATAGACCACAGAATTTTACTGAGGAAATTGGAAAGGTATGGGATAAGAGGGGTTGGACTGAGTTGGGTGGAAAGTTATTTAAGTAACAGACAACAATTTGTACAAATTAGTGAGCACAAATCACCCTTCATGAACATCTCTTGTGGTGTGCCCCAGGGGTCAGTTTTGGGACCCAAACTCTTTATCTTATGTATAAATGACATATGCCAAGTATCAAAAATTCTGAAATTTATTTTGTTTGCGGATGACACAAATATCCTTTGCACTGGTGAGAATTTGCAGCAGGTTTTAGAGTCACAACTGAAATGAAAAGGTTAACGCAGTGGTTCAACAAAAATAAATTATCTCTAAATCTGAAAAAAAACAAAGATTATGTTGCTTGGAAATTATAAAATAAATCATGAAATAATGGTAACGATAGATAAGATAAGATAAGATAAGCCTTTATTAGTCCCACAATGGAGAAATTCCAGGATTGCAACAGCACAGGGATAGCAACACTCAGAGCAACAATCAGAAGGCAAGAAAAAACGAGAACAGCTAGTAAACTGCTAGTAGCTAGTATTGTGTGTATATATATATTTTATAGTAATATGTACATATGTATATTAGCTGCTCTTGCTTGCTTGTTTTTTTTCTTGCCTTCTGATTGTTGCTCTGAGTGTTGCTATCCCTGTGCTGTTGCAATCCTGGAATTTCCCCGTTGTGGGACTAATAAAGGCTTATCTTATCTTATCTTAAACATATGTACATATTACTATATATATATATATATAGACACACAGTGCGGAGCATTATGGTTGGTGAATGTGCAGCAGAAAGTCTAAGCTCTCTCTCCGCGGATGCGGTGGGCCAGCTGGAAGTCTTTGGGCATGATGGTGACCCTCTTAGCGAAGAAGAGACCCACCAGGTAGGCCTCGCTGGCCTCCTGCAGAGCCATGACGGCGAAGCTCAGGAAGCGCAGGTCGGTCTTGAAGTCCTGAGCGATCTCCCTCACCAGGCGCTGGATGGGCAGTTTACGGATGAGCAGCTCCGTGGATTTCTGGTAGCAACGGATCTCTCTCAGAGCCATGGGCCTGTGACGGTGAGGCTTCTTCACTCCGCCGGTGGCCGGAGCGCTTTTCCGAGCAGCCTTGGTGGCTAGCTGCTTCCTGGGGGGCTTTTTCCTCCATTAGATTTTACGGGCGGTCTGCTTGGTTCTTGCCATCGCTCTTTATTATTCTGTCTTATATTTCTTGCACGCCGCCTAAACTCCAGCCGGCACCCGCGTCGTTTTTGCTTCAGTTGTTCTCCTGGTATGTCGAGTTTCACCGTTAACACCGGGTGGCGGTTGAGTGCTAGCCAGCACTAGCTCTTCCTGCTGTAAACAGTGGCTCCGTCCGCCGACTCGGGAGACCTTTGGGGCGATCTGTGTGTCCGTGATATATATATATAGAGTGAAGGTGTAGAAAGAAGAAGGGAGATAAAAAAAGGCTGTTGCAACGGGCAGCCAACTCGTGTGGCACCACCGGTCCGGCAGAACCGGAACCGATGATACCAGAATAGAAACAGTACAGGAAAATAAGTTTCTGGGGGTGACGCTAGACAATAAAATCTGCTGGAAACCTCACATCAGTCACATCCGGGCCAAGTTGGCAAAATGTATAGGGATACTGGGAAAAAACAAGACACATCTTGGACTATAAATCATTGTTCTTACTGTACAATTCACTGTTTCTACCATATCTTAACTACTGTGTAGAGGTCTGAGGAAACACCTGCAGGACCAACCTCCAGCCAATTGCACATTACAAAAAAAAGCTATAAGGATAATAAATAATGTAGGATATAGAGACCATACCAACTCGTTGTTTATAAAGTCACATGTCATAAAGTTCATCGATTTAGTTAAATTTAAGACAGCACAAGTAATGTACAGGGCAATTAATAATCAACTCCCAACTAATATACAAAAAATATTCAAAAAAAGAGACAATGATTATAATTTGAGAGGAGACTTAAACTTTACAAAACCTAAGGTACAAACAACTAAGAAAAGTATGTGCATATCTGTCTGTGGGGTGGATTTGTGGAACAGTCTGGAGCTGGAACTGAAACTATGTACAAACAGAAATCAATTCAAAAATAGGTATAAACCTTATTTGCTGAAAGAATATATGTTAGAGGGGTAGTATTTATATGTACGATTCACTATGCTCACTCTGGGACACTATGGAATGGTAGGTGGGACAGTACTATGTATATCTGTGTTGTTTGGGGCAGGGTTTTGATGTATGGACTGTATGTATGTTGGGATGGATGGGTATCAATGTTGATATGTACTAAATATAGTTAATTGTCTACTTGGGATCTTAAATGAGGTAATTTGTATATATTTCACATGGGTTGTATTTAGGGAAAAGAGGAGTTGGAGTAAATGAGTGTTCACTTCTTCCTTCTCCCTTTCGAGCATTGTATACTGTCATTTTTATTGCACTTGCCATTTGTTTTTTTTTACTTTTTTGTTCGAAATAAAGTATGTATCCCAAGAAACCCTCTGTTAAGATAAGATAAGATAAGATAAGCCTTTATTAGTCCCACAGTGGGGAAATTCCAGGATTGCAACAGCACAGGGACAGCAACACTCAGAGCAACAATCAGAAGGCAAGAAAAAACAACATCTAGCAAACATATAAGATAAGATAAGATAAGATAAGCCTTTATTAGTCCCACAACGGGGAAATTCCAGGATTGCAACAGCACAGGGATAGCAACACTCAGAGCAACAATCAGAAGGCAAGAAAAAAAACAAGCAAGCAAGAGCAGCTAATAAACATATGTACGTATTACTATAAAATATATATATATACACACACACACAGACACACAGTGCAGAGCATTGTAGCTGGATGGAATAAATATATGAATATGTGAACACACAGTGCAGAGCATTGTAGCTAGATGGAATAAATATGTAAATATATAAACACCCACAGTACGGAGCATTGCAGCTAGGTGGAATAAATATGCAAGTATATAAACACACACAGTGCGGAGCAATGTAGCTAGATGGAATAATATGTAGATATATAAATATATAAACACACCCAGTGCTGAGCATTGTAGCTAGATGGAATAAATATGCAAATATATAAACACACACAGTGCAGAGCATTGTTGCTAGATGGAATGAAACAGCATAACCGTCTACTTAGTTATCCTACATGGTATGATTATGTGCCCATACATATGTCCATATTACTATAAATGTATATATATAGACACACAGTGCAGAGCATTATGGCTGGTGGATGTGCAGCAGAAAGTCTAAGCTCTCTCTCCGCGGATGCAGCGGGCCAGCTGGAAGTCTTTGGGCATGATGGTGACCCCCTTAGCGAAGAAGAGACCACCAGGTGGGTCTCGCTGGTCTCCTGCAGAGCCATGACGGCGAAACTCAGGAAACGCAGGACGGTCTTGAAGTCCTGAGCGATCTCCCTCACCAGGCGCTGGACGGGCAGCTTACGGATGAGCAGCTCCGTGGATTTCTGGTAGCGACGGATCTCTCTCAGAGCCACGGACCTGTGACGGCGAGGCCTCTTCACTCTGCCGGTGGCCAGAGCGCCTCTCCGAGCAGCCCTGGTGGCTAGCTGTCTCCTGGGGGGCTTCTTCCTCCAGTAGATTTTACGGGCGGTCTGCTTGGTTCTTGCCATCGCTCTTTATTATTCTGTCTTATATTTCTTTCACGCCGCCTAAACTCCAGCCCGGCACCCGCTTCGTTTTCGCTACAGCTCCCGAAACGACTACAGACCTGTTGCCCTGACCTCTGTGGTCATGAAATCCTTGGAGAGATTGGTGCTGAACCACCTGAAGGTCATCACAGGCCCCCCTGATGGACCCACTGCAGTTTGCCTACCGGTCAAACAGGTCAGTGGATATGGGACTACACTACATCCTGCAACACCTCGACTCCCCAGGGACGTATGCCAGGATCCTGTTTGTCGACTTCAGCTCAGCGTTCAACACCATCATCCCAGGCATTCTTCATCAGAAACTCCTCCAGCTCAAGGTGCCCCCCTCCACCTGCCAGTGGATCTTCAGCTTTCTGACTGACAGGTGGCAACAGGTGAAGCTAGGGAGATTTACATCCAGCTCCCGAAAAATTAGTACCGGCGCCCCCCAAGGATGTGTTCTTTCCCCACTGCTCTTCTCCCTCTACTCCAACGACTTCACCTCAGAGGACCCTTCGGTGAAGCTCCTGAAGTTTGCGGACGACACCACAGTCATCGGTTTGATCCGGGATGATGATGAGTCTGCATACAGGCGGGAGGTGGAGCAGCTGATCCTCTGGTGCAGCCAGAACCATCTTGAACTTAACCCAGCCAAAACGGTGGAGATGACTGTGGATTTCAGGCAACACCCCCCTTCATTCCCCCCACTCACCATCCTCAACAGCACAGTGTCCACTGTGGACTCCTTCAAGTTTCTGGGTACCACAATCTCCCGGAACCTGAAGTGGTCCTCCCATATAGACACTGTCCGGAAAAAGGCCCAGCAGAGGTTGTTTTTTCTGCGTCAGCTCAAGAAGTTTGATTTGCCTCAGGAGCTGCTGGTTGTCTTCTACACCGCCATCATCCAATCTGTCCTCTGCTTTTCCATCACTGTCTGGTTTGGATCTGCCACTAAACAGGACAAGACCAGACTGCAGCGGATCATTAAGTCTGCGGAGAGGATCATTGGTACTGACCTACCCTCCATTGAGAACTTATATCGGTCCATAACCAGGAAACCGGCGGGAAACATCTGTGCTGACCCATCACACCCCGGCCACAAACTGTTTGAACTTCTATCTTCTGGTCGTCGTTACAGATCACTGAAGGTCAAAACCACCCGTCACAGGAACAGTTTCTTTCCTCAAGCCATCACTCTGATGAACTCCTAACATTCACCTAGTCCTACCTGTTGCTGTACTCATGACTTTTCATCCATTATTACATTGCACATAACTCTCACACTTCTTTTTACTTCATTCACATTATATCACTGAATCTGAGTTCACATTGAAATACTGTGTGACTGTATATTTTTTCATATATTTCTGCAAAGTGTGGTTAGTCTGAGTAAATAACTGCATATATTCCTGTATATATTTGCATCCTTTTATAGAAACGTGGACAGACTGTAATTTACTGCACATATTCTGTTGTCATTGAATCCTTATTTAAATCCTCCACCTGAACAACGAGAGCAAGTTTTTAGCCAAAGTCAAATTCCTTGTATGTGTTGTGCATACTTGGCCAATAAAGCTGATTCTGATTCTGATTCTGATCTATCTATCTGACAAGATGGTCAAAGTGGACCAGATAGCAAGAAGTGTCGGGCTCAAGATACACGCTGACAAGACCAAGATCATGAAAACAAGAAACAAGAGCACCAAGAAGACCAACATTCAAGGGACAGAGCTTAAAGTCGAACACTTCAAGTACCTTGGTAGTTACGGTATGTCTGCGGACAGCAATATTGAAAAAGAAATTACTACAAGAATAGGTCTTGCAGCAGCACAAGCCTTCAATAGACTGCAGAATATCTGGAAATCTTCCTATCTGACAACAAAGACCAAGTTGAAGATCTACAAATCCAATATAAAATCAGTCCTTCTCTATGCCTCAGAAATTTGGAGAACATATAAGAAGATTGAAAGTCAGCTGAGAGGTTTTGAGGGAAGTTGTCTCCGCCAGATCCTCAGGATTCATTGGGAACAACGGGTCACCAACAAAGAAGTGCGTAAAGGGACAGGCATCAACAGCATCATCCTGGAAGTGAAACAACGCAGATGGAGATGGCTTGGCCATGTCCTTAGGTTGAACACCACCAGACATCCAAATACTGCCCTGAGATGGGCACACCTGGAAATAGGAAGAGGGGCAGGCCACTGGGCACTTAGAGAACTGTGGAAAAAGAAATGAAGGAGGAGGGTAAGAGCTGGAATGAGATCAGCTGGCTTGCCCAAGACAGAGATGCCTGGAGAAAGTTTGTCAGTGCCTTATGTTTTATCGGGAGCGACGACGATTGAAGAAGAAGTAGTGTGGACAGCTGATGGTACAGACTGCAATCAAAGGTAAAAACATGGCAAGAAGGGCTAAACAGCGATTTGGGTCTTCATAATATCCTGTAGCTTGAAAGTGTTACACTTGTTTGCTCGGACACATCCCCGACAGGTCCCGTTATACGAACAAGTACATGTGTTTAGCTCCCTGTGTGTACATGCACTGCAGGTAGCAGCTGAGCTAATCAGAACAGAGAGCAGATGGATCTGTGAAAATGTCCACAGAGCATCACAGACTCTTCAACAATATTAGTCAATTATTTCTACAAACCTATTACAAAATGGTCAGAGCACACCCACAAGTTGGGATACAAGGAAGGTGCCAAGTCAGCTCTTAATTAGTAAAGGTGTCACCCAGTCTACAGAGACCATCACACAGTCATAGCATGTCAAAGTATGAAACATCTCTTTACTTTGTCTGAATAGAAGAACAAGACCAGTTTGACATGGACATCCGCTCACCATGGAGTACTGACAGGTTCCTCCTGTGATCCAACACTGCCAATACGCCATTATATGGTGGCTGTAAATTACAAACCCATTCATTAAGTTACATGTAGGTTCAAAGAGCTTTACTCATAGGTTAGAAATAAGTTTTGGGTACATTAGACATTATCTTGACATATTTCAACTTATGAGCAACTTACAAGTAATATGTGTGAATGATCGCATAACTTACATATAACTTATGCCCCATGTATGCAGGATGTATGATCCATACTGGATACATTGAAAAATTTTCAGCATGCTCAAAATTTTTAGACTACCTTGCCATACTACGACGTATACCAGCGTGCGTCAACGTGCTTTTAACTTATACAAAACTTACCCTTAACTTATTAGACGTACGCCAGGGTATTCACCAATTTTTTTTTTAAATGTCTGCATACAGAGCAGCACGGTGGCGGAGTGGTTAGCACTGCGGCAGTACAGCAACTCACCCTTGGCCGGGGGATCCTGGGTTCGATCCCAGCCCCCGACCAACAGTGATCTGTGTGGAGTTTGCATGTTCTCCCTGTGTCTGCGTGGGTTTACTCCGGGATTTCTCCAGTTTCCTCCCACAGGCCAAAAACATGCAAGTTAGGTTAATTGGCAACAAAACTGGGGATTCTAAATTGTCCTTAGGTATGACTGTGAGAGTGTATGGTTGTCTATCTCTCAGTGTTGGCCCTGCAATGGACTGGTGATCTGTCCAGGGTGTACCCTGCCTCTCACCCAAAGATGTTGGGATAGGCTCCAGCCCCCCTGCGACCCGAAAAGGATTAAGCGGAAGAAGATGGATGGATGGATGTCTGCATACACTGCCTAAATCATCAAGGTGTGACAGGGCCTTAAGAATGAGTAGAAAAACACTTACCCAGGGGGGCCCTTATTTGTGTGTGTGTGTGTGTGTGTGTGTGTGTGTGTTTAACAGCAGAAGCTTGCCCAGGTTACAGTGTTTTGCACACATGGTTCATTCTTTCAATGTTAGAGTTTGAAGTTCATGTTGTCATTGTGGAGTCACACTGAGGCCTTCCCCATTATTTCCACCCACATCTCCTAATTATCGAGATTATGTTCTTCCATGCATCAGGGACAGGGCTGTCTGTACTTCAAAAAAAAAAAAAAAGGCCTGTAGCTAACATACAAGTTCATTCAGGGACCTCCAGTATTTATGAGGGGGGGCTGAAAAGTTTATAGTGGTCAAATTTGATTAAATGTGGTTTATTTTTCAACCGCAGGGATCCAAGCACTGCAACACCAATGGACCGAAGGGGAGGCTGTTAAAAAAATAAATCACATTTGGTCAAATTTGATTATGAACTTTTCAGCCCATGAACTTTCTCCCCCCCCCACCCCCGTATAATGCTTATTTTGTTCTTGAAAGACAAGAGGATCCAAAGCTTACCCCCAGGATTGCCACAGCTGCACCTCTTAGTTAATCCTACCACTCCTTCTTGTCATCACATGCAGTAGAAAATGGGGGTTGATGGACTGTGTCCTGCAATCCCTAATTGCCAGAGGTGCAGGTTTACATTAGCTGCATGTGTTGCCCTACTTGTCTGAGAAACAAATGGAAATGGACAGAGACATGAGAACTGGAGATAAGAGCACTGGTTGTTACAGAAGAAACAAGGCACAAAGTGGGGGGAAATGTTGAAATTTTATAATAATGTGATACTTGTATCATTGCAAGTTGGAAGAGTAAATCTGAGATCTCTAATTCTTACCAGTGTGTGTGTTACAGGAAGTGGGGTTGGTTGATTACCACTCTCATCATGCCAGGGACTACAGCTCCCACCTGGGTCAACCCCATCGCCGTAGGCCTTCCTTGCTGTCAGAGTTCCAGCCCGGGAATGAAAGGTAGAAGTTTCATGCTTGTTTACATAAGCTCTATTCTCACATAACCAGAATATTTCCAAGAGATTTCCTTTGCTTTTTGGTACACTTTCACTGTAGTGTCCTTCAACACATCTGTGCTTACACAGCTGCTACGTGTGTGTGTGTGTGTGTGTGTATATATATATATATATATACAGTATATATATACATATATATACATATACTGTATATATATATATATACTGTATATATATATATATATATATATATATATATATAGTGGAGTGTGTAAATGAAGAGGCAGATTCATGACAGACGATTTATTACACACTCACATCTCACAAGCACAGAATGGACTGAATGGTTACAGCAAGCTCTCCTCTCTATATCCCAAGTCACAGTTCACAAGTTTCATGGCACTTCACCTCACACAGCATGATATTTACACTACACTGCATTCAACCCCCTCTCCTTCCTGGGCATTGTTCTCCTATTCTTATTCCCTGTCTCTGTCTGAGGTGCTAAATAACCTGACTTCCCCAAGGTTCCCCCCCCCCCCCCCCCAGCATCTAAGACAGACATTAGTCCACACTCGCTTTTGGCTTCAGTCTCCTCCAATATCTGCTGTAACTGGGGTTTACCGCCTCCGTGGCGCTGCTGTGCCGGTGGGGGCTGCTGGGAGCGTGTCTGACTGCGGGTGAGCCGTAGTGGTGGTGGGGGGACTTTGTTCTGCCCGTGTGGCTGCTCTGGTGAATCGTTTTCCTGGGGAGTTCTCCATGGGGGTCTTCCACGCCGAGGGGCCCTAGCCAACAGCACTTGCTCATCCGCCACTACGGAGGCGGGTTTGAGTCTGTCTATGCCAATTTTCTCCTGTCTACCCCCCCAAGTCTAGCACAAAATGCTTATCCCCTGTTTCCAACACTCTGAACGGTCCATCATAGGGTGGGCGCAATGGGGGGAGGTGGGCGTCGTGTCTGATGAACACGAACTGCGCGTTCTTCAAAGTTTTAGGCACGAAGGCACGCGAAAAACTGTGGTGGGCAGGGCCCGGCAGCGTGCCTGTGTTTGCGCTACGCTGCAAAAGCTGAGACGGGCAGTTGCCCGGCGCGGGACTATCTGGTAGAAATTCCCCGGGCAGCCGTAGGGGCTGCGCAAAAACAAGCTCTGCCGGGGAAGCTTCCAAGTCCTCTTTTGGCGTGGAGCACAACCCCAATAAAACCCACGGCAACCTGTCTACCCAATTTGCATCCGTCAGTGAAGCCCCGAGTGCTGCTTTCAGTGATCTATGAAAATGCTCGCATAACCCATTGGCCTGTGGGTTGTACGCAGTTGTGCGATGAATTGTAACATCCAGGCTGCGGGCCATCGCAAACCAGAGTTCGGAAGCAAATTGCGGGCCCCTGTCGGACGTAATGTCCGACGGGACTCCAAAACGCGCCACCCATGCTGTTAAAAAAGCGCGTGCTACGTCCGCGGACGTGGTTGCCGCCAGCGGGACTGCTTCTGGCTAGCGCGTGGTGCGGTCCACCACTGTCAGGAGGTGCGTGCACCCCTATGATGGCGGGAGGGGGCCCACGAGGTCCACGTGCACATGGTCGAACCTTTTAGCTGGTACCGGAAACGGCTCCAAAGGAGCCTTCGTGCGCCTGTGTACCTTGGCTTGTTGGCATGCCACGCAGGCTGCAGCCCACTCTTTTACTTGTTTGCGTAGACTCGGCCACACAAACTTCTCTCCCACCATTTTGACTGACGCGCGCACTCCTGGGTGCGCCAGAGTGTGAACCGACTCAAACACGCGGCGGCACCACGCGACCGGGATCACCGGACGTGGACGTCCCGTGGAGACATCGCAGATTGGGGGGGGGGGGCGCCATCTTGCAGCACCCTGCTCTCCAGCCTTCACCCTGTTGGTCCAGACTGGAGCGTGCGCACGTCTGCATCGCTAATCTGCTTCGCGGCCATGGCTCCTTAATCTATCCCCATGTAGACCGGGGCCACCACGGCGCGCAAGAGGCAGTCCGCCACCACATTCAGTTTACCCGATACATGCTGAATATCGGTAGTAAACTCTGAGATTGCGGCCAGCTGTCTCTGCTGCCGGCCCGACCACAGTTGTGAAACCTTGGCCATCGCGAACGTTAGTGGCTTGTGGTCTATGAATGCGGTGAAGCTGCGCCCTTCCAGCCAGAACTGGAAGTGGCGTATTGTCAGGTGGAGAGCCAGCAACTGTCTGTCAAACGCGCTGTATTTACGTTCGCTGTCGCGCAAAGTTCTACTGAAAAAGGCAAGTGGCTGCCAAGCCCCGGCGACGCGCTGCCCCACGACAGCCCCTATGGCCACATCTGAAGCGTGGGTGGTGAGCGCTATTCGGGCCGTCAGGTCCGGATGCGCCAGCAGTGCGGCGTTTGCCAGGGCTGCTTTAACCTCCGAGAACGCCCGCTCTCGCTCCGGGGTCCATTCGACCCCATCCGCGGGTTTCTGTCTCTTGAGCGCGGCGTACAATGGCTGCATGAGCCGCGCTGCGCGGGGAAGGAAACGGTTATAAAAGTTCACCATCCCCAAAAATTCCTGCAGTGCCCTGACTGTCTGAGGCCGGGGAAAATCTGCCACGGCGCGCACTTTGTCGGGCAATGGGATCGCTCCTTCTGGAGAGACGCGGTGCCCCAAAAAATCAATCTCCGTCATGCCGAACTGGCATTTCGCTGGGTTGATTATCAACCTGTGCTCCTCCAACCTCTGGAAAACCGTCCTGAGGTGGGTTTCGTGTTCGTCTTCGGACGTACTGGCTACCAGGATATCGTCCAGGTAGACGAACACGAACGGGAGATCACGCAGCACTGCATCCATCATGTGCTGGAACGTCTGTGCTGCGTCTTTTAACCCGAATGGCATGCGCAGAAACTCGAATAAACTGAACGGAGTTATTACCGCTGTTTTGGGTACGTCCTCCGCACGCACTGGGACTTGGTGGTAACCGCGGACCAGGTCTATTTTGGAAAAAATGCGTGCTCAAGCGGGGTGAACGGAAAAATCCTGTATGTGGGGAATCGGGTAGTGGTCGTGCGCTGTGGCGTTGTTCACTCTGCGGAAATCACCGCACGGTCACCACAATCCCTCAGCCTTAGGGACCATGTGTAGCGGGGGTGCCCATGGGCTGTTCGAATGCCTGATGATGCCCAACCTTTCCAGGTTGGCGAACTCCTCGCGCGCTATGGCCAGTTTAGCTGCGTCCAAGCGCCGAGGTCTTGCGAAAACGGGCGGCCCGGTGGTGGTGATAAAGTGCTCCACCCCGTGTTTAGCGATGGCCGCCGAAAACGTTGGGACCGTGAGTGCTGGGAACTGAGTGAGCAGTGCGTGGAACTTAGCGCCTGGAGCTGTGACGTTGGCTTGTGCTGTTGGCTGGGTCGCTCGAGCTATACAGGGGAGAGAGTCAAAGGACAGTGCATTAACCAGGCGCCTGTTAGCAACATCAACCAGTAAACCATGTGCACACAGAAAATCAGCCCCCAGGATATGGTAATTCAGTGTTGCTATGACAAAAGTCCACTCGTATGTACGGCTGTGTAGAGATAAGATCAGTGTCCTCTCACCAAAGGTCTTAATTTCCGAGCCGTTTGCTGCCAACATCCCGGGGCCGCTAGGTCCTGCCAGCCGGTCAGCGTAGGTCGGCAGGATAATGCTCCTCTGGGCTCCGGTGTCCATGAGCAAACGCTTCCCCGAGCGCGCGTCCGTCATGTAGAGCAGCTTGTTCTCTTCAGCGAGGGTCGCAGCTGCTGCCGACTGCCGGCCTTGGCGTTTTCCCGAGCGCTTGAATTGGCACGGTGGCGCACATCTGCATGCGTTCTCTCCAAAGCGGCGGTGGTAGAAGCAGAGCGTGTCTCTTTGGCACTCCTTGGCCCCCGCTGCTGCTACCGTCGGTGGCTCCTTGCCTCCTCTGATCGTCTCGCTGGGCTCCGCCACCGCCGCGTTGACTGTGATCGCCCTGGTGGTGAGGATGATCCTGTCTGCCTCTTGGGCTAGCGCACGGTAGTCACGCGTGGCCAGCAACGGCGAATTGGCCAGAACCGCTCTCGCCTCTGTTGGAAGGTTCTGGAGGAAAAGGTGGGCAAACAGAAAGTGCCCGTCATCCGTGCCCATTAACGCCAGCATCTTCTCCATCAGGTCAACGGCCGACCCATCTCCTAACTCGGTTCGTGCCAGGAGCCTCTCCGCTTTCTCACATTCCGAGAGCGTGTAACGCCGGGTGAGCGCAGCCTTGAGCGCCTCGTATTTGTTGCGGGCTGGTGGCTGATCGAGCAGGCTCGCTACCTGCTGGGCTGTGCAGGAGTCCAGCGCTGTGACCACATGGTAGAACTTGGTGTCGTCTGCCGTTACTCCCTGGAGGGCGAACTGGGCCTCGGTGTGGTGGAACCAAGAGTGCGGGTTGTGCTGCCAGAAATCCGGTAGCTTGACTGAAACCGCACACGCGTGGCTGGGGGTTCCAGTCCGGGCTGTCTGTGGAATGGCTGCTGCGTTGCTGGGGCTTCCTGACCGGGCCGGCTCCGGGGTTCTTGCCTCGTGTTCCATAATACGTCTTGGGTCACCAGTGTGGAGTGTGTAAATGAAGAGGCAGATTCATGACAGACGATTTATTACACACTCACATCTCACAAGCACAGAATGGACTGAATGGTTACAGCAAACTCTCCTCTCTATATCCCAAGTCACAGTTCACAAGTATCATGGCACTTCACCTCACACAGCATGATATTTACACTACACTGCATTCAACCCCCTCTGTCCTTCCTGGGCATTGTTCTCCTATTCTTATTCCCTGTCTCTGTCTGAGGTGCTAAATAACCTGACTTCCCCAAGGTCCAAATATATATATATATATATATATATATATATATATATATATATATATATATATATATATATATATATATATATACACATACATACAGACGTGGACAAAATTGTTGGTACCCCTCTGTTAATGAAAGAAAAACCCACAATGGTCACAGAAATAACTTGAATCTGACAAAAGTGGTAATAAATAAAAATTCTATGAAAATTAACCAATGAAAATCAGACAATGCTTTTGAATTGTGTTTCAACAGAATTATTTTTAAAAAAACAATGAAAACTCATGAAACAGGCCTGGACAAAAATGATGGTACCCCGAGAAAAGATTGAAAATAATGTGACCATAGGGACATGTTCAACCAAGATGTATCCTCTAATTAACATCACAGGTGTCTACAAACTTGTAATCAGTCAGTCGGCCTATTTAAAGGGTGACAAGTAGTCACTGTGCTGTTTGTTGACATGGTGTGTACCACACTAAACATGGACCAGAGGAAGCAAAGGAGAGAGTTGTCTCAGGAGATTAGAAAGAAAATTATAGACAAGCATGATAAAGGTAAAGGCTATAAGACCATCTCCAAGCAGCTTGATGTTCCTGTGACTACAGTTGCACATATTATTCAGAAATTTAAGCTCCACGGGACTGTAGCCAACCTCCCTGGACGTGGCCACAGGAGGAGACGGATAATACGAATGGTAACAAAAGAGCCCAGAACAACCTCTAAACACATTCATGGTGAACTCCAAGGTCAAGGTACATCAGTGTCAGATCGCACCATCCGTCGCTGTTTGAGCCAAAGTGGACTTCTTGGGAAACGACCAAGGAGGACACCACTGTTGAAAACAAATCATAAAAAAGCCAGACTGGAATTTGCCAAACTGCATGTTGACAAGCCACAAAGCCCATCCAGGGACAAGAGTTGCAAATTAGCTAATAGCTATACACTCTATGTGCAACACATCAGATTGATTGTCTTTGATTAATTGTCTATGTTTATTGCACTGTCCCTGTCAAATAAACTAATCTACTACTTCTGGGAGAATGTCCTATGGGCAGACGAGACAAAACTGAAACTTTTTGGCAAGGCACATCAGCTCTATGTTCACAGACGCAAAAATGAAGCATACCAAGAAAAGAACACTGTCCCTACTGTGAAACATGGAGGAGGTTCTGTTATGTTCTGGGGCTGCTTTGCTGCATCTGGCATACGGTGTCTTGAATCCGTGCAGGGTGCAATGAAATCTCAAGACTATCAAGGTATTCTAGAGAGAAATGTGCTGCCCAGTGTCAGACAGCTTGGTCTCAGTCGCAGGTCATGGGTCTTGCAACAGGATAATGACCCAAAACACACAGCTAAAAACACCCAAGAATGGCTAAGAGCGAAAGATTGGACTATTCTAAAGTGGCCTTCTATGAGCCCTGATCTAAATCCTATTGAACATCTGTGGAAGGAGCTGAAACATGCTGTCTGGAGAAGGCACCCTTCAAACCTGAGACAACTGGAGCAGTTTGCTCATGAGGAGTGGGCCAAAATACCTGCTGAGAGGTGCAGAAGTCTCATTGACAGTTACAGAAATTGTTTGATTGCAGTGATTCCCTCAAAAGGTTGTGCAACAAAATATTAAGTTAAGGGTACCATCATTTTTGTCCAGGCTTGTTTCATGAGTTTGTTTTTTAAAATAATTCTGTTCAACCACAATTCAAAAGCATTGTCTGAATTTCATTGGTTAATTTTCATAGAATTTTTATTTATTACCACTTTTGTCAGATTCAAGTTATTTTCTGTGACCACTGTGGGTTTTTCTTTGATTAACAGAGGGGTACCAACAATTTTGTCCACGTGTATGTGTGTGTGTGTGTGTGTGGGGGGGGCAAGTGGTATGGCTTCAACTAAGAGGAAAACAGTTGCAGAACTTCCTATATTGCTGTGTTTTTGTTGATCACTTCTTAATAGAGTCAATTTATTTTTAGCTCATTCCAGAGAAGGCAACCAAGCTAATGCCATTCTGCTGTCTGTTGTCCTTCTGTATGTCAGTTTGTCTGTCCATTGACATCTCATGTGTATTGCTACTCCTACTCCAGCAATTGCTCCGATGCTCACCAAACTCTGCAGTGATCCTCAGATGGGTCTGCATATTGGTTGTGCTCATGTCAAGCTCAGGGTCAACGCTCAGGAGATCAGGACACTTATGTGATTTCACAAAAATTGTTTCTTCTCCTACGCTATTGCCTGAATCTTCACCAAACTGTTCTCAAAATCAAAAGTTACAAGGTATGATTATGTGTCATCTCTCTGTAGGTCTATGCTGTATATATGTGTAGAGAAAGAGGTAAAGGGTTTTGGTGACCTTGAGGTGTGTTCATCAGCCCGAAATGAGCTAATCTGTCATCGATGCCCTGATTATTATTTAATGCTACCTTTTTTATAAAAATGCATACCTTTATTGATAGTAATAATTATTAGTAACCAAGAACTTGTGTATAGTATTTCAACTGTGTGGTGTTTGGACGCTTTGGTTTTGTGGTATGGAAGCATTGCCCCTTTACACTATTTTCCTTTTTTGAAGTTTTGAAGACTGGGGGCCAGAACATGCTCATTGGAAGCCCTCAAGCAGGCTGCATTTTTATGCAGTATTATTCTTTAAAGCCTCTGCCCATTATCCCTTCCCCAGTGTAATCCTTATGTAATTGACATCTGCAAGCCCTTCTTCTGTAATGTTGTGTTAAACAGTGCTACAGGGCAATGAAGTTTACAAATTGACCTTTGCATTGTGAATGGACCAGCAACTAGCCAGGCAATGCATGATATAAATACTGCTTTGTCTTTGGAGATGGTCTTTTATCTACTAATAGTATTTATTATTTATATAAGTATGCCTTTTTTGAGAATGAATCTTGATGAGCACTTATTAATAATGTATGTGCTTGATATGAATTTTGCATGATGTGTGGAGGATAAGCCAGAAGAATTTGTTTCATCTCACTTAATTGTGATGGTGGATTTCCTTGCATATGATAAAATATTCAAGGAATGCATCATTTTGGCAGAATTTTCTAGAAATTACCTGGCAGATTTTACACGCATAGTTTGTCATGTTTATGGAGTCCATCTTTTTGTCTGTCACAGCAGACAGAAGGTAGTGAATTGACTTTAACATTGTAAGGGCATGTTTGGGCCCTTTTTGCATGTTTGTTAGGTGAGTGTCAATAAGAAGGGATTACGGTCTTCATTGTAGAGCACAGAGCTGTGTGCTGGCCTATTTTAATAGTTATTAGCTTAACCCACAGTGTAGGAACACTGGGTCATAGGTTGATAAACAACACGCAGTGCAAATGCTACGCTTCATTCAGTCACTTATGCTTTGAAAGTCTGTGGAAATTGACTCACCCACTTTGTGTAACTTGTGCAGTGTATCAGCAAGTTTGTTTTCAGTGGATTGAAAAGTAAAGCATCATCTTTAAAGTTGAGTCTGCAGACAGGCTGCTCACATTTGTTTGTAGAAACTGTAAAAATAACTGCTGGTCTTGCTGGTAGGCGTCTGGGGGCAGGGAGTCTTTCAGCTGAATGTATCAGACATTCAACATTCCTTTGTAGAGCTTAGAGTCCATACTGAAGCCCTTATTCTGTGTTCTCATTCAGAGTCTGAATAGTGAATTTTTGGCCTTGGCTATACTTAAGTCTGTTTTCTACTAAGATATGTGCTGTCTTTTCATAATCCTCAGTAATTCTGCACCCACTGTCTCCTGTTTTAGCCGGCACAGGTTTGCTCACATTTTGACACAGATAACACATCTCTAAAATGGCCATCAGGGAAAAAAAAAAGCTTTTTCTTTTAAAATTGCATTTTCTTTTTTTCCAATCAGTATTTCATTCTTTCCTTTTATCTCTTATGCTTTCCTTTTATCCTCACTTTGTCTGCACTGAAGTCAAGGTGAAAATGTGCCATTTTTACCAAATTACAGGTCATGAAGCCACAACGCTATAATCATTGTTTGTTTTGCCTTCCTCTTTACTCTAAGCAATATCCGCATCACTCCGCCTCTTCCCAGCGGCATCCTAGCTCCTTGAGATTTTGCAGCAAGCATAACAAGGCAGAGAAACCACTTAACAGTATCTTTTTTGACCAGAACAGAGTACAAACAAGCCTGGCTCAATAATTTAAGTGGGTCTGTTTGGTAGCTTGAATTTTCATCATTCATAGGTGACACTGATCAAGGTGGTTACTGGTATTCAGAGAAAATATCAATAGCTTTATCTCTTTCTTTTGCTTCTTATGGTGCTATGATAATCAATAGACTGACATTGACGTGATGCAATTTGGCTTTTTGTGTTGTGACCCGAGCACTATGTTATTTGTGCTTGGGCTACTCCTGTCAGGGCTTGACAGCGGCGTTGTTATCCTGGCTGTCCGAGCTCTTATTGTGACAGCGCTCGGGGAGGCTTCCGCTCAGCTGTCAAGTCCTGAACAGCTGTTCTGCATTTGCGGTCGTTAGCGACGGACCTCTTAAACCCACGCTGGCGGCCGCATCCTTGCAGCAGTGTCCGTCGCTGATCGTCGGAGCTAATGTATGCTTTGGACTTTCTTTACCATTGCCTGTCTGTGGTATGACCGTCGCCTCCTGTGGACCCGTAAGTGAGCTGTTAGCCTTACGCCTCCTGGTGTGTGTAGACTTGTGTGTGTCATTGCCTCAGCAGCTTGTATCCTTATTACTTCACCGTTAATAATACATCGCCGCACAACGCGAGATATTCCTTATGCTGGAGGAGGAGCACGGCAAGAAGCAGAGGAGGAGGCGCTCCTGCTGTTTGCCTAGGGATCCCGATCCTGTCCTCGATCCATTCCTGGAGTTCGCACCATCTGGGGGCCGGCGTAGACATCGGCGCCGCGGCCGAGCACATCTTCAGCAAGCTCCTGTTCCGGATCCAGTTCCGGGCCGCCGGAATGACCCAGTCAACCAGTCAGCTGTCTCTTCGGCATCACATCAGGAGGGAATTCCTGCAGCCCCTTTTTTCGGGCCACCACCCCCTGCTGTACGGTCAGCATGTTGTGCCCGGCCCGCTTTGGCTGCCGCTCCCTCGTCCTCGACGCCCTCTCCAGCTGCTGTGTGTGATCAGAGTCCTGCGCCGGTGAGCTCCGTCCATGGGTCCTTTCCTACCACCCAGCGAGCGAGGGAAGGAGCAATGTCCTCTACAGCTGGCACCATCCTTCCTCCAGGAGACAGGCAAGTTCAGATTCACTCCCCTACTTATCATGGTGATCTGTCTTGTCTGACTCCTGGGGGTGAAGCTCGGGGTTTGCAGCCCCCCGAGTTTCCTCCTCCAGCTGTAGTTACCTGTACTGAACCTGCTGCCTCTGTGTTTCCTCCTGCTGAGCGGACCTCGGTGTTAGGTCCATGCCGTCGAACGAGGGGGAGGCCTGCGACTCTGGGAATAATCCCGGCCCCGCAGCCTTGTTTTGGACAGAGGAGGAGAGTGGACTGCGGTGTGGAGCCTGAGCCGACGAGCAAGCGTCCCCAGGTCTCCACAGAGGAGCAGCCCGAGCCAGCAGGTCGAGGGTCCCCTGCCACCACGCCGTGCGGGTTATCGGTGTGGACATCAGCGCGAGAGGATCCAGCTGCAGAGACCATCAGGCCGGCTGTGGAACCCGACGCAGCTGAGTGGGAGCCCGACGACGAGCTTCTACCTGAACCTGGATCGACGAAGTCCTGGATGGCTCCAGAGACCGAGTGCAGGCAAGTGCTCTTCTTGGTTTTTCTTTGTGGTGTGTTAGAGCATTTTTGCCTGCCTCGCGGGGAGGCTAGCGAGGGGCAGCCGTCTGCTGCGCCCGAGCTTGTCTCTTTGGGCTCTGGCGCTGCCGGTGATACTGATCCCGGCCCTCTCCTGTCCTCTGAGCCTCTCCACAGCGTAACCGGTTTGGAGTCTGTCGAGGTCGCGGGGCTCGAGGTCCCAAGTTCGGGGATGGAGGTCGTCGCCGGTGCAGTACCGACCCAGTCGGGGTCCGTCCAGACCCAGTCGGGGTCCGACGCGTGGGCTGAGGTGACCCAATCGGGGTCCGACGCGGGTGCAGCGGTGACCCAATCGGGGCCTGCCAAGATCCAGTGGGGGTCCAACGCAGGTACTGCTCTGATCCAATCGGGGTCCGACACGGGTGCAGCGGTGACCCAATCAGGGCCTGATGAGATCCAGCGGGGGTCCAGCGCAGGTGCAGCTGCGACCCAATCGGGGTCCGACGAGGTCCAATCGGGGTCTGACGCAGGTGCGGCTGTGACCCAATCGGGGTCCGACGAGGCCCAGTGGGGGTCCAACGCAGGTGCAGCTGCGACCCAATCGGGGTCCGATGAGGCCCAGTGGGGGTCCAACGCAGGTGCAGCTGCGACCCAGTCGGGGTCCGACGAGGTCCAGTGGGGGTCCTACGCAGGTGCAGCTGTGACCCAATTGGGGTCCGACGAAGTCCGGTGGGGGTCCAACGCAGGTGCAGCTGCGACCCAATCGGGGTTCGAGGAGGTCCAATCGGGGTCTGTCGCTGGTGCGGCAGTGACCCAATCGGGGTCCGGCGAGGTCCAGTGGGGGTCTGACGTTGGTGCTGCTGTGACCCAATCGGGGTCCGACGCGGGTGCAGCTGTGATCCAATCGGGATCCGATACAGGCGGAGCTGCGACGATCGCATCGGTCTGGACCGAGATCGGTGGAGGAGCCGCAGACCCTTCGCCGCCTGATGTGATGTGGACCCATTGTCTTGATTATTCCCGTCTCAGGAGCCACCAGCTGGGGTCGTTAGCGCTGGGGGCCGTTGGAGGTTTTTGTCTTGCAGGCTGGCGCTCTCATGTAGTTTCTCCGTCTGGCCGGCCGCCGCACGCTATTCCTTCACGGTTCTGGTGGCTGAGGGATGCGGGTCAGCCACCCGAGGAACTGCTCCGCTGGTTTGGCGCCTTGAGTCAGTCACCCGATAAACTGTGTTTGCTACTGGGTGGCCTGGTACGGCCACCGGAGGACTTGACTCTTGGGGCCTGGGACTGGGGCAGGCCGCCTGACCATGTACTGTTTTTTGTGACTACCTGTGGGCCATTGGACACAGGGAGGTCGCCGGAGCTCTGCCTGGGGCGTTTGATCTCCGCCGATCATCTTCTGTTTGCGACCATACGGTGTAAGGTTATTTGGAACAATTAAGATTGCCTCGTGTATGTTTGCAGCATGCTTGTGTTTTGTTTTTTTTGTTTTCCTCCCCTCTTCTATTTGAGGGGCTATAGCATGTATTTCTTGTTTTTTCATAGATACCGTAGTGTTTGAGGCTGTTGTTTTTGGGTTTAATTGTGGCTGGGTTTCATGTACTTGGGTGACTTGGGAGTATAATTGTAGCATTTCAAAGTTTGTGTGTGAACAGTGTGAAAAGATCTTTACTCTGGTGAGTTCTGAACCACATGGGGTTATGTACTCTGGAGTTAGACAGGTTGTCCGTGGTCACTGTGGGAAAGCTTTCAGTGTCAGTTAATTATGCTCTGTATGGTTTGTACCCCTTGTATTGTAATTCTTGCCTTGTTTTTTTCTTCATTGTTTCTGGGGGAATTTGATGGATATGTCAGGGGATGTGTTCCTCTTTTTCCTTTTTGTCTGGGGCCTTGTTGGGTTTTGTTTGGCTCCCTCCTTGCCTGTTCCTCCATTCACTCGCCCTGTGGTGGTGGTGGTGGTGGTGGTGGTGGGGGGGGGGGCTGGGTGTTACAAGACGTTCGGAGCCCGCCTTTTGAGGGAGGGCTACTGTTGTGACCCGAGCACTATGTTATTTGTGCTTGGGCTACTCCTGTCAGGACTTGACAGCGGCGTTGTTATCCTGGCTCTCCGAGCTCTTATTGTGACAGCGCTCGGGGAGGCTTCCGCTCAGCTGTCAAGTCCTGAACAGCTGTTCTGCATTTGTGGTCGTTAGCGACGGACTTCTTAAACCCATGCTGGCGGCCGCATCCTTGCAGCAGTGTCTGTCGCTGATCGTCGGAGCTAATGTATGCTTTGGACTTTCTTTACCATTGCCTGTCTGTGGTATGACCGTCACCTCCTGTGGACCCGTAAGTGAGCTGTTAGCCTTACGCCTCCTGGTGTGTGTAGACTTGTGTGTGTCATTGCCTCAGCAGCTTGTATCCTTATTACTTCACCGTTAATAAAAACTCTTGCACAACTCTCTGGTGACGGTGTGGCGTCTTATGGTGGCTCGCGAGAGCCACCGCATGACATTTTCTTTTTGTCTGATGGATTACTTAATAGCTTAATGACAGATTTGCATTTTTTTTTTCCACAATATCTTTATTGAACCTTTTTTTTTTTTTTAACAAACATGATACAAACAATCAAACACTAACGCTAAAGTACTACAAAAAAAAAAAAAAATGCACTAAAAACACCAACAACCACCAACAAAATCAAGTCTTCAACAATGCTCCTCTGTTTAGTCTAGACAATCCAATACATAAGTATACATATTATGTTCACCAGTTTGGAATTTACAAGGTCCACACACATCATTCACCTTCTTCTTCAAGAGTTATGTTTAAATTTTTTACATAATCAATAAAAGGTCTCCATATATTCTCAAACACAATTTCCTTTGATTTCAGTATATATGTTATTCTTTCTAATGGAAGGTTTGTTAACATCTGTCTTAACCACTGAGTCACATCTGGTCTATGAGTCTTTTTCCATAATAGTGCAATACATTTTTTGGCATTAAGCAAACTGAGGTCTATGAATGTTCTTTCACTTTTATTAAAATTATGCTTTTCTGGGTACAGACCCAACAAAAACAGTTTAGGATTCAGTATGATTTGTTTTGAGATTATTTTTTCAATTGTTACCCTCACCTCTTCCCAAAACATTCTTATTAATCTACATTCCCATAAACAATGAAATAGGGTTCCTTTACTTTCCATGCATTTTGTGCATGTATCTGGTATATTTTTGTTATATCTATTTAACTCCTCCGGTGTAACATACATCCGCATTAACCATTTGAAATGTATCAATTTAAGGCGTGCATTTATTGATTTGGTTTGAGCTTCTGTACAAGCCAATTCCCATTGTTCCTCCGAAATTTCAATTTGCAGATCTTCTTTCCAGTAGTTTAATCTTTTCAGTGAATTTTCACTTGAAGATAGTGTCAATGAGTTATAAAACTCTGAAATAATACCCTTTCTTTTACTATCTTTCATCATCATTTTTTCCAAGGATGAATAAATAGGTCGAGTGAGAGCTTTATTTTGATTTGATCGAATAAAGTTTCTAAGTTGAAGATATTTAAAAAAATGTGTTCTATTGAGATTAAATTTGATCCTCAGTTCTTCAAAAGACATTATGTTATCTGCACATGGCAAATATAAATCCTGAATCTTTTGTATCCCTTTTAAATTCCATACTTTAAATACAGCGTCCGCTCTCCCTGGTTTAAAATATTGATTACCCCATATTGGACTAAATTGTGACAATAACTGTGGTTCTTTTAAATAGTTTTTAGCTTCACACCATATTTTGATCATATGCTTTACAAATGGATTTTTAACTTGTTTTTGTAATTTTTTTGCCGAATCTGAGTATATGAATATGGGAAGAGGTAAAGGTAAATTGTATGATTCCATTTCAGTCCAGTGAGGGAGATCATTTGATGAAAAATAATATGTCATAGACCTCAGTTGTGCCGACCAATAATACAACATAAAATTTGGACATTTCAGACCTCCACGATCAAATGGTAAATATAATAAAGACAGACGTAATCTAGCCCTCCTGTTGTTCCATATAAATTCCACTAACTTTTTTTTTATTCTTGAGAATAGATCTAAAGGTGGTGATAAGGGAATGTATTGAAATAAATAAAGTATTTTAGGTAAAATATTACTTTTAAGTATATTGATTCTCCCGATCATCGACATTGGTAGTGACATCCATCTCTGAGTTAACTCATTGATATCTGACATTAAGGCTTCATAGTTGACGCTGGCGACTGATTCTAGCTTAGGCATAATTTGGATTCCTAAATATTTAAACTGATTTACAACATTGAATTGATTTGCCTCAGGGGCTGGGTAATTTCTCTGGGTCTCATTTAGCATTAATATTGAAGATTTAGTTTTATTTATTTTATATCCTGATATTTCCCCAAAATTCTTTATTAAATTCAACAAGGTTGGAATTGATTTTTTTAGATTCGACATAAACAAAATTATATCATCGGCGTACAGGGAGATTTTATGTTCTGTTGGTCCAACTTTAATTCCATATATTTGTGAATGTAAACGTATCGCTATCGCTAAAGGTTCAATTGCCATAGTAAACAGTAAAGGTGAAAGTGGACAGCCTTGTCGACATCCTCTATTGATTTTTATTGGTTTTGAAATATTGTTATTTGTTAGGATTTCTGCTGTAGCATTATTGTATATTATTTGAACCCATTTTATGAAATTATTTCCAAGTCCAAACCTTTGTAGGACTTCAAAAAGAAAGGGCCATTCAACTCTATCAAAGGCCTTTTCGGCGTCCAATGATAGGAGAGCTGTATCCGGTGCTTCTTTATTAAAATAAATAATATTAAATAGTCTTCTTACATTATGGAAGCCTTGTCTACCCTTTATAAAGCCATTCTGATCTCGATTAATAATATTTGGTAAAATTTCTTGTATTCGTCTTGCTAAAATTTTACAGATTATCTTAAGGTCGGCGTTTAATAGGCTTATTGGTCTCATATTTTCACATTTATTAGAGGGCTTACCTGGTTTTGGCAGCAGTATAATTAAGGCATTATTTATGTATGATGGTAAATTATTATTTTGAAATGCTTCTAAAACCATTTCCAAAAAAGGTTTTATTAATTTATTCTTAAATTTTTTATAAAGGTCAACTGGAAGACCATCTGGTCCTGCACTTTTTCCTGATTTCATATTATCAATGGCTAGCCCAACTTCTTCTTGACTAATTTTAGACTCCAATATCTCCCTGTTTTCATTTGGTATACACGGTATAGATAGTTCGTTCAAAAACCCATTTAGTTTTGTTAAATCAGGTTCATTTTTGGTATCATATAATTTTTCATAGTAATCTCTAAAGGCTCTATTAATTTCTAAAGGATCTATAACTACCTGTCCCTTACTTATAATACTGGTAATTGGTGTTTTAATTTCCAATTGTTTAATCTGCCATGCTAATAATTTTCCTGATTTTTCACCTTGTTCATAAAAGGATTGTTTCAATCTTAGAAGACTCGAGGCAGCTCTATTCGCTGATTTTTTGTCGTATTCAGCTCTCAAAATCAGTAATTCATTCTCCAACCTTGGGTCACTTCCTGCATACACTTTTTCCTGAAGACTTTTTATTTTATGTTCCAATTTAGCTCTCTCCTCTCGAGTCTTCTTAGATTTTGATCCTGTATAACTAATAATATGTCCCCTAATAAAAGCTTTGAAAGCCTCCCACTTTACACATGCTGATGTTTGTGTAGTATTGATGTCAAAGAACTCGTCTATCTGTTTTTCTATATACTTGACAAATTCCTCATCCTGAAGCCATTTATGCTGAAATTGCCATCTACCTGATTCCTTTGTCAATTTTTTATCTACATATATTAGACAACAGGGTGCATGATCAGAGATCACGATGTTATCATAAAAGCAGTTTTGAATCTTGGACCTTAATTCTGTGGAAATCAAAAAATAATCAATACGTGAGAATGTCTTGTAGGTACTGGAATAACAAGAATAGGCTTTAACTTGTGGTTTCATTTCTCTCCATATATCTAACAATCTCAATTCTTTCATAAAATGATTAATAGTCATCCTACATCCAATGTGCGTACAATCCAGTCCTGTTGATCTATCCACACCTGGATTCAATGTACAATTAAAATCCCCTGCTATTATATGTTGCCCTGTAAGTGATGATAAGATGAGAAATAAATTAGCAAAGAACTTCTGATCATCTATATTGGGACCATATAAGTTCACAAGATTTATATTTTCTAATAGCAAAGAACCTTGAATGATTACATATCTTCCAAATTTGTCTCCAATTACATTTTTCACTTGAAAAGGAACTGATTTTTGTATGAGAGTCATAACTCCCCTGGCTCGGGATGAAAATGAAGAGGTGAATACACTTCCCTGCCATCTACTCCTAATTCTTTTAACATCCTCCTCTATCAGATGAGTTTCTTGTAAAAACACAATTCTTGAACCCATGTCCTTTATTTTATTCATAACTTGTTTAAGTTTTTTTAAATTTTGTAGACCTCTGCAATTCCATGAAGTTAAATTAAGATTAACACTTTGGTCCATGATCAATAGAGAGTTTAGGATTACCTTGCAGTGTAAACATGCTCATACAGAGAAGCAAAAACATGAGTGGTTGAACATTCATCCTACAAACTACACACAAACAAATTTCCCCTTCCCACACTTGTGGCAAACCCCCCAAAATCAAAAGAAAAATTCTGTCTCCCGATATAGCCATCGACCGTTCCACACCCACGGGGAACAGCCTAAGCCACTCCTTCTTCATCCTCCCAATCACCCTAACTCTACTGCTTTTAATGACGTAACATTAACTCTCCTCTGTAGTTTTTCAACTTAACTCCAAAATTTTTAACAACTTTGTACATCATAGTTTTTTTTTGTTTGTTTGTTTTGTTTTTTTGTTTTTTTTAATATATAATACAATCTATATTTTGTAAACTTACTATTTACTTCAAGTCAGTCAGATGCCTGTGCAAATGCTTAATTATTCTACCTTATATTTTGTTCATGCTTAGCTCCCACCAGTCTCTTCTTCTTCTTTGATCTTCTTGATGAACTCCTGCGCCTCCTCTGGGGTCTTGAAGATGTGGGTTCTGCCCTCATACGTGGTCAGCAGTCTCGCAGGATAGATTACACCATGACGAATCCCAAGGTTGCGCAGCTCCTTACGTACGGGATCAAACTGCTTCCTCAATTGCTGGATTCCTGTGGCCAAATCTGGGTAGAACCGCACCTGCTGGTCCTGGTGTTTAATCTCTCCTTTAGCACGTGCAGCGTTGAAGATCTTCATCCTGTCTCTGTTGCTAAGAAACTTCATAATTAAGGTCCTCGGCGGTCCCTTATCTCTCCGTGGGCCAATACGATGTGCTTTTTCCAGAATCACTGCTGATTGCAACTCCTCGCTGCCCAGCACCTCCGGAATCCACTTTTCCAGAAAGGAACATACGTCCCGACCTTCTGATTCCTCTGGAAGACCCACCAGCCTCAAATTATTCTGTCTCGACCGAGATTCCAAATCCAAAATATTATCTTCCAGAGATTTATTTTTTTTTTTTCCAAAGTGCGCACCTTTAATTGAAGACGGGTGACGTCATCTTCAGCACTAGCGAGACGGAGCTCCATCTGCGCCGTTCGTTCTACACAGTCACCCAATTCCTTTCTTATTCCTTCCAACGCTGTCATAATCCCATCAAATCTAGAGGAAAAGTCCGCTCTCACTGAACTCATGGCAGCCATCAGCGCATCTGCGCCATTCCCCGCAGATATCGCAGCGTTGCCACCCTCCTCCGCCATATATGGAGTTTTGTTTACTGCGTCACAGACCTGAAAGTCCGTTAATTTGGACTGTTTCGGCGGCTCGCTTTTTCCTTTTCCTGGTTTTCCAGCTTTAGGCTTCGCCGACATATCTTCGCCCAAATGCTGGGATACGTTCTGTCCCAAATGAGAGAGTTATTTGCCGATTTTTTTTTTTCCAGGAGCAGAGCAGAGCGAGACACGTCCGTCCTACGTGGCAGCCATAACCGGAAGTCCAGATTTGCATTTTAATTCTATTACCAGAGATGGGTCTAGACCAGGCATGGGCAAACTACGGCCCGGGGGCCATATGCGGCCCGTTAAGCTTTTTAATCCGGCCCGCAGAACTTGAAGAAATTATATTAATAAACCTTGTTAATGTTTTATTTTCCTTGCAATTCTCACGCTTTTCCACTAGATGGCGCACTCTAGATACATTGACCCTTGTTGAGGTGCAGTGTATTACTCCACATTTGCGCTTTACTCTTTGACCCCTCAGTCCTTCTGTAAAGATGAGCGGACCTAAGGGTCAGTTTGTGCATGACATGAACACAAACGTGAAAACCTTTAAATCCAAGCTGGCTTTATTCTCCAGACAAAGTTTAAATAAGTCATTCCCTCATTTTCCCACACGAGCCACGGTGAAAGAGACGCAAAAGTGAAGAAGCACAGCGAGTCGCTGGATGTGCTGCACGGAGAATTCTGCTGTTGGTTTTCTGATTGTGAACAAACTGACAAGTGACTTCAGCTGGTGGCCTGTCCACTGTCACAAGAGCCTGAAAGAGAACCAGAGGAGCTGCAGCTGGAACTGATGGCTCTTCAGTCTGACCCCGTCTTAAAAGAGAAGTTCAGCTCTGAAACTGAAGGACTTTTATGCTTCACTTAATGAAGCCTCGTTTCCAAACCTCCGGAGGACGGAACAGAAGATGGTGGCGCTGTTCGGCTCCACCTACGTGTGTGAACAGACGTTCAGCGTCATGAACATGAACAAAGGCAGCCGCAGGTCCAAGTTCACAGACCAACACCTCAGATCCATCCTGAGAATTGCCACAACTAAACTAAGTCCAGACTTTGATGCTCTGGATAAAAATGGAGACCAGCAACACTGTTGCCACTGAAACTGAAAGTAAGTTTCTCCCTTCTGTTATGGGAAAAATGCATTTGAAAAATAATTTGTTCAATAAGCCTTACATGTTGCACATCATTTCTGTTAAGGGGTGCATATAAGAGGTGCACAGGTGCACGTATGTTCTCCAAATAAACAATGTGCACCAGATCAAATATAACGCGCTCCGCATACTGGCGCGCCGTGACTCTGTTCCGTCTGCACTGGTTGTTGTTGAGTTTTGGAGCTGGGGACGAACATTGAATAGAAGAAGAAGGACAAGAGCATATGCATCTCCTACCGTTTAGAAATAAAGACTGTCAGGAGGAGAGAAATGATGATGAGATCCTGACAGATAACAGAACTTTAAGTGCTTTTAAATAGTAACTGTTCCATTTCAATAAAGAGCTGAGTACTGTAGGGCTTCAAAGACAGATATTTTGTTGTAATGCCTTTGTTCATTTTCAGTTGATATTAAAGCACATGTTTTCTACATATCCCATGATATATTTTGTTCTCCTATGAGGCGGGTCACCAAAATACTCCATCCATCTGCTCCTGGTGTGGCCCCCCTGTCAAATTCTAGAACCCGTTGTGGCCCACTAGTCAAAAAGTTTGCCCACCCCTGGTCTAGACACAAATTAGAAGGAGCTGAAAATGGCTGAGAAATTGGAATATATTGAAAGATTATTCACTATTGTGTAATATAGAAATTTAACATATATTGGGAGTAGGAGTGGGCAATATGGACTAAAAAGGATATCACGATAATTCTGGGAATTTTCAAGATAATGATATTTTTCATGATATTACAGAATACATTTTTTTTTAATTTATGCGAAAAGGACAGTTTCACAGGCCAGCTTTATTTACATTTAACATATTCATGAAAAACAAAAACTCTTATTTCTCCAGTTTATAAACAGCAGCTCAGATTTAGTTTAAAATATTTTTTTGTTCTGTATCAAATATTATAAACTTATTATAAAGAAAATAATATGAACCATTACATTTTAAGTGCACAGAGATGTGGGGTTTTATGCTGAATCATTTTACCTGCATTATAACTGTCGTTGCACAGACCTCCCAGGGGCTTTTTGGCTCTCGTCGCACTGAATGGATGCCCCCCCCCCCCAAAAAAAGCTGCAACGCTTTGAGCGGTGGCCGTTTTTTTGTCTCGGTGCTCAGTGTGCTTATCGTTGAAAAAAGTTCAACTTTTCAGACTGCAGCTGAGCTCGTCAGTCATACCTTTCTAAGCAGCCAATCAGAATAAGGAAGGGCGGGACATAGGACACCGGTACTAGTCTCTACTCAGACTCCTGTTTTCCATGTCATCATATTTTACATCCAGAGCTGCTAGAATACGTTTCATGTCCACTGTTATTTACAGACTGCTATTAAAAAAATCAGTAGAAAGTCTGACCATAGGAAAAGCGGAAGTGCTGAGCTGAGAGTGACAAGCTGTTGCTGGGATACAGGGCACAGACTTTTTTTTTCCCAGAGTGCAGCGCACAAACACTGAAAAAATGCTCAGGGCAGTCGGGCAACAAAAACCACATTTGGTGGACACACAGCCTTAATAAAGGTTAAATATATTAAAAATAATAAATAAATAAATAAATTTGCGGTCTTTCTTCTAAATCATATCATATGAATAACCTGGACTCAAAAGAACTCCTACGTGTGAATGCTGTTCTTGGACTTCAGTTCAGCATTCAACACAATCATACCCCAGCACCTAATACAAAAACTCAAAACACTTGGGACTCAAAACCTCTCTCTGTAACTGGGTGCTGGACTTTCTCACAGGGAGGCCACAGAACATGTGGGTTGGCAGCAACACCTCCAAGACCATCACACTGAACACAGGGGCCCCGCAAGTGTGTGTGCTCAGCCTGCTGCTCTTCACCCTGCACCCATGATTGTGTACCAGCCTACAGCACCAACCACATCATGAAGTTTGCAGACGACACGACGGTGGTGGGCCTCGTCACCAACAATGAGGAGGCCAACTACAGAAATGAGGTGAGCCAACTGGTCCAGTGGTGTAAAGATGATAACCTCTTCCTGAACGTAGGAATAACCAAGGAGATTGTGGTCGACTTCAGGAGAGGACACCCACAGCATCCCTCTCTGATCATCGATGGAGCAGTTGTGGAGAGGTTGAGCAGCACCACGTTTCCTGGGGGTGCACATCTCTGAGGACCTCTCCTGGTCCCAACACCACCACATCACTGGCCGAGATGGCTCAAACTTGCCTCTATTTCCCCCGCAAACTGAGGAGAGCATGAGTCCCACCCCCATCATGTGCTCATTCTACCGGGGCGCCATTGAGACCATCCTCACAGCTGCATCACGGTGTGGTATGGAAGCTGCACCGCCTCCTGCCGGAAGACACTACAACACACAATGGAAGCAGACAGTAAGATCATCGGTGCCTCTATGCCCCCCCTCTAGGACATCTGTTTCACCCACAGAGCCATCAACATTGCAGGCAACACCTCCCACCCCTCACACTCCCTCTTCAGCCCCCTGCCCTTGGGGAAAATGTAACTGAGCCTCCAGGCCCACTCCACAAGACTGCTAAACAGCTTTGTTCACCAGGCCACGCACTCCCCTGCTCAATAACTACCTCAGCTGTTGGCACAGAAAGACTGGCACACCAACAGTAGTACAACTGCTGCTGTATGTCTCTGCACCTTACTACAACCATTTGCACAAATGCCATGTCTGCTGCTGTCTGTTGCAATACTGATCATGTGCTGTCCAATCTGTCACTGTCTGCACCTACACTACCACATCAAACTTGCAACTACAAGTATTACTGCTCTACTTTTTCTGTATATAGGATTGCTGGGTTTTATCATTTATCTTTATTTGCACTATGGGATGTCTGGGTTTTGTCTTTTGTCACTATTTTCACTACGGGTAGCATTATCAAACCTTTACTGAAGCGCAGCAGGCCAGTAGTGAAACAAATCAGGATTTGGCCAGAGGGTGCAACCTCAGCACTTCAGGACCATTTTCTGCACACAGACTGGGAGGTCTTCAAAATAGCAGCCTCCCAGGGAGACAGGACAGATGTGGAGGAGTATGCTGAAACGGTCACCAGCTACATCGCGAAGTGCACAGAGAATGTCACTATAGTGAAGACTATCACAGCATGGGGCAACTGTAAGCCCTGGATGACTGCAGAGGTGCGCTCGCTGCTCACAGCCAGAGATGCAGCCTTCAGAGCGAAGGACAGGATCGCCCTCCGCTCAGCCAGGTCTGCGCTCTCAAAGGGAATTAAGACGGCGAAGCGCGCCTATGCGGAGAAAATCCAGGGACACCTCAGTGGCACAAGGAACACCAAATGGATGTGGCAGGGAGTTTGGGTGCTGACGGATTATAAGTCTAGGCAGGGGGTCGATGATGACGACACTTCGCTTCCAGACAGGCTCACCAACTTCTTTGCACATTTTGAAGCATCAAACCCAACAGTCAAAGGGAGGGCTGGCCCATCTCCACCATCGGTTGGGCCAGCTATCACCATCAACGCAGCGGACACACTGAGGACCCTAATCAGGGTCAACCCACATAAAGCTGCAGGTCCGGACAACATCCCGGGACGTGTGCTCTGAGACTGCGCGAGCGAGTTGGTGGATGTCCTGACTGACATTTATAACATCTCCCTGAGTCAGGCCACCGTTCTCAGATGCTCTAAGAATCAGAATCAGAATCAGAATGAACTTTATTGCCAAGCATGTTTTTACACATACGAGGAATTTTACTTGACATTAAGGTGCGCTCATGTTAAGCGCTCCCTAATGACGCGGGAGCCGACAGGCGCCTCATACAGTGGGGGTAAAGAGGGGGAGGGGGAGGGGTGACACATTGGGCAGAGAGAAAAAAGCATAGTTATCAAAATAGAGCTCAAGTGAGCAGGATTATGATCACATAGAAAAAAAACCTCTAATTGCACACTAAGCAGACAAGTTACAATTCCACACATTAACAGAGCAAGTTGAGAGAGACCAGTGTGTGTGTGTCAGTCATGTGATATTCATGGATGCAATGTGAATGCAGTGTGAAGTGTCAGTTACTGGTGAACAACAAAATTCCTCTCCTAAGCAACGATTAGATGTTATGTCCATGGTATCCTAAACATAGATAACATGTCCACAGAGTTCATCTCTTCAGTGCATGTCAGATGGTAAAATTCCATGCTAGTCACATGATGACGCTGTCCATAGAGGTTTCAGATTGCTGCACATCAGAATGTTTGGGTTAGAGAAAAGCCAAAACTCCCTTCTGCCTTATCTTTTCTCCTGGAGGAATGAGTTCTCCCAAGGACGCCGAATCAAGGCCTGATAAGCACAGTTCACTTAGAGCATAGAATTTTCACCTCTCATGCGATTCTGTGCAGCAATTTACATTTACATTCCCAGGCTTTAAAATAATTCCCTGGAGAGCACCCAGCGACTCCGAGATGTTTCCCACCTTCCGATTCAGTTCGCCATTAGCCGCTATCAGTGCCCTCCCCAACTGGTCGAATTGTTGAAGGAGCTTCGCCGGGTCCGCATTTTGACCAGCTAGTTCCAACTTCTTTAATTTCCGATACACCAGGAAAACTCCAAAGCCAATCAGCAGAAATCCTGTGATCATGAAGCCAAACAGGTAGATGTCTTCCACATCTTCAATCGAAAGATCACACAGACACATGAGTTTCCAATTGTGCCCTTCAGAGGTAAAGTGGGCTATCCCACAAAACCATTATTTTGAGAAAATGAGCTCTAAAGTTGAAATATTCTCAAAAAATCAGTGTGCCTATATCATTAGTGTGTGCCCCCTAGGGTAAAAAGTTACCCTAGGGGGTAACTTTTTACCCTAGGGGGCACACTCATTTTCTCAAAATAATGGTTTTGTAGGATAGCCCACTTTACCTCTGAAGGGCACAATTGTCCCATGAGTCTCTCACATAACCCGCAGCCGAAGTGCCTGCAGGACACTTGGGCTCCCCTGGGCCCGATTTTCTGTTTGAAAAAGTGGTGTCAATTGTATTTAAATCCCAGCTCACCAATTCCATAATTGTCCGTTTGGATCGAGATGCAGCGAGAAGAAGAGCGAGACACAGACAGGACACAGCAAGCTGGGATCAGTGAAGGGAGGAGGAGAGGGGAGAGGAGAAGAAATGCGTCTGCTCTCTCTGATAGCCGGAAGAAGAAGGCTCTACCATAGTACCGGTGGCAAAGAAACCATTTGTGTCCTGTCTGAATGACTATCATCCTGTTGCACTGACACCAATTGTGATGAAGTGTTTTGAACGGCTTGTCAAACCACACGTCACAGCCTGCCTCCCTGCATCACATGACCCGCTCCAGTTTGCATATCGTTCAAACCGCTCCACGGAGGATGCTATAGTCACCACCCTGCACTCTGTCATCACCCACCTGGATCAGAAAGACAACTACGCCAGACTCCTGTACATTGATTTCAGTTCAGCATTCAACACCATTATTCCCCAGAGACTGATAGAGAAATTACTCCTTCTCGGTCTGAATATCGCCACATGTCTCTGGATCCTGGATTTCCTGACTGAGAGACCTCAGTCTGTCCGTGTTGGAAATAACATCTCCAACTCTATCACGCTGAGCACCGGATCCCTTCAAGGCTGCGTACTCAGTCCACTGTTGTTTACACTTCTAACACATGACTGTGTATCCAGACACGGGGGAACCAGATTATTAAGTTTGCAGACGACACCACAGTGGTGGGACTTATTCAGAGGGATGAGGAATCAATGCACAGAGAAGAAGTTAGAGACCTGGAGGGCTGGTGCAGGGAGAACAATCTGGTGCTCAACGTGGACAAAACAAAGGAGATGATTATCGACTTCCGGTGGTCACAGCCTGAACACGTCCCTCTCAGCATCGGCGGCTGTTTAGTGGAGAGAGTGGAGAACATCAAGTTCCTCGGAGTGCAGATCTCGCAGGACCTGACCTGGAGCAAGAATTCCTTGGGGATCAGGAAGCGGGCCCAGCAGAGACTGCACTTCTTGAGGAAACTCAAACAGGCCTCTCTCCCCATCTGCATCCTCAGGACCTTCTACAGAGGTGTGGTGGAGAGTGTTCTGGCGTACTGCATTGCAATGTGGTACTCCAGCTGCAGTATGTCAGACAAAAAAGCCCTGCAGAGGATAGTTAAGGGAGCTGAGAGGGTAAATGGAGTTTCCCTCCCCTCTGTCCAAGAACTTTTTCAGAACCGTTGTAGGAGCAGGGCACTGAACATTGTCAAGGACCACTCTCACCCTCTGCATAAACACTTTGAACATTCTGCCATCTGGCAAATGATTCCGGAGCATCAGAGGCAGAACCACCAGACTGATTAACAGCTTCCTTCCACAAGCTGTTAGGATGCTGAACAGTTGATCCAGAATCTCTCATGCATACTACTGCACCTGTAGACATTATGTATATTATTTGTATATTATAGTTCTGGTTAGTTTTCAAGTGTGTCTCAGGGATGTGTGAATGGCTGTGTTAGGGTGGGGGGTGAGGGTGTGTGTGAGTGTGTCTTAAATTATGTTCTTCTTACTTATATGGATGCCGAGAGAAACGCAATTTCATCTTGCCTGTTCTACAGTTGTATGTACAGCAATATGACAATAAAGGTTGATTTGATTTGATTACTGTACATAGACTGCTGTTGTTGTTTTTCCAGCCTTATTCCTTTTTTTACATTGCGCACACCAAGGAAGAGAAAGAAATGGCGTTTTAATTCTCCTGTATGCCCTGTATGTATAGTAGTGTTGACAAATCAAATCTTTGAATCTTTTGAATCTTGAAATAATTCATCACACATCTGTGCAGTTAATAGTGTATTTATTTATATCATTTAGTCATTGCTGACCATCAGTAGTCACATAGTGGGAGGAAAAAAATCCACAATAGGAAAATATAAAAGGAGAAGATGCATCGAGAATCATAATCAGCTTGAATTGTGAGGTGCCTAAAGAATCCCACTTTTAATGATCTGAAGTTTGTGACCATTTGTCAATAAATATATGTTGTCAAAATTATTTTACTGCTTCTGGCCCTGCGATCTTGTATTGAAAGTGTGATTAGTAATTACAATTCCCACCTCCTACGGAATACCCACATACCCAATGAGGGCAAGCCGACCCAGAAGTATTGCTAGTCGTATCTTACATACTCACCTCAAACTCGCGCTGCGTAGCGTAAATGCCTACACCAAAAGTTAACATCAGCCCTGCGGTGAACAACATATCATACTGTATTTGTGAGCAGTTTTTGAGTCCCAGTCGTAGTATTTTGGAGCTGGATATGTGGACTTTGACATTTTTCTAAATCATTCTATATTATACTGAATGATTAAATTTCTTTGCATCTACCCCCCTTGTGTGTTTGCCTCTTTCCAAAATGTGTATCACCAGTTGATTTCCATCAAACAAAATATCCTTTATTTCAGTGTTCAGCTTTTATTTGGGCACCTCAAAACATTGAGTAGATGTTCCCATCTCCTGTTGTTTTGGTAATGTGGTTTGTATTCAGTGCCGTGAAAGAAAAGTTACAGGGTTTGAGCATGTTTTAGATCAAGTTTTTTGGACCCTACCCGCAAGGCTCGCTCTTCTGTTTGCTTTCTCACTTTCATTCATCCCAGCTGTGATGCTCTTAGCCAGGCGTCTCTCTCTGCTAGCCATCCCTGAGCAGTGTACAGCTGCATAACTGCTCCTCTGGGGAGCGCCGAAGAGATTGGCAGCCACACAAACACTGTGGTGCTTTTACATTAATGTTCTGCAATATTCACACACGACTTCTCTGTTCTTGTCATGATGGAGCCCTTGCCAAAAATTAAGTAATGGCACTATTGTGGGGACCTTGTGTTATGTTACCCCCTTCACTCTCCTTCCACTTGCTCCGCCCCCACTTCCACACACATCTCTTTCTCTTGTGTTCCAGACAAATCCTCCCCAGCGATCAGATTATTTTGCACGCTCACTAGAGGGAGACCGGGGAGAAGAAGGGGGAGAGGGACAGAAGGGAGGGTGGGCTAGAAGTTGGATGATGTGATTATGTAAGTGCCAATCCTCTATGGAGATGAGGAAGTATTCGAATGAATGAGTGAGAAAATTGTGTCTGGGGGAGTAGTCACACACCATCTGGGTAATAATTTTGGCAAACTATTTCTTTTTGAGAGAGTGCCTTCAGAAGCTTTTTCTGATTTTATATTTAATGCTCTTCTTTGAGTAGTGTTGGTTAGCATCTCTTTTTCTCTCAAGTGTGCACACAGTTGTCCAGAGTAACAAAAAAAGCAAATGTTAGATATTGGAAGAAGAAAATAACACTGAAATATTGAAATATTTGGAATGAAAAGAGCTGATTAAGATTCTAACATTTAGAAATATTTTATGCATCTGCACACGCTGTGCAACTTACACAGTTATAAAAAATCCGGCATTTATCAAAATTAATTTTATTTTGTCTCTCCTAAGAATGGAGTTTATGTTGCACTGACTAGTCTGAACAAAAGATTTTTTAAGACTAACAATGAAAAAAGTTAATTTTTGAAAATGTCAGAGACCCTCACATATGACAGCAAAAAATAATCATGGCTTTAACAGTTTTGTCCCTATAATGTGTGGAGACAGCACACTACACACAAACAGATTCTATTCACAAATAGTGCTGCAATGATTAGTTGCCTAATCGACTAGTCGATCATCAGAAAATTAGCGAACAACTAATTTGATAATCAACTAATCACCTAAAAAAATTTCTTAAAATTTATATTTCAGGTTCTAAAACATGAAAAATTGCCACTTTTCTTGTTTGAGCATTATGAGTTAAATATATTATGGTTTTGTCATGTCTGATAATTGTGTTGCTCAACCTTCAAACTCATTTTTGATGGGTCATTGTTTTATTTAGCGATAGGAACCTTTTATAAAATGTTAGAGACTGGGAACAAGGTGATTTTCTCAGGTGTGCAGAATGAAACAGGTGAGGTAAAACATGCATTAGAGCCCTGAACAGGAGCCAATCCAACAGGAAGTGGAGATAATGGACATAACAGAAATAATCGTGATTAGTCGACCAGTGTTTCCCTATACCATTATATTGGGGGGGCACCCCCGCAGAATGTCAAGTTAATCTTCTATCTATCTGTAAAAGGACGGAATCTGTGTGTGTGTGTCTGTCTGTCTGTCTGTTCCACGCATATCTCTTGAACCATTCGTCAGACTGACCTAAGATTTTATACGCATTTTGCTGAGGTTACGAGGGTGTGCATCCCCGAGTATGGAATTGTTCAGTCAAAATGTGTAATTTTTATCAGTAAAAGTTTATTCAGCGCTCTCTCCTCATGCTCTGGCTTCTAGAAGTGTGGGCGGGGTTTTGCGTTGACTCTGTACTGATTGGATAATACGCAACATCACAGCATCAGTAACCACATCACACCGTGAACAAAACAAGGAACCAAAAGCGACAAATTGGACTAGAAAAAGATAATACTAAAGATTTAATGCTTAAAAAATTATACCATAAAGTTACCGTGATTGCGTGGGTCTAAAGGATAATTTGGCATATGTGGAAAACATGAGGCGCGTGAGCAGACTAGGCAGAGTGTCAGCGGGGACCCGGGTCTGACAAAGAACACCGGTGTATCCAACACAGAAGATAGATAGATAGCCTTTATTGTCATTATACAAACAAATGTACAATGAGATTTAAGCATCTCCTACAGTGCAACATATGTAAAAGAGAAAAATAAAAAGCATAAAAACAATAAATTCCTACAATAAATAATGTATAATGTGTACAGTGTACATAATCTAAGATAAAAATAAGTTATATATACAATATAAAAATAAAAAAATATTAAAAAGATTGCACGGCATTCTGGACCGTAAATGTCAATTACCCAGTGATGTGTTTAGAGGTATACTGGGGGGGTCAGGGAGGGTTACACTGAGAATTCAGAGCTGTGATGGCTTTTGGAAAAAAACTGTTCTTGAGTCTATTCGTCCTGGCTCTGATGCACCTGTAGCGCTTCCCTGAGGGCAGCAGGTCAGACAGGTCAGCTCCAGGGTGGTAGATGTCCTTGATGATGTATTGTGCTCTACTAAGGCAGCGGGCGGTGTAAATGTCTGTCAGGGAGGGGAGAGGGTGGCCGATGATCTTCTGTGCTGCCTTTACTACCCTCTGCAACTTCTCCCTGTCTGCCATTGTGCAGTTCCCATACCACACTGTAATGCAGTATGTGAGCAGACTCTCAATGGATGAGCGATAGAAGGTCAACAGCAGGGTGGAGTTAAGGTCGTACTTCCTGAGGACTCTCAGGAAGTGTAGCCGCTGCTGAGCCTTCTTAATAATCGCCGAGATGTTGTCTGTCCAGGAGATGTCAGAGGAGATAAGGATGCCGAGGTACCGGAATGTGTGGACCCTCTCCACACACTCAGCGTTGATGAAGAGGGGGGCTGGGTCGGTATTGGTCCTCCTGAAGTTGACAATGATTTCCTTGTTTTTCTTGGTGTTCAGAGTCAGGTTGTTTTCTAAACACCAAGTTGCCAACTTCAGGACCTCCCCCCTATAGGCTGTCTCATCCCCTCCTGAAATGAGTCCAACCACCGTGGTGTCGTCAGCAAACTTCACGATGAGGTTGTTGTTATAGGCCGGACGACAGTCATAGGTGTAGAGACAGTACAGGAGGGGGCTCAGCACACAGCCCTGTGGGGAGCCAGTATTCAGCGTCCGTGTGGAAGAGAAGTGGGAGCCAAGTCTCACAGTCTGAGACCAGTTAGTGAGAAAGATCTTTATCCAAGCACATGTGAGAGTGGGAGACCAAAGGTGTTCAGTTTGGTAATGAGAATATCCGGGATGATTGTGTTAAAGGCCGAGCTATAGTCCACGAAGAGCATTCGGACGTAGCTGTGCTGCCGCTCCAAGTGGGACAGCGCAGAATGGAGGGCTACGGCGATGGCATCTTCAGTGGATCGGTTTTCACGATATGCAAACTGGTAGGAGTCAAGGTCCGGGGGAAGATGGCTCTTAATGTGCTGGAGAAGCAGTCTCTCGAAGCACTTCATAATTACCGGGGTGAGGGCCACAGGACGGTAATCATTTAGGCTGGTGGTGGGAGACTTCTTTGGTACCGGGATGATTATGGCAGATTTCAGACAGGACAGGATGACTGCCTGGGCCAGGGGGAGGTTGAAAATCCTGGTAAAGATGGAGGTGAGCTGGGAGGCACACGCTCTAAGCACCTTACCAGGAACTCCATCTTTGCCGGCAGCCTTCTTGGGGTTCACTGCCAGGAGCACCCGTCTGACGTCATGCTCACTGACAGTGAAAGTGGTGGTGCAGGAGCGGGGTGGGGGCAGGGCTGAGGCTGATGAGTGCTGCTGTTGAGTTATTTCAAAACGAGCAAAGAAGCTATTTAGCTCCTCTGCCAGCAGTGTACTCAGGTTCTCTGATGTTGTAGCACAGCCTCTGTAATTCGTGATGTTTTGAATTCCCTGCCACACCTCCCGATGTTGTTACTGGACAAGTGGGACTCTATTCTCATCTTATAATCCGCTTTAGCTTTTTTAACTCCTTTTTTCAGATTGGCTCGAGTAGACCTATAAAGGTCTCTGTCACCTGATCTGAAGGCAGCATCACGGGCTCTGAGGAGTGAGCGGACCTGGCTGGTCATCCAAGGTTTCTGGTTGGGAAAAACCCTAATATTTTTGTCCACAGTCACATTACCGATACAAAACTTAATGTAGTCTAAGGTTGTAACAGTGGATGCTTCCAACTCCTGTTGTCCAAATAAATCCCAGTCTGTCTCTGTGAAGCAATCCTGCAGTTTGGAGAGAGCGTTGTCAGGCCAAGTTGTGACAGTCTTTGTAGTGGGCCTGTCACTATGCCTGAGGGGGGTGTAGACTGGGGAGAGCAGGAGGGAAAGATGGTCCGACTGGCCGAGGTGGAGGAGGGATATGGCTCTGTATGCGTGCTTGATGTTAGTGTAGACATGGTCTAAAATGTTCTCCCCTCTAGTAGAATACTTAACATGTTGATAAAATTTGGGGAGTACAGTCTTCAGATTGGCCTTATTAAAGTCTCCTGCGACTATGTGGACACCATCAGGGTGAGCCCGCTGATGTTTATTAATGGTGTTAAGCAGGAGGGAGAGCGCCGTATTTACATTTGCACTGGGTGAAATACACACAGCCGTGATAAACACTACTGTTAGCTCTCTCGGTAGAAAAAAAGGCCGACATCTTACAGACATGTACTCAAGATCAGGAGAGCAATATTTGTCTGTAATAGTCCCGTTGTTACACCAGTTATTATGCACATACATACAAAGCCACCCCCCACCCCGCTCTTACCGGAGTCCTTAGTCCTGTCACAGCGTAGCAACGTGCGGCCCGCTAGCTGCATGCTAGCATCGGATATGTCCGGATGGAGCCAAGTGTCAGTGATAATCAGAACACAACAGTCACGAACATAGCGATTACCGGCAAGTTGTAATTCCAAGTCTTCCGTTTTATGCACCAAGGATCTGGCATTGGAAAGATACAGGCTCGGTAGAGGTGGCTTATGTGGTTGTCTCCTTAGCCTTAGCATAACACCGGACCTGCGGCCCCGCTTCTGCTTCCTCTCCCTCCTCCGTCTCCGTCGCCTCCACGACCCGACAACAATCCACGGAGAGCCCGGTGGTCTTGCTATGTCGACTGGGATGTTATGCGTGTGGTGAAAGACACTCGCAACTGGTGTCTGATGCTGGTCTCCAATCTCAAGAAGTCTCTGACGGGTGTAGCGAATGTTCGCCGAACTGATAGCGCACAAATAAACAAAAAAGGAGAGCCGTGAGCCGCTGCAACATTGCGCGCCGTCATGCCACCAAGAGACCATAAGCCTCAGAACATGCCAGGAGAAGCAGCGGCCCGACTGGGCAGACCACGGTCCTTCGTGGGGAGGCACGCCCAGCCTGCCCGGTCAGTAGTAGACGGGATTCCCTGCTTCTGCTTCACCCATGTAGTACCACTGTACTTTGCAGGACTGCAAGTCTCCTCTCCCGTGTGAGTATCTAAAACTTAAAAAACTTGATAATACCGCCATGATTGTGGAGCGAAATGGCTGGAATGACTTAACAACCAAACGCAGGACACAAAAATACCCAAATAACAAAATAAATCATTTTTAGTTAAATATTTACTGACAAATGGGCAACACTGATGCAATGGATGCAGTCAAGCGGGTCCTTCTGCTTTGTATAATTATGTTGGGTGTTTTGTAGTTAATTTGGTTGATTAGTTTTAAAAAACCTTTTTATTAATAAAATATTGCCAAAATGTAAAATGATGCACTACAATGGCTCTCAAATATTTGTAAATGTGTCCCGTTATAGTACTGCATGATTTTATTGATGATACACAGAAGAAATTCAATATTACACTGAACTCTATCACTGAACAGCGATATAAACTAAAATAATTATGATGACTGAACAACTCCCATTCCCCAAAGTGAAGATACACTATTATCTTGAATATAAGTGATAAAAGATCACACAAATAATTGATCTGACAAACAAATAAACAAGAGATCTGAAACAGTTGCTAATATTGGATGTCCCTGTAGAAGAGCTTGGAAATGAAGAGGCGATTTGGTTTATAAGCAAAGCTTTAATATTCAGCTCTTCTAACAAGTCTCATCTGGTGCAGAGAGTGGCAGAAGGGAAAAGAGGGAGAATCTCTCCAACTCACTGATTATATACATGCACACAACAAAAGACATGCATAACAAAGGCTGACATCCCTCATTATCTTAATCCCCCCATTGTCCTGGTATTTCCTCTCCTCGCCTTGGGGGGTGAGAGTGGCTCCTCCGGTCTCCTCCGCCGCGTCCGGGAACGTCTTTGTTCTTCACTCGGCAGGTGAGAGTCCTTTGTCCTTTCAGAGGTGTGAAGTTCTTTACATATGTAATCACCAAACATTTCCACATGCTTCGACATATGTAGGTTATGGAATATATGGTTAATATAGACCACAGGCCCCCCAAACAACTAAGAAAGGACAACAGGAAGTTTCACAGTCTAAGATAGTTATTATGACATACTAAGTGTTACATCTGTTGCCACGGAAGAAACTTTCTAGCAGCCATGCTCCTAAGAGAGTACAGTGGTAATTATAACAGCATAGTAAAATCATAAGTCAGTCCTAAACTGTTGCAGCACAATTAGTGAAAAATTGTGGAGTGGTTTGTATCAGTCCCTGTGCTGTCTGGGTTTTAATCTTCTCCCAAAACTGCTGTAGGTTGGTTTAGGCGCCCTGCTGGGACCTTCTTGAGAGGGATCTGCAGTGTGGGAAGGAGAGAGGTTATTTATTCCCTGCCTGGGGGCTGAGTCTTTTCTCTTGGGGGGTCTACCCCGCCGAGGTGCTCTCACCAACTGTGCAGGCTCGTCTTTCAACAAGAAGGCAGGTTTAAGTCTGTCAATGCTGACTGTTTCTTTTCTATCCCCAAAATCAAGCACAAAGTGTTTATCACCATGTTCCAGCACTCTGTATGGCCCATCGTATACTGGGCGAAAGGTAGGTTTTAAAGCTTCATGCTTAACAAAAACGAACTCAGCGTTTTTTAAAGCCTGAGGGACAAAAACCCGTGGGAAGGAGTGATGAGCTGGACCGGGGACAGAGTTCGGTCCGTTGTTGCCTAAAAACCTTGGGACTGGAAGGCGCCCTGGCTCTGGGTTCTCTGGTAAAAATTCACCTGGGAGCCTGAGAGGTTGTGCAAAGACTAATTCTGCGGGAGAGGCGTCTAGATCCTCTTTAGGTGCAGCACGCAACCCCAATAAAACCCAGGGAAGTTTATTTACCCAATTTGTGTCCGTTAGTGAGGCTCTGAGGGCAGCCTTTAAAGACCTGTGAAAACGCTCGCATAACCCATTAGCCTGAGGGTGATAAGCGGTGGTGCGGTGAATTGTTGCCCCTAAGCTGCTGGACATTGCTGACCAGAGCTCTGAGACAAATTGAGGCCCCCTATCGGACGTGATGTCCGATGGGACGCCGAAACGTGCCACCCAGTTTGTCAAAAAAACGCGAGCGACTTCCTCCGCTGTGGTTGCCGCTAGAGGGACTGCCTCTGGCCAGCGCGTGGTGCGGTCTATCATTGTTAACAGGTGTGTGAAACCTTGGGAGGAAGGTAGTGGCCCCACGAGGTCGACATGAACGTGGTCGAACCTTATTGCAGGGATTGGAAAAGGCTCCAGAGGGGCTTTTGTGTGTCTGTGTATTTTGGCGCGTTGACAAGAAATGCAAGTTTTTGCCCATTCTTTTACGTTTTTGCGCAGGCCTGGCCACACAAACTTTTCAGCGACCATTTTAACCGAGGCGCGCACACCTGGGTGCGCGAGGGAGTGAATTGCGTCGAAAATACGGCGGCGCCATGTAGCTGGTACTAACGGGCGAGGTCGGCCGGTTGAAACATCGCATATTAGGGGGGGCACGCCGTCGCGTAAACCCTTTTTCTCCAGCCTTAACCCTGTTGGTCCAGACCGGAGTGCGCGCACGTCCACGTCACTGCTTTGTTCCTCTGCCATGGCTGCATAATCTATCCCTGCATGGATAGGTGCTGCGTATGTGTCTGCGTTAGTGAAGAGTTCTGCTGCTGAGGCAGTATAATCTGTCTCCCCGCGCTCTGGTGGTGTCACAGCGCGAGAGAGACAGTCCGCTACTACGTTAAGTTTGCCTGCCACGTGTCGAATGTCTGTGGTGAACTCTGAAATCGCAGCTAGCTGTCTTTGTTGCCTGCCTGACCATGGTTCTGAAATTTTAGCCATAGCAAAGGTGAGCGGTTTATGGTCTACAAAAGCCGTGAAACTCCGCCCTTCTAACCAGAACTGGAAGTGGCGGATGGATAAATGAAGCGCCAGCAGGTCTCTGTCAAAAGTGCTGTATTTGCGTTCAGTTTGGTTTAGCGATTTGCTAAAGAATGCTAAAGGTTGCCAGACCCCGCTGACAAGTTGTTCTACAACTGCCCCTATGGCTAGGTCTGAAGCATCTGTGGTTAGTGCAATGCGGGCCAAGGGATCTGGGTGAACTAACAATGTGGCGTTAGCTAGGGCGTTTTTTACTTCTGCGAAAGCGCGTTCGCGCTCCGGGGTCCATTCGACCGCGTTGGAAGCTTTCTTTTTTTTGAGCGCGTCATATAGGGGCTGCATGAGCTGAGCTGCGTGGGGGAGGAAGCGGTTGTAAAAATTAACCATCCCTAAAAATTCTTGTAGCGATTTGACCGTTTGTGGCCGTGGAAAACTTTCTATCGCATGAACTTTGTCTGGAAGTGGAACTGCCCCCTTCGGAGAGACTTTGTGTCCTAAAAAATCAATTTGTGACACGCCGAATTTGCATTTGGCTGGATTGATTATTAGCCCGTGCTCTTCTAGTCTCTGAAAAACCGTAGTGAGGTGCTGCTCGTGTTCTTCCTCAGACGAGCTGGCTACCAGCATGTCGTCGAGGTAGATGAAGACAAAAGGAAGGTCGTGTAAGACCGCATCCATCATTCGTTGAAAAGTTTGAGCAGCGCCTTTGAGGTCGAAAGGCATTCGCAGGAATTCAAAAAGGCCGAAAGGGGTTATTACCGCTGTTTTAGGAACGTCTTCTGCTCGGACTGGGACTTGGTGATAACCGCGGACTAAGTCTATTTTTGAAAAAATGCGCGCACCCGCTAGATGTAGTGAAAAATCTTGAATGTGAGGGATTGGGTAACGGTCATGCGCTGTAGCGTTGTTTAATCTGCGGTAATCTCCGCACGGTCTCCAAGAACCGTCGGATTTCGGAACCATGTGAAGTGGTGAGGCCCAGGGGCTCTTCGAGCGTCTAACAATGCCCAATTTTTCAAGAGTTGTAAACTCGTCCCGTGCTATGTTGAGCTTGGCCGCGTCTAAGTGGCACGCTTTGGCAAAAACGGGAGGTCCCGTTGTGGGAATGAAGTGTTCAACCCCGTGTTTAGCCACAGTGGCTGAGAATTTGGGGATTGTGAGTGCTGGAAATTGGGTGAGGAGTTGCTCAAACTTACCTCCTGCCATGGTGACGCTAGCCTGCACAGGTGGTGGAGAAACTCGGGCTGAGCATGGAATAGAAGCAAAGGACAGTGCATTAACCAGACGCCTATTTGCTAGATCCACTAATAACCCATGTGCACACAAAAAATCTGCGCCTAATAAGTTAAAACTCACCGCCGCTACAACAAATGTCCATCTGTAGCTGTGGCCGTGGATGAGGAGGTGCAGGCTCTTTTCGCCGAACGTGTCGATGCTAGAGTCGTTGGCTGCCACGGCTCCGTTGCTCCGGGTGCCCGTGGCTCAATCTGCGTGGGAGGGCATGACGAAACTCAGCTGGGCTCCTGTGTCGATGAGGAACTGCTTGCCTGAGTGTCCATCCGTCACGTACAACAGCTTGTTTTTCTCGCCAAGAGCCGCTGCCGTTAACGGCTCTCGGCTTTGGCGTTTAAATTTGCAGGGGGGAACGCATTTGTGAGCCTTCTCGGCGAAGCGGTGGTGGTAATAACAAACATCGTTACGTCTTGGCCGTGTCGCTGTCACCGTGGGCTGGGTCTGCTCCGTGGGTTGTGGCTCCTCGTGGCTCGGGGCGTCAGCGTTGAGGTCTGCGGATGCTGCTGTGGGTGTCAGCTCCTTGCAGGCGTTGACGAGCCGATGAGCTTCATTGGCCAGCACGCGGAAGTCTTGGTGGTTGTTGCACTTCATGCTGGCGAGTGTCCCTCTCATGTGTGGCGGCAGCGTGCTGAGGAAAATAAACTGGAAGAGGAAGTTGTCATTGTCCTCTTCTTTGAGCTGTAGCAAATCCTCCATGAGGGCCTTCGGTTTGCACCCTCTGTGGCCGTAGACCGCCAGGATCTTCTCGGCTCTCTCTTCCACTGATGGGACGTAGTTCGCCACGATGGTTGCTTTGAGCGTCTCGTATTTGTCCCGGGCCGGTGGTCACCGGATCATGCTCCGCACACACTTCGAAGTGGCGGCGTTGAGTTTGGAGACGATATGATAAAATTTGGTGTCATCAGCTGTGATGCCCGCCAGTGCAAATTGGGCTTCAGCCTGCTGAAACCAAGAGGCGGGGTCTTCTTGCCAGAAGTCTGGCAGCTGGACAGCGACGGCATTCGTGCACACCATCACTGTTGTGCCCGCCGGGTGAGAGTGCCTTGCCTCGGCTCTCGCGGCGGTGCTGGTGCTCGGTTGAGCCCTCTCAATCTCTTCTGCCGGGGGGAACAGTTGTCCATCTGCTCCCTCGTCTGCGTGGCGGCTGGCGTCTGCCTGGGTCGCCGCGGATGAGTCGATTGCGGGGGAACGCCTCAGGTCCATACTCGCGTCAAGGTCACCAGTGTAGAAGAGCTTGGAAATGAAGAGGCGATTTGGTTTATAAGCAAAGCTTTAATATTCAGCTCTTCTAACAAGTCTCATCTGGTGCAGAGTGGCAGAAGGGAAAAGAGGGAGAATCTCTCCAACTCACTGATTATATACATGCACACAACAAAAGACATGCATAACAAAGGCTGACATCCCTCATTACCTTAATCCCCCCATTGTCCTGGTATTTCCTCTCCTTGCCTTGGGGGGTGAGGGTGGCTCCTCCGGTCTCCTCCGCCGCGTCCGGGAACGTCTTTGTTCTTCACTTGGCAGGTGAGAGTCCTTTGTCCTTTCAGAGGTGTGAAGTTCTTTGCATATGTAATCACCAAACATTTCCACATGCTTCAACATATGTAGGTTATGGAATATATGGTTAATATAGACCACAGTCCCATTCATTTTCAATACTTAGGTATTCTGTAATTAATATTCACACAATCAAATAAATCTTAGTGCCATTTACTCCCTTTTATATTTGTCAAAGTCTAACATGTGATTGCTGATATATAGCATATATAATTTCCGGTTCCGGCTCTGCCGGACCGGCGGCGCCACACGAGTCGGCTGCCTGTTGCAACAGCCTTTTTTTTATCTTCCTTCTTCTTTCTACACCTTTCACTCTGTATATATATCACGGACGCACGGATCGCCCCGGGGGTCTCCCGGGTCGGCGGACGGAGCCACGGTTTGCAGCGGGAGACGTTACAGCGGGGAGGAGCTAGTGCTAGCTAGCACTTGGCCGCTGCCCGGTGCTAATGGGAAACTCGACATACCGGGAGCTGTAGCGAAAACGAAGCGGGTGCCGGGCTGGAGTTTAGGCGGCGTGAAAGAAATATAAGACAGAATAATAAAGAGCGATGGCAAGAACCAAGCAGACCGCCCGTAAAATCTACTGGAGGAAGAAGCCCCCCAGGAGACAGCTAGCCACCATGCTCGGAGAGGCGCTCTGGCCACCGGCAGAGTGAAGAGGCCTCGCCGTCACAGGTCCGTGGCTCTGAGAGAGATCCGTCGCTACCAGAAATCCACGGAGCTGCTCATCCGTAAGCTGCCCGTCCAGCGCCTGGTGAGGGAGATCGCTCAGGACTTCAAGACCGTCCTGCGTTTCCTGAGTTTCGCCGTCATGGCTCTGCAGGAGACCAGCGAGACCCACCTGGTGGTCTCTTCTTCGCTAAGGGGGTCACCATCATGCCCAAAGACTTCCAGCTGGCCCGCTGCATCCGCGGAGAGAGAGCTTAGACTTTCTGCTGCACATTCACCAGCCATAATGCTCTGCACTGTGTGTCTATATATATACATTTATAGTAATATGGACATATGTTTGCTAGATGTTGTTTTTTCTTGCCTTCTGATTGTTGCTCTGAGTGTTGCTGTCCCTGTGCTGTTGCAATCCTGGAATTTCCCCATTGTGGGACTAATAAAGGCTTATCTTATCTTATCTTATCTAGCCTTCACCTCTTTGTATTCCACTTTTAAACACAGCCTACATTTGGGCCTGTAAAGCCTAATTGGGATACCTGTTTCAGACAGGAATACTTGCATTCTACAGGCAATGCAGTAGTCTATCTAAATGCAAAGAATTTGTCTGTGTAGAAAGGGTAGTCCCCACAAGTGATGATCAGAAAATTAGTCCCCATCAAACGTGAAAACCAGTATACATGTGTTTGTGTGTGTCTGTTCTTCACATATCTCACACTGTTCGTGTCATTGAAATGTCATTTGTAGTTGAAATGCTGGCGCTACCGCCACTGCTTTATGAAAATGATCAATTTTTTTTTTTTTTTAACAGAATCAGCAGTTCATGATAATAGGAAGACCTGAGCGCCGCACAATTGTCACACACATAAGTTGAGAGCAGAGCTGCAGCAAGTTTCTCAACACAGCTTCCATCATTTGCCGCATAAGTTATGAACCCTGTCTTAATTACAAGACTGCAGGGTCCTAGAAACATTTGCAATAATACCGCATATTGCGGTGTTGAGCTATCCACCATCACCGCAGCGGAAATTCTCCACCGTGACAGCCCTACATTCCACTTTCAAACACATCCTACAAGTGGTCCTGTAAAGCCTAATTGGGATACCTGTTTCTGACAGGAATACTTGCATTCTACAGGCAATGCACTAGTTTTGTTTAATTTTCTTTTTCTATATAGCACCCGAACACCATGATTCCTTTAAGGGTTTGTCGTTGTCGACCCTTCCCCCGGCTGTAAACCTAGGGGATACACTGAGATCGCATAACATTAAGAACCCCCCCCCCCCCCCAATGTTTTTTACTGTAATTACTGGGATTCACAGCCATCCAGGCCAGTTGTAATTTTGGAGTACTGTGTAACGAGTATCATGGTTCTTGCAGTATTTCTAAACAAGAGTTTCTGTGGTTTTTGTGTCCTGCCATCCACTGTCCCCAACTGCCTGCTAAATATCAACCCCAAGCTTTCCCAGCATATGTTTCTGTATTTAAAACCATTAGATACTAGTGTTACAGTGAGTCACCTTTTCCAATTTTTATACTCTTTTCTTTCCACTTCAGCTCTGACTGATGCATCCCATGCTTCCATTTGGAAGAAAAACCTTTCAATGATTACTTGATGATGATTTTGTTTGAACCACATCAAGCCAGCTGGCTGAATGTGTCTTGAACACAAAAGTAACATTTTAGGCCAGTCCACTCTCTGGCTGAAATTGTCATTTTGTGTACAAATGTGTCTTTGTCTAAAATGAAGTCTGTTTCAAAGGAGGATGATTCAGTCATCATGGTGGGGGGGGGGGGAAGTCTTAATACTTTCATTAGTGTAGGAGTTAGGTTTTTTTAATGTCAGTTTGTTCAGGAATGTGTTTTATTGGTTAATTGTTTTGAAAGCATATTTTCTGTAACCATAGTAGGTCAGTTAAAATTCCAAGATTATTGTCTTCTGAAGGAACAAACCAGAAAACAATGGACTCGACAAAACATTCTCCATTTGTACAGTCTCTACAGTCCTTTTTATGAATTTGTTTTTCCCCTTCAGAATATTCTTTCTCATGTGCATTGTCTGATTTGCTTCCACTTTGACAAGTTCAGACTTAATCAACCCTCAATCCCTTGTGGATTTATCTGACCAGTATTGTTGTTCAAGCTGTATTCCAGCAATAATGAATGAGCCAAAAGCCAGTTTTGAAAGGTCTGTTGTGGTGAAGAGGGAGCTGAGCTATAAAGCAAAGCTGTCTATTTACCAGTCAATCTACGGTCCTACCCTCACCTATGGTCATGAACTTTGGGTAATGACCGAAAGAATGACATTGCGAATGCAAGTGGCTAAAATGAGCTTTCTCTGTAGGATTGCTGGACTCACCCTTAGCGATAGGGTGAGGAGCTCAGTCATCTGGGAGAGACTCAGAGTAGAACTGCTGCTCCTCCATATCGAAAGGAGCCAGTTGAGGTGGTTTGGGCATTTGATCAGGATGCCTCCTGGATGCCTTCCACTTGAGGTGTTTTGGGCACGTCCCACTGGAAGGAGACCCCAGGGCAGACCCAGGACACTCTGGAGAGACTGTGTCTCCCAGCTGCCCTGGGGGCATTTTGTTATCCTCTCTGAAGAGCTGGAGCAGGTGGCCGAGGAGAGGGAAGTTTGGGTTTCTCTGCTTGAGATGTTGCCTCTGTGACCCGGACATCTGGAAAAACGATAGAAGATGGATGGATGGATGGATGGATAGATGAATGAGTCAAAATTTTTTGGCTAACCTCTGCACTAGGGCTGTGTGACGTGACCAAAATTTCATATCACGATATAAGTAATCTTATTTGACGATAACAATATATATCACAATATACATTTTCTGTACATTGTATAGTTTATATACAGTGGTGTGAAAAAGTGTTTGCCCCCTTCCTGATTTCTCATTTTTTTGTATGTTTGTCACACTTACATGTTTCAGGTCATCAAACAAATTTAAATATTAGACAAAGATAACACAAGTAAACACAAAATGCAGTTTTTAAATGAAGATGTTTATTATTAGGGCGGCGCAGTGGCGGAGTGGTTAGCACCGCGGCAGCACAGCAACTCACCATTGGCCGGGTGATCCTGGGTTCGATCCCAGCCCCCGACCAACAGTAATCTGTGTGGAGTTTGCATGTTCTTCCCGTGTCTGCGTGGGTTTACTCCGGGATTTCTCCGGTTTCCTCCCACATGCCAAAAACATGCACGTTAGGTTAATTGGCATCAAAAACTGGGGATTCTAAATTGTCCTTAGGTATGACTGTGAGAGTGAATGGTTGTCTGTCTCTCTCTGTTGGCCCTGCGATGGACTGGCGATCTGTCCAGGGTGTACCCTGTCTCTCGCCCAAAGATGCTGGGATAGGCTCCAGCCCCCCCGCGACCCGAAAAGGATTAAGCGGAAGAAGATGGATGGATGGATGGATGGTGTTTATTATTAAGGGTTAAAAAAAAAAATCCAAACCTATGTGGCCCTGTGTGAAAAAGTGACTCCCCCCACAAAACATAAACTAACTGTAGTTTATCACATCTTTGGAAAGCTGAGTTCAATTTCCCTTGCCACAACCAGGCCTGATTACTGCCACACCCGTTCTCAATCGAGAAATCACTTAGATAGGACCTGCCTGACAAAGTGAAGTAGACTAAAAGATCCTCAAAAGCTAGACATCATGCTGCTATCCAAAGAAATTCAGGAAAAATGAGAAACAAAATAATTGAGACTTATCAGTCTGGAAGAGGTTACAAAAGCCATTTCTAAAGCTTTGGGACTCCAGCAAACCGCAGTGAGAGCCATTATCCACAAATGGCAAAAACAGGGAACAGTGGTTAACCTTCCCAGGACCGGCCAGCTGAACAAAATTACCCCAAGAGCACAGCAACGACTCATCCAAGAGGTCACAAAAGATCCCACAACAATATCCAAAGAACTGCAGGCCTCACTTTTCCTCAGTTGTCAGTGTTCATGACTCCACCGTAAGAAAGAGATTGGGCAAAAATGTCCTGCATGGTAGAGTTCCAAGACGAAAACCACTGGTGAGCAAAAAGAACATAAAGGTATTCATCTCAGTTTTGCCAGAAAACATCTTGATGATCCCCAAGACTTTTGGGGAAATATTCTGTGGACTGACGAGACAAAAGTTGAACATTTTGGAAGGTGTGTGTCCCATTACATCCGGCATAAAAGTAACATAGCATTTCAGAAAAGGAACATCATACCAACAGTAAAATATGGTGGTGGTAGTGTGATGGTCTGGGGCTGTTTTGTTGCTTCAGGACCTGGAAGACTTGCTGTGGTAAATGGAAACATGAATTCTGCTGTCAACCAAAAAATCCTGAAGGAGAATGTCTGACCATCTGTTTGCGTCCTCAAGCTGAAGTGCACTTGTGTTCTGCAACAGGACAATGATCGGAAACACACCATCAAGTGCACCTCTGAATGGCTTAAGAAAAACAAAATGAAGACTTTGGAGTGGCCTAGTCAAAGTGCTGACCTGAATACGATTGAGATGCTGTAGCATGACCTTAAAAAGGCAGGTCATGCCCAAAAACCCTCCAATGTGGCCAAATTACAACAATTCTACAAAGATGAGTGGGCCAGAATTCCTCCACAGTGCTGTAAAAGACTCATTGCCAGTTATCGTGAATGCTTGATTGCAGTTGTTGCTTCTCAGGGTGGCCCAACCAGTTATTAGATTTAGGAGGTAATCACTTTTTCACACAGGGCCATGTAGGCTTGGATTTTTTTTCCTTAATAATAAACACCTTCATTTCAAAACTGCATTTTGTGTTTACTTGTGTTATCTTTGTCTAATTTTTTAATTTGTTTGATGTTCTGGAAGGTTAAGTGTGACAAACATACAAAAAAAAGAGAAATCAGGAAGGGAGCAAACACTTTTTCACACCACTGTATGATAACCAATAAAAAGGACCATCTCTTTTTCTACATTTTAAATTACATACTGAAAAAAATCAATTGTACAAATTCATGCCATTAATTTTATGCATTTTTCCCCTCTTAATTTTCCAGTGTTATAAAATCATTTTTTAATGTGCATTTGAGATGACTTCAACTGTATTCATTATTGCTACTTGCCTAATTAAACATTATTAAAAATCAAGATACATTAAGAGCCAGTTTGTTCCTCTGACACATTTTAATTTATTTATTTAGTGTGTATGTAGCTGCTGTCACGCACTTTTGCAGCTTTAGTAATATTTTTTCAGACAAAATTAAGAAACTCGTTAGAGCATAATTCAAATTTTATTGAACAAACCTCCCAATGATAACATTTTTTTGCACTGTTCCAAATTATTATGCACAACAGAGTTTCAAAACATTTTATTGGTTGTAAAGAACTGAAAATGGTCATTTGTTGAATTTGCAGCATTAGGTTATTTACAGAAATCAAAAGCTATTTCAATCAAAAACATCTTAAACAGGCCAAGTTACATGTTAACATAGGACCATTTCTTTGTTATACTGTAATCTTCACAATTCTTGCATCCATTGAACTAGTGAGTTTTTGGAGAGTTTCTGTTTGAATTTCTTTGCAAGATGTCAGAATAGCCTTCCACAGCTCCTGTTTTGATGTGAACTGCCTCACACCCTCATAGATCTTTTGCTTGAGGATGCTCCAAAGGTTCTCAATAGGGTTGAGGTCAGGGGAGGATGGGAGCCACACCATGAGTTTCTCTCCTTTTCTGCCCATAGCAGCCAATGACACAGAGGTATTCTTTGCAGCATGAGATGGTGCATTGTCATGCATGAAGATAATTTTGCTATGGAAGGCATGGTTCTTTTTGTACCATGGAAGAAAGTGATCAGTCAGAAACTCGATATACTTTGCCGAGGTCATTTTCACACCTTCAGAGACCCTACAGGGGCCTACTGGCTCTGTCCCCATGATTCTGGCCCAAAACATGACTCCGCCACCTCCTTGCTGATGCTGCAGCCTTGTTAGGCCATGGTGGCCATCCACCAACCATCCACTACTCCATCCATCTGGACCATCCAGGGTTGCATGGCACTCCTCAGTAAACAAGGCTTTTTGAAAATTAGTCTTCCTGTATTTCTGGGCTCACTGCAACCTTTTCTGTTTGTGAGCATTGGTTAGGAGTGGCCGAATAGTAGGTTTATGCACAATAGCAAGCCCCTGGAGGATCCTACACCTTGAGGTTCTTTGGACTCCAGAGGCACCAGCAACTTCAGATACCTGTTTGCTGCTTTGTAATGGCATTTTAGCAGCTGCTCTCTTAGGGCGCATTCAGACGGCCACTGTTTGGTCCTTTGGTCCGGACCAAACAGTGGATTCTGCGGATAGTTTGGTTTGTTTGGTGTCGTCAGAATGCGTGTGGGAACTCTGGTGCACACCAAACAAGCAAAGTCTGGACCCCTTGAAAACGGGGGTCTCAGCTCACTTGCAAAAGAAAGCTGATGTGCTCCACTTGCAGTGTGAATCCAAACGGAGTGGACCAAAGGGTGGAAGTGCCCCTTGGCATTTGTGTAACCATAGCAACACGTAGTCTGATGCTGTGTTCGAAATGTTCACTCGTTCCCCATATATTGTACTATATAGTAAATCGGCCATTTTGTAGTGCTGTTTGAAATCTTAGCTGAAAATTTCATTCACTATATAGTACACTCAAAATATCCCACAATGCAGTTTGAAAAGTAGTGTACAACGGATGGCCACTACATCAGCCAATATATCCTATAATGCAATGTGCAGCTAACGGAGCAGTGAGAGGAGAGTTTCACATCACAACATAAACTACCTTAAGGTATTTATATTAATTAATTCAGCAAAAATGATTTGATTTAATACATATTTACTTCAAATTACATGCAGGTATTCATTTTTTTTACCACCACTAGTCTGTTACGTTTTACTGTCTCACCATGATGATGTCATTAACTGCGCCGCAAAAACAAGCCCAGTAGTGTCCGAAAGCGGTTAATTTTATTGTTATGTTGAGTTTACTGTATAGTCCATGATATCTAAATTCACTATATAGCGAGTAGGGAGAGAGTGAGTGAGTGAACATTCCAAACACAGCCTGAGAAGAGGAAGTGGCGTTTACTGTAGTACATTTTGGGTAGAAAATAACAATAAAGACAACCACGCAAATCCAAGAAATCGTTTTGCCGGTCAAAGCCAAGGTGAAAAATTAAAAAATGTTTCGTTTGTGGCTGACAAACAACCCGGCTGAAGGGAACGGATTTCCGTTTCCAAAGGATGAGCCTGATTCTTCTTCTTCACTGAGATTTTTTCTTCTTGGTCAATGGTGGTTTCAGCTACAGCGCCCCAAACGAGCAGATGTTGTAACTGCGTGACGTTGTCCGGGCAGGTCGGTCCACTGCAGTGTGAATGCAAACCAAATGAAGGTGTGAAAATTCTCGGCATTTCCCTCCCAGTCGAATTGAGACCCCCGGACTGTGCTGGTCTGAATGCAGCCTTAATCCGATGAATTTGTCTGGCAGAAACCTTCCTCATTATGTGTTTATCAGCACAAACCCATCTGTACTTTGAATCAGCCACAGATTTCTTCACAGTACGATGATCACGCTTAAGTTTTCGTGAAATATCTAGTTTTCATACCTCGTCCAAGGCATTGCACTATTTGATGTGTTTTGGCAGCAGAGAGATCCTTTTTCTTTCCCATATTGCTTGAAACCTGTGGTATGCTTAATAATGTGGAACATCCTTCTTAAGTAGTTTTCTTTTAATTGGGCTCACCTGGCAAACTGTGACAACTGTCTGAGATTGATATCAGTGATCCAAAGAGCCCTGAGACACAATACCATCCATGAGTGTAATTGAAAATCAAAAATTGAATGTTTGTCACTAAAATCCTATTTCCATAATAATTTGGAACGCGTTGTGATGTTTCCTATTAGCGACAAGTTAACATCATCGTTTAGCATTTGCCGTTTTATGAGAGAGAGATTGTGTTGACTGTACTTACCTCCAGTTAAAACGAGGGTAGAGGACTATCCTCTCTGAGGCAGCACGGATGCGAAAAAGTCCCACGTCTCTCACACAGAAATAGCAGCTTCGCAGAAGTAGCGGCAAAACCTTAGCTTGCAGTTAGCTGCTGTGGCGCACCTGGCACACTGCGGGGGGAGAGGTGGGCTTGTGACAAGCAGAAATGGGTATGTGTCTTTTAAATCCCGATATAAAGGATACAGTTTTATATGAAACGGTAGACATTTTTTATTGCGCCACCAATATACTGTATATCGTCATATCGCACAGCCCTACTCTGCACCATACTATGCCTTCACGGGTTATTTAAACACCAGTTCAGTAGAAGCAGCAACTCAAATTCAAAACATTTGAAAGTGATCCAGGTTTGAGTCACCTGAATTGGATGTTTGCTACAACTCCACTGTTTTGCAGTTTGATTTTCCAGTATGTATCAATGAAATTGCTGTTTTTGTTCATGAGTTTTTCTAGTGCTCTTCATACTTTATTTCTTAATTTGTATTTTCTCCCACAGAGGACAAGAACAGCATATACGGTATGAGCACATCTACCTACCAGAGACCACCAGCCAGTCAGAGGTGGAATATACAGAAATCAAGAGACCTCGTTTAGAGATTGGACCAGAGCCTGTGATGAGGCCTTTACCCCACCGCCCACCCTTGCCTCTGGGAGGGGCAGAAGATATGACAAAGGTCAGTTACTGCACATATGACAAACATGATGCTGTTTGTCCTGAACCTAAGCCCAAAGTCCACTTATTTTGCATAGTGTGATTGTTCTGTGAGTGTGTGTTCTGTGTAAAAACACAATTCAAGACACGGTCAAAGTTTGGTTGTTATACTTTACTAATCAATCATTCACCTTCAAACGCTTAATCCATTTTGGGTTGCGGGGGGCTGATGCCTATCCCAGCATCTTTGGGTGAGAGGCAGGGTACACCCTGGACAGATCGCCAGTCCATCGCAGGGCCAACACAGAGAGACAGACAACCATTCATTTTCACATTAATACTTAAGGACAATGTTAGAATCTCCAGTTGATGCCAACTAAACTAATGTGCATGCTTTTGGCTTGTGGGAGGAAACCGAAGTACCCGGAGAAAACCCACGCAGACATGGGGAGAACATGCAAACTCCACACAGAAGGGTCACCAATGGTCATGGGGTGGGATTGAACCCACAACCTTCTGGCTGTGCTGCCACAGGGCTAACCAGTGTACCATTGGGCTGCCCTTTATTAATCCCAAAGGGAAATTTGAGGGCATCCACCTGAATGAGACAGCCATGGTGTGATGCCAGTTCCTTGACCATTGACAAGTAGGGCCACTTTAGGGTCTCCAGTTAACCTAACTTGCATGTTTTTGGACTGTGGAAGGAAACTGTAGCACCTGGAGTAAACCGTTGCAAACATGGAGAGAACATGCAAACTCAACACAGATGGGTGCTAGTGGATTTGAACCCACAAGCTTCTTACTGTGTGGCAATAGTGCCAACCACTACATCACCATGCTTCCCAACAAGTTGAAGTCTGCACCTTTGAACAGCAGGACCTGGACTCCTATACCAAGTCTATCCTCGTCTACATTAAATGCTGTGTAGAAAATGTGACAATCACCAAACACATCCGGGTCTTTCCAAACTGGAAACCCTGGATTACCAGTGAGGTCTAGACTCTGATCAGAGCTCGCAACTCAGCCTTCAGGCAGAGGGACAGCTCTCTGTACAGCACTGCTAGAGCCAACTTGAGAAGAGGCATAGAACACGCTAAGAATGCCTACAGGAGGAAGGTGGAGGGATTCTTCATGGACAATAATCCCCGACCGATGTGGAGAGGCATCCAGGCCCTCACTAACTGCAGGGGCCAGGGCCCTCCAACATTGGACAGCAGTGTCATTCTGGCAGAGGAGCTTAACAGCTTCTTTGCCCGGTTTGAGGCCCCCCCCCCCACTCCCCAGTCACAGGTGCATGAGGTAAGGAGGCAATTGAGAGCAGTGAACCCCCTCAGAGCTGCTGGTCCCGACAGCATTCCAGGAGCGGTGGACAAAGCATGTGCAGACCAGCTGGCAGAGATCCTCACGAAGCTGTGTAACCTCTCCCTGACGCATGCCACCGTCCCCTTCTGCCTCAAGGCCTGAACGACTACAGACCCATAGCACTCACGTCTGTAGTCATGAAGTGTTTTGAGCGACTGGTGTCCCAGCACATCAGGGACTGTCTTACCCCCTCCTTCGACCCCCACCAGTTCGCCTACAGGGAGAACCAGTCGACTGAAGATGCCATCGCCACCACGCTCCACAGAGTGTTGAGCCATCTGTAAAAACCAAGGAGCTATGTGAGGATGCTCTTTGTGGACTATAGATCAGCTTTCAACACCATCATCCCGGACATCCTGGTCAACAAATTCCACCTCCTCCAGACCCCCCTCCCCCCACCTGTTTCTGGATAAAAAAAACTTTCTCACCAACTGCCCACAAATAGTCGGACTCAGCCCCCACCACTCCTCCACACTGTCTCTCACCACTGGCTCCCCCCAGGGCTGCAAGCTAAGCCCTCTACTGTACTCCCTGTACACCTTTGACTGTATTCCAACCCACCCAACCGCCGTCATCGTGAAGTACGCGGACGATACCACCTTGGTTGGGCTTATCACTAACAATGATGAGAAGGCATACAGGGTGGAGGTAGAGAATCTGCTGCTGTGGTGCCAAGCAAACAACCTGAAACTGAATGTCCAGAAAACCAAAGAACTCATACTGGACTTCAGGAAGAACAGACAGGACCCCCCCCCCCCCCCCCCCCATAAATGGTGACCGCATGGAAACCGTCCCCACCTTCAGGTTCCTGGGCACCCACATCTCCTCTGACCTCTCTTGGACTGTCAACACCAAGGCCCTGGTGAAGAAAGCCCTGCAGCGGCTGCACTTCCTTCATGTCCTGAGGAAGAACAACCTGCACCAGAAGCTGCTGCTGGCCTTCTACCATTGCTCAGTGGAGAGCGTGCTCACCTACTGTCTGGGTGTGTGGTATGCCGGCTCCACGGCCGAGAACAGGAAGGCTGAGCAGAGGGTCATCAACACTGCCCAAAAAATCATCGGCGGCCCTCTGCTCTCCCTGGAGGACATCTCCAGATCCTCCTGTCTCGCAAGGATCAAGGCCATCACAAGGGACCCCTCACATCCAGCCCACCACCTGCTCGACCTGCTTCTCTCTGGATGACTGTTCAGGTCAATCAGGTCCCACACCTCCAGAAAGACAAACAGTTTCTTCCCCTAGGCCATCCGAATTGCAGACAGTCAGAGGCCCCACCCCCCTCCCCTTGAACGCTCACATCCACAGAACTGAGGACCTTTTTAATTATGACAATAATACACCTGTCTTTGCACTCCGCACTTTCATGTATATTGACCCATCCATGAAACCACTACTATGTATATTTTCCATAATCCTTGGGCCATTTTACTCAACTGTGTGTTCAGTTGTGTGTTCTGCACTTTTCACTCTTATGTACATATTTCCATCCGTGAAGCCACTACCATACCTGTGTATATTTTTATAATCTTGGTCCATTTTTATTTCAGTCGTGTGTTTAAAGCGTACCTGTGGTGGTCGTGAAAAAAAAGATATTATATTGAGCCCCTGTCTCACTTTCTAGTTCAAGTTTAAGTTCAAGTTGAAGTTCAAAGCAATGTGATGTAAATCCATTGCTGATGTGCTGGTTCAGCTATGTCAGCAAAACATGGGTGCAGCCATACTAGCGGCTACATGGCCTGCCAGGACGCTTCCTGTGACGTAATATCGTTGGCACCGTGATCTGGATCAATATTGGCTGAGCCTGGAGTGCCCGGATGAGCAGTGGCTTTCGGGATATTCAAATTCAAATTCAAACGTTTATTTCAAACTCAGGGTTCATATTAAATGCAGAACTAAAACGAGTAGAAAATAAATAAATAAATGCTTAAATTCAGCGGGTCGTCCCGTCTGATCTGAGGTTGTAACGGCCGCCAGACGGCAGATGATTCGGCTCCTCCCTCGCCGCTATACAGAGCAGCAGACACTCTGCGCTCTTGTAACAACAAAAACATACAATGCGATATGGATATCGCAACATGGCGGAATGTAAAGCCTTTGGATGTCTCAGTAATAAGCGAAAAACAAAGATAAACACTTCTTTTGTGTACCCAAACCCAGCTCACCTTGTCAGAAGATCTTAGCGGAAAAGTGATTGCGCAATCTCGGAACAGGGCACAGATGAATCCTTTCAGACGAAATTGCGTTGTGTGTGAGGACCACTTTGTCACTTTCACCCTCAGAAGACCTTTCTGGCTCAAACCTGTAGCCATGTTGGGCGAATTCTTCCTCAGAGTCCGACAATTCAGCCATAATAGAATAAAAACACTCACAACAGCACCCTAGTCGCTCATACAGACGGAGTATTGACTTTTCAGTAGCAACGTAATGACGTCACATCCGCATGTGTCATGGCTGCGCGCAGAGTTTTCATTGGCTGGCCATGCCTGCGGTCGTATTTGCATATTTCTCTGGTGGTATATGGCTGGCAATAATTATTTAGCCAAATAACGAATACTTTGCCTAATGTTTTCAAGTTGAATGCGTTTAGACGACCACCACAGGTACCCTTTAATCGTGTGTTCTGTAACCGTGTTTTATCTAATCCTTCTCTCTTACTTTATTGTGCAGTAGCCTGGTGGAGCACCCACAATTTTGTTGTACTGTACAACTGTACAATGACAATAAAGCCTATTCTATGCTATTCTATTATCCATTGTGCTGACTCTGAGACAGTGCTTTGTTTAAACAAAAGGGTGCTTCCTGATGATCTAAATCCAGCTGTGTGTCCTATTGCTAGGGATGGGTATCAAGAATTTGTACTAAATTGGTACCCGACTGTTCAGTACCAAAATACCGATGAACCCCTCGACAAACAGTGCTGTTATTAGTATTTATGCAATGTTAATCCATTCTGATATAGCTGGCATTTTCAAATGGTTGGTGCTAGATTGGATCAGTGGGAGGGATGGGAGGGACGCACTGCTCCCTGTGACGAAAGCGCTCACGTAAAGTCTTAAATGTGATTATCCAAAATCAACGCCTCAATTATCCTTAAAAATGAGAAGCAACCCTTGAATTCCTGCTCAATAACCTTAAAATTAGTACACCATGCTGGAATGACTAGACATGATTGAACTGAATTCAGAATTATTGTAAAGGTTTTTTTTGTTTTTGTTTTTCTTTATAGACCAGTGTTTTTCAACAAAGGTTCCCTAGAATGTTTAGGTTTGTGTGGGAAATTTTCTAATTTCACTTCTTAATTTGTACAAAAAAATTGCAAATAATTTGCCGTTGTTGTACATGGGTGCCTACAGAACCCCCTCCCCCCCCAACCCCCCACCCCCCCCCCACACACACAGCCAGAGAGACAGTGTCACTATGTGTGTTGGAACCCCATCACACACAATGCTCAAACCACGCTGCCCCCACGCCAAAGTCTTTGAGCTAGAGGAGGAGGTATGGTCAGAAACCTCAGGAAACATAAATACAACATTCTATAAATCTGAGGCACTGCAGTGCGTCTTGTTTTATTTTTTTTTTTGCACCAAATTATTGAGAGGAGTATCAATGAGTATCGATAAGTATTGGCACCAATAAGCAGTATCCGTATCAATACAGATATCGATAAAATCGTAACAGTATCTACTGTATGCCTACCTATTGCACTGTGATGACGTATCTGCAAATGGTAGCGGTGTTCAGGCCAGGCTGGGTGAGAAGCAGTGTGGATGCAGGATGGGGATGTTGTGGGAGGGAGGACAATCACACTATGGCATGGACCAGCTGACCCAAATGAAAGTGTACCGAAAGTTCAGTTTGAAGCAAAATAATTGCTTCCTGCCTTGGTAGGGAATAACTGCCAATTGATCAAAAAACTGTGTAAAATATAAAGCTTCACGACAAAGTTTTTTGACCAATTTTTGCCTTGTAACCCTGTTCTCTGCTGACTGTTGTTGTTTTTGTGATTAATCCTGCTCCTTTTGCCAATGTATTAGAAGAACCACAGCAGAAGTCATAGACGTTTGTACACTGTAGCTTAGCTGGCTCTCTCTGAGCAGTAGCTCAACGAAGGGAGTTGTGAAGCAATTAATAAATAATAAGAGTGACCTAGATTTCAAAAGACTGAGCATGAAAGTGTGTGAACTGCAGATCAAAATGACTTGCTTGTGTGTAGAGCTGCTGATGAGGAGGTGTTCCTGATATTACACGGAGTGCTTCAAACTGCCAGCGGAGGCAGTCAGCCAAGGAATGGTAAATGGATACAATAATAAAAGTGAGGACCGCAAAAAACGGAGTGACTCTTGAGCTAGCAGGGAAATATTCAGGAATGCCAGTAATTCCTTTCAGGACAGCAGAGGGTGGCAGCCCATTATATAAGTGATGTCAGATGCAATCACTTCATGGAACAAGTGTACCTAATGATTGTGGGATTGAAGGGGAGATAGGACCAAAATGAGGCAAAGGGCAAGTGTGTAAAATCACAGATATAGAGAAATGAGGGAAAAGGGAGGAATAAAAAAAACAACTAGCGGCAGGGGAGTAGGCCAGTAGTGTCAGACAAAGCCAGTGCTTGTAGCATGACTCACATAAATCGGGAATCAGAAGGACAAAAACATGTTGTTACTGTACACTATTGTACAGACATGGCTTTAGAAAGAAAATGAAGTATGAGAGAAGACTGAGTCTTGGAGCATTCTTCAGAAAAGCTTTTTTGAAAGAATAGTTGGTTTCCTTATGTATCTTGAAGAATGAACATATAGATGTCAGTGTACTCTATACGTGACAAAGCTGGCTAATAAATGTACTGTTGAATTCTGTGTTTTCCATCCTGTTAGAAAAATAAAAAATAACATTTGTTGGGTGGACCAGTGAGTTACTGTACATAGTATTGTCACTCTTGGGAACATATAAATTACATTCTCATAAATAAAAACAAAAAAGAAGATGCAGGCTGATGCAAAGAATCTCTCACATCCTTTTGTTACGCGCATGCCATGGCAACCTCGGGCTTAATCTTGGGCTGCGCTTTAACATTCCTTGGCAGTAACATTTTTCAATTAAAGCAAGTCTATGGTGCAGCAACACTGCCTGACTTGTTCAGATTAGCCCACTTATGTAAGCTTCATTGCAAAAGTCTAAAAATAAAATTAATCAAATCCCAAACTGGATCGCACACACTCCTGCACACCCGCCTGTACAGTGATTTTTTTTTGGGGGGGGGGGGGGGTTGGTCTCTCCCCCCACCCCCACTCTGAAATTGTGACATAATATTTTAAAAAAACGACCATAGACCATAGATTTGATGAGTCATAACATGACTCATCAAAAACAAAAGAATCCTCCCTCAGCAGAACCAGTGGATGCTTCTCATTTGTGTGTTCTTGCAAAAAATTTGTGGGTTCATGTGACCATCACTTGTTTCTCAGATCTTTTCCTCATCTCAGATCATATTCAGCACTGTGCATTATTGGTGTGATTGACATCAGTTTCCATTTTTACCTCTTCTTGGTCGAGTCCCAGAGACACGCTCATGCATTCTCCCCAGTGTTGTCACCATTGTTGGCATTGTGGAAAATGTTAAGGTCCAGGTTAAAGTTGATGGACCCAAGTGGGTCTTGACATGCTTTGCTATCATCACTTGATCTGTCATAAAATGTGGTTCATAAGAACCTACCAGATTCATTGACATGCAAAATTATTTGCCCCTTCCTGATTTTTTTTTTTTTGCATATTTGTCACACTTAAATGTTTCAGATCATCAAACAAATATTAATATTAGACAAAGATGACCCAGGTAAATACAAAATGCAGGTTTTAAATGATTTTATTTAATAAAGGAAAAAAGTTATTCAAACTTACCTGACCCTATATGAAGAAGTAATTGTCTCCCCTTTGCTACATCATGAATTAACTGTGATTTTTAAACACATTTTTTGGAAAGATGAGTTCAGTTTCGCTAACCCCACCTGGGCCTGATTACTACCAGACTTGTTGAATCAAGAAATTACTTTAATAGAACCTGTCTAACAAAGTGAAGTAGGCTAAAAGATCTTAAAAAAAAAAAGCAACACTCATGCTACAATCTAAAGAAATTCAAGAAAAGATGACAAACAAAAACCCAGAACAACATTTAAAGAACTGCAAGCCTCATTTGCATCAGTTTAGACACTGATCTGTGATTCAGCAATAAAGAGACTGGGGGGAAAAATGCCATCCATGGGAGAGTTCCAAGGTGAAAACCACTGCTGACCAAAAATAACACAAAGGCTCGTCTCACATTTGCCAAAAAAACCTCTTGATGATCCCCAAAGACTTTTAGGAAAATATTACGTGGATTGATGAGATAAAAGTTGAACTTTTTCTAAGGCATGCACCCTGTTTCATCTGGTGAAAAACTTAACAGCATTTCATAAAAAGAACATCATACAAACAGTCAAACATGGTGGTGGTAGTGTGATGTTCTGGGCTTCTTCTGGACCTGGATGACTTGCCGTAATTGATGGAACCATAAATTTTGCTCTCTACCAGAAAATCCTAAAGAAGAACATCTGGCCATAATAGTTCGTGACTTGAAGCCCTCCAGTGTGGCTGAATTAAAACAATTCTGCAAAGAACAGTGGACCAAAATTCCTCAACAGCAATGTAAAAGACTATCGGAACACTTGATTGCAGTTGTTGCTGCCGAGGGTGGCACAACCAGTTATTAGGTTTAGGGGGGCAATTACTTTTTCACACAGGGCCAGGTAGGTTTGGATAGTTTTTCCCCCTTAATAAAAGAAATACTCATTTAAAAACTGCATTTTGTATTTACTTGGATTATCTTTGTCTAACATTAAACACTTAAGTGTGGCAAATATGCAAAAATATAAGAAATCAGGAAGGGGGCAAATACTTTTTCATGGCACTGTGTCAAGGACTGCAAGTTAGAGTTCCACTGAAATTCTTTAAAAAATATATATTTCAAACTAAGTCTCTAAATCAGCATTGTTACTGATAATACTGGCGAGAAAGGCTGGGATCTCATTCACTAGAGTGAATGAGACGTCTGCATTACTGTCATGTGTTGCCTTCTAAAGGGTAGTCAGTCGGTTTGTTTGCTACAGTCTAACCTCTAGAGATTGCAATCACAAGAAGACTGAAAAGCTTTTAATAGCGCAAAGGAGAAACATTGATGTGCAAGGTCATTACCCATTTAGAGGGCTTGTATGCTTCCAGGGGTCATGTGCCATCATCTGTTCTATATCAGTCGGTTCTAATTTTCCACCTGAAAATCCTCATTCTACTGTCTCATTTTCATTTTGAATATTTCTTTTTGTCTGTAAAAATGCATTTATTGATGGCACTAATTTAATTTTTACATCTAACCTTGGCACTGCTGTCTTTGTTATGCTTTTCTAGGAGCGAAGTAGTACTATTGGGAAGCTGGAGCCCATCTCTCCTGTGAGTCCAGTCCATATGGACTTGGATCTGGTTCCAGCTCGCTTCTCCAAGGAGGAACTGATACAGAACATGGATCGTGTGGACAGGGAGATCACTATGGTGGAGCAGCAGATTTGCAAGCTTCGCAAAAAACAGGTCTGTACACAAATGGATGCTGAAAGTGATGCAGATTCCTGCTTATTTCCACTTTAAAACAAATTAATATTTTTATTTATGAGTTTACCCTTAATCCAGAGGTCTCCTGCTTTTGAATTAAATTTTATTTTGGAGTAATTCATGGATAGGTCGGTTGGGATGTGTGCTCTTATGGTTATCTCCAAATCTTTCATTCTGTTTGTGATCTGAAGTTACTGACCCAACCAAAATAGGTTTAAGCCTTACTATTGGTTCATCAGTGATTGTTAATTGGCCACTTTGGATTTAAGCATCCTTTCACATTTTGGACATCATGCAAGAACCGTTAGTACTAACAGATTCGTTTGTAAACGTGACATACGATCATTTTAAATGAACTTATGGGATTCACCAATCTGTTCAGGTCTTGAAATTTAGTAAAGGCACGAGTGGTCTGAACCAGTTGTGTTGTTTTATTTGTATGAATCAAGTATGAATGTAAAACCTATAAACTTATTAATTGCTTGCCAAGAATTAATATTTTGATTCAAATTATAATTCAAATAAATAGGAAATATTCCATCTAGGGCTGTTGCGGTAGAGGAATTTCCCCTGCGGTGACGGTGGACGGCTCAACACCGTGGTATGTGGTATTATTGCAAATGTTTTTAGGACCCTGTGGACTCATAATTTAAACAGGATTTATAACTTACGTGAGAAACTGAGATAGGCGCCGCCCCATACACCAACATGGTGTGAAGGGAATTAACTAACTTAACTAACTATAACTTATGTGGCACGTGAGGGAAGCTGTGAGAGTCTCGCTGCAGCTCCGCTGTCAACTTTATGTGTGTGTGTGACAACTGTGCGGAGCTCCGCTTTTTCTACAGGCATGAACTGCTGATTCTGTTAAAAAAAAAAAAAAAAATGATCATTTTCATAAAGCAGTGGCGGGAACTACGGGGTGTGTGGACTGGAGACTGCAGCGACATTCAGCTTATTTAAGCAGGACAGTCTCTGTACAGGACCCAGCGTGGCTCTTGTCTCCGTGATTGTTGCCGCTGTCCGAAAAATCACATTCAGACAAGCTGCTCTCGGAGCTCATACACAGGAGCGTACACAGTCAGGATCATATACACTCTGCTCAGAAGGAATTAATACGCTTTGTGCCCTTTCAGTGCTCACAGTCACAGCTGCATTTAACAAGGAGTCCAAACGCTTTCACCACTAACTGCATACCTGCCAACTACTCCGGTTTTGCCGTAATGGTTCCGGTTTTCAAGACCCCATTCCGGGTTACGGCTTTATTAATCAAAATTACGGTTTTTCTCTAAAAATTCAGTCAAAAATTTTAAAACGTAAAAAAAACCACGAAAGCAATTCCAAACACAAGATCGCTAGGAATCGTATCTAAATTTAGAACATAGTAGCGTCAGTAGCGTTTCTTTTCGTGGTTCGCTGCTATGCTTTACCTGAAGCGTTTGCTAAGCTAACGCTATCGCTATTGAGGGTATTGAGGTTTCTATTCTCGCGCGAAATCCCGGAGAGGCGTGCGTACATGGCGAGATGTAAACACGATGTAAACTGCTGCAGACGTTCGCACGACTGCACTTCAGCCCTGGCAAATGGACCATGGATTCGACATCTAAAGGGAGAATACATTTTATATAATGCCTAAGATTCTGAAGAACATGTGCTATGAAATTGCAAGCCTTGTCATGCTTGGTGTATCATGTAAACACATAAAATATCAGAGCGATTTTGCCGTCTTTTACACACGTGCCTGTGCCTGCTGATATTTCTAGTCTTCTAGTTACCTCCGCCAAGGAGGTTATGTGATCATCAGCGTTGGTTTGTCTGTTTGTTAGCAAGATAACTCAAAGTTATGGACGGATTTTCATGAAATTTTCACAGATTGTCAGAAATGGGGTATCCTACAGATGATTAGATTTTGGTGGTGATCCGGATCACTGTCTGGATCCAGGAATTTTTTAAAGGATTCTTTTTTTTTTTTTTTTTTTAATTTAACATTGCGAGATAGGGCCATTTTCAATATTTTTTTTATGATGTTAAACACTGTATGGGGGGAACTGTGGCGCTTGGCAGAGGTCTGCGCTGTCCGAGTGCTTTTCTAGTATTCATAATACATCACATCTGGCCTATTCAAAGTTCTATGCAGTGTTAAGATAGTCTTTTGAATGCAAATTTAATGAATGAATGAATCTTTATTTCGGATAGATTAAAAGTAAAGATTAAAAAGAAACAGAATAATATAACAAAGGCGAAAAAATCCAACAAGGTCAAATTAAACAAGAACTCCTCTGATTATACAGTTCAACATAAGTTATCTGAAATGGGTGATGGCTGAAGCCGCAGCTTCTATTGCCCACTCATATTCCATCCAAGAATTCAAAAGAAAAACAAAACAAGAGCAATTACAATTCAGAACAAAGCTAAGACAAAATGTGACAAAAAAAAAAACAACAAACAACACAACACAGACTGGATATGACAATCCTTATGTGATTTTACATGTCATCTTGTATATACGTTTGGAGTATTTCTTCCTTTAGTTTTTGTTTAAATTGTCCAAGCGTTGTACATGATTTTAATTCAGATCCAAAATCGTTCCATAATCTGACTCCTTGCACTGAAACACAGTGTTGCTTGGTGGTAGTTCTCACTGAAGGTTTTTGAAACATACATGAGATGACTGTTGTTGTGAAATGGCGCTATATAAATAAAGTTGAATTGAATTGAATTGAAATGTTCCTCTGAAATGATATTGTTTCTCCCTTATTTGGAACAGCTTTTGGATATTTGCGGGCAGTGATAGATTCTTAGCTTTAAACATTATTACTGCAGTTTTAAAGGCAACCAGATCTTTCAACTTGAGAGCTTTTAATTTAAGAAAAAGTGGGTTTGTTGGTTCCCTGTAAGCAGCTTTGTTTATTATTCTAATAGCTCTCTTCTGAAGCATAAAGACTGGATATATGTTTGTTTTATATGCATTTCCCCATACTTCAGTACAATATGTCATGTATGGGAGTATTAATGAATGATACAAAGTATATAATGTGGGTTGTTGATTCAGCAAATATTTCGCTCTGTGTAGTATTGCAATTGATTTAGATATTTTACCTTTAATATAATTAATATGTGACTTCTATGTCAAATGCTAATATTTGTTTGACACTGCGGCCCCTGGACCCCGGCTAGCTACTAGGCTTTTCAGGTTTGAAAGTTGAAGAAATATGAGGTTGTTAGCTACATTCTAACTTGATTTAATGCTAATATTTGTTTGGCGTCGGGGGGCTTCGCCCCCCTGAACCCCCCACCAGGACTTTGTCCTGGACCTACCGGGGCCTACGGCCCCCGGACCCTGGCTAGCTACTAGGCTTTTCAGGTTTGAAAGTTGAAGAAATATGAGGTTGTTAGCTACATTTAACTAGATTTAATGCTAATATTTGTTTGACAAATATTAGCATTATTATTATTAGCGTTAGCGTTATTAGCATTAGCATTGGCCCCTGGACCCTGGCTAGCTACTAGGCTTTTCAGGTTTGAAAAGTTGGCAGGTATGTAACTGCCTGTTGGAGTCTGTCTGGAGAGAGTGCCCCAAATGGTGCTGTGGAAGCTTCTAGAGACCAGGTGCAAACATGTTGTTGGCAATAAAAATACACTTCATTTAGCAATTTATTTAATAATCAGTAGGGGCACATAAGTGAACAATGAGATATAGCCACACACACAAAAAAAGGGAACACCATAGTCGTTGTGGTTGGTCGTTTTCCTCTGTGGTAGACGTGTCCATAGTGTGGTATTACATAATTCTGGTTATCGCAACAGCCCTAATTCCATCAATGTATCAGATAGAAAATATATCATTTTGATGTCGTTGCTGGGGCAGTGTACAACGCCATTATACTTAAGAACTGCTCAGTGGGGATGCGTCTCACACAAGGTGATAGTAATGACTAGTGGATTGGTAAGCGGCTTATTAATTATCACAATGCAAATCACATGCATATCATTCTGATAGAGCCCATCCGAGCAGAGTCCATTTTGGTAAATGATTTTGAGCAAAGAGTAAACTGTATTTTCATATAAATTAACATTGTACTGTGAAATTTAACAAAAGGGCTTTTACTGCTTTTTTTTTACACACGTATTTTAAGCCCAAATTGTTTAAACGTGTCATACTGCTTAGCAAAGTGGGACACAGTTTTAGTACAGTGCTGATGTGACCTTTCTGCTGCTGACGTTACTTCAATTTTGCATGAAGCGCCCCCCCCCCCCCCCCCCCGCCACACACACACACACTTTGAAGCCATTTTGTGAATGAAACTTCTGGTCAGACTACAGGAAGTGGAGCCTTATAGTCTATATGATAGTTTTAGAGCATCAATAATTCAAATTTTCAATACCCTGAATGTGCGCTCACTTACACAAGGTGGAGTTCACCATTTTTATGCCAACTGTACACACTTTTATTGGCCATGTAAGCATTTTTTTTTAAACTGGAGTGGCTCGTTCATACTAACTTGGCTTACTAACAAAACATGCGGGATTTCCACATACTAATACCAACATGTTCTTGCATGGGGCCCAATGTCTCTCACATTTTTAGCCACTAGAGCTGTTGTGGAATTAGTCACAGCAAAATAGATGAATAATCGCAATGGAACTGCTTTGTGTTGTCTTGAATTCTTTTTTGTTTGCCTGTTGCTTTAGTCTGTCTTTAACATTTTTTTCTATATGCATCTGGTTTGTGGAAACTGATTTTCTGTCAGAGTTAAAGACTTAAAACTAACATTGTCCGCTTGCACTAGATGTCAGTATGGACTAGCAGTAAAGTAAACAAATTGTGGTCTATATTAACCATATATTCCATAACTACATATGTTGAAGCATGTGGAAATGTTTGGTAATTACATATGTAAAGACCTCTGAAAGGACAAAGGACTCTCACCCGCCGAGCGAAGAACAAAGACGTTCCCGGACGCGGCGGAGGAGACCGGAGGAGCCACCCTCACCCCCCAAGGCGAGGAGAGGAAATACCAAGACAATGGGGGGATTAAGATAATGAGGGATGTCAGCCTTTGTTATGCATGTCTTTTGTTGTGTGCATGTATAAAATCAGTGAGTTGGAGAGATTCTGCCTCTTTTCCCTTCTGCCACTCTCTGCACCAGATGAGACTTGTTAGAAGAGCTGAATATTAAAGCTTTGCTTATAAACCAAATCGCCTCTTCATTTCCAAGTTCTTCTACACTGGTGACCTTGACGCGAGTATGGACCTGAGGCGTTCCCCCGCAATCGACTCATCCGCGGCGACCCAGGCAGACGCCAGCCGCCACGCAGACGAGGGAGCAGATGGACAACTGTTTCCCCCGGCAGAAGAGATTGAGAGGGCTCAACCGAGCACCAGCACCGCCGCGAGAGCCGAGGCAAGGCACTCTCACCCGGCGGGCACAACAGTGATGGTGTGCACGAATGCCGTCGCTGTCCAGCTGCCAGACTTCTGGCAAGAAGACCCCGCCTCTTGGTTTCAGCAGGCTGAAGCCCAATTTGCACTGGCGGGCATCACGGCTGATGACACCAAATTTTATCATATCGTCTCCAAACTCAACGCCGCCACTTCGAAGTGTGTGCGGAGCATGATCCGGCGACCACCGGCCCGGGACAAATACGAGACACTCAAAGCAACCATCGTGGCGAACTACGTCCCATCAGCGAAAGAGAGAGCCGAGAAGATCCTGGCGGTCTACGGCCACAGAGGGTGCAAACCGAAGGCCCTCATGGAGGATTTGCTACAGCTCAAAGAAGAGGACAATGACAACTTCTTCTTCCAGTTTATTTTCCTCAGCACGCTGCCGCCACACATGAGAGGGACACTCACCAGCATGAAGTGCAACAACCACCAAGACTTCCGCGTGCTGGCCAGTGAAGCTCATCGGCTCGTCAACGCCTGCAAGGAGCTGACACCCACAGCAGCATCCGCAGACCTCAACGCTGACGCCCCGAGCCACGAGGAGCCACAACCCACGGAGCAGACCCAGCCCACGGTGACAGCGACACGGCCAAGACGTAACAGACGGAGCGATGTTTGTTATTACCACCACCGCTTCACCGAGAAGGCTCACAAATGCGTTCCCCCCTGCAAATTTAAACACCAAAGCCGAGAGCCGTTAATGGCAGCGGCTCTCGGCGAGAAAAACAAGCTGTTGTACGTGACGGATGGACACTCAGGCAAGCAGTTCCTCATCGACACAGGAGCCCAGCTGAGTTTCGTCATGCTCTCCCACGCAGATCGAGCCACGGGCACCCGGGGCAACGGAGCCGTGGCAGCCAACGGCTCTAGCATCGACACGTTCGGCGAAAAGAGCCTGCACCTCCTCACCCACGGCCGCAGCTACAGATGGACATTTGTTGTAGCGGCGGTGAGTTTTAACTTATTAGGCGCAGATTTTTTGTGTGCACATGGGTTATTAGTGGATCTAGCAAATAGGCGCCTGGTTAATGCACTGTCCTTTGCTTCTATTCCATGCTCAGCCCGAGTTTCTCCGCCACCTGTGCAGGCCAACGTCACCACAGCAGGAGGTAAGTTTGAGCAACTCCTCACCCAATTTCCAGCACTCACAATCCCCAAATTCTCAGCCACTGTGGCTAAACACGGGGTTGAACACTTCATTCCCACAACGGGACCTCCCGTTTTTGCCAAAGCTCGCCGCTTAGACGCGGCCAAGCTCAACATAGCACGGGACGAGTTTACAACTCTTGAAAAATTGGGCATTGTTAGACGCTCGAAGAGCCCCTGGGCCTCACCACTTCACATGGTTCCGAAATCCGACGGTTCTTGGAGACCGTGCGGAGATTACCGCAGATTAAACAACGCTACAGCGCAAGACCGTTACCGAATCCCTCACATTCAAGATTTTTCACTACATCTAGCGGGTGCGCGCATTTTTTCAAAAATAGACTTAGTCCGCGGTTATCACCAAGTCCCAGTCCGAGCAGAAGACGTTCCTAAAACAGCGGTAATAACCCCTTTCGGCCTTTTTGAATTCATGCGAATGCCTTTCGGCCTCAAAGGCGCTGCTCAAACTTTTCAACGAATGATGGACGCGGTCCTACGCGACCTCCCTTTTGTTTTCGTCTACCTCGACGACATGCTGGTAGCCAGCTCGTCTGAGGAAGAACACGAGCAGCACCTCACTACGGTTTTTCAGAGGCTAGAAGAGCACGGGCTAATAATCAATCCAGCCAAATGCAAATTCGGCGTGTCACAAATTGATTTTTTAGGACACAAAGTCTCTCCGAAGGGGGCAGTTCCACTTCCAGACAAAGTTCATGCGATAGAAAGTTTTCCACGGCCACAGACGGTCAAATCGCTACAAGAATTTTTAGGGATGGTTAATTTTTACAACCGCTTCCTCCCCCACGCAGCTCAGCTCATGCAGCCCCTATATGACGCGCTCAAAAAAAAGAAAGCTTCCAACGCGGTCGAATGGACCCCGGAGCGCGAACGCGCTTTCGCGGAAGTAAAAAGCACCCTAGCTAACGCCACATTGTTAGTTCACCCAGATCCCTTGGCCCGCATTGCACTAACCACAGATGCTTCAGACCTAGCTATAGGGGCAGTTGTAGAACAACTTGTCAGCGGGGTCTGGCAACCTTTAGCATTCTTTAGCAAATCGCTAAACCAAACTGAACGCAAATACAGCACTTTTGACAGAGAGTTGCTGGCGCTTCATTTATCCATCCGCCACTTCCAGTTCTGGTTAGAAGGGCGGAGTTTCACGGCTTTTGTAGACCATAAACCGCTCACTTTTGCTATGGCTAAAATTTCAGAACCATGGTCAGGCAGGCAACAAAGACAGCTAGCTGCGATTTCAGAGTTCACCACAGACATTCGACACGTGGCAGGCAAACTTAACGTAGTAGCGGACTGTCTCTCTCGCGCTGTGACACCACCAGAGCGCGGGGAGACAGATTATACTGCCTCAGCAGCAGAACTCTTCACTAACGCAGACACATACGCAGCACCTATCCATGCAGGGATAGATTATGCATCCATGGCGGAGGAACAAAACAGTGACGCGGACGTGCGCGCACTCCGGTCTGGACCAACAGGGTTAAGGCTGGAGAAAAAGGGTTTACGCGACGGCGTGCCCCCCCTAATATGCGATGTTTCAACCAGCCGACCTCGCCCGTTAGTACCAGCGACATGGTGCCACCGTATTTTCGACGCAATTCACTCCCTCGCGCACCCAGGTGTGCGCGCATCGGTTAAAATGGTCGCCGAAAAGTTTGTGTGGCCAGGCCTGCGCAAAAACGTAAAAGAATGGGCAAAAACTTGCATTTCTTGTCAACGCGCCAAAATACACAGACACACAAAAGCCCCTCTGGAGCCTTTTCCAATCCCTGCTAGAAGGTTCGACCACGTTCATGTCGACCTCGTGGGGCCACTACCTTCCTCCCAAGGTTTCACACACCTGCTAACAATGATAGACCGCACCACACGCTGGCCAGAGGCAGTCCCTCTAGCGGCAACCACAGCGGAGGAAGTCGCTCGCGTTTTTTTGACAAACTGGGTGGCATGTTTCGGCGTCCCATCGGACATCACGTCCGATAGGGGGCCTCAATTTGTCTCAGAGCTCTGGTCAGCCATGTCCAACAGCTTAGGGGCAACAATTCATCGCACCACCGCTTATCACCCTCAGGCTAATGGGTTATGCGAGCGTTTTCACAGGTCTTTAAAGGCTGCCCTCAGAGCCTCACTAACGGACACAAATTGGGTAAATAAACTTCCCTGGGTTTTATTGGGGTTGCGTGCTGCACCTAAAGAGGATCTAGACGCCTCTCCCGCAGAATTAGTCTTTGCACAACCTCTCAGGCTCCCAGGTGAATTTTTACCAGAGAACCCAGAGCCAGGGCACCTTCCAGTCCCAAGATTTTTAGGCAGCAACGGACCGAACTCTCTCCCCGGTCCAGCTCATCACTCCTTCCCACGGGTTTTTGTCCCTCAAACTTTAAAAAATGCTGAGTTTGTTTTTGTTAAGCATGAAGCTTTAAAACCAACTTTGCGCCCAGCATTCGATGGGCCATTCAGAGTGCTGGAACATGGTGATAAACACTTTGTGCTTGATTTTGGGGATAGAAAAGAAACAGTCAGCATTGACAGACTTAAACCTGCCTTCTTGTTGAAAGACGAGCCTGCACAGTTGGCGAGAGCACCTCGGCGAGGTAGACCCCCCAAGAGAAAAGACTCAGCCCCCAGGCAGGGAACAAATAACCTCTCTACTTCCCACACTGCAGATTCCTCTCAAGAAGGTCCCAGCAGGACGCCTAAACCAACCTACAGCAGTTTTGGGAGAAGATTAAAACCCAGACAGCACAGGGACTGATACAAACCACTCCACAATTATTCACTAATTGTGCTGCAACAGTTTAGGACTGACTTATGATTTTACTATGCTGTTATGTTTACCACTGAACTCTCTTAGGAGCATGGCTGCTGGAAAGTTTCTTCCGTGGCAACAGATGTAACACCTAGTATGTCATAATAACTATCTTAGACTGTGAAACTTCCTGTTGTCCTTTCTTAGTTGTTTGGGGGGCCTGTGGTCTATATTAACCATATATTCCATAACTACATATGTTGAAGCATGTGGAAATGTTTGGTAATTACATATGTAAAGAACTTCACACCTCTGAAAGGACAAAGGACTCTCACCCGCCGAGCGAAGAACAAAGACGTTCCCGGACGTGGCGGAGGAGACGGGAGGAGCCACCCTCACCCCCCAAGGCGAGGAGAGGAAATACCAAGACAATGGGGGGATTAAGATAATGAGGGATGTCAGCCTTTGTTATGCATGTCTTTTGTTGTGTGCATGTATATAATCAGTGAGTTGGAGAGATTCTGTCTCTTTTCCCTTCTGCCACTCTCTGCACCAGATGAGACTTGTTAGGAGAGCTGAATATTAAAGCTTTGCTTATAAACCAAATCGCCTCTTCATTTCCAAGTTCTTCTACAAAATTAGTTTTAATTTTCTCTTTTTATTAGACACCATGAATTCTAATGCAGCTAAATGGACATTTTAGATTCAGACTGTGAGAAATGACATACAGTAAGTGGAGGAAGAGAATTTCACTCACCATTCAGGCCATAAAGCAAACTATAATGGGGGGGGGGGGGCTTCTGTGCAATTTATGAACATTCATTTGTGCCGAAAAGTGAGGTAATGTACAGTGAGCGGCAGAACTGTTTATTTTTTGTTCATGTAGAAGTCGTTGCCAGTGCTGGAAGGCCTATTGAATTTTCTTACTTCCATTGTATAGTTTGTTTGAAATTATTGGTTTTCCAGTATGCTTCATCCATGCCAGGTTTCAGTTGGCATCAGAGCAGCAAAGCCTTGAATAAATGCTGTTGTAATCACTGCATTGAAGCTTGTATCTGTTTCTTGTTCAGACTGCAGTGATTGCGTACAGGCACTCCACCAGGCATCTGCACTGCCTTTAGTCTTCTCACTTCTTTTGGCTTATTGAGGTGAATAGTAGTTTGGGAATGTGTAAAGTTATTTATAACTTCACCTTGGGGAAGAGGAATATTATGGTTGAGGTTTTGTGACTGCTAAAGCACTCCTATTGTTACCACAGCATTTCCTGTCTGGCAAGTTGCCATATTTGGTTTTTAAAAAATAAAACTTCATAGGGGAGATTGCTGTCTTCCAGCTAAAACCCACCTAAAATAAATTTTGTAATGGAGCGTAGATTTTGTTTTCCAACAGTGTCTGTGTGTAATTTAAAAAAAAAAAAAAAAAATATCCTGATGACTCCAGCTGTCCTGAAAACTACCAGAAAGCTGTAGTCATGTGCTTTTTGAATTTCTGTTCCTTATTATCACAAAACTGTGTTTTACAGGTGTGTAGCTGACATCACAATTAAGGCCAGATTCAGAGATGGGTCTTTTCCCAGAAGCTTAAAAGCATGACTGAAGGCCCCCCCCCGCCCCCAGCCTTCCTTGATACATGCAGTTTTTAAGATAAGATAAGATAAGATAAGCCTTTATTAGTCCCACAACGGGGAAATTCCAGGATTGCAACAGCACAGGGATAGCAACACTCAGAGCAACAATCAGAAGGCAAGAAAAAAAACAAGCAAGCAAGAGCAGCTAATAAACATATGTACGTATTACTATAAAATATATATATATACACACACACACAGACACACAGTGCAGAGCATTGTAGCTGGATGGAATAAATATATGAATATATGAACACACAGTGCAGAGCATTGTAGCTAGATGGAATAAATATGTAAATATATAAACACCCACAGTACGGAGCATTGCAGCTAGGTGGAATAAATATGCAAGTATATAAACACACACAGTGCGGAGCAATGTAGCTAGATGGAATAATATGTAGATATATAAATATATAAACACCCACAGTACGGAGCATTGTAGCTAGATGGAATAAATATGCAAATATATAAACACACACAGTGCAGAGCATTGTTGCTAGATGGAATGAAACAGCATAACCGTCTACTTAGTTATCCTACATGGTATGATTATGTGCCCATACATATTCTCACCCTCCATAGCGACCGGTATGTTCCTAGTTGTATGCCGGAGAGGACCATTGTGTAAGTCTATTGCATCTTTTGCATTCAAAAAACTATTAGTTTGTTACGTCTTTTTGCTATCTCTGCGAGCAGCCCTGCTTAGGTTGTACAGTCTGACAGCCGTTGGTAGGAAGGACCTACGAAACCTCTCGGTTGTGCACCTGGGATGATGTAGTCTGCTGCTAAATGAGCTCCTCAGTGCATTCAGTATGTCCTGCATAGGGTGGAACTCGGACTCCAGCAGAGATGACAGTTTAGCCACCGTCCTTCTCTCTCCTATCTCCTCCATCGGATCAAGGCGCTGCCCCAGGACAGAGCTAGCTTTCTTAATCAGTTTGTTCAGTCTCTTCCTATCGGCTGCAGTAATGCCACTGCCCCAGCAGACCACTCCAAAAGTGATGGCTGATGCCACCACCGTGTCATAGAATGACTTCAGCAGCGCCCCTTGTACACCAAAAGACCTGAGTCTCCTCAGCAGGAACAGCCTGCGCTGTCCCTTCTTGTAGAGTGCATCAGTATTGTGTGACCAGTCTAGTTTATTGTTCAGATGAATACCCAGGTACTTATAGGATGTCACCATCTCGATGTCTGTTCCCTGTATATTTACTGGTACTGTGAGGGGCTGCCCATGCCTGCGGCAGTCCACCACCAGCTCCTTAGTTTTCCTCGCGTTGATCTGGAGGCAGTTCCGATGGCACCAGTCCACGAAGTCCTGGATAAGCCCTCTGTACTCAGCTTCATCTCCATTGGAGATGAGGCCAACGATCGCAGAGTCATCAGAGAACTTCTGTAGATGGCAGTGTGTTGTGTTGTGTGAGAAGTCCGCAGTATAAAGAGTGAACAGGAAGGGAGCCAGCACCGTTCCCTGGGGGGGCCCCCGTGCTACTGATGATCGTGTCGGACACACAGTCCCGGGTTCTCACAAACTGAGGCCGGTTCGTGAGGTAGTCCAGGATCCATGATGACAGGTGCTGGTCCACCCCTGCGCGCAGCAGCTTGTCCTTCAGGATCATCGGTTGGATGGTGTTGAAAGCACTGGAGAAGTCAAAGAACATGATCCTCACCATATTCCCGGGCTTCTCCAGGTGGGACAGAGAACGGTGAAGGAGGAAGATCACCGCATCCTCCACCCCAATGCCATGCTGGTAGGCGAACTGGAGTGGATCCATCGCTGGTTCCACCAGGGGGCGGAGGTGAGCAAGGAGCAGTCTCTCCAGGGTCTTCATCAAGTGGGACGTCAAGGCCACCGGTCTGTAGCTGTTCAGGTCTTTGGGGTGGGAAGTTTTTGGTACAGGTACCACACAAGATGTTTTCCACAGCTGTGGTACCCTCCCCAGTTTCAGGCTCATGTTGAAGATATACGTCACAATCCCACACAGCTGGTCTGCACAGGACTTGAGGAGCTTTGCGCTGATGCCGTCCGGTCCCGGCGCCTTCCTCGCCTTGATCTTCCTCAGCTCCGTCCTCACCTGGGTCCTGGTCAGGGTCAGGATGGGGGGCTGTGTGTTGGGAGTGGGGGGGTGTTGGTAGAGTGGGGAGTGGGCAGCAGGACTTGATTTCTTTAGAGGCAGCAGTGGTTGTTGTGCAGTCAGGGGGGAGGGCGGTTGGTCAAATCTATTGAAAAACAGATTCAGGTTGTTCGCCCACTCCCTGCCCCCTGTGGCCTGGGGGGAGGTATTCTGGAGCCCCGAGATGGTTTTGAGGTTTCTCCAGACCCCGCTGATGTCGCTCTGTTGCAGCTTGTCCTCCATCTTCTTCCTGAAGCTGTCCTTGCCTTCTCTGATCTTTCTCCTCAGCTCCCTCTGTACGGACTTCAGCATCTCCCTGTTCCCCGACCTGAAGATCCTCTTCTTCTCTCTCAGAAGTGTTTTTATCTCAGGGTTGATCCAGGGTTTGTTGTTTGAGTGACGCCGTATGGTCTTGGTGGGAACGGATTTGTCCACACAGAAGCTGAGGTAGCCCGTGAAGGTGTGAATGAGGCCATCGATGTCCTCACCATGTGGATCGCAGAGCTGCTTCCAGGCGGTGGCTTCAAAACAGCCCTTTAGGGTGTCCATTGTCTCCTCAGACCATAACTCCACAGTGTGCATGGCCGGAGGTTGTCTGTGCACTAGGGGTTTGTACACCGGCCGGAGATGAACCAAGTTGTGATCCGATCTCCCGAGTGGGGGTAGTTGTGATGAGGTGTACGCCTCCTTAGTGTTTGCGTAGAATAAATCCAGTGTTTTATTGTCTCTAGTGTGGCATGTGACATACTGGGTGAACGTGGGTAGAATGGGAGACAGTGAAACATGGTTGAAATCGCCTGAGATGAGGAGAAGAGCATCTGGGTGTTCTGTCTGCAGCCTGCTGGTTACTGAATGGATGACGTCACGTGCTGTCCCAGCGTTCGCCGTCGGATTTGCATAAACAACAATGCAGATCACGTGTGAGTGTTCTCTCGGGAGATATGTAGGCCTCATGCTAACAGCTAGCAACTCAATGTCTTTGCTGCAGTGTCGTTGTTTAACAGTGATATGTCCCGGTCTGCACCAGTTGTTGTTAACATACATGATCACTCCACCGCCCCTAGCCTTGCCACTGTCTGATGTTCGGTCAGCTCGTATCATGTGAAAACCCTCCAGCTCAATGTTAGCATCTGCTGCTAGTTCAGTTAGCCACGTCTCAGTAAACAAAAGGAGAGAGCACTCCCGGTATGTGCTATCATAACGGGAGATAGCCGCTAGCTCATCTAACTTTCCCAGTATCGACCGTACATTTCCCATGACAACAGATGGAAGGGAGGGTCTGTACCTTATATTTTTGAGGATATTTTTAACCATCCAGCTTGTTTCAAGCAATAAAAATCTGGATTAATTAAGTGGCAGCCTTAAACTTATTCAGAGGTGTTGGCAGAGTAAGTGAATGGGCAGTAGTCAGGGATTAGCTTACAAACGGCATGGGTCATGACAGTAAATGCCTTATTTTTTAGTTTCTGTTCTGTGGTGGATTTGGAAATGGGGGCTTTGGGGCTCTCTATTTTTACCTCATCAGATTCTTGGGGCATAGACACACGACAGGCGACATTGCCACTCTTCTGTTCATTTTCAATTGAAGGACCAGGATGAGGTGATGATTGAGTCTACTTGCGGAGCAGCACGCAGTACTCGTTTTTGTAAAATTTTGCATTCATGCACGTCAAAGTGCACACACGGGTTTGTTACACTCTCTACCTTTCATCACTTTCACTTGGAGATGCTCAATCAGTGTCAGTTTCATATAAGAACAAATGAGCAAATGGTATGTTTCCACTTTTTTGTGAAGTTAACCAGGAGAATTTAATCTTTGTGGTCTGATTTTCCCAAACTTTGTGACATCTATAGAAAAAGAATGGAGATATAAATTAAAAAAACCCCAGTAACATAAGAACATGTTGGTGCCAGAGGCATATTTTTGCTTGGTTATTTATGCATTTGTTAACAGTTGGCTCACAATAACCAACATTTTAAAACAGAATGCAACTGGCATCCATTCATACGTATCACATGATCAGCTTCTCATCTGCTTTTGCTTGCGGCTTCCATGGTAACAATCATTCACCCAGCAAAGCAAGGTCTGCAGTTTGCTCTGGATCTGTGTGCGCTGCTTGCTGTATGTCAGACCCAAATATTGAGACATAAATTTTCTTGCTGTTGTTCACCGTTTAACATGTGGTCCCTCCATTTGACGGTTAGCTTTTCACTAGATGATCCATTTTTGATTCCATCTTGCAGCTACTCTCAGCTGAGTCCTCTATATGTGGCCCCTGCCCCCCCCTTTGATAAAGCACTTGTCAGCCAATGAAAGGAGGACTGGGGAGTGAGAGTGAGCTAATATATATCAGCTGTGTATTTTTCACATGGGAGCAACACTTGAGTCCCTCTTTTATGCAACAGTTTACAGCATTTATGGCATAGACATTTTGGTAATTTGAGTCACAACGGTTATTATTTTAAATGATTCAGAATCAGAACAATTGGTTGATCACAAGTAGTTTATAATGCCTCAAAAACACAACCAAGTAAGTGATGCCTCAACAATTGTTTCGGGTAGTATCTCACTGGGCTGAGACAGCTCACAACTAGTTGGACATTAAAAAAAAAAAAAAAAGTGAGACAAATTTGAGAATTTGTGACAATTTTCACTTGGAATCACACTGTCTCATGAACGTTGCAATAATGTTGCATACATGTCATGCATGTGTTGCAGGACATTCTCACAACATGTGCGAGACAAAATGTAGTTTGTTTTTTTTTTTTGCACTCACGACAGTCCCGCAATGGCTGCCCAACACCCAGAGAACAGATATCCATATCAACTGTGCAATTGCTACCTTATAAATACATGGTGTCTCTCCATTCCCGTGATCATTTTCTCATCTGATGTCACACTAATATATTCAATTACACATGCCTGGGAACCACAACAAGCAAGAGAATAATGATGTTTTCACTGCTTGCCCACTGCAACTTCTCTTCCACCAGAGTATTGCACAGGAGCGCACATGAAAAATGACTTTAACACAATACAAACGCATACAGTGGAGATCAAAATTAGTGAACAGTGTATTAATACTTGATTAATTCTGAAATATTGTTATTCTTCATTGCTCAGAATTTGACAATATCAGCTGTGGCTATACCACTACTGTACTAGCATGTTTTTTTTGTTTTTTTTTTTTTTTGTTTTTTTTAGATAACTAATGCACTTCAATGCAAACATTTATTTTGTTAAAAAAAAAAAAAAACAGTGATCAAAACTAGAGAACAGTAACCACTGGGTCAAAAGAGAAGATTTAAAGATTTTTTTTTAAGGGCTATAGGATTCAAAAGTTAATAGGTAGTGTAGAGGCCCTTGCTTTGAATGAATTCAGCACATCTGCCCCCACAGGACATCACTAGTTTCTCACACTGTACCTGGTTTGGGTGACAGGATTATTTGAAGACTCTCAAAGGGAAATCGGTTCAACACTGCAGCTGGAATTCCTTGTCAGTTCACTGCTGGACAGGGCAATGATCTGTCTCAGCACACAGTGTCTTGCCGTTTAAGACAATTTGGACTCAAAGCTCACTCTGCAGTGACCAAACCTCTTATCAGCAGAAATGATAAAAAGGCTAGACTGGCCTTTGCTGAGGAGCATGTTGTGTGGACAGAGGGGAACTGGTCCAGAGTGCACTTCAGTGATGAGTCTTCTTCGTCTTTGTCTTCTTCTTCTTCTTCTTCTTTCGGCTGCTTCCTTTAGGGGTCACCACAGCAGATCATCTGCCTCTATCTTACCCTATCCCTTGCATTGTTTTCTGAAACACCAACCCTGTCCATGTCCTCCTTCACTACATTCATGAATCTTCTCTGTGGTCTTCCTCTTCTCCTTCTGCCTGGCAGCTCCATCTTCAACATCCTTTGCCCAATATATCCACTATCCCTCCTCTGCACGTGTCTAGATCATCTCAGCCTAGCCTCTTTTACTTTGTTTCCAAACTGCTCAACTGGAGTTGTCCCTCTGATATACTCATTTGTTTTTCCACAATATTTTTTTTATTGAACGTTTTTACAAACAAAACACAAACAATCAAACACTAACACTAAAATAATTTTAAAAAAAATACTAAAAACACCAACAACCACTAACTAAGGCAGGTCTTCAACAGTGCTCCTCTATTTAGTCTAGGCAATCCATTACGTAAGTATACATACTATACATTCACCAATTTGGAATTTACAAGGTCCACACACATCATTCACCTTCTTCTTCAAAAGTTATGTTTAAATTCTTTACATAATCAATGAAAGGTCTCCATATATTCTCAAACACAATTTCTTTTGATTTCAGTATGTATGTTATTCTTTCTAATGGAAGGTTTGTTAACATCTGTCTTAACCACTGAATCACATCTGGTCTATAAGTCTTTTTCCACAATAGTGCAATACATTTTTTGGCGTTAAGCAAACTGAGGTCTATGAATGCTCTTTCACTCTTGTTAAAGTTATGCTTTTCTGGATAAAGACCCAACAAAAACAGTTTAGGATTCAATATGATTTGTTTTGAAATTATTTTTTCAATTGTTACCCTCACCTCTTCCCAAAACATTCTAATTTTTCTACATTCCCATAAACAATGAAATAGGGTTCCTTTACTTTCCATACATTTTGTGCACGTATCTGGTATGTTTTTGTTATATCTATTTAACTCCACCGGTGTAACATACATCCGCATTAACCATTTAAAATGTATCAATTTAAGACGTACATTTATTGATTTGGTTTGAGCTTCTGTACAAGCCAATTCCCATTGTTCCTCTGAAATTTCAGTTTGCAGATCTTCTTTCCAATAATTCAGTCTTTTCTGTGAGTTTTCACTTGAGGATAATGTCAATGAGTTATAAAACTCTGAAATAATACCCTTTCTCTTACTATCTTTCGTCAAGATTTTTTCCAAGGATGAATAAGTAGGTCGGATGAGAGCATTATTTTGATTTGATCGAATAAAGTTCCTAAGCTGAAGATATTTAAAAAAATGTGTTCTATTAAGATTAAATTTGATCCTCAGTTCTTCAAAAGACATTATGTTATCTGAACCTGACAAATATAAGTCTCAAAACTTTTGAATCCCTTTTAAATTCCATACTTTAAATACAGCATCTGCTCTCCCTGGTTTAAAATATTGATTACCCCATATTTTATAAATTGTGACAATAAGTGTGGATCTTTTAGATATTTTTTGGTTTCACACCATATTTTGATCATATGCTTTACAAATGGGCTTTTAAATTGCTTCTGTAATTTTTTTGCCGAGTCTGAGTATATGAATATGGGAAGAGGTAAAGGTAAATTGTATGATTCCATTTCAGTCCAGTGAGGGAGATCATTTGATGAAAAATAATATGTCATAGACCTCAGTTGTGCTGACCAGTAATACAACATAAAGTTTGGACATTTCAGACCTCCACGATCAAATGGTAAATATAGTAAGGACAGACATAATCTAGCTCTCCTATTGTTCCATATAAATTCCACTAACTTTTTTTTAATTCTTAAGAATAGATCTGAAGGTGGTGGTAAAGGAATGTATTGAAATAAATAAAGCATTTTGGGTAAGATATTACTTTTAAGTATATTAATTCTCCCAATCATCGACATTGGTAGTGACATCCATCTCTGAAGTAACTCATTAATGTCTATAATTAAGGCTTCATAGTTGGCACTGGCGACTAATTCTAGCTTAGGCAAAATTTGAATTCCTAAATATTTAAACTGATTTACAACTTTGAAATTGATTTACCTCAGGACCTGGGTGATTTCTCTGGGTCTCATTTAGCATTAATATTGAAGATTTAGTTTTATTTATTTTATATCCTGATATTTCCCCAAAATTCTTTATTAAATTCAACAAAGTCGGAATTGATTTTTTAAGATTCGACATGAACACAATTATGTCATCAGCATACAGGGAGATTTTATGTTCTGTTGGTCCTATTTTAATTCCATATATTTGTGGATGTAAACGTACTGCCATCGCTAAAGGTTCAATTGCCATAGTAAACAGTAAAGGTGAAAGTGGACAGCCTTGTCGACATCCTCTATTGATTTTTTATTGATTTTGAAATATTGCTGTTTGTTAGGATTTCTGCTGTAGCATTATTGTATATTATCTGAACCCATTTTATGAAATTATTTCCAATTCCAAACCTTTGTAAGACTTCAAAAAGAAAGGGCCATTCGACCCTATCAAAGGCCTTTTCGGCATCCAATGATAGGAGAGCTGTATCCGGTGCTTCTTTATTAGAATAGATAATATTAAATAGTCTTCTTACATTATGGAAGCCTTGTCTTCCCTTTATAAAGCCATTCTGATCTCGAGTAATAATATTTGGTAATATTTCTTGTAGCCGTCTTGCTAAAATTTTACAGATTATCTTAAGGTCAGCATTTAATAGGCTTATTGGTCTCATATTTTCACATTTATTAGAGGGTTTACCTGGTTTTGGCAACAGTATAATTAAGGTATTATTCATGTATAATGGTAAATTACTATTTTGAAATGCTTCTAAAACCATTTCCAAAAAAGGTTTTATTAATTTATTCTTAAATTTTTTATAGAGGTCAACTGGAAGACCATCTGGTCCTGCACTTTTTCCTGAGGCTAAAACCTACCTTTTTGATCTAGCCTACAATTAGGGAGGGATCATGTGTTTCTGAACCCTCCCTTAGTTATGCTGCTAATAGGTTTAGTCAGCCGGGGGACCTCCAGTAATGCACTGGGCCTCACTCCTTTCCTCACTCTCTATGAAATATTTTTTTTTTGCTGGTCATTAACGTTTGTTTGTTCTCTCCCATAGATTGAGTCCCCATCGTGCTGTTTGCTCTCTACATGTCTGTTCTTTTCTTCTTCTCTATCCCCTCACCCCCCAGCCAGTCGCAGCAGATGACTGCCCCTCCCTGAGCCTGGTTCTGCTGGAGGTTTCTTCCTGTTAAAAGGGAGTTTTTCCTCTCCACCATCGCCAAGTGCTTGCTCACAGGGGATCGCCTGATTGTTGGGGTCTTTCTGCAACTGTGGGGGTCCCCCCTACAGTTGATAGTGCTATGAGATGACTGTTGTTGTGAAATGGTGCTATATAAATAAAGTTGAATTGAATTGAATTGAATTGATTTCATATCATCAATGGCTAGCCCAACTTCTTCTTGACTAATTTTAGACTCCAGTATCTCCCTGTTTTCATTTGGAGTACAAGGTATAGATAATTCGTCCAAAAACCCATTTAGTTTTGTTAAGTCAGTTTCATTTTTTGTGTCATATAGTTTTTCATAATAATCTCTAAAGGCACTGTTAATTTCTAAAGGATCTACAACTGGCTGTCCGTTACTTATAATACTGGTAATTGGTGTTTTAAATTCTAATTGTTTAATCTGCCATGCCAATAATTTTCCTGATTTTTCACCTTGTTCATAAAAAGATTGCTTCAATCTTAGAAGACTCGAGGCAGCTCTATTCGCTGATTTTTTTGTCATATTCAGCTCTCAGAATCAGTAATTCGTTCTCTAACTTTGGGTCACTTCCTGCATACACTTTTTCTTGGAGAATTTTTATTTTATGTTCCAATTGGACTCTCTCCTCTCGAGTCTTCTTAGATTTTGAACCTGTATAACTAATAATATGCCCCCTGATAAAAGCTTTGAAAGCCTCCCACTTTATACATGCTGATGTTTGTGTAGTATTGATATCAAAGAACTCATCTGTCTGTTTTTCTATGTACTTAACAAATTCCTCGTCCTGAAGCCATTTATGCTGAAATTGCCACCTACCTGGTTCCTTTGTCAATTTCTTATCTACATACAGTATATTAGACAGCAGGGTGCATGATCAGAGATCACAATGTTATCATAGAAACAGTTTTGAATCTTGGACCTTAATTCTGTGGAGATCAAAAAATAGTCAATACGTGAGAATGTCTTGTAGGTATTAGAATAACAAGAGTAGGCTTTAACTTGCGGTTTCATTTCTCTCCGTATGTCTAGCAATCTCAATTCTTTCATAAAATGATTAATGATCATCCTGCATCCATTGTGCGTACAGTCCAGTCCTGTTGATCTATCTATACCGGGATTCAATGTACAATTAAAATCCCCTGCTATTATATGCTGCCCTGTAAGTGATGATAAAATAAGAAATAAATTAGCAAAGAAGTTTTGATCATCTATATTGGGACCGTATACGTTCACCAGATTTATATTTTCTAATAACAAAGATCCTTGAATGATTAGGTATCTTCCTAATTTGTCTCCAATTACATTTTTCACTTGAAATGGGACTGTTTTGTGTATGAGAGTCATAACTCCCCTGGCTCGAGATGAAAAGGATGAGGTGAATACACTTCCCTGCCATCTTTTTTTAATTCTTTTTACATCCTCCTCTATTAGATGAGTTTCTTGTAAAAACACAATTTTTGAACCTGTCTTTTATTTTATTCATAACTTGTTTAAGTTTTTTTAAATTTTGTAGACCTCTGCAATTCCATAAAGTTAAATTTAGATTAACGCTTTGGTCTATGATCAATAAGGAGTTTGGGATTACCTCGCAATGTAAACATGCTCACACAGAGAAGCAAAAACATGAGTGGTTGAACATTCATCCTACAAACTACACACAAACAAATTTCCCCTTCCCACATTTGTGGTAATCCCCCCAAAATAAAAAAAAAAAATTTGGTCTCCCGCTATAGCCATTGACTGCTCCTCACTCACAAGGATCAGGCAAAACCACTCTTTCTTTCTCCTCTCAATCACCCTGACTCTACTGCTTTTAATGACATAACATTAACTCTCTTCTGTAGTTTTCCAACTTAACTGCAAAATTTTATAGCAACTTTGTACATCATAGTTTGTTTGTTTTTTTTTTTAATTCAATACAGTCTGTATTTTGTGAACTTGCTATTTGCTTCAGATCAGTCAGATGCCTGTGCAAATGCTTAAATATTCTACCTTATATCTTATTCATGCTTCATGCTTAGCTCCCACCAGTCTCTTCTTGGATCTTCTTGATGAGCTCCTGCGCCTCTTCTGGGGTCTTGAAGGTGTGGGTTCTCCCTTTATACGTGACCAGCAGTCTTGCAGGATAAATCACTCCATGACGAATCCCAAGGTTGCGCAGCTCTTTACGGGCGGGGTCGAACTGTTTCCTTAATTGTTGGATTCCTGTGGCCAAATCTGGGTAGAACTGCACCTGCTGATCCTGGTATTTAATTTCTCCTTTGGCCCGCGCCGCGTTGGAGATCGTCATCCTGTCTCTGTAGTTGAGGAACTTCATAATTAGCGTCCTCGGTGCTGCCTTATTATCTCTCAGTGGGCCAATTCGGTGGGCGCTTTCCAGAACGACTGATGACTGCAGCTCCGCGTTGTTCAGCGCTTCTGGGATGCACTTTTCCAAAAAGGAACATGAGTCCCGCCCCTCCGTACCCTCAAGAAGACCCACCAGCCTCAGGTTGTTCCGTCTCGACCGGGATTCTAAATCCAGGACATTATCTTCCAGACGTTTATTGTTTAATTCCAATGTGCGCACCTTTAATTGTAGGCTGGTGACGTCATTCTCATCGCTGGAAATTCGGAGCTCCACCTGCGTTACACGTTCCATACAATCGCTTAATTCCTTTCTCAAGCCCTCTATCGCTGCTATAATCCCATCAAACTTAGTAGAGAAATCTGCTCTCATTGAGCCAATGGCAGCAAGCACCGCACCTGTGCCGTCGTCAGCAGTCACCGCTCCTCCGCTAGCTTGCTCTGCCATATCTGGGGGTTTTTCTGCTGCGTCACGGATGTGAAAGTCCGTTAATTTGGACTGTTTCGGCGGTTCACTTTTCCTCCACCTGATTTCCCAGCCTTAGGCTTTACCGGCATATCCTCGCCCAAACGCTGGGATAGTTTTGTTCCAATTGAGAGAGTTATTTGTCGATTTTTTTTATTTTTAGGAGCAGAGTAGAGGGAAGCACGTCCTCCTACGTGGCGGCCATGACCAGAAGTCTCGATATACTCATTTCTAATCCTATCCCTCCTAGTCACTCATAAATGAAAATCTTATTATCTTCAACTCTGCCAGCTCCATCTCCTGTCTTTTTGTCAGCATCACCGTCTCCAAACCATACATCATAGCAGGTCTTACTACCATCTTGCAAATCTTCCCTTTCACTCTTGCTGCTACCCTTCTGTCACAAGTCATCCCTGACACTCATCTCCACCTACTCCACCATGTCTGCACTCCCTTCTTCATCTCTCTTGTGCATTTTCCATTGCTTTGGATGGTTGGCCCCTGGTATTTAAACTCATCTACTTTCACTACCGCTACTCCTTCCATCTTCACCATTGCACCTGCCTCCCTCTCATTCACACTCATGTATTCTGTCTTGCTTCTACTGACTTTCAGTCCTCTTCTCTTCAGAGCATACCTCCACCTCTCCAGGTTCTCTTCCACCTGCTCCCTATTGTCACTACAGATCACAATGTCATCTGCAAACATCATGGTCCGCGGAATCTCCTGCTGGACCTCGTCTGTCAGCCTGTCCATCACCATGGCAAACAAGGAGGGGCTCAGAGCCAATCCCTGATGTAATCCCACCCCCACCTTGAATCCATCTGTCACTCTTACAGCACACCTCACCACCGTCTCGTTGTCCTCATACATGTCCTGCACCACCCTCACATACTTTTCTGCCACTCCTGACTTCCTCATACAGTACCACACTTCCTCTCTTGGCACTCTATCATATCCTTTCTGTATTATTTATTATAGCGTTCTCTCTAATGGTTGGTTAGATGTGACTTTCGGTTTGTCTTCTTGTATTGTCTATTGTGTTTGCACAACTTGGTGCATCGATGTACAAGTTGCTTTTTAAATTAATATGTCCCTTGATGGATAAATAAAATTGTTTGAATTGAACTGACCTTCTCTATACTTCTCCATCAACACTCTTAAAGCAAACATTGCATCTGTAGTACTCATTCTAGGCATGAAACTGTACTGCTGCTCACTGATTGTCACCTTTCCTCTTAACCTGGCTTCAACAACTCTTTTCCATATCTTCTTAGTGTGGCTGATCCAACTTTATGCCTCTCTAGTTACTACAGCCCTGAGCATCACCTTTGTTCTTGAAAACTGGTAGCAAACCACTTCTTCTCCACTCCTCAGGCATCCTCTCACTCTCCAAGATGGTGTTAACCTCTTAACGTTCCTGATACTGGGGGCGGGCGGGTTTAAATGTCCCAATTAAAATTTTCAGCTGTGGCACAGTGAATTGTGTTAAACATGATTACGGGAGACAGTCATGCTTTACATCGTTTGAAAGCTTAGAATTTTGTCTAGTTAGTTGTTAAAACAGATTTCAGAAAAAATGATAACACTGGATTTAAATACAATTTTTAACCAGCTAGCATTAGCACGGGCTCGAACAAGTGACTCATCAAAGTAGCCTCCTTGATGTCCCTGAATGAGTGATCTTCAACAAATACAATCCATTTGTATTGCAAATGGTCCAACATATCCATTTGAGTAAGATTTATTGTCCATCTTGATGACGACGGGGAAAACTGCCCATAAAATAGGAGCGTTTGTTTGAAAATCGGCCGAAAATGGTTAGCTTTTTATGCTAAAAACGCATCACTTCTTGGAGGTTGAACCGGAAACAGAAACTACGTAGACGGGGGCATGTGCTCAGGAGTGATTGACAGCTCATTTGACCCAATAGAGCCTCCATTTTGTGATTGAAAGCTGTGGAAACCCAATGAGCGATAAAGGTCCACGAAGGTCCTGCCTCATGGCTAACTGGAACACAATGGGCCAATTGTATCAGAGTAAGCAAATGATGGACGTGTGGCTTAGCCAGTTAATTTCTGAATTCTGGGATACCTTACAATGGGCAATCAGCCCCCTTCTCCCCGCTAAAGTCTGTGCGTAATGCATGCACGCAAAGCTAGCATAAACCAGTCTATGAATCCAAGGCAGAAGCGTTGTAACTTCACTGAGCTTTTTGAAAAATGGCTAAAATTAACACTGAACATCGAAGAAATTATTGATTACTTGGCTCGATTGTTAGCTGAAGAATCACACGGTGGACCATGATTCCATTTGGCACAGTTTGAAGATGCATGAAGATACTTGAGAAAAAAGGTGTGTAATATATTCATTTCTTGTCCTATTGTTACAAATTTTTACCTGAACTTCATAACACTTGGTTCTACATTCCTAATGTGTTTTCCAGCCAGTATATACTGTAACAGCTGTATGTTATTTTCAGGTATTTGTATCTAAAAAAAACACCTACGCAAACTTTATTTTCTTCAAGTGTAGTATGTTTAGATCAGTGTTATTCAGTGGCTGAAGCACTTAGAGAGATTCTGGCTGTTTTGCTAAAAAATTTAGTGTTTGCTTTTGAAAGAGACTAACCCCATGAAGATAGTATAAGGAGCTGAAGAGCAGCTCTGAATTTAGTTTGGGTATGTTTTTTCAGGCACTTCAAATGGAAATGGACTGGAAGCATAATTAAACAATCTGGTTAAAAAGGCCATTGCCATCTCTCCTAAACATCTCCATGCCTCCATAAATATATCATCTGGACCAACCGCCTTTCCATTCTTCATCCTCTTTAAAGCTGCCCTCACTTCCACCTTACTAATCCTCAGGACCTCCTTGTTCACCATCATTCCTTCATCCATCCTCCTCTCTCTCATCTTCTTTATTCATCAGCTCTTTAAAGTACTCCCTCCACCTTCTCAACACACTCTTGTCATTTGTTAGTACATTACCATTTCTGTCCTTAATCAACCTAACCTGCTGTACATCCTTTTCAGCTCAATTTCTCTGTCTAGCCAATCAATAAGTCCTTTTCTCTTTCCTTAGTGTCCAGCCTCTCATACAACTCACTATATGCCTTTTTCTTTGCCTTTGCCACCTCCCGCTTTGCCATGTGCCTAGATTCCAAATACTCCTGTCTACTTTCTTCATCTCCCTGACTATCCCACTTTTTCTTTGCTAACCTCTTCCTTTGAATACTTTCCTGTACCTTCTCATTCTACCACCAAGTCTCCTTGTCTTCCTTCCTCTGTCCACTGGATACATCACATACCTTTCTACTTGTTTCCCCTCAATACTTTTGCTATTCTTTCCCAATCATCTGGTAATTCTTCTCTACCACCCAGAGCCTGTATCAACTCCTTCCTGAACTCTGTGGGACCTTCTTCCTTTTGTAACTTCCCCCACTTAATCTTTGCCTCTGCTTTCACTGTTTTCCTCTTCTTGCTTTGCAAAGTCATCCTTCAGAAGATGGAGCTGCCAGAAAAAGATGACATCCGTCATCCTTCAGTCACCCTACCATCCGATGCTGTCTAGCTGCATTATCCCACCATCTTGCAGTTTCCCATCTCTTTCAGATTTCTCCTTCTGCATAAGATGTAGTCCACCTGTGTGCACCTTCCTCCACTCTTGTAAGTCACCCTATGTTCCTCTCTCTTCTTGAAGTATGTGTTCACCACAGCCATTTCCGTCCTTTTGGCAAAATCCACAACCATCTGTCCTTCCACATTTCTCTCCTTAAGACCATACCTACCCAGGACCTCCTCATCACCTCTGTTCCCTTCACCTACATGTCCATTAAAGTCCGCTCCAATCACCACTCCTGGAAACACTCTCTACCACTTCATCCAGCTTACTCCAGAATTCCTCTTTCTCTTCTACCTGACATCCAATTTGTGGGGCATACACACTTACAACATTCAGCATCACATGTTTGACTTCTAGCTTCAAATTCATGATTCTTTCTGACTCCTTCTTTACCTCCTGAACACTCTTCACATACTCTTCCTTCAAGATTACTCCTGCTCCATTTCTCTTCCTATCTACACCATGGTAGAGCAGTTTAAATCCACCTCCAGTGCTCCTAGCCTTGCTTATATTCCATCTGGTTTCTTGAACACACAGTATATCTACCTTTCTTCTCTCCATCATATCAGCCAACTCTCTGCCTTTACCAGTTAGTCCCTACATTTAACGTCCTTACTCTTGCCTCCACACTTCTACCTTTCCTTTTCTCTCTCTCCCTCCTAACACACCTCCCCTTCTTCTCCTCGATATTTGACCAACAGTAGCCCAATTTCCACCGACACCCTGTTGGTTAACAGCACCAGTGGTGGTCATTGTTAACCTGGGCCTCGACCGATCCGGTATGGAAGTCTCATTTGTGATGATCTGCATATTTGATTTGGCAAAGGTTTTACATCGGATGCCCTTCCTGGCACAACCCTCCCCATTTACCCAGGCTTGGGACCGGCACTAGGAGTACGCTGGCTTGTGCACCCCCCTGTGGCTGAGTTCTGATGACAGTAAGCTCAATTTATTTGGGTCTGATGGAAAACAATATGTTAGGCGTCAAACTGGGGAAAGACTGGACCCAATGTGTCTAAAGAAGTCAGTTAAATTTGAAGGAGGAAGTGTCATGGATAGTTTAGGTGATGTTTTCTGCAGCAGGAGTTGGGCCTCTTGTACAGCTACATGGCAGGGCGAATGCAAATGTTTATGTGAACCTCCTTCTGCAAAATGCAATTCCTTCACTGCAGTTGTCCCCCAATCAGCCCACAATTTTTATGCAAGAGAATACCCCCCTGTCACACTGCAAAACAGGTTAAACAGTTCCTTCAATATTGAAACATTGAAATGGCCAGCCCAGAGTCCAGATCTAAACCCCATAGAGAATCTCTGGAAAATCCTTGGTAACGAAGTAATGGCTAAGAAACCCACTACAGTTACTAAACTGTGGAAGAGACTGCAAGAAGAATAGACCAAGATCAAACCAGAGCAGTGTGAGAAACTAGTGATGTCCTGTGGGCGCAGATGTACAGAAGTCATTCAAAGCAAGGGCTTCTACACTTCCTATTAATTTTTGAATCCTATAGCCCTAAAAAAAACATTGTTTAAATCTTGTCTTCTGATACAGTGGTAACTGTTCTTGCTTTTTTACAAAATAAATGTTGTGCCTTGGCTATTTAAAAAAAACATGCTAGATATTCTGTGAAATTCTGAACAATGAAGAAAAACAATATTGCTCTCTAATTTTGAGCTCCACTGTATATACAGTAAACATGCCTGGCAATCACTAGAAGCAATAGCAAAACCATATATCACCGCTTGCCCACTCCAGCTCCAATACAAGAAAAAGACCAGGGGCCATATTACAACGACGGGATTGAATAATCAGTTGTCACTGATGCAGAATGCATTTACAATAATAATAATAATAATAATGCATCAGATTTATAAAGCGCTTTATCATCGGCACTCAAAGACGCTTTGCAAATAGATACATTATTCATTCACTCCAGACAGACAATGGTAGTGGCAAACTACTACTGTAGCCACAGCTGCCCTGGGGCAGGCTGACAGAAACGTGGCTGTCAGTCCACGCCAGCAGCCTCTCCGGCCACCACCGAACATTTATATCCAGTGTTATGGACACTGGAGGCAAGGTGGGTAAAGTGTCTTGCCCAGGGACACAACGGCAGGATATCTGGGGAGAGCAGGATTCGAACCTCCAACCATCCGGTTATTGGACGACCTGCTATACCTCCTGAGTCACTGCCATTTATGGGTGTTTCCAAGTTCATTTCTTATCACAATGGCGTAAAAACAAACTTTGCGCCGGCACATGATGCAAAGAGGCCGGTCTAATCATTCAGAGGTGTGTTTTGGATAATCCAATCCAAAGCGCTCCTCCCATCCCTTTAATGCAAAGAGGGGCATTATCTAAAGTGAATTGTGATCATGACTGTTTAAGACGGGTTTTACGTTGACCAAAGCTCGTGTCCATCCATCCATCCATCCATCTTCTACCGCTTTTCCGGAGGTCCGGGTCGCGGAGGCAGCAGTTCAAGCAGAGAAACCCAGACTTCCCTCTCCCCAGCCACCTGCTCCAGCTCTTCAGAGGGGATACCAAGGCGTTCCCAGACTAGCTGGGAGACATAGTCTCTCCACCGAGTCCTGGGTCTGCCCCGGGGTCTCCTCCCAGTGGGACGTGCCTGAAACACCTCAAGTGGGAGGCGTCCAGGAGGCATCCTAATCAGATGCCCATACCACCTCAACTGACTCCTTTCAATGTGGAGGAGCAGCGGTTCTACTCTGAGCCTCTCCCGGATGACTGAGCTCCTCACCCTATCTCTGAGGGTGAGTCCAGCAATCCTACGGAGAAAGCTCATTTCAGCCGCTTGTATCCGCGATCTCGTTCTTTCGGTCATTACCCAAAGCTCGTGACCATAGGTGAGAGTAGGAACGTAGATTGACTGGTAAATCGACAGCTTTGCCTTAGAACTAAGCTCCCTCTTCACCACAACAGACCGGTACAACGTCCGCATCACTGCAGATGCTGCTCCAATCCGTCTGTCGATCTCTCGCTCCATTTTCCCCTCACTCGTGAACAAGACCCCAAGATACTTAAACTCCTCCACTTGGGGCAGGAGCCTGTCCCCAACCCGGAGAGGACAATCCACCTTTTTCCGGCTGAGGACCATGGACTCGGACTTGGAGGTGCTGATTCTCATCCCAGCCGCTTCACACTCAGCGGCAAACCGTCCCAGCAAGAGCTGTAGGTCATTGCTGGATGAAGCCAACAGGACAACATCATCTGCAAACAACAGAGATGAGATCCTGTGGTCACCAAGCATGACACCCTCCATTCCCTGGCTGCGCCTAGAAATCCTGTCCATAAAAATTATGAACAGGACCGGTGACAAAGGGCAGCCCTGGCGGAGTCCAACTCTCACTGGGAATGACTCCGACCGAGTGTTGGCAATGCGAACTAAACTCTCACAACGGTCGTACAGAGACCGAATAGCTCGTAACAACAAGCCCGATACCCCATACTCCCGAAGCACCCCCCACAAAAATCCACGAGGGACGCGGTCAAATGCCTTCTCCAAGTCCACAAAACACATGTAAACTGGTTGGGCAAACTCCCACGAACCCTCAAGAATTCTCGAGAGGGTAAAGAGCTGGTCCGATGTGCCACGGCCAGGACGAAAACCACATTGCTCCTCCTGAATCCGAGGTTCGACCAACGGCCGGACTCTCCTCTCCAGTACCTTGGCATAGACCTTCCCAGGGAGGCTGAGGAGTGTGATCCCTCTAAAGTTGGAGCACACCCTCCGGTCCCCTTTTTTGAAGAGAGGAACCACCACCCCGGTTTGCCATGCCAAAGGCACTGCCCCCGACCTCCACGCAATGTTGCAGAGGCGTGTCAACCATGACAACCCAACAACATCCAGGGCCTTGAGGTACTCGGGGCGAATCTCGTCCACCCCCGGGGCCCGGCCACCAAGGAGATTTTTAACCACCTTGGCGACCTCAGCCCCTGTGATAGGCGAGTCATCCCCCTCGTCCCCAAACCCTGCTTCCTCTGTGGAAGGCGTATCAGTGGGATTGAGGAGATCCTCGAAGTATTCCTTCCACCGCCCGACGATATCCCCAGTTGAAGTCAACAGTGTCCCATCCGCACCATACACAGTGTGGACGGGGAGCTGCTTTCCCCTCCTGAGCCGCCGAACAGTTTGCCAGAATCTCTTTGAAGCCGACCGAAAGTCTTGTTCCATGGCCTCACCGAACTCCTCCCATACCCGGGTTTTTGCTTCAGCAACCACCCGAGCTGCACTCCGCTTGGCCTGCCGGTACACCTCAGCTGCTTCGGGAGTCCCACAAGCCAACCAAGCTTGATAGGACTCCTTCTTCAGCTTAATGGCCCCCCTCACCACTGGTGTCCACCACTTGGTTCGGGGGTTGCCACCACGAGATGCACCGACCACCTTGCGGCCGCAGCTCTGGGCTGCCGCTTCAACAACAGAGGTGGAGAACATGGCCCATTCAGACTCCATGTCTCCAGACTCCCTCGGAATGTGGTTGAAGTTCTTGCGGAGGTGGGAGTTGAAGACCTCCCGGACAGGGGCCTCAGCCAGACGCTCCCAGCACACCCTCACTATACGTTTGGGTCTACCAGGTCTGAATGGCTTCCTCCCCTGCCATCGGATCCAACTCACCACCAGGTGGTGATCAGTTGACAGCTCTGCACCTCTCTTTACTCGGGTGTCCAAGACATACGGTCGCAGGTCTGATGATACGATAACAAAATCGATCATCGACCTGCGGCCTAGGGTGTCCTGGTGCCAGGTGCACATATGGACACCCTTATGCTTGAACATGGTGTTCGTTATAGACAGACTGTGGTTAGCACAGAAGTCCAATAACTGAACACCACTCGGGTTCAGATCGGGCAGGCCGTTCCTCCCAATCACCCCCCTCCAGGTTTCACTGTCGTTGCCCACATGCGCATTGAAGTCCCCCAGTAGGACAATGGAGTCTCCAGGAGGAGCACCCTCCAGCACCCCAGTCACAGACTCCAAAAAGGGTGGGTACTCTGAAACATCATTTGGTGCATAGGCACAAATGATGGTCAGGACCCGTTTCCCAACCCGAAGGCGCAGGGAAGCAACCCTTTCGTCCACCGGGGAAAACTCCAATATAGAGGCAGCAAGGTGGGGCGATACAAGAATACCTACCCCTGCTCGTCGCCTCTCGCCCGGGGCAACTCCAGAAAAGGCCAAGCTCCAGCCCCTCTCCAGGAGACTGGTTCCGGAACCGGAGCTGTGTGTTGAGGTGAGGCCGACTATATCTAGCCGGTATCGCTCAATCTCGTACACCAGCTCAGGCTCCTTCCCCACCAGAGAGGTGACATTCCACGTACCAAAAGCCAGTTTAGAAAGCTTGGGATCAGTCCGCCAAGGTCTCCGCCTTTGACTGCCACCTAATCCACATAGCACCGGACTTCCATGATCCCTCCTGCAGGTGGTGAACCTACTGGAGGGCGGACCCATGTAACTCCTTCGGGCTGAGCCCGGCCGGGTCCCATGGGTGGAAACCCGGCCACCAGACGCTAGCCTTCGAGCCCCTCCCCCAGGCCTGGCTCCAGGGTGGGGCCCCGGTAACCCCATACCGGGCGGGGTACACTGAATCCTTGATATACAATTTATCATGAGAGTCTGTTGGATCGTTCTTCGTCTGGCCCTTCACCCAGGACCAGTTTGTCTTGGGAGACCCTATCAGAGGCAAATTGCCCCGGACAACATAGCTCCTGGGATCACTGGGGCACGCAAACCCCCCCACCACGATAAGGTGACGATCCATGAGGGGGCAAAGCTCGTGTGTGTGAGCCAAAATGCACATGATTGTAATGCTGCTTGGTAATAAGGAAGACATCAATCACAGTTGATGCACAGTTCATTAATGTTAAAAAGAACAAATGGTGAAGAATGAGCTGAAAAAAATCAGCAGAATTCCCATGGATGGCCATCTGTGCACTTTTCTGACAGACTTTCTGCCGTGCGCAAGTGTTTTTCTGTCAGCGCGTTGTCTGTTTTTTTACGCCTTGCATCATGCCATCAAATTACCAATAGACAGTGCGCTCACCATGCGCTCGGAGGAGGTGCCTCATTTCAAAGAGGTGTGGTGGCGCACAATCTAATGCGTCAAATAGGTTCATTTTGTCTTCTTTTAATATTTATCTTTTGTTCATATAGTTGAAACATGTAAAGAAGGTAAAGACATCTTTCTATTTTATTTTTTGTCTTTTATATGAACAAAAGATAAACAATCTAATGCGCATTACTATTATAGTGTATTCCATTAGAATCCGCTTTTGATCAGGAAAAAGGAGGTCTATTGTCAGAAGAGCATTGTTACCTCTGCCAAGGGAGGACGTAATATTTTCAGTGGTGTTGGATGGTTTGTTGGTTGGCTTGTCTGTTACCACCATAACTCAAAAAGTTATTAATATATTTTGATAACATTTTCAGGAAAGGTGTGTAATGGCATGGGGAACAGATGATTAGATTTTGGTGATGATCTGAGAGTGCATAACTCCACCAAGGGCTTTGTTTGTATTTGTGCAGCAGGTTTACACAAAAACTACTGGATGGATTTCGATGAAATTTTCACCAGTGGTGGTTCTTGGGCTACAGATCCATTACATTTTGGTGATGATCTGACAATGAATGGCTCAGCCAAGGCTCTTATCTTCTCACAAAGTTTTAGCAACGATACTCCAAAAGTAATGGACATACTTTGATGCAATTTTCAACACAAGTGGCTCTAGGCCTACATACAAACCCTTTACATTTTGGAAGTGATCCATGAGAGACGGAAGGAGCCTTGGTGGAGATATGCGCTCTCTGAGTGCTTTTCTAGTTTAATGATATTTCAGTGGCGTGTTTTGACATCGTGCAGCTCCGGAGCTCAGAAAACGGCATGCACTGGGATCTTGTAACAGTCATAATTGCCCGTCATTTTTTTTTTTTTCCACAATATCTTTATTGAACCTTTTTTTTTTTTTTAACAAACATGATACAAACAATCAAACACTAACACTAAAGTACTACTACAAAAAAAAAAATACCCTAAAAACACCAACAACCACCAACAAAATCAAGTCTTCAACAATGCTCCTCTGTTTAGTCTAGACAATCCAATACATTAGTATACATATTATGTTCACCAGTTTGGAATTTACAAGGTCCACACACATCATTCACCTTCTTCTTCAAGAGTTATGTTTAAATTTTTTACATAATCAATAAAAGGTCTCCATATATTCTCAAACACAATTTCCTTTGATTTCAGTATATATGTTATTCTTTCTAATGGAAGGTTTGTTAACATCTGTCTTAACCACTGAGTCACATCTGGTCTATGAGTCTTTTTCCATAATAGTGCAATACATTTTTTGGCATTAAGCAAACTGAGGTCTATGAATGTTCTTTCACTTTTATTGAAATTATGCTTTTCTGGGTACAGACCCAACAAAAACAGTTTAGGATTCAATATGATTTGTTTTGAGATTATTTTTTCAATTGTTACCCTCACCTCCTCCCAAAACATTCTTATTAATCTACATTCCCATAAACAATGAAATAGGGTTCCTTTACTTTCCATGCATTTTGTGCATGTATCTGGTATATTTTTGTTATATCTATTTAACTCCTCCGGTGTAACATACATCCGCATTAACCATTTGAAATGTATCAATTTAAGGCGTGCATTTATTGATTTGGTTTGAGCTTCTGTACAAGCCAATTCCCATTGTTCCTCTGAAATTTCAATTTGCAGATCTTCTTTCCAGTAGTTTAATCTTTTCAGTGAATTTTCACTTGAAGATAGTGTCAATGAGTTATAAAACTCTGAAATAATACCCTTTCTTTTACTATCTTTCATCATCATTTTTTCCAAGGATGAATAAATAGGTCGAGTGAGAGCTTTATTTTGATTTGATCGAATAAAGTTTCTAAGTTGAAGATATTTAAAAAAATGTGTTCTATTGAGATTAAATTTGATCCTCAGCTCTTCAAAAGACATTATGTTGTCTGCACATGGCAAATATAAATCCTGAATCTTTTGTATCCCTTTTAAATTCCATACTTTAAATACAGCGTCCGCTCTCCCTGGTTTAAAATATTGATTACCCCATATTGGACTAAATTGTGACAATAACTGTGGTTCTTTTAAATAGTTTTTAGCTTCACACCATATTTTGATCATATGCTTTACAAATGGATTTTTAACTTGTTTTTGTAATTTTTTTGCCGAATCTGAGTATATGAATATGGGAAGAGGTAAAGGTAAATTGTATGATTCCATTTCAGTCCAGTGAGGGAGATCATTTGATGAAAAATAATATGTCATAGACCTCAGTTGTGCCGACCAATAATACAACATAAAATTTGGACATTTCAGACCTCCACGATCAAATGGTAAATATAATAAGGACAAACGTAATCTAGCCCTCCTGTTGTTCCATATAAATTCCACTAACTTTTTTTTTATTCTTGAGAATAGATCTAAAGGTGGTGATAAGGGAATGTATTGAAATAAATAAAGTATTTTAGGTAAAATATTACTTTTAAGTATATTGATTCTCCCGATCATCGACATTGGTAGTGACATCCATCTCTGAGTTAACTCATTGATATCTGACATTAAGGCTTCATAGTTGACACTGGCGACTGATTCTAGCTTAGGCATAATTTGGATTCCTAAATATTTAAACTGATTTACAACATTGAATTGATTTACCTCAGGGGCTGGGTAATTTCTCTGGGTCTCATTTAGCATTAATATTGAAGATTTAGTTTTATTTATTTTATATCCTGATATTTCCCCAAAATTCTTTATTAAATTCAACAAGGTTGGAATTGATTTTTTTAGATTCGACATAAACAAAATTATATCATCGGCGTACAGGGAGATTTTATGTTCTGTTGGTCCAACTTTAATTCCATATATTTGTGAATGTAAACGTATCGCTATCGCTAAAGGTTCAATTGCCATAGTAAACAGTAAAGGTGAAAGTGGACAGCCTTGTCGACATCCTCTATTGATTTTTATTGGTTTTGAAATATTGTTATTTGTTAGGATTTCTGCTGTAGCATTATTGTATATTATTTGAACCCATTTTATGAAATTATTTCCAAGTCCAAACCTTTGTAGGACTTCAAAAAGAAAGGGCCATTCAACTCTATCAAAGGCCTTTTCGGCGTCCAATGATAGGAGAGCTGTATCCGGTGCTTCTTTATTAAAATAAATAATATTAAATAGTCTTCTTACATTATGGAAGCCTTGTCTACCCTTTATAAAGCCATTCTGATCTCGATTAATAATATTTGGTAAAATTTCTTGTATTCGTCTTGCTAAAATTTTACAGATTATCTTAAGGTCGGCGTTTAATAGGCTTATTGGTCTCATATTTTCACATTTATTAGAGGGCTTACCTGGTTTTGGCAACAGTATAATTAAGGCATTATTTATGTATGATGGTAAATTATTATTTTGAAATGCTTCTAAAACCATTTCCAAAAAAGGTTTTATTAATTTATTCTTAAATTTTTTATAAAGGTCAACTGGAAGACCATCTGGTCCTGCACTTTTTCCTGATTTCATATTATCAATGGCTAGCCCAACTTCTTCTTGACTAATTTTAGACTCCAATATCTCCCTGTTTTCATTTGGAATACACGGTATAGATAGTTCGTTCAAAAACCCATTTAGTTTTGTTAAATCAGGTTCATTTTTGGTATCATATAATTTTTCATAGTAATCTCTAAAGGCTCTATTAATTTCTAAAGGATCTATAACTACCTGTCCGTTACTTATAATACTGGTAATTGGTGTTTTAATTTCCAATTGTTTAATCTGCCATGCTAATAATTTTCCTGATTTTTCACCTTGTTCATAAAAAGATTGTTTCAATCTTAGAAGACTCGAGGCAGCTCTATTCGCTGATTTTTTGTCGTATTCAGCTCTCAAAATCAGTAATTCATTCTCCAACCTTGGGTCACTTCCTGCATACACTTTTTCCTGAAGACTTTTTATTTTATGTTCCAATTTAGCTCTCTCCTCTCGAGTCTTCTTAGATTTTGATCCTGTATAACTAATAATATGTCCCCTAATAAAAGCTTTGAAAGCCTCCCACTTTGCACATGCTGATGTTTGTGTAGTATTGATGTCAAAGAACTCGTCTATCTGTTTTTCTATATACTTGACAAATTCCTCATCCTGAAGCCATTTATGCTGAAATTGCCATCTACCTGATTCCTTTGTCAATTTTTTATCTACATATATTAGACAACAGGGTGCATGATCAGAAATCACGATGTTATCATAAAAGCAGTTTTGAATCTTGGACCTTAATTCTGTGGAAATCAAAAAATAATCAATACGTGAGAATGTCTTGTAGGTACTGGAATAACAAGAATAGGCTTTAACTTGTGGTTTCATTTCTCTCCATATATCTAACAATCTCAATTCTTTCATAAAATGATTAATAGTCATCCTACATCCAATGTGCGTACAATCCAGTCCTGTTGATCTATCCACACCTGGATTCAATGTACAATTAAAATCCCCTGCTATTATATGTTGCCCTGTAAGTGATGATAAGATGAGAAATAAATTAGCAAAGAACTTCTGATCATCTATATTGGGACCATATAAGTTCACAAGATTTATATTTTCTAATAGCAAAGAACCTTGAATGATTACATATCTTCCAAATTTGTCTCCAATTACATTTTTCACCTGAAAAGGAACTGATTTATGTATGAGAGTCATAACTCCCCTGGCTCGGGATGAAAATGAAGAGGTGAATACACTTCCCTGCCATCTACTCCTAATTCTTTTAACATCCTCCTCTATCAGATGAGTTTCTTGTAAAAACACAATTCTTGAACCCATGTCCTTTATTTTAGTCATAACTTGTTTAAGTTTTTTTAAATTTTGTAGACCTCTGCAATTCCATGAAGTTAAATTAAGATTAACACTTTGGTCCATGATCAATAGAGAGTTTGGGATTACCTTGCAGTGTAAACATGCTCATACAGAGAAGCAAAAACATGAGTGGTTGAACATTCATCCTACAAACTACACACAAACAAATTTCCCCTTCCCACACTTGTGGCAAACCCCCCAAAATCAAAAGAAAAATTCTGTCTCCCGATATAGCCATCGACTGTTCCACACCCACGGGGAACAGCCTAAGCCACTCCTTCTTCATCCTCCCAATCACCCCAACTCTACTGCTTTTAATGACGTAACATTAACTCTCCTCTGTAGTTTTCCAACTTAACTCCAAAATTTTTAACAACTTTGTACATCATAGTTTTTTTTTTGTTTGTTTTGTTTTTGTTTTGTTTTTTTAATATATAATACAATCTATATTTTGTAAACTTACTATTTACTTCAAGTCAGTCAGATGCCTGTGCAAATGCTTAATTATTCTACCTTATATTTTGTTCATGCTTAGCTCCCACCAGTCTCTTCTTCTTCTTTGATCTTCTTGATGAACTCCTGCGCCTCCTCTGGGGTCTTGAAAATGTGGGTTCTGCCCTCATACGTGGTCAGCAGTCTCGCAGGATAGATTACACCATGACGAATCCCAAGGTTGCGCAGCTCCTTACGTACGGGATCAAACTGCTTCCTCAATTGCTGGATTCCTGTGGCCAAATCTGGGTAGAACCGCACCTGCTGGTCCTGGTGTTTAATCTCTCCTTTAGCACGTGCAGCGTTGAAGATCTTCATCCTGTCTCTGTTGCTAAGAAACTTCATAATTAAGGTCCTCGGCGGTCCCTTATCTCTCCGTGGGCCAATACGATGTGCTTTTTCCAGAACCACTGCTGATTGCAACTCCTCGCTGCCCAGCACCTCCGGAATCCACTTTTCCAGAAAGGAACATACGTCCCGACCTTCTGATTCCTCTGGAAGACCCACCAGCCTCAAATTATTCTGTCTCGACCGAGATTCCAAATCCAAAATATTATCTTCCAGAGATTTATTTTTTTTTTCCAAAGTGCACACCTTTAATTGAAGACGGGTGACGTCATCTTCAGCACTAGCGAGACGGAGCTCCATCTGCGCCGTTCGTTCTACACAGTCACCCAATTCCTTTCTTATTCCTTCCAACGCTGTCATAATCCCATCAAATCTAGAGGAAAAGTCCGCTCTCATTGAACTCATGGCAGCCATCAGCGCATCTGCGCCATTCCCCGCAAACATCGCACCGCCGCCACCCTCCTCCGCCATATATGGAGTTTTGTTTGCTGCGTCACAGACCTGAAAGTCCGTTAATTTGGACTGTTTCGGCGGCTCGCTTTTTCCTTTTCCTGGTTTTCCAGCCTTAGGCTTCGCCGACATATCCTCGCCCAAATGCTGGGATACGTTCTGTCCCAAATGAGAGAGTTATTTGCCGATTTTTTTTCTCCAGGAGCAGAGCAGAGCGAGACACGTCCGTCCTACGTGGCAGCCATAACCGGAAGTTTGCCCGTCATTTTAATTATATGATGATCACACACATTTTTTTTTAACTCCATCCACACTCTCATTTTAATTGCAGAGTCTATAGATTAGGCATTAATGTTTTTTTTTTTTTTAGGGGAATGAATGAATGAACATGGAGCATGTGTGCCAGTGTGTTCCAATGCGATGCGTGGTGCACGGGGTGAGGTGGGGATTTTCATTTTCATCACGGACTTATTACACATTAATGCGTTTATTTTTAGGGGAATAAATGAATGAACAAGAAGTGTGCAGCATTTTACTTTTCACCAACTCCCCAGAGAGACAGGAGATGCATCCACATCTGCGTTGGCCGTGTGCCCCAGGTTTCCAGCCCAGCAAGCTTCCTGACAACCAACCGGCAGAGGCTGCTGAGAGCGGGCTCGTTTAATGGCGGGGGCCAGAGGCGGCAGATTGCCTCCTTCCCTTCCACCCAGGAGAGATAGGGGGAGATTCTCAGTGGGCGAAAGCAACAGGAGAGGGAGCACTCCGTGTCCTCACATCCAGGAGTGACTTCCACACCATCGTTAATGAAAGTTTATGAAAATTTGCACGAGCGTCATCCTCTTTTCTTCATGTCTGTGTTGCATCTCTGCACACATTAAACCATCCATCCATCCATCCATCTTCTACCGCTTTTCCGGAGGTCCGGGTCGCGGAGGCAGCAGTTCAAGCAGAGAAGCCCAGACTTCCCTCTCCCCAGCCACCTGCTCCAGCTCTTCAGAGGGGATACCAAGGCGTTCCCAGACCAGCTGGGAGACATAGTCTCTCCACCGAGTCCTGGGTCTGCCCCGGGGTCTCCTCCCAGTGGGACGTACCTGAAACACCTCAAGTGGGAGGCGTCCAGGAGGCATCCTAATCAGATGCCCATACCACCTCAACTGACTCCTTTCAATGTGGAGGAGCAGCGGTTCTACTCTGAGCCTCTCCCGGATGACTGAGCTCCTCACCCTATCTCTGAGGGTGAGCCCAGCAATCCTACGGAGAAAGCTCATTTCAGCCGCTTGTATCCGCGATCTCGTTCTTTCGGTCATTACCCAAAGCTCGTGACCATAGGTGAGAGTAGGAACGTAGATTGACTGGTAAATCGACAGCTTTGTCTTAGAACTAAGCTCCCTCTTCACCACAACAGACCGGTACAACGTCCGCATCACTGCAGCTGCTGCTCCAATCCGTCTGTCGATCTCTCGCTCCATTTTCCCCTCACTCGTGAACAAGACCCCAAGATACTTAAACTCCTCCACTTGGGGCAGGAGCCTGTCCCCAACTCGGAGAGGACAATCCACCTTTTTCCGACTGAGGACCATGGACTCGGACTTGGAGGTGCTGATTCTCATCCCAGCCGCTTCACACTCAGCGGCAAACCGTCCCAGCAAGAGCTGTAGGTCATTGCTGGATGAAGCCAACAGGATGACTCGCCTATCACAGGGGCTGAGGTCGCCAAGGTGGTTAAAAATCTCCTTGGTGGCCGGGCCCCGGGGGTGGACGAGATTCGCCCTGAGTACCTCAAGGCCCTGGATGTTGTTGGGTTGTCATGGTTGACACGCCTCTGCAACATTGCGTGGAGGTCGGGGGCAGTGCCTTTGGCATGGCAAACCGGGGTGGTGGTTCCTCTCTTCAAAAAAGGGGACCCAAGGGTGTGCTCCAACTTTAGAGGGATCACACTCCTCAGCCTCCCTGGGAAGGTCTATGCCAAGGTACTGGAGAGGAGAGTCCGGCCGTTGGTCGAACCTCGGATTCAGGAGGAGCAATGTGGTTTTCGTCCTGGCCGTGGCACATCGGACCAGCTCTTTACCCTCTCGAGAATTCTTGAGGGTTCGTGGGAGTTTGCCCAACCAGTTTACATGTGTTTTGTGGACTTGGAGAAGGCATTTGACCGCGTCCCTCGTGGATTTTTGTGGGGGGTGCTTCGGGAGTATGGGGTATCGGGCTTGTTGTTACGAGCTATTCGGTCTCTGTACGACCGTTGTGAGAGTTTGGTTCGTATTGCCAACACTTGGTCGGAGTCATTCCCAGTGAGAGTTGGACTCCGCCAGGGCTGCCCTTTGTCACCGATCCTGTTCATAATTTTTATGGACAGGATTTCTAGGCGCAGCCAGGGAATGGAGGGTGTCACACATTAAACCATTCAGCTTATTTTTCAGCCCATTCTTCACAGTTTGTTCTTTCTTACATAACTAACTGGGCATCAACTGTGATTGATTTTTTTTTTTTAATTTTGATTTTGTATACTTTATTGATCCCCAGAGGGGAAATTGAGGGCATCCACCTGGATGGATGAAGCAGCCACGGTACGGCGCTATCCTTTTACCATTCACACACACATTCACACCTAGGGCCACTTTAGAGTCTCCAATTAACCTAACCTGCATGTTTTTGGCCTGTGGGAGGAAACCGGAGTAAACCCACGCAGACAGGGAGAACATGCAAACTCCACACAGATCACTGTTGGCCAGGGGCTGGGATTGAACCAGGGATCCCATGGCCAAGGGTGAGTTGCTGTGCTGCCGCAGTGCTAACCACTGCGCCACCGCACTGCACCGATTGATGTCTTTCTTATTACCAAGCAGCATTACTATCGCGTTCATTTGGGCTCACAGGTCAGCGCAAAACCGATCTTAAACCGTCACAATCACAATTCACTTTAGATAATGTGCCTCTTTGTATTAAAGGGATGGGAAGGAGTGCTTTGGATTGGATGATCCAAAACACACCTCTGAATGATTAGATTGGCCTCTTTGTGTCATGTGCCGGTGGAAAGTTTGTTTTCATGCCGTTGTGATAAGGAAATGAACTTGGAAACACCAATAAATGCGTCCTGCATCAGACAACTGATCATCCGACCCCGTCGTTGTAATACGGCCCCATGACTGTCCCAGCACATGCCGTTTCCTGAGCTCTGGAGCTGCACGATGTCACAACATGCCACTGAAATATCATTAAACAATGTGCTTCTGATGATAGACCTCTTTTTTCCTGATCAAAAGCGGATTCTGATGAAATGCATTATAATCGTGTAATGCACATTAGATTGTGCGCCACCACAACTCTCTGAAATGAGGCAGCACCTCCTCTGAGCGCATGGCGGGCGCACTGTCTACTGGTAATTTTTTTTAATTTTTTTTATTTAAGTATTTGTAAAGGGTATACAGGTCATTACAGCATTGCATTGTTTACATTTTCATCACATGTTCCCTTATTTTTTGCTATTTGACAACATTGGTAGGATAATTATTACAACACCCCCCTTTTTTTTTTAAAGTGAAAGAAAAAGTGAAATTAAAGAGAATAAAATAAAAAAACGAACAAACAAACAGAACAGCAAAAAACAAACAAACAGAAAATTAAGTAATTAAAAGAAAAAGAGCATCTGAGTAGCATTGGAACAAAGAGCGGGACCATTATTGAAATGGTATTTGTCAAAGATTAGATCTAATGGAAGACACATATGCGATCCAGGGTTGCCAAAAGTTCATGAATCCATCCATGTCCTGTCTCAGTGCGAATGTCAACTTTTCCATCGAGTAAATGTCTTGAATCACGTTAATCCAATCTTCAGGTGTAGGACAGTCCTTCAGCATCCATTTTTTAGTTAGGGCTTTTTTACTTGCCAATATTAAAACATTGAATAAGTATTTATCTCCTCGTCTTTCCAATGAGTCCGGTAGTAAACCCAAATACAAAGTTACAAAAGAAAAGGGAACTGTTATTTTGAATATTTTCCCCAATATTGTCTGTACATTGGTCCAATATTGGTGGATAACTGGGCATGACCAAAACACATGAAAATGATTTGCAGTCTTTTCACCACACAAGCGCCAACAGTTCAACCCCTTATGGGTAAATTTGTTTTGTGCAGGTGTTCTGAAAAATCTTACCAAATTTTTCCATCCAAATTCTCTCCACTGCAGGGATGAGGTACTTTTCCATTGCTGTTTATTTAGCTTTTCCCATATTTCCAATTGTAAAGTGAAATTCCCCTCTTTTTCCCATCTCTCTTTTATATATGATGTGTTGTCTCCTTTTAAGTCTTGAAGACCATGGTATATTTTAGAAATGTATCTGATCCCTGGGATCCCTTTATATGCCATTAAGAAGACCTTCAGAACACCTGACTGGGCCCTTTCCAAATCTTCCTTTTTAAGTATATTGTTTATGTGGTGTCTAAGCTGAAAGAACCTGTAAAGATCTTGATTTATTAGACCTTGTTTTTTCAAATCTTCAGAACTTCTTAAAGTTTGCCTCTTAAAAAAATCATAATATTTTATCAGCCCTTTCTCTTTCCACTCTTTAAATCTTGTGTCTGTTTTATTGGGGGTAAAGTCTTGATCATAGGCAATCCATTGCAGAAGTCGATAGGGCTCTTTAGCTTGATTCTCTCTGACTGTCTTAAACCAAATTTTTAGCGGGGTCTCTATCTACGGGTTAGTGTTATTCAAGAGTTTAGGTAAGGCATTGTTCCCTATTATCGCCTGTAGGGGGATGTCACTTGTTATTTGGCATTCGATCTCCTTCCATTGTGCAGTGTAGACTGGGTTACATATCTCTATTAAAGTTTTAATTTGTGCGGCTTTAAAATAGTCCCTGATGTTTGGCAGCGTGAGCCCACCTTTGTCTTTGTTTAGCTGTAAGGTTCTATATCTGATTCTAGGTCTCTTGCCCTGCCATATGAATCTTGAGATCCTTCTGTCCAGCTCCTGCCATGTTTTTTTGGGAGGTTCTACCGGTATTGTTTGGAAAAGGTATAGAAGACGTGGAAGTATATTCATTTTGACTGCTTCAATTCTTTGTGCAGTACCTAAGAATGGTATCATATTCCATCTTGCTAGGTCAGATTTTATTTTTGTCACCAGTGGATCATAGTTTAGTGTTATAATTTTGTTGAGTTGTTTCGGGATATTGACCCCCAGATATTTCATAGATTCCAACTCCCAGTTAGTTTTGAGTTCACTTAGTGAATAATGATTTGGGTCATAGTTGAATGTTAAAACTTGGGTTTTATGCATGTTTAATTTGTACCCCGATAAATCTCCATAGTCTGAAAAAACTGAGATTAGTTCTGGTAAAGAAGTGTCTGGCTGCCCTAGGTATATTAAAATGTCATCAGCAAAGAGTGCTATTTTATGTTCCTTCTGACCAAGTGTAATACCTTGAATTTCTTGATTTTGTCTTATCCATTGGCTCAGAGGTTCTATGAAGATTTCAAAGAGCAGTGGAGACAGGGGGCAACCTTGACGACATCCTCTTTCCAGCTCAAAAGATGATGATAAATTACCGTTAATCCTTATTTTAGCTGTTGGTTTTTTATATAATGCCTGTATAGTTCTAATGAAGTTGTTATGAAAATTGAAACTGGATAAGATTCTATATAGGAAAGACCAGTCAACCGAATCGAATGCTTTTTCAGCATCTAATCCCAATATGACTGCATTTAAGTTATATTTTTTTATATGATGGATTATGTGTAAAGTGCGTCGAATGTTGTCTTGTGTCTGTCTTTGTCTTATAAAACCTGTTTGATCTAAATGAATTAAGTCTGTCAGTATGTTTTCTAACCTTTTGGCAAGGATAATGGTAGAAAGCTTATAGTCCTGATTTAATACACTGATTGGTCTGTGTTCTAAATTGTCCCTAGATATCTGTTTCCTATAGGCCCTTAGAATAGAGGGTTAGTATTAATGAAAGCGCTTTGAGTGGTCTTTGTGACTAGAAAAGCGCTATATAAGTGCAGGTTAGTTAGTTAGTTAGTTAGTTGGAGCATTCTAGTTTATCCTTTTCAGGTTTAGGTATAGCTGCAATGACCCCTTCTCTCCAGGAGGGGGGGATTTCCCCTGTGTGGAGGACATAGTTAAATGTTTTCAGGAGGAGAGGAGATAGTTGCTGTTTAAAGGTTTTGTACCATTCTGCTGTATAGCCATCTGCTCCTGGGGATTTGTTAGCTTTAAGTTTCATAATTGCTTTTTCCAATTCTTTAGGTTGTATTTCTGACAGTAGTGTTTTATTTTGTGACTCCATAAGTTGGGGAAGGTTTAATGTGTTTAGGAATGTCTTGGATGCATTTTTATGTTTTTTGTGGGAGTATAAGTTCTTATAGTAATTCTCAAAGCTTTTAAGAATATCCTGAATTCTGAATTTTATTTCCTTTGATACTGGGTCTCTGATTTTGTAGATTGCTCTTTCTGTTTGTTGTTTCCTCAATTTATAGGCTAGTAATTTTGCCGATTTACTGCCTGCTTCATAGTGTTTTTGTTTCAGAAATGTAAGTTTCTTCTGGATTTCTATTGTGTAGATCTCATTTATTTGATTTTTAATTTCTTTAATCTTGAGCGAGCCATTAGAATGAGTGTTGTCTTTGTGTTCTTTTTCTAGGTTCTTGAGTTCTGACTCTAGTGTGATTAATTTTTCTTGTCTCAGTTTCTTTTGGGTTGCCAGTTTTGCAATAATTTTTCCACTTATTACAGCTTTGCACGCATCCCACAGTATTAAAGGGGATTCTTCTCCATTATCGTTTTCTTCCAAATATCTGAGAATATCTGAGAATATCTGATTCCAATTCATCTTTCAGTGGTCCTTTCAGGATATTTGAATTCAACCGCCAGGAAAATGTATTATTTGTGTATTTTTGGATGTTTAAGTCCATATAGATCGGACTGTGGTCAGAGAGATCCATCAGTCCTATTTTACATGTTTTTACTCTTCCAATGTCTCTATTAAACATAAAAAAAGTAATCAATCCATGAGTAGGATGAATGTGGCTTTGAATAAAAAGTATAATCTTTTACATTGGGGTTGAATTCCCTCCATACGTCACATATTCCCATTTCTTTTAATAGCATCCGAGTTTTCCTATTTTGAGTGTTATTTTGATGTGAAGAATTACCTGTTGCATCCCAGTATGGATTCAGTCTTAGATTGAAGTCTCCACCACATATCACTAAACCTTGGGCTTTAGTTATCATTAGGTCGAATACATTTTTATAAAATTTCCATTTAGCCCCTGGTGGTGCATATACATTCAGCAGGGTGATATCTTCTCCCTCTAGCCGCCCAATTACCAAACTGTACCTCCCTTCTTTATCTTTGTGTTCTGATTTTTTTTCAAATGTAATTTTGGTTGATATCAATGTTGCTACTCCCCTCCTCCTCCCTGACTTATATGAAGATGAAGAGATCATTTTAAACCCTTGTCTATTGAGTTTAGTGTGTTCCACGTCTGTTAGGTGGGTTTCTTGTAAAAATATTATTTCTGCTTTGTCTTTTTTCATTTTGCGTAGATTCTTGGATCTTTTAACTGGATTCAGGATCCCTTTTACATTATATGAGGCTATTTTGGTTACACCCTGTTTCTCCATTGTATTTTCTTATTTAGTATAACAGTGTGGTGGCCCTCTTTTTTGCTACTCAGAAACTGAAAGAACATTAAGAACATAAAAAACATTAAGAACATAGTGTACGAAACTTTAAAACAAAAAACTGTCAAAAAAACTTCCTGAGCTGGGGTCTCTTTAAAGACCCTGTAAGAGCCCTGATGGTGTGTAGGCTCTGAGGGAAATTCCTCAAACTCTGTTACGTGTTGAGAGCCGTCTCTTACCCCTGTAAGTTGTCCCATGTTTTTAACGTGAATTTCAGATCCCAATCCGAATTTGTAATGATTTTTTTTTTTTTTTTTTTTTTTTAATGCCTATACCCTATGAGATTGTGTGCACCCTCCCACCCCCATCACAGCAAACATTCACTCTAATACAGTATTTGTTAGTGTAGGGAGAACATATGAGTTATTGTTACATTTCTATTTTAACAAGATTTTTTTTTTCCTTTAAATTAAGAAGACATTTGTTTCTAATGCTATAACTGCTCCATGAAAGGTTTTACCACATGCTGATTCTGCATCTCCTTTAATGTTTGTTACCTTGTAGGAGGGGGGATGGAAGTGCAGAATGACTGAAAAGGAAAAAAAAAACCCAAAAAGGTCGCTATTCCTTCCTGGAACTGGAAAGCTTATCTTTGTAGCTCTGGGGCTGGGTTTCCCGCTGCTGGCCCGTGGATTTTGAAGGGCTCTGAGTGGACCACGTCTGAGTCCTGATCCTCTGGCTCAGATCCGCTGCGGGTTTAAACACCGATACCGGGAGCCCTCTTCTCGCCATGTCAATTGTTGCTTCTTCCGCTGAATTATAGAGACATGACTCTTCACCGTAAAAGACCCTTAACTTCGCAAGAAATGGCGTCTGAAAGCGTAGATTCTGTTCCCGTAGAACCTTTTTGGCGTCGTTATATTTCCGTCGCTTTTTAAGAACCTCCGGGGCGTAATCATGCTCCACGAAGACTTTTCTCTCTTGATGCATAAATCCTTTTTTCTGCCAAGCCCGTCTTACAACCTCTTGTTTTATTTTGAAATCGGAGAATCTTACCACCACCGAACGTGGGGGCGCTTCTGCCGCTGGCTTTGCGGCTAATGTACGATGGGCCTTTTCTATCTTCAGATCGGTGGTTTGTGGAATATCCAACTTCTCTCTCAATAAGGATTCCACGCATTCCGCCATTGTGTTGAAACTATTTTCAGCTCCTTCTTTCAGACCGTGAATTCTGATGTTGTCTCGTCTCTGTCTTCCTTCTTGGTTGGTTAGCTTAGCCTCCAGCCTTGACTGTTTTTTGTGTAAATCCAACATAGAATCTTCAAGCACTTTTATTCTTTCTTCAGCTTCCAAGATTCGGTTTTCGGCCTGGTCCATTCTGCTGTTCGTCCTTTTTAATTCCTCTCTGAATTCATGAAATTCGGCCCGAAATCGTTGTAATTCATCAAATAGCGATTTCAAGCTAACCTTTTTGTTAGCTGGGTCCAGCTCCTCGTCTTCTGAACGGAGGTCCTCCGGTTCAGATTCTGCGGCCGCTGCGCGTCCTGACCTGGGGAATGTCAGTTTCTTCTGTTTTTGGTTAGGCATGGTGTTTTTGTCTTTTGATTTTTATTTTTCCAAAAATCCGTTAAGTCTGATTTTGAAGATGTTTTCCTTGGATTGGGTCTGAGAGCTTCAGCGTTAAGTTGCTATCACCATGGCGTCCAGACCAGAAGTCCCTACTGGTAATTTGATGGCGTGACGCAAGGTGTAAAAAACAGATAATGCACTGACAGAAAATAACAAAAACACTGGCACATGGCAGAAAGTCTGTAAAAATGTGTGCATCAAAAAAGGGCCCCAGGAATTAGTGTGATCCCCAGAACTTAAGGCTAGCAGTGAAACTCGTAACAACTCAACATTTTTCACATCAGTAAATGACAAGCAGATACACTATTCACAAAAAGTTAGGAATATTCAGCTTGCTGGTGAAATTTCAGGGTGCACCTAAAATGCACAGTAACCTTTACAGGTGAAGTTAATTTGACCCTCTCTAACCTTTTGAATGCACATGTTTAACTGTTCAATGTTTCAGTACTTTTTGCATAACTTGCTGTTCTCTAACAAGGTGCTTAACGGCAAAATTCACAACAGGTGTTTGATCCATGAATCGACCAATAAATTTTCTGGTTCAATTAGAATTGTAATTTAGACAGTCCCCCTCGTCATGCTGTTCACGTTTTGACATCATGAAACCAAGACGACACCTAACAATTGAGCGACAGTACCTTGCCATTGCGAGGCTTCACACAGGATGTTTTCAGAGGGAAATGGCCACTGAGTTTAGAATGCCACAGTTTAGAGTGTCAGCAGGTTGCATGAGAGATACAGAGAGACTGGAAGAATCACAGAAAGACATAGAAGTGGACGTCCTTTGGCCACATCCCATGCTAATGACCACTTTATTGTGAACGATATCCTGTGGAACTACTAGATGTTGAATGTCACTCAACTCCAGGCACATTTAAGGGAAGTGAGAGGCACCCAAGTGTCATGTCAGACCATTCGAAACCGCCTACATCAGTGTGGTCTGCGTGCTAGACAACCTGCAAAGGTACCTGACCACACCACCAGGCACAGACGTCATCGTCTTGCATGGGTCCGGGAGCATTTACGCTGGACAAGGGACCAGTTGGCCTCAGTGCTTTTCTCTGATGAAAGTTGATTCACACTGAGCAGTAAGGATGGCTGGCCAGTAACGATGTTGGATACATCAAGGAGAGGGCTAAGCATCAGCCACTGTTGTCACAAGACTAGACTTTGGTGGTGGTGGTGTTACAGTAGGGGTGGGAAAAAAGATTGATTCACTGATGGCTTGCGATACTTGGCACTGGCGACAATGCATTGATCCATAAGCGCACGGATCAATCTTTTATTAAAAAATACGCGCACACGTATACTTTTGGGTTATCAGTTAATCAATGGCATTTTCAGTCCACTAGATGGTGCAAAGCAAACACCCAGTCAAGTGAAGCCATAGCTTGTCTCAGAGATTTGCAGCAAGCTTTGAAAGTTGGGAAGCAGTTAGCTCAAATTTAGCTCAAATGGCCTTTGTTGGATTTTATAACAAAGGTGGAAGGAAAGACCTTGATATGACACACAACCCGCAAGAAGCGCTGCATGAAAAAAAGAAAAAACATTCAGAACACAGTGGGCCACACACGTCTCGGAGCAGCATTAGCAACGACTAAACTAAAGAGACACCGACATGGAGCTTTTTCTCCAATCACCAAGTAAGTAAAGTTTATTTATGAAGCGCTTTTCAGAGACATATAGTCACAAAGCACTGTAATAATTTTAAAAATACAAAAACAAGTTAAAACACAAGATTAAAATAATTTAAAAATATTAAACTTGCCATTAAAAAGCAGTTGAAACTCAGCGGAAATCCTTGTGAAACCAAAAAGTTTTCAGTTGCTTTTTAAAAGAATCCACAGAGTAAGCGTATCTGGAGTGTGAGTCTATTCCAATCAGCACTGTCCACCACCCTCCCTGTGTTCAGAGACATATCGCCGCAGAAAATGAAGCCCTGAGAATACTTTATTATATGAAAGAGATGTCAACAGTTTTACTTTAGAACGGCATTTGATATTGAATAAGGTGAAAAAATTTGAAATATATATGACCATGATACTCGATTATCGCGATATTGTGATTATCATTGAATTGTGATGTGATCAAATCGTGACCCAAGTATCACGATCCGAATCGAATTGTGAGGTCCCTCGCGATTCCCACCCCTACTGGGCAGGTGTGTCTAGTCAATACAGAACTACCCTACACCTTGTGAATGGTACAGTGACAAGCCGATTCTACCTGAATAACATCAGTAATCCAGTCATTGTGCCCCTGCATGAACAACACAGGCCTAATTTCATCTTCATGGCCAACAATGTTCCAGCTCATCGAGGTTGCATCATGAGGAAACTGCTGCAGGAGACTGGGGTACCTCAAATAGAGTGGCCTACACTTTCTCCAGAGCTCAGTCACCGTGTAGAGGCTCGTAACCCTGCACCCCACAACCTCAATGACCTGAGGGCTGCCCTTCAAGAAGAGTGGAATGCCATGCCTCAGCAAACAATAAATTGACTTGTGAACAGCATGAGATGTCGTTGTCAAGCTGTAATTAATGCTCCAAGGCACATGACAAGTTATTGAGACATTGACATTTTTTGTTGTGGTATACCCACCACTATTGTTGGTTTTTGTTTCAATAAATTGTTTGAGGAAATCACCATTGCATGCTTCTACTTAAATCTCCTACTTTCATGATATATCACTGTAGCTTGAACTTTTTTACATTTTCCTTAAATTTCACCCGAAAGCCAAATATCCCTAACTTTTTGTGAGTAGTGTATATAAACAACATGATGATGGATGACTGGTTGGAGAGGTGTGTGTCATTTTCAGAGTATTATTCAAAAAGCCAGGGGGTGATGCATGCCTCGGTATTAGATTCTGGGCAAAAATTTGGTGTAATAATAAAAACCTGCTGCTGACTGTTGCACTTCTTCAGTCAGACACAACTGCTGCAAGTGCTTGTCGCCAATCAGTCAGAATTTAGTTTCATAGGTTGCCAACCCACTGCAAAATTGCAAAACTTTTGTCACAATTTTGGGCTGGTGGAAACTAAATTGAGTAGGGTTGGGTTCGAGACAAGGTTGAGATGGGTTTGAGACACCTGCGATGACTCTGAGACTATTTTGAGAGGGAAGCTGTCGCACAAATTTTTTGAACATGTTCAAAATTCCTGCAAGACGAGTGCGAGATCCTGCTACTCAGGGAGAAAAATGAGAACCGCAGAGAATGTTTGGCAGCATTTTGGAAATTCTGAGAATGCTGTTTTCCAACTAGACTCAAACTGCCTCAGCCCAGTCAGATACTACCTTCAGTCCATCAGATTTGGTTGACAGATTTTAAAATACTTTTGGTTGTGACCAACTGAACTACTCAGATCTCTTTTGCAAATATCTTTCATGCTGACAGTTGTGATTATTCAACAGAAATGTATGCCCAAGGAAGACAAATGCAGCTTTACAGTTATTTTTAAATTTTTGTTTTAGATTAGCACAGGGGTGCGCAACCATGTGCTATTGCATACCAAGGCAGTGCAGGCTTTCTTTCCAACCAGCCTCTAAAGCCTGCAAGAATTATTTCACTCATTTTTTTTTGTAAATGCCTATGCTTGACTATTGCTCCTGTATGACTAGAATAAAAAAAAATGCATTCTGTCCCTCTGGTAAGTTTTTTTTAACCATATAATGCTTTACTTTTTACATCTTGTCCCAATAAGAGTTGACATGATTAATGCTACAGCCACACCAGCAGTTTGTTACTGTGGGGGGGGGGGGGGGACTAAAAGTGGAAACTGCAGCTGAAATGCAACCAACATTGTATGAATAATTTCTTTTTAACAACTATTGGCCCAAAATCACATACTGTGCTCAAGGCTGAACAAAGCGGCTACTTCCCCATGTTGCATATTGATGTAGTTACTGTAAGTGTGGGAGGATTAATGATCCTGATTGAACCATTTATACCTTTTCTACATCTGGCTAGAGTGCTCATTTGGATAGTAGTCCCCCTCTTATGTTCTTTCACATTTAGTTGTTTTTTGACCTGTCTAACATTTCAAAGATGAAAGAAGCAGCATCTAAAGATATTGTTGCCTTACATGGCTGTACTCTTGAGTCTTTGTGACTGTTGGAACAAAATTCTCATTTTATTTCTCTGTACACTTTCAGCTGAAGAGGAATTGAATGAGCACTGAGGGAATCAAATTCTCACTGGTCTTTCTGGTTATTTTCTCTCTCCTTCAAATTCCTACATTCTTTTCTGTTTAAAGTCTAAAAAAAATGTAGTTTTTTTTGGTGTTTAGTGTTTTTTTTCATTTCCATTTTTTTTTTTTTTCAGTGTTTCTATCTCATTGGATATTTAAGCTCCACAGCAGGCATTGGCTTTATTTGCAGGCTGTTGTGGTAACTCTTTGATTAAATAGACCCTGGGGAGCTAATGGCTATTACAGCTAATAGGACAGTTAGTGCCTTCTCTGCTGGATAGCAAGGAAAGGATGGTTGTTCTAATACAGCTTTTAACCTCACAACAGAATGCTGTTGGCCACAGATCTTCCTCGAAGCTCGGTGAGCTTTTGCATTTTCTTAAGTTTTAACTGTCATTTTTTGTGTGTAACAGCAACAGCTGGAGGAGGAGGCGGCAAAACCCCATGAGCCAGAGCGGCCGATCTCACCGCCACCCAGTGAGGCAAAGCACCGCAGCCTGGTGCAAATAATCTACGATGAGAACAGGGTCAGTAGAGCACACACACAGCACACTTGATCTGTGGAACCCCACTTTAACCAGATTATCTTACACTGAAATGTAATAGTGGCCATGCATCAGTATTTGGACTTGGTGCCTGTACTAGATCACCTAGCCACGTGCACTTTAAAAGAAATGTGACATATGTCATACTTAAATCATAGAATCCGAAAAATATAGAATATAAATACCTTTGCAGTGAATATAATATTGTTTTAAAGAGTGGTTTCTCCTAGTCATTAAAGCATCAAAACATACTCAAAATCTAAGGCTTTAAAAGGTAATAATAATAATTAATAATTAATAATAATAATAATAATTAATATTATTTGTTCCAGTGGGGATTAGAAAATTTATGTACAGGTAATTTTAGTTGTGGTTCTGTGAAAACTGTCGCTAATGACTTGGCAAATATTAAATTTTTTATAACTTGCAAAAACTCAACACAATTGCAATCATTTTACTTTACAGGCTTTAAATGAAACAATTTACAATGAGATGTGATTTAAAGGTCTGATGACACAATTTTGACTTCATCTAATTTTGCAACACATAATTTCAGTATGACGAAATAGGTTGGTCTGTGCAGTTCTAAGTCAAACAGGCTTTTTTCACACGAATATCCGACGTTTTCATGAGCGCCACATCACAAATTGCATCAGTGGCTGAAAACCCCGCGGCCATGTTGTGACGTTAGTGACAGAACACAGCACTTGGCTGCCCACTGTGCACAGCAGGATGGAAGCTGTAGAAAACATTGACAATGGTTCCAGCACATGTAGTCTGGAATTGGTTTGTGTTGTCCAATCTTTGACGATTATAGTTCAGAAGAATGGGATGATAATGAAGAATCTGGGGGCATCAGACCTTATAGGTTTGAGCTGTGCCAAGCGGGCATCGTGCCTAGCGAGTCAGACTCAGAGAGTGACGGTGGAGAGGCACACACGGCCGCCGCAGCAGCAGCGGCACACACAGGGCAGGGGAACACCGAGTGTTATGCTTTTGTTACAGATATTGCAACAAATTATTTGTTCATAAAAATAATTTATTTAAACCCGATTTTTCAATAAAATCATAGCAGCGCATTCTCTGTGGCTCAGGCATTGGGTTTATTATGTATTATCTTTTGAGTTCTTGTTGTTTTTATGTTTTGTACATGTGGTTTATGTGCCGTTTGGACCCACTTTCAGGTGGGCACTGTCCAAGATTCGCCGGTCCGACCATGCCCCCTCTCTCTTTGACAGTCAGCTGTTCATGTTTTGTGTGCATCATCTGCCGTGTTGTCAGCCAGCCAGTATTGCCAACACTGTCACGGCGTGTTAGCCACTCCACATAGCCGTGGTTCTGTTGTGCCCCTTGAAGCGATGTCAGCCCTGGGGTGCAACCGTGGTTAACATGTCTCCTCTCCATGTGTTTGCTGGGTGATGTCAGCCCCGAACGCCAGCTGTAAGTGTTTCTGTTTATTTTTGTAAGTCTTCACCTTTTTGGGAACTGTTGTCATCAGTCTTATGTTTAATACATGTGCTGTGGGGAATCCTGCGCATAAATCCATTCATCCTTCCCCTCCTCGTGCGCTCCTTGTCACGACCCAGGAGGATGAAATAATGAGGATTTACGTGCAGGGTTCACCACAGCACATTTAATACAGAAAGACAGACAATTCCCAAAAAGGTGAAGATGTACAAAAAACGCAAACACACTTACTGATGGCGTTTGGGGGCCGGCATCGCCCAGCGAACGAATGAGAGAAGACGTGTTAGCCACAGGTGCGCTCCAGAGCCGACATTCAAGGAACCATGAGAACCACGGCGACCATGGAGTGACTAACACGTCGTGAGAGTGCTGAAAATACTGGCAGACTAACAGCACAGATGACAATACTATGGACCAGCAGTGCGTGACTGGCAAACGGCCGCTAGGTACACGCACTGCTGGTGATGGTGCGATGAGAAGCACCTGGGCGAGGACCGGGAAAGATGATCAGCGGGAGTGGAAATCAGCTGGTGGCTATGAGAGAGGGGACGTGGCCGGACCGGCGAGCTGTCAGCATGCGCTCACAGAAAGTAGGTCAAAGCGGCCGTCTAACAGCTGCCGGCCAGACAGTGGCTAAGGAGAGGAAAGCACACTGAAATACATACTATACATGCATAAACAGCGGCACCTAAACCCACAGAGAGGGAAACCAAGCCGGCTCGGCTCCTGACACTCCTCCTGCGTAAAAGCGCACGAGGAGGCTTATGACAGTTGGAGCTGAAGCGTGTGATGTGGTCTTTCACAGCCTGCTGTTTATCTAAGCCTGCGACACAACCCGAAGGCATAGCTGTAAAATTAAAACAAGAAACCAGAGAAACTGTGAGCTGCAAAGCTGCTGGCATTCCATTCAACAACACCGGCGTCCATTCTGTTGCTTACATCATGGTGCCGCCCTTCATTCGGTGGGCGGCACCACAGTCCAGTCAGCGGCTGCGGTTTTTTGATAATAACTATGTTATGCAGGCGCGGTTGTAAATAGTATATTGATCATCGACAATGACTTTTGGGTTTACACAACATACTAAAAAATGTCAAAATCATGTCATCAGACCTTTAAGAACACCACATTAAAGCAATCAAAAAGGTGTTGGAAAAGTGTAAAGTGGTGTCAGTTTGAGCTCTGTAATTATGCAGAGTACATTTATTAATGATACTAATAAAGGAACTTTTCTTAATGCTTAAGGGCCAGAAAAAACTTGAAAGTATCATAACCTTTTGAAATACAATCATACTGATTAGTCAGCCAAAGTTAAACCAAAGACATTCGATTTTTCTCATAGGAAAGCAACTTACAGACATTGGTGGTGTATGGCATTAACGTTTTCATAAATGAATTTAAAAAAAAAAAAAAAAACAGTTTCAGTTATACCTGCAGGAACTGAAAGAACTGTCATTTTCATTTGCCCATGTTGGTTAAATGCTGTGCTGCGAAATATCCATCTCAGACATGATCCTCCTCATATTTACTGTCAAGCATGGTACAACTACAAGTTACTAAAGGTCAACATGGCAAGCGCGGTGAATCATGTGTACACACGTAAAAACATGCTCACATGATAAGGTGACACAAATGCACACTGACACAAATGTGTCTCCTGTGCAAATCTATTCACGCTGGTGAGTCACTCTTTTATGAAAAAGCAGAAGCTCTAAGGCCAGAGAGCACTAATGGGAAGTGCTGAGGCAGTCAAAGAAAGAGTTGGTCCATTGCCATTATAATTATTCAAACCTTCTCTACATTGCCCTGCTTCATATAAAGTTATTCTCTGTGCTCTCAGTCCCTCTAGTGGCTACTTTCCTTATTAAAGTGAGTGTTTATAACAGGGAAATCCTCTGACACTGTATACAATGTATATATAGTTAATCTTTTTTCGAGCTACTCTACATGTCAAAGCTACACAGAGTAGTTTTATATTCAAACAAAATGGTAGTTGTCAATATAGTGTTTAAAAATGGAGAAGTTGTTCTATAGCCCTTGGGCAGAGAGAGTTTTTATCTGGATGTCATTGAATTTTGTAAGCATCATCAGTTTTTGGAATGATGTGCCATTTGGCTTAAACCTGCACAAATGGTGCAGCTTATCCACACAAAAAGCTACTGGAATCTTATTAAGGACAACACTGGGTCTGTCCTGTGTGACTTTAGTATCATCATAAATCAAGGCTGCAGATTGCTCAAGCCTTTTCTAAAAACTGGAAGTTGAAGAATGACTCAAGGCTTGGCCAACACAGTAGTAGTACCTTTATCCCACTTCCCTGTGACAAGATGTACTTTGGCCTACTGACAGTCACTCTAGCTGGTCCATTTCCTTCTTTATACTTACCTACTCTTCTACTCAGTTTTAGTTTTATGCTTTATCTTGACAGAGCTTTATCTTAATTTCACATAGGGCTGGGCAATTTCACCTTAAATCAGTATCACAGTTAATTGAACCTTTCACGTCAGTTTTTTTTTCTCCTTTTGTTTCCCCTTATAGTTCACTGACAAGGCTTGTAATTGAGCAGTATTACAAGAGAGTGTTGTATCAGTGAATACTAGTACATACCTGTGCATACCCGTCCATGCCCGTAGAAACCAAGAATAAGCAAGTATTTCTGCATGCCCGTTGCTGAAGGGTCTCTTCCTGTCTCAGACGGCTGTGTTGTTCACAGTCATGCCTGCGGCGTACTGCTGGAACCTAAGGTGTTTCACGTTCACGGCATCTTTTCTGACGTGCAGGGGTTTTCCTCATTCTATTGCTCTCCATCTGGTGGGTCTTCTTCTTCTTTGTTCAGACCACTGGTTGAGGGATAGGTGCATGGTAATTCCAGTTCATGGGCAGGATCATGAAAATAGATCTGAGCAAAAAGTGGCTTTTGACCCTGTTCAGGAAGGCCCGTGCATGCCCGTAGAAACCAAGAAACTGGAGCACCCGGAGAAAATCAACGCTTTGCTTGGCATTTTACACATTTGTAAAGACTGGCCCTGTGACTTATTCACCTTGCCAATTTTGAGCCATATGACATCATAAAGACATCAGACATCATGTAGACATCAGGATCCAACAAGGAATATTCCAGGGGGACAGCCTCTCGCCATTGCTCTCCTGTCTGTGTATCAACCCCTTGAGCAAAATCCAATCAGCTCTTGATATTGAGTCCCACGAGGGATGCGCATGTGCCGGCGTCTGTAAACGTCACGTCGCGTCAAAGCGTTATCTTGTCCACTGTTGTTTATTTTTATTAACTTCATTTTTATTTTATTTTTTTATCTCTTTTTACTGATATTAGCTTTTTACTTGGTGTTAGCTTAGTGTTGGCCTAACAGAAAGCCCAATCAGGCACACAGGTGAATCAGACCCCGGGCAGGGCTGTTTCACCAGGCTAGGCTAACCTGTTTTTAGCTGTTTTTAGCTGGCTAGCTATCCACTTCTCGCCTGGAACGTCATGACTCCATCCCCGACGTGTGTCAGCTGTGTGTCCCTCCTTAACAAGGTTTCTGAGTTGGAAGTGAGACTCTCCAACCTCTTTAAGATTCGGGAGGCTGAAGACCACCTAGATACTATAATCCTCGGGCAAACATCAGCCCCGGCAACCGACTCGCAGCTGGCAGAGACGGCTACTTACCTGGGTGAATTTAGCACATCGCCATCCACTTCCACCCCTGCTCCGGTCTCCTCAGCTGTCCAGGACCCCAGCAATAAACACTGGCTTCAGCTCGGAGCTAAACCCAAAGCCCCGGTTGGTTTTTCTCATCCTCAATGCGCGCCCTGGACCTTGGTTGGGCCAACTAGCAAACATCGGCGATTGACCAGACATGGTCGCGCCTCCTCTCTTCCTCTGTTACTGGAAAACCGATTCGACATCCTTTCCCTGGAAGATTTTCCCCACCTGGATGTCGATCATCCTCCCATGGCCGTCCCTCCTCCTCCTCCTCCTTCAGCAGCAGCCCAAACCCGCAAGCCCCGGATTAAAACTACTTTAGGTGTGCCAAACTATACACCAGCTCCAAAAAGAACACAGCGCATCACCCCGCCATCACAACAACAACATTGGCAAAATTATCCACCATTTCAGAAACCACCGGCAAGGCCCCCCCAGACGACGTTGGTAATTGGCGATTTGATTATGAGGAACGTCGGAAGCAGGTACTGTGTCACTAAATTTTTTCCTGGGGCTAAAGTATCAGACATTGAGGCTCTTACCCCTGACCTATTAAATGAATCCCCCCATGCTAAAACTGTCATTGTACATGTTGGATGGAACAACATCCCAGATGAAGCATCGGAGATCTTAAAGAGTGACTTCAGGAGCCTTCTGTCCACTCTTGTGAACTGTGGCAAACGTGTGTTTATTTCTGGGCCACTGACACCTTTCAGATGAGGTTGCAGTTATTTTAGCAGAACTCTCAGCCTTAATACCTGGTTGTGTTCATGTCCTACTTTTAACATTGGTTTTGTAGACAATTTCAACCTGTTTTGGAACCGCCCATCATTTATGAGGCCAGATGGCATCCATCCAAATAGACTTGGTGCACGTGTTTTAAGGGACAATCTGTTCTATTCCATTCAGCGTTTTTTAGTACAGTGACTGAAATTTGGTGCGTTAACTCACCCCGAAGTTCCTGGGTCTGCCAACCAGCCCTTCTTTGTTTCCACTTCTCATATTAATCCTATTAATCCAAATAATCCTCACTGTTTAGATCAGTCTTCAGTTTATAACCCCAGAGAGATTGTGTCTGTCTCCCGTTAACCAAAATATTATAACCCAAGACAAATGCAACGTAACTTGATAAATACACACCTTTCTGCAGCTCCTCCTCATCCGCCACCCCTCAACTTAGCCCCTGTCTTCCCCCTCAGAGAACCTTTGTCTACTCCCCCCAAAGTTAATAAAAATATAATGTATAAACATCCCAAAGTGATTAAACAAAAAGTTGGTAAAACTCAAATTAAACATCAAGTCTCTAAATCTAATGATTTGGCCTCTCTTCCTCCTCATAATTTAAAAATTAAATGCGGTTTGTTAAAAATTTCAGGTCTCGAACTCCCAAGTCTCTGCTAGTCCATGATCTGTTAACTGATCATCAGATTGATTTAATATTCCTTACAGAGACTTGGCTAGGGCAAGATGATTATGTTGGTTTAAATGAATCAACTCCCTCTGGTTATCTAAACTATCATAATCCCAGAAGTTCTGGTCATGGAGGAGGCGTAGCGACAATTTACCATTCTTAATTACTAGTTAGTGTAAAGCAAAAATCATGTTTTAATTCCTTTGAGGGCCTGGTCCTCAGTATGGGGCATGTTAGCTATCTTAGCTTAAACCCAATTTTCTTTGCCATAGTTTACCATCCTCCCTCAGCCTACTCAGAGTTTTTATTCGAATTTGACGAATTTTTAGTTGATTTAGTGCTGAAATCAGATAGAATAATTATAGTAGGGGACTTTAATATACATGTAGATGTAGATAGTGATTGCCTTAATATGGTATTTAATTCAATATTAGACTTAATGGGGTTTTCTCAGAAAGTAGGAAATTCTACCTATTATCTCCACCACACGTTGGACCTTGTTCTGACATACGGCTTAGAAATAGAAAATCTGGTATTGTCTCCTCATAACCCTGTACTGTCAGACCATTGTCTGTTAACCTTTGATTTTACTATTTCTGACTATTTGGCTCCTAAAGAAAAATATTACCGGTACTACAGTACATGCCTCTCAGAATTTTTTTATTTTTATTTATTTATTTATTTTTTGTTACTTATTTGTACCCGTAGGTAGACTTGGTTTGCAGTCTGGTGACAAGCCACCGGCTGCTGGTCGCTGCGTGCGCGAGCGCTCTAAACCTACATGTTTTTGGTATGCGGGAGGAAACCGGAGAAATCCCGGAGTAAACCCACGCAACACGGGGAGAACATGCAAACTCCACACAGCTCACTGTTGGTCGGGGGCTGGGATCGAACCCACAACCTCATGATCCCCACGATCCCCCGGCCAAGGGTAAAACTGTGCTGCCACAGTGCTAAACCACTGCGCCACCATGCAGCCCTCATCTGTTTGGTAACAGATGATGCTGTTACCAAATTTATGCTGATTGTTTCCTCTATACCATGTGTCAACTCAACGGAAATAAGAGATGGAGAGCTTGGAGAAATCATCTTTTAATTTATAAAAAATCTCTTAGAAAAGCTAGAACGAGTTATTATTCTGCATTAATAGAAGAGAACAAGAATAATCCCAGGTTTCTTTTCAGTACTGTAGCCAGGTTGACAAAGAGTCAGGACTCTGTCAATCCTAGCATCCCCTTAGAGCTTACTAGTCAGGACTTTATGAACTTTTTCAATAATAAAATTTCATCCATCAGAGATAAAATCAATCAGATTCTTCCCACAGTTAACTTAAATACTGTAACTATTACAACTCCTTCTATTGATGTCTGTCTTGATGAGTTTACTCCAATCGACCTTTGTGAGTTAGACAAAATAGTTTCCTCATCCAAACCTTCAACTTGTCTTTTAGACCCTATTCCTACCAGGTTATTTAAAGAAGTCTTCCCACTTACTGGTAGCTTTATTCTTCATATAATCAATTCTTCATTAACTTTAGGTCATGTACCGCAGGCTTTTAAAACAGCTGTAATTAAACCCTTACTCAAAAAGCCAACGCTAGATCCAGGAGCTATAGCTAACTATAGACCAATCTCTAATCTCCCTTTCATTTCAAAAATCTTAGAAAGAGTTGTTGCTACGCAATTATTTGACCACCTGCAGGGAAATGGTTTACTTGAAGAGTTTCAATCTGGGTTTAGAATCCATCATAGTACTGAAACAGCCTTAGCGAAGGTCACTAACGACCTCCTCATTGCATCTGATAATGGACTAGTTTCTGTACTTGTCCTTTTAGATCTTAGTGCAGCTTTTGATACTATTGATCATAATATTCTACTTGATAGATTGGAACACTATGTTGGACTTAATGGAACTTCGTTGCAGTGGTTTAGATCTTATTTATCTGATAGGTTCCAGTTTGTTCATGTAAATGATGAGTTTTCTTTCAGCTCAAAGCTTAGTCATGGAGTTCCACAGGGATCTGTGCTAGGCCCTACTCTTTTTAGTTTATATATGCTTCCGTTAGGCAACATTATTAGAAAGCACTGTATACATTTTCATTGTTATGCAGATGACACACAATTATACCTGTCAATGAAGCCAGATGATAGTAATCAATTAGCCAAGTTAGAAGCCTGTCTTAAGGTGTAATATAAATGTATTTTATATTTGTAATGTGTGCCCTGATTTGTTTCTCAGTTGCTTTTAATATGTTTTGACAATCCAGTTCAGTTCTCTTCCCATGATGGATTTATCTTAAGGTACATAATGACCTGGGCAGTATGACCTGTTCTTAGAAACTGTTACTCCTCAGCAGAGCAAGTTTCTCACTCCTTGAATCACTGTGGCATGTTTATGAAACAAGGCTTAGCCTTTATTTCTCACATATGTGTGTGTGTGCAGTGAAATAGAACAGATGTTATATGTTTTGAGAGTCTGGCTGCAATCGCCTGGGAGCGGGGACTAGCCCCCCCGCTCTCTACGCGATTCCATGGGGGGGGAAGTTGCCTGGCAACGAAGAGTGGCTCCTTCGTTGTGTACGTAACTCTACCCTTTAAAAAGCAGAGGTGTTTTGCCAACCAGCAGAGTCTGCTGTGGATTTCGCGCGAATTGCCAAGCTGATTGATGCACGCGCCTGCCAAAAGACTGCCAAAGGCTCTCCGGTCTTCTGTATTATTGGTAAGGGCTGATGAAATGACATGAAGTGCATTGATCTTTTGTATATGAAGATATGGTCTGTGGGGAATAAGGGGATACAGCTTATTCTAGCAGCCTGTCTAATGTGAATGCATTGATCTTTTGTGTGAAGATATGTTCTGTGAGGAATAAAAGACACATTTTATTATAGCAGTTTTTGTCTCAGTGTGAATTCTTTCCTGTGCGCCGACTCCTCACGAACCTGTCTAAATATTTTTCATAAAACATAAGGAAATCAAAGCTTGGATGACTTGTAATTTCCTGCTATTAAATTCAGATAAGACTGAAGTCATTCTTGTTGGTCCAAAAAACCTTAGAAATTCCTTTCCAAATCAAACTTTCAGTTTGGATGCAGTTACTCTTTCTCTTAATAGCTCTGTGAGGAACCTTGGAGTTATTTTTGATCAGGATTTGTCCTTCAATTCACATATTAAATTTGTTTCTAAGACTGCCTTCTATTATTTGCGTAATATTGCCAAGATTAGGAGCATCTTGTCTCAGAGTGATGCTGAGAAGCTGATCCACGCTTTTGTTAGCTCGAGATTAGATTATTGTAATTCTTTATTATCAGGCTGTCCTAAAACATCTTTAAAAAGTCTTCAGCTGATCCAAAATGCTGCAGCAAGAGTTTTAACAGGTACTAGAAAGAGAGATCATATCTCTCCGGTTCTGGCCTCCCTTCATTGGCTTCCCATAGAGTTTAGAATTAAGTTTAAAATCCTTCTTCTTACTTACAAAGCTTTAAACAATCAGGCTCCTTTTTATTTAAAAGATCTGATACTACCGTATCATCCTAACAGAGCACTACGCTCCCAAAATGCAGGTTTACTTGTAATACCTAGAATCTCCAAAAGTACAATGGGAGGCAGAGCCTTCAGTTATCAAGCTCCTCTCCTGTGGAATCAGCTGCCAATCTGGATTCGGGAGTCAGACTCGATCTCTGTTTTTAAGAATAGGGCTAAAACCTACCTTTTTGATATAGCCTACAATTAGGGAGGGATCATGTGTTTCTGAACCCTCCCTTAGTTATGCTGCTAATAGGTTTAGTCAGCCGGGGGACCTCCAGTAATACACTGGGCCTCACTCCTTTCCTCACTCTCTATGAAATATTTTTTTTTTGCTGGTCATTAACATTTGTTTGTTCTCTCCCATAGATTGAGTCCCCATCGTGCTGTTTGCTCTCTACATGTCTGTTCTTTTCTTCTTCTCTATCCCCTCACCCCCCAGCCAGTCGCAGCAGATGACTGCCCCTCCCTGAGCCTGGTTCTGCTGGAGGTTTCTTCCTGTTAAAAGGGAGTTTTTCCTCTCCACCGTCGCCAAGTGCTTGCTCACAGGGGATCGCCTGATTGCTGGGGTCTTTCTGCAACTGTGGGGGTCCCCCCTTCAGTTGATAGTGCTATGAGATGACTGTTGTTGTGAAATGGCGCTATATAAATAAAGTTGAATTGAATTGAATTGAATTGCTCCTTCCGTAATTGATAGCATGGTAGATAGTGTTACAGCCTCTCTGCATCAGACTGTAGACTTGGTGGCCCCTTTAAAAAAGAAAAAGTCTAATCAGAGATTTCGAACCCCATGGTTTAACACAGAAACTCGTAGCTTAAATCAGAAGACTCGTCAATTAGAAAGAAAATGACGTTCCACTAATTTAGATGAATTCTATTTGGTGTGGATAAATCATCTCCTAATTTATAAAAAATCTCTTAGAAAAACTAGAACAAGTTATTACTCTGCATTAATAGAAGAGAATAATTTCAGCACTGTAGCCAGGCTGACAAAGAGTCAGGACTCTGTCAATCCTTGCATCCCCCTAGAGCTTACTAGTCAGAACTTTTTGAACTTTTTCAATCATAAAATTTTATCTATTAGAGATAAAATCAGTCAGATTCTTCCCACAGTAAACTTAAGTACAGCAACTACTACAACTTATTCAATTGATATCTGTTTAGATAAGTTTACTCTAATTGGCCTTTTAGAGTTCGATAAAATAATCTCCTCCTCCAAGCCTTCAACTTGTCTTTTAGACCCGATTCCTACCAGGTTATTTAAAAAAGTCTTCCCATTTATTGGTAGCCGTATTCTTCAAATAATCAATTCTTTAACTTTAGGTCATGTACCGCAGGCTTTTAAAATTGCTGTAATTAAATCCTTACTCAAAAAGCCAATGCTGGAGTTTTAGCTAACTATCGACCAATCTCTAATCTGCCTTTCATTTCAAAAATCTTAGAAAGAGTTGTTGCTACGCATTTATTTGACCACTTGCAGGGAAATGGTTTATTTGAAGAGTTTCAATCTGGGTTCAGAATTCATCATAGTACTGAAACAGCCTTAGTGAAGGTCACTAATGACCTCCTTATCGCATCTGATAATGGACTCGTTTCTGTACTTGTCCTTTTAGATGTTAGTGCAGCCTTTGACACTATCAACCATGATATTCTACTTGATAGATTAGAACACTATGTTGTCTAAATGGAACTTTGCTGCAGTGGTTTAGATCTTATTTGTCCAATAGACTTCAGTTTGTTCATATCAATAATGAGTTTTCTTGCAACTCTAAGCTCAGTCATGGAGTTCCACATGGTTCTGTGTTAGGCCCTACTCTTTTTAGTTTATATATGCTTCCATTAGGAAACATCATTAGAAAGCACTGTATACATTTTCATTGTTACGCAGATGACACACAGTTATACCCGTCAATGAAGCCCGATGATTGTAATCAATTAGCCAAGTTAGATGCCTGTCTTAAGGAAATCAAAGCTTGGATGACTTGTAATTTTCTGCTATTAAACCCAGATAAGACTGAAGTCATTCTTGTTGGTCCAAAAAACCTTAGAAATACCTTTCCAAATCAGACTCTTAATTTTGATGCGGCTACTCTTACTCTAAATAGTTCTGTGAGGAACCTTGGAGTTATTTTTGATCAAGATCTGTTTTTTAATTCACATATTAAATTTGTTTCTAAGACTGCCTTCTATCATCTGCACAATATTACCAAGATTAGGAGCATCTTGTCTCTGAGTGATGCTGAGAAACTGATCCACGCTTTTGTTAGCTCTAGATTAATTATTGTAACTCGTTATTATCAGGTTGTCCTAAAATATCTTTAAAAAATCTTGAGTTGATCCAAAATGCAGCAAGAGTTTTAACAGGTACTAGAAAGAGAGATCATATCTCTCCGGTTCTGGCCTCCCATCATTGGCTTCCCATAGAGTTTTGAATTAAGTTTAAAATCCTTCTTCTCACTTGCTCTTAATAATCAGGTCCCCTTTTATATAAAAGATCTGATATTACCCTATCATCCTAACAGAACACTACACTCCCAAAATGCTGGATTACTTGTAATACCTAGAATCTCCAAAAGTACAATGGGAAGCAGAGCCTTCTGCTATCAAGCTCCTTTCCTGTGGAACCAGTTACCAATCTGGGTTTGGGAGTCAGACTCAATCTCTGTTTTTAAGAATAGGGTAAAACCCTTCCTCTTCAATATAGCCTACAATTAGGGAGGAATCTTGTGTCTCTTAACCCTCCCTTTGTTTTGCTGTTAATAGATTTAGACTGTCAGGTGACCTCCAATAATGTACTTGGCTTCTCTTCGTTAATGTTTGCTCTCTTTATGCCTGTTCTTTTCATCTTCTCTATCCCCTCACGCCCCAGCCAGTTGCAGCAGATGACTGCCCCTCCCTGAGCTTGGTTCTGCTAGAGGTTTCTTCCTGTTAAAAGGGAGTTTTTCCTCTCCACCGTCGCCAAGTGCTTGCTCACAGGGGATTACCTGATTGCTGGGGTCTTTCTGCAATTGTGGGGTTTCCCCTACATTTGAAAGTGCTATGAGATGACTATTGTTGTGATATGGTGCTATATAAATAAAGTTGAATTGAATAAAGACACATTAGTCTAGGCATCGTGAGTGATGGTCTATATGACATCATAAAGACACATCTGTCTATGTGCCGTCATATAGACATCATATCTTTATGATGGCATTGCGAGTCCTATGATGCCTGAGTTCATAGGACGTGCTATGAATCATCATAGGCCATTCGATGATGTCCTATAAATGTGACAGACACACACACAGAGATTTCTTGCTTTATAGAGTGATATGTAGGCCAAATGGTCTATGACATCATAAAGACACATTTGTCTATGTGTCCTATAGGACATCCTCTATGATGTTCAGGCAGAGATCATTTGTCTATGTGTCCTATGATGCCTGAGTAAAAACTTACATGGTCTATGTGACATCATAAAGACACTTGTCTATGTGTGACATCATAAAGACACATTTGTCTATGTGTCCTATGATGCCTGAGTTCATAGGATGTCCTATGATGTTCAGGCAGAGATCATAGGCCGTCCTATGAAGCATGACAGACACACACACAGATTCTTGCTTTTATAGAGTGATGATGGTGAAGAGTGAAGAGTGACTCACTGCAGTGACTTGGTAGTAAATGAGCATAATATAATAATGAACACAACTATTGTCATTTGACACACGTAACCAAATTAAATATTGTCTAATTCAGAAGTTGATGTCTATTGACACATACCTCTTGACGGTCCTCTGACTTCTGTGGGATGCTAATTAGCTTGTTAGCTGCATTGGGGGAGGCCTTCACACAGCCATGATTATGCTGTCTCCACATAGTGGTTACGAGTTTCTGATCTGGTTCTTAAATGCAGCCTTAGCTTGTCCCTTTTGTCGTCCATCCACACTGTAAAACGGTTGAACTGACGCAGATAGCCGTTAGCGGCTAACAGTAATTTAGCTTTGTGGCCTTTCCTGCTACTTTAAAGATAAGATGAGATAAGCCTTTATTAGTCCCACAATGGGGAAATTCCACAATTGCAACAGCACAGGGATAGCAACACTCAGAGCAATAATTAAGAAGATACGGAAGATATAAATAAGAGCAGTGTATATACATACATACACATCAATATATAAATATATATATACAAAGTGAGGAGCATTGTAGCGAGATGGAATAAACAGCATAACCGTCTACTTAGTTATCCTACATAGTATGAATATGTACCCATACATATTGTCACCCTCCGTAGCGACCGATACTGTCCTAGTTGTATATACTGGAGGGGACCATTGTGTAAGTCTATTGCGTCTTTTGCATTCAGTACTATTTGGTCATCACGTTTAAATGCACTTCACTTGCTTTTTCTTGGTATCTTCCGATGAACTAGTCAATCATGACGTACCATGTGGACAGACACCGTATTTCTGTTTGATACATGCTGTTTTAATTTTTCTGCTGTATTCTGCTACTTCCGGGGTGTAGAGTCATGTGACCGTTCATCCAGGAGACATTTTAAAGGGGCAGTACATGAAAGCTCTCATACACACACACACACAACAGGAAGAGTGGGGAAAAACAAATTTTAAAAAAATGATGTAAGCAAGATTACATTGGTTCTACGTTCCAAACGTTTCAGTTTTATTTCAGTTCATTGCCCAGCCCTAACTTCACATACACTCCTCCTTCTACTTCTTTCAGCTGTATCCTTTAGGGTCGCCACAGTAACTCATCTGCCTCTATCTCACTCTGTCTCTTGCATCTACCTCTGTAACACCAACCTTCTCCAAGTCCTCCTTTCCTACATCCATGAATCTTTTTAGGTTTTCCTCTTCTCCTCCGGCGTGGCAGCTCCATCTTCAGCTTCCTTTGTCCATTATATCCACTATCCCTCCTCTGTACATGTCCAAACCATCTCAGCCTTCCCTCTCTGACTTTGTCTCCAAACTGTTCAGTCTGAGCTGTGCCTCGGACATACTCATTTTTAATCCTGTCCCTGCTAGTCACTCCAAGTGAGAATCTCAGCATCTTCAACTCTGCTACCTCCTAATTTCACATAGACTATCAGTCAAAAGTTTGGACCTACACATACATTTTCAATGGGTAAATGTGTCCAAACGTTTTACTGGTACTGTAATCAAAGCAAATCAAAGTGGAAGTTGTACAATGCAAATTTTAGACACATTTTTACATAATGAAACAGCATGCTGCAAATTGTCAGCATATACACTACTCACAAAAAGTTAGGGATATTCAGCTTTTGGGTGAAATTTCAGGATGTACCTAAAATGCACTATAACCTTTACAGGTGAACTTAATTTTACCTTCTCTAACCTTTGGAATGCACATCTCCAACTGTTCAATATTTCAGTACTTTTCACATAACTTGCTGTTCTCCAACAAGGTGCTTAATGGCAAAATTCACAACAGGTGTTTAATCCATGAATCAACCAATACATTTTCTGGTTCAATTAGAATTGGTATTTAAACGGTCCTCTTCATCATGCTGTTCACATTTTGACATCAGGAGACTAAGACGACACCTAACAACTGATCAACAGTACCTCACCATTGGTTCAGGTTACTTTATTTGTACCCGTAGGTAGATTTGTTTTGCAGACAGGTGACATCCATATTTACAAACCACAGTTACATTCAACATGAACACAAACACAGGCACGCATGTAGCTGACTATAAACATGATAAAAGTACTCAAGGCTCCACCAATCAGGACATAGGACAAAGAGATAAGAGAAAAAAACAAAGAGGTAAGAGAGAAGGGTCATATTAAAAAGTTAGACTAGTCAAAGAGGTTAAAAACTCAAAAGTCTAAAACCCAATAAAAGATTTAGAACCCAAATAAAAAAACCTACAAAAATAAGTAAATATAAAATAAAATTAATAAATAGGTAACTAAATTATGTGCAATATATTGTTACATCTTGTTCAATTCTTTAACAGCAGCAGGAACAAAGCTGCTTTTGTAGCGCTGGGTTTTACTTTTTGGGACAGCAAACCTCCGTCTGGAGGGAAGAAGCTGAAAGTGGCAGTGCAAAGGGTGGGAGTCATCATTTAAAATGGAGGTAGCAATTCTCTGTACCTGTCTGGTGTACAGGGATGTCAGGCTCAGCTGTGACTCACCAAGCAAACGACTGGACCATCTAACTACCTGATCCAAGGATTTCCTCTGTTTCAGTTTTATCTGACCAAACCATGACACTAAAGAAAAGGATAAAACAGATTCAATAGAAGCCCGATAAAACATTGTCATTATGGTTCGGTCAGTTTGGAAGCGTGCAGGTTTCCTTCAACAATGCAAATGTTGCTGACCCTTTTTGCACACCTCTTCACAGTTCTCTTCAAAGTTTAAATTACTATCAATAATCGTCCCAAGATATTTGTAGGATTGTACACATTCAGTGGTCTGGCCTTTTAGTACAGTGACTTCATGCCTGGAAGTTTTCCTTCTAAAGTCAATAATCATATCTTTAGTTTTTGTCGTATTCAGCTGCAGGTAGGAATCCTCACACCAGTGAACAAAATCATCAACTACTGGGCCGTGGCCACTCTCACCATCCTGGAGGAGACTGACAACAACTGAATCATCAGCATACTTTATAATGTGTCTGTTGTCATGTCTGCTCCGACACATGTTTGTGTACAGGATGAAGAGTAGTGGTGACAACACACACCCCTGTGGAGAGCCAGTAGAAGAACACTTTTTTTTTTTCCACAATATCTTTATTGAACCTTTTTTTTTTTTTTTTACAAACATGATACAAACAATCAAACACTAACACTAAAGTACTACAAAAAAAAAAAATTCACTAAAAACACCAACAACCACCAACAAAATCAAGTCTTCAACAATGCTCCTCTGTTTAGTCTAGACAATCCAATACATAAGTATACATATTATGTTCACCAGTTTGGAATTTACAAGGTCCACACACATCATTCACCTTCTTCTTCAAGAGTTATGTTTAAATTTTTTACATAATCAATAAAAGGTCTCCATATATTCTCAAACACAATTTCCTTTGATTTCAGTATATATGTTATTCTTTCTAATGGAAGGTTTGTTAACATCTGTCTTAACCACTGAGTCACATCTGGTCTATGAGTCTTTTTCCATAATAGTGCAATACATTTTTTGGCATTAAGCAAACTGAGGTCTATGAATGTTCTTTCACTTTTATTAAAATTATGCTTTTCTGGGTACAGACCCAACAAAAACAGTTTAGGATTCAATATGATTTGTTTTGAGATTATTTTTTCAATTGTTACCCTCACCTCTTCCCAAAACATTCTTATTAATCTACATTCCCATAAACAATGAAATAGGGTTCCTTTACTTTCCATGCATTTTGTGCATGTATCTGGTATATTTTTGTTATATCTATTTAACTCCTCCGGTGTAACATACATCCGCATTAACCATTTGAAATGTATCAATTTAAGGCGTGCATTTATTGATTTGGTTTGAGCTTCTGTACAAGCCAATTCCCATTGTTCCTCTGAAATTTCAATTTGCAGATCTTCTTTCCAGTAGTTTAATCTTTTCAGTGAATTTTCACTTGAAGATAGTGTCAATGAGTTATAAAACTCTGAAATAATACCCTTTCTTTTACTATCTTTCATCATCATTTTTTCCAAGGATGAATAAATAGGTCGAGTGAGAGCTTTATTTTGATTTGATCGAATAAAGTTTCTAAGTTGAAGATATTTAAAAAAATGTGTTCTATTGAGATTAAATTTGATCCTCAGCTCTTCAAAAGACATTATGTTGTCTGCACATGGCAAATATAAATCCTGAATCTTTTGTATCCCTTTTAAATTCCATACTTTAAATACAGCGTCCGCTCTCCCTGGTTTAAAATATTGATTACCCCATATTGGACTAAATTGTGAGAATAACTGTGGTTCTTTTAAATAGTTTTTAGCTTCACACCATATTTTGATCATATGCTTTACAAATGGATTTTTAACTTGTTTTTGTAATTTTTTTGCCGAATCTGAGTATATGAATATGGGAAGAGGTAAAGGTAAATTGTATGATTCCATTTCAGTCCAGTGAGGGAGATCATTTGATGAAAAATAATATGTCATAGACCTCAGTTGTGCCGACCAATAATACAACATAAAATTTGGACATTTCAGACCTCCACGATCAAATGGTAAATATAATAAAGACAAACGTAATCTAGCCCTCCTGTTGTTCCATATAAATTCCACTAACTTTTTTTTTATTCTTGAGAATAGATCTAAAGGTGGTGATAAGGGAATGTATTGAAATAAATAAAGTATTTTAGGTAAAATATTACTTTTAAGTATATTGATTCTCCCGATCATCGACATTGGTAGTGACATCCATCTCTGAGTTAACTCATTGATATCTGTCATTAAGGCTTCATAGTTGACACTGGCGACTGATTCTAGCTTAGGCATAATTTGGATTCCTAAATACTTAAACTGATTTACAACATTGAATTGATTTACCTCAGGGGCTGGGTAATTTCTCTGGGTCTCATTTAGCATTAATATTGAAGATTTAGTTTTATTTATTTTATATCCTGATATTTCCCCAAAATTCTTTATTAAATTCAACAAGGTTGGAATTGATTTTTTTAGATTCGACATAAACAAAATTATATCATCGGCGTACAGGGAGATTTTATGTTCTGTTGGTCCAACTTTAATTCCATATATTTGTGAATGTAAACGTATCGCTATCGCTAAAGGTTCAATTGCCATAATAAACAGTAAAGGTGAAAGTGGACAGCCTTGTCGACATCCTCTATTGATTTTTATTGGTTTTGAAATATTGTTATTTGTTAGGATTTCTGCTGTAGCATTATTGTATATTATTTGAACCCATTTTATGAAATTATTTCCAAGTCCAAACCTTTGTAGGACTTCACAAAGAAAGGGCCATTCAACTCTATCAAAGGCCTTTTCGGCGTCCAATGATAGGAGAGCTGTATCCGGTGCTTCTTTATTAAAATAAATAATATTAAATAGTCTTCTTACATTATGGAAGCCTTGTCTACCCTTTATAAAGCCATTCTGATCTCGATTAATAATATTTGGTAAAATTTCTTGTATTCGTCTTGCTAAAATTTTACAGATTATCTTAAGGTTGGCGTTAGAAGAACACTTTTGGTCGGACAATGTACCATTGACCCTTACTCTCTGTGTCCTGTTGGTTAAAAAAATCCAGAATCCAACCCACCAAATTATTACTCAAATCAAATTGTTGCAGGAGCCTTTCAACTAAAATATGAGGTAAGATTGTATTAAAGGCGGAAGAAAAGTCCACAAACAAAAGCCTGGCGTGTGTCCCATTAAAATCCAGATGTTTAAAAAGCATGTTAAACAGAGTGACAGTGGCATCCTTCACTCCTCTGTGAGGCCTATAGGTAAACTGCAAAAGATCCAATACATGCTCAGTCTGCTTTAGGACCTCAAATCTGACCAGTTTTTCCAAAATTTTCATTAAAATTGAAGTCAAAGAAACTGGTCTAAAGTCATTTACTGTTTTAGGACAGCTGGATTTTGGAACGGGGACAACCACAGCATCTTTCCAGATCTTAGGCACATGTTGTGTCTGTAAGGACTTACTGAAAATGTAGTGAAATACAGGACTCAGCTCATGTGCACAGGACTTTACCAAGCGCCCACATATATTATCAGGGCCCTGACTTTTGTTTACTTTTACAGCACAGAACGCCCTTTTAACATCTTGCACCTCAATATTAAAGTGCTGATTGTCTTTGAGTTTCTGTTTCAAACCTTGGGTTTCTGTGCTAGAATCGAAGGAGTCAAAAAGACCATAAAAACAATTAAGAGCATTAGCCAGCTCTGTCTGAACTAAAACCACCTAAAAAAAAATAAAATTGTGAGGCTTCAAACAAGATGTTCTCAGAGGGAAGTGGCCACTGAGCTTAGAGTGTCACAGAGTGTCATCAGCAGGTTGCAAGAGAGATACAGAGAGACTGGAAGAGTCACAGAAAGGCAAAGAAGTGGACGTCCATTGGCCACATCCCACACTGATGACCACTTCATTGTGAACAGTGCCCTTTGTAACTGGATGAGCATTTATGCTGGACAAGGTACCAATGGGCCTCAGTGTTGTTTTCTGATGAAAGTCGATTCACGGTGAGCAGAAATGATGTGCGCCAACGATGTTGGGGACGTCAAGGAGAGCGCTGTGCATCAGCCGCTGTTGTCATCAGATGAGCCTTTTGTGCTGGTGGTGTTACAGTCCGGGCAGGTGTGTCTAGCCAATACAGACCTTCCCTACACCTTGTGAATGGCACAGCAACAAGCCGATACTACCTGAATAACATCATTAATCCAGTCATTGTGCCCCTGCATGAACAACACAGACCTAATTTCATCTTCATGGGTGACAATGCTCCAGCTCATCGAGGTTGCATCATTAGGGAACGGCTGCTGGAGGCTGGGGTACCTCAAATGGAGTGGTCTGCACTTCCTCCAGACCTGAATCCCATAGAAAACCTATGGATAAGCTGAGTCGCCGTGTAGAGGTTTGTAACCCTGCACCCCACAACGTCAGTGACCTGAGGGCCGCCCTTCAAGAAGAGTGGAATGTCATGCCTCAGCAGACAACAAGTCAATTTGTGAACAGCATGAGACATCGTTGTCAAGCTGTAATTGATGCGCAAGTGCACATAAGTTATTGAGACATTGACATTTTTTTGTTGTGGTATACCCACCACTGTTGTTGGCTTGTGTTTCAATAAATTGTTTGAGATGAGGAAATCACCATTGCATGCTTCTACTTAACCCCTTGCACTCCAGGCAATTTTCCTAAAAACGCCAAAAAATAATGTGCCCAAAGTAAATTGAAAGCTGTTATTCAAACCCTTTGCAGCATCTTCATGGGGTTGGTCTCATTTAAAAGAAAACACTTTGAGTTTTTTGGCAAAAAAAACATGATCTCTCTAAGTGCTTCGGCCACTGAGTTACAGTCATCTAAACATAGTGAACTTAAAGAAAATAAATTTGGCCTGGGTGTTTTTTTGGATACAAATGCTTGCAAATAACACACAGCTTCAGATCCGGGCTGGAAAATGCAACAGAAATGTAGAACCAAGTGTTATCCAGCTGAGGTCCAAATTTTGTAACAATACCACAAAAACTGAATATATTACACAGCTTTGTTCTCAGGCTGTTCCCAGGCGTTTTGGAACTGTGCCAAATTGTGCCAAATGGCACAGTTTGGAAAAACGTCTGTAACTTTTGAATGATTCAACATAGAAGCTTCATCTTGGGCTCAAATGAAAGGTCACATTCAGGGCTGTGTCTGTGTGTGTGTGTTGCTACAGAGGACGGAGATCCGCCCTCGCTACATAACGGATTACACTCGGATAAGGCATGTTTCCACAGCACCGCTGTCACCGCGGCTCCCCCCACCCCCCCGCGACAGAATCGTAGCGGCGGGGGGGGCGTTCACGGTCCGGAGGCGACGAATGAACCATGTAACGCTGCGCACGCACTTCGGACATCGTGCGCCGCACAGTTGTAATTTACCGATCAGTCAAAAGTCATTTTTGATTACAATTTTCAGGGATAGAAAATAATTTGGCTTATAACTCCTTACCTCTTCACAGCCACATTGTCCTGGCCAACTTCTCTTCCTCATTGTCAGACGAATGCGATGCTGGTCCGCTCTGGTTCTGGTCTCGTGACCCGGTCAAAACATAATACCATGATTGCGGTTTTGGCGAATGATTTACGACCTTCGTCGTCGGCCTCCGTCGGTCTATGATGACCATATAAGAGAATCCTAAACACTCTGCTCGAATTTAAAAAAAAAAAAAAAAAAAAAAGCACTGCCTGTGGCTGCTGAAGCAGTCTCTCTTCACCCAGCTTTAGACAAAACAGCTCAGCGAACTTCTGTGCTTCAATTGGCTCGCAGCCGTTGGGAGGCCGGTCCTTCTGGCTAGATTTTCATTCATTGGCTCTTCATGGTTTCAGAAACCCAATTCAAGGCTCTTATTAGTCGAATGACAGGTCAATCAGATGAACTAATCTGTTCGCGGCTGTGTCTGCAGCTTTTATTTTCAGTGCGCGCTTGGACGCCATCACCATCTCCATCTGCACCACCAGGATCATGCGTTCCTCGTGCGCACTAGGACGCAGAGACTTGCCCGCCCGCGGTACAACGGAGCGCAAGAGGTTAAATGCCCTTCTTTCATGATATAATATCACTGTAGCGTGAACTTTTTACATTTTCCATAAATTTCACCCGAAAGCCAAATATCCCTAACTTTTTGTGAGTAGTGTATGTTTATACGCATGTGCAGTTGTACTCATTTATTCTGCCTCCATTGCAAATTATGTTCATTTTGACTCATTTTTCTTTAAAAGACAAGAGGTGGGGTACTCCATGGCCAGATCACTAGTCCATCACAGGGCCAACGCCAATGGAAACGACCATTCACTCTCACATTTACACCTACGGCTAACAGGAATCCCAAATTAATACCTAGAGAGAACCCACACAGACTTGGGGAGAACATTACAAGCTCTGTATAGAAGCAAGTTATGGTTGCCTGTTATCCACAGCTCTGCCTAGAACTTCCGAAGTGTTTTTTTTTTCTCCTTGCATAGCAGCTCTTCCCAGTTGCAGGCTCTCCAGTTTGTGAGGGAGAGACTCATCAGTTTCTCAAAACAGAAAAAAAAATCTAAAATGGCTGGTTTTGGAAGGTGAATAAATGCTTGTTTTGAATCAAGGATAGGTATGAGACAAATACAGATTATTTTGTAACTGCAAATCGTGCAAAGCTGCTTTTGTAGATTTTAAGAAACTTTTTTTTGCTTGTTTTTCGCAAATAGCTGAAATGTTGTAAATTTTTAAAAAATCAACATGATTTGGGGTTTGTGGTTGAATAATTTCCATTGTGAATGGTGTCTTAGCACCTGGCGATTGATACTTGGTTACCAGTATGCTGTTTTTTAATTTGGTCTCCTTGAGGCATTATCTGTTCCCTCTGGGTTCAGTGTCACCAGCTTCTTCAGACAGGCTGGCTGTGGCATTTTTTTTCCTTGTGTCCTTTGAGACATTTTACAGTTTCTGGATTGGAGCCCCATTACCCAGCACATTTTCATACTTTTTTTGAATTGTCTTTTTTGTTAAGTATTTAAGATGACTAGTTATGCTTCGGCACAGCAGCTCTGCTTGCTTGCTGTTCAGAGAAGCTAACATGGCTCCTTCAGAGGGTGAATAAACTGTTGTTTTAGATCAAAGACTGGTGTAAGACAAATGCAGATTATTTTTGTAACTGCAAATCACACAAAGCTGCTTTTGTGGATTTTAAGAATAATTCTGGAGCTCGGCATCAACACAGTAGCTCTCATTTCTTTATTTTTTTTATTTTTTTATTTAACCAAACAGGACAGATTAAAGGGTAACTGTAGTGAATTTTAATCAAAAGCTATTTGAAAGGATCAAGTATAATACTAGTGGTTCTGTCCAGTAATTTTGGTCATGATTCCTTCTCAAATACGCACAAGTTTCAAGTCACTGCTCTGTCAGTCAGTCATGGTCAGCGACATCTTGCCTCCTCCATGGCCAGTTTCAGCACGGTAGTGACACACAGTCATTGGTTTGTGCGATTGAGTGGGTGGTAGTATAACAGTCAAAGTTTCAACATCAGAATTTTATGTCATTTTTTTACAACCATGTACAAGCAAATCTACCCACATATACGGTACATCCGGAAGTATTCACAGCACTTCACTTTTTCCACATTTTGTTACGTTATTACAGCCTTATTCCAAAAGGGATTAAATTCATTTTTTTCCTCAAAATTCTACACATAATACTTCATAATGACAACGTAAAAAAAAGTTGTTTTTTTTTTTTTTTGTTTTTTTTTTAGATTTTTGCAAATTTATTAAAAATTAAAAAACTAAGTAATCACATGTGCATAACTACTCACAGCCTTTGCCATAAAACTCAAAATTGAGCTCAGGTGCAACCTGTTTCCACTGATCATCCTTGAGGTGTTTCTACAGCTTAATTGGAGTCCACCTGTGGTAAATTCAGTTGATTGGACATGATTTAGAAAGGCACACACCTGTCTATATAAGGTCCCACAATTGACAGTGCATGTCAGAGCACAAACCAAGCATGAAGTCAAAGGAATTGTCTGTAGACTTCCGAGATAGGATTATCTCGAGGCACAAATCTGGGGAAGGGTACAGAAAAATTTCTGCTGCTTTGAAGGTCCCAGTGAGCACAATGGCCTCCATAATCCGTAAATGGAAGAAGTTCGGAAGCACCAGGACTCTTCCTGGAGCTGGCCAGCCGTCTAAACTGAGCGATTGGGCAGAAGGGCCTTAGTCAGGGAGGTGACCAAGAACCCGATGGTCACTCTGTCAGAGCTCCAGCATTGCTCTGTGAAAAGAGAAGAACCTTCCAGAAGGATAACCATCTCTGCAGCAATCCACCAATCAGGCCTGTATGGTAGAGTGGCGAGATGGAAGCCACTCCTTAGTAAAAGGCACATGGCAGCCCACGACGTGGAGTTTGCCAAAAGGCACCTGAAGGACTCTCAGACCATGAGAAACAAAATTGTCTGGTCTGATGAGACAAAGATTGAACTCTTTGGCATGAATGCCAGGCATCATGTTTGGAGGAAACCAGACACCGTTCATAACGACGCCAATGGTGGTGGCAGCATCATGCTGTGGGGATATTTTTCAGCAGCAGGAACTGGGAGACTAGTCAGGATAGAGGGAAAGATGAATGCAGCAATGTACAGAGACATCCTGGATAAAAACCTACTCCAGAGCGCTCTTGACCTCAGACTGGGGCGACAGTTCATCTTTCAGCAGGACAACAACCCTAAGCACACAGCCAAGATATCAAAGGAGTGGCTTCAGGACAATTCTGTGAATGTCCTTGAGTGGGCCAGCCAGAGCCCATACTTGAATCCAATTGAACATCTCTGGAGAGATCTGAAAATGGCTGTGCACCGATGCTTCCCATCCAACCTGATGGAGCTTGAGAGGTGCTGCAAAGAGAAATGGGCGAAACTGCCCAAAGATACGCGTGCCAAGCTTGTGGCATCATATTCAAAAAGACTTGAGGCTGTAATTGCTGCCAAAGGTGCATCAACAAAGTATTGAGCAAAGGTTGTGAATACTTAGGTACATGTGATTTCTTAGTTTCTTATTTTTAATAAATTTGCAAAAAAAAAAAAAAAAAAAAATTCACATTGTCATTATGGGGGTATTGTGTGTAGAATTTTGAGGGGAAAAAAAAATGAATTTAATCCATTCTGGAATAAGGCTGTAACATAACAAAATGTGGAAAAAGTGAAGCTTGCCTGTTCATCAGGTCCCATTCAGCTGCCGGTCTCCGGAAGTAACTGCAGATCATGCCGTCAGTGAAGACCATTTCCAAGGATGGTTTGTGCGGAATATATCTGCAGATTTTGTGGCGTTTTCAACTCGGATCTCAACCCACTGAGCATCTGCTGAATGCATTTACTCATCTGTGGTAAACATGTTACTCTTCTGCAGTAAAGCCAGAAACAACGAGTGTACGCCACTTCCGGCCAGCGATGGCTGCTCCCTATCGGTTTTGATTGAGCGGTTTTCATAGGATAAAATTATTCAGTATACTGACTCTAGGGGGTTATTTGTAATGAATAAACACATTTTTCGTTTATAATTAATACCTAAAGCAGGCTTAATGTTGTTATAATGACCAATACAGGTTTCCTTTAAGAACACATTCTTATTTACAACTGTGGCCTGGGGGGAAGGGGCAAGGGACAGCTCACATTCATACCTCCCCAGTTGATGCCAGTTAACCTAATTATGCTAACATGACCTTGTTGGCTGTAATGTACTATGAAGAATTTGCAAAACTGCACTTTGTTCTGACAGGCAGTGGCGGTACAGTAGAAATGTTATATTCTACCACAGGGTGGCATGGTTGAAATTAAGCAGCAAGCCTCTGTCTGCTTGAGCCTTCTGATGCAGTAGTGTGTTGTGCTGGAGAAGGATTAGGGGGGGCTTTTAATAAAACTTCAATTCTCTGGGTGTGTAATAATCATACAGTAATCCTTGCAGCTTCTCTTGCATCTCCCTGCCTCCTTTCTTCACTGCTAGACATATCATTTCCAGCATTTTATGTAAATAGTTTTGAGGTGAATATCATGCGGTCTTGTTTTTAGATTTGCTTGAAAAATTGCATCCAGGAAATGAAGAGAAATCCTTGAGACTCTGTACTCCTAGGGGGATGAAAGGCTACTTTTAATAATTGCCGCTCATTAGCTGCTCCTGTGGTGAGCTTACTCTCTGAGGCAACACTCTGCAGCCTGTTACACCTCCTCACTGGTGAGAACACAACAGGAATGTGGGAAAAATACAAATCAGACTGAAGGAAGCAGTCCCTAATGATATTTGCATTTCAGTGAGACCATATGCATGATGTGTCCTCTTTCTAATTACTTAAAAGGAAACATACAGGACTCCTTCAAAGTCTGTAGTCATGTCACCTGGATTTCCCTTTTTGGTGACCCAGTTGTAAGCCTGTGTTGATGAGCTGTTCCTGTGGGATCTTTAGAAAAAGCTTCAGTTTGTGGGGAAAAAACAGAAATGACACACTTGATTATTTTGATTATCAGTCTGAACTTCACCATGCATGAGTTTAAGCACTCTAAATGTTCACATACGACTTGTTTTTAAATCATGCCAGGGTGTTAGTGCCAACACCACTTTGACTTATTCACATTTACTTAGATTACATACAGCCATGAAGGGCTTATTAGTACAATGCTGAAGTTAAACGTTAAAGTACATCTATCTAAATGCTCACCTGTGCAGGAGAATATCAGCTGTCTGAATCAAACTTTAGAGTGATGGAATTGCTCTAAAGTCCCACTCTCAATCTCTGAAATGATTTCAGTCTCTTTGCCACATTTATTTCTAAAGGTTATTTTGGCATGCCTGAAGCTCTAGGTAGTAGTGTGGGACAGCAATATCTCTCCACTTCGTGTCACTGATACCAGCTTACTTTCACCCTCTTAAGGAGAATTGAACATACAGGGTTGGACACTACGGTGAGCACATTTAGTTGATGATCTTCCTGCTGGAGCACTGTGCCAAAGATTTATGACCAAAACAGACAGGCAGATATGGTCCAAGGGTATACTATAATCCCCTTTAAGACTGTCTATTATACAGCGGGGAAAATAAGTATTGAACACGTGACGATTTTTCTCATTAAACGTATTTCTGATTGAGCCATTGACCTGGTATTATCACCAGATATCAGTAACAACTCAGGTAATCCATACGTACAAAGAAATCAAGGCAATTGTGTTCACAAAACAAGTTATATTTTATAAAGTGGAATGACACAGAGAATTAGTATTGAACACACTTGGTGAAATTAATTTAATATTTAGTAGAAAAGCCTTTGTTAGTAATAACATCTTCCAGATGCCTTCTGTATGGAGAAACTAGGTGCAGGCATTGCTCAGGAGTGATTTTAGCCCATTCTTCCACACAAACTGTCTTCAAATCTTGAAGGTTCTGTGGGTGTCTTCTATGACTTCTGATCTTCAGTTCGTTCCATAGATTTTGAATTGGATTCGGGTCAGGTGACTGACTGAGCCATTCTAGCAGCTTTATTTTCCTTCTCTGGAGCCAGTTGATAATTTCCTTGGCTGTGTGTTTTGGCCACAGTTTGTGAGAACCCGGGATTGTGTGTCCGACACGATCATCGCAGCACGGGGGCCCCCCAGGGAACGGTTTTGGCTCCCTTCCTGTTCACCCTTTATACTGTGGACTTCTCACACAACACAACACACTGCCATCTACAGAAGTTCTCTGATGACTCTGCGATCATCGGCCTCATCTCCAACGGAGATGAAGCTGAGTACAGAGGACTTATCCAGGACTTTGTGGACTGGTGCCATCGGAACTGCCTCCAGATCAACGTGAGGAAAACTAAAGAGCTGGTGGTGGACTGCTGCAGGCAAGGACAACCCCTCACAGCACCAGTAAACATCCAGGGAACAGACATTGAGATGGTGGCATCCTACAAGTACCTGGGTGTTCATCTGAACAATAAACTAGACTGGTCACACAATACCGACGCACTCTACAAGAAGGGACAGCGCAGGCTGTTCCTACTGAGGAGGCTCAGGTCTTTTGGTGTACAAGGGGTGCTCCTGAAGACATTCTACGACACGGTGGTGGCATCAGCCATCACTTTTGGAGTGGTCTGCTGGGGCAACGGCATTACAGCAGCCGATAGGAAGAAACTGAACAAACTAATCAAGAAAGCTAGCTCTGTCCTGGGGCAGCGCCTTGACCCAGTGGAGGAGATAGGAGAGAGAAGGATGGTGGCTAAACTGTCATCTCTACTGGAGTCTGAGTCCCACCCTATGCAGGACATACTGGACGCACTGAGGAGCTCATTTAGCAGTAGACTACATCATCCTAGATGCGTGACCGAGAGGTTTCGCAGGTCTTTCCTACCTATGGCTGTCAGACTTTATAACCTAAGCAGGGCTGCTCGCAGAGATAGCAAAAAACAAACAACAAAAAAAAACCAAAACGTGACGACCTAATAGTATTGAATGCAAAAGACGCAACAGACTTACACAAATGGTCCCCTCCAGTATACAACTAGGACAATATCAGTCTCTACGGAGGGTGACAGTATGTATGGGTACATATTCATACTATGTAGGATAACTAAGTAGACGGTTATGCTGTTTATTGCATCTAGCTACAATGCTCTGCACTGTGTATATATATATATTTATGTGTACATATGTATATTCACTGCTCTTATTTTCTTATCTTCTAAATTATTGCTCTGAGTGTTGCTGTTCCTGTGCTGTTGCAATTCTGGAATTTCCCCATTGTGAGACTAATAAAGGCTTATCTTATCATTATCTTGCTGAAATGTCCACCCTTGTTTCATCTTCAGCGTCTTGGCAGATGGCAACAGATTCTTATCAAGGATGGCTCTGTATATTTGTCCATTCATCTTTCCTTCAATTATATGAAGTCTGCCTGTACCATCTGCTCAAAAACACCCCCACACCATGATGGGATGTGCAGTGCCATTTCTCCTCCAAACATGCTGTGTGTTATGGCATCCAGAAAGTTCAAGACTATATTCTCCCAGTATTTTACTGGCTTGCCCAAATGTTGTGCATCAAACTTTAAACGAGCTTCAACATGCTTTTTCTTCAGCAGTGGAGTCTTGCGAGGTGAGCAGGCATAGAGCCCATGTCGGTTGAGTGCACTGCTTATTGTTTTCTTTGAAACAGCAGTAGCTGCTAACTCTAGGTCTTTCTGGAGTGGTCACTCTTTCCACTAGTGGTCTTTGGCTCTTGGATAACTCTTTTGATAATTCTTTTGACTCCTCTGTCAGAAATCTTGTGAGGAGCTCCTGGTCGTGTTCGGTTTATGGTAAAATGATGTTCTTTCCACTTCTGAATGATGGCTCCAACAGTGCTCACTGGAACATTCAGAAGTTTAGAAATGTACCTGTAACCATTGCCATCATTATGTTTAGCAACAATAAGGTTGCAAAGGTCTAGAGAGAGCACTTTGCTTCTACCCATCATGAGTTCTTTGTGGTGTGACAATCTGATATTCTGGACCTTTTTAAAGGCTATCAGTCAGGACTTAACCAGTTGAAATTAATTTGCCCTGATGGGGGATGGGATGGCTTCCTAAATTCTGATGGATTTCAGCTGGTTTCTTGGCTTTTTATACCTTTTTGCACCTCTTTTTCTTCATGTGTTCAATACTTATTCCCTGTGTCATTCCACTTCATTAAATATAACTTGTTTTGTGAGCACAGTTGCCTTGATTTCTTTGTATGTATGGATTACTTGGGTTGTTAATGATACTAGTGCATTGCCCGTAGAACGCAAGTATTCCTGTCTGAAACGGGTATCCCAATCAGGCTTTACAGGCCCACATGTAGGCTGTATTTGAAAGTGGAATACAAAGAGGTGTAGCCTTATATGTAGGCAATCACATGTTAGACTTTGACAAATATAAAAGCGAGTAAATGGCACTAAGATTTTTGATTGTGTGAATATTAATTACAGAATACCTAAATAGTGAAAATGAATGGGACATCTAATATTAGCGACTGTTTCAGATCCCTTGTTTATTTGTTTGTCAGATCACTTATTTGTCTAATCTTTTATTACTTATATTCATAATAGTGTATCTTCACTTTGGCAAATGGGAGTTATTCAGTCATCATAATTCATTCATTCATCTTCTTCCGCTTGATCCTTTTCGGGTCGTGGGGGGGGGGGGGGGGCGGCTGGAGCCTATCCCAGCATCTTTAGGCGAGAGGCAGGGTACACCCTGCACAGATCGCCAGCCCATCGCAGGGCCAACACAGAGAGACAGACAACCATTCACTCTCACAGTCATACCTAAGGACAATTTAGAATTCCCAGTTTAGATGCCAATTAACCTAACTTGCATGTTTTTGGCATGTGGGAGGAAACCGGAGAAATCCCGGAGTAAACCCACGCAGACACGGAGAGAACATGCAAACTCCACACAGATCACTGTTGGTCGGCGCTGTTGGGAAGCAGCAGGGTTCCTTTGTAGGAATCATCTGTTGTCATTGTCATCATAATTATTTTAGTTTATGTCACTGTTCAGTGATGGAGTTAAATCTAATATTGAATTTCTTCTGTGTATCATCAATAAACTCATGCAGTACTATAACAGGACACATTTACAAATATTTGAGACCCATTGTAGTGCATCATTTTATATTTGAGCAATATTTTGTTATTAAGTTTTTTTTAAACTAATCAACCGAATTAACTACAAAACACCCAACATCAATAAAGTACATCTAGTTATTATTATACACAGCAGAAGGACACGTTTGACTACGACCGTTGCATCAGTGTTGCCCATTTGTCAGTAAATATTTAACTAAAAATGATGTATTTTGTTATTTGGGCATTTTTGTGTCCTGCATTTAGTCATTAAGTCATTCCAGCCATTCTGCTCCACAATCATGGCAGTATTGTTATTAAGTTTTTAATTTTTAGATACTTGCACAGGACGGGGGGACTCACGGTCCTGCAAAGTACAGTGGTACCACACGGGTGAAGCAGAAGCAGGTACTTCCGTCTACTATTGACTGGGTAGGCTAGGCATGCCTCGTTGCGAAGAACTGTGGTCCTCCTGGTCGGGCCGCTGCTTTTTCCAGTGTGTTCTGTGTTGATACACCGGTGTTCTTATTCAGATCCGGTCCCTGCTGACACTCCGCCCAGTCTACTCACACGCCTCGTGTTCTCCACATACAGGCACATCTCAGTAAATTAGAATGTCATTGAAAAGTTGATTTATTTCAATAATTCAGTTCAAAAAATGAAACTCTATATAATATATGATTCATTACACACAGAGTGATAATTTCAAGTGTTTATTTCTTTTGATTTTGATGGTTATGGCTTGCAGCAAATGAAAACTCCAAATTCTGTTTCTCAAAAAATTAGAATATGATTCATTACACACAGAGTGATATATTTCAAGTGTTTATTTCTTTTGATTTTGATGGTTATGGCTTGCAGCAAATGAAAACTCCAAATTCTGTTTCTCAAAAAATTAGAATATTATGTAAAATTAATTAAAAAAAGATCTTTAATAGAAATGTTGGCTGATTGAAAAGTATGTCCATGTACACACTCAATACTTGGTTGGGGCTCCTTTTGCATAATTACTGCATCAATGCAGCATGGCATGGAGGCGATCAGCCTGTGTTACTGCTGATATGTTATGGAAGCCCAGGTTGCTTTGATGGGGACCTTCAGCTTGTCTTCAGTATTGGGTCTGGTGTATTTCATCTTCCTCTTGACAATACACCATAGATTCTCGATGGGATTTAGGTCAGGAGAGTTTGTTGACTAATCAAGCACAGTGATACCATGGTCATTAAACCAGGTATTTGTACTTTTGGCAGTGTGGGCAGGTGCCATGTCCTGCTGGAAAATGAAATCAGCATCTCCATAAAACTTGTCAGCAGAGGGAAGCATGAAGTGCTCTAAAATTTCCTGTTAGATGGCTGCACTGACATTGGACTTGATTAAACACAGTGGAAAAACACCAGCAGATGACATGGCTACACATATCATCATTGACTGTGGAAACTTCACACTGGACCTCAAGCAACTTGAATTCCGTGTCTGTCCACTCTTCCTCCATTTTCTGGGACCTTGATTTCCAAGTGACAGGACTTGGCACCTGATTTGGGGAGCCATGTCATCAGCTGGTGTTAGTCCACTGTGTTTTGTCAAGTCCAAAGTCAATGCAGCTGTCGACCAGGACATTTTAGAGCATTTCATGCTTCCCTCTGCTGACAAGGTTTATGGATATGCTGATTTCATTTTCCAGCAGGACTTGGCACCTGCCCACACTGCTGCCAAAAGTACCAAAGCCTGGTTTAATGACCATGGTATCACCATATTTTACTGGCCAGCAAACTCTCCTGACCTAAACCCCATACAGAATCTATGAAGTATCATCAATGGGGAGATGAGAGACACCAGACCAAACAATGCAGATGAGCTGAAGGCTGCTATCAAAGCAACCTGGGCCTTCATAACACCTCAGCAGTAACACAGGCTGATCACCTTCATGCCATGCCACAGTGATGCAGCATTGATTCATGTAAAAGGAGCCCTGACCAAGTATTGAGTGTGTGCATGGAAATACTTTTAGTTGGTAACCATTTCTATTAAAAAAATCAGTTTTTTAAAATTGATCTTATGTAATATTCAAATTTTTTGAGAAACTGATTTCCGGGTTTTCATGAGCTGCAAACCATAACCATCAAAATTAAAAGAAATAAACACTTGAAATATTCATCACTCTGTCTGTAATGAATCTATATAAAATATGAGTGTCATAAACCCTCCCGTGCACTTCTCCAATGCGCACAGTGAGGGGTGAAAGGACGAGGATTTAAGCGCTGGGTTTACACCACACACACATTTATTAGGCACAACAACTGACAACAGTTCCAATGCATAACCTTCGCGCTCAGAGTTGTAAAGGAGTCCTTCGGGATGCTCAGCAGTCTGGGTGAGGATCACCAGGGAAAACACGCACAGCAATTACTCACAATTCAATTTGGCGGATAGAGTCTGGTGGCCTGCCGGACTGCACGTGCCATCTGGCCCAGAACCCCAGTCCCTCAGGTGGTCGGCCAGCACTGTAAAGCCACCAGAACCAGCAGGATGAAGCAGGAGGTCGCCTGCCCACCAGAAGGCTCACAGGGGGGTGCCCGGACTGTAGAGAGGGAACCCCCACGGTGTTGGACAGAGAGAAGAAGGGAGCCATGGCGTCATCAGACAGATCCACAGCACCCTCGGTGGTCCCAGCTTGGGCCACAGCTGCACCCGCGGTGGACCCTGACCGGGCCGGCTCCGCTGCACCCGCGGTGGACCCCGACCGGGCTGGCTCCGCTGCACCCACAGTGGACCCTGACTGGGCCGGCTCCGCTGCACTCGCGGTGGACCCCGACCGGGCCAGCTCTGTTGCACCGGCGGTGACCTCTGGTTGAGGCTCTGTTGCACCAGCGGTGACCTCCGGCTGAGGCTTTGCTGTTCCGGTGGTGATCTCCGGCTGAGGCTCTGCTGCACCGGCGGTGACCTCCGGCTGAGGCTCTGCTGCACCGGCGGTGACCTCTGGCTGAGGCTCTGCTGCACCGGCGGTGATCTCCGGCTGAGGCTCTTCTGCACCGGCGGTGACCTCTGGCTGAGGCTGTGCTGCACTGGCGGTGACCTCCAACTGGAGCTTTGCTGCACCGGCGGTGATCTCTGGCTGAGGTTCTGCTGCACCGGTGGTGACTTCCGGCTGGAGCTTCGCTGCAGCGGTGGTGACCTCTGGCTAAGGCTCTGCGGCACCGGCGGTGACCTCCGGCTGATGCTCTGCTGCACCGGTGGGAGCTTCGCTGCACCTGCGGTGAACTCCGGCTGGAGCTTTGCTGCGCCCGCGGTGAACTCTGGCTGGAGCTTTGCTGCACCCCCAGTGAACTTGAGGCCCTTTTCCACTAGCACGCTTTAGCGCGACATGGGACGGCTCAGCACGCTTTGTACGCTTTTCCACAAGCCCCAACACGGTTTAACAGCCGCGATTCTCAGCCCCGCTCCAGGGCAGGGTACAGCAGTGCTGAGCTGTGCCGTGTTGTGACGTTAACAGACTGGTCGCCACTGATTGGTCAGGTCGTAACCGGCGCTGATTGGTCAGGTTGTAACCGCCCCTCTCCTCCTCCTCTTCTACCGAATCTTCACGACCTTCTCAATAAAATTTTTGAAAAAAAAAAAAAAAAAAAAAGAATCTTCACGACCGTCATTACTCAGCACGCAACCACTGTTGGCGGTTTCTTTTCAGTGTATTGCTTTGCTATTTTCATTTATTCTCTATCAAAAATGGCTTCGCGTAATAAGGGTGTTCCATGGACCAATAAGGAGGTGCAGTGTCTGCTCACTGCATTGTCAGACGAACGTATCCAGCGCGAGTTAGACGGAGCCACCTGGAATGAAAAAATATACCGGGAGGTCTCGACATCGGAGTCCTTTAACGGTGAGTTTTAATTTTTTTTATTGTGTGTTTTTTCGCAAATATATTCGGTAAGACGCTCAGTTTATTTATGCATTAAAAAAGCTGTTCATTTGTGGATGATGATCACTGCTTTATTGCAGCACACTGCGGACTAAAGCTTTTATTTTAATTATTCATGTGAACAATACGCTGAAATAAGCTTATGTAATCTTGTTAAAAACTATTGTCTTTTCTGTATATCTTGCACTTTCGGGCTGTATTTTATTGTATGCATTTTCCTTGTAGAATCATCCCACGCGTCCGCCGTGCCAGCCCGCCCGGATTCATTCAACCGAGCCTTCCTGAACCAGAGCAGGCAGAGACGGCTTCATTCAACCGAGCCTTCCTGACCCAGTTTGGGAAGCTGGGAGAGGCACTCAGTGGTCGGCGTGTATAAAATGTCGATTAACCTTCATGTTGTGTAGCAAAGTTTTTTTTTATTTTAATATTTTGTATATAATAAAATGGAATTGTTTTGGAAAGTGTGGTTTGTCTGTTATAACACTGAATTATAAAACAGTATAATTACATAGAAATTCCATTGCCTAGTCTGATGAAAATGATGCTGATCATCCTGTCAGGGGTCAACCATTGTAAAGGTAATGTAATTTTTAACTAGACCAAAAAACAAATGTTTTTGTAAGCTTTCTGTTCTTTTTATTGAAATATCATAAAAAATTAGCACCACATGATCAATTTATAAACTTTGGGTAAATTTTTTATGTTAACTTATAAGAAGTTGCACAGTTGGACTTTAAAATGCAGCAGGAGAGACTGATGAAGCTTACAAGTCAAAGTAGGTACAAGTATATGTAAATGTCTTCTCTGGTTAAACTCTCTGGACTTAATTGTGAGATAAAACCACAGAGCGAGCAAGGCAATAATCCTTGGATCCTCCATTTTTTGTCTCGTGTAAATAAGGACTCAGTCGGGTGCGTAACGTCACGGGAGTGTGGCCCCGCCTCGCTGGGAGTCTGGCGCCACCTCGCTTCTAAAACCTCCTAACACAAACCATCACAGCACAAGCACAACACCGTGCTAATGGAGACAGAAGCATTCCGAGCCGTGCTAATGAAACAAGGTAAGAAGCTGCAAGGAACCAACGTCTTCATAAACGAGCACCTCACGAAAGAGAACGCAGAAATAGCCAGGAAAGCAAGATACATGAAAAAGCAGAAAAAAATTCAAAACACCTGGACATCAAACTGTAAAATATTCATCAAATTAAACGGATCGCCTGAAGAAGCCAAGGTCATTAACATCCGTAATATTATGGAACTGGACAAATACGATCTGGAGGCACAGCAACAATTCAGACAAATATAGGACACTGAAGGATTTTACTCATCTGCAACAAAACATTCTACAGTATGAATCAAAAAATCAAACAGGAACAACAGGAACTGAAAGTTTTTGAATACACAGAGCACAACCCACAGGACGTAGAATAAGATAAGATAAGATAAGATAAGCCTTTATTAGTCCCACAACGGGGAAATTCCAGGATTGCAACAGCACAGGGATAGCAACACTCAGAGCAACAATCAGAAGGCAAGAAAAAAAACAAGCAAGCAAGAGCAGCTAATATACATATGTACGTATTACTATAAAATATATATATATACACACACACACAGACACACAGTGCAGAGCATTGTAGCTGGATGGAATAAATATATGAATATATGAACACACAGTGCAGAGCATTGTAGCTAGATGGAATAAATATGTAAATATATAAACACCCACAGTACGGAGCATTGCAGCTAGGTGGAATAAATATGCAAGTATATAAACACACACAGTGCGGAGCAATGTAGCTAGATGGAATAATATGTAGATATATAAATATATAAACACACCCAGTGCTGAGCATTGTAGCTAGATGGAATAAATATGTAAATATATAAACACACACAGTGCAGAGCATTGTTGCTAGATGGAATGAAACAGCATAACCGTCTACTTAGTTATCCTACATGGTATGATTATGTGCCCATACATATTCTCACCCTCCATAGCGACCGGTAAGTTCCTAGTTGTATGCCGGAGGGGACCATTGTGTAAGTCTATTGCATCTTTTGCATTCAAAAAACTATTAGTTTGTTACGTCTTTTTGCTATCTCTGCGAGCAGCCCTGCTTAGGTTGTACAGTCTGACAGCCGTTGGTAGGAAGGACCTACGAAACCTCTCGGTTGTGCACCTGGGATGATGTAGTCTGCTGCTAAATGAGCTCCTCAGTGCATTCAGTATGTCCTGCATAGGGTGGAACTCGGACTCCAGCAGAGATGACAGTTTAGCCACCGTCCTTCTCTCTCCTATCTCCTCCATCGGATCAAGGCGCTGCCCCAGGACAGAGCTAGCTTTCTTAATCAGTTTGTTATATGAATATGACATAGACCCTGATAATAATCTTTTTAACTCAATCAATAATGACTGTAATTATTACACAGATGAACAGTTTAACACAATGGTCACATCTGATTTCAATATTTCTATGATCCACTTCAACAGCAGAAGTCTCTATGCAAACTTTAATAACATTAAAGATTATTTAAATCAGTTTAAAGAGCCCTTCAATATTGTGGCAATATCAGAGACGTGGCTCAGTGAAGAGAAAGGAGTGGATTTTACCATGGATGGCTATGAATTAAATTATATAAATAGAAAAGTGAAAAAAGGAGGAGGAGTTGCAATTTTTGTTGACAAGAGCTTGCAATACAAGGTTGTTGAAAATCTGTCAGTAACTGTGGATGATTTATTTGAATGTATTACAATAGAAATCTGTCTGAATAATGTGAAGAATGTAGTAGTGAGCTGTGTATATAGAACACCTGGATCAAACATTGACTTATTTAAGGACTGGATGGAAAAAATATACGCAAAACTAACTCATAAAGTTATGTTCATCTGTGGTGATTTAAATATAGATCTGATGAACTCAAAACAACATAGTTTGACAGAAGAATTTATCAACACAATGTACAGCATGGGCTTACATCCAACAATTACAGGACCTAGCAGAATCACGTCGCACAGTGCCACACTAATAGATAATATATTCACAAACATTATGGAAAATAATATCAGGAGTGGGCTTTTATTGAATGATATCAGCGACCACCTGCCGATTTTTGTTGTCTATCAATGTGATTATAGGAAGAAAAAGTATACCAAAAATATTAAATATAAAAGAATAAGAACCGAAGAATCAATGTATTTACTGACAAAGGAATTATTAATACAAGATTGGAAGATAGTTTATGATGAAAATGACATAAATGAAGCATATGATAAATTTTTACAAATATTTCAATCATTGTACAATAAATACTGTCCTATAAAACAATACAGTGACAGACAACAACAAAAAAATATTCCTTGGATCACCAAGGGGTTAATAAATGCATGTAAAAAGAAGAATACATTATATAAACAATTCATTAAATGCAGAACAGTGGAAGCTGAGATCAAATATAAAAGATATAAAAATAAGCTTACCACTATAATGAGGACCTGTAAGAAAGAATATTACAACAGAATACTAGAGGATAACAAAAATAACATAAGAGGAATATGGCAAGTACTCAAGGGGATTATTAGTAATCGTCCTAAGTATGCAAATTATCCAGAATATTTTATCGAAAACGACAGTTTGATTAATAATATGGAAGATGTGGTCAGTGGTTTCAATAAATTTTTTGTAAACGTTGGTCCTGAATTAGCAAAATCAATAGTGACTCCAGAAACAAACCACAGTGGGTCTGTGAATGAAATAGAGGATAGAAACCCAAACACAATCTTTTTGGGTGCAGTTACTGAAAAGGAAATTATCGAGACTGTGAGTAAATTTAAGAACAAAAAATCAACGGACTGGAATGAAATTGACATGACAATAGTGAAAAAAGTAATTGAGGGAATTGTTAAGCCACTCACCCACATCTGTAACCTGTCATTTCAAACTGGTACATTTCCAGACAAAATGAAAATAGCAAAAGTAACACCTCTTTACAAAACAGGAGACAGTCATTGTTTCACAAATTACAGGCCAGTCTCTTTACTCTCACAATTCTCCAAAATACTTGAAAAAATATTCACTAAGAGACTGGATGATTTCATTGAAAAACACAACCTCCTTACAGATAGCCAGTATGGTTTTAGAGCAGATAAATCTACATCTTTGGCACTGATCGAACTTATAGAAGAAATTACTAGTTGTATAGACAAAAAAAAGGTTGCTGTAGGAGTATTTATAGACTTAAAGAAAGCTTTTGACACCATTGACCACAGAATACTTCTAAGGAAACTGGAAAGGTATGGGATAAGAGGGGTAGGACTGAGTTGGGTGGAAAGTTATTTAAGTAACAGACAACAATTTGTACAAATTGGAGAGCACAAATCACCCTGCATGGACATCACTTGTGGTGTGCCCCAGGGGTCAGTTTTGGGACCCAAACTCTTTATCTTGTATATAAATGACATATGCCAAGTATCAAAAATTCTGAAATTTATTTTGTTTGCGGATGACACAAATATCCTTTGCACTGGTGAGAATTTGCAGCAGGTTTTAGAGGTGGTCACAACTGAAATGGAAAAATTAACGCAGTGGTTCAACAAAAATAAATTATCTCTAAATCTAAAAAAAACAAAGATTATGTTGTTTGGAAATTATAAAATAAATCATGAAATAATGATAACGATAGATGATACCAGAATACAAACAGTACAGGAAAATAAGTTTCTGGGGGTGACGCTAGACAGTAAAATCTGCTGGAAACCTCACATCACTCACATCCGGGCTAAATTAGCAAAATGTATAGGCATACTGGGGAAGACAAGACACATCGTGGACTATAAATCATTGGTCTTATTGTACAATTCACTGTTTTTACCTTATCTTAACTACTGTGTAGAAGTCTGGGGAAACACCTACAAGACCAACCTACAAACAATATGCACATTACAAAAAAGAGCTATAAGGATAATAAACAATGCAGGATATAGAGACCATACCAATTCGTTGTTCTTGAAGTCACATGTCATAAAGTTCATCGATTTAGTTAAATTTAAGACAGCACAAGTAATGTACAGGGCAATTAACAATCAACTCCCAACTAATATACAAAAAATATTTAAAAAAAGAGACAATGATCATAATTTGAGAGGAGACTTAAACTTCACAAAACCCAAGATACGTACAACCAAGAAAAGTATGTGCATATCTGTCTGTGGGGTGGATTTGTGGAACAGTCTGGAGCCGGAACTGAAACTATGTACAAACAGAAATCAATTTAAAAAGAGGTATAAGCACCATTTGTTGAAAGGATATATGTTAAAAGGGTAGAATTTATATGTACGATTCATTATGTTCACTCTGGGACATTATGGGACACTATGGAATGGTGGGTGTGACAGCACTGTGTGTGTCTGTGTCGTTTGAGACTGGTTTTGAAATATAGACTTCATTGTATGTTAGAATGGACAGGTGTTAATGTTGATCTGAAAAAAATACAGTAAATTGTTTACTTGGGATATTAAAGGTAGTAATTTGTATAAAATTCACATGGGTGTATCGATGGAAAAGAGGAGTTGGAATTAATAAGTGTTCACTTCTTCCTTCTCCCTTTCGAACAGTGTATACTATAACTTTATTGCATTTGCTATTTGCTTGTTTTTTGTTATATTTTTTGTGTTCGAAATAAACTATCTATCTATCTATCTATCTATCTATCTATCTATCTATCTATCTACTGAAGTGAATCGAGCCGTACCAAGGTGTGCTGGGCTAGTGGAAAACAGGCTTTGGTGAACTCTGGCTGGAGCTTTGCTGCACTTGTGGTGGTCTCCCCAAAGGGGGAGGTCATGCTCCCCTTGACCCCTGGCACTGACCCCCGATCCTCGGAGGCTTCTGGCGGGATCAGCTGCTCTCCGGTGACTCTGTCAGGGGGCTCCGAACCCGAAGAGGGAGAAAGAGAGACCGGGTCACGGTTGCCGGCAGCGGCAGAGCCCGGTGAGGTGGCCTTGAGGGCTACTGTGTGCCACCCTGGATCCTCCTCACTATGAGTCATGCAGTGTGACATCAACATTGACACTACTGACATAATGGAGCACACTTGTCTGAACTCGGGCTCCACTGCCGTCCAGGACTCCAATAATTTAGGGTGTGCGGGTTCCTCTGGTCTGTCGGGTGCTACACCCCTGTCCACCTCCTCTGGGACAACCGGGCCTGCGTCGTCATCTGTGGGCAACCCAGATAGTGGCAGCTCCTCTCTGGCGACCCTAGGAAGGAGCTCAAAGGGGATAGGAGAGGAGAAACGGTTAGCGTTGCTGGCAGCCGCAGAGCCCGGCGAGGGGAGTCCAGATGTGGCTGGAAGCCGCGCCTGGCTCTCCTCCCCAAGAGCCAGACAAGATCCCTCCATTATTGACAAATGAACTACCGGAGAGGTTACTTGCCTGTGCTCAAGCTCTACCGCTGTCCAGGACTCCGACAATGCTGATGATGATGTTCCAAGTCCCATCGGCTGGAGGTCTGGTCTGAGGAGTGGCTCTGCTGCGGCGGCCCCCACAGCAGGCATGATGGTGGTAGCAGTCATGGTATTCCCATGCGCCGTTCTCCACGCCACCAGCTTATCCAGCGTGATGGCCAAGGACGACCTCTCCGCTGGCCCATGAGCAGGATCCCCCTGGGCCTCCGGCCCCTCTCCCCCCGAGCGGCCTGGATCCATAACCAGTGGGCTTGTAGGGGCATACAGACAGGAGTTGGTGAGGTTAAGTACGGGGGCACTACATGCCGCTGGGGTGGAGCACTTGGGGGGCTGCACCCCCCCAGTCTTCTCACCAGGAGGCAGGCAAAATTGTTAATCAAACATAAACGTTAAATGAGAAATAACTTGCCTGTCCTCCTGACATGAGATGTCCTCAATGGCCTCTGAGACGTCTCCCCCCTCCGGGCATTCCTCCTTGTGCTGCGCCGGCGAGACCGGAGGCCTCCTCCGGCGGGAGTTCCTCCTCCTCTTCCTCCTGGATGGCCCAGGGACCAGATAGTCCGGAATGCGAAGCGCGGCACTGGGCAGCGAGTCAGCCATGCCAAGAAGCTCCATTTTCTCCGGAGAGGGGGGGCGGAGCAGTCCCGAGGAGCTCGAGCGCTGGGGAATCCTCGTCCGACTCCTCCTTGACCCGACGGTTGAGCGCGGCGAGCAGGTTCAACCACTCCTCGTCTGTCGGCAAGCCCGTGGATTGAGTGGGCGCCGGTCCAGGAGAGCGTGGCTGCAGGAGAAAGCCTCTGTGTGGGCCCCTGGGCAGGATCATCCAGGGCCCCAACCTCCTCCACCGCCTGGTGGCTCGGTTCTTGGATCGACAGGCACTTAGGGAAAGAGGAAGGAGACATGGAGAGAGGAAGAAAAGATTTATTATCTGCTGCTGGAGGAGAGGACGCAGCGGACTGCTGAAATCGGGCCTCTCCCTCCGGAGACAGACAAGGTTTGGTGTTATCAGATTGTACAGAATGAAAAAACACTTGGCTGTCATCCTGTTTAAAGTTGACAGCTGCAGCATGCGAACAGTCAGCCCTCTCCGTGTCCGCGGAGATCTGGCTCCTTTCCATGGTTTGTGGAGGAGCCGTCTCCATGGCTACGGAGGTGGGTGTTCCCGGTGCGGCCCTAGCGGGCCTCACGATAACTGGAGGGGAGGTGAGGGCTGCTGAAGACGAGGAGGGCTTCTCCCGGCGTCTCCTCGTGGGATGACGCTGCTTCTGGGCGTCCGACGCTGATGGCGAAGCGGGAGAGAGAATGGCTGCAGACTGTGGGGCACGTACCCACTTAGGCTCCGCGAGGAACGCCGCTCTCCCCACACCAGGAAATATGTACTGGAGTGCGTAGACCGAAGCGATCAGGTCTGTGTACTGAGGGTAATCCCAGAGACCATGATGCGCTTCCAGGATTCCCTCCGCTGCGTCCATGCTGCTCCACTTTGCCTTGGGTCCATGGGCTTTGTGGGCCTCATCCATAATAAAGTCCTGGATGAAGGTCGCCGCCCATTCCTCTTCCACCATGGGATGCCTCGCTGCTAATGTCCTCTGGCCAGCGTGGGGGCGGCACGCCAAAGGCATAGTGGGGCAAAAACTGGTGGGTGAAAGAGCAGTTCAAAAAGTAGAAAAAGAGTGATGTGTGGGTGTACCTGCTAAATCCTCTTTTTCGGCTGGGTCATTCTGTCGTAAACCCTCCCGTGTGCTTCTCCAGTGGGCACGGAAAGGGGTGAAAGGACGAGGATTTAAGTGCTGGGTTTACACCACACACACATTTATTAGGCACAACAACTGACAATAGTTCCAATGCATAACCTTCGCACTCAGAGTTGTAAAGGAGTCCTCCGGGACGCTCAACAGTCTGGGTGAGGATCACCTGGGAAAACACACACAGCAATTACTCACAATTCTGGAGCTATCCAAGAATGTCCTAGTGACATCCTGAGGAAACACAGTCCTTAGTTGACCTCGACTTCCAACGGCGATAGTGCAATGACCCAGCAATGTGTGACTGGGAAAAGGCTCCTAAAGTACACGCATTGCTGAGGATGGTCGATTGGAGGCACCTGGGCGAGGACTGGGAAAGATGATCAACACGGGGCTGGGAACAGCTGATGGTAATCAGTGAGGGTGGCGTGGTCGGACCGGCAGACTGTCAGCAGTACACACAGCTGCCGGCCCCAGAGCAGTGGCTATGGACATGGTAACACACTGGAAAAACATACTATACATGCATACACAACGACACCGAGACCCACAGAGAGATCAGGACTGAGCCGGGGGAACCCAAGCTGGCTCAGCTACTGACAATGAGTTTTATTTGATGAATTGAATTACTGAAATAAATCAACTTTTTGATGATATTCTAATTTAGTGAGATGCCACCTGTATGCTGAATTATCCTTTAGACCTATGCAGTCACTGAAACTTTATGGTATAATTTTTTTAAGCATTAAATCTTCAGTATTACGTTTTTCTTGTCAAATTTGTCATTTTTCACTTCCTTGTTTTGTCCAGTGAACACTGTGGTGACTGACGGGTTGTGATGCCACGTATTATCCAATCAGCATGGCTGTGATGCCACGTATTATCCAATCAGCACAGTCAATCCGAAACCCCACCCACACTTCCTGAAACCAGGGCATGAAGAGACAGAGTGGTGGCTAAACTTTTATTGATAAAAATTACATATTTTGACTGAGACAGAGTCAGTTTGCCAAGACAAACTGACTCCAGTATCTATTGTAGTGGGACAAGATAACTGGATAATACATGTTTACAAAAAGGAGACACACTAAGAATCACGTATTACCAGTCACATGAACCTCGGGTCATTGAGGTTGTGGGGTGCAGGGTTACAAGCCCCTACATGGTGACTCAGCTAATCCCATAGGTTTTCTATGGGATTCAGGTCTGGAGAAAGTGCAGGTCACTCTATTTGAGGTATCCCAGTCTCCAGCAGCCATTCCCTAATGATGCAGCCTTGATGAGCTGGAGCATTGTCATCCACGAAGATGAAATTAGGCCTGTGTATGGGTCGATTCATGGATCAAACACTTGTTGTGAATTTTGCCATTAAGCACCTTGTTAGAGAACAGTAAGTCATGCAAAAAGTACTGAAACATTGAACAGTTGGAGATGTGCATTCAAAAGGTTAGAGAAGGTCAAATTAAGTTCACCTGTAAAAGTTATAGTGCATTTTAGGTGCATCCTGAAATTTCACCCGAAAGCCGAATATCTCTAACTTTTCATGAGTAGTGTATGTACGTATGTATGTACGTTCATAGGCTGACTAAGGAGTTATGCTGCACCAACGGAACTAGTCGTGCATTAAATTCAACCTTTTCTGATACTAATTGCATTGTTTCTTCTCAGATACACTGACATTGAAGACTATGTTGAACAATAAACCGCATTTGGTCAAATTTGACCACTGCATCATGGTCAGCCTATGAACTTTTCAGCCACCCCCTTGTACGCGTGTGTGTGAGAATGTAAAAAACACTATCAAAAACACTATTGAATAATTTTTCCCCCACGTCACCTAGCCCTAACTGGAATGTTCATCTGTCTTTCTTTGTCAAATTATAAGCCTTTAAATATTATTAATCTGAACCTTTAAAAGGTGTTATAATGTGTATTGAAAGCTTAAGTCACACCCCCTCTACTTCTGCATATGGGACCTTAAATCGAAAAAATTCTCCATTGAAATGAATGGCAAGAACGAAATTATCTTTGATTCCGATCAAATTCTGCCAGGAGTTATACATGTGATGTTTGTCAATTTAAAAGATAATTTTCCACGTAATTAAAGTTGTCAGCTGTCATATATAATAACAGAGTAATATTTTTTTTCCACATTTTTTATTGAACCTTTTTTTTTTTTTTACAAACATGGCACAAACAATCAGACACTAACACAAAAGTAATTTAAAAATTAAAAAGAACAATAACAAAAAAAAATTGTGTAATAAAAACAACAACAACCATTAACAAACACAAGTCAACAACAATGCTCCTCTGTTTAGTCTAGGTAATCTATTACATAAGAATACATAATATACATTCAACAGCTTGGAATTTGCAAGATCCACACATATCATTCACCTTCTTCTTCAGACTTTATGTTTAAATTCTTTACATAATCAATGAAAGGTCTCCATATATTCTCAAACACATTTTCCTTTGATTTCAGTATATATGTTATTCTTTCTAGTGGAAGGTTTGTTAACATCTGTCTTAACCACTGAGTCACATCTGGTCTCTGAGTCTTTTTCCACAGTAGTGCAATACATTTTTTGGCATTAAGCAAACTGAGGTCTATGAATGCTCTTTCACTCTTATTAAAGTTATGTTTTTCTGGATACAGACCCAACAAAAACAGTTTAGGGTTCAATGTGATTTGTTTTGAAATTATTTTTTCAATTGTTACCCTTACCTCTTCCCAAAACATTCTGATTTTTCTACATTCCCATAAACAGTGAAATAGGGTTCCTTTACTTTCCATACATTTTGTGCATGTATCTGGTATGTTTTTGTTATATCTATTTAATTCCACTGGTGTAACATACATCCGCAGTAACCATTTAAAATGTATCAGTTTAAGACGTACATTTATTGATTTGGTTTGAGCTTCTGCACAAGCCATTTCCCATTGTTCCTCTGAAATTTCAATTTGCAGGTCTTCTTTCCAGTAATTCAGTCTTTTCAGTGAGTTTTCACTTGAGAATAGTGTCAATGAGTTGTAAAACTCTGAAATAATGCCCTTTCTCTTACTATCTTTCATCAAAATTTTTTCCAAAAATGAATAAGTAGGTCGGGTGAGAGCATTATTTTGATTTGATTGAATAAAATTTCTAAGCTGAAGATATTTAAAAAAGTGTGTTCTATTAAGATTGAATTTAATCCTCAGTTCTTCAAAAGACATTGTTATCTGAGCGTGACAAATATAAGTCTTGGATCTTTTGAATCCCTTTTAAATTCCATATTTTAAATACAGTATCCGCTCTCCCTGGTGTAAAATATTGATTACCCCATATTGGGCTAAATTGTGACAGTGAGTGTGGTTCTTTTAAATATTTTTTGGTTTCACACCATGTTTTGATCATGTGCTTTACAATTGGATTTTTAACTTGTTTCTGTAGTTTTTTAGCCGAGTCTGAGTATATGAATAAGGGAAGAGGTAAAGGTAAATTGTATGATTCCATTTCAGTCCAGTGAGGAGGATCATTTGATGAAAAATAATATGTCATAGACCTCAGTTGTGCTGACCAGTAATACAACATTGTGGGAATGTGAGAATGACGAGACAGGTTTCTCTCAAGTCAGCTTTATTCACATTCACCAGCATCTCAAAGAAGAAAGAGGACAACACAGGAAACTCACGTCCTTAAATACCCAGACTCTCACAGTTCACAAGTCACATGCATCACAGATCACGTTGCATTATAATTGGCAGTAACAATGCATCCCCTCTCTCTGATATCACCCCCACTGTCTACAATGCATCTCCTTTTTAATCCTTTAATAACACCCCCACAGTCTCAAGCCTTGCATACCAAAGCTAACATCCTTGCAGCTTCCTGTAATCTCCAAGGAAGCTCTGCCTTTGTTCTGATCTAAAATGTGAGTCACAAAGTAGGTCACATATGTGTGTCCACCACACCAGCCCCCCCAACATTTTAAAACAAACAGGAGAATAACAACATGCATGCCGTGATAGAATCAATACACATCAGTCCACATGCTGTCTAGGCTTCAGTCTCCTGCCGTATCTGCTGTAGCTGGGATTCAACGTCTCTGCGGCGCTGTCACTCTGGGGGTTTGCCGTCTGGGGTGGAAACCTTTTGTCAGTCCCTGCTGGTGTTCTGGGGAAGCATTACTCTGTGAAGCCCCCCGTGGGGGTCTACCTCGCCGCGGGGCCCTTGCCAACAGCACTTGCTCATCTGCCACCACAAAAGCGGGTTTGAGTCTGTTTATGCCAACTTTCTCTTTCCTACCCCCCAAATCTAGCAAAAACTGCTTGTCCCCTGTTTCCAACACTCTGAACGGTCCATCATAAGGCGGTCGCAGCGGGGTTCAATGCGCATCGTGTCTGACAAAAACAAACTCTGCGTTCTTCAAAGCTTTAGGCACAAAAACGCGCGGAAAACTGTGGTGCGCTCTGAGAGCTGCTTTCAATGACCTATGAAGCCTGCGGATTGTACGCGGTTGTGCGGTGAATTGTGACACCCAGGCTGCGGGCCATTGTCGACCAAAGCTCGGACACAAATTGATGGCCTCTGCTGGAAGTAATGTCCGACCGAACTCCGAAGCGCGCCACCCAAGCTGTTAAAAACGCGCGCGCTACCTCCTCGGCCGTGGTTGATGCCAGCGGAACCACTTCAGGCCAGCGCGTGGTGCGGTCCACCATTGTCAGAAGGTGTGTGCACCCCTGTGACGGCGGGAGGGGTCCTACGAGGTCCACATGAATGTGATCGAACCTCTTGGCCGGAATGTGAAATGGCTCCAAAGGAGCTCTCGTGTGCCTGTGTACTTTGGCCCGTTGACACGCCGTGCAGGCTGCTGCCCACTCTTTAACTTGTTTGCGAAGACTCGGCCACACAAATTTCTCTCCTACCATTTTGACCGATGCGCACACTCCTGGATGCGCCAAAGCATGAATCGAGTCAAAAACGCGGCGGTGCCACGCGGCCGGTACTACTGGACGCAGCCGTCCAGTGGAGACATTGCAGATTGGGGGGGGCATACCGTCTTGCAGCACCCTGTTCTCCAGCCTTAACCCTGTTGGTCCAGACTGGAGCGTACGCACATCCGCGTCACTAACCTGTTCCGCGGCCATGGCTGCGTAATCTATTCCTACGTTGACTGGAGCCGCCACGGCGTGCGAGAGGCAATCTGCCACTACATTCAGTTTGCCCGCCACATGCTGAATATCAGTGGTAAACTCTGAGATCGCGGCCAGCTGTGTCTGCTGCCGGCCTGACCACGGTTCGGAAACCTTGGCCGTCGCGAATGTTAGCGGTTTGTGGTCAACGAACGCAGTGAAACAGCGTCCTTCCAGCCAGAACTGAAAGTGGCGGATAGCCAAATGGAAAGCCAGCAGTTCCCTGTCGAACGCGCTGTATTTATGTTCGCTATCGCGCAAGGTCCTGCTGAAAAAGGCGAGGGGCTGCCAGACCCCGGCTACATGTTGCTCCACGACCGCCCCATGGCCACATCTGATGCGTCCGTAGTGAGCGCTATGCGGGCCGTTGGGTCTGGGGGTGCCAACAACGCAGCCTTTGCCAAGGCTGCTTTCACCTCCGAGAACGCTTGGTCCCGCTCCTGGGACCACTCGACCTTATCCGCGGGTTTCTTTTTTTTGAGCGCGGCATACAGCGGCTGCATGAGTTGCGCCACACGGGGGAGAAAACGGTTATAAAAATTCACCATTCCCAAAAACTCTTGTAACGCCCTGACCGTCTGCGGCCAGGGGAAATCTGCCACCGCGCGCACCTTGTCAGGAAGCGGAACCGCTCCTTCGGGGGAGACGCGGTGTCCTAAAAAATCGATCTGCGCCAGCCCCGAACTGACACTTCGCTGGGTTGATTATTAACCCGTGATCTCCCAACCTTGGGAAAACTGTGGCCAGGTGTTTGTCGTGCTCGTCTTCGGACGCGCTGGCTACCAAAATATCGTCCAAGTAGACGAACACGAAAGGGAGATCGCGAAGCACCGCGTCCATCATGCGTTGGAACGTCTGTGCAGCCTCTTTAAGCCCGAATGGCATGCGCAAAAACTCGAATAGGCCAAACGGAGTTATTACCGCTGTTTTGGGTATGTCTTCAGTGCGCACTGGGACTTGGTCGTAACCGCGGACCAAGTCTATTTTAGAAAAAACGCGCGCCCCTGCCAAATGAACGGAAAAATCTTGGATATGTGGGATTGGGTAGCGGTCGTACGCTGTAGCGTTGTTTAACCTGTGGAAATCCCCGCAAGGTCGCCATGATCCGTCAGATTTCGGGACCATGTGTAGCGGGGAAGCCCACGGACTGTTTGAACGCCTGATAATGCCCAGCCTCTCCAGGTTGGCAAACTCCTCGCGCGCTATGGCCAGTTTAACTGCGTTGAAGCGCCGAGCTTTTGCAAAAACGGGTGGTCCGGTAGTGGTAATAAAATGTTCCACCCCGTGTTTAGCGACTGTCGCCGAAAATGTGGGGACCGTGAGTGCTGGGAACTGAGTGAGCAGTGTGTGGAACTTACCGCTTGCAGCTGTGACGTTGGCTTGTGCTGATGGCGGGGCCACTCGCGCTGTACAGGGAATAGAATCAAAAGAAAATACATTAACCAGGCGCCTGTTAGTGAGATCAACCAACAAACCATGTGAGCACAAAAAATCAGCCCCCAACATATTGAAATTCACTGCTGCTACAACAAAAGTCCACTCAAATGTATGGCCGTGTAGAGACAGAAGCAGGGTCTTCTCACCAAAGGTCTTAATCTCCGAGCCGTTCGCTGCTGTCACCCCGAGACCTCTGGAACCTGCTAGCCTGTCCGCATAGGAAGGTGTGATGAAACTCAACTGGGAGCCTGTGTCCACGAGGAACTGTCTCCCCAAGCGTGCGTCCAACAAGTAAAGCAGCTTGTTCTCCTCCCCGAGGGCCGCAGCTGCTACCGATCCCCGATCTTGGCGTTTCCCGAATGCCTGAACTGGCACGGTGGTACACATTTGCGTGCCCTCTCTGTGAAGCGGCGATGGTAGAAACAAAGGACGTCTGATCCGCGTTCCCTGGCCTCTGCTGCCGCCGTCGTCGGTGAGTCTGGTACCGCTGCCTCTGGCCCCCTGTCATCTCCGGTCGCTGCGCCGAGTTCCGCTGCAGCGGCCGTGGCCGCGTGCCGCTTGGTGGCGTTGACAATTCACTGCGCCTCTCGGCCCAGCGCGCGGTAGTCCTGTTGGGCCAACAGTGGCGAACTGGCCAGGGTCGCTCTCGCCGCTGACGGTAGAGTCCTGAGGAAGAGGTGGGTGAAAATGAAGTGATCGTCGTCAGAGTCTTTCAACCTCAACAGCTTCTCCATAAGGTTCGCGGGCATGTCATTTTCGAACTCAGTCAGCGCCAGGAGCCTCTCTGCTTGCTCCTCCGCCGAGGGGGTGAAGTGCTGGATGAGTGCAGCCTTCAACGTGCCGTATTTGTCGCTGTCCAGCGGCTGGTCGATCAGGCTCTCCACATGCTGGGCCGTGTTGTTGTCCAGTTTTGCGACTACGTGGTAGAATTTTGTGGCGTCTACCGATATCCCCCGGACTTCGCCTCAATCGCATTGAACCAGGAGCGCGGATTGTTCTGCCAAAAGTCCGGTAGCTGGACTGTAGCGGCATTCGCTTGGCTGGGGGCTCCTGACGAGGCTGGCCCGGGGGAAATCTCCTCTTCCTGCATGGTACGTCTTGGGTCACCAGTGTGGGAATGTGAGAATGACGAGACAGGTTTCTCTCAAGTCAGCTTTATTCACATTCACCAGCATCTCAAAGAAGAAAGAGGACAAAACAGGAAACTCACGTCCTTAAATACCCGGACTCTCACAGTTCACAAGTCACATGCATCACAGATCACGTTGCATTATAATTGACAGTAACAATGCATCCCCTCTCTCTGATATCACCCCCACTGTCTACAATGCATCTCCTCTTTAATCCTTTAATAACACCCCCACAGTCTCAAGCCTTGCATACCAAAGCTAACATCCTTGCAGCTTCCTGTAATCTCCAAGGAAGCTCTGCCTTTGTTCTGATCTAAAATGTGAGTCACAAAGTAGGTCACATATGTGTGTCCACCACAACATAAAGTTTGGACATTTCAGACCTCCACGATCAAATGGTAAATATAGTAAGGACAAACGTAATCTAGCCTTCCTATTGTTCCATATAAATTCCACTAACTTTTTTTTTAATTCTTGAGAGTAGATCTGAAGGTGGTGGTAAAGGAATGTTTTGAAATAAATAAATATTTTTGGTAAGATGTTACTTTTAAGTATATTAATTCTCCCGATCATCGACATTGGTAATAGTTAGTTAGTTAATTCCTTTCACGCCATGAAGGCGCATAGGGCGGCGCCCATCTCCGTTTCTCTGACCCTAGGCCACACAGCTACTGTAAGTAGTGAAAGCTACAGTGGGGGGTCAGTCCACTGGTAGTTCTGTGCGTAACTTTACTTTCCCCGTTCCATTATGCGGAGCACCACGCTAGAAGGCAGAAAGTACCATTTTTATATGGTCTTTGGTATGACCCGGCCGGGATTTGAACCCCTGCCTCCCGGGTGTGGGGCGGATGCTCTACCAACTGAGCCACCACTCCGGTGACATTGGTAATAACAGAGTAATATTTAATTTTTGTTTAAACGATTAGCGGACAACAACTCCCATCATCCCACATCAGTAAACACGATCATGGTGGGAGATTACTAAAACCTCACCTCCTGTATCCTGACTGAAGAAAGAAAGGTCCAAAGAGGAGAAAAATAACACAAAGGTATTGTTTTGTGTTGTGAGAGCTGCAGCTGATCCAGAGGACTGTTCGTTACTTCACCCTGGGCATGCTTTGAAAAGATGACATAACCTCAGCCCATCTGTGTTTGTAGTTTTTTTTAATTTATGTATTTTCACAATCTTATACCTTAACAGTTAGACAACAACCTATGCTGTTATTTACCTGGAAAATTATCTTTTAAACTGACAAACATCATATAAGACCTGATACTACCGTATTATCCTAACAGAGCACTACGCTCCCAAAATGCAGGATTACTTGTAATACCTAGAATCTCCAAAAGTACAATGGGAGGCAGAGCCTTCAGTTATCAAGCTCCTCTCCTGTGGAACCAGCTGCCAATCTGGATTCGGGAGTCAGACTCGATCTCTGTTTTTAAGAATAGGGCTAAAACCTACCTTTTTGATATAGCCTACAATTAGGGAGGGATCATGTGTTTCTGAACCCTCCCTTAGTTATGCTGCTAATAGGTTTAGTCAGCCGGGGGACCTCCAGTAATGCACTGGGCCTCACTCCTTTCCTCATTCTCAATGAAATATTTTTTTTTGCTGGTCATTAACATCTGTTTGTTCTCTCTCATAGATTGAGACCCCATCGTGCTGTTTGCTCTCTACATGTCTGTTCTTTTCATCTTCTCTATCCCCTCAACCCCAGCCAGTCGCAGCAGATGACTGCCCCTCCCTGAGCCTGGTTCTGCTGGAGGTTTCTTCCTGTTGAAAGGGAGTTTTTCCTCTCCACCGTCGCCAAGTGCTTGCTCACAGGGGATCGCCTGATTGCTGTGGTCTTTCTGCAACTGTGGGGGTTCCCCCTACAGTTGATAGTGCTATGAGATGGCTGTTGTTGTGAAATGGCGCTATATAAATAAAGTTGAATTGAATTGAATTGAATATGTGTAACTCGTGGCAAAATTCGATCGGGATCAAAAGATAATTTTGCTCTTGCCATTCATTTCCATGGCGGATTTTTCTGATTTAAGGTCCCATATACAGAAGTAGAGGGGGTGTGACTTAGGCTCTCTGTAGAGTAGAGACCACCATAACCCCTCCTCAGTTAGATCTACAATGACGATTGAGTAAAACGAAGAAGCAATATGGTGGTTAGTATTGAGTCAAGTCAGGCTCCGACATACACATTAGCAGATCTCCATGATCAAATCTGAGCATTTCTTCCATATATTCATCCACTTCTCCCAACGTATATACTCCCATGCTGCCTGTAAAAATGTCCCAGTGGTCATTGAGGAAAATGAGCCGAGATGGAAAACAAGGGAGCATGCGGTGTGTCACTAAGGACGGTCTGCTTGATCGATGAAGCATTCAGAGTGGAATGAGAGGAAAAAGAGTAAAGGGAGCATTGAATCAGGTAGTGTTGGCCACTGCTTTCACAGTTGTCTGCTCAGGCTAAACATAAATGTATAGTAGATATGAGCTGCCTGGAGGTTAACTAGACACACGGATGGCATGTTTTTTTTTTTTGTTTTTTTTTTCTTGCTATTGCCTATCACCTCTTCTTTCTTGTTTTATGAATCCTACCAGGAGTTAAGTTTTTAAGCCTTCTGGTGGGTGTAGGTAGCTGGAGGTGAGGTTTTTCTACAGCTATCATTAGATTTCTTATTGGATAAGGACCAAAGCCCCATAGTCCCCATCCATTCAGTTTATTTTCACTATTTCTCTCCCACTCACTTTTTGTTCCACTCCCACTTGCTTTTCTGCCCGCCTGCCATTTCTCTTACCTCTCACTGCTCAGTTTTTTTTTTTGGTTTTGTGGGGGGGTGGGGGGGTGAGGAAGAGAGGAAAGGGAGCTGAGGCAGGGAGCGATGGCCCAGCCTGAGTTAAAAGCTCTAATAATAGTCAGTGCATTCATCTCTTCATCTATCCATGCGTCCATCTCTCCATCCATCTACCGGTGGTGTAGCCTTAGTGAGCGAGTAAGCGTGTTCTCTGTGTTGCCGTGGTGATGGCAGAGGTGCAGGCTTCCAGCTAATGTTCCACTTATGCTTGTCTTCCCTCACCAGAAAAAGGCAGAGGAGGCTCACAGGATACTGGAGGGACTGGGACCCCGGGTAGAACTGGTAAGTGCAGTTTTCATTTGATAGGAGAGTTTCTTTCTTCTACTGTACTTGTCAGGTATATGAGAGATTAAGGATGCCAAAGAGAGGATGTGCAAGATTAGATCACATACTACCACTGCAAAACATACTTGGAATACAGTACCTGATGTTTTAAACCTCCATTACACCACATTTGCTGTTAATCTTTGATCCAAAGAAGGATGGATCACTTGTATGTCAATTTATTAACATCTGCTTCTTCACACATCTGCTTTCAAAATCTTGTTTCTTGTCCAAAATTTGATAATGCTCATTATACAGTCACAGAGGAAATGTGATCACTCGGTTCTGCTCTGTTGTCACAGGGCATTAATTTCATTCATGAGCTTTCAAACTTGATCTGGTAATTTGAAGAACTTTGTGTCATTCCCACTCTTAACCAGAAATATATTCACATTCAGCACACTTTAGAGGCGTCTCGGCCATATGGCCTTCGTCTATCTGCTCTTTGAAACCTGTTGCACAATTTGAAAATTGGGCTGATTGTTTCATCTCCTATGTTTCTTCTCTAATCCAGCCTCTGTACAACCAGCCCTCTGATACCAAACAGTACCATGAGAACATCAAAATGTGAGTCACTGTTACTACACATGCCTACACACTCAAGATGATCAGATGGGAGCTCTTTAAAGTTGTCTTAATGTAATGTTTTCAACTATATAATGATCAGCTACACATATTGATCAGGAATCAATAACAATAATTAATAATTGTGTTTACACTTCTTGGTTCCTCTTAGCAATTAAATAATCTATCCCCAAAGGTGTGTTGGAAAAAGTATGAATAGGGAAGCACCAATTTATCAGCTTAACAATGATATTGGCCGATATTCACCTTGTTGATTGATACTGGAGTAAGATCAGATTGGTTGATGTTTAGCAGGCGTGTCCCAGTTTTGTGGCATTGATTTGTGCTCTGAAATGGACCATAGTAGCCTACAGTTGCATCTTCAGTGAACATCAGGGACTGAGCCATTTTGAAATATTTCAACCTGAAATACTTTAAAGTGAGTCGCTTTTTTCACAACAAAAATAAAATGAGCGGTAATGTTTATCAGCCAAATTATTTTAAACATCTGTATCAGTGCATCCCTACTTATGACCATACTGATTAGTCATTGAACTAACTGGTAATGGTAATGGACATGGCTTGCTGATGCATCTGGAAAATGAGGACTAGCCGAGATGTTCTTCACCTACCAAAGAGCTATTGGAGATGCTGGCTTTGACAAACACATGATACACCTCTGCTGAATCACGGATGGCTAGCAGACTCATGATGGCTGTCCACTAGTTGAAAAAAAACAACACAGCGTGATGCCTTTAAAAATGGACTACCATATTGACACGGAGTAGTTCTAACTGTTTTATAAATTGAATGATGACACATTGGAAAAGTTTAATCAACTCCACCTGTTATTTGTTGTCCATTTGGTGATAAAATGAAATTCCTGATTGTGTATTGTTGTTACGCCTGGATGGATCCTCATTTGTATAATTGAAGAAATTGGAACTTGGTTACCTTAGCAGCTATTAATCCGTTTAGTTGTTTACATCGAGAGAGAGAGAGCTCTTGTCTCAACCTCATTATCACAACTCTTTCTCCCCACTTGACAGAGTGCAAAGAATGGTGCAATGTGATATTATTATGCAAGCTTACAGGGATGGCAATTTTCCGCCGATCCGCGGATTTCCGCCGATTTTATCATCATCTATGTCATAATTTTGTACCTTTACCTTGTTCTCAATAAAGTTTGGAAAAAAAAAATATACGCGCTCGGCGCTTCCCCAAAGTCTCGCGATAACCCGGATGTACTCAAGCTACTGCTGTATTGTAAACAGCCCTGCGATTGGATAGTTGCAAACGATTGGACCAATCAAATGGCTCGTATGCTTTGTCAAAAATCCATTTCGGCTTGTTCTCAGGGATGTGATTTTTCCGGTAATTCACCGAATTCCGCTTTATTTGTATATTATATGTACGTTAAGTACGTTAGCGGCTTATGGTCCACGACGCAGTGAAAGTGTGCCCTTTCAGCCAGAACCGGAAGTGGCGTACGCCAGGTAGAGAGCCATTAACTCTTTGTCGAACACGCTGTATTTACGCTCACTGTCGTGCAAAGACCTGCTTAAAAAAAAGGTGAGCGGCTGCCAAGAACCGGCAACGCATTGCTCCACGACGGCCGCTATGCCCATGTCCGAGACGTGGGTAATGAGCGCTGTTTTAACCTCAGAACGCCTGCTCCCGTTCAGGAGTCCAGTCGACTCGCTTTCCGTTTGAGTGTAGCGTACAGCGGCTGTTTGAGCTGAGCTGCGCGGGGGAGGAAAATGAGCTGCTCAAGACTCAATGGAGATTGAAACTGGTGATCTGAAATGAATGCTGAAATTATAAAAAGTAATGGTATGTTGGAATTTTATTTCTATTATGGAATAGATAAAATTAACTGATTTTGATTTGATCAAGTGTTAAAGCATGTGATGGATAATGCTTGTTGGAATATTTACCTCCGCCAAGGAGGTTATGTTTTCATCGGCGTTGGTCTGTCTGTTTGTTAGCAAGGAAAAGTTATGGACGGATTTTCATGAAATTTTCAGGAAAGGTGTGCAATGGCACAGGGAACAGATGATTAGATTTTGGTGATGATCTGAGAGTGCATACCTCTATCAAGGGCTTTTTTTGTATTTGTGCAGCAGGATTACACAAAAACTACTGGATGGATTTGGATAAAATTTTCACCAGAGGTGGTTCTTGGGCTAGAGAGGAACCCATTATATTTCGGTGATGATCTGAGAATGCATACCTCAGCCAAGGCGCTTATCTTCTCACATTGTGTTAGCAACAATACTCCAAAACTGATGGACAGACTTTGATGCAATTTTCATCACAAGTGGCTATAGGCCTACACACAAAACCATTACATTTTGGAGTTGATCCATGACAAACGGAAGGAGCCTTGGCGGAGGGATGCGCTCTGAGTGCTTTTCTAGTTTAGGAATGCTATCTTCTTGGAACATAAGTCAATATTATACAGTAATAAGTGGCATTCAGCTGTTTGTTTTATGTCATGTAAGCACAGTTCTGGTACTTAAAAATCATAAAAACCCAGGAGCTTCGGGGAGCGAAGTGACAGTAAAGGTGAAAATTGGCTCAAAGTTCAATGAGGTAACAGAAACACTTGGACAGTTTCTGAAGAAACCAGAAAAGGAGATGAAGTTCAAAGTTCAGAGACTAACACAGCTTGCTGCCAAAAGGAAGAAAGTTTCACATTAGAAGTGACTTGGTGACCAGTGTAAATAGTGTAAAAAACTCTAATAGAACTGTTAAATATGTTGGACTAAAGACAGTGAGACAACATTGAAGAAAAAGTAAGTTAACTTTTCATTAAATTTAATGATTTATCTAAGTCTAGTATTTCATTTTTTAAATCATTTTTTTCAGTCTAAATTACTTGTATTTTACTGAAAACCTCCCAGCTTCAGGGGGGCTGCGCCCCCCCGGCCCCCCCGTAAGTCAATCGACCAAATTAGATTTCAGCTGAAATCAGAATTTCCTGTTGCCATCCCTGAAGCTTAGTGAGATAAATGTGTGAAACAAGGGAAGTAACATACCATAGGCTTAAAATCATGCATAATTGTGTGTGAGATGTTTTGCACAGTCAGTGTTCATTTTGAATGTGACACTTCAATTATTATGGGACTTAAATTGGCTTGGATATTCATCTACATGCAGAAGTGATGATTAGGTGAAAAACTGAAAACTGTAAGTTACACTTGAAACCATTCTTACCTCACTGAGTTTTCCAGTATTTACAGTTATGTGGAAAAAATTAGGACACCCCATTAAATATTCAATTTTTATTAAGAAATGTTCACATATCTATGTCTAACCTTGTTTTTGTTTTTATTAACATTTTTTAACATTTATTTTAGCCATTTTAAGTGGGAATGAATATGGGGGTGTCCTACAAAAGATGGAGGGTGTCCTAATTTATTCCTCACTATTTGTTTAGAATTACATTTTACAGAAAATTTGAAAAAAAGTCTTTAATTCATTTTTAATTGTTTAGTTGTATTACATGAATCTCCCAGTATTTTTTTTCCACAATATTTTTTATTGAACCTTTTTTACAAACACAACACAAACAATCAAACACTAACACTAAAGTAATTTTAAAAAAATAAAAAATAAAAAATAAATAAAAATTGTACTAAAAAAACACCAACAACCACTAACAAAGACAGGTCTTCAACAATGCTCCTCTGTTTAGTCTAGGCAATCCATTACATAAGTATACATATTATACATTCACCAGTTTGGAATTTACAAGGTCCACACACATCATTCACCTTCTCCTTCAAAAGTTATGTTTAAATTCTTTACATAATCAATGAAAGGTCTCCAATATATTCTCAAACACAATTTCCTTTGATTTCAGTATGTATGTTATTCTTTCTAGTGGAAGGTTTGTTAACATCTGTCTTAACCACTGAGTCACATCTGGTCTATGAGTCTTTTTCCACAGTAGTGCAATACATTTTTTGGTGTTAAGCAAACTGAGGTCTATGAATGCTCTTTCACTCTTATTAAAGCTATGCTTTTCTGGATACAGACCCAACAAAAACAATTTAGGATTCAATATGATTTGTTTTGAAATTATTTTTTCAATTGTTACCCTCACCTCTTCCCAAAACATTCTAATTTTTCTACATTCCCATAAACAATGAAATAGGGTTCCTTTACTTTCCATACATTTTGCTCACGTATCTGGTATGTTTTTGTTATATCTATTTAACTCCATCAGTGTAACATACATCCGCATTAACCATTTAAAATGTATCAATTTAAGACGTACATTTATTGATTTGGTTTGAGCTTCTGTGCAAGCCAATTCTCATTGTTCCTCTGAAATTTCAGTTTGCAGGTCTTCTTTCCAATAGTTCAATCTTTTCTGTGAGTTTTCACTTGAGAATAGTGTCAATGAGTTATAAAACTCTGAAATAATACCCTTTCTCTTACTATCTTTCGTCAAAATTTTTTCCAAGGATGAATAAGTAGGTCGGATGAGAGCATTATTTTAATTTGATCGAATAAAGTTCCTAAACTGAAGATATTTAAAAAAATGTGTTCTATTAAGATTAAATTTGATCCTCAGTTCTTCAAAAGACATTATGTTATCTGAACATGACAGATATAAGTCTTGAGTCTTTTGAATCCCTTTTAAATTCCATACTTCAAATACAGCATCCGCTCTCCCTGGTTTAAAATATTGATTACCCCATATTGGGCTAAATTGTGACAGTAAGTGTGGTTCTTTTAAATATTTTGTGGTTTCACACCATATTTTGATCATATGCTTTACAAATGGATTTTTAACTTGTTTCTGCAATTTTTTTGCCGAGTCTGACTATATGAATATGGGAAGAGGAAAAGGTAAATTGTATGATTCCATTTCAGTCCAGTGAGGGAGATCATTTGATGAAAAATAATATGTCATAGACCTCAGTTGTGCTGACCAGTAATACAACATAAAATTTGGACATTTCAGACCTCCACGATCAAATGGTAAATATAGTAAGGACAGACGTAATCTAGCCTTCCTATTGTTCCATAAAAATTCCACTAACTTTTTTTTAATTCTTGAGAATAGATCTGAAGGTGGTGGTAAAGGAATGTATTGAAATAAATAAAGTATTTTGGGTAAAATATTACTTTTAAGTATATTGATTCTCCCGATCATCGACATTGGTAGTGACATCCATCTCTGAAGTAACTCATTAATGTCTGTCATTAAGGCTTTATAGTTGGTACTGGCGACTAATTCTAGCTTAGGCACAATTTGGATTCCTAAATATTTAAACTGATTTACATTGAATTGATTTACCTCAGGAGCTGGGTGATTTCTCTGGGTCTCATTTAGCATTAATATTGAAGATTTAGTTTTATTTATTTTATATCCTGATATTTCCCCAAAATTCTTTATTAAATTCAACAAAGTCGGAATTGATTTTTTAAGATTCGACATAAACAAAATTATGTCATCGGCATACAGGGAGATTTTATGTTCTGTTGGTCCTACTTTAATTCCATATATTTGTGGATGTAAACGAACTGCCATCGCTAAAGGTTCAATTGCCATAGTAAACAGTAAAGGTGAAAGTGGGCAGCCTTGTCGACATCCTTTATTGATATTTATTGATTTTGAAATATTGCTGTTTGTTAGGATTTCTGCTGTAGCATTATTGTATATTATCTGAACCCATTTTATGAAATTATTTCCAATTCCAAACCTTTGTAAAACTTCAAAAAGAAAGGGCCATTCGACCCTATCAAAGGCCTTTTCGGCGTCCAATGATAGGAGAGCTGTATCCGGTGCTTCTTTTTTTTTTTTTTTCCACAATATCTTTATTGAACCTTTTTTTTTTTTTTTAAACAAACATGATACAAACAATCAAACACTAACACTAAAGTACTACAAAAAAAAAATGCACTAAAAAACACCAACAACCACCAACAAAATCAAATCTTCAACAATGCTCCTCTGTTTAGTCTAGACAATCCAACACATAAGTATACATATTATATTCACCAGTTTGGAATTTACAAGGTCCGCACATATCATTCACCTTCTTCTTCAAGAGTTATGTTTAAATTTTTTACATAATCAATAAAAGGTCTCCATATATTCTCAAACACAATTTCCTTTGATTTCAGTATATATGTTATTCTTTCTAATGGAAGGTTTGTTAACATCTGTCTTAACCACTGAGTCACATCTGGTCTATAAGTCTTTTTCCATAATAGTGCAATACATTTTTTGGCATTAAGCAAACTGAGGTCTATGAATGTTCTTTCACTTTTATTAAAATTATGCTTTTCTGGGTACAGACCCAACAAAAACAGTTTAGGATTCAATATGATTTGTTTTGAGATTATTTTTTCAATTGTTACCCTCACCTCTTCCCAAAACATTCTTATTAATCTACATTCCCATACACAATGAAATAGAGTTCCTTTACTTTCCATACATTTTGTGCACGTATCTGGTATATTTTTGTTATATCTATTTAACTCCTCCGGTGTAACATACATCCGCATTAACCATTTGAAGTGTATCAATTTAAGGCTTACATTTATTGATTTGGTTTGAGCTTCTGTACAAGCCAATTCCCATTGTTCCTCTGGAATTTCAGTTTGCAGATCTTCTTTCCAGTAGTTTAATCTTTTCAGTGAGTTTTCACTTGAAAATAGTGTCAATGAGTTATAAAACTCTGAAATAATACCCTTTCTTTTACTATCTTTCATCAACATTTTTTCCAAGGATGAATAGATAGGTCGAGTGAGAGCATTATTTTGATTTGATCGAATAAAGTTTCTAAGTTGAAGATATTTAAAAAAATGTGTTCTATTGAGATTAAATTTGATCCCCAACTCTTCAAAAGACATTATGTTTTCTGCACATGGCAAATATAAATCCTGAATCTTTTGTATCCCTTTTAAATTCCATACTTTAAATACAGCGTCCGCTCTCCCTGGTTTAAAATATTGATTACCCCATATTGGACTAAATTGTGACAATAACTGTGGTTCTTTTAAATAGTTTTTAGCTTCACACCATATTTTGATCATATGCTTTACAAATGGATTTTTAACTTGTTTTTGTAATTTTTTTGCCGAATCTGAGTATATGAATATGGGAAGAGGTAAAGGTAAATTGTATGATTCCATTTCAGTCCAGTGAGGGAGATCATTTGATGAAAAATAATATGTCATAGACCTCAGTTGTGCCGACCAATAATACAACATAAAATTTGGACATTTCAGACCTCCACGATCAAATGGTAAATATAATAAAGACAGACGTAATCTAGCCCTCCTGTTGTTCCATATAAATTCCACTAACTTTTTTTTAATTCTTGAGAATAAATCTAAAGGTGGTGGTAAGGGAATGTATTGAAATAAATAAAGTATTTTAGGTAAGATATTACTTTTAAGTATATTAATTCTCCCGATCATCGACATTGGTAGTGACATCCATCTCTGAAGTAACTCATCAATATCTGTCATTAAGGCTTCATAATTGACACTGGCGACTGATTCTAGCTTAGGCACAATTTGGATTCCTAAATATTTGAACTGATTTACAACATTGGATTGATTTACCTCAGGGGCTGGGTAATTTCTCTGGGTCTCATTTAGCATTAATATTGAAGATTTAGTTTTATTTATTTTATATCCTGATATTTCCCCGAAATTCTTTATTAAATTCAACAAGGTCGGAATTGATTTTTTAAGATTCGACATAAACAAAATTATGTCATCGGCATACAGGGAGATTTTATGTTCTGTTGGTCCAACTTTAATTCCATATATTTGTGACTGTAGACGTATCGCCATCGCTAAAGGTTCAATTGCCATAGTAAACAGTAAAGGTGAAAGTGGACAGCCTTGTCGACATCCTCTATTGATTTTTATTGATTTTGAAATATTGTTATTTGTTAGAATTTCTGCAGTAGCATTATTATATATTATCTGAACCCATTTTATAAAATTATTTCCAAGTCCAAACCTTTGTAAGACTTCAAAAAGAAAGGGCCATTCAACACTATCAAAGGCTTTTTCGGCATCCAGTGATAAGAGAGCTGTATCCGGTGCTTCTTTATTAGAATAAATAATATTAAATAGTCTTCTTACATTATGGAAGCCTTGTCTTCCCTTTATAAAGCCATTCTGATCTCGATTAATAATATTTGGTAAAATTTCTTGTATTCGTCTTGCTAAAATTTTACAAATTATCTTAAGGTCGGCATTTAATAGGCTTATTGGTCTCATATTTTCACATTTATTAGAGGGCTTACCTGGTTTTGGCAACAGTATAATTAAGGCATTATTCATATATGATGGTAAATTACTATTTCGAAATGCTTCTAAAACCATTTCCAAAAAAGGTTTTGTTAATTTATTCTTAAATTTTTTATAAAGGTCAACTGGAAGACCATCTGGTCCTGCACTTTTTCCTGATTTCATATTATCAATGGCTAGTCCAACTTCTTCTTGACTAATTTTAGACTCTAGTATCTCCCTATTTTCATTTGGAATACACGGTATAAATAGTTCATTCAAAAACCCATGTAGTTTTGTTAAGTCAGATTCATTTTTGGTATCATATAATTTTTCATAGTAATCTCTAAAGGCTCTATTAATTTCTGAAGGATCTATAACTACCTTTCCATTACTTATAATACTGGTAATTGGTGTTTTAGATTCTAATTGTTTAATCTGCCATGCCAATAACTTTCCTGATTTTTCACCTTGTTCATAAAAAGATTGTTTCAATCTTAGAAGACTCGAGGCAGCTCTATTCGCTGATTTTTTGTCATATTCAGCTCTCAAAATCAGTAATTCGTTCTCCAACCTTGGATCTCTTCCTGCATATACTCTTTCTTGAAGAATTTTTATTTTATGTTCCAATTGGACTCTCTCCTCTCGAGTCTTCTTAGATTTTGAACCTGTATAACTAATAATATGTCCCCTAATAAAAGCTTTGAAAGCCTCCCACTTTACACATGCTGATGTTTGTGTAGTATTGATATCAAAGAACTCATCTATCTGTTTTTCTACACACTTAACAAATTCCTCATCCTGAAGCCATTTATGCTGAAATTGCCATCTACCTGGTTCCTTTGTCAATTTCTTATCTACATACATTAGACAGCAGGGTGCATGATCAGAGATCATGATGTTATCATAAAAACAGTTTTGAATCTTGGACCTTAATTCTGTGGAGATCAAAAAATAATCTATACGTGAGAATGTCTTGTAGGTATTGGAATAACAAGAGTATGCTTTAACTTGTGGTTTCATTTCTCTCCATATATCTATCAATTTCAATTCTTTCATAAAATGATTAATGGTCATCCTACATCCATTGTGCGCACAGTCCAGTCCTGTTGATCTATCTATACTGGGATTCAATGTACAATTAAAATCCCCTGCCATTATATGTTGCCCTGTAAGTGATGATAAGATAAGAAATAAATTGGCAACGAACTTTTGATCATCTATATTGGGACCATATAAGTTCACCAAATTTATGTTTTCTAATAGCAAAGATCCTTGAATGATTACATATCTTCCAAATTTGTCTCCAATTACATTTTTCACTTGAAATGGGACTGATTTATGTATGAGAGTCATAACTCCCCTGGCTCGGGATGAAAATGATGAGGTGAAAACATTTCCTTGCCATCTACTCCTAATTCTTTTTACATCTTGCTCTATTAGATGAGTTTCTTGTAAAAACACAATTTTTGAACCCATGTCTTTTATTTTATTCATAACTTGTTTAAGTTTTTTTAAATTTTGTAGACCTCTGCAATTCCATGAAGTTAAATTAAGATTAACGCTTTGATTTATAATCAATAGGGTGTTTGGGATTACCTTGCAGTGTAAACATGCTCAAACAGAAAAGCAAAAAAATGAGTGGTTGAACATTCACCCTACAAACTACACACAAACAAATTCCCCCTTTCCACATTTGTGGCAATCCCCCCAAAAGCAAAAGAAAAATTCCGTCTCCCGATATAGCCATCGACCGTTCCACACCCACGAGGAACAGCCAAAGCCACTCCTTCTTCATCCTCCTAATCACCCTAACTCTACTGCTTTTAATAACGTAACATTAACTCTCTTCTGTAATTTTCCAATTTAACTCCAAATTTTTTTAGCAATTTTGTACTTTTTTTTTTTTTTTTTTTTTTAATATGTAATACATTCTATATTTTGTAATCTTGTTATATGCTTCTAATCAGTTAAATGCTCAAATATTCTACCCTATATTCTGTTCATGCTTAGCTCCCACCAGTCTCTTCCTGGATCTTCTTGATGAGCTCCTGCGCCTCCTCGGGGGTCTTGAAGATGCGTGTTCTGCCCTCATATGTGACCAGAAGTCTTGCAGGGTGAATCACTCCATGACGAATCTCAAGGTTGCGCAGTTCTTTGCGGATGGGGTCAAACTGCTTCCTTAATTGTTGGATTCCTGAGGCCAAATCTGGGTAGAACCGCACCTGCTGATCTTGGTATTTAATTTCTCCTTTGGCCCGCACCGCGTTGGAGATCGTCATCCTGTCTCTGTAGCTGAGAAACTTCATAATTAGCGTCCTCGGTGCTGCCTTGTTACCTCTCGGTGGGCCAATTCGGTGGGAGCTTTCCAAGACGACTGATGATTTTAGCTCCGCGTTGTTCAGCGCCTCCGGGATCCACCCCTCCAAAAAGGAGCATGAATCACGACCTTCGGCTCCCTCCGGTAAACCCACCAGCCTCAGGTTGTTCCTTCTGGACCGAGATTCCAAGTCCAGAACACTATTTTCCAGATCTTTATTTTTTTTTCCCAAAGTGCGCACCTTTATTTGAAGTCCGCTAATTTCATCCTCCGCACTTGAGACACGAAGCTCCGCCTGCGTCACTCGCTCCACGCAGTCACCCAACTCCTTTCTCATTGCATCCAACGCTGCCATAATCCCATCAAGTTTAGCGGAAAAGTCTGCTCTCATTGAGCTAATGGCAGCCAGCACTGCACCTGTGCCGTCATCGTCAGCAGCAGCAGTTACCGCACCACCGCTAGTTTCATCCGCCATATCCGCAGTTTTTTTTTCCACAATATCTTTATTGAACCTTTTTTTTTTTTTTTTAACAAACATGATACAAACAATCAAACACTAACACTAAAGTACTACAAAAAAAAAAATGCACTAAAAACACCAACAACCACCAACAAAATCAAGTCTTCAACAATGCTCCTCTGTTTAGTCTAGACAATCCAATACATAAGTATACATATTATGTTCACCAGTTTGGAATTTACAAGGTCCACACACATCATTCACCTTCTTCTTCAAGAGTTATGTTTAAATTTTTTACATAATCAATAAAAGGTCTCCATATATTCTCAAACACAATTTCCTTTGATTTCAGTATATATGTTATTCTTTCTAATGGAAGGTTTGTTAACATCTGTCTTAACCACTGAGTCACATCTGGTCTATGAGTCTTTTTCCATAATAGTGCAATACATTTTTTGGCATTAAGCAAACTGAGGTCTATGAATGTTCTTTCACTTTTATTAAAATTATGCTTTTCTGGGTACAGACCCAACAAAAACAGTTTAGGATTCAATATGATTTGTTTTGAAATAATTTTTTCAATTGTTACCCTCACCTCTTCCCAAAACATTCTTATTAATCTACATTCCCATAAACAATGAAATAGGGTTCCTTTACTTTCCATGCATTTTGTGCATGTATCTGGTATATTTTTGTTATATCTATTTAACTCCTCTGGTGTAACATACATCCGCATTAACCATTTGAAATGTATCAATTTAAGGCGTGCATTTATTGATTTGGTTTGAGCTTCTGTACAAGCCAATTCCCATTGTTCCTCTGAAATTTCAATTTGCAGATCTTCTTTCCAGTAGTTTAATCTTTTCAGTGAATTTTCACTTGAAGATAGTGTCAATGAGTTATAAAACTCTGAAATAATACCCTTTCTTTTACTATCTTTCATCATCATTTTTTCCAAGGATGAATAAATAGGTCGAGTGAGAGCTTTATTTTGATTTGATCGAATAAAGTTTCTAAGTTGAAGATATTTAAAAAAATGTGTTCTATTGAGATTAAATTTGATCCTCAGCTCTTCAAAAGACATTATGTTGTCTGCACATGGCAAATATAAATCCTGAATCTTTTGTATCCCTTTTAAATTCCATACTTTAAATACAGCGTCCGCTCTCCCTGGTTTAAAATATTGATTACCCCATATTGGACTAAATTGTGACAATAACTGTGGTTCTTTTAAATAGTTTTTAGCTTCACACCATATTTTGATCATATGCTTTACAAATGGATTTTTAACTTGTTTTTGTAATTTTTTTGCCGAATCTGAGTATATGAATATGGGAAGAGGTAAAGGTAAATTGTATGATTCCATTTCAGTCCAGTGAGGGAGATCATTTGATGAAAAATAATATGTCATAGACCTCAGTTGTGCCGACCAATAATACAACATAAAATTTGGACATTTCAGACCTCCACGATCAAATGGTAAATATAATAAAGACAAACGTAATCTAGCCCTCCTGTTGTTCCATATAAATTCCACTAACTTTTTTTTTATTCTTGAGAATAGATCTAAAGGTGGTGATAAGGGAATGTATTGAAATAAATAAAGTATTTTAGGTAAAATATTACTTTTAAGTATATTGATTCTCCCGATCATCGACATTGGTAGTGACATCCATCTCTGAGTTAACTCACTGATATCTGACATTAAGGCTTCATAGTTGACACTGGCGACTGATTCTAGCTTAGGCATAATTTGGATTCCTAAATATTTAAACTGATTTACAACATTGAATTGATTTACCTCAGGGGCTGGGTAATTTCTCTGGGTCTCATTTAGCATTAATATTGAAGATTTAGTTTTATTTATTTTATATCCTGATATTTCCCCAAAATTCTTTATTAAATTCAACAAGGTTGGAATTGATTTTTTTAGATTCGACATAAACAAAATTATATCATCGGCGTACAGGGAGATTTTATGTTCTGTTGGTCCAACTTTAATTCCATATATTTGTGAATGTAAACGTATCGCTATCGCTAAAGGTTCAATTGCCATAGTAAACAGTAAAGGTGAAAGTGGACAGCCTTGTCGACATCCTCTATTGATTTTTATTGGTTTTGAAATATTGTTATTTGTTAGGATTTCTGCTGTAGCATTATTGTATATTATTTGAACCCATTTTATGAAATTATTTCCAAGTCCAAACCTTTGTAGGACTTCAAAAAGAAAGTGCCATTCAACTCTATCAAAGGCCTTTTCGGCGTCCAATGATAGGAGAGCTGTATCCGGTGCTTCTTTATTAAAATAAATAATATTAAATAGTCTTCTTACATTATGGAAGCCTTGTCTACCCTTTATAAAGCCATTCTGATCTCGATTAATAATATTTGGTAAAATTTCTTGTATTCGTCTTGCTAAAATTTTACAGATTATCTTAAGGTCGGCGTTTAATAGGCTTATTGGTCTCATATTTTCACATTTATTAGAGGGCTTACCTGGTTTTGGCAGCAGTATAATTAAGGCATTATTTATGTATGATGGTAAATTATTATTTTGAAATGCTTCTAAAACCATTTCCAAAAAAGGTTTTATTAATTTATTCTTAAATTTTTTATAAAGGTCAACTGGAAGACCATCTGGTCCTGCACTTTTTCCTGATTTCATATTATCAATGGCTAGCCCAACTTCTTCTTGACTAATTTTAGACTCCAATATCTCCCTGTTTTCATTTGGAATACACGGTATAGATAGTTCGTTCAAAAACCCATTTAGTTTTGTTAAATCAGGTTCATTTTTGGTATCATATAATTTTTCATAGTAATCTCTAAAGGCTCTATTAATTTCTAAAGGATCTATAACTACCTGTCCATTACTTATAATACTGGTAATTGGTGTTTTAATTTCCAATTGTTTAATCTGCCATGCTAATAATTTTCCTGATTTTTCACCTTGTTCATAAAAAGATTGTTTCAATCTTAGAAGACTCGAGGCAGCTCTATTCGCTGATTTTTTGTCGTATTCAGCTCTCAAAATCAGTAATTCATTCTCCAACCTTGGGTCACTTCCTGCATACACTTTTTCCTGAAGATTTTTTATTTTATGTTCCAATTTAGCTCTCTCCTCTCGAGTCTTCTTAGATTTTGATCCTGTATAACTAATAATATGTCCCCTAATAAAAGCTTTGAAAGCCTCCCACTTTACACATGCTGATGTTTGTGTAGTATTGATGTCAAAGAACTCGTCTATCTGTTTTTCTATATACTTGACAAATTCCTCATCCTGAAGCCATTTATGCTGAAATTGCCATCTACCTGATTCCTTTGTCAATTTTTTATCTACATATATTAGACAACAGGGTGCATGATCAGAGATCACGATGTTATCATAAAAGCAGTTTTGAATCTTTGACCTTAATTCTGTGGAAATCAAAAAATAATCAATACGTGAGAATGTCTTGTAGGTACTGGAATAACAAGAATAGGCTTTAACTTGTGGTTTTATTTCTCTCCATATATCTAACAATCTCAATTCTTTCATAAAATGATTAATAGTCATCCTACATCCAATGTGCGTACAATCCAGTCCTGTTGATCTATCCACACCTGGATTCAATGTACAATTAAAATCCCCTGCTATTATATGTTGCCCTGTAAGTGATGATAAGATGAGAAATAAATTAGCAAAGAACTTCTGATCATCTATATTGGGACCATATAAGTTCACAAGATTTATATTTTCTAATAGCAAAGAACCTTGAATGATTACATATCTTCCAAATTTGTCTCCAATTACATTTTTCACTTGAAAAGGAACTGATTTATGTATGAGAGTCATAACTCCCCTGGCTCGGGATGAAAATGAAGAGGTGAATACACTTCCCTGCCATCTACTCCTAATTCTTTTAACATCCTCCTCTATCAGATGAGTTTCTTGTAAAAACACAATTCTTGAACCCATGTCCTTTATTTTATTCATAACTTGTTTAAGTTTTTTTAAATTTTGTAGACCTCTGCAATTCCATGAAGTTAAATTAAGATTAACACTTTGGTCCATGATCAATAGAGAGTTTGGGATTACCTTGCAGTGTAAACATGCTCATACAGAGAAGCAAAAACATGAGTGGTTGAACATTCATCCTACAAACTACACACAAACAAATTTCCCCTTCCCACACTTGTGGCAAACCCCCCAAAATCAAAAGAAAAATTCTGTCTCCCGATATAGCCATCGACCGTTCCACACCCACGGGGAACAGCCTAAGCCACTCCTTCTTCATCCTCCCAATCACCCTAACTCTACTGCTTTTAATGACGTAACATTAACTCTCCTCTGTAGTTTTCCAACTTAACTCCAAAATTTTTAACAACTTTGTACATCATAGTTTTTTTTGTTTGTTTGTTTGTTTTGTTTTTGTTTTGTTTTTTTAATATATAATACAATCTATATTTTGTAAACTTACTATTTACTTCAAGTCAGTCAGATGCCTGTGCAAATGCTTAATTATTCTACCTTATATTTTGTTCATGCTTAGCTCCCACCAGTCTCTTCTTCTTCTTTGATCTTCTTGATGAACTCCTGCGCCTCCTCTGGGGTCTTGAAGATGTGGGTTCTGCCCTCATACGTGGTCAGCAGTCTCGCAGGATAGATTACACCATGACGAATCCCAAGGTTGCGCAGCTCCTTACGTACGGGATCAAACTGCTTCCTCAATTGCTGGATTCCTGTGGCCAAATCTGGGTAGAACCGCACCTGCTGGTCCTGGTGTTTAATCTCTCCTTTAGCACGTGCAGCGTTGAAGATCTTCATCCTGTCTCTGTTGCTAAGAAACTTCATAATTAAGGTCCTCGGCGGTCCCTTATCTCTCCGTGGGCCAATACGATGTGCTTTTTCCAGAACCACTGCTGATTGCAACTCCTCGCTGCCCAGCACCTCCGGAATCCACTTTTCCAGAAAGGAACATACGTCCCGACCTTCTGATTCCTCTGGAAGACCCACCAGCCTCAAATTATTCTGTCTCGACCGAGATTCCAAATCCAAAATATTATCTTCCAGAGATTTATTTTTTTTTTCCAAAGTGCGCACCTTTAATTGAAGACGGGTGACGTCATCTTCAGCACTAGCGAGACGGAGCTCCATCTGCGCCGTTCGTTCTACACAGTCACCCAATTCCTTTCTTATTCCTTCCAACGCTGTCATAATCCCATCAAATCTAGAGGAAAAGTCCGCTCTCATTGAACTCATGGCTGCCATCAGCGCATCTGCGCCATTCCCCGCAGAAATCGCAGCGTTGCCAGTCTCCTCCGCCATATATGGAGTTTTGTTTGCTGCGTCACAGACCTGAAAGTCCGTTAATTTGGACTGTTTCGGCGGCTCGCTTTTTCCTTTTCCTGGTTTTCCAGCCTTAGGCTTCGCCGACATATCCTCGCCCAAATGCTGGGATACGTTCTGTCCCAAATGAGAGAGTTATTTGCCGATTTTTTTTTTCCAGGAGCAGAGCAGAGCGAGACACGTCCGTCCTACGTGGCAGCCATAACCGGAAGTCGCGTTTAATAGGCTTATTGGTCTCATATTTTCACATTTATTAGAGGGCTTACCTGGTTTTGGCAGCAGTATAATTAAGGCATTATTTATGTATGATGGTAAATTATTATTTTGAAATGCTTCTAAAACCATTTCCAAAAAAGGTTTTATTAATTTATTCTTAAATTTTTTATAAAGGTCAACTGGAAGACCATCTGGTCCTGCACTTTTTCCTGATTTCATATTATCAATGGCTAGCCCAACTTCTTCTTGACTAATTTTAGACTCCAATATCTCCCTGTTTTCATTTGGTATACACGGTATAGATAGTTCGTTCAAAAACCCATTTAGTTTTGTTAAATCAGGTTCATTTTTGGTATCATATAATTTTTCATAGTAATCTCTAAAGGCTCTATTAATTTCTAAAGGATCTATAACTACCTGTCCGTTACTTATAATACTGGTAATTGGTGTTTTAATTTCCAATTGTTTAATCTGCCATGCTAATAATTTTCCTGATTTTTCACCTTGTTCATAAAAAGATTGTTTCAATCTTAGAAGACTCGAGGCAGCTCTATTCGCTGATTTTTTGTCGTATTCAGCTCTCAAAATCAGTAATTCATTCTCCAACCTTGGGTCACTTCCTGCATACACTTTTTCCTGAAGACTTTTTATTTTATGTTCCAATTTAGCTCTCTCCTCTCGAGTCTTCTTAGATTTTGATCCTGTATAACTAATAATATGTCCCCTAATAAAAGCTTTGAAAGCCTCCCACTTTACACATGCTGATGTTTGTGTAGTATTGATGTCAAAGAACTCGTCTATCTGTTTTTCTATATACTTGACAAATTCCTCATCCTGAAGCCATTTATGCTGAAATTGCCATCTACCTGATTCCTTTGTCAATTTTTTATCTACATATATTAGACAACAGGGTGCATGATCAGAGATCACGATGTTATCATAAAAGCAGTTTTGAATCTTGGACCTTAATTCTGTGGAAATCAAAAAATAATCAATACGTGAGAATGTCTTGTAGGTACTGGAATAACAAGAATAGGCTTTAACTTGTGGTTTCATTTCTCTCCATATATCTAACAATCTCAATTCTTTCATAAAATGATTAATAGTCATCCTACATCCTATGTGCGTACAATCCAGTCCTGTTGATCTATCCACACCTGGATTCAATGTACAATTAAAATCCCCTGCTATTATATGTTGCCCTGTAAGTGATGATAAGATGAGAAATAAATTAGCAAAGAACTTCTGATCATCTATATTGGGACCATATAAGTTCACAAGATTTATATTTTCTAATAGCAAAGAACCTTGAATGATTACATATCTTCCAAATTTGTCTCCAATTACATTTTTCACTTGAAAAGGAACTGATTTATGTATGAGAGTCATAACTCCCCTGGCTCGGGATGAAAATGAAGAGGTGAATACACTTCCCTGCCATCTACTCCTAATTCTTTTAACATCCTCCTCTATCAGATGAGTTTCTTGTAAAAACACAATTCTTGAACCCATGTCCTTTATTTTATTCATAACTTGTTTAAGTTTTTTTAAATTTTGTAGACCTCTGCAATTCCATGAAGTTAAATTAAGATTAACACTTTGGTCCATGATCAATAGAGAGTTTGGGATTACCTTGCAGTGTAAACATGCTCATACAGAGAAGCAAAAACATGAGTGGTTGAACATTCATCCTACAAACTACACACAAACAAATTTCCCCTTCCCACACTTGTGGCAAACCCCCCAAAATCAAAAGAAAAATTCTGTCTCCCGATATAGCCATCGACCGTTCCACACCCACGGGGAACAGCCTAAGCCACTCCTTCTTCATCCTCCCAATCACCCTAACTCTACTGCTTTTAATGACGTAACATTAACTCTCCTCTGTAGTTTTCCAACTTAACTCCAAAATTTTTAACAACTTTGTACATCATAGTTTTTTTTTTGTTTGTTTGTTTTGTTTTTGTTTTGTTTTTTTAATATATAATACAATCTATATTTTGTAAACTTACTATTTACTTCAAGTCAGTCAGATGCCTGTGCAAATGCTTAATTATTCTACCTTATATTTTGTTCATGCTTAGCTCCCACCAGTCTCTTCTTCTTCTTTGATCTTCTTGATGAACTCCTGCGCCTCCTCTGGGGTCTTGAAGATGTGGGTTCTGCCCTCATACGTGGTCAGCAGTCTCGCAGGATAGATTACACCATGACGAATCCCAAGGTTGCGCAGCTCCTTACGTACGGGATCAAACTGCTTCCTCAATTGCTGGATTCCTGTGGCCAAATCTGGGTAGAACCGCACCTGCTGGTCCTGGTGTTTAATCTCTCCTTTTTTGCTCGTGCAGCGTTGAAGATCTTCATCCTGTCTCTGTTGCTAAGAAACTTCATAATTAAGGTCCTCGGCGGTCCCTTATCTCTCCGTGGGCCAATACGATGTGCTTTTTCCAGAATCACTGCTGATTGCAACTCCTTGCTGCCCAGCACCTCCGGAATCCACTTTTCCAGAAAGGAACATACGTCCCGACCTTCTGATTCCTCTGGAAGACCCACCAGCCTCAAATTATTCTGTCTCGACCGAGATTCCAAATCCAAAATATTATCTTCCAGAGATTTATTTTTTTTTTCCAAAGTGCGCACCTTTAATTGAAGACGGGTGACGTCATCTTCAGCACTAGCGAGACGGAGCTCCATCTGCGCCGTTCGTTCTACACAGTCACCCAATTCCTTTCTTATTCCTTCCAACGCTGTCATAATCCCATCAAATCTAGAGGAAAAGTCCGCTCTCATTGAACTCATGGCAGCCATCAGCGCATCTGCGCCATTCCCCGCAGATATCGCACCGTTGCCAGCCTCCTCCGCCATATATGGAGTTTTGTTTGCTGCGTCACAGACCTGAAAGTCCGTTAATTTGGACTGTTTCGGCGGCTCGCTTTTTCCTTTTCCTGGTTTTCCAGCCTTAGGCTTCGCCGACATATCCTCGCCCAAATGCTGGGATACGTTCTGTCCCAAATGAGAGAGTTATTTGCCGATTTTTTTTTTCCAGGAGCAGAGCAGAGCGAGACACGTCCGTCCTACGTGGCAGCCATAACCGGAAGTGATATCCGCAGCTTTTTCTACTGCGCCACAAACTTTAAAGTCCGTTAATTTGGACTGCTTCGGCGATTCAATTTTTCCCCCTCCTGATTTCCCAGCCTTAGTCTTCACCGGCATATCCTCACCCAAAAGCTGTGAAAAGTTCTGTTCCAAATGAGAGAGTTATTTGCCGAATTTTTATTTCCAAGGGCAGAGCAGAGTGATACGTGTCCTTCTAGGCGGCCGCCATAACCGGAAGTTCATCCGGTGCTTCTTCATTAGAATAGAAAATATTAAATAGTCTTCTTACATTATGGAAGCCTTGTCTTCCCTTTATAAAGCCATTCTGATCTCGGTTAATAATATTTGGTAATATTTCTTGTAGCCGTCTTGCTAAAATTTTACAGATTATCTTAAGGTCAGCATTTAATAGGCTTATTGGTCTCATATTTTCACATTTATTAGAGGGTTTACCTGGTTTTGGCAACAGTATAATTAAGGCATTATTCATGTATGGTGGTAAATTACTATTTTGAAATGCTTCTAAAACCATTTCCAAAAATGGTTTTATTAATTTATTCTTAATTTTTTTATAGAGGTCAACTGGAAGACCATCTGGTCCTGCACCTTTTCCTGATTTCATATTATCAATGGCTAGCCCAACTTCTTCTTGACTAATTTTAGACTCCAGTATCTCCCTGTTTTCATTTGGAATACAAGGTATAGATAATCCGTCCAAAAACCCATTTAGTTTTGTTAAGTCAGTTTCATTTTTTGTATTATATAATTTTTCATAATAATCTCTAAAGGCACTATTAATTTCTAAAGGATCTACAACTGGCTGTCCTTTACTTATAATACTGGTAATTGGTGTTTTAAATTCTAATTGTTTAATCTGCCATGCCAATAATTTTCCTGATTTTTCACCTTGTTCATAAAAAGATTGCTTCAATCTTAGAAGACTCGAGGCAGCTCTATTCGCTGATTTTTTGTCATATTCAGCTCTCAGAATCAGTAATTCATTCTCTAACTTTGGGTCACTTCCTGCATACACTTTTTCTTGAAGAATTTTTATTTTATGTTCCAATTGGACTCTCTCCTCTCGAGTCTTCTTAGATTTTGAACCTGTATAACTAATAATATGCCCCCTAATAAAAGCTTTGAAAGCCTCCCACTTTATACATGCTGATGTTTGTGTAGTATTGATATCAAAGAACTCATCTATCTGTTTTTCTGTGTACTTAACAAATTCCTCATCCTGAAGCCATTTATGCTGAAATTGCCACCTACCTGGTTCCTTTGTCAATTTCTTATCTACATATATTAGACAGCAGGGTGCATGATCAGAGATCACAATATTATCATAGAAGCAGTTTTGAATCTTGGACCTTAATTCTGTGGAGATCAAAAAATAGTCAATACGTGAGAATGTCTTGTAGATATTAGAATAACAAGAATAGGCTTTAACTTGTGGTTTCATTTCTCTCCATATATCTAGCAATCTCAGTTCTTTCATAAAATGATTAATGATCATCCTGCATCCATTGTGCGTACAGTCTAGTCCTGTTGATCTATCTATACCGGGATTCAATGTACAATTAAAATCCCCTGCTATTATATGTTGCCCTGTAAGTGAAGATAAAATAAGGAATAAATTAGTAAAGAAATTTTGATCATCTATACTGGGACCGTATAAGTTCACCAAATTTATATTTTCTAATAACAAAGATCCTTGAATGATTAGATATCTTCCAAATTTGTCTCCAATTACATTTTTCACTTGAAATGGGACTGATTTATGTATGAGAGTCATAACTCCCCCTGCTCGGGATGAAAATGATGAGGTGAATACACTTCCTTGCCATCTTCTCCTAATTCTTTTTACATCCTCCTCTATTAGATGAGTTTCTTGTAAAAACACAATTTTTGAACGCATGTCTTTTATTTTATTCATAACTTGTTTAAGTTTTTTTTAAATTTTGTAGACCTCTGCAATTCCATGAGGTTAAATTGAGATTAACGCTTTGGTCTATGATCAATAAGGAGTTTGAGATTACCTCGCAATGTAAACATGCTCACACAGAGAAGCAAAAACATGAGTGGTTGAACATTCATCCTACAAACTACACACAAACAAATTCCCCCTTCCCACATTCGTGGTAATCCCCCCAAAATCAAAACAAAATTCCGTCTCCCGCTATAGCCATTGACTGCTCCACACCCGCGAGGATCAGTCAAAACCACTCTTTCTTTCTCCTTACAATCACCCTAACTCTACTGCTTTTAATGACATAACATTAACTCTGTTCTGTAGTTTTCCAACTTAACTCCTAAATTTTATAGCAACTTTGTACATCATAGGTTTTTTTTTTAAATATATAATACAATCTATATTTTGTAAACTTGCTATATGCTTCAGATCAGTCAGATGCCTGTGCAAATGCTTAAATATTCTACCTTATATTTTGTTCATGCTTAGCTCCCACCAGTCTCTTCTTGGATTTTCTTGATGAACTCCTGCGCCTCCTCAGGGGTCTTGAAGATGTGGGTTCTGCCCTTATACGTGACCAGCAGTCTTGCAGGATAAATCACTCCATGACGAATCCCAAGGTTGCGTAGCTCTTTTCGGGCGGGGTCGAACTGTTTCCTTAATTGTTGGATTCCTGTGGCCAAATCTGGGTAGAACCGCACCTGTTGATCCCGGTATTTAGTTTCTCCTTTGGCTTGCTCCGCGTTGGATATAGTCATCCTGTCTCTGTAGCTGAGGAACTTCATAATCAGCGTCCTCGGTGATGCCTTGTTATATCTCGGTGGGCCAATTCGGTGGGCGCTTTCTAAGACGACTGATGACCGCAGCTCCGCGTTGTTCAGCGCTTCTGGGATCCACTTTTCCAAAAAGGAACATGGATCCAGACCCTCCGTTTTCTCCGGGAGACCCACCAGCCTCAGGTTGTTCCGTCTCGACCGGGATTCTAAATCCAGAACATTATCTTCCAGACGTTTATTTTTTAATTCCAATGTGCGCACCTTTAATTGTAGGCCGATGACGTCATCCTCAGCACTGGAAATTCGGAGCTCCACCTGCGAAACTCGTTCCATGCAGTCGCTTAATTCCTTTTTCATTCCTTTTATCGCTGCAATAATCCCGTCAAGTTTAGAGGAAAAGTCTGCTCTCATTGAACTAATGGCAGCGAGCACCGCACCTGTGCCGTCGCCAGTAGTCACCGCTCCTCCGCTAGCTTCCTCCGCCATATTTGGGGATTTTTTTGCTTCGTCACGGACGTGAAAGTCTGTTAACTTGGACTGTTTCGGCGATTCACTTTTTCCTCCACCTGATTTCCCAGCCTTAGGCTTTACCGGCATGTCCTCGCCCAAACGTTGGGATAGGTTTTGTTCCAATTGAGAGAGTTATTTGCCGATTTTTTTATTTATTTTTTTTTTTTAGGAGCAGAGTAGAGTGAAGCACGTCATTCTACGCGGCGGCCATAACAGGAAGTCCAGAATCTCCCAGTATTTTTAACATTGATATTAAATATCCATATGTCCAAATATGTTAAAAAGCACACAGACTTGTACAGGGTGTCCAAACTTTTTCACATGATGAAGTATTGCCATCTTTTTATTTTCTATTCTAGATTTTATACTGGATTAGCTTTTGATTTGAGTTGCATCTCTGATCTCCTGTTTAATCATGTGTATAAAATGGCATTAAAGCTGGGGGGGAAATGAGCCAAAACAGACATTTGGACGCTTGTCTCCATGTTGGTCATTACATTTTTTCCTGTCTGTTATTACTGTCCTCACTGTGTGTTCATGTAACTGTCCCCTCATGTATGTGGATACTTAAGTTCAGTATGATATAATAGTGCTCTGTGACAGTGATATTTAAGTGAGGATCACAGAGCAACAGCAGCAGCCCCATTTAACTCACCCAACAATTTGCTCTTGGCTGGATCCTGCTATAGAGAGCTAAGTCATGCCCCCTCTACTTCCGCATATGGGACCTTAAATTGGGAAGGAAAAAAAAATCTCCATTGAAGTGAATGGCAAGAGAGAAATTATCTTTTGATCTCAATCAAGTTTTGCCACAAGTTACACATGTGATGTTTGTCAATTTAAAATATAATTTTCCATGTAAATAACGGTGTAGGTTATTTAACTGTTAAGGTATAAGGTTGTGAAAATACGTAAATTGAAAGACTACAAACATAAGCTCACATAAGTAAATTATGTCATCGTTTTCAAAGCGCGACCAGGGAAAAGTAACTAATAGTTCTGGGGATTAGCTCCAGCTCTCAAACTTCAATACATTTGTGTTGTTTTTCTCCTCTTTGGATCCTTCTTTCATCGGTCAGAAAACAGGAGGTGAGCTTTGAGGGGGGAACTGCCATAATAGTGTTTGGTGACATGTATAGTCCGAGACAAGGGGATGTAGTCCATTAAGCGGTTTCACAAAAACTAAAGCCATTCAGACCATTACATACGGCCTTCTTAAGGTGGCTGTAGGGGAATCCAGTGTTCATAGACTGTAAGTTCGTGGCCAGGTCAGTGGTCATGTACAAGACTTCTACAAATGCACCACGAAAACCCCTTATCTTAGGGCGGCCGTACGAATGCCATAGGAACAATGTAAGAACTATGCAAGATATTAATAATGATAATAATAATAATGCATCAGATTTATATAGCGGTTTTTATAGACACTCTAAGACGCTTTACAATGGATATATTATTCATTCACTCCACAGATAATGGTAGTGGTAAGCTACTACTGTAGCCACAGTTGCCCTGGGGCAGACTGACAAAAACGTGGCTGCCAGTCTGCACCAACGGCCTCTCCAACCACAACCGAACATTTATGCATATTCATACCCGGTGTAATGGACACTGGAGGCAAGGTGAGTAAAGTGTCTTGCCCAGGGACGCAACGGCAGGATGTCTGGGAGGAGCGGGATTCAAATCGCCAACCCTCTGGTTATTAGACGACCTGCTCTACCTCCTGAGCCACTGCCGCCCACAATATTGGCTGTAAGTAACACCTTAAGTTGTTCTTGACAACCCCTTTTGGGCTCAGCAGTTGTTGGAAACGCAGTATGAATCCCTGTTCGTACAGTGTGCATAAGACAGTAGTGAGGCTCTCTTAAGATGAAAGCACGTCATTTGTGCCGACAAAATGTGCCAAAAGCCATAAGATCTTCCTATCAATGACTTGAGAGTGCCATGAGTTGCACAAAAATTTTGTTAGATGGCAGTAAGTATGCCGTAGGAAGATCCCAAGGCACCCTTACGAAGAACGTAAGAACTGTAGGGGCATCATATGACAGAAAAGCACTTTATTTCTCAAGAATGTCTCAAATTGTTTTTGCTAAGTGAACGGCAGCCATAAAAAACTATGCCCCCTACACAAATGTCTGCAAACTCCAGAATTTGTAGGAACTGGGAGATTCTTACGAACCCATCGTTCGTAAGAATCTCTGTGACCGTAGCTTTAATATTGCTTCTTTTTTATGTGGCAACCGACAACTTTAATTACGTGGAAAATTATATTTTAGATTGACAAACATATGTGTAACTCGTGACAAAATACGATCGGGATCAGAAAATGATTTCTCTCTTGCCATTCACTTCAATGGAGATTTTTCCCCTATTTAAGGTCCCATATGCGGAAGTAGAGGGGACGTAACTTAGGCTCTCTACAAACAAACTTCCTAATGCTAAGCTAACAGAAGATCAGTCATAGCGCTGCTTTACTGTTGGCAATAGTTCCTCCAGATTATGGGATCAGAAATTATACGCCGCAGTTTGAAGATGAAATTAACGCTGCTCTTATTTGATGCCGGAAAGTTGAACTTTCACGGTAAAAGGATAGGACGGTCTTTGGTGCGACATGCAGCACCGGCAGACACTCCTTTTTTTTAAGACTGGGTGTTCAACTCAATTTGGAATATTGCTGTCATACTATATGGATCATAGCTTACATTCACTAATTCTTCTATTTTTCGTTGGAAGTCTAATATTTATATGTTAGGGAAAAAAAGATGCATCACAAATCGATTCAGAATGGAATTGGAGTCGCTTGAATTGGTGAAATGCCCAAAGATTCACACCTTTACAGTATACCCCCAGTATACATTACACAGGGTTACAGAAATAATCTTTTGTAAGTTGTCTGTGTTTTTTAAACTGATTTAAGACAAATTTGCACTGCTGAATCCAAAAATGACATCGGTTTCTCTCGATCAGGTGCTAAGTAAAAACTAGTACTTACTTAGTACTGTGCATGTACTTCCCTTTATATAAAGGTAAGTACATGTAAATTGAATGTTATGTCATCATTGTTCAAAATTCAGAGAATTTCAAGACATAAAGAATTTTGCATCATATAAATTAAAAATACCTGTACATGTAAACAAAAATGTATAAAACAACATGTGGCCATAATTCAAAAAGTTAACCTGATTGAGCAAAACCAATGTGATTTTTGGATTCAGCACATCAAAATTGTCTTAAATCAGCTAAAAAAACTTCGACAATAAATTTGGTGTTGACCAGTGTTATTAAATGTGATTTTGATTTACTATCACATCACAACAAGCATTTTTACTGTCAGAATTCCTTTAGATTATCAGTACTAACACTAAAGCTACTTTTAAAAACTTCAAAATGATCTAATAGAGTCTCCTTCAGAAAGTTGATTTCTATAACAATGTGATGGGTGTTTGTTGTGAAGCCGAAAGTAAGAAGCCTTGGAGTGCATTCCACTGCCATGTCTGTCAAGGCAGGTTATGTGCATTTAATCTTATGAAGAAAATAATTCACTGGGGCACATCAAAAAAACTGCAGAGTTATAAAAGACTTTGTCCACCGCTAGCACTGTAGGGTGGGCACAGTGGCATACCACAAGATGTGCCTGACCTCTTAGCGGCACTCTGCTGTCTTCACCTCTTTTGATCATGCACCATTTGATCAGGATTATTGCCTCAAAGCAATTAACTGAAAACTGTGCTTTCTCCCCTGTGTTTGTTATTAAATACTAATGTGTTGCTTTGAGCCAGCACAATTGACCTCTTTGTTTTGTTAACCGGTTTGATAACCTTGGCATTTATCCCTGCTGGGATAGATGACTAACTGCATCTCTAGAGCTCTTAGTCAACATGCCAGTTCATCTCCTGCACACAGAACGCTACTGCCACTCAGAAAAATATGTAAACTACTCTTAAGGTGGATATACCACTGACAAATATCTATGACAGCTGTGCATATAATGAATCCTCGAGCCATCAAGTTTTGAAAGGTATAATGCCAAATTTACAGTGTTCTCTGACATCTCAGAAAACTTAGAGCTTAGAGGAGGACACAGGAAACCTTTTGTAGGGGGTTCAGAGCTGCTAATCTTTCCCTTTGCCATCTGGTGTCTGGAGAACAATGCCATCTCTGTCTTTAAAGAGGTTAATCTATCAGTTCTGTTTTTCCCACCCAAAATATCCCACAGGATGTAGACACGGGCACTGTTTAGCCAGATTTGGTAGCATCGCCTTCCCTGCTACATGCACGTGAATATGCTGTTATTGCTGTAGTGTTTCTATAACAACTTTGTTACTGCGTGCTCAAGATGTTATCAGTTTTGTTCAAATGTGACGATAACCCCATACCACCAGCCATCCACTTCCTAGTTTTCTGTCCTTGTCCATGACCAGAGGGACCCTGCGGCTCAGTTGAAGTGACTAATGTAGAATAAGATTACATTAATCAGTGGGGAACATGACCTTACAAGTGACAGATTAAGTGTCAGGAATAAAACTCTGTCTTGCAGCAAAGAAAGGGACAAACTGAGTGGCTGCCTAAGGAGATTACTGGCCCTGACCTTTATTTGAAGCACTGTGGCTGACTGTTCCCAGCACAGACAAGTTTTATAAGTTTGGCTCCCCTCTCTGTCCTTTCAACCCAGAAGCAAGTTTGAGTTTATCGAGCGGTGGCATACAAGGACAGGCATTGTTTGTGTTTACGTGTGCATGCAAGTGTGTGCGAGTGGCTTTTATTGTTTGTTGGGAAAAGTAGTGCTGCAGAGGGAAGGGATGATGTACCTGAGGATCTGGAGGACGTCATATGCTTGGATAATATTATGTGACAAATGTGAGGAAAGCCAAACACTGTCTGGTATTTTAATGTTACTTTTCTAGTTTCTCACCTTATTTGTTGCTTTCTGTCCCTCCTCCCCTCTGATTTCTCCATGCCTCTTCTCTTTGTGCCCCTCGTAGAAACCAGGCGATGAGGAAGAAGCTTATCTTGTACTTTAAAAGGAGAAATCATGCTCGTAAGCAGTGGGTAAGTAAGCGCACATTTTTTGACTCTGCTGGGAGTTAGCCCTTGATGGATGACTTGTGTGAATCTGGGCCAGCTGCTCCTTCAAGTGTCCATTTTAAGCATACCAAAAAAGAGAAGAGATCTGGGCATCGTTGTCAGTTTTACGTTGTACCCAAGGGAAGCAATTGCTTTTCAAAACAAAGGATTATCTAGCAGGATTTTATACATCTATTGAATTCCCTCTGCCCAAAGCTATAATGAGCATCACACAGGGTTACTTTGTGACTTTTTTTTTGCCTGTCAGTGATCGAGTGAGTCTGAGCCAAAGATCATGACTATAAATAAAGTGGAGATCAATGGGCTGAGCTCTGATGCTACAGCCAGACAGACTCTAAAATCAACTGGCTTCATGGAAAATTATTATTTCGCTATGCTGCTTGCATGTATTTGCTAAAAGGAAATGTCACAAAGTGAGACATTGTCTTAAAAACTCATCCCATTCTGTTAGATGGTGTCATAGGCATAATGCGAACTGTGAATTTGCACAAGGCCAGGAAGAATGGCTCAAATGCAGCATACCGTTAAAGTCGTGGATGAGCATCCATGCTTCCTCCCTCATAAGTTGTGGTGGCGGCTGCTTGTGGGCAGAGCATGGGGAGACTTCGCCTTGAGGTTTACGAGCCCACAGAGGGTCGTGTCTCCTCCAGGGTTAATGGTCTGCTTTACAGCCTGCCTGTGAGGAAGCTGGGAACTCTGGATTACTGTCTGCCAGTGAGTTGTAGCTCAAGGAAGGACTCCCCGTAGAATACCAACATGCCACTTTGCCCCTACTGAACTTAAAGGGTGCATGGCAGGATGCTGGAAAAGCAGAGGGGTAGAAAAGACTGCTGAATGGTATTACGTTAAATGTCACACTTAAAGCCGTGTTATGTAGCTCCGAATCAAACTTGTTAAATTAAACTGAGTGAATCCGCAGCTGAGACTCTGTCAATAATCGTTCAGGAACAGAAGTTTTGCCAGCGCTATGACCAGCTAATGGAGGCCTGGGAGAAAAAGGTGGAACGCATAGAAAACAACCCGCGGCGCAGAGCCAAGGAGAGCAAGGTGCGGGAGTACTACGAGAAACAGTTCCCCGAGATCCGCAAGCAGAGAGAGCTGCAGGAGCGAATGCAGAGGTGGGTTTAACAGGCGTTAATTCTGAAACGAGTTTAAGTTAAAGTAATGTTGCAAGCATTTTTAATGATGAGTCTCTTATTCTTTTTGAAGCCGTGTTGGACAGCGAGGGGGTGGGCTGACCTCATCTGCAGCTCGCAGTGAACATGAAGTCTCCGAAATCATTGATGGAATATCAGAGCATGAGGTGAGACGATTTTAAGGCATTGCTTTTCTGGAAATTCTTGGCACATTTTACAAGAACTGCTACTCCTCCTAAAACATTACCCTGATGCTCAACAAACTTGAAGGAGTGATCCTCAGGTGGGTCTGCATCCAGGTTGTAGAGTAGTCTGTCTATAAATGTAAGGTGTGTTACTCGCATATCTCGAACAATTCGTCGGACTGACCTCAGATTTTACATGTACTTTGCTGAGGTTATGAGGGTGTGCATCCCCAAGTATGGAGTTCTTCAGTCAAAATATGTAATTTTTTTTAAATCAAAAGTTTAGCCACCGCTCTGTCTCTTCATGCCCAGGCTTCTGGAAGTGTGGGCGGGATTTTGGATTGACTCCATATTGATTGGATAATATGCAACATCGCGACCAGTCACCAGAGCGCTCCTTAAACAAAACAAGGAAGTGAAAAGGGACAAATTTGACCAGAAAAAGATAATGCTGAAGATTTAATGCTTAAAAAAAATATTATACTATATTGTTGCCATGATTGCGTAGGGCTAAAGAATAATTCAGCAGATGTGGAGAACACGAGGTGTGCAAGTACACTGGAAGGGGTGCCAGCGGGGACCCGTGGTCTGACAAGGAACACCAGTGCTGGAGAAACAGCAGCCGGACTGGCAGTCTGCGATCCTTTGCAAGGAGGCAAGCCCAGCCTGCCCAGTTAGTGGTAGCGGGAATCCCGGCTGCTGCTTCACCCATGTGCCACCACTGTCCTTTGTAGGTCCGCAGGTCCCCGATGATGCTCCTCCTAGTGTGCTCGCGTGGCGATCTAAAAATTAAAAGTTAATAATAACACCGCCATGATTGTGGAGCGGAATAGATAGATCAATTATGTCATATGTGGGCACATAAGCACGCTTTGACTAAACGACGACCGTGACCAAACAGGACACAAAAATGCCCAAATAACGAAATAAATCATTTTTATTTAAATACTGACAAATGGGCAGCACTAATGCAACAGTTGCAGCCAAACAGGTGATTCTGCTGTGTATAATAATGTTGGGTGTTTTGTACTTATAATATTGCTAAAATGTAAAGGGATGTACTACAATGGGTCTCAAATATTTGTAAATGTGTCCTGTTATAGTACTGCATGAGTTTATTGATGATGCACTAGAAACTACACATATAAACTAAAACAATTATAATGGTGACTGAACAACTCCCATTCCCCAAAGTGCAAGATACAACACTTGTGAATATAAGTCATAAAAGGTCACACAAATAAGTGATCTGACAAACAAATAAACAAGGGTTCTAAAACAGTCGCTAATATTGGATGTCTAGTTCATTTTCAATAATTAGGTATTCTGTAACTAATATTCACACGCTCAAATAAATCTCGGTGGCGTTCAGTCCTTTTTATATTTGTCAAAGTCTAACGTGTGATTGGCTACATATAGGCTACACCTCTTTGTATTCCATTTTCAAACACGCCCTACGTTTGGGCCTGTAAAGCCTAATTTGGCTACCTGTTTCAGACAAGAATACTTGCTTTCTACAGGCAATGCGCTAGTATAAACAAATGTTCTTCATGGCCTTTGGGTTGTGTTCATCAGGCTGGAATGAGTTACTCTCATTGAAGATTGTCTGGTTTATTTATTTACTGGTGTGTAGTAGCTCCTTGATCATATCTAAACTTCAGGCCTCCCAAAAGATCAACCCAACTTTAGCATGAAGATCAAATTAAAGCAGTTGTCTGATTTTTGCAGTGGTTTGTTTAAAAAAAAATTCAGGACATTACTGTACAATTGCTGCAGTTAAGGCTCTGTTCTACACATGGGACTCTGTAGATATGCATGTCGTGTGACTGGGTACTTTGGGAAAAAATGAAATAGAAAGTTGGTAGTCTGTGTGAATACAGCATAACATTATTTATATCCAGTTGAAAAAATAAAATGCTGTCATTATCTGTTTGGGATGGCACTTTTCTGTTTCAAAAGAACACAGCACCTTTCCTTATTACCTGGATGTTTTCAGCTCTTTTATTTGTTGGGTTATGAACTAAACAGTGATGGCTTCTGTTTTGGCTGAGTTGACATTAAAACTGCTTTGTCTTGACTTCCGGGAAGATGGCGGAGAGACATAACACTTAAACAAAGAGCTCTCCCTAGCCGGATTAAAAATCATCGGTAAATGGCCAACTCGACATAAACGAATCAATAAACTAAGGGATGAAAACACGAAGGAACCGGGCACAAGGACAAAAACAGGGTAAAATTGAAGAATTCCTCTCCAACAACACAGGAAAAACCGCTGTACGCAAATCCCAAAAAAACGAGATGTCCACAGCAGAGAAAATGGAGGACACCAGACTCGACAACATGAACGCTGGCATCGCCAGTTTGGGTGAAGAGTTGAGAGAATTCAAGCGACAGCTACAACAGGATTTAGCGGCTCTTAAGGAGGAACTGAAAAAAGAAATTAAGGAGGAAATCATGGACCTCCGAAGAGAAATGGAGCGTAAATTAACGGAAAACATGGAGGAGCTGTGCTCCCAGCGGGCGTGTATGACAGAAGCGCAGACCCGAATTTCGGAACTAGAAGATTGGAAAAGCGAGGCAAACGAACAACTACAGACCCTGACGACGCAAACGCAGAGGATGCAGGAGAAAATAAACGACTTGGAGAGCAGATCCCGACGAAGCAATATGCGCATCTTTGGAATTCCGGAGGGCATTGAAGGCAACTCGATGACAAAATTCATGGATCAGTTCTTAAAAAAAGAACTGGAAATACCCGGAGAAACGGATCTGCAGATTCAACGGGCGCACAGAACACCGGCACAGAACCCGAAAACAAACTCTCCACCCAGGTCAGTTGTGGTAAACTTTGTGAAATATGACATAAAGGAAAGAATCCTGACGCAAGCATGGAAAAAAAAGATACGAATCGGCGACAAACAGGTATTTTTTGACCATGACTACCCGACAGAAATCGTGCAGCAGCGGAAGAAATATGCCAATATTAAAAAAACGCTGAAAGAGAAAAAAATTAGATTCCAAACGCCGCTAACGAAAATGAGGATTCATTGGGAGGAAGGCACAAGAACCTACAACACGGCCGAAGAGGCAGCGCGGGATATGATGGAGCGGGGCCTTGAGGTGAGCGTGCCGAAGGAGACGGCTGGAGCAGCGGCGGCCCTGAACGCACCACGACAGACGGAGTGGAGACGAGTGAACGGCGGAAGAAGGGGGAGAGACGTAGAGCAGCGGGCCCAGGACAAGCTACAAGGCTTTCAACTGAAAGCCTAGATCATAACAAAGATTAAGAAAGGCACAGAAGAAATGAAGGCCAAGAAGACAAGGTAAAAGAGAAACAGACGGCTAGGAGAGGTTTAAGTGATATTTGTTGGACATTTCTAGACTTATGACTATTACTTTGATAGTAATTAGAAGTCTAGGGAGGGCCCTTCACTCTGTGAAGACAAACCCCCCACCCACCAACAGGGACCAGTGGGCAGAAGAAAGGCCCAAAGTACGGAGGTCGAGTTTTTTTAATGTGTTTTTATATAAATATGTGTTATTTTTGTTGTTAAAGGGGCTAGGAGCACAAGTTAAAAAAATGGAAAAACATGAATATGGGTAAAAATCTTAAGATAATGACACTAAACGTGAATGGTCTGAACTCACCTGTTAAAAGGGAAAGAATAACAAGAAAATTCAAGAAGGAAAAAGCTGAAATTATATTTATGCAAGAGACACATTTGAGCAAGGCAGAACATGTGAAACTAAAGAGATTTGGCTATAAGAACTCCTACTACAGTTCATTTAAGGGAGGAGCAAAAAGGGGGGTTATGATACTAATCTCAAACAAAATACAATTTGAAAGTGAACAGGAAATCCAGGATAAAGAAGGCAGGTATGTAATAATAAAGGGAAGAATAGATGGTATGCAGATCACATTAGTGAACATCTATGCCCCACCAGAAAGTGACAAGGGTTTTTTTCAACATCTGTTTGATCTCATAGCAACACACAGTGAAGGAGTCCTAATTTGTGGAGGAGACTTAAATGCTGTCATGGATCATGAAGTTGATACAACAAGTGTTAAGAAGACAAAAAAAACATGTAACAAAGTTCATAAGAACCTCACTGGCAGAAATGGGTATGGTAGACATATGGAGGGACCTACACCCACTCGAAAAAGACTATACACATTATTCAGCAGTCCATAAAGTACACTCTAGAATAGATTACTTCCTTATGAATGAAGGTGACAGACACAGGGTGAGAAATTGTTGGATTGGAGGGGCAGAAATATCAGATCATAATCCTATATACATGGAAATATACAGTATTTAAACAATAGAAAACGACAAACAACATGGAAACTTAACGTAGGACTGTTAAATGATGAGAAAATGAAAGAAAGAATAAAAGTAAACATAAACGAATATATCCAAGAGAATGACAATGAAGAAGTGGACCCAACAATACTATGGGACGCACTAAAAGCCGTGTTAAGGGGTAAATTAATTGTTGAAACAGGAAAAGCAAATAAGACTAAACTGGAAGCGTATGAACAAAGATGTGAGAGACTGAGGGAATTAGAACGTAAACATCAAAGCACAAATGATCCAAAAATATATCAAGAAATTAAAGAAGAAAAAACAAAGATAAAAGAAACACAAATGGATGAAATTGAAAGGAAAAATAGATATCTAAAGCAAAAATATTATGAAACGGGGCCAAAAGCCACAAAACTGCTGGCAAAACGGTTAAGAAAACAACAAACAATGAATAATGTATACAAGATTAAAGACCCCACCACAAATAAAACCACAGTTAACCCAGAAAACATCGAAGAAATTTTCCATAATTTCTACCAAGAACTATACTCGCAACCTGAAGAAACAAATACTAAAGATATCAAAAAATTTCTAGACACATTGGACTTGCCATCAATAGGAAATCAACAAAATGAAAAACTAACAGCAGAAATAACAACACAAGAGATCAGAGATGTGATTAAGTCACTTAAAAATGGTAAATCACCAGGTAGTGATGGATACCCATCTGAGTTTTATAAACTGTTTATAGAAGAACTCATGCCACAACTCCTAAAGTCATTTAATTGGACGCTGAACAACAACAAAATACCTCCAACATGGAACGAAGCAATCATTTCAGTTATTTTAAAACCAGGGAAAGATAAAGAACAATGCGGAAACTATAGACCAATCTCTTTATTAAATGTAGATTATAAAATATACACAACAATTATATGTAAACGAATAAAGACATTCTTGACGGAATTGATAGAAGATGATCAAACTGGATTCATAGAGGGACGCCAAACACATGACAATATCAGGAGAACAATACATATAATTAACCAAATACATAAAGAAAAGAAAAGCGCAGTAATAATGAGTTTAGACGCAGAAAAAGCATTTGACAGGGTTAACTGGAAATTCCTATATAGTGTACTGGAGCGCTTTGGATTTAACGAAAAATCAGTACAATGCATAAGGACGCTATATCAAGAACCTGTGGCAAGAATCAAGATAAACGGTAGCTTAACAGACAAAGTAAATGTACAAAGATCAACTAGGCAGGGATGCTGCTTATCGCCCACCTTGTTTGCTCTGTTCATAGAACCATTGGCTCAAGCGATACGACAAAATAAGAAATTAAAAGGTGTAACAATAAAGGGGGCGGAACACAAGATTGGGCTATTTGCAGACGATATTATAGTTTACCTTGAACAACCAGATAAATCAATAATGGAAATGATGAACTTGATAGAAAATTTTGGAAAATTATCAGGATACAAGATAAACATAACAAAAACACAAATACTGACATTCCACTATAACCCTCTAAACCAGATAACTGATAAGATCAAACTAAACTGGAAGCAAAAAGAAATAAAATACCTTGGAGTGAACATACCTAAAGACCTAAGCAAAATATATAAAGCAAACTATGATAGGTTGGAACAAGAAATAAAAAAAGATATTGATAGATGGTCAATCTTAAATATGGATCTGAATTCAAAAATTGAGACAGTCAAAATCAGCATACAACCTAGATTACTTTACCTCTTCCAGGCTATACCAACAGAGATTCCAGATGCCCAATTCTCAAAGTGGGACAGGATGATATCGAGATTTGTTTGGGGAGGTAAAAAACCAAGAGTGAAATATAAAACCCTCCAATTACCAAAAGAGAAAGGAGGCATGGGCCTACCGAGTCTAAAGGAATATTACTACTCAGCACAAATAAGATATATCATATGTTGGTGCGACGAGGGATATGAGGCAAAATGGAAAGAAATGGAAAAGGAAATTGAGGGACTCCCAGTACAAAGCATAATAGGGGATAAAGATGCATATAAGCAAATCAAACAAATAGACCCAATCACTAAATTTACTTTAGAACTGTGGTATAAAATAGTACAAAAATATAATATAAGGGAAGACATAAAACTATTGAAATGGGTAGCATTTGACAGTCAGTTTGAACCGGCAAAACAAGATAGGGGATACAAAAATCTGGTGAACAAGGGAATCACAGCATGGGGCAATATCGGAAAAAAAGATCTCGGGAGCTTTGTAAATATCAGGAGAAAATTTAAATTAGAAAGATCGGAATTTTTCAGATATCTGCAGATGAGAGATTACTATATGAAGAAGATTAGGCATAACCTCCAAACAGATGTGAACGAGATTATACAACTTATTTTAAGCTCATATGCAGGAAATAAAATAAGAATTATTTCAAAACTATATCAGAAACTTATGACAAACAATCATACAAGTAACTATATAAAGGAGAAATGGGAGAAAGAGCTCAATTTAAACATAACAGAAGAAAGCTGGCAGGAAATATGGAAAACACAACACACATCAACAAATTCAAGGGCATGGAGGGAATTTGGATGGAAAAACCTGATTCGCTTTTTCATTACACCACAGATTCAAGGAAAATATTCAAATACCCAATCTTTATGCTGGAGGGGATGTGGGGCTCAAAATGCAGACCACTCACATATGTTTTGGAAATGCTACAAAATATCATCATTTTGGAAATCTATGCATGTGACAATACAGAGGATATTAGGATATAATATACCAATGAACTGTAACCTGATGTACTTATGTGATCTTAAAAAAGACAGTGTTATACAGGCTGAGGACAGATATCTAGTTAAAATCTTGTTGATTGCATGTAAAAAAACTATCACAAAAAAATGGCGATCAGAAGTTCTTCCTGACCAAGAACAATGGACTGACATTGTTGAGGACATACGTATGATGGAAAAACTAACATATCGACGAAGAATGCAAGAAGGAATATGGGAGAAAAAATGGCGGAAATGGACACACTACAAAGTGCAACAACGAGGCAGAAATTGAAAGAATAACCAAAGACACTGAAAAAACCAGAAGAATTAAGAGATGGAAACTAAAAACTTGATGCTCCAACATTTGTCCCCCCCCTTTTATTTTTTATTTTTATTTTTATTTTGTTTATTTTTTTTTTATTTTTCCCTACCCTAACCCCTTTGTTTTTTAAATGTAGAATGTGATCTGAATGCATTATATATGATGAAAAATGAATAAAAATCTAAGTTACAAAAAAAAAACTGCTTTGTCTTTTGAGCCAGTATAACACTACACCGCGTTTCAAATTATTATGCAAATAGGATTTTAGTGTCATAAACATTCAATTTTTTGTTTTTCAATTAAACTCATGGCTGGTATTGTGTCTCAGGGCTCTTTGGATCTCTGATATCAATCTCAGACACCTGTCATAATTAGTTTGCCAGATGAGCCCAATCAAAGGAAAACTACTTAAGAAAGATGTTCCACATTATTAAGCATGCCACAGGTTTCAAGCAATATGGGAAAGAAAAAGGATCTCTCTGCTGCTGAAAAGCATCAAATAGTGCAGTGCCTTGGACAAGGTATGAAAACGTTAGATATTTCACAAAAACTTAAGCGTGATCATCGTACTGTGAAGAAATTTGTGGCTGATTCAGAGCACAGATGGATACATGCAGATAAAAGCATAATGAGGAAGATTTTTGCCAGACAAATTCATTGGCAGGGATGAGAATCCTCTGCGGATCCGCGGAATTCCGCGGATTTGATCATGTCTAGGGTCATTCTCGTGAATCGTCTAAATTCAAGGAGAAAATTTTATGGGGTGGGGGGGTATGTTATGACCGGCGAGTCGTATTTTCGATCGGCTGCTAAAATCACCACGCAGAACGTGCTACCCAGCGAGATCAGTAATGTAATGTAACAAGGCCACTGATTGGCTGATACTTACTGAAGCAACCAATCTGCGATTTTGTTAGATTTCCTTTGTCATATCCAACACGAGGAGCGAAATGCAAATGGCGGACAGTTCAATCAGTTCAATCAACCGATTTTTCGCGATTTCGTGAAAATGGTGAACCTAAAACTCAAGAAAGACAACAAAGCAAGAATTTTAGAAATTGACAAAGGGATAAGGAACAAGTTTTATTGGGAATGGCTCGAAAAAACTGTGTCATTGACTGTAAAGATCGGTAAAAATACCGAAGTTGTGGTTGAAAAAATGGCCGACTTCATAGCGAAATGCGAAGTACCAGGGAAAGCCCAGTGTGTTGATTGCAACGATTTCTTGAGTTATGGATCTCGTGGTTGTGTTGCCTTAGTTGAACACTGTTCAAAACAGAAACATCTCAAAATTGTGGCTTCAAGGAGATCGAACTACTCGCTCAGTGCTGCATTCAAAACGATCGATGGACACGGTCAAATTCAGATGCCAGTCAATCAAAGTTCATCACAATCGGCCCCGATTACAGCAATTAGTGATCGGAAGACACATTCCGAGGTAAGATTTTTTTCTCGTTATAAGTAATGTACTTGAGAATTTTCGCGTAATGAATTTGTTATGAAATAGCATGTGTAAGTTGTGATGTCATGCCTGTTTTGAAACACTAATTGCATTTGAATGCTGATAATCGATTGTTAATAGATAAATGTTATTACATATTCTCTCACAATTTGAAATGCAATCTAAGAATTTTGAATATAATTTATCATTTTTTGTTTCACTAGGAGGAATTACATAATGCATGTGTAAGTTTTTTTTGTCATGGGTGGTGATGGGTTGCCTTTCCTAAGATATCTTTACTTTTATTAGTAAACATAATTTCTTTATGGTCATTGCATAAAAATATTAAACATCTTTTAGGTTTTACTTACTTTCTTAGATTATCTTTCAAATATTAAAATATACTAATATGCAACTTTTTATATTCCTAGTAACACTAACAAATGCACACATTAATAAATCAAAATGTTTGCAGAATGTCAGTATATTTTAATAAATGGGTGATGGACTTGGTGATGGAATTTTGTTAATATTTATAATTTATTTTACTTGGTTAAATTATTTTGTCTGTTCTAGAACTATGTAAATAATTCTGTGTCAGTTCTAAACATATTAAATAGTAGTAAAATATAATTTAATATTATTACATCAACATACCATTCAGATATAAATTTACACATGCGATGCAGCAGCAGATTAAAAAGGTAAACTATAAATGCATTTGTACTTACTTCTAACTTTAAATGTAAGACCACATTTGAGCATTCTAAAACACCAGATTTCGTTAGCTTATAGGAGGCGTTGCCCCCCAGACCCCCCACCAAGGCTCCGCCTTGGATCCGGCTTGGGGGTCTGCGTCCCCCAAGACCCCTGGCTTAGTTTCCTCTTTTTTTCCCAAACCCCATTCTCATCCCTGCATTGGATTAAGAAAGCAGCTGCTAAAATGTCATTACAAAGCAGCAAACAGGTATGTGAAGCTACTGGTGCCTCTGGAGTCCCACGAACCTCAAGGTGTATGGTCCTCCAGAGGCTTGGAGTTGTGCATAAATCTACTATTTGGCCACCCCTAACCAATGCTCACAAGCAGAAAAGGTTGCAGTGGGCCCAGAAATACATGAAGACTAATTTTCAAACAGTCTTGTTTACTGATGAGTGCCATGCAACCCTGGATGGTCCAGATGGATAGTGTAGTGGATGGCCACCATGGCCCAACAAGGCTGTGACATCAGCAAGGTGGTGGAGTCATGTTTTGGGCTGGAGTCATGGGGAGAGAGCTGGTAGGCCCCTTTAGGGTCCCTGAAGGTGCGAAAATTACCTCAGTAAAGTATATAGAGTTTCTGACTGACCACTTTCTTTCATGGTACAAAAAGAACAACCGTGCCTTCCGTAGAAAAACTATCTTCATGCATGACAATGCACCATCTCATGCTGCAAAGAATAGCTCTGTGTCATTGGCTGCTATGGGCAGAAAAGGAGAGAAACTCATGGTGTGGCCCCCATTCTCCCCTGACCTCAACCCTATTGAGAACCTTTGGAGCATTCTCAAGCAAAAGATCTATGAGGGTAGGAGGCAATTTACATCAGAACAGTAGCTGTGGGAGGCTATTCTGACATTTTGCCAAGAAATTCAAGCAGAAACTCTCCAAAAACTCACAAGTTCAATGGATGCAAGAATTGTGAAGGTTATATCAAAGAAGGGGTCCTATGTTAACATGTAACTTGGCTTGTTAAGATGTTTTTGATTGAAATAGCTTTTGATTTCGGTAAATAACCTAATGCTGCAAATTCAACAAATGACCATTTTCAGTTTTTTACAACCAGTGAAATGTTTTGAAACTCTGCTGTGCATAATAATTTGGAACAGTGCATTTTGAGTTTTTTTAATTTTTGCAAAAAATTATCATTGGGAGGTTTGTTCAATAAAATGTGAATTATGCTCTAACGATTGATGACTAGAAAATTGTACTGACTCTCATTTACATCAACTATTTAGGAAAATCAGAGACAAATATCAGTTGCATAATAATTTGGAATGTGGTGTATACTCAAATAATACAGATTTGATGTATTTTTTTGTATTAGGTTTCAGATGCAGTGTCTTGGTTGTTATAATTACCTGCCCACTCATTCAAGCTTGTTGGATTCTCTGTTGTGTGTGTTTGTGTTTTTGTGTGTGCGTACACCAGAACACAGAGAAGCAAATGCGACAGCTGGCGGTCATCCCTCCCATGCTGTTTGATGCCGAGCAGCAACGCATCAAGTTCATCAACATGAATGGACTGATGGATGACCCAATGAAGGTGTACAAGGACCGGCAGGTTATGAATATGTGGAGCGAACAGGAGAAGGACACCTTCAGAGAGAAGTAAGCAACACAATATTAACACATGGCTGGATTTGGTTTCTTTTGCCAAAAATATTATTTGTTATTCACAATATCATTTTACAATCTGAGAGATTATAATTTATGGATACACTTTTTTCTCCTCTCAATATAACTGCATATACTTCCTTACCCCCCCTTACATATTTCATATTAATTTTGAGTTTTTTTTATGTTGTCACTTCTTTTTAGGCCACATGCTGAAGTATGTTTTTTTTTTTTTAGCTTAAAGGGTTTATGTGCTTGATTACGATGACGATAAAAGGGTCAGTAAATTGTTGGTAAGGAAGTGAATCTTCCCCTTTCGTGAGAAATGGGAGGCATTTTTTTCAGTCTGTTTTGACAAATCAAACCCACACACAAGTGGGTGACTTGAGGATAACCCACAAAGAGTTCCGACTTTCTTTAAAAATGGGCATTCAGAACATGATGCTATGATAAAATTTTACATATTCCTAGTTTACTATATTGCTAATAGATTTAGATTTTCAATGTGTAAGCCGAATGCAACCCTCCTAAAACCATTCATCCTCTCTATTATTGTATGACCTTTTGTCTCCCTGCATGCTGCTGATTCTGAGTCATTGTTTGTTTTACGCCCACAGATTTATCCAGCATCCCAAAAACTTTGGTCTGATTGCATCTTTTCTGGAGAGAAAGGTATTGATTGATTTTTGTATGTGGTGTGTGTGTTTGCACTCGTCTTCTTAAATATTTCTAAATGACATTTGTTCACTGTTTCAGACGGTGGCAGAATGTGTGCTCTTTTATTATCTGACCAAAAAGAATGAAAACTACAAGAACATAGTGCGAAGGAACTACAGACGCCGAGGAAGAAGCCAGGTATTTTTAACCTTTCAGACACTTTCAGACCATGTAGCTGAGACTGCAGTTAATATTGAAGCCTTAAAACCATTTACTCACACTGATGATGAAATTGGGTGGGGGTATATCGATAAGCCCAATCTGTTTGCGTGTACAGTGGATATAAAAAGTCTACACACCCCTGTTCAAATTTGCAGTGAATTGCAGTGTAACAGCACCATGACAGTAGACAACCAAACGACAGAAACACACGCATGACAAAGAGATTACCCATGGAAAGTAAAACTAACACTACTATAAAAAAAAGTCTATCTACACCATAGCTGAATAGATGGTGACCTGTGTAGACACATGAATCATACCCGCTGTACAATGCAGGACTATCAGGAGCAGAGTGAGATGTGCGGTACCAATTAGACTGTAAGGTGCAGTATGGCAGCATACTGTAGTTATGACCAGAATACAACATCAGAGGGAGTTATTGTACAGTGAAATGGAATGCGGCAGGAAAGATTTCCTGTACCTGGCCGTTCAACAGTGAAGCTGTAGCAGTCTACTGGAAAAAAGTGCTCTGCTGTCTGCCCAGTATGTGGTGGAGGGGGTGATCAGGATTGTCCATGATGGATCGCAGTTTATTTAGTGTCCTCTTCTACACCACTGTCTCAAAGGTCTCCGGCCTGAGACCAATTACAGAGCCAGCCCTCCTGATAATCTTGTCAAGTCTGTTGGTGTCGCTGGCTCTGATACTGTTACTCCAACAGACAGCAGCAAAGAAGATGGCGCTGGCGATAATGGTCTTGTAGAAAAGCTCCAGCATCCTGCTGCACACATTGAAGGATCTCTGTCTGCTCATCCCTTTCTTGTGCGCAGCATCGGTGTTGGATCTCCAGTCCAGCCCATTGCTAATCCTGACACCCAGATATTTGTATTCCTCGACCACCCCCACATCCCCCCCCCCCCAATCTGCAATGGCTGAGAAGGTGTCCTCTTCTTTCTGAAGTCAATCACCATCTCTCTGGTCTTGCTGACATTCAGCCTCAGGTGATTCTGCTCTGTCCACTCCACAAATCTGTCTACCAGTGCCCTGTACTCCCCCTCCTCTCCCCCTCTTATACACCCAACAACAGCTGAGTCGTCTAAGAGAATTTCTGCAGGTGGCATGACTCAGTGTTGTACTGAAAGTCAGTGGTGTATAAGGTGAAGAGAAAAGGAGAGAGCACAGTTCCCTGTAGAGCTCCCATATCACTAATCACCACGTCAGACAAGACACTGCCCAGGCGGACAAACTGTGGCCTGCCTGTCAGGTAGTCAGTAATCCAGGAGGTCACAGAGCTGTCGACCCCCATCACTCGCAGCTTCTCACCCAGCAGCAGTGACTGGATGGTGTTAAAGGCACTGGAGAAATCAAAAAATGTGATTCTCACAGTGTCTCCTCCGCCATCCAGGTGCAGATGGGCTTGTTGCAGCAGATAGATGATGGCATCTTCAACTCCTAAATGGGGCTGATATGCAAACTGCAGAGGATCCAGCCACTTCTTCACCTGCAGCCTCAGTTGGGCTAAGACCAATCTCTCCAGGACCTTCATCACATGAGATGTGAGGGCAACTGGCCAATAGTCATTCAGGTCCGATGGAGAAAGCTTGAAGGTTTTGTGCCAACACTGACTGGTATCTGGAACTGTTCATAATTCCCTCCACCTTGACTAAGGTCCCAGTTCCAACTGAAGAAAATCAGACCCAAAGCATGATGCTGCCACCACCATGCTTCACTGTGTTGTGTTTGTGCCAAATATACCTTTTGGAATTATGGCCAAAAAGTTCAACCTTGGTTTCATTGGACCATAACACATTTTCTCACATGCGTTTGGGAGATTTCAAATGTGTTTTTGCAAAATGTAGCCGGGCTTGGATGTTTTTCTTTGTAAGATAATGCTTCCATCTTGCCACCCTACTCCGTCGCCCAGACATATGAAGAAGACGGGAGATTGCCGTCACAGCCACTACTTGCCAGAAATTCCTGCAGCTCCTTCAATGTTGCTGTCGGCTTCTTGGCAACCTCCCTGACCAGTTTTCTTTTTGTCTTTTCATCAGTTTTGGACGGATGTCCATTTCTTGGTAATGTCACTGTTGTGCCATATTTTCTCCACTTGATGATGACTGTCTTCACTGTGTTCCATGGTATATTTAATGCCTTGAAAATTCTTTTGTACCCTCCTCCTGACTGATACCTTTGAACAATGAGATCCCTCTGATGCTTTGGAAGCTCTCTGCGGACCATGGCTTGTGCTGTAAGATATGACTACAAAAATGTCAGGAAAAGTCTACTAGAACAGCTGAACTTTATTTGGGGTTAATCAGAGGCACTTTAAATGGTGTCAGGTGTGTAAGTTGTTTTTTTTATTTTTTCCCCTTAAAAGATTTCAGTTTGTTTTTCAATTGGGTTGTACAGGTTATAGGTCAAAATAATGGTGGAAAAAGTTTTGAAATGATTTATATTGGTCTCATTTTTTTACATCACAAAAACCTGGCATTTGAACAGGGGTGTATAGACTTTTTATATCTACTGTATGTCTGTCCACAGCGCTAAAGCCTTGTTTGTACTTGATGCTTGAGCCCTCATGGATGGTGGCGTGCCAACAAATTTGACTGGCCACGTGGTGAATTAGAACAAATGGGGGGAGGGCAGGGGTTGTATTTTTCTCACATCTAATCAATTGTATGTGCACAGATTCATTCATATGTAAGTGCTGTCTGATGTTTACAGTTTTATTTTGCCACAGATGTTGTTTTTTTTTTTTTTAATTGGGTGTTTCAAAAATTTAAATTTCTGTATGTTCAGTGAAAACTAAGTGCACCCACACACCATAATAAAATGCTTGCAGCCTTAAGTTGATGTCACTATTCTCTCATGCAGCACCCCATGTGTCGTGTATAAATGAAGCTTAACTTGACAATGAATGGGGCTATGATCACCAAACTTGACAGTGTTCAACTTGAAGTCACTTGGACATGACCTCCTTTTTTGTGTCAAAAAGTCAAATATCAATGTCATGGGGTCTCTTAGTGTATTTTCCACATTTGTGGCTTTTTCGATGTTTGCTTTAGTGCTTCAATCACCAAATCAGTACAATAGTTGGTCTAGAAATCCTCTGAATCTGACCTAGACTTGGATTCAACAGGTCAAAGATCTAAGGCATCTTAGTAGAATTTCACATTCATGGCCATTACTGCTATTATCACCAGGCTCCCAGGTACCAGGCTCCAGACCCAGGTACAAAACACGACTGTGGCGGTAGTCACTGAGCTGCAGTGCAGCTGTGTGAGAGGACTTCAAATGAATAAATAAATGCTGACGGCTTACGTTGCTGGGACAATTTATGCTCGATATCCGCGATAAAGGCATTTTATGTATCGCGCATAATAGAATGTATCAATATAACAAATATATTTGGTGTATCGCCCAGCCCTAATCTCTACCTTTAGTACAAATGAAATTGGGGTCACCAAACTTGGTGCACAGGTTGATCTTGGGACCCTCATTGAGCATATGATTTTGGGTGAAATATCAGGATTGCAAAGTCAGCCAACATAGACATACAGTATGTTACTGATGCATAGGCCTGTAGTGATAGCAAATATTGATGGACAATAACTTTTCTCCAAAATTATTGCAATAAATGATATTGGTGTTGACATCATGAAGACCCTTTTATGCCCTGGATATAGTGATATAATAAAATAAAAAATAGTTTTGGCCACTACTTGTTTATATGTTGCCACAGATACCAGAGACACGTGGCTTTTCGTCATCGGTAAACACCGTTTGCTTACAATATGTGTGGTCTTGGAGGCGAGAACTACATTATGTAGAAAACTACATAATGAACACTTCAACTTCATGGACCTAACATCTATTTTGAGCACCCCCCCCCCCCCCATAGCACTTTGTAATACAGCCGCTATGTTGTAAAATGATGGTTGCAGCGATCATACAGATGTAGTGTAAACATGGGCATTACGCAAATAACTGAGCCAAGTTGAAGCTGACCTTTCCAAACAAGCAAAAAGTGAGGGCTTTGCTATGCGAAGTGATCATGCTGTTAAAAAGGAGACTTTTATGCTCAGTCGGGACAAACTGTATATTGTGTGCATACCTTTCAAATCCAAGCTTCATTTTTTCTGACTGTACCCACTGTGTGACCATGAGCTATGCCTCCCATAGGGTGTGTGTAGAGGGACAGAAACAGTGCTACAGGCTGAAATGTTGGCGGATTATGTAAAAAATGCACACATAAATGACGACTTATCGTGGCCAGAAAACTTATTGAGGTTGTTTTTTCTTATTGTGCAATTTATCACGGTGGCTGTTACCGTTACAGGCCTAGTGATCTATATATGCTTGCTTGCTTGCCTTATACATGTCTGCTCGTATCTTTGAAAGGCTAGAACGAGATAAGAGAGCTACTCAGAACTGTTGCTAGAGAACAAAGAGGAGAGATGGGGTTCTGCATCTCTGAGTGCAGTTCTTCTACTTAGAAAACCTGCACAATCAGATGCACTTCAGCTCTCCATTTGCTATTGCTAAGCAACATCAAATCCAGCAGCTGACAGTCATTTATTGACTCTTCTGTTGAAAGTAATTAAATTGTATTTGCCATTATCTGTTAACAAATGTTGACAGGTAGTTGAATCTTTAAGGCTAACTTCATTAGCTTAGCAGCATGGAAGATTTCTTTTGTTTATGTGGACATGGGCAGGTTAACCCATAGAGTTTTGATGGGGAAATGTAGCCTGTTAATTGTCATAAATCTTACTTCATAATATGCATTCTGTAAACCCTTATCTTACTTTAAATGGTAAATATGTGTACATCCCTTTGTGTACAAAATTGCAAGTCTGAGTATAGAAGTACAGCAATAGATATGCTGCTTAACAGATCATTTTTTTGCTGCTGATGAACTCCATGCTATCATCCTGCCTCTGATTACAGTGGGTACTGCTTATTACCCTTCAGTGGTGGGCACTAATAAAATGGCAGACCATATTAGTCACAACCCTTCCTTGTGGCTACGAGCAAAGTATCTCATCTTTCCCCAAAGAAACCTCATTATGCAGAGGTTTTGCTCTATCGTAGCTGTTGAGTATGTGACAGCACTTGTATCTCAAATTTACAGAGGGAGGTGCATATAAAGGAGGAACAGAAAGTGCACTGCTGTACATCAGAATGACTGCAAATGCTAATGGAGATTGTTTTGGGGTCGAGGAGAAATGGTGAGAAGTAATGTTAATGTGTCTGCAGTCCAAAGTGTATCATTATCCTTTACAATAATGGAGTCAAACTTTTTTAATTGATCTTAAAGAAAAATGTGTAGATGTAATCCACATCTTTATTTACAGTAGACTGATATTATTTGGTTGTTTTTATGCTCTAGACTAACAAAAAGTCTGTGCCATATACTGTAAAGCTGTGAGACAATTTTATTGCATTGTAACTTTTATTTTGTTGAGGGCATTAGATAATGTGTAGATAGGAGAAAAGTTAGATTAACTGTGTGAGAGGTGCCATTTTAATTTTGCTCCGGTCTTTTCCATTGCACTTGAATCCTTTATCTGTTTAATTGCCTGAAGTCACAAACTTGAGTGTTTTATTGAACAGATTTGTTCTAAATGTTCTGTGTTGTTTGGGTGAGACTTTGCTTAGAAGCCTGTGCTGAATTGATGCAAAGCAAATAAAAGTACCTGCTGTTTGATAAGGATTGACCTGTTGGTATTAAACGGTATTTGTTTTACGCCAGACTGCTTGTCTGTATTGTGAACCCTAACCCTGTTAGCCCAGACAGGCAGGAAGCTGAGAAAGAAGTAGTTTTGGGTATTCAAAGAGCAAATGTTATACAGCAGAAATGAGCTGCTGTATATTTGGTACTTTCATATCCTGGTTTGTTTTTCCTGTCCTCAGAAAAAGATTTTTCTGTATATCTTTATCAGAAGAAAAGTATTCAGTCCTTTTGGTACCTGTCCGTGTTGTATTAACCCCTTGCACTCTGGTCAGTTTCCCTAAAAACGCCTAAAAATAACGTACCCAAAGTAAATCAAAAGCTGTTCTTCAACCCTTTGCAGCATCTTCATGGGGTTGGTCTCATTTAAAAAAAAACACTTTGAATTTTTTGTCAAAACAGTCATAATCTCTCTAAGTGCTCCTGCCACTGAGTAACAGTCATCTAAACTTCCATCTAGCTACATTGCTCCGCACTGTGTGTGTTTATATACTTGCATATTTATTCCACCTAGCTGCAATGCTCCATACTGTGGGTGTTTATATATTTACATATTTATTCCATCTAGCTACAATGCTCTGCACTGTGTGTTCATATATTCATATATTTATTCCATCCAGCTACAATGCTCTGCACTGTGTGTCTGTGTGTGTGTGTGTGTATATACGTATATATTTTATAGTAATATGTACATATGTATATTAGCTGCTCTTGCTTGCTTGTTTTTTCTTGCCTTCTGATTGTTGCTCTGAGTGTTGCTATCCCTGTGCTGTTGCAATCCTGGAATTTCCCCGTTGTGGGACTAATAAAGGCTTATCTTATCTTATCTTATCTTATCTTAAACATACTGAACTTGAAGAAAATAAATTTCGCCTGGGTGTTTTTTTGGATACAAATGCTTGCAAATAACACACAGCTGTCAGATCCGGGCTGGAAAATGCAACAGAAATGTAGAACCAAGTGTTATCCAGCTGAGGTCCAAATTTTGTAACAATACCACAAAAAATGAATATATTACACAGCTTTTTCCTCAGGTTGTTCCCAGGCGTTTTTGAACTGTACCAAATTGTGCCAAATGGTACAGTTTGGAAAAACGTCTGTAACTTTTGAATGATTCAATATAGAAGCTTGATCTTGGGCTCTAATGAAAGGTGACACTCAGGGCTGTGTGTGTGTGTGTGTTGGGCGGGGGGTTTGTTCATTCATGAATGAATGAATGAACAAACAAGCCCCCACACACAAAGAAGCATGCCACGTAAAAAATGTGTGGCTTTTTTTTACAAGAAAAAATAACCTACAGTGCACTAAAAATTATACTAAAATGTCTGTAATGTACAGGATAACAACTCCCACCCCCCCACCCACCCCCCGCTACAGAGGACGGACATCTTCCATCGCTACATGACGGACAGCGGGGACGGTGCGCCGCGGTCTACTACGCACAGTTGTACTAAAATATCTGCAATCCGCTACAGAAGAGTAGTTTGGGGGGGGGGGCGTTCACGGTCTGGACGCGGCGCACGGACTGGTCCGTCATGTGGCGATGACGCACAGTTGTAATTTACCGATCGGTCAAAAGTCATTTTGATTACAATTTTCAGGGATAAAGAATAATTCAGCTTATAACACTTACCTGTCCACAACAGCAGTGTCGCTGGCGAACTTCTCTTCCTCATTGTCAGACGAACATGATGCTGGTCCGCTTGTTACAACTCGTAGTTCTGGTCACGCGACCTGGTTAAACCATGATTCCATTATTGCGGTTTTGCGCTTCCATGATTGTGGTTTTGGCGAACGATTTTTCAAAACAAATAAGAACAGAAGTAAGAAAAAAAGACTGGCGAACACGTGTGTATCACCCAGCGGCTTACACAAAACAGATTTTACGCACGGGACGCACGCTTTCGAACTTCTCTGCTTCAATTGGCTGGCTGTATTTGCAGCCGTTGGTAGGCGGGTCCTTCTTGCTAGGTTTTCAGTCATTGGTTCTTCAAGGTTTCAGAAACCCAATTCAAGGCTCTTATTAGTCGAATGAGAGGTCAATCAAATCTAAACCAATCAAAGCACTCCTTTGGCTTTCTGTTCGCGGCTGTGTCTGTAGTGGAAGAACGGAAATGCAGCTTTTTTTTTTTTTCAGTGCCACCCTAGGACGCACAGTGTGCGTCCTAGGGTGCCCTCGTGTGCCCTAGGACGCAGAGACTTGACCGCCCGCGGTATCCCGGAGTGCAAGAGGTTACTCTAATGAGTAGAATGCAGTTGTTTTGAAAGAGAAATATTTAGTTCTCCTGAGCATTACATTTTTATACTTGTGTGTAGAAGCAGAGTAGACTGAGTTTTTCTCAGACTTTGCTAGCTTGGGATTTTTAAAAATATTTTTTTTTGACCATTTTTCCCTTTTTATTGGACACACAGATGGGAGATAGACAGGCAATGGGGTGAAAGGCAGATGGGACACCTGTAGGACAAACAACTCTGGTATCACTGTGGTTGAGCGACATGCTCTTACAGTGCACGTTGTAACCACTAGGCCCCAAGTTTCTTCTTTGTCTTCTTTTTTTAATAAAACATCTTTTCCTTCATTCCTCACAGCATGGCCAGCAGCAACAGCAGCAGCAGCAGCAGCAACAGGTGAACCGAAACAGCCAGGAAGAAAAGGAAAAAGAGGAGAAAGAAAAAGAACCAGAGCGGGATGAAGAAAAAAACGAAGCTGAAGACAAAGAGGATGGAATGAAGTGAGGCGACCCTTTGAATTTAAGTTTTCAATTTTAATCATGATGGTTGATAGCAGGAAAAATGGATTAAACAATGAAGCCTTTTGTAACATTCTGGACATTAGCCTGACGTGATTGTCTGTAGTGAACATTCCATTTCTTTTTTTAAAATAAAGGTGCAGGATGTGTAGGAGTAATTTTTGGCTGCTGGGAGCTGATCTGGAAATCCATTCATTCTGTGACCCTTGAGCTCTTCGTCCCTCACGCCATTCACTTTCCACCTACAGCAAAATCATACGTCCATTTGCTCTCCCTATTACTGCAGCTGTCTTCCTGTTTGTTTCTCCCGTTCCCAATAGGCTGCCAAGTCTTATTTTCAAAATTCTGTTTATTTTTGTTAGTCTAGGTTGTTGTTGGTGGAGGAAAATGAGTAGCAGCATCGAAGGAGGGGATTTTCTTAGGTATAATGCCAGCATAGGATGAGATGGAACGTCACTGCATTCTGTTAATGCAAATTGTTGGATAAGTACACCACTCTCAATATTGTCTTGTCAGCTGAGTCTGTATGCTACAGCAGTTTCAAGCAATGGCAGATCATATATATTAGCAGTTGTATTGGGCAAAAAAATGATAGAAGTGTCACCTGCTGTCTTCATGCTCTGAGGCAAAGCCACAGGGACTCTGTGACTCCCAGCACACCCTGCTGCCCACATGTCACCCCTGGCACAGCTGGCTTGCCTATATTTAGCGTGCCACTAGCTTCCCTCAGCAAGATTAATGGAGCTGGGGGAAGATGAATGGAGGAGCAGAAGGTTCAAACTCGGGGGCTGTCTCCTGGCATGCCCATTGTGCTGACACTCAATAAATTATCACAAAAATGAAAAGAATAGACAAAAAATAAATCTGGGTCTGCATGCTCGTTCACGTTTTAGCTTCTAATTTTGCGCTTTATTCTGCTGCATTTTACCTGTACTCTCGATGATTGATGCGTTGTCCAAAGACTTTCAAGATAGAAGATGGAATATTGTTATTATGAGAAATTAAACAGTAGTGTAGCCCATGTATGCTGGTTGCCTGCCCCCTATTTTCGGTATTTTGACCTCCATCTTTTCAGTGCAGTTTGGTGTAAAGGTCATGGTCACTGGGCCAAAGAAGATACTGGAGCAGAGGAGAAATAAAGAGTAGAATTAATTTTTTTTCAAATTTTCTTTTTTTTTTAACAGTACAAGTTGGGATGTTTTTTTATATTAATTTTTTTGAGGATTATATATGCAACTTGATAGAAAAATAAGATAAGCCTTTATTAGTCCCACATTGGGGAAATTCCAGGATTGCAGCAGCAAAGGGATAGCAGCACTCAGAGCAATAGTTAATAAGATAAGATAAGAACTGGTTAGCCAAAGCAGTCAATAAATATACATATGTACACAGTTATATACACAGTGCAGGAGCATTGCAGTTAGATGGTATCAACAGCATTACAGTTAAATTACCCAGCAAAATATAAATATGGACCCAGACAGTATATTTCACATTTGAATGAACAGTGTTGTTGCCACCCTTGATAATAATTGTAATCATCTTAGTTTTGTATTGGAGGGGACGATGTCTATTGTGCAAAGTTGTAACGTTTAATACAACCTCTATGAGCAGCACCAGTTAGATTATAAAGTCTGACAGCCATAGGTAGGAAGGACCTGCGGAACCTTTCCCTCGAGTACTTACGATGGCACAGCCTACCTCTAAATGAGCTCCTCAGTACGTTCAGTGTGTCCCGCATGGGGTGGGAGTCAGACTCCAGCAGAGGTTACAGCTTAGCCACCATCCTCCTCTCTTGTATTTCCTCCACTGGGTTGAGGCAGCGCACCAGAATAGAGCTAGCTTTTTTCATCATCCTGTTCAGTCTCTTCCCGTTGGGTGCCATGATGCCACTGACCCAGCAGACCACTCTTAACGGGATGATTGATGCCACCACCGAATTGTAGAAGGTCTTCAGGAGTGCCCATCGCACTCCAAAAGATCTGAGTCTCCTCAGGAGGAACGACGTGTGCTACCCCTTCTTGCTTGTTGATGCTGTGTGACCAGTCCAATTTATTGTTCAGGTGAACACCCAGGTACTTGTAAGATGTCACCATATCAATGTCTGTTCCCTGGATGTTTACTGGTGTTGTGGGGGGTTGTCCACGCCTGGGGCAGTCCACCACCAGTTCCTTGGTTTTCCTCGCATTGATCTGGAAGCAGTTCCGCAGGCACCAGTCTACAAAGTCCCGGATAAGTCCTCTGTACTCCGCGTCATCCCCATCGGCGATGAGGCCGATGATCACAGAGTCATCAGAGAACTTCTGTCGATGGCAGTGTGGCATGCTGTGTGAAAAGTCAGCAGTGTAGAGGGTGAACAGGAAGGGAGCCAGAACTGTTCCCTGGGGAGCTCCCCATACTGCAGATGATGGTGTCAGACACACAGTCCTGGGTTCTCACAAACTGTGGTTGGTCCAGGATCCACGATGACAGGTGCTGGTTCACCCCTGCACACAGCAGTTTGTCCCTTAGGATCACTGGTTGGATGGTGTTGAAAGCACTGGAGAAATCAAAAAACATGATCCTCACAGATCCTTGCATTAAAATAAGGGTTATGGGTATGTATGTGCAGAATATAGCATGAATGCAAATGAAAATCTGAATCTATCATTTAGATGTTTATTTTATTTAACCTTTACTAGGCAAGCCATTAAGAACAGCTTTTTATTTACACTGTTAGCAAGTGCGGAAAAAAAAAAAACACTTGAAAGGTGAAGGCGGGGAAAATATGAGGGGTGGGGGGCTGAAAAGTTCATAGGCTGAAAGTTCATAGTGGTCAAATTTAACCAAACGTGGTTTATTTTTCACCCGCAGGGATCCAAGCATTGCAACACCGATGGAAGAAGTGTGACTATGTTGAAAAATAAATGACATTTGGTCAAATTTGACCACTATGAACTTTTCAGCCTTTGAACTTTTCAGCACCCCCCTCCCCATATTTGACACATGTGCTCTCTGAGCACATGTGTCAAATATGGGGGTGCACATATGTATTTTTTTCAAAATTTGGAATTTCGTTATGTTTCATCAATAACTTTGCAGAATTTTTCCATTCAACCCCAGTAGCTACAAAATAGATTTTGTTTTTGTCCACAAAATCGGTGGTCCCCAAAATAACACCACATATTTATATTTATTATGCATAATATTTTCACTGACCAGATGGGATCGTAAGTACAGTATATATTAAAGACACACTCCATTGGCTATAAATCGCCTCTTAAAACAAATCTAGATTGTCTAAAATGGTATCTTATGCTCTTTTTGCTACAAACAAAACCTTTTGTCTTACAGTTTTATGCCAATATCTTTTCACTTTCCCCACTCCTTCAAACACCAAGATCTGTGATCACTATGATAGACCCACCCACATACCATAAGGCTAATGGTGGCTAGCACTACATTATCAGAAAAAATCCTGTGATAAAAAGACTTACCAGTTGAAGTACATGCCCAGTTGTGTGCAGGGTGGCTCAGGATAATGACTGAAACTGCATCGGTCCTTAAAAGCAGTTTAATGGTAAAAACTAGGGATGAGCCAATACCACTTTTTCAAGACCAATACTGATACTGTGACTTTGAGTATCGGCCAATTCGCATCCAAACCCGATACCATCTCGATTATTTAAAACAACAAATGTACAGAGCACTTTGTTAATCATTGATCACTAGTTGTATTTTGTACACATATAAAAACAAAAATCTAAAAGTCAAAGAATATATTACAAATTTGACTCAGTCCAGCAATGCTGCTGCTTTTTTTATTTTAAACTTTGCAACATTGGCAGCATTTCACTGGTCAGAACCATGTAAACGTGCATTCTGAAGTTTTAAGTGCAAGTTTTACAAAACTTTGAAGCTGAGTATTTAAGTAAACATTCAGAGGAAATTCAAAGTGCCACTTTATGCATGAAGTAAAAAATGCTGTAGATGTGAAAATAAAGGAACTAATCCTTACAGTTGTACTTTTGTCATCCATTACACAGGGTTACAAAAATAATTTTTTTGTAAGTTGTCTGTGTTTTTTCAACTGATTTAAGACAATTTTGCACTGCTGAACTCGAAAATGACATCCGTTTTTCTCAATCAGGTAAAAAGTAAAAACCTGTACTTACTTAGTACTTACTTAGTACTGTGCATGTACTTACCTTTATATAAAGGTAAGTACATGTAAATTGAATGTTAAATCATCATTGTTCAAAATTCAGAGAATTTCAAGACATAAAAAAGAATATTGCATCATATAAAGCGAAAATACCCATACATGTAAACAAAAATGTATAAAACAACATGTGGCCATAATTCAAAAAGTTGACCTGATTTAGCAAAACCAATGTGATTTTTGGATACAGCACATCAAAATTGTCCTAAATCAGCTAAAAAAACTGAGACAATAAATTTGGTGTTGACCAGTGTTATCATAAGAATTCTCCTGATCCTCAGTTTATTTAGTAGTGTTTATGATATTATTCTCTGTCCATATTTAAATTTAGGTTTGCTCTTATTTTGAAGTCATTCCTGTTCCATTTCGTGGTCATGCAGCCTTGCACCCTCTGGGATTAATAAAGTATACAAAATACAAAAAAAAAAAAAAATGCTATTTATGTTTCTGTCACCTACCTCTCCTCAACTGTACTCCCCGAAAGGTACGCTCCAGTCTGGTTTTTACTTTCTATTTTTTTTTTTTTTTTTTTTTTTTAGGTTTCACTTTTAGCGCCCAGCCTCCTGAGCTGGAAAAGCAGCGGCTGCTTCTGCAGAACTCACGTCTTTCTGCTCGGTCCTTGACGCAATTCAGCATAATCCTTTGCTGTGATATTTTTTGTGTTTTATCAAGTTAGTGGTGTAAAATTGTACATGCTGCTACCACACAGCATCATACTGAGGCAAGTCTTACAGACTCCAGTGATGTGACACTTGTTGCTTCTGATTACAGAAGACGTGCACAGCGCAGCTGAGAACAGGATCGCACCTTTATTTTAATATTATTAATGTATCGAATTGGTAAATTACTTTTATTCCTTACTGATACCAATCCAGCCATTTTGCCTGGATCGGACCCGATACCGATACCATGGATCAGATCGGCTCATCCCTAGTAAAAACCCATCTTAATTTGGGTCAAGTTTTCCATGCAGCTAGTTATTAAATGCTAACTAGCCTGGAGGATAACTTCAATTAGACCAGAGAGTCCTGGGTGGCTCAACACTACCCACGTGCCAGCTTCATGCATAGTTATGTTAACAAAAATGCTCCCTCTCAACTCACCTTTTTGCAGGGGGCGGGGCTTAAGTGAAAGTTTACAGCAAAAAAAAAAATAAACAGACATTGGAGTGATTTTGCTCTTGATATGTCTTGTAAGTCATAAACACAGACATGTTAACAAGAAAAAACTTGCGAGTATCACATTGAATACAGTAAAACTCTCCATAATGCAGAATCAGTAGTATGCTTTTGTAGGGATCTCAGGATATTAAGCTTTGATTTTTAATCCAGAATGTTGACGTTGTCTCTTAACATATTTTTAAAGCCACTGTCATTTGCATCCCAAGCTGCTGAATTAGGCCTTTTTAGGCCTTTTTTTAGGCCCTCTCTAAAGAAACTCTCCTATAGTGTTTTTTTCTTTACTTCTTTTAAAAGCCAACTTTGTCATTCAAGCCATGTACAGCAAAGTATACACAGTAGAACGAAATGATGTTTCTCCTACCTACAATGTTTGTCACACCCCAGAATTTAAGGAGCTGCTGCCATGCAGAGTGCTGCCATAAGCATGTCTTTGAATTGTGGGAGGAAACCCACGCAGCACAGGGACAACATGCAAACTTCACATTGATAGGCACACGATGGTCTTGACCTGGGACCGAACCTGAGTTCAATCCCAGACCCTCTTGATGTGATGTAACAGTGTTAACCACCAATTCACCATGCTGAGTTTGTGGGCCTAATTTTTGGGTATTATAGCTAATGACTGAAGCAGGTGTTATCAAGAGGTGCAAATGAATGTGATGGGTAGGAAGTGTGGCATGGGAAGACAGAGATGTAATGGCGATAGAAATCCTCTTTTTTTTAAATAAAACACCCTTCGGACTAGGCCTGGGTAATTTGATCTTTAATAAGAATCACGGTTTTTTGAATGTTTCAAGTTGATTTCTTTCTTTTGTTTTTTTTTACTTTTTTCCCTCCCTCCTTCTCCATTATCGTTTACTGACATAACTCTTAATTAAGCCACGAGAGTGCGGCATTAATGACTATGTCCCAGCAGTGATTCGGCCGCAAATGAGCCTAATACACTGCCTGGCCAAAAAAAGTCACACACTCTAATATTTTGTTGGAGCGCCTTTAGCTTTGATTACAGCACACATTCACTGTGGCATTGTTTTGATAAGCTTCTGCAATCTCACAACATTTGTTTCCATCCAGAGTTACATTAATTTTTCGCCAAGATCATGCATTGATGATGGGAGAGTCAGACCACTGCGCAAAGTCTTCTTCAGCACATCCCAAAGATTCTCAGTGGGGTTAAGGTCTGGACTCTGTGGTGTCCAATGATGTCACATGCTCCCTGAACCACTCTTTCACAATTCGAGCCCGATGAATCATCTTGGAATATGCCCGTGATGGAATAACCTGGTCATTCAGTATATTCAGGTAGTCAGCTGATCTCATTCTTTGGGCACATAATGTTGCTGAATCTAGGCCTGACCAACTGCAGCAACCCCAGATCATAGCACTGCCCCCACAGGCTTGTACGGTAGGCACTAGGCATGATGGGTGCATCACTCCAGTCGCCTCTCTTCTTATCCTGATGCGCCCATCACTCTGCAACATGGTAAATCTGGACTCATCAGACCACATGGCCTTCTTCCATACAGAGTCCAGTCTTTATGCTCCCTAGCAAATTGAAGCCTTTTTTTTCCCCAGTGGTGGTGACTTTGGTTTTTTTGGCCAGGCAGTATATACTAATGAATAGGCCCATTGTCACCTCACACACATGTGATCAAACTAAACACTTGTCAAGTGCAGAAATCAGTGTCCACACATACCCCTTAACTGTCGCTGGGCCACATGGCTCACATTGGTGGCCAACCAGCTGCCTTAGGAGAGCCCTTCATGCAGCCACGACTATGCCATCATCACACAGGGACCATGAATCATTGATTGGATTCTTAAATACAGCCTTAGCTTGTCCGTGTCATTAAGGCCCACAGTAAAAGGGCTGATAATGTGGATAGCAGTCAGAGGCCAACAACGAACCAGCCTCGGCACACTCCATGCCAGCCTCTGCACACCCCACATGCCCCCTCACGGCATCCCCAGATGAAACGGTCAATCATGACATACTAGGTGGACAGATACCACGTTTCTTTTCGATGCAAGCGTTTTGATAAGCGACTTTCGCATCTCGGCTCCCGCAAAGCATCATGGAATCGTGGCTACCAAACAAACTACTAAAACAGGGGAGGTTAATCTAAACGTGGATGAAACATGCTCTATCGATACATTTAATTTATGGAAAGTGCCTGATCTTCGAGCATATTGTATGCGTAGGGGTCTTCCCGGTTGTACCCGCAAATGCACGTTCAAATCGGTTATTATGGAGGTATGTGCAGCAGCAGCGTCCTCTGCAGTCATGGTTTCTGATGGACAGATAACCCTCTGCTAATCCCTCAACTGATTGTGTCACTTTTCTAAATCTGTATTTTGGATAGATTATGTTAAAAGATTAAAAGAAAGGAACAGAGTAATAACAAAGGGGAAACAGATCCAACAAGGTCAAATTAAACAATAACTCCTCGGATTATACAATTCAACATAAGTTATCCGAAATGGGTGATGGCTGAAGCCGCAGCTTATAGAGCCCACCTATGTTCCATCTAAGAATTCAAAAAGAAAAGAAAATAAGAGTGATTACAAATCAGAACAAAGCCAAGACAAAACCTGACAAAAAACTAAGCAACACAGACTGGATATGATAATCCTTATGTGATTTTACATGTCATTTTGTATATATGTTTGGAGTATTTCTTCCTTTAGTTTTTGTTTAAATTGTCCAAGCGTTGTACATGATTTTAATTCAGGTCCAAAAGCGTTCCACAGTCTGACTCCTTGCACTGAGACACAGTGTTGCTTGGTGGTAGTTCTCACTGAAGGTTTTTGAAATATACATGTTCCTCTGAAATGATATTGTTTCTTCCTTATTTGGAACAACTTTTGGATATTTGTTGGGAAGTGATAGATTCTTCGGTTTTTTGTTTTTTTTTGTAGCTTTGATTTTTACATTCAGATCACAGTCTCTATATTTAAAAAAAGGAGCTAGAGGAAGAAAAAAAAAAGAAAAGGGGGGGGACAAATGTTGGAGCATCAAGTTTTTAGTTTCTATCGCTTAATTCTTCTGGTTTTTCCAGTGTCTTTGGTTATTCTTTCAATTTCTGTCTCGTTGTTGCACTTTGTAGTGTGTCCATTTCCACCATTTTTTTTCATATTGTCCTTCTTGCATTCTTTGTCGATATGTTAGTTTTTCCATTAAACGTATATCCTCAACAATGTCAGTCCATTGCTCTTGGTCAGGAAGAATTTCTGATCGCCATTTTCTTGTGATTGTTTTTTTACATGCAATCAGCAATATTTTAACTAGATATCTGTCCTCAGCCTGTATTACATTGTCTCTTTTAAGATCACATAAATACATCAAGTTACAGTTCATTGGTATATTATATCCTTATATCCTCTGTATTGTCACATGTATAGATTTTCAGAATGATGAGATTTTGCAGCATTTCCAAAACATATGTGAGTGGTCTGCATTTTGAGCCCCACAGCCCCTCCAGCGTATAGATTGGGTATTTGTATATTTTCTTTGAATCTGTGGTGTAATGAAATAGCGAATCAGGTTTTTCCATCCAAATTCCCTCCATGTCCTTGAACTTGTTGATGTGTGTTGTGTTTTCCATATTTCTTGCCAGTTTTCTTCTATTATGTTTAAATTTAGCTCTTTCTCCCATTTCTCCTTTATATAGTTACTTGAATGTTTGCCGTAAGTTTCTGATGTAGCTTTGAAATAATTCTTATTTTATTTCCTGCATACGAGCTTAAAATGAATTGTATAATCTCGCTCACATCTGTGTGGAGGTTATGCCTAATCTTCCTCATGTAATAATCTCTCAACTGCAAATATCTGAAGAATTCAGATTTTTCTAGTTTAAATTTTCTTCTCATGTTTACAAAACTCCCGAAATCTTTTTTTCCGATATTGCCCCATGCTGTGATTCCCTTGTTCACCAGATTTTTGTATCCCCTATCTTGCTTTGCCGGGTCAAACTGACTGTCAAATGCTACCCATTTCAATAGTTTTATGTCCTCCTTTATATTATACTTTTGTACTATTTTATACCACAGTTCCAAAGTAAATTTAGTGATTGGGTCTACTTGTTTGATTTGCTTATATGCATCCTTATCTCCTATTATGCTTTGTACTGGGAGTCCCTCAATTTCCTTTTCCATTTCTTTCCATTTTGCCTCATATCCTCCGTCGCACCAACATATGATATATCTTATTTGTGCTGAGTAGTAATATTCCTTTAGACTCGGTAGACCTATGCCTCCTTTCTCTTTTGGTAATTGGAGAGTTTTATATTTCACTCTTGGCTTTTTACCTCCCCAAACAAATCTCGATATCATCCTGTCCCACTTTGAGAACTGGGCACCAGGAATCTCTGTTGGTAGAGCCTGGAAGAGGTAAAGCAGTCTAGGTTGTATGCTGATTTTGACTGTCTTAATTTTTGAATTCAGATCCATATTTAAGATTGACCATCTATCAATATCTTTTTTTATTTCTTGTTTTAACCTATCATAGTTTGCTTGATAGATTTTGCTTAAATCTTTAGGTATGTTCACTCCAAGGTATTTTATTTCTTTTTGTTTCCAGTTTAGTTTGATCTTATCAGTTATCTGGTTTAAAGGGTTATAGTGGAATGTCAGTATTTGTGTTTTTGTTATGTTTATCTTGTATCCTGAAAATTTTCCAAAATTTTCTATCAAGTTCATCATTTCCATTATTGATTCATCTGGTTGTTCAAGGTAAACTATAATATCGTCTGCAAATAGCCCAATCTTGTGTTCCGCTCCCTTTATTGTTACACCTTTTAATTTCTTATTTTGTTGCATCGCTTGAGCCAGTGGCTCTATGAACAGAGCAAACAAGGTGGGCGATAGGCAGCATCCCTCCCTAGTTGATCTTTGTATATTTACTTTTTTTTTTTTTTTTTTTTGTTACTTATTTGTACCCGTAGGTAGATTTGGTTTGCAGTCTGGTGACAAGACACCGGCTGCCGGTCGCTGCGTGTGCGAGCGCCCTAAACCTACATGTTTTTGGTATGCGGGAGGAAACCGGAGTAAACCCACGCAACACGGGGAGAACATGCAAACTCCACACAGCTCACTATTGGTCGGGGGCTGGGATCGAACCCACGATCTCATGATCCCCGCGATCCCCCGGCCGAGGGTAAAACTGTGCTGCCACAGTGCTAAACCACTGCGCCACCGTGCAGCCAGTGTCTGTTACAGCCTTTGTCTGTTAAGCTACCGTTTATCTTGATTCTTGCCACAAGTTTTTGATATAGTGTCTTTATGCGTTGTACTGATTTTTTGTTAAATCCAAAGCGTTCCAGCACATTATATAGGAACATCCAATTAACCCTATCAAATGCTTTTTCTGCGTCTAAACTCATTATTACTGCGCTTTTCTTTTCTTTATGTATTTGATTAATTATATGTATTGTTCTCCTGATATTATCATGTGTTTGGCGTCCCTCTATGAAACCAGTTTGATCATCCTCTTATCAATTCCGTCAAGAATGTCTTTATTCGTTTACAGATAATTGTTGTATATATTTTATAATCCACATTTAATAAAGAGATTGGCCTATAGTTTCCGCATTGTTCCCTATCTTTCCCTGGCTTTAAAATAACTGAAATAATGGCTTCGTTCCATGATGGAGGTATTTTGTTGTTGTTTAATGTCCAATTAAATGACTTTAGGAGCTGTGGCGTGAGTTCTTCTATAAACAGTTTATAAAACTCAGATGGGTATCCATCACTACCTGGTGATTTACCGTTTTTAAGTGACTTAATCACATCTTTAATCTCTTGTGTTGTTATTTCTGCTGTTAGCTTTTCATTTTGTTGGTTTCCTATTGATGACGAGTCCTATGTGCATAGAAATTTTTTAATATCCTTAACATTTGTCTCTTCAGATTGCGAGTATAGTTCTTGATAGAATTTATGGAATATTTCTTCGATGTTTTCTGGGGTAACTGTGGTTTTATTTGTGATGGGGTCCTTAATCTTATATACATTATTCACTGTTCGTTGTTTTCTTAACCGTTTTGCCAGCAGTTTTGTGGCCTTTGGCCCCGTTTCATAATATTTTTGTTTTAAATATCTATTTTTCCTTTCAATTTCATCTATTTGTATTTCTTTTATCTTTTTTTTTTTCTTCCTTAATTTCTTGATATATTTTTGGGTCATTTGTGCTTTGATGTTTACGTTCTAATTCCCTCAGTCTCTCACATCTTTGTTCATATGATTCCAGTTTAGACTTTTTTGCTTTTCCTGATTCAACAATTAATTTACCTCTTAACACGGCTTTTAGTGCATCCCATAGTATCGTTGGGTCCACTTCTCCATTATCATTCTCCTCGATATACTCATTTATGTTTACCTTTATTCTTTCTTTCATTTTCTCATCATTTAATAGTCCTACATTAAGTTTCCATGTTGTTTGTCGTTTTCTATTGTTTAAATATATTTCCATGTATATAGGATTATGATCTGATATTTCTGCCCCTCCAATCCGACAATTTCTCACCCTGTGTCTGTCACCTTCATTCATAAGGAAGTAATCCATTCTAGAGTGTACTTTATGGACTGCTGAGTAATGTGTATAGTCTTTTTCGGTTGGGTGTAGGTCCCTCCATGTGTCTACCATACCCATTTCTGCCAGTGAGGTTCTTATGAACTTTGTTACATGTTTTTTTGTCTTCTTAACACTTGTTGTGTCAACTTCATGATCCATGACGGCATTTAAGTCTCCTCCACAAATGAGGACTCCTTCACTGTGTGTTGCTATGAGATCAAACAGTTGTTGAAAAAAACCCTTGTCACTTTCTGGTGGGGCATAGATGTTCACTAATGTGATCTGTATACCATCTATTCTTCCCTTTATTATTATATATCTGCCTTCTTTATCCTGGATTTCTTGTTCACATTCAAATTGTATTTTATTTGAAATTAGTATCATAACCCCCCTTTTAGTTCCTCCCTTAAATGAACTGTAGTAGGAGTTCTTATAGCCAAATCTCTTTAGTTTCTCATGTTCTGTCTTGTTCAAATGTGTCTCTTGCATAAATATAATTTCGGCTTTTTCCTTCTTGAATTTTCTTATTATTCTTTCCCTTTTAACAGGTGAGTTCAGACCATTCACGTTTAATGTCATTATCTTAAGATTTTTAACCATATTCATGTTTTTCCATTTTTTTAACTTGTTTTCCTAACCCCTTTAATAACAAAACTAACATATTTGTACAAAAACACATTAATGAATCTCGACCTCCGTACTTTGGGCCTTTCTTCTGCCCACTGGTCCCTGTTGGTGGGTGGAGGGATTGTCCTCACCAAGTGAGGGGCCCTCCCTAGACCTGTAGTTACTATCCAAGCAATAGTCATTAGTCTAGAAATGTCCAACAAAAATCACTTAAACCTCTCCTAGCCGTCTGTTTCTCTTTTACCTTGTCTTCTTGGCCTTCATTTCTTCTGTGTCCTTCTTAATCTTTGTTATAATCTAGGCTTTCCGTCGAAAGCCTTGCAGTTTTTCTTGGGCCCAGTGCGCCACGTCCGTCTCCTGCCCTCTGCCGCTCACTCGCCTCCACTCCGGCTGTCGCGATGCGTTCCGTGCCGCCGCTGCTCCAGCCGCTTCCTCCGGTACGCTCACCACAAAGCCTCGCTCCGTCATGTCCCGCGCTGCCTCTCTGGCCGTGCTGTAGGTTTTCACGCCGTCCTCCCAATGAATTCTCATCTTCGTTAGCGGCGTTTGGAATCTAATTTTTTTCTCTTTCAGCGTTTTTTTAATGTTGGCATATTTCTTTCGCTGCTGCACAATTTCTGTCGGGTAGTCATGGTCAAAGAATATCTGTTTGTTGCCGACTCGTATCTTTTTTTTTCCACGCTTGTGTCAGGATTCTTTCCTTTACGTCGTATTTTAGAAAGTTTACCACAACTGACCTGGGTGTAGAGTTTGGATTCGGGTTCTGTGCCAAGGCTCTGTGCGCGCGTTGGATCTGCAGGTCTGTTTCATTGGGCAGCTCAAGCTCTTTTTTTAAGAATTGATCCTTGAATTTTGTCATCGAGTTGCCTTCAATGCCCTCCGGAATCCCAAAGATGCGTATATTGCTCCGCCTGGACCTGCTCTCCAGGTCGGTTATTTTTTCCTGCATTCTCTGTGTTTGTGCCGTCAGGGTCTGCAGCCACTCGCTTGCCTCGGTCTTCCAGTCTTCCAACTCTGATATTCGAGCCTGTGCTTCTGCCATACACGCCCATTGAGTGCGCAGTTCCTCCATGTTTTCAGCTAGCTTGCGTTCCATTTCTTTTCAGAGGCCCATAATTTCCTCCTTCATCTCTTTTTTCAGTTCTTCCTTAAGAGCCGTTAAATCCTGTTGGAGTTGTCGCTTGAAGTCTTTTATGTCTTTACTTATATTGGCGAAGCCAGTGTTCATAATATCGAGTTTGGCGTCCTCCATTTTCTCTGCTGTAGTCACCTCGTTTTTTTGGGCCTCGTGTTCAGCGATTTCTCCTGCGTTGTTGAAGAGGGATTCTTTAGTTTTACCCTGCTTTTGTCCGTGTGCCCAGCTTCTTCGTGTTTTCATCCCTTGGTTTATTGATCCATTTATGTCGAGTTGGCCATTTACCAAAGATTTTTAATCCGACTAGGGAGAGCTCTCTGTTTAAGCGTTATGTCTCTCCGCCATCTTCCCGGAAGTCACCTAGATTCTTCGTTTTAAACATTATTGCTGCAGTCTTAAAATCAACCAGATGGTACTCCAGTTGCAGTATGTCAGACAAAAAAGTTCTGCAGAGGATAGTTAAGGGAGCTGAGAAGGTAATTGGAGTTTCCCTTCCCTCTGTTCAAGAACTTTTTCAGAGCCTTTGTAGGAGCAGGGCACTGAACATTGTTAAGGACTACTCTCACCCTCTGCACAAACACTTTGAACTGCTGCCATCTGGCAAACGAGTCCGGAGCATCAGAGGCAGAACCACCAGACTGATCAACAGCTTCCTTCCACAAGCTGTTAGGATGCTGAGCAGTTGATCTGGAATCCTTTACACATATTACTGCACTTTATGGACATTATGTATATTATATGTATATTATAGTTTTAGTCAGTTTTAAGTATTTATTTCTCTTAGCTACTTAGATTCACTTAGCCATTTTAACTGTTTTATACAGTATATACATAGGCAGTTATTATCATTTTAACTGCAAATGTAATAAGTTAACATTACTGTAATATCCAAATGTGTCTCAGGATATGTGAATGGCTGTCGGGGTGTGGGGGGGGAGTGTGTTTTTAAATTATGTTCTTTTTACAGTACGGATGCCTAGAGAAACGCAATTTCATCTTGCTTGCACTACAGTTGTATGCATAGCATCATGACAATAAAAGTTGATTGATTGATCTTTCAACTTGAGAGCTTTTAATTTAAGAAAAAGTGGGTTTGTTTGTTCCCTGTAAGCAGCTTTGTTTATTATTCTGATAGCTCTCTTCTGAAGCATAAAGACTGGATATATGTTTGTTTTATATGTATTTCCCCATACTTCAGTACAATATGTCATGTATGGGAGTATTAATGAATGATACAAAGTATATACAGTTAGGCCCAGAAATATTTGGACAGTGACACAATCTTCATGATTTGGGCTCTGCATGCCACCACATTGGATTTGAAATGAAACAACTACAACGGAATTGAAGTGCAGACTTTAAGGTTTAATTCAAGGGGTTGAACAAAAATATATGATTAAACATGTAGGAATTGTAGCTATTTTTATACAAACACTCCTCATTTCAGGGACTCAAAGGTAATTGGACAAATAAACATAACCCTAAGTAAAATGTTACTTTTCAATATTTTGTTGAGAATCCTTCTGCAGGCAATGACTGCCTGAAGTCTGGAACCCATGGACATCACCGTACGCTGGGTTTCCTCCTTTGTGATGCTTTGCCAGGCCTTTACTGTAGCTGTCTTCAGTTGTTGCTTGTTTGTGGGCCTTTCTGCCTTAAGTTTTGTCTTCAGCAAGTGAAATGCATGCTCGATTGGGTTGAGATCTGGTGATTGACTCGGCCATTGCAGAATATTCCACTTCGTTGCTTTAAAAAACTCCTGGGTTGCTTTTGCAGTATGTTTTGGATCATTGGTGAAGTGCCGTCCAATCAACTTTGCTGCATTTGGCTGAATCTGAGCAGAAAGTATATCCCTATACACCTCAGAATTCATCCGGCTGCTTCTGTCTTTTGTCACATCATCAATAAACACAAGTGACCCAGTGCCATTGGAAGCCATGCATGCCCATGCCATCACACTGCCTCCACCATGTTTTACAGAAGATGTGGTGTGCTTTGGATCATGAGCTGTTCCAATTCTTCTCCAAACTTTCTTCTTCCCATCATTCTGGTACAGGTTGATCTTAGTCTCATCTGTCCAAAGAATGCTGTTCCAGAACTGGGCTGGCTTCTTTAGGTGTTTTTTGGCAGTCAATTCTGGCCTTTCTATTTTTGAGGCTGATTAATGGTTTGCACCTTGTGGTGAATCCTTTGTATTTACTCTAATGAAGTCTTCTCTTTATGGTAGACTTAGATACTGATACACCTACTTCCTGGAGACTGGATGTTGTGAAGGGATTCTGCGATCATCCACCACTGTTGTCTTCCGTGGACGTCCAGGCCTTTTTGAGTTCCCAAGCTCACCAGTGCACTCTTTTTTTCTCATAATGTACCAAACTGTTGATTTGGCCACTCCTAACATTTCTGCTATCTCTCTGATGGATTTTTTCTTTTTTTTTCAGCCTCAGGATGGTCCGTTTCACCTCCATTGAGAGCTGCTTTGACCGCATGTTGTGTGTTCACAGCAACAGCTTCCAAATGCAAACGCCACACCTGGAATCAACTCCAGACCTTTTAACTGCTTAATTGATGACAGGTTAACGAAGGAAGAGCCCATGCAGCCTTGTTATTTATTTATTTTTTTTTTTTGCAGCCTTCTGAGTCAATTGTCCAATTACTTTTGGTCCCTTGAAAAAGAGGCGGCTACGTATTAAAGAGCTGTAATTCCTAAACCCTTGCTCCAATTTGGATGTGAATACTCTCAAATTACAGCTGAGAGTCTGCACTTTAAGCCCATATTGATTATATAGTTGTATCCTGAATATGTTTTCGTAAACAGCTAAAATAACAAAACTTGTGTCACTGTCCAAATATTTCTGGGCCTAACTGTAGTGTGGGTTGTTTCAGCAAATATTTCACTCTGTGTAGTATTGCAATTGATTTGGATATTTTACCTTTAATATAATTAATATGTGACTTCCTTGCTTGCAGAGCCATTCAGGTTAAACTAGTTTGACGTCTAGATGGATTGTTTTCCTGACGGTTGTAGGCCTACCTATTGCCCATTTTCGTGTCAGTTAGGCTAGAACTTGAACAATACACAACACTATTTAATTATGTTATAATATAGTTTTGCTGCTTTAATCCAACAATTACGTCTGTCCAGATCCTTCAGCTCCGTGGGGAATGTATATAACGTGAATGGCCGCGGACATGTACACACGCTGGTCCCGAAGTTACATGCATGTATGCTGCAAGTTTTCTTTTTCCACCGCTCTAGATGATACATGCCGTTTCCACACTTCACTACGGCACAATGTGCACCTGGCATAACGGAGATTTAAAGCTTAAAGCAGACTTTAAGTGGCAGTTGTTCAGGTGTGACTGTACTGTTTGTATACAAAAGCAAGCCGGCTACCGGAATGTTTGGTAGTGGTGATCTTTGAACCGGATGTCGGGTCACATAGTCCTCGTAACGCACTCGTAATGCGAAAGTCGCTTATTCAGCCACCATGTTCTATTGCTTCCGAACAGCGCTGACTGCGCTGCTTTAGGGATGCAGAGTCACATAACTGTGCACAGGAGACGTCTTAAATGGGCAGTACATGGAAGCTGTCATATACGCATGAACACAAAAGGAAGAAGCTAAGAGGCAAAAAAAGCCGACATGAGTAAGATCACGCCTGTTTTACAGTGGGGTAAAAAAGTATTTAGTCAGCCACCAATTGTGCAAGTTCTCCCACTTAAAAGATGAGAGAGGTCTCCAATTTTCATCATAGGTATACCTCAACTATGAGAGACAAAATGAGAAGAAAAAAAATCCAGAAAATCACATTGAAGGATTTTTGTAACTTAGATTTTTATTCATTTTTCATCATATATATTGCATTCAGATCACAGTCTACATTTAAAAAACAAAGGGGCTAGAGTAAAAAAGAAAAAGAAAAAAAAGGGGGGGGACAAATGTTGGAGCATTAAGTTTTTAGTTTCCATCTCTTAATTCTTCTGGTTTTTCCAGCGTCTTTGGTTATTCTTTCAATATCTGTCTCGTTGTTGCACTTTGTAGTGTGTCCATTTCCGCCATTTTTTTTCCCATAGTCCTTCTTGCATTCTTTGTCGATATGTTAGTTTTTCCATCATACGTATGTCCTCAACAATGTCAGTCCATTGCTCTTGGTCAGGAAGAACTTCTGATCGCCATTTTTTTGTGATTGTTTTTTTACATGCAATCAACAAGATTTTAACTAGATATCTGTCCTCAGCCTGTATAACATTGTCTTTTTTAAGATCACATAAGTACGTCAGGTTACAGTTCATTGGTATATTATATCCTAATATCCTCTGTATTGTCACATGTATAGATTTCCAGAATGATGAGATTTTGCAGCATTTCCAAAACATATGTGAGTGGTCTGCATTTTTTTTTTTTTATTTAAGTTTTTGTAAAGGGTATACAGGTCGTTACAGCAATGCATTGTTTACATTTTCATCACATGTTCCCTTATTTTCTGATATCTGACAACATTGGAAGAATAATTCTTACAACACCCCTTTTTTTTTTTAAAGTGAAAGAAAAAGTGAAATTAAAGAGAAAAAAAAAACAAAAAACAAATAGACCAGCAAAAAACAAACAAAAAGAAAAAGTAAGTAAATAAAGGTAAAAGAGCATCTGAGTAGCGTTGGAACAAAGAGCGGAACCATTATTGAAATGGTATTTGTCAAAAATTAGATCTAATGGAAGACACATAAGCGATCCAGGGTTGCCAAAAGTTCATGAACCCATCCATGTCCTGTCTCAGTGCGAATGTCAACTTTTCCATCGAGTAAATGTCTTGGATCACGTTAATCCAATCTTCAGGTGTAGGACAGTCCTTCAACATCCATTTTTTAGTTAGAGCTTTTTTGCTTGCCAATATTAAAACATTGAATAAGTATTTTTCTCCTCGTCTTTCCAGTGAGTCCGGTAGTAAACCCAAATACAAAGTTACAAAAGAAAAGGGAACTGTTATTTTGAATATTTTCCCCAATATTGTCTGTACATTGGTCCAATATTGGTGGATAACTGGGCATGACCAAAACACATGAAAATGATTTGCAGTCTTTTCACCACACAAGCGCCAACAGTTCAACCCCTTATGGGTAAATTTGTTTTGTGCAGGTGTTCTGAAAAATCTTACCAAGTTTTTCCATCCAAATTCTCTCCACTGCAGGGATGAGGTACTTTTCCATTGCTGTTTATTTAGCTTTTCCCATATTTCCAGTTGTAAAGTGAAATTCCCCTCTTTTTCCCATCTCTCTTTTATATATGATGTGTTGTCTCCTTTTAAGTCTTGAAGACCTTGGTATATTTTAGAAATGTATCTGATCCCTGGGATCCCTTTATATGCCATTAAGAAGACCTTCAGAACACCTGACTGGGCCCTTTCCAAATCCTCCTTTTTAAGTATATTGTTTATGTGGTGTCTAAGCTGGAAGAACCTGTAAAGGTCTTGATTTATTAGGCCTTGTTTTTTCAAATCTTCAAAACTTCTTAAAATTTGCCCTTTAAAAAAATCGTAATATTTTATCAGCCCTTTCTCCTTCCATTTTTTAAATCTGGTGTCTGTTTTATTAGGAGTAAAGTCTTGATCATAGGCAATCCATTGCAGAAGTCGATAGGGTTCTTTAGTTTGATTCTCTCTGACTATCTTAAACCAAATTTTTAGCGGGGTCTCTATCCACGGGTTAGTGTTATTCAAAAGCTTAGGTAAGGCATTGTTCCCTATTATCGCCTGTAGGGGGATGTCACTTGTTATTTGGCATTCGATCTCCTTCCATTGTGCAGTGTAGACTGGGTTACATATCTCTATTAAAGTTTTAATTTGTGCGGCTTTAAAATAGTCCCTGATATTTGGCAGCATGAGCCCACCTTTGTCTTTGTTTAGCTGTAAGGTTCTATATCTGATTCTAGGTCTCTTGCCCTGCCATATGAATCTTGAGATCCTTCTGTCCAGCTCCTGCCATGTTTTTTTGGGAGGTTCTACCGGTATTGTTTGGAAAAGGTATAGAAGACGTGGAAGTATATTCATTTTGACTGCTTCAATTCTTTGTGCAGTACCCAAGAATGGTATCATATTCCATCTTGCTAGGTCAGATTTTATTTTTGTCACCAGTGGATCATAGTTTAGTGATATAATTTTGTTGAGTTGTTTCGGGATATTGACCCCCAGATATTTCATAGATTCCGACTCCCAGTTAGTTTTGAGTTTGCTTAGTGAATAATGATTTGGGTCATAGTTGAATGTTAAAATTTGGGTTTTATGCATGTTTAATTTGTACCCCGATAAATCTCCATACTCTGAAAAAACTGAGGTTAGTTCTGGTAAAGAAGTGTCTGGCTGCCCTAGGTATATTAAAATGTCATCAGCAAAGAGTGCTATTTTATGTTCCTTCTGACCAAGTGTAATACCTTGAATTTTTTGATTTTGTCTTATCCATTGGCTCAGAGGTTCTATGAAGATTGCAAAGAGCAGTGGAGACAGGGGGCAGCCCTGACGACATCCTCTTTCCAGTTCAAAAGATGATGATAAATTACCGTTAATCCTTATTTTAGCTGTTGGTTTTTTATATAATGCCTGTATAGTTCTAATGAAGTTGTTATGAAAATTGAAACTGGATAAGATTCTATATAGAAAAGACCAGTCAACCGAATCGATTGCTTTTTCAGCATCTAGTCCCAATATGACTGCATTTAAGTTATATTTTTTTATATGATGAATTATGTGTAAAGTGCGTCGAATGTTGTCTTGTGTCTGTCTTTGTCTTATAAAACCTGTTTGGTCTAAATGAATTAGGTCTGTCAGTATATTTTCTAACCTTTTGGCAAGGATAATGGTAAAAAGCTTATAGTCCTGATTTAACACACTGATTGGTCTGTAGTTGGAGCACTCTAGTTTATCCTTTTCAGGTTTAGGTATAACTGCAATGACCCCTTCTCTCCAGGAGGGGGGGATTTCCCCTGTGTGGAGGACATAATTAAATGTTTTCAGGAGGAGAGGAGATAGTTGCTGTTTAAAGGTTTTGTACCACTCTGCTGTATAGCCATCAGCTCCTGGGGATTTGTTAGCTTTAAGTTTCATAATTGCTTTTTCCAATTCTTTAGGTTGTATTTCTGACAGTAGTGTTTTATTTTGTGACTCCATAAGTTGGGGAAGGTTTAATGTGTTTAGGAATGCCTCGGATGCGTTTTTATGTTTTTTGTGGGAGTATAAGTTCTTATAGTAATTCTCGAAGCTTTTAAGAATATCCTGAATTCTGAATTTTATTTCCTTTGATACTGGGTCTCTGATTTTGTAGATTGCTCTTTCTGTTTGATGTTTCCTCAATTTATAGGCTAGCAATTTTGCCGATTTACTGCCTGCTTCATAGTATTTTTGTTTCAAAAATGTAAGTTTCTTCTGGATTTCTATTGTGTAGATCTCATTTATTTGGTTTTTAATTTCCTTAATCTTGAGCGAGTCAGTAGAATGAGTGTTGCCTTTGTGTTCTTTTTCTAGGTTCCTAAGTTCTGACTCTAATGTGGATAGTTTTTCTTGCATCAGTTTCTTTTGGGTTGCCAGTTTTGCAATAATCTTTCCTCTTATTACAGCTTTGCATGCATCCCACAGTATTAAAGGGGATACTTCTCCATTATCGTTTTCTTCCAAATATCTGAGAATATCTGATTCCAATTCATCTTTCAGTGGTCCTTTCAGGACATTTGAATTTAACCTCCAAGAAAATGTATTATTTGTGTATTTTTGGATATTTAAGTCCATATTTAAGTCCATGTAGATCGGACTGTGGTCAGAGAGATCCATCAGTCCTATTTTACATGTTTCTACTCTTCCAATGTCTCTATTAAACATAAAAAAATAATCAATCCTTGAGTAAGATGAATGTGGTGTTGAGTAAAATGTATAGTCTTTTACACTGGGGTTGAGTTCCCTCCACACATCACAGATTCCCATTTCTTTTAGTAGCATCCGAGTCTTCCTGCTTTGGGTGTTATTTTGATGTGGAGAATTACCAGAAGCATCCCAGTATGGATTCAGTCTAAGATTGAAGTCCCCACCACATATCACTAAACCTTGAGCTTTAGTTATCATTAGGTCAAATACATTTTTATAAAATTTCCAGTTAGCTCCTGGGGGAGCATACACATTCAGCAGGGTGATATCTTCTCCCTCTAGCCGCCCAGTTACCAAACTGTATCTCCCTTCTTTATCTTTGTGTTCTGATTTTTCTTCAAATGTAATTTTGGTTGATATCAATGTTGCTACTCCCCTCCTCCTCCCTGACTTATATGAAGATGAAGAGATCATTTTAAACCCTTGTCTACTGAGTTTATTGTGCTCCACGTCTGTTAGGTGGGTTTCTTGTAAAAATATTATTCCTGCTTTGTCTTTTTTCATTTTGCCTAGAATCTTGGATCTTTTAACTGGATTCAGGATTCCTTTTACATTATATGAAATTATTTTGGTTACACCCTGTTTCTCCATTGTGTTGTTTTGTTTAGTATAACTGTGTGGTGGCCCTCTTTTGTGCTACTCAGAAACTGAAAGAACATTAAGAACAAGAAAAACATTAAGAACATAGTGTATAAAACTTTAAAACAAAAAACTGTCAAAAGAACTTCCTGAGCTGAGGTCTTTTTAAAGACCCTGGAAGAGCCTTGATGGAGTGAAGGCTCTGAGGGAAATTCCTCAAACTCTGTTACGTGTTGAGGGCCCTCTCTTACCCCTGTAAGTTGTCCCATGCTTTTAACGTGAGTTTCAGAACCCAATCCGAACTTGTAATGATTTTTTTTTTTCCTTTTATGCCGATACCCTGTGAAATTGTGTGCACCCTCCCACCCCCATCACATCAAACATTCACGCAAAAACAGTATTTGTTAGTGTGAGGAGAACATGTGGGTTATTGTCACATTTCTATTTTAACAAGTTTTTTTTTTTTTTTTATTAAAAAGACTTATTTGTTTCAAATATTATGACTGTTCCATGAAATGTTTTACCACATGCTGAATACGCATCTCCTTTAATGTTTGTTACCTTGAGGGGGGTTGGATGTGCAGATTGATTAAAAAAAAAAATGGTCGCTATTCCAACCTGAAAACGGACAGTTTATCCGTGACGCTCTGGCGCTGGGTTTCCCGCTGCTGGCCCGTGGATTTTGAAGGTCTTTGTGTTGTCCATGTTTGCGCTTTGATCTTGTCACTCGGGTTTGCTGCGGGTTTAAATACCGTTACCGGGAGCCCTCTTCTCACCATATCAGCTGTTGCTTCTTCCGCCGAATTATAGAGACATGTTTCTTCACCGTAGAAGACCCTTAACTTCGCAGGAAATGGCGTCTGAAAGCGCAGTTTCTTCTCTCTTAGCACCTTTTTCGCGTCATTGTATTCCCTGCGCTTTTTAAGGACCTCCGGGGTGTAATCGTGTTCCACGAAGACTTTTCTTTCCTGGTGCATAAATCCTTTTTTCTGCCAAGCCAGTCTTACAATCTCTTGTTTTATTTTGAAATTGGAAAATCTTACCAACACCGAACGTGGGGGCGCTTCCGCCGCCGGCCTAGCGGCTAATGAACGATGTGCCTTTTCTATGTTTAAGTCGGTGGTTTGTGGAATATCCAATTTCTCTCTTAGTAAAGATTCCACGCATTCTGCCATTGAGTTAAAACCGTTTTCGGCTCCTTCTATCAGACCATGGATTCTTATATTGTCTCTTCTCTGTCTTCCTTCTTGGTTGGCTAGCTTAGCCTCTATAGATGCCTGTCTTTTGCGTAGGTCCAGCACAGAATCTTCGAGCACTTTTATTCGTTCCTCTGCTTCCAAGATTCGGTTCTCGGCCTGGTCCACTCCGCTGTTTGTCCTTTTCAGTTCGTCTCTGAATTCCCGAAATTCGGCCGTAACCTCTCAGCGAAATCGTCGTAGCTCTTCAAATAGTGATTTCAGGCTAACCCTTTTGTTAGCTACCACCAGTTCCTCGTCTTCTGAACGGAGATCTTCCAGTTCAGAGTCTCCGGCCGATACGTGTCCTGGCCTGGAGAATTTCAATTTCTTCTGTTTTCCTTTAGACATGATGATTTTGTCTTTTGATTTTCACTCCTCCAAAAATCCGTTAAGTTTGATTTTCAAGGTGATATCTTGGATTGGGTCTGAGAGCTTCAGTGTTAAGCTGCAGTCGCCATGGCGTCCAGACTGGAAGTGAGTGGTCTGCATTTTGAGCCCCACATCCCCTCCAGTATAAAGATTGGGTATTTGTATATTTTCCTTGAATCTGTGGTGTAATGAAAAAGCGAATCAGGTTTTTCCATCCAAATTCCCTCCATGTCCTTGAATTTGTTGATGTGTGTTGTGTTTTCCATATTTCCTGCCAGCTTTCTTCTGTTATGTTTAAATTGAGCTCTTTCTCCCATTTCTCCTTTATATAGTTACTTGAATGATTGTTTGCCATAAGTTTCTGATATAGCTTTGAAATAATTCTTATTTTATTTCCTGTATATGAGCTTAAAATGAATTGTATAATCTCGCTCACATCTGTTTGGAGATTATGCCTAATCTTCTTCATATAATAGTCTCTCATCTGCAGATATCTGAAGAATTCCGATCTTTCTAGTTTAAATTTTCTCCTGATGTTTACAAAGCTCCCGAGATCTTTTTTTCCGATATTGCCCCATGCTGTGATTCCCTTGTTCACCAGATTTTTGTATCCCCTATCTTGTTTTGCCGGTTCAAACTGACTGTCAAATGCTACCCATTTCAATAGTTTTATGTCTTCCTTTATATTATACTTTTGTACTATTTTATACCACAGTTCTAAAGTAAATTTAGTGATTGGGTCTATTTGTTTGATTTGTTTATATGCATCTTTATCTCCTATTATGCTTCGTACTGGGAGTCCCTCAATTTCCTTTTCCATTTCTTTCCATTTTGCTTCATATCCCTCGTCGCACCAACATATGATATATCTTATTTGTGCTGAGTAGTAATATTCCTTTAGATTCGGTAGGCCCATGCCTCCTTTCTCTTTTGGTAACTGGAGAGTTTTATATTTCACTCTTGGCTTTTTACCTCCCCAAACAAATCTCGATATCATCCTGTCCCACTTTGAGAACTGGGCATCTGGAATCTCTGTTGGTATAGCCTGGAAGAGGTAAAGTAATCTAGGTTGTATGCTGATTTTGACTGTCTCAATTTTTGAATTCAGATCCATATTTAAGATTGACCATCTATCAGTATCTTTTTTTATTTCTTGTTCCAACCTATCATAGTTTGCTTTATAGATTTTGCTTAGATCTTTAGGTATGTTCACTCCAAGGTATTTTATTTCTTTTTGTTTCCAGTTTAGTTTGATCTTATCAGTTATCTGGTTTAGAGGGTTATAGTGGAATGTCAGTATTTGTGTTTTTGTTATGTTTATCTTGTATCCTGATAATTTTCCAAAATTTTCTATCAAGTTCATCATTTCCATTATTGATTCATCTGGTTGTTCAAGGTAAACTATAATATCGTCTGCAAATAGCCCAATCTTGTGTTCCGCCCCCTTTATTGTTACACCTTTTAATTTCTTATTTTGTCGTATCGCTTGAGCCAGTGGCTCTATGAACAGAGCAAACAAGGTGGGCGATAAGCAGCATCCCTGCCTAGTTGATCTTTGTATATTTCCTTTGTCTGTTAAGCTACCGTTTATCTTGATTCTTGCCACAGGTTCTTGATACAGCATCCTTATGCATTGTACTGATTTTTCGTTAAATCCAAAGCGTTCCAGCACACTATATAGGAATTTCCAGTTAACCCTGTCAAATGCTTTTTCTGCGTCTAAACTCATTATTACTGCGCTTTTCTTTTCTTTATGTATTTGATTAATTATATGTATTGTTCTCCTGATATTGTCATGTGTTTGGCGTCCCTCTATGAAACCAGTTTGATCATCTTCTATCAATTTCGTCAAGAATGTCTTTATTCGTTTACATATAATTGTTGTATATATTTTATAATCCACATTTAATAAAGAGATTGGTCTATAGTTTCCGCATTGTTCTCTATCTTTCCCTGGCTTTAAAATAACTGAAATAATGGCTTCGTTCCATGATGGAGGTATTTTGTTGTTGTTCAACGTCCAATTAAATGACTTTAGAAGCTGTGGCGTGAGTTCTTCTATAAACAGTTTATAAAACTCAGAGGGGTATCCATCACTACCTGGTGATTTACCGTTTTTAAGTGACTTAATCACATCTCTAATCTCTTGTGTTGTTATTTCTGCTGTTAGCTTTTCATTTTGTTGATTTCCTATTGATGGCAAGTCCAATGTGCATAGAAATTTTTTAATATCTTTAGTATTTGTTTCTTCAGGTTGCGAGTATAGTTCTTGGTAGAAATTATGGAATATTTCTTCGATGTTTTCTGGGTTAACTGTGGTTTTATTTGTGGTGGGGTCTTTAATCTTATATACATTATTCATTGTTTGTTGTTTTCTTAACCGTTTTGCCAGCAGTTTTGTGGCTTTTGGTCCCGTTTCGTAATATTTTTGCTTTAGATATCTATTTTTCCTTTCAATTTCATCCATTTGTGTTTCTTTTATCTTTATTTTTTCTTCTTTAATTTCTTGATATATTTTTGGGTCATTTGTGCTTTGATGTTTACGTTCTAATTCCCTCAGTCTCTCACATCTTTGTTCATATGCTTCCAGTTAAGTCTTATTTGCTTTTCCTGTTTCAACAATTAATTTACCTCTTAACACGGCTTTTAGTGCATCCCATAGTATTGTTGGGTCCACTTCTTCATTGTCATTCTCTTGGATATACTCATTTATGTTTACTTTTATTCTTTCTTTCATTTTATCATCATTTAACAGTCCTACATTAAGTTTCCATGTTGTTTGTCGTTTTCTATTGTTTAAATTTATTTCCATGTATATAGGATTATGATCTGATATTTCTGCCCCTCCAATCCAACAATTTCTCACCCTGTGTCTGTCACCTTCATTCATAAGGAAGTAATCTATTCTAGAGTGTACTTTATGGACTGCTGAATAATGTGTATAGTCTTTTTCGAGTGGGTGCAGGTCCCTCCATATGTCTACCATACCCATTTCTGCCAGTGAGGTTCTTATGAACTTTGTTACATGTTTTTTTGTCTTCTTAACACTTGTTGCATCAATTTCATGATCCATGACAGCATTTAAGTCTCCTCCACAAATTAGGACTCCTTCACTGTGTGTTGCTATGAGATCAAACAGATGTTGAAAAAAACCCTTGTCATTTTCTGGTGGGGCATAGATGTTCACTAATGTGATCTGCATTCCATCTATTCTTCCCTTTATTATTACATACCTGCCTTCTTTATCCTGGATTTCCTGTTCACATTCAAATTGTATTTTATTTGAAATTAGTATCATAACCCCCCTTTTAGTTCCTCCCTTAAATGAACTGTAGTAGGAGTTCTTATAGCCAAATCTCTTTAGTTTCACATGTTCTGTCTTGCTCAAATGTGTCTCTTGCATAAATATAATTTCGGCTTTTTCCTTATTGAATTTTCTTATTATTCTTTCCCTTTTAACAGGTGAGTTCAGACCATTCACGTTTAGTGTCATTATCTTAAGATTTTTACCCATATTCATGTTTTTCCATTTTTTTAACTTGTGCTCCTAGCCCCTTTAACAACAAAAATAACACATATTTATATAAAAACACATTAAAAAATCTCGACCTCCGTACTTTGGGCCTTTCTTCTGCCCACTGGTCCCTGTTGGTAGGTGGAGGGATTGTCCTCACAGAGTGAGGGGCCCTCCCTAGACCTGTATTTACTATCCAAGTAATAGTCATTAGTCTAGAAATGTCCAACAAATATCACTTAAACCTCTCCTAGCCGTCTGTTTCTCTTTTACCTTGTCTTCTTGGCCTTCATTTCTTCTGTGTCTTTCTTAATCTTTGTTATAATCTAGGCTTTCAGTTGAAAGCCTTGTATTCTTTCCTGGGCCCGCTGCTCCACGTCTCCCCCCGTCTTCTGCCGCTCACTCGCCTCCACTCCCGCTGTCGTGATGCGTTCAGGGCCGCCGCTGCTCCAGCCGTTTCCTCCGGCACGTACACCACAAGGCCCCGCTCCATCATGTCCTGCGCTGCCTCTCTGGCTGTGTTGTATGTCCTCACGCCGTCCTCCCAATGAATCCTCATCTTCGTTAGCGGCGTTTGGAATCTAATTTTTTTTTCTTTCAGCGTTTTTTTAATGTTGGCATATTTCTTCCGCTGCTGCACAATTTCTGCCGGGTAGTCATGATCAAAGAATATCTGCTTGTCGCCGATTCGTATCTTTTTTTTCCACGCTTGTGTCAGGATTCTTTCCTTTACATCATATTTCAGAAAGTTTACCACAACTGACCTGGGTGTAGAGTGTGGGTTCGGGTTCTGTGCCGAGGCTCTGTGCGCTCGTTGAATCTGCAGATCCGCTTCACCGGGCAGTTCCAGCTCTTTTTTTAAGAACTGATCCATGAATTTCGTCATCGAGTTGCCTTCAATGCCCTCCGGGATCCCAAAGATGCGTATATTGCTCCGTCTGGACCTGCTCTCCAAGTCGGTTATTTTCTCCTGCATCCTCTGCATTTGTGCCGTCAGGGTCTGTAGCTGCTCGCTTGCCTCGCTCTTCCAATCTTCCAGCTCCGATATTCGGGCCTGTGCTTCTGTCATACACGCCCGCTGAGAGCGTAGCTCCTCCATGTTTTCTGCTAGCTTGCGCTCCATTTCTCTTCGGAGGCCCATAATTTCCTCCTTAATCTCTTTTTTCAGCTCCTCCTTAAGAGCCGCTAAATCCTGTTGTAGCTGTCGCTTGAAGTCTCTCAACTCTTTACCCAAACTGGCGATGCCAGTGTTCATGGTATCGAGTTTTGTGTCCTCCATTTTCTCTGCTGCAGTCACCTCGTTTTTTTGGGCCCTGTGTTCAGCGGTTTCTCCTGCGTTGTTGAAGAGGAATTCTTTAATTTTACCCTGCTTTTGTCCTTGTGCCCGGCTCCTTTGTGTTTTCATCCCTTAGTTTATTGATCCGCTTATGTCGAGTTGGCCATTTACCGATGATTTTTAATCCGGCTAGGGAGAGCTCTCTGTTTAAGCGTTATGTCTCTCCGCCATCTTCCCGGAAGTCCCACATTGAAGGATTTTTAATGAATTAATTGGTAAATTCCTCGGTAAAATAAGTATTTGGTCAATAGCAAAAGTTGATCTCAGTACTTTGTTATATACCCTTTGTTGGCAATGACAGAGGACAAACGTTTTCTGTAAGTGTCCACAAGGTTTTCACACACTGTTGCTGGTATTTTGGCCCATTCCTCCATGCAGATCTCCTCTAGAGCAGTGATGTTTTGGGGCTGTCGCTGGGCAACACGGACTTTCAACTCCCTCCAAAGATTTTCTATGGGGTTGAGATCTGGAGACTGGCTAGGCCACTCCAGGACCTTGAAATGCTTCTTACGAAGCCACTCCCTCGTTGCCCGGGCGTTGTGTTTGGGATCATTGTCATGTTGAAAGACCCAGCCACATTTCATCTTCAGTGCCCTTGCTGATAGAAGGAGGTTTTCACTCAAAATCTCACGATACATGGCCCCATTCATTCTTTCCTTTACATGGATCAGTCGTCCTGGTCCCTTTGCAGAAAAACAGCCCCAAAGCATGATGTTTCCACCCCCATGCTTCACAGTAGGTATGGTGTTCTTTCTCCTCCAAACACGACAAGTTGAGTTTTTACAATAAAGTTCTATTTTGGTTTCATCTGACCATATGACATTCTCCCAATCCTCTTCTGGATCATCCAAATGCTCTCTAGCAAACTTCAGACGGGCCTGGACATGTACTGGCTTAAGAAGGGGGACACGTCTGGCACTGCAGGATTTGAGTCCCTGGCGGCGTAGTATGTTACTGATGGTAGCCTTTGTTACTTTGGTCCCAGCTCTCTGCAGGTCATTCACTAGGTCCCCCCGTGTGGTTCTGGGATTTTTGCTCACCGTTCTCGTGATCATTTTGACCCTATGGAGTGAGATCTTGCGTGCAGCCCCAGATCGAGGGAGATTATCTTGTCTTGTATGTCTTCCATTTTCTAATAATTGCTCCCACAGTTGATTTCTTCACACCAAGCTGCTTACCTATTGCAGATTCAGTCTTCCCAGCCTGGTGCAGGTCTACAATTTTGTTTCTGGTGTCCTTTGACAGCTCTTTGGTCTTGGCCGTAGTGGAGTTTGGAGTCTGACTGTTTGAGGTTGTGGACAGGTGTGTTTTATACTGATAACGAGTTCAAACAGGTGCCATTAATACAGGTAACGAGTGGAGGACAGAGGAGCCTCTTAAAGAAGAAGTTACAGGTCTGTGAGAGCCAGAAATCTTGCTTGTTTGTAGGTGACCAAATACTTATTTTACCAAGGAATTTACCAATTAATTCATTAAAAATCCTTCAATGTGATTTTCTGTATTTTTTTTTCTCATTTTGTCTCTCATAGTTGAGGTATACCTATGATGAAAATTGGAGACCTCTCTCATCTTTTAAGTGGGTGAACTTGCACAGTTGGTGGCTGACTAAATACTTTTTTCCCCACTGTACGTCCCAACTATTTTGGCTTTATTTGGATTAATTACCCAGCCCTACTTCAGACTTTGATGGCTAATAAAATGAAATGGACTAGATTATTCTTTCTGTGCAACCCAGTACTAAATGGTCCACAGACTGCCCAGTATTTGGGATCCAAAGCCCTAAATTAATATTAAATCAAAACCTTTGGTGCCAACATTTTTGTAGTAATGGACAGCCAGACTGCAACTTTATCCTCTTGGTAATGCAGTGCTTTACCTGAACAGAAAGGGAAAGTTTCAGATTTTTTAGCTTAATAAATGTTAAGCTTCAGGTTAAAGTTTAATAGCTGGACCAGCCTTGGTATGGTGTGGTACCATCCCTTTTTGCTTTCAGCCTGAATAAGCACACAGTTTGAATTGTAGCATTTACTTTTTGAGAAATAAAAATGCTGCATTACAAGTGTCTACAGTGCTGCCAAAAATTAATTGTTCTTCAGGATTTAGTTCCTATCAATGGATGAGCATATTTAGGGCTGCACGGTGGCGCAGTGGTTAGCACTGCGGCAGCACAGTTTACCCTTGGCCGGGGGATTGTGGGGATCGTGGGATCGTGGGTTCGATCCCAGCCCCCGACCAACAGTGATCTGTGTGGAGTTTGCATGTTCTCCCCGTGTTGCGTGGGTTTACTCCGGGATTTCTCCGGTTTCCTCCCACATGCCAAAAACATGCATGTTAGGTTAATTGGCTGTTCTAAATTGTCCCTAGATATCTGTTTCCTATAGGCCCTTAGAATAGAGGGTTAGTATTAATGAAAGCGCTTTGAGTGGTCTTTGTGACTAGAAAAGCGCTATATAAGTGCAGGTTAGTTAGTTAGTTAGTTAGATATTTAAAACCCTTCATATACAGTGGTGTGAAAAAGTGTTTACCTCCTTCCTGATTTCCCATTTTTTTTGTATGTTTGTCATACTTAAATCGTTCAGATGACCAGACAAATTTAAATATTAGAAAAAGATAACACAAGTTAACACAAAATGCAGTTTTTAAATGAAGGTGTTTATTATTAAGGGGAAAAAAATCCAAACCTACATGACCCTGTGTGAAAAAGTAATTACCCCCTAAACCTAATAACTGGTTGGGCCACCCTTAGTAGCAACACCTGCAGTCAAGCATTTGAAATAACTGGCAGTGAGTCTATTACAGTCCTGTGGAGGAATTTTGGCCTACTCATCTTTGCAGAATTGTTGTAATTCAGCCACATTGGAGGGTTTTTGGGCATGAGCTGCCTTTTTAAAGTCATGCCACAGCATCTTTAATCAGATTCAGGTCAGGACTTTGACTAGGACACTCCAAAGTCTTCATTTTGTTTTTCTTAAGCCATTCAGAGGTAGACTTGCTGGTGTGTTTTGGATCATTCTCCTGCTGCAGAACCCAAGTGCGCTTGAACTTGAGGTCACAAACAGATGGCTGGACATTCTCCTTCAGGACTTTTTGGTAGACAGCAGAATTTATGGTTCCATTTACCACAGCAAATCTTCCAGGTCCTGAAGCAGCAAAATAGCCCCAGGCCATCACACTACCACCACCATATTTTGCTGTTGGTATGATGTTCCTTTTCTGAAATGCTGTTACTTTTACGCCAGATGTAATGGGACACACACCTTCCAAAAAGTTCATCTTTTGTCTCGTTAGTCCACAGAGTATTTTCCCAAAAGTATTGGGGATCATCAAGATGTTTTCTGGCAAAACTGAGATGAGCCTTTATGTTCTTTTTGCTCAGCAGTGGTTTTCGTCTTGGAACTCTGCCATGCAAGCTATTTTTGCCCAGTTGCTTTTTTATGGTGGAGTCATGAACACTGACCTTAACTGAGGCAAATGAGGCCTGCAGTTCTTTGGATGTTGTTGTGGGGTCTTTTGTGACCTCTTGGATGAGTCGTTGCTGCGCTCTTGGGGTAATTTTGGTCGGCCAGCCACTTCTGGGAAGGTTCACCATTGTTCCATGTTTTCGCCATTTGTGGATAATGGCTCTCGCTGGAGTCCCAAAGCTTTAGATGTGGCTTTATAACCTTTTGCAGACAGATAGATCTCAGTTACTCCGTTTCTCATTTGTTCCTGAATTTCTTTAGATCACAGCATGATGTCTAGCTTTTGAGGATCTTTTGGTCTACTTCACTTTGTCAGGCAGATCCTATTTAAGTGATTTCTTGATTGAGAACAGATGTGGCAGTAATCAGGCCTGGGTGTGGCTAGAGAAATTGAACTCAGCTTTCTGAAGATGTGATAAACCACACTTAATTTATGTTTTAACGGGGGGGAATCACTTTTTCACACAGGGCTATGTAGGTTTGGATTCTTTTTCCCATTAATAATAAACACCTTCATTTAAAAACTGCATTTTGTGTTTACTTGTGTTATCTTTGTCTAATATTTAAATTTGTTTGATGATCTGAAACATTTAAGTGTGACAAACATGCAAAAAAATGAGAAATCAGGAAGTGGGCAAACACTTTTTCATGCCACTGTACCTGGCATGCTTCTTGCTGACTCAGCTGACATTTCTTGAATGCAGGGATGACACCTCTGGAGAAGACGCAGAGGACAAAGAGCCCGCTGTGGCTTTCAAGGGTCGACGCACAGCCAACAGCCAGGGGCGCCGCAAAGGCCGTATCACCCGCTCTATGACCAGTGAAGCAGAGGAAACTGCTGCACCGCCACTCAACAGTGAACTTGGTTAGTAAAGTTGTATTCATGCTTGTAATATCAATAGCAGAATAATTCTAATTACAGCCGTGTTTCATCCTGTAATTTGGACTGTGAATTTTTGGTCACATCACTGTTAAGAATCACGGATCACTAGCTTCAGGCAGGTTTGATTTACTCACCTTTGATTTACTTTTTGCCTCTGTACCCATGCCACAAGAGTGCACTGTTGTTCCTTTGTCTTCACTCATTTGTTCTTACTCATTGTTTTTACTTGCTTTAGTAAATGACTTGATAAGAAATAAAAGTGGCAAAAAAAAAATCATTCTATTTGACCTAAGACAGAAGTATTATGGCAAACCGTAAAATCGCTAGTGTCAGCCCGACTCTTGCAGATGGCTGTGTGAGCCATGCAAACGGTAACACTCCTGCTCCATGCAAGGATGGCTTTTTTGATGTTTCAGCAGCTGTGTGTACACATGCCGCAGTCGCTCCTACCACACAGGTTTAGTCCCCCGGAATCCCCAGGTGACTACGGCTGTGAGGACTCTCAGTCAGCAGCCTCAGCCCTGACACTGTTCCTGTGCTGGCAGCAGTGCTATCTGGTCCACAGTGCCCTTCACAGGTCCACGTAAATGATACACAAGCTCAAGCTGCTACTAGGCTTGTCTGCCCAGGGACAGACGGGCTTATGGCCTGTGCAGGGAATGAAGCCAGTTGTTATGTCTATAATCATTAACTGATTTCTCTCTGTGGATTTCCTGCTTCCTCCATCTAAAACAAACAGTCCCTAGCGACCAGTGGTGTGGTGCTTCACTGGCAGTCAGCACAAGTCACCCTTCCCCCACTCACTTAATATTTTTTTCTGTAATTTTGTCTTTTCTTGCTTTCCTCTTGTCAGTCACTCCCTAACTGACTTTGTGACAACTGCCCCCCCCCCCCACACACACACACTTTCCGCTTCTCTGACTTGGTGGTTCTCTTTTTTTTTTTTTTTTTCTTAAACAGCCAATCTGGAAATGAATGAGAGCTCTCGATGGACTGAAGAAGAGATGGAAACTGCCAAAAAAGGTATTTCAGGTTGAAGTTTTTTTGTGATGCGTAGTTTTATTGTAGTATTATTATACTCAGTGAGTTAAAAGAACACAAGCTTCTCAGGCACTGTTCAGAAGCTTAAAAGTGATGTGGCTGTGACTTCCTGTTAGTGTGGCAGTAGCTGCCACGTGCTGCTAGGTTGTGTCTGTGCGTGTGTGTTAGTCTGACTGGACAGACTCTGTTGCTCTTTGGAGCCATTTCCCTGTCTCTCTGGGTCAAGGCAGCCTGTCTTTTATCAAGGAGGCTGTAAAGTCTGCCCCTTATCAGCCAGCCCCTGTGAATGCAGCAGTCATTAACTTAGGCTGTTTATTATCTCTGACTTTAGATTATCCAGAAGTCTGTAGCTCATTCTGCCCATTTTCTTTGCACCAAAAGTCTTGTTGAGTTAATTTGAAAGTGTATTAGATTTATTTGTTGTTTGGGTAACCTTCTCACCTTCTTTGATTTCTACTCTGGTTTTTTTTGGTGTTACTTCAAATTATGTCAGATGTGATTCTCATCTGTTTGGCTACATTCCATGTTACATGTCACATACTACCGAATATATATATCTGTCATTGGCTGTCATTGGCTCTTTGTAATTGTGTTATTTGTGCCAGAGTCTACTTTTGATGTTGAAAGCAATGATTAACGATGATGGTACAAAAAAAAATCTGTGCAGACATTTATATTTCCAAGGTTGTGTGACCACGGAGACTGTAAAATGTAATTATTGAGACCTTGACGTATGCATTGTGCTTTGTTTAGCTGAACTCAAATTAGGGCTGGGCAGTTTGACCTTAAATCAACATCATGGTTATTTGACCCTGTCATGTCTGTTTTCAGTTATTTTTTTCCTCACTTCTTACTGACAAGATTCATAACTAAGCAGTATTACACCACAATGCAGTATCATATCACTGTGGTGTGATAGTAAATGAGCATAAAATAATAAAGAATTGACCTATTGTCATTTCACACAAAATTAACATTCTCCAGTGTTTACATTACATCTCTTGAGGTTTTGTGGGTTACATCATGTTTGCAGTGGCTAATTAGCTTGTTGGCTCTGTTGGGGGAGTCCTTTATGCAAGTGTGGGGCATCTGTGGCGCAGGTGTACTGTGGCCAACTACTGATCAAAGGGGTTGGTGGTTTGATTCCCACTCTCTCTGCAGTCTGCATGTCGAAGTGTCCTTGAGCAAGACACTGAACCCCCAGTTGCTCCTGGTGAGTCAGGCTAGCACTTTGCATGGAAGCTCCACCACCATCACTGTGTGAATGTGTTTATGAATGGGTGGATAGCAGGATCTGTACAGCTTTGGTCATCCAGAGATGAGAAAAGTGCTATAAGTGAATGCCATTGACCACCACATAGTGATGATGGAGTAGAATAGGCTTTATTCTCATTGTACAGTTGTACAATACAACGAAATTGTGGGTGCTCCACCAGGCTACTGTGCAATTAAGTATGAGAGAAGGATTAGATAAAACACGGTTACAGAACACACGATTAAACACACAACTGAAATAAAAATAGCCCAGGATTATGCAAACATACACAGGTATGGTAGTGACTACACCGGTGGAACTACAGTTAGGCCCAGAAATATTTGGACAGTGACACAATCTTCATGATTTGGGCTCTGCATGCCACCACATTGGATTTGAAATGAAACGACTACAACGGAATTGAAGTGCAGACTTTAAGGTTTAATTCAAGGGGTTGAACAAAAATATATGATTAAACATGTAGGAATTGTAGCTATTTTTATACAAACACTCCTCATTTCAGGGGCTCAAAAGTAATTGGACAAATAAACATAACTCTAAGTAAAATGTTACTTTTCAATATTTTGTTGAGAATCCTTTACAATCAATGACTGCCTGAAGTCTGGAACCCGTGGACATCACCAAACGCTGGGTTTCCTCCTTTGAGATGCTTTGCCAGGCCTTTACTGCAGCTGTCTTCAGTTGTTGCTTGTTTGTGAGACTTTCTGCCTTAAGTTTTGTCTTGAGCAAGTGAAATGCATACCTGCCAACTACTCCGGTTTTGCCGTAATGGTTCCGGTTTTCAAGACCCCATTCCGGGTTACGGCTTTATTAATCAAAATTACGGTTTTTCACTAAAAATTCAGTCAAAAATTTTAAATCGTAAAAAAAAACACGAAAGCAATTCCAAACACGAGATTGCTAGGAATCGTATCTAAATTTAGAACAAAGGCAATCGGCACTGCTTCCTGTAGGTGTATTGCGCATGTGCGAGAGGTCTGAGCCTAAGGTGCGCCCTTTTAGCCAGAACTGGAAGTGGCGTATGGCCAGGTGGAGAGCCAGTAACTCTCTGTCGAACATGCTGTATTTACGCTCACTGTCGTGCAAAGATCTGCTAAAAAAGGTGAGCGGCTGCCAAGAACCGGCGACGCATTGCTCCACGACGGCCCCATGGCCATGTCCGAAGCGTCGGTAGTGAGCGCTTTCCAAGCCGCCGGGTCTGGGTGCGCCAGTAGTGCAGCGTTTGCCAGAGCTGTTTTAACTTCAGAGAACGCCTGCTGCCGCTCAGGAGTCCAGTCGACTCTGTCCGCTGGTTTCCGTTTCTTGAGTGCGGCGTACAACGGCTGTATGAGCTGGGCTGTGCGGGGGAGGGAACGGTTCTAAAAGTTAACCATCCCCCAAAACTCCTGCAGCGCCCTGACATTGATGTTGAGGAGAAAAAAATAGCAAAACAATTTAGTTAGATTACTTTTATGATTCCAGTTTGAAATTGACAGTGCACAGTGGACATTGACTCATAACTTTTGAATATTTCTAAGACTTAGCTACATCAATGTTTATGCAAAATGAACTGCTCAAGACTCAGTGGAGATTGAAACTGGTGATCTGAAATGAATGCTGAAATTATAAAAAGTAATGGTATGTTGGAATTTTATTTCTATTATGGAATAGATAAAATTAACTGATTTTGATTTGATCAGGTGTTAAAGCATGTGATGGATAATGCTTGTTGGAATATTTTAGGAATGCTATCTTCTTGGAACATAAGTCAATATTATACAATAATAAGTGGCATTCAGCTGTTTGTTTTAAGTTATTTAAGCACAGTTCTGGTACTTAAAAATCATAAAAACCCAGGAGCTTCGGGGGGCTTCGCCCCCCTTGCCCCCCCCCCCCCCCCCACAAGGGCTCTGCCCCGGACCCCGCTGGGGGACTATGTCCCCCAGATCCCCTGCTAAATTTTCAGATAATTTCCCCAATCCCAAATCACATCCCTGGAGCCATTGTTTCCATTTGGAATCGCGAAGGAGTTAGGTCAGCATTGTATACGTTTTCATCATGGAATCTGCCGGAGAAAAATCACAAACGAGCATGAAACACAAACGAAAATTACAGTCTTTTCGTGAGGAATACTCCAAAGCATTTCCAGGAATTATTATTCACTCAAGAAAGGGTGAAAATTACGCCAACTGCACTTTGTGTAGACAAGATTTTTCGATCGGACATGGAGGAATCAGCGATGTGAAAGACCACGTGGGAACGAAAAAACACAAGTCGAATGCCAGTGACACCAGCGGCAAACTTTTCTACGTTCTTCGTAAGAAAAATAGAAACATGATTATTGAAGAAATATGAGGTTGTTAGCCACATTTTAACTTGATTTAATGCTAATATTTGTTTGGCGTCGGGGGGCTTCACCCCCCTGAACCCCCCACCAGGACTTTGTCCTGGACATACCGGGGCCTGCGGCCCCTGGACCCCGGCTAGCTACTAGGCTTTTCAGGTTTGAAAAGTTGGCAGGTATGGAAATGCATGCTTGATTGGGTTGAGATCTGGTGATTGACTCGGCCATTGCAGAATATTCTACTTCTTTGCTTTAAAAAACTCCTGGGTTGCTTTTGCAGTATGTTTTGGATCATTTGTGAAGCGTCGTCCAATCAACTTTGCTGCATTTGGCTGAATCTGAGCAGAAAGTATATCCCTATACACTTCAGAATTCATTCGGCTACTTCTGTCTTTTGTCACATCATCAATAAACACAAGTGACCCAGTGCCACTGGAAGCCATGCATGCCCATGCCATCACACTGCCTCCACCATGTTTTACAGAAGATGTGGTGTGCTTTGGATCATGAGCTGTTCCAATTCTTCTCCAAATTTTCTTCTTCCCATCATTCTGGTACAGGTTGATCTTAGTCTCATCTGTCCAAAGAATGCTGTTCCAGAACTGGGCTGGCTTCTTTAGGTGTTTTTTGGCAAAGTCAATTCTGGCCTTTCTATTTTTGAGGCTGATTAATGGTTTGCACCTTGTGGTGAATCCTTTGTATTTACTCTCATGAAGTCTTCTCTTTATGGTAGACTTAGATACTGATACACCTACTTCCTGGAGAGTGTTCTTCACTTGAGTGGATGTTGTGAAGGGGTTGTGAAGGGATTCTGCGATCATCCACCACTGTTGTCTTCCGTGGACGTCCAGGCCTTTTTGAGTTCCCAAGCTCACCAGTGCACTCTTTTTTTCTCAGAATGTACCAAACTGTTGATTTGGCCACTCCTAACATTTCTGCTATCTCTCTGATGGATTTCTTCTTTTTTTTTCAGCCTCAGGATGGTCTGTTTCACTTCCATTGAGAGCTGCTTTGACCGCATGTTGTGTGTTCACAGCAACAGCTTCCAAATGCAAACGCCACACCTGGAATCAACTCCAGACCTTTTAACTGCTTAATTGATGACAGGTTAATGAGGGAAGAGCCCATGCAGCCTTGTTATTTTTTTTTGCAGCCTTCTGAGTCAATTGTCCAATTACTTTTAGTCCCTTGAAAAAGAGGCGGCTACGTATTAAAGAGCTGTAATTCCTAAACCCTTGCTCCAATTTGAATGTGAATACTCTCAAATTACAGCTGAGAGTCTGCACTTTAAGCCCATATTGATTATATAATTGTATCCTGAATATGTTTTCGTAAACAGCTAAAATAACAAAACTTGTGTCACTGTCCATATATTTTTGGGCCTAACTGTATGTACATAAGAGTGCAGAGTGCAGAACACACAATTGAACACACAATTGAGTAAAATGGCCCAAGGATTATGGGAAATATACATAGTACTAGTTTCACGGATGGGTCAATATACGTACATGAAAGTGTGAAGTGCAAAGACAGGTGTGTTGTTGTGATAATTAAAAAGGTCCTCAGTTCTGTGCATGTGACCGTTTTGTTTTTTTGGTTTTTTTTGGGGGGGGGGGGGGGCTCTGACTGTTTGCAGTTCGGATGGGGAAGAAACTGGAGGTGTGGGACCCGATTGATCTGAACTGTCATCCAGAGGGAAGCAGGTCAAACAGGTGGTGGGTGGGATGTGAGGGCCTTGATCTTTCTGAGACAGGAGGATCTGGAGATGTCCTCCAGGGAGGGCAGAGGGCCGCCAATAATTTTTTGGGCAGTGTTGATGACCCTCTGCACAGCCTTCCTGTTCTCGATCGTGGAGCCGGCATACCACACACCCAGACAGTAGGTGAGCACACTCTCCACTGAGCATTGATAGAAGGCCAGCAGCAGCTTCTGGTCCAGGTTGTTCTCCCTCAGGATGCGGAGGAAGTACAGTCGCTGCTGGGCTTTCTTCACTAGGGCCTTGGTGTTGACAGTCCAGGAGAGGTCAGAGGAGATGTGGGTGCCCAGGAACCTGAAGGCAGGGACATTTTCCATGCGGTCACCATTTATTGGTGGTGGTGGTGGGGGGGGGGGGGTCCTGTCTGTTCTTCCTGAAGTCCAGAATGAGTCTTTGGTTTTTTGGATGTTCAATTTCAGGTTGTTTGCTTGGCATCACAACAGCAGCAGATTCTCTACCTCCGCCCTGTATGTCTTCTCATCATCATCAGTGATGAGCCCAACCAAGGTGGTATTGTCCACGTACTTCATGATGAGGGTGGTTGGGTGGGTTGGAATACAGTCAAAGGTGTACAGGGAGTACATAGAAGGCTTAGCACGCAGCCCTGGGGGGAGCCACTGCTAAGGGACAGTGTGGAGGAGAGGTGGGGACCAAGTCTGACTGTTTGTGGGCAGTTGGTGAGAAAGTTTTTTATCCAGGAGCAGGTGGTGGTGATGGTGGTGGTGGGGGTCTGGAGGAGGTGCAGTTTGTTGATCAGGATGTCCGGGATGATGGTGTTGAAAGCTGAGCTGTAGTCCACAAAGAGCATCCTCACGTAGCTCCTTTGGTTCTCCAGGTGGCTCAGCGCTCTGTGGAGAGTGATGGTGATGGCATCTTCTGTAGACCGGTTCTCCTTGTAGGTGAACTGGTGGGTGTTGAAGGAGAGGGGAAGACGGTCCCTGATGTGCTGGGACACCAGTCGCTCAAAACACTTCATGACTACAGACTGAGTACTATGGGTCTGTAGTTGTTCAGGCTGTCAATTGTGGACTTTTTTGGGAATGGGGATGATGGTGGAGGCCTTGAGGCAGGAGGGGATGGTGGCATGTGTCAGGGAGAGGGTGAACAGCTTGGTGAGGATCCCTGCCAGCTGGTCTGCACATGCTTTGACCACCACTCCTGGGATGCTGTCTGGCCCAGCAGCTCTGCTGGGGTTCACTGCTCTTAGTTGCTTCCTCACCTCATCCACCTGTAGGGGGAGAGAGGGGAGGAGGTGCGAAGGGGGGTGGAGAAGGAGGAGTGGGGGAGGTGTGCTCAAACGAAGCTGTTAAGCTCCTTTGCCAGAGTGAGGCTGCTGTCTGATGTTGGGGGGGGGGGGGGGGGGGGAGTCTGTCCCCTGTAGTTGTTGAGGCCTGGATGCCTCTCCACATCTGTTGGAGGTTGTTGTCTGTGAGGAAGCCCTCCACTTTCCTCCTATAGGTGTTCTTAGCTAGTTTTATGCCTCTCCTCAGGGTGGCTCTGGCAGAGCTGTACAGAGGGCTGTCCCTCTGTCTGAAGGCTGAGTTGCGGGCTCTAATCAGAACCTGGACTTCACTGGTCATCCAGTGTTTGTGGTTTGCAAAGACCTGGATATGTTTGACTGTTCCATTTTCTAGACAGCATTTAATGTAGAAAAGTACAGACTCTGTGTAGGAGTTCAGGTCTGCTGTTCAAAGATACTCCAATCTGTGCAGGCAAAGCAGTCTTGTAGTTGGAGGAGAGCATTTTCAGTCCAGGTGTTAATTGTTTGGCTGGGGGGGGGGGCTCTTCCTGAGGGGGGTGTAGGCAGGTATTAGAAGCAGGGAGAGATGGTCTGATTGTCCAAGGTGGGGGAGGGGGGGCTCTGTAGGTGTGCTTAATGTTGCTGTAAACATGATCCTGTGTTCTTTCCCATCTGGTGGGACACTTAACATGTTGGTGGAATTTGGGGAGTACAGTCTTTAAACATGCTTTGTTAAAATCCCCTGCAATAATGTGGACTGTGTCGGGGTGATCCCTTTGCTGCCATGATGAATTTCTTTTTGGGATCTTAAATACAGCCTTAGCTTTAGGGCTGAAATTATTAGTCACTGTTATTGACTATGTCGATTATAAAAATTTGTTGATGCAAAAATTCATAATCGACGCATCGTTTAATTTTACAGTTTACGGACATGCTGCGGAAATGTTCAGTCTTAACTGCAGTGCATGAACAGAACTGTTGTTGGCAGTATCGCTTCTGTTGTCCGGCATGTGTGAACAATTTCCCTTGAAGAAGAAGAGGAGCACAGCATAGTGAAGTGGAAAGATGAGCAAGTTAAAAAGTGGAGCTAAAAAAAAAACAGACTTAGATTTTCTATAGTATGGGAACATTTCACAGAAAACAAAAAAACAAAATAAGGAAAATGCAGACTTTGCAAGGCAGACCTTTCTTATTATGGCAGCACTAACATGATGCATGAGCATCTAAAATGACGACACCCGGGAGCTGCGACGTTAATGGCTGCTTCTGCTTGGTAAGTTTTAAAGAAAGTTAGTGTCATGTGCGGGGTTGTTTTCAACCCCGCCCATGATCTGTGGCTGTAGGTCTTTGATTGTTGCTTATTGACTGGCGCCTAGCGGCTGCCCCGGCCTTGGATGCGCTCTGCAGAGCGTGCCCAAATGCCAAGTCACGTTTCGTTACCTTGTATTCATACATGTGTAATGACAATAAAGTTGAATCTCATCTCATCTCATCTCATTAATTCCAGCTGGCAGATTATTTGAGCGCTGCTCTCTGCCAGTCCTACGGCCACGCCTCCTCCTCTTGCTCTTCCTCCATGTCAGACATTCACCGGCTGTGTGCCATCACCACTCACATACATGCACGCACGCACGCATGCACGCACGCATTCAGCACACACACACTCACATATATACGCGCGCGCGCACACACACACACACATTTAGTCTCACTCACACGCACTCTTTCATGCCAGCTGCCGTCGCACCTGCATCCACTTGGCACTCAATAGTGCACGGGGTACTTATGGGTGGCAGTAGGTATGCTCAGTGCAGCGGCGAAAGTCAACCATTGTCTACTACAGTCAACATTGGACTACCTGGCTCGCTGGTTGTTGGCTCCCTTCCTTTTGGACTTTATGGTGTTGTTATTCCAGAGCTTTCTTGCTCCGATGCTCATTTAAGTCTTTCTTATTCTATGCCCTTCCTCTCCACTCCTGTTCTGCCTGGAGCGCGTTTGGCATCTCACCCTAGCCAACGAAACTTGTAGCTGGTTGTTTCTTCATTACTCAGTGCGGACTGTTTTTCATGGACACTTGGTCAGACTGTTTTTCCATGGATACGTGGTATGAATAATTCCCTGTTTAATAAACCACACGCCATACTTGCATTTGGGTTTGTGTCTACTCATTGGTGTGCTGCACTTTTACACAGCGAAACATGACAGTTAGTGCCTCTTATTTTCAATGGCCAACTGTTTGAAGCTTTAGAAAAATGACTATACTGTCAGTATGTGCTGTTTATGTTAACTTACCTGTTAAGCTCGAGTTGACAAAACAGTCCAGCCATTTGCCAGAACTACCATCTAGATGACTTGTAGAACTGCAAGATTTGTCTACCATAATCAGATGAAGAAGCTCCATGCTTATAGGATGAGACAATTGAGGGCTATTATGAGCATATCTTGGAAGGACAAAGTCACAAACTTAGAAATCCTATATTGTGCTGGACTTCCATCTATGGAAGACATCTTAGCTGAGAAGGGCCTCAGATGGTTAGGCCATGTACAAAGAATGGAAAGTGAAAGAGTTCCAAGACAACTGTTGTATTCTCAGCTCTGCGAAGGCAAAAGAAACCGAAGTAGAACCACCTTAGATACAAGGATGTGGCAAAAAGAAACATGAAAACACGAGGAATAGAGCTGAACAAATAGCAACAAACAGCGACAAATAGGGCTGCATGGAGAAGCATCATTAAACCCAAAACTACATCATAGCACAGTCCTTGTCGTTCTCGAGGGACTGCAAGCGAGAGACCTGTTAAGCTCTCTTGGAGGATGATTACTGAGGGCTGAGCTGTTTAATTCATGGCTAACATGTTGAATGCAGTAAATGACTGAATTACAGGAGTAGCTACTGTATATCTTTTTCATCTTTGTTTTTTTTTTCCCACAATATTTTTTATTGAACCTTTTTTTTTACAAACATGGCACAAACAATCAGACACTAACACAAAAGTAATTTAAAAATTAAAAAGAACAATAACAAAAAAAATTATGTAATAAAAACAACAACCATTAACAAACACAAGTCAACAACAATGCTCCTCTGTTTAGTCTAGGTAATCTATTACATAAGAATACATAATATACATTCAACAGCATGGAATTTGCAAGGCCCACACATATCATTCACCTTCTTCTTCAGACGTTATGTTTAAATTCCTTACATAATCAATGAAAGGTCTCCATATATTCTCAAACACATTTTCCTTTGATTTCAGTATATATGTTATTCTTTCTAGTGGAAGGTTTGTTAACATCTGTCTTAACCACTGAGTCACATCTGGTCTATGAGTCTTTTTCCACAGTAGTGCAATACATTTTTTGGCATTAAGCAAACTGAGGTCTATGAATGCTCTTTCACTCTTATTACCTCCGCCAGGCCGAAAAGGCCAGGAGGAGGTTATGTTTTTGCCGGGGTTTGTCTGTGTGTTTGTCTGTGTGTTTGTCTGTTTGTCTGTCTGTTTGTCTGTTGGTTAGCAAGATAACTCAAAAAGTCTTGGACGGATTTGCATGAAACTTTCAGGCGTTGTTGGAAATGGTACAAGGAAGAACTGATTAAATTTTGGGGGTGATCCGGTTCACCGTCTGGATACAGGAATTTTTTAAAGCATTTTTCCACACTGTGACATACAGCCATTTTCAACATGTGCGCAGGCGCAATGGAGGCCGCTGGGCGTCGTGTCTGACCAACACAAACTCCGCCTTCTTCAACGTTTTAGCCACAAAAGCATGCGGAAAACACTGGTAGCCTGGGCCCCCCAGCGTGCCTGTGCCAGCCATAGGCGCTGCGCACATTGCGCTGGTCGTCGTGTCTGACCAACACAAACTCCGCGTTCTTCAACGTTTTAGGCACAAAAGCACGCGGAAAACACTGCTGCCCTGGGCCCGCCAGCGTGACTGTTTTTGCGCCACGCTGCAAAACCTGACACGGACACCTGTCCGCCGCCCCATTATTTGCCACAAATTCCCCACCCAGCTATAGGCGCTGCGTAAAAACGACCTCTCTGCCGGGGAAGACTCTAAATTCTGTTTTGCCGCAGACCGCAACCCCAATATAATATAAAACCCACGGCAACCTGTCTAACCAATCTGCATCCGTCAGTGGAGGAGATGGACACACCAACACTTCAGTTTATTACCTCCGCCAAGGAGGCAATGCTTTTACAACCGTAAAACGGGGCTATAAGGGACGGCGGGGTAATATGGGACACTTTTCTAAATGTAATTCTGCTTTTTTAATTTTGCTTCCGCCTAGACTTGATGAAGGATTCATGGATATTTGACAATAACAACACAACTCAGCGTCCTGCTCAAAATAAAAAAAGCAGAATTACATTTAAAACATTTCCCACAAAAGTGTCCCTTATTAACCCGCAGTCCCTTATAGCCCCATTTTACACTACTGAACCACTAATCCTATCACTATCACATTGATTGTCATTCATTAATTGTCTGTTTATTGCACTGTCCATGTCAAATAAACAAATAATTATTGTGAATCCAATTGCTAGTCATATCTTTTCATGCTCAGGGAATCTGAAAACGTACACACAAACACTCTATGGGGGGAACTGTGCCGCTTGGCGGAGGTCTGCGCTCTCCGAGTGCTTTTCTAGTTAAAGTTATGTTTTTCTGGATACAGACCCAACAAAAACAGTTTAGGGTTCAATGTGATTTGTTTTGAAATTATTTTTTCAATTGTTACCCTCACCTCTTCCCAAAACATTCTGATTTTTCTACATTCCCATAAACAGTGAAATAGGGTTCCTTTTGAGGGGTTTGAGGGTTCCTATGACTGGCGCCTAGCGGCTGCCCCGGCCTTGGATGCGCTCTGCAGAGCGTGCCCAAATGCCAAGTCACGTTTCGTTACCTTGTATTCATACATGTTGTAATGACAATAAAGTTGAATCTCATCTCATCTCATCTTTACTTTCCATACATTTTGTGCATGTATCTGGTATGATTTTGTTATATCTATTTAATTCCACTGGTGTAACATACATCCGCAGTAACCATTTAAAATGTATCAGTTTAAGACATACATTTATTGATTTGGTTTGAGCTCCTGCACAAGCCATTTCCCATAGTTCCTCTGAAATTTCAATTTGCAGGTCTTCTTTCCAGTAATTCAGTCTTTTCTGTGAGTTTTCACTTGAGAATAGTGTCAATGAGATGTAAAACTCTAAAATAATACCCTTTCTCTTACTATCTTTCATCAAATTTTTTTCCAAAAATGAATAAGTAGGTCGGGTGAGAGCATTATTTTGATTTGATCGAATAAAATTTCTAAGCTGAAGATATTTAAAAAAGTGTGTTCTATTAAGATTGAATTTAATCCTCAGTTCTTCAAAAGACATTATGTTATCTGAGCGTGACAAATATAAGTCTTGAATCTTTTGAATCCCTTTTAAATTCCATATTTTAAATACAGCATCCGCTCTCCCTGGTGTAAAATATTGATTACCCCATATTGGGCTAAATTGTGACAGTGAGTGTGATTCTTTTAAATATTTTTTGGTTTCACACCATATTTTGATCATATGCTTTACAATTGGATTTTTAACTTGTTTCTGTAGTTTTTTAGCCGAGTCTGAGTATATGAATAAGGAAAGAGGTAAAGGTAAATTGTATGATTCCATTTCAGTCCAGTGAGGAAGATCATTTGATGAAAAATAATATGTCATAGACCTCAGTTGTGCTGACCAGTAATACAACATAAAGTTTGGACATTTCAGACCTCCACGATCAAATGGTAAATATAGTAAGGACAAACGTAATCTAGCCTTCCTATTGTTCCATATAAATTCCACTTGTGGAGTGTGTAAATGAAGAGGCATATTCATTTCAGACGATTTATTACACACTCACATCTCACAAGCAAAGAACAGACTGACTGGTCACATCAAGCATTCCTCTCTCTATATCAAGTCACACTTCACAAGGTTCAAGGCACTTCCTCATCACAGCATGACATCTACACTACACTTCATTCAACCCCCTCTCACCCACTTGGGCATTGTTCTCCCATGTGTATTCATTGTCTCTGTCTAAGGTGTGAAATAACCTGAGGCCCATACCGCCCCCCAGCATCTTAGATAGAACAATAGAACATCAGTCCACATGCTGTTTCGGCTTCAGTCTCCTCCCATATCTGCTGTAACTGGGGGGTTTACTGCCTCCGTGGCACTGCTGTGCCGGTGGGAGGCTGCTGGGAGTGTGTCCGACTGCGGGTGAGGGGGGTGGGAGGTTCACTCTGTCCGTGTGGCTGCTCTGATGAATTGTTCCGCTGGGGAGGTCTCCGTGGGGGTCTTCCATGCTTAGGGGCCCTCGCCAACAGCACTTGCTCGTCCGCCACTACAAAGGCTGGTTTGAGTCTGTCTATGCCAATTCTCTCCTGTCTACCCCCCACGTCTAGCACAAAATGCTTATCCCCTGTTTCCAACACTCTGAACGGTCCATCATAGGGTGGGCGCAATGGAGGGCGGTGGGCGTCGTGTCTGACGAACACGAACTCCGCGTTCTTCAAAGTTTTAGGCACGAAGGCACGCAGAAAACTGTGGTAGGCAGGGCCCGGCAGCGTGCCTGTGTTTGCGCTATGCTGCAAAAACTGAGACGGGGAGCTGCCCGGCGCGGGATTGTCCGGTAGAAATTCCCCGGGCAGCCGTAGGGGCTGCGCAAAAACGAGCTCTGCCGGGGAAGCTTCCAAATTCTCTTTTGGCGCGGAGCGCAACCCAATAAATTCCCACGGCAGCCTGTCTACCCAATTTGCATCCGTCAGTGAAGCCCTGAGTGCTGCTTTCAGTGATCTATGAAAACGCTCTCATAAACAATTGGCCTGTGGGTTGTACGCGGTTGTGCGATGAATTGCAGCACCCAGGCTGCGGGCCATCGCGGACCAGAGGTCGGAAACAAATTGCGGGCCTCCGTCGGACGTAATGTCCGACGGGACTCCAAAACGCGCCACCCATGTTGTCAAAAAAGCGCGTGCTACGTCCGCGGACGTGGCTGCTGCCAGCGGGACTGCTTCTGGCCAGCGCTGTCTGTCGAACGCGCTGTATTTACGTTTGCTGTCGCGCAAAGTTCTGCTGAAAAATGCGGGTGGCTGCCAAGCCCCGGCTACGTCTGAAGCGTCGGTGGTGAGCACTATCTGGGCCGTCGGGTCCCAATGTGCCAGCAGTACGGCGTTTGCCAGGGCTGCTTTAACTTCCGAGAACGCCCGCTCTCGCTCCAGGGTCCATTTGACTCCATCCGCGGGTTTCTGTCTCTTGAGCACAGCGTACAATGGTTGCTTGAGCTGCGCCGCGCGGGGAAGGAAACGGTTATAAAAATTCACCATCCCCAAAAATTCCTGCAGCGCCCTGACCGTCTGAGGCCGGGGAAAATCTGCCACGGCGTGCACTTTGTCGGGCAACGGGATCGCTCCTTCCGGTGAGACGCGGTGCCCCAAAAAATCAATCTCTGTCACGCCGAACTGGCATTTCGCCGTGTTGATTATCGTGCTCCTCCAACCTCCGGAAAACCGTCCTGAGGTGGGTTTCGTGTTCGTCTTCGGACGTACTGGCTACCAGGATATCGTCCAGGTAGACGAACATGAACGGGAGGTCACGCAGCACTGCATCCATCATGCGCTGGAACGTCTGTGCTGCGCCTTTTAACCCGAATGGCATGCGCAGGAACTCGAATAAACCGAACGGAGTTATTACCGCTGTTTTGGGTACGTCCTCCGCGCGCACTGGGACTTGGTGGTAACCGCGGACCAGGTCTATTTTAGAAAAAACGCGCGCTCCGGCGAGGTGAACGGAAAAATCCTGTATGTGGGGAATTGGGTAGCGGTCGTGTGCTGTGGCGTTGTTCAACCTGCGGAAATCACCGCACGGTCGCCACGCTCCCTCAGCCTTAGGGACCATGTGAAGCGGGGATGCCCATGGGCTGTTTGATCATGCCCAACCTTTCCAGGTTGGCGAACTCCTCGCGTGCTATGGCCAGTTTAGCTGCGTCCAAGTGCCGAGGTCTTGCAAAAACCGGCGGCCCGGTGGTGGTGATAAAGTGTTCCACCCCGTGTTTAGCGATGGCCGCCGAAAACGTTGGGACCGTGAGTGCTGGGAACTGAGTGAGCAGTGCGTGGAACTTACCGCCTGGAGTTGTGACGCTGGCTTGTGCTGTTGGCCGGGTCCCTCGAGCTATGCAGGGGAGAGATTCAAAGGACAGTGCATTAACCAGGCGCCTGTTAGCAACATCCACAAGTAAACCATGTGCACACAGAAAATCAGCGCCCAGGAGCGGGCAACACAGTGCTGCTATGATAAAAGTCCACTTATACGAGCAGCCATGTAGAGATAAGGTCAGTGTTCTCTCACCGAACGTCTTAATCTCCGAGCCGTTTACTGCCACCATTCCGGGACCGCTAGGTCCTGCCAGCCCGTCAGCGTAGGACGGCAGGATGACACTCTTCTGGGCTCCGGTGTCGACGAGGAAGCGTCTCCCCGATCGCGAGTCCGTCACTTAGAGCAGCTTGTTCTCTTCACCGGCGGTCGCAGCTGCTACCGACTGCCGGCCTTGGCGTTTCCCGAGCGCTTGAAGTGGCACGGTGGTGCGCATCTGCGCGCGTTCCCTCCGAAACGGCGGTGGTAGAAGCAGAGCTTGTCTTTCTGGTGCTCCTTGGCCCCCGTTGCCGCTACTGTCGGTGGCTCCTCGCCTCCCCTGGTCGTCTCGCTGGGCTCTGCTGCCGCTGCGTTGACTGTGATCGCCCTGGTGGTGAGGATGATCCGGTCTGCCTCCTGGGCTAGCGCACGGTAGTCTTGCGCGGCCAGCAACAGCGAATTGGCCAGAACCACTCTTGCTTCTGTTGGCAGGTTCCGGAGGAAAAGGTGGACAAACAGAAAGTGCCCGTCGCCCGTGCCCATCAACGCCAGCATCTTCTCCATCAGGTCTATGGCCGACCCATCTCCTAACTCGGTTCGCGCCAGGAGCCTCTCTGCTCTCTCACATTCCGAGAGCGTGTATCGCCGGATGAGCGCAGCCTTGAGCGCCTCATATTTGCTGCTGGCTGATCGAGCAGGCTCGCTACCTGCTGGGCGGTGTCGTCTGCTGTTACTCCCCGGAGGGCGAACTGGGCCTCGGTGTGGTGGAACCAAGAGCGCGGGTTGTGCTGCCAGAAATCCGGTAGCTTGACTGAAACTGCACACGCATTGCTGGGGGTTCCAGTCCTGGCTGTCTGCGGGTTGGCTTCAGCGTCTCTGGGAGTTCCCGACCGGGCCGGCTCTGGGGTTCTCGCCTCTTGTTCCATATTATGTCTTGGGTCACCAGTGTGGAGTGTGTAAATGAAGAGGCATATTCATTTCAGACGATTTATTACACACTCACATCTCACAAGCAAAGAACAGACTGACTGGTCACATCAAGCATTCCTCTCTCTATATCAAGTCACACTTCACAAGGTTCAAGGCACTTCCTCATCACAGCATGACATCTACACTACACTTCATTCAACCCCCTCTCACCCACTTGGGCATTGTTCTCCCATGTGTATTCATTGTCTCTGTCTAAGGTGTGAAATAACCTGAGGCCCATACCCTAACTTTTTTTAATTCTTGAGAATAGATCTGAAGGTGGTGGTAAAGGAATGTTTTGAAATAAATAAAGTATTTTTGGTAAGATATTACTTTTAAGTATATTAATTCTCCCGATCATCGACATTGGTAGTGGCATCCATCTCTGAAGTAACTCATTAATATCTGTCATTAAGGCTTCATAGTTGGCATTGGCGACTGATTCTAGCTTAGGCAAAATTTGAATTCCTAAATATTTAAACTGATTTACAACATTGAATTGGTTTACCTCAGGAGCTGGATGATTTCTCTGGGTCTCATTTAGCATTAATATTGAAGATTTTGTTTTGTTTATTTTATATCCTGATATATCCCCAAAGTTCTTTATTAAATTTAACAAGGTCGGAATTGATTTTTTAAAATTCGACATAAACAAAATTATGTCATCGGCAAACAGGGAGATTTTATGTTCTATTGGTCCTACTTTAATTCCATATATTTGTGGATGTAAACGTACTGCCATCGCTAAATGTTCAATTGCCATAGTAAACAATAAGGGTGAAAGTGGACAGCCTTGTCGACATCCTCTATTGATTTTTATTGATTTTGAGATATTGCTATTTGTTAGGATTTCTGCTGTAGCATTATTGTATATTATCTGGACCCATTTTATGAAATTATTTCCAAGTCCAAACCTTTGTAGGACTTCAAAAAGATAGGGCCATTCGACCCTATCAAAGGCCTTTTCGGCGTCCAATGATAGGAGAGCTGTATCCTGTGCTTCTTTATTGGAATAAATAATATTAAATAGTCTTCTTACATTATGGAAGCCTTGTCTTCCCATTATAAAGCCATTCTGATCTCGGTTAATAATATTTGGTTGTGGGACACATATGTATCGCTTTAGGCCTTACATCTCAGATTAGAACAAAGAACTGAGTCTCCTTGGAGATAACAGGAGGATGTGAAAGTTTAGCCTTTGGTATGCAAGAGATGGCCTTGGGGGATTTCCAGGTGGCCGAAGACTATGAAAAGGAGGTTATAGGATCAAAGAGTAGATGCATTGTTTTTTTTTTCCCACAATATCTTTATTGAACCTTTTTTTTTTTTTAACAAACATGATACAAACAATCAAACACTAACACTAAAGTACTACCAAAAAAAAAAAAATGCACTAAAAACACCCAACTTGGGTAGTTGGCTGCCCAACTACCCAACTACGGTTCGGCGGCCAGCAGAATAGCGGGTCGGTAACACTGGGGGCTCGTCCGGGATAAAAGACTTTTTTTTTTTTCCACAATATCTTTATTGAACCTTTTTTTTTTTTTTTTAACAAACATGATACAAACAATCAAACACTACCGCTAAAGTACTACAAAAAAAAAAAAAATGCACTAAAAACACCAACAACCACCAACAAAATCAAGTCTTCAACAATGCTCCTCTGTTTAGTCTAGACAATCCAATACATAAGTATACATATTATGTTCACCAGTTTGGAATTTACAAGGTCCACACACATCTTTCACCTTCTTCTTCAAGAGTTATGTTTAAATTTTTTACATAATCAATAAAAGGTCTCCATATATTCTCAAACACAATTTCCTTTGATTTCAGTATATATGTTATTCTTTCTAATGGAAGGTTTGTTAACATCTGTCTTAACCACTGAGTCACATCTGGTCTATGAGTCTTTTTCCATAATAGTGCAATACATTTTTTGGCATTAAGCAAACTGAGGTCTATGAATGTTCTTTCACTTTTATTAAAATTATGCTTTTCTGGGTACAGACCCAACAAAAACAGTTTAGGATTCAATATGATTTGTTTTGAGATTATTTTTTCAATTGTTACCCTCACCTCTTCCCAAAACATTCTTATTAATCTACATTCCCATAAACAATGAAATAGGGTTCCTTTACTTTCCATGCATTTTGTGCATGTATCTGGTATATTTTTGTTATATCTATTTAACTCCTCCGGTGTAACATACATCCGCATTAACCATTTGAAATGTATCAATTTAAGGCGTGCATTTATTGATTTGGTTTGAGCTTCTGTACAAGCCAATTCCCATTGTTCCTCTGAAATTTCAATTTGCAGATCTTCTTTCCAGTAGTTTAATCTTTTCAGTGAATTTTCACTTGAAGATAGTGTCAATGAGTTATAAAACTCTGAAATAATACCCTTTCTTTTACTATCTTTCATCATCATTTTTTCCAAGGATGAATAAATAGGTCGAGTGAGAGCTTTATTTTGATTTGATCGAATAAAGTTTCTAAGTTGAAGATATTTAAAAAAATGTGTTCTATTGAGATTAAATTTGATCCTCAGCTCTTCAAAAGACATTATGTTGTCTGCACATGGCAAATATAAATCCTGAATCTTTTGTATCCCTTTTAAATTCCATACTTTAAATACAGCGTCCGCTCTCCCTGGTTTAAAATATTGATTACCCCATATTGGACTAAATTGTGAGAATAACTGTGGTTCTTTTAAATAGTTTTTAGCTTCACACCATATTTTGATCATATGCTTTACAAATGGATTTTTAACTTGTTTTTGTAATTTTTTTGCCGAATCTGAGTATATGAATATGGGAAGAGGTAAAGGTAAATTGTATGATTCCATTTCAGTCCAGTGAGGGAGATCATTTGATGAAAAATAATATGTCATAGACCTCAGTTGTGCCGACCAATAATACAACATAAAATTTGGACATTTCAGACCTCCACGATCAAATGGTAAATATAATAAAGACAAACGTAATCTAGCCCTCCTGTTGTTCCATATAAATTCCACTAACTTTTTTTTTTATTCTTGAGAATAGATCTAAAGGTGGTGATAAGGGAATGTATTGAAATAAATAAAGTATTTTAGGTAAAATATTACTTTTAAGTATATTGATTCTCCCGATCATCGACATTGGTAGTGACATCCATCTCTGAGTTAACTCATTGATATCTGACATTAAGGCTTCATAGTTGACACTGGCGACTGATTCTAGCTTAGGCATAATTTGGATTCCTAAATATTTAAACTGATTTACAACATTGAATTGATTTACCTCAGGGGCTGGGTAATTTCTCTGGGTCTCATTTAGCATTAATATTGAAGATTTAGTTTTATTTATTTTATATCCTGATATTTCCCCAAAATTCTTTATTAAATTCAACAAGGTTGGAATTGATTTTTTTAGATTCGACATAAACAAAATTATATCATCGGCGTACAGGGAGATTTTATGTTCTGTTGGTCCAACTTTAATTCCATATATTTGTGAATGTAAACGTATCGCTATCGCTAAAGGTTCAGTTGCCATAGTAAACAGTAAAGGTGAAAGTGGACAGCCTTGTCAACATCCTCTATTGATTTTTATTGGTTTTGAAATATTGTTATTTGTTAGGATTTCTGCTGTAGCATTATTGTATATTATTTGAACCCATTTTATGAAATTATTTCCAAGTCCAAACCTTTGTAGGACTTCAAAAAGAAAGGGCCATTCAACTCTATCAAAGGCCTTTTCGGCGTCCAATGATAGGAGAGCTGTATCCGGTGCTTCTTTATTAAAATAAATAATATTAAATAGTCTTCTTACATTATGGAAGCCTTGTCTACCCTTTATAAAGCCATTCTGATCTCGATTAATAATATTTGGTAAAATTTCTTGTATTCGTCTTGCTAAAATTTTACAGATTATCTTAAGGTCGGCGTTTAATAGGCTTATTGGTCTCATATTTTCACATTTATTAGAGGGCTTACCTGGTTTTGGCAGCAGTATAATTAAGGCATTATTTATGTATGATGGTAAATTATTATTTTGAAATGCTTCTAAAACCATTTCCAAAAAAGGTTTTATTAATTTATTCTTAAATTTTTTATAAAGGTCAACTGGAAGACCATCTGGTCCTGCACTTTTTCCTGATTTCATATTATCAATGGCTAGCCCAACTTCTTCTTGACTAATTTTAGACTCCAATATCTCCCTGTTTTCATTTGGAATACACGGTATAGATAGTTCGTTCAAAAACCCATTTAGTTTTGTTAAATCAGGTTCATTTTTGGTATCATATAATTTTTCATAGTAATCTCTAAAGGCTCTATTAATTTCTAAAGGATCTATAACTACCTGTCCGTTACTTATAATACTGGTAATTGGTGTTTTAATTTCCAATTGTTTAATCTGCCATGCTAATAATTTTCCTGATTTTTCACCTTGTTCATAAAAAGATTGTTTCAATCTTAGAAGACTCAAGGCAGCTCTATTCGCTGATTTTTTGTCGTATTCAGCTCTCAAAATCAGTAATTCATTCTCCAACCTTGGGTCACTTCCTGCATACACTTTTTCCTGAAGACTTTTTATTTTATGTTCCAATTTAGCTCTCTCCTCTCGAGTCTTCTTAGATTTTGATCCTGTATAACTAATAATATGTCCCCTAATAAAAGCTTTGAAAGCCTCCCACTTTACACATGCTGATGTTTGTGTAGTATTGATGTCAAAGAACTCGTCTATCTGTTTTTCTATATACTTGACAAATTCCTCATCCTGAAGCCATTTATGCTGAAATTGCCATCTACCTGATTCCTTTGTCAATTTTTTATCTACATATATTAGACAACAGGGTGCATGATCAGAGATCACGATGTTATCATAAAAGCAGTTTTGAATCTTGGACCTTAATTCTGTGGAAATCAAAAAATAATCAATACGTGAGAATGTCTTGTAGGTACTGGAATAACAAGAATAGGCTTTAACTTGTGGTTTCATTTCTCTCCATATATCTAACAATCTCAATTCTTTCATAAAATGATTAATAGTCATCCTACATCCAATGTGCGTACAATCCAGTCCTGTTGATCTATCCACACCTGGATTCAATGTACAATTAAAATCCCCTGCTATTATATGTTGCCCTGTAAGTGATGATAAGATGAGAAATAAATTAGCAAAGAACTTCTGATCATCTATATTGGGACCATATAAGTTCACAAGATTTATATTTTCTAATAGCAAAGAACCTTGAATGATTACATATCTTCCAAATTTGTCTCCAATTACATTTTTCACTTGAAAAGGAACTGATTTATGTATGAGAGTCATAACTCCCCTGGCTCGGGATGAAAATGAAGAGGTGAATACACTTCCCTGCCATCTACTCCTAATTCTTTTAACATCCTCCTCTATCAGATGAGTTTCTTGTAAAAACACAATTCTTGAACCCATGTCCTTTATTTTATTCATAACTTGTTTAAGTTTTTTTAAATTTTGTAGACCTCTGCAATTCCATGAAGTTAAATTAAGATTAACACTTTGGTCCATGATCAATAGAGAGTTTGGGATTACCTTGCAGTGTAAACATGCTCATACAGAGAAGCAAAAACATGAGTGGTTGAACATTCATCCTACAAACTACACACAAACAAATTTCCCCTTCCCACACTTGTGGCAAACCCCCCAAAATCAAAAGAAAAATTCTGTCTCCCGATATAGCCATCGACCGTTCCACACCCACGGGGAACAGCCTAAGCCACTCCTTCTTCATCCTCCCAATCACCCTAACTCTACTGCTTTTATTGACGTAACATTAACTCTCCTCTGTAGTTTTCCAACTTAACTCCAAAATTTTTAACAACTTTGTACATCATAGTTTTTTTTTTTGTTTGTTTTGTTTTTGTTTTGTTTTTTTAATATATAATACAATCTATATTTTGTAAACTTACTATTTACTTCAAGTCAGTCAGATGCCTGTGCAAATGCTTAATTATTCTACCTTATATTTTGTTCATGCTTAGCTCCCACCAGTCTCTTCTTCTTCTTTGATCTTCTTGATGAACTCCTGCGCCTCCTCTGGGGTCTTGAAGATGTGGGTTCTGCCCTCATACGTGGTCAGCAGTCTCGCAGGATAGATTACACCATGACGAATCCCAAGGTTGCGCAGCTCCTTACGTACGGGATCAAACTGCTTCCTCAATTGCTGGATTCCTGTGGCCAAATCTGGGTAGAACCGCACCTGCTGGTCCTGGTGTTTAATCTCTCCTTTAGCTCGTGCAGCGTTGAAGATCTTCATCCTGTCTCTGTTGCTAAGAAACTTCATAATTAAGGTCCTCGGCGGTCCCTTATCTCTCCGTGGGCCAATACGATGTGCTTTTTCCAGAACCACTGCTGATTGCAACTCCTCGCTGCCCAGCACCTCCGGAATCCACTTTTCCAGAAAGGAACATACGTCCCGACCTTCTGATTCCTCTGGAAGACCCACCAGCCTCAAATTATTCTGTCTCGACCGAGATTCCAAATCCAAAATATTATCTTCCAGAGATTTATTTTTTTTTTCCAAAGTGCGCACCTTTAATTGAAGACGGGTGACGTCATCTTCAGCACTAGCGAGACGGAGCTCCATCTGCGCCGTTCGTTCTACACAGTCACCCAATTCCTTTCTTATTCCTTCCAACGCTGTCATAATCCCATCAAATCAGAATCAGAATCAGAATCAGAATCAGAATCAGGTTTATTGCCATTGTTCATGTAGTACACAAACTAGGAATTTGTCTCGGTACAATGCTGCAACATTAAACATGATAAGATAAGAGAAATAAACTATACATGTAATAAAGTGTAGGATAAGATTAAGTGATACTGGTCAACAGTTAAAATATATATTAGCCAGCAGCAGATACTGTGGAGAACTATATAGTGCAGTCGGTAATGCAGGAAGAAAACAGTGATGATTGACATGAGTCTGGTTGAGCTGCTGTACATGGTGCACGAGAGTCACTTAGTGTTCAGCAGTCTAATGGCAGAGGGGAAGAAGCTGTTCATGTGACGGGAGGTTTTAGTCTGGATGGACCGAAGTCTTCTACCAGAGGGGAGGGGGGCAAACAGTACATGACCAGGGTGTGAGGGATCGGCTATGATCCGGCCAGCACGCCTCCGGGTCCTGGAGATGTACAGATCCTGGAGAGATGGGAGCTTGCAGCCGATCACCTTCTCAGCAGTGCGCACGACGCGCTGCAGCCTTAGTCTGTCCCTGGCAGTGGCTCCTGCGTACCACACGGTTATGGAGGTGGTGAGGATGGACTCGATGATGGCTGTGTAGAACTGCACTAACATCTTGGTGGGTAGCTTGAGCTTCCTCAGCTGCCGCAGGAAGAACATCCTCTAGAGGATTCATCATATTCAACATAATCTAGAGGAAAAGTCCGCTCTCATTGAACTCATGGCAGCCATCAGCGCATCTGCGCCATTCCCCGCAGATATCGCACCGTTGCCAGCCTCCTCCGCCATATATGGAGTTTTGTTTGCTGCGTCACAGACCTGAAAGTCAGTTAATTTGGACTGTTTCGGCGGCTCGCTTTTTCCTTTTCCTGGTTTTCCAGCCTTAGGCTTCGCCGACATATCCTCGCCCAAATGCTGGGATACGTTCTGTCCCAAATGAGAGAGTTATTTGCCGATTTTTTTTCTCCAGGAGCAGAGCAGAGCGAGACACGTCCGTCCTACGTGGCAGCCATAACCGGAAGTGAGTAGATGCATTGTTACTTGTGATTGAAATGCAATGTGACTGTGAACTGAGAGAGTCCTGGTATATAAAGGACGAATGCTTCTGTGTTTTTCCTCTTTCTGCTTTGCTGATGTTGGAAGATGTGAATAAACCTGACTCGTGAGATAAACTCTTCCTCGTCATTTTCACATTTCCACACTGGTGACCCTAAGACGTATCATGGACGAAAGAAATTCCCCCGGGCCAGTCGAGTCAGGTGCTCCCAGCCAAGTGTATGCCGCTACGGTCCAGTTACCGGACTTTTGGCAGGACAACCCGCGCTCCTGGTTCCACTTGGTCGAAGCACAGTTCGCCCTCCGGGAGATAACGGTAGATGACACGAAGTTCTACCATGTGATTGCAAAGCTTGACAACCGCACGGCTCGGCATGTGGAGAGCCTATTGGAGCGGCCACCGGCCAACGACAAATACGGCGGATTGAAGGCTGCGCTTATCCAGCGCTTCACTCTCTCAGTCAAGGAGAGAGCGGAGAGGCTCCTGGCTCTGAACGACTTGGGAGATGGCACGCCCATTGACCTGATGGAGAACATGCTGAGGTTGAGGGGCTCAGACGGCGACGACTTCATCTTCACCCACATTTTCCTCAGGACCCTACCGTCGGCCACGAGAGCGGCCCTGGCCAATTCGCCGTTGTTGGCCCAGCGGGACTTCCGCGTGCTGGCCCAGGAGGCGCATTGGATTCTCAACACCAGCAAGCAGCGCGCGGCCACCGCAGCAGCGAGGGAGTTCGGCGCGGCGGCCGGAGATGGCGGGGGGCCAGAGACGGCGGTAGCAGAATCACTGACGACGGCGGGGGCCAAGGATCGCGGAGGAGACACCCTCTGTTTCTACCATCGCCGCTTTGCAGAGAAGGCACGCAAATGTATACCACCGTGCCAATTCAAGCGCTCGGGAAACGCCAAGACCGGGGGTCGGTAGCAGCTGCGACCCTCGGGGAGGAGAACAAGCTGTTCTACTTGAAGGATGCACGCTCGGGGAGGCATTTCCTCGTAGACACAGGCTCCCAGTTGAGTTTCATCACACCTTCCTCCGCTGACCGGCTGGCAGTTTCCAGAGGTCCCGGGGTGTCAGCAGCGAACGGCTCGGAGATTAAGACCTTTGGTGAGAGGACTCTGCTTCTGTCTTTACACGGCCGTTCATTCGAGTTGACTTTTGTCATAGCAGCAGTGAATTTCAATATGTTGGGGGCTGATTTTCTGTGCTCACATGGTTTGTTGGTTGATCTTGCTAACAGGCACCTGGTTAATGCACTTTCTTTCGATTCTATTCCCTGTACAGCCCGAGTGGCCCCACCAACAGCACAAGCCAACGTCACAGCTGCAAGTGGTAAGTTCCACACACTGCTCACTCAGTTCCCAGCACTCACGGTTCCCACATTTTCAGCAGCCGTCGCTAAACACGGGGTGGAGCATTTTATTACTACCACCGGCCCGCCCGTTTTTGCAAAAGCTCGGCGTTTGGATGCAGCTAAACTGACCATAGCGCGCGAGGAGTTCGCCAACCTGGAAAGGTTGGGCATCATCAGGCGTTCTAACAGCCCGTGGGCTTCCCCGCTTCACATGGTCCCGAAAGCTGACGGCTCCTGGCGACCTTGCGGAGATTTCCGCAGGTTGAACAACGCCACAGCGCACGACCGCTACCCAATCCCCCATATCCAAGATTTTTTTGTTCATTTGGCGGGGGCGCGCATTTTTTCTAAGATAGACTTGGTCCGCGGTTACCACCAAGTCCCAGTGCGTGCTGAGGACATACCCAAAACAGCGGTAATAACTCCGTTTGGTCTATTTGAGTTTTTGCGCATGCCATTTGGGCTTAAAGGTGCTGCGCAGACATTCCAACGCATGATGGACGCGGTGCTGCGCGATTTCCCTTTCGTATTCGTCTACCTGGACGACATCTTAGTAGCCAGCGCGACGGAAGACGAACACGAAAACCACCTCACGGCAGTTTTCCAGAGGTTGGGAGTGCACGGTTTAATAATCAACCCAGCGAAGTGTCAGTTCGGGGTGGCGCAGATTGATTTTTTGGGGCATCGCGTCTCTCCAGAAGGAGCGGTTTCGCTACCTGACAAAGTGCGCGCGGTAACAAATTTTCCCCAGCCACAAACGGTCAGGGCGTTACAGGAGTTTTTGGCAATGGTGAATTTTTATAATCGTTTCCTCCCCCGCGCAGCGCAGCTCATGCAACCACTGTACGCCGCGCTCAAAAAACAAAAACCCGCGAATAAAATCGAATGGTCCCTGGAACGAGAGCGAGCGTTCTCGGAAGTCAAGGCAGCCCTGGCAAATGCTGCGTTGTTGGCGCATCCGGACCCAACGGCCCGCATAGCGCTCACTACTGACGTGTCAGATGTGGCTATAGGGGCGGTCGTGGAGCAGCATGTAGCCGGGGCTTGGCAGCCGCTCGCCTTTTTCAGCAGGACTTTGCGCGATAGTGAACGTAAATACAGCGCGTTTGACAGGGAGTTATTAGCTCTCCATTTGGCCATTCGCCACTTCCAGTTCTGGCTGGAAGGATGCCGTTTCACCGCGTTCGTTGACCACAAGCCGCTGACTTTAGCGATGGCCAAGGTTTCAGAACCGTGGTCAGGCCGGCAGCAGAGACAGCTGGCCGCGATCTCAGAGTTTACTACCGATATTCAGCATGTGACGGGTAAACTTAATGTAGTGGCAGACTGCCTCTTGCGCGCCGTGGCGGCCCCAGTCCGCGTCGGGATTGATTATGCAGCCATGGCCGCGGATCAGGCTAGCGACGCGGAAGTGCGCGCGCTCCAGTCTGGACCAACAGGGTTAAGGCTGGAGAACAGGGTGCTGCAAGACGGTATGCCCCCCCTAATGTGCGACGTCTCCACTGGACGACTGCGTCCTGTGGTACCAGCTGCGTGGCGCCGCCGCGTTTTTGACTCGATTCATTCTCTGGCTCACCCAGGAGTGCGCGCGTCGGTCAAGATGGTAGGAGAGAAATTTGTATGGCCGAGCCTGCGCAAACAAGTTAAGGAGTGGGCAGCAGCCTGCGTGGCGTGTCAACGAGCCAAGGTACACAAACACACCAGAGCTCCCTTGGAGCCGTTTCACATCCCGGCTAAGAGGTTCGATCATGTTCACGTGGACCTCGTAGGCCCCCTCCCGCCATCACAGGGGTGTGCACACCTTCTGACAATAGTGGACCGCACCACGTGCTGGCCGGAAGTGGTTCCACTGGCGTCAACCACAGCCGAAGAGGTGGCGCGCGCATTTTTAACTGCGTGGGTGGCACGTTTTGGAGTCCCGTCGGACATTACGTCCGACAGAGGCCCTCAATTTGTTTCCGAACTTTGGTCAACAATGGCCCGCAGCCTGGGTGTCACAATTCACCGCACAACCGCGTACAATCCGCAGGCTAATGGGTTATGCGAGCGTTTTCATAGGTCATTGAAAGCGGCCCTCAGGGCGTCACTTACGGATGCAAATTGGGTAGACAAGCTAACGTGGGTTTGATTGGGGTTGCGTTCTGCACCTAAAGAGGACTTAGAAGCCTCCCCGGCTGAGCTAGTTTTTGTGCAGCCACTTCGGCTGCCCGGGGAGTTTCTCCCAGATAATCCTGTGCCAGATAGCTCCCCGTCTCAGCTGTTGCAGCGTAGCCCGGAATCGGGCACGCTGCCTGGCCCCGTTCACCACAGTTTTCCGCGCGTTTTTGTACCTAAGACTTCGAAAAACCCGGAGTTTGTTTTTGTCAGACACGATGCTCATCGCCCACCGCTTCGGCCACCTTATGAATGGACCGTTTAGAGTGCTGGAAACAGGGGACAAGCATTTTTTGCTAGATTTGGGGGGCAGGAAGGAAAAGATTGGCATTAACAGGCTCAAACCCGCCTTTGTTGTGGCGGACGAGGATGTGCTGTTGGCCAGGGCTCCTCAGCGCGGCAGACCCCCTCGGGGAAATTCCCCAGAACACCCACAGGGACTGACAAACAGTTTTCACCCCCAGACAGCAGCCCCTCAGCATGATGGCACCGCAGAAGTGGTGAAGCCCACTTACAGCAGATACGGGAGGAGGCTGAGGCCCAAGCAGCACGTGGGTTGATGTGTAATGATTTTATCATGACATGCAGACTGTTATTCTGTTGTTCCATCTTAGATGTTTGGGGGGGGGTCATGTGGGACACATATGTATCGCTTTAGGCCTCACATCTCAGATTAGAACAAAGATCTGAGTCTCCTTGGAGATAACAGGAGGATGTGAAAGTTTAGCCTTTGGTATGCAAGAGATGGCCTTGGGGGATTTCCGGGCAGCCGAAGACTATGAAAAGTAGGTTATAGGATTAAAGAGTAGATGCATTGTTACTTGTGATTGAAATGCAATGTGACTGTGAACTGGGAGAGTCCTGGTATATAAAGGACGAATGCTTCTGTGTTTTTCCTCTTTCTGCTTTGCTGATGTTGGAAGATGTGAATAAACCTGACTCGTGAGATAAACTCTGCCTCGTCATTTTCACATTTCCACATGGTAATATTTCTTGTAGTCGTTTTGCTAAAATTTTACAGATTATTTTAAGATCAGCATTTAATAGGCTTATTGGTCTCATGTTTTCACATTTGTTAGGGGGTTTACCTGGTTTGGGAAACAGTATAATTAAGGCATTATTCATGTATGGTGGTAAATTACCATTTTGAAATGCTTCTAAAACCATTTCCAAAAGTGGTTTTATTAATTTATTCTTAAATTTTTTATAGAGGTCAACTGGAAGACCATCTGGTCCTGCTCTTTTTCCTGATTTCATATTATCAATGGCTTGCCCAACTTCTTCTTGACTAATTTTAGGGACCTCGGGGACCTCCGCAGGACGGCAGTATTCGTCAGGGCAGCTGGTGTGACCATCTAGCAATCGACGAAGAAGAAGAAGACTAATTTTAGACTCCAGTATCTCCCTGTTTTCATTTGGAATACATGGTATAGATAATCCACCCAAAAACCCATTTAGTTTTGTTAAGTCAGTTTCATTTTTGGTATCATGTAGTTTTTCATAATAATCTCTAAAGGCACTATTAATTTCTAAAGGATCTATAACTACCTGTCCGTTACTTATAATACTGGTAATTGGTGTTTTAGATTCTAATTGTTTAATCTGCCATGCCAATAATTTTCCTGATTTTTCACCTTGTTCATAAAAAGTTTGCTTTAATCTTAGAAGACTCGAGGCAGCTCTATTCGCTGGTTTTTTGTCATATTCATCTCTCAGAATCAGTAATTCGTTCTCTTACTGTGGGTTACTTCCTGCATACACCTTTTCTTGAAGAATTTTTATTTTACGTTCCAATTGGACTCTCTCCTCTCGGGTCGTCTTAGATTTTGAACCTGTATAACTAATAATATGCCCTCTAATAAAAGCTTTGAAAGCCTCCCACTTTATACATGCTGATGTTTGTGTAGTATTGATATCAAAGAACTCATCTATCTGTTTTTCTATGTACTTAACAAATTCCTCATCCTGAAGCCATTTTTGTTGAAAATGCCGCCTAACTGGGTCCTTTGTCAATTTCTTATCTACATATACTAGAAAGCAGGGTGCATGATCAGAGATCACAATATTATCATAGAAACAGTTTTGAATCTTGGACCTCAGTTCTGTAGAGATCAAAAAATAGTCAATACGTGAGAATGTCTTATAGGTATTAGAATAACAAGAATAGGCTTTGACTTGTGGTTTCATTTCTCTCCATATATCTAGCAATATCAATTCTTTCATAAAATGATTAATGGTCATCCTACATCCATTGTGCGTACAGTCCAGTCCTGTTGATCTATCTATACTGGGATTCAATGTACAATTAAAATCCCCTGCTATTATATGTTGTCCTGTAAGTGATGATAAAGTGAGGAATAAATATAACAAAGAAGTTTTGATCATCAGTATTGGGGCCGTATAAATTCACCAGATTTATATTTTCTAATAACAAAGATCCTTGGATGATTAGATATCTTCCAAATTTGTCTCTAATTACATTTTTCATTTGAAATGGGACTGTTTTATGTATGAGAATCAAAACTCCCCTAGCTCGGGATGAAAATGATGAGGTGAACAAGTTACCTTGCCATCTTCTCCTAATTCTTTTTACATCCTCTTCTAATAGATGAGTTTCTTGTAAAAATACAATTTTTGAATCTATGTCTTTTATTTTATTCATAACTTGTTTAAGTTTTTTAAGATTTTGTAGACCTCTGCAATTCCATGAAGTTAAATTAAGATTAACACTTTGATCTATGATCAATAAGGAGTTTGAGATTACCTTGCAATATGAACATACTCTTACAGAGAAGCAAAAACATGGATGATAGAACATTCATCCTACAAACTAAACAAAAACAAATTCCCTTTCCCCACATTCGTGGTAATCCCCCCAAAATCAAAAAATTCCATCTCCCGTTATAGCTAGTGACTGTTCCACACCTGCGAGGATCAGTCAAACCACTCTCTCTTTCTCCTCTCAATCACCCTGACACTACTACTATTTTTATGACATTAACTCTCTTCTGTAGTTTTTTCATCATAACTTCAAAGTTTTATAGAAACTTTGTACGTCATAGCTTTTTTTTTTAATACAGTCTGTATTTTGTAGACATGTTATATGTTTCAGATCAATCAGATGTCTGTACAAATGCTTAAATGTTCTACCTTTGTCATGTTCATGCTTAGCTCCCACCAGTCTCCTTTTGGATCTGCTTGATGAGCTCCTGCGCCTCTTGAGGGGTCTTGAAGGTGTGGGTTCTCCCTTTATATGTGACCAGCAGTCTTGCTGGATGAATTACTCCATGACGAATCCCTAGGTTGCACAGCTCTTTGCGTGCGGGGTCGAACTGCCTCCTTAATTGTTGAATTCCTGTGGCCAAATCTGGATAGAACCGCACCTGTTGATCCTGGTATTTAATTTCCCCTTTAGCTCGCGCTGCATTGGTGACTGTCATCTTGTCTCTGTAGTTGAGGAACTTCATAATCAACGTCCTCGGTGGTGTCTTATTATCTCTCGGTGGGCCGATTCGGTGAGCTCTCTCTAAAATGACTGATGACTGCAGATCCCCGTTATTCAGTGCTTCTGGAATCCACTTTTCCAAAAAGAAACATGGGTCCTGTCCCTCCGCTCCCTCCGGGAGGCCCACCAGCCTCAAATTATTCTGTCGCGAGCGGGATTCCAAGTCTAGGACGTTATCTTCCAGACGTTTACATTTTGATTCCAGTGTTTGCAACTTAGATTGCAGGCATGTGACGTCATCTTCAGCGCTTGAAATTCGGAGCTCCGCCTGCGCCACTCGCTCCATGCAGTCGTTTATTTCCTTTCTCATACCTTCTATCGCTGCTATAATCCCATCAAATTTAGACGAAAACTCTGTTCTCATGGAGTTGATGGCAGTGAGCACTGCGTTTGTCCCTTCTTCAGCAGTTCCCGCTCTGCTGCTGGCTCCCTCCTCCGCCATTGCTTCTGGAGTATTCCCTGTTTCGTCTCGAGCATGGAAGTCTGTTAGCTTGGGTTGTTTTGTCGAGTTACCTTTTCCTCCAACTAATTTCCCAACCTTGGTCTTTACCATATCCGCGCCAAAACGCTGGGATGGGTTTTTGTTCCAGTTAAGAGAGTTTTAGTAAAATTTTTATTTTTACGAGCAGAGCAGTGTGAAACACGTCTTCCTACGTGGCCGCCATAACCGGAAGTCCTTTTTCATCTTTGTTAATATTAGTCCTCATTCTGAATATTAATGCATCTGAGTTAATAATTTAATTAAATATTATATATACGGTGGGGCAAAAAAGTATTTAGTCAGCCACCAATTGTGCAAGTTCTCCCACTTAAAAGATGAGAGAGGTCTCCAATTTTCATCATAGGTATACCTCAACTATGAGAGACAAAATTAGAAAAAAAAATCCAGAAAATCACATTGTCTGATTTTTAAAGAATTTATTTGCAAATTATGGTGGAAAATAAGTATTTGGTCACCTACAAACAAGCAAGATTTCTGGCTCTCACAGACCTGTAACTTCTTCTTTAAGAGGCTCCTCTGTCCTCGACTCGTTACCTGTATTAATGGCACCTGTTTGAACTCGTTATCAGTATAAAACACACCTGTTCACAACCTCAGTCAGACTCCAAACTCCACTATGGCCAAGACCAAAGAGCTGTCAAAGGACACCAGAAACAAAATTGTAGACCTGCACCAGGCTGGGAAGACTGAATCTGCAATAGGTATGGAGCTTGGTGTGAAGAAATCAACTGTGGGAGCAATTATTAGAAAATGGAAGACATACAAGACCACTGATAATCTCCCTCGATCTGGGGCTCCACGCAAGATCTCACCCCGTGGGGTCAAAATGATCACAAGAACGGTGAGCAAAAATCCCAGAACCACACGGGGGGACCTAATGAATGACCTGCAGAGAGCTGGGACCAAAGTAACAAAGGCTACCATCAGTAACACACTACGCCGCCAGGGACTCAAATCCTGCAGTGCCAGACGTGTCCCCCTGCTTAAACCAGTACATGTCCAGGCCCGTCTGAAGTTTGCTAGAGAGCATTTGGATGATCCGGAAGGGGATTGGGAGAATGTCATATGGTCAGATGAAATCAAAATAGAACTTTGTGGTAAAAACTCAACTTGTCGTGTTTGGAGGAGAAAGAATGCTGAGTTGCATCCAAAGAACACCATACCTACTGTGAAGCATGGGGGTGGAAACATCATGCTTTGGGGCTGTTTTTCTGCAAAGGGACCAGGACGACTGATCCGTGTAAAGGAAAGAATGAATGGGGCCATGTATCGTGAGATTTTGAGTGAAAACCTCCTTCCATCAGCAAGGGCATTGAAGATGAAACGTGGCTGGGTCTTTCAGCATGACAATGATCCCAAACACACCGCCCGGGCAACGAAGGAGTGGCTTCGTAAGAAACATTTCAAGGTCCTGGAGTGGCCTAGCCAGTCTCCAGATCTCAGCCCCACAGAAAATCTTTGGAGGAAGTTGAAAGTCCGTGTTGCCCAGCGACAGCCCCAAAACATCACTGCTCTAGAGGAGATCTGCATGGAGGAATGGGCCAAAATACCAGCAACAGCTGTGTGAAAACCTTGTGAAGACTTAGAGAAAACGTTTGACCTCTGTCATTGCCAACAAAGGGTATATAACAAAGTATTGAGATGAACTTTTGTTATTGACCAAATACTTATTTTCCACCATAATTTGCAAATAAATTCTTTAAACATCAGACAATGTGATTTTCTGGATTTTTTTTTCTCATTTTGTCTCTCATAGTTGAGGTATACTTATGATGAAAATTGGAGACCTCTCTCATCTTTTAAGTGGGAGAACTTGCACAGTTGGTGGCTGACTAAATACTTTTTGCCCCACTGTATACTGTATATACAGTATATACGGCCCTGTACCTTTTTTATGTTAAGACAGAGACTGGGTGTGCAGACTTGAGCAGAGGCAGCTATTTTTTGTTTTTGCACTTTACCTTTTTTATTCAAGACTGCTCTTTTAATTTGTATCAGTTGGTTAAAAATACACATCAATAAGCTGTTGAGCTTCACTTTCAAATTTGTGTTTCATGGGTCATTTTATTTAGCTCCTGAAACTGCTTATAAAATGTTATATTAAAGCAGGGACTGACAACACGGTGATTTTCACAGGTGTGCAGGCTTAAACTGGGTGAGGTAAAACATGCACTAGAGCCCCAACAGAAAGCAGAGATGGTGGACATGAGAGAAATCGCGATTAGTCGACTAACGGAAAAAATAGTTGTTAGATTAGTCGACTACCAAAATAATCGTTTGTTGCAGTCTTACTTAGCTTGTGCATTCCCTCAGTAAAATGATTGAGATGACCTGATAGCTGTCAGAGGCGAACAGCAACTTAGCTTCTGCTTCTTTTAGTGTTGGTATCCATGCATTTCGCTCACTTTTTCTTGCCATCTTCAGACAAGAAGAGTCAATCATCACATAATAAGGAGATGGAGACCACAATTGTATTTGTTACAAGCCATCTTTAATTGTTCCACCCATGTTCTGGTGCATCTGAACAGTGCTGACTGAGCTACTTCCAGAGTTGCGTGCTCATGCCTGTAACGTTGTAGGCACATCTTAAAGGGGCAGTACGTGAATAGCTCTCATATACACGCACACAACACGGAGAGATAAAAAACCAGGAAAAAAAATGACATTAGAGCAAGATTACGTCAGTTGTACAACCCAAATGTCAGTTCCAGTTTTGTTTCAGTTTCAACTTAGCTTCTGCTTCTTTTAGTGTTGGTATCCATGCATTTCGCTCACTTTTTCTTGCCATCTTCAGACAAGAAGAGTCAATCACCACATAATAAGGAGATGGAGACCACAATTGTTTTTGTTACAAGCCATCTTTAATTGTTCCACCCATGTTCTGGTGCATCTGAACAGTGCTGACTGAGCTACTTCCAGAGTTGCGTGCTCATGCCTGTTGTAGGCACATCTTCAAGGGGCAGTACGTGAATAGCTCTCATATACACGCACACAACACGGAGAGATAAAAAACCAGGAAAAAAATGACATTAGAACAAGATTACGTCAGTTCTACAACCCAAATGTCAGTTCCAGTTTTGTTTCAGTTAATTGCCCAACCCTAACGCCAATCATATTTACATTTTCGTTTTTAAAAATGTGCATTAGAGGGGACTGCTCCTTTGTATTATCCACAGCTCTTCATGCAAGTGACCATAAGGTAAGGCAAGTTTATTTGTATAGCACATTTCGTGTACAAGATGATTCAAAGTGCGTTACATAAAAACATTAAAGCATTACAGGAAGTTGCAAAACAAATATATAAGAATTTAAAAGCTAACTAAAAAGTAAATTAAAGAGAAACAAAAACAAGTTAAAATAGAATAAGACAGGAAACGTGCAAGAAATAAAAGTTACAGTACATTGTGGGAGATTAACAGCTGTTCTACTGAAAGGCCACGGCAAAAAGGAAAGTTTTTAACTTGGATTTAAAGCAGCTGAGAGCTTCTGCAGCCCTGATGCTTTCTGGGAGTTTGTTCCACATGTGAGGAGCGTAAAAATTGAACGCATCCTCACCATGTTTGGTTCTATCTCTGGGTACAGATAGTAGGCCTGACCCTGACGACCTGAGGGCTCTGGGTGGTTCGTAATGGACCAGCAGATCTGAAATATATTTTGGTCCTAAACCATTCAGAACTTTATAAGCCAACAGCAGTATTTTGAAGTCAGTTCTTTGGCAGACAGGAAACCAGTGTAAAGATCTGAGGACTGGAGTTATATGATCTTCTTTCTTGGTCTTAGTGAGGACTCGAGCTGTAGCGTTCTGAACTAACTGCAGCTGTCTCATGGACTTTTTAGGGGAGACCTGTGAGGACAGCATTACAGTAGTCCAGTTTACTGAAGATAAATGCATGGACAAGTTTTTCTAGATCCTGTTGAGACATCAGTTCTTTAATCCTTGCTGTGTTCTTTATGTGATAATAGGTTGATTTTACTACTGTCTTAATGTGACTGTTAAAATTCAGGTCTGAGTCCAGAACCACACCCAGATTTCTGGCTTGGCTGATGGTTTTTTGTATCACTGAGTGAAGCCGAGTACTAACTAGGAGTCTTTCTTCTTTGGCTCCGAAAACTATTTTTTCAGTTTTGTCTTCGTTTAACTGAAAAAAATTCTGGCACATCCACTCTTTAATTTGACTAATGCATTTGATCAGGGTTTTATTTGGACCATAGTCTCCTGGGGAGACGGTTATGTAGATTTGTGTGTCATCTGCATAATTATGGTAATATATTTTGTTGGTTTTTATGATTGGAGTTAGTGGGAGCATATAGATGTTGAAAAGCAAAGGAACCTTGGGGAACTCCACAGGTTATTTTTGTTCGCTCAGATTTGTAGTTACCCATCGACACAAAATAGTCCCAGTCTTTTAAATAGGACTCAAACCAGCCAAGTGCTGTACCAGAAAGTTCCACCCAGTTTTTCAGCCGATCTAGTAAGATGTTATGGTCAACCGTGTCAAATGCAGCACTGAGGTCCAGTAAAACCAAGACTGAAATGTTGCCATTATCTGTATTGGAGCAGATGTCATTAAGGACCTTAACTAGAGCTGTTTCAGTGCTGTGGTGTGGCCGAAAACCTGACTGGAAGACATCAAAACAGTTATTTAATGTCAGGAAATTGTACAATTGTCGAAAGGCAACTTTTTCTATTACTAAGAAAGGGGAGGTTTGATATGGGCCTATAGCCATTCATGAGTGAGGTGTCTAGGTTGCTCTTTATTAGAAGTGGCTTAATAACAGCTGTTTTTAAGCACTGAGGGGAGACGCCTGAATGCAGAGACATTTATGATCTGTCGTAGAGCTGCGGCCATACAATATGAAACATTTAAAAAAAAAAAAAACCCTGTTGGGAGGGTATCAAGGCAGCAGGTAGTGGATTTCAAGTGGCGTATGATGTCATCCAAGATTTTAGGATTGATTGGAAAAAATTTTTGCCATGGTGTTTACGTCTTCTCTACATGAACACAGAGGAAGAACATGACCTGCACCTGGCATAGGAGCACTGACTGTCTAATTTCCTGAATTTTGTCAGTAAAGAAAAAGGCAAAGTCATTATAGGCACAGTTGGATAGAAGTTCAGGAGCTACTGACACAGCGGGATTTGTTAGCCTGTCAACAGTAGTGAACAAGCTGCATGCATTATTGTTGTTTTTAGCAATGATGTCAGAAAAATACGCTTGCCTTGCATTTCTCAGCTCCAAATTATAAATGTTCAAGCTCTTATTATAGATTTCATAATGAACCTGTAATTTAGTTTTTCGCCACCTGCATTCAGCTTTTCGAAACACTCTTTTTTCAGCCCTTACTAGTTTGGCATTTCTCCATGGAGGTTTCTTTTTAATAAGGACCACCTTCACCTTGATGGGAGTAATGGCATTGATAATACTTGTGATTTTACCATTGAAATTTTCCACAAACTCATTTACTGAAGGTGACGGGTTGGGGGGGGGGCGGGGTTGAGGAAGAGAAAGCTTGGATGAATGTTTCACTGGTATTATCACTGATGTACCATTTTTTGATGACATCTGCTTGGATATTTCTGTTGACATTAATAGCACTCTCAAAGAAAACACAAGAATGGTCGAAAAGAGCAATGTCCATCACCATAATCTTAGGGATGTTCAGACCTTTGGAGATGACCAAGTTCAGACTGTGTCCTCTGTTTTGTGTTTTTTCCGTTACATGCTAAGTCAGTCCAAAGTTATTTAGGACACAACACAATTCTTTGGTCCCTCTGTCCTGAGGGTTGTCAACATAAGAGTATAAACATTCCTGCAAGATCATTTGTTTGTGATATCACTGTACTTTCAACCTGCCTTTGCGTTTACTCAACCCCCCCAAAAAAATTTCTCTCAAATAACAGCCAGCACCGCAAATGTGATGTAGTAATTTCAACTGGTCTAGTTTACATTAGCTTGGTGTTGTGCACTTTATTTGTGCATGTGTGCAGCTTTTTGTGTTAGGAGGTTATTTTGCCATACTGGCACTGGCTTGGTTCAAACACGGTGCTGTGTAGTAATCCTGGTTAATGTCTTCAGTTTCCTGCATTCTCCTGCTTTGGGATTAGTGGGGTACTCCGTCCAAGAGGATTAGCTTGGCAACTCGGTGGAAGCAAGGCTTCTATGAAGGGCTTATGTAACACCAGCTGCAAAACCTGTGCTACAGTACTGATGGTAGAAGAGGAGGAGTTGCTTTTACTGTTTTTCTTCAGTTCTAGCAACCACCCCTGCGCTTGTCAAAAGGGATTCCCCTTCCAAGAACTTAGACATCCCATGATTATAACCTTCCCCCTCTCATTTCCTTGAACTGAATTTGCTTGTCAAGGTGCTTTCTGAGACAGGTGCTTTACATGTATGTTTTGCAGAGGTTTATGTCTAATCCTAATGTCATTCCAGTGAACAAGATCTTAATGGCATTTGCTGGTTGGACATTGGTATTCCTGCATGGTAGTATCAAGCACCTTTGCCCTTAAAGATGGCATGGCCACACTTGGAGATAGGGACCATTTTTCTCTTTACTACTTGTAGAAACTGATGCCTCAAGCCAGGAGCAGCCAGGTTTGGAATACGTCTGTGCTAAACATGCCTGCTTTGCCTATGTGCAAGTCATGTAGCCAAGGTTGTGTCTCTCTGTGTGTGGCAGTCTTCGTGTGCATTTATGCAAGTGCACTAATCTGCCAGGCTTCGCTTGGGTGCAGTTAGGCAGGCAGCTGGATAATGGCTCCAACTCTGCATGCTGGAAGAACCCATTTAAAGGAGCAGCAGGTAGAGAATGTCATATTATTTTTTTCTCCCATTCTCTTCTGCTGTTGCTCTATCTGCTTCGATTTGTCTCTCGTTTGGGAAGATGGCACCAATCCAGGTTGGCAAGAGCTGTAGAAGATTTGGCAAGCGCCCCTTTCCCCCCACTCACTTTCGTTCTCTCACTCTGTGTTGTTATAAACTGGAGAGGTCATATTCAAGATGAAAAGCAGGTCAGTCAGGAAAAATGTGAAAGCCTTTATGCTTTCTCATGGTATCAACATCAACTCCCTTGCTTGCCCCTTTGTGCCCCCACTATTCTGTCTTTGCTTACTCTTCACGTCTGTATCCTTTCCCTTTCTCCATTGTCTCTCTGGTTCAGTAGCCCTGCTCTCTCGTTTCCTCTCTCTCTGCTCTCTGTTTACTCTTGGACTGCCTGAGTGTATGTTTGCCTATGTGTGCTAGAGTATTAACGAGAGAGAGAGAGGGTTCAAGAGAGTTTGTACTCACTCATGCAGTTTTGTGTGTGTGCGTGCATGCCGCGGTGCCTGCTGGCAGAGCGAGGTAGGGGGAGGGACAGGCCGACGGAAAGAGGGAGGGATAAAGAGAGAGATAGGAGAGATCAGATGGAGGGAGAAAGCGAGAGAGAGCGAGAGAGAGAGAGAGAGAGAGAGAGGCTGAGCACATAGAACCGCCCCACAGTCGCACTTTCCTGTGGAAGTCTTCCCAGACAACCGCCATTGGGGAGTGAAAAGGCTGAGAAGAACAGAGCTGCACTCGTCAAAGCACAGGGAGGACAGTGAGAGAAGGAGGAGAGAGGCCCTGAGCATGTGCTGTTTCGGAGCATGTCAAACTGACACCAGATCAAGTATCAAGCCAGCTGGCAGGAAGACTACTGAGACTGAGCTGTTTTCATCTTCTCTGCTTTGGCTGGGAAGGCCCAGCCCTTAAGAACTTCCCGGTGAGCTCTCTAGAGATCAGAGCGTCTGATAACGTTACCCACAGCGTGGCCACGAGACGACGTCTGGAGCTACAGGCATGTGACAGACTGAAACAGGCACTCTCTTGCTGTGCCAGGTGTTGATTGGAGTTTCTCTGGGAGGAGTTACTTAGAGTGCTGTGTCCTGATTCGGTGTGGATCTACCACCTGTTTAAGTATTGTTGCTTCTGATTGGATGTTTTTTACATTGGTGTTGCTCCAGCAACCAAGGCCCTGGTTCAACCACAGCTGCTTGAGAATGGGATTTCTGCATTTGTTTATCATGGATTAAACTGGATTTAGCTTCAGATCATCACAAAGTGACATTTGACTTTCAAATTTCTCCTCCTTTACTCAGTTCACTCTGTCCTTCAAAGTGTTTGTCTTACATGTTTAAACATGCAAGACTGTTTGCTGCTCTGTAACAGGCTTGATCTGAGCATGTGTTTGTTTGTGTGTACTGTCATCAGGTCAGCGGGGACCTGATTTGTGGAGCAGCCCCCCCCCCCCCCCCACACACACACACCACTCCAATTAGATGGCTGTAAAAGGTTATTAGGTGTTCATAGTTACGAGTCTCAGTCTTCGTAGAGCTAGTCAAGCCGAGCAGTCATCTTTTCTACTTTCTCTGCCGGAGAGGCCTTTCTTGCAGTGTTTTTCTGTGAAACTGATAAATATTTCAGAAAAAAGCTTTTGCCCTTGAACATTTAACAGGTTCAAGGTGCACAGTACCTTTTAGACACCAGAATCCCGGACTTGAAGATCACCCGTAATGCTATGGCAATTATTTTTATATTTGCATTAAAAAGTCTTCAGCAGAGGTGTGAATTTTATATATATATATATATATATATATATAATTAAAAGAAGGCAAAATGAACCTACTCGAGCTAGAGGTGTGAATTATATCTTCTCACATTTGCTGGATGATACACAGCTATTCTGGTATTATCTATTTTTTCAATATATACAGCTATATGTGTATTTTTTGGTATAGATGGTCCAGTAGGTACAACTTCACAAGAAATTAGAACATGTTCTTAGAAACTTTAATTTTTACATGTATTTTGATTGTTTGATTATGGGTGTCCCTGTGTGAATGTATAAATGGGTACAGTGTGAACAATCCAGCTTATAAACCAGCTTTTATTGTAGACCATTACTGCTTACTCAATGATATGGTTTAGTAGAGCCAGTGTTTGTGATTAGTACAAGAGTTAAAATGACAGGGCTGTAAACAGTTGTCCTCCGTCTCCTTTGGCTCAGAGATCTGCTTGTTGTCCCACCTCCATTAAGCGATGAGATGTAGAGACCTCTGAACCCATGTCCAAGGTTATCCCAAGACGTGTTGGCTCTGTGCCTGCTAATAACTCCCCTCCCACCCACCAGCCCCCAGCAACCTTTTGAGAGGCTATTCCATTGCCAGGACCTGTCAGACTGGCACAGGAAACAAGTGGGAGGTGTAAGCTAAGCCTCTTACAACACGCACCGTTAATGAGCTGCCTTTAGCTAACGGCAAACTCTGGCGGGGGGGGGGGGGGTCCACTGGAGAAGATTCTGAGTAATCTGTATCTCTTTGCTTTACACACAGAAAACCCTCTACATCTTTCCCTAACACGTGTGTTTTACTGTTTGTATGTACTCTTGTGTGTTTAATGACAAGTTGATCTATCACAGCTCTGGCGCAGCGGGTGCTTGTAGACTCTTGTGTAAGGCTCAGTCATGTGGTTGACTGGGTAAAGGGCTCGAGTTTCTTGGAACTGGGTCACTTCAAAGTCAGTCAGAGTATGACACAGAGCAGTGGCAGGAGTTAATGATGTCACTGGTGCGACTGATGGTCCACCCGCCAACCAGCACTTCAGTCTCTATTAGTCCATGTGTCTCTGCTTAGACAGTGTAGGACATAAAGCCATTTTGCAGCTGAGTGTGTCACTGTGTCTGCTGGAATGTGGACAAATCTTAAGAGCTGTGCTACAGTTAAAACAGAAAAATGGAGACAGGGCTTTAAGGCTGTTACATAATACACAGTAGAGATTTCCAAAGTGAACATTTGAAGAGACAAACCTATTTTTCAGCATCCATTTTGATATGAAATCATAGAGAGCACAGGTGTTTGTACTGTTTTTAAACTGACTGTTCAGTTCTATTCAGGCACAGATTTTAAAGGGGTCATTGACTGAAAAATGGTGGTTTTGTAGGCTTTAACCTTCTCAAATGAGTCTATTGGTCATGTGATTATCGAAAAAAATACCAAAGGACTCCTCTTAAAAAACACATACACACAAGCCTTTATCTCGTTTTTCTCACCAAGAAGCTGTTTTGACTCTTCCAGCTGTTTTCCTGTATTTGAAGAGATGTGAAATGTCACTCAATGGTAATCATCACTAACCTTGATACCTGCCCGCTGCTCTATTATTGGTCAGTCTAGTAATTTTATTTTCTTTAGATTTCAGATAGACATCACTGTGTCCACCTGGTTCACTAAGTACAGCTGGTGATATACACTCACCGGCCACTTTATTAGGTACACCATGCTAGTAACGGGTTGGACCCCCTTTTGCCTTCAGAACTGCCTCAATTCTTCGTGGCATAGATTCAACAAGGTGCTGGAAGCATTCCTCAGAGAGTTTGGTCCATATTGACATGATGGCATCACACAGTTGGCGCAGATTTGTCGGCTGCACATCCATGATGCAAATCTCCCGTTCCACCACATCCCAAAGATGCTCTATTGGATTGAGATCTGGTGACTGTGGAGGCCATTTGAGTACAGTGAACTCATTGTCATGTTCAAGAAACCAGTCTGAGATGATTCCAGCTTTATGACATGGCGCATTATCCTGCTGAAAGTAGCCATCAGAAGTTGGGTACATTGTGGTCATAAAGGGATGGACATGGTCAGCAACAATACTCAGGTAGGCTGTAGCGTTGCAACGATGCTCAATTGGTACCAAGGGGCCCAAAGAGTGCCAAGAAAATATTCCCCACACCATTACACCACCACCACCAGCCTGAACCATTGATACAAGGCAGGATGGATCCATGCTTTCATGTTGTTGACGCCAAATTCTGACCCTACCATCCGAATGTCGCAGCAGAAATCGAGACTCATCAGACGAGGCAACGTTTTTCCAATCTTCTATTGTCCAATTTCGATGAGCTTGTGCAAATTGTAGCCTCAGTTTCCTGTTCTTAGCTGAAAGGAGTGGCACCCGGCGTGGTCTTCTGCTGCTGTAGCCCATCTGCCTCAAAGTTCGACGTACTGTGCGTTCAGAGATGCTCTTCTGCCTACCTTGGTTGTAACGGGTGGTTATTTGAGTCACTGTTGCCTTTCTATCAGCTCGAACCAGTCTGGCCATTCTCCTCTGACCTCTGGCATCAACAAGGCATTTCCGCCCACAGAACTGCCGCTCACTGGATATTTTTTCTTTTTCGGACCATTCTCTGTAAACCCTAGAGATGGTTGTGCGTGAAAATCCCAGTAGATCAGCAGTTTCTGAAATACTCAGACCAGCCCTTCTGGCACCAACAACCATGCCACGTTCAAAGTCACTCAAATCACCTTTCTTCCCCATACTGATGCTCGGTTTGAACTGCAGGAGATTGTCTTGACCATGTCTACATGCCTAAATGCACTGAGTTGCCGCCATGTGATTGGCTGATTAGAAATTAAGTGTTAACGAGCAGTTGGACAGGTGTACCTAATAAAGTGGCCGGTGAGTGTATGTTGTCTGGCTTTTTTTTTTTCCTTTTAAGTTTTTGTTGTGATGCTACATCGTTTGCTCTACCAAGGCAGCTAGCTGAAGGTAGCCGTTTAGCCAGTTGTCTTGACTCGTACACAAATGTTTTTGTGCTTGTTGTACCCCAGCGACCAGTCATATCCTATTAACCACTAAAACCACACAACCCTATCCACTAGTGATGCATTATTTCATTCATTCTTAAAGACAAATTTAAGTTGGTCGACTCTGAGCAAGGAGTTAAGATTAGCAGTAGTGACATAAGAGGGAGGATGGAGTAAAGCACGGCTAAAGAGTTAAAGAGACGTGCACTGAAACCAGCCATTCATTCAGAAAGGCTGCAAAAGATGATAAACCGTTTTTGCTGAAATAATTAAAGACATTTTTTACCAAAATGTGTCAAACATTTCATTAAGACATGTGCAAGCTGTTAAAATGTGGAAAAAGTGCAATCAATGACCCCTTTTAATATAATTGGTAACAACCATGTTTTTTGCTGCTGTGTCATGTCCAAATGCTGCTGTGGACTTGTTTAGTTGTGAGTCACAGTGGTCTTGTTCATATATGGACCATTCAGTTTACAGACTTTATCAAAAATGTTGAATCAGTAATCCCCCTGCCTTTCCATGTGCTAATTCCAGGCCTTCTCCAGTATGGTAGGAATTGGTCCGCCATCGCCAAGATGGTGGGATCAAAGACTGTGTCGCAGTGTAAAAACTTCTACTTCAACTACAAGAAGAGGCAGAAACTGGATGAGATTCTGCAGCAGCATAAAATGAATTCGGTAAGCAAAAATATGGCCCCCAGCTGAACTGAAAATGATTCGCACCATCCTCCTGGTTTTCTTTTGGATCTGAAGATATTTTTTTTAATTCAGTGGTTGCTTATTTCCACACAGGAGAAGGAGCGAAAGGCCCGTCGTAGAGGCAAAGCCCCACAGAATGAGGCCAGTGCCCCATATGCAGCAGAAGAGGAGGAGATGGAGGGTTCAGGGGGAAGCTGCAATGAAGAGGAAGCTCCTGAGGATGGAGAAGGTAGATCAGTCCCAGGAGATATAAACATTAATATCTAAAATGAAACAAGTCTCTTTTTTTGCCAATATTAATCAATTCATAATGCTTGAGAAGGTTGTCATTCTTAACATTTTGTGCATTTTACCGTTTATATTATCAGTACCTTTAATTTCAGGTTTTCTTCAAAACTGACATTTAAGATAAGCCTTTATTAGTCCCACAACGGGGAAATTCCAGGATTGCAACAGCACAGGGATAGCAACACTCAGAGCAACAATCAGAAGGCAAGAAAAAACAAGCAAGCAAGAGCAGCTAATATACATATGTACATATTACTATAAAATATATATATACACACACACACACACAGACACACAGTGCAGAGCATTGTAGCTGGATGGAATAAATATATGAATATATGAACACACAGTGCAGAGCATTGTAGCTAGATGGAATAAATATGTAAATATATAAACACCCACAGTATGGAGCATTGCAGCTAGGTGGAATAAATATGCAAGTATATAAACACACACAGTGCGGAGCAATGTAGCTAGATGGAATAATATGTAGATATATAAAAACACAGTGCGGAGCATTGTAGCTAGATGGAATAAATATATAGATATATAAATATAAACACACCCAGTGCAGAGCATTGTAGCTAGATGGAATAAATATGTAAATATATAAACACACACAGTGCAGAGCATTGTTGCTAGGTGGGATGAAACAGCATAACCGTCTATTTAGTTATCCTACATGGTATGATTATGTGCCCATACATATTCTCACCCTCCATAGCGACCGGTATGTTCCTAGTTGTATGCCGGAGAGGACCATTGTGTAAGTCTATTGCATCTTTTGCATTCAAAAAAAAAAAAAAAAAACTATTAGTTTGTTACGTCTTTTTGCTATCTCTGCGAGCAGCCCTGCTTAGGTTGTACAGTCTGACAGCCGTTGGTAGGAAGGACCTACGAAACCTCTCGGTTGTGCACCTGGGATGATGTAGTCTGCTGCTAAATGAGCTCCTCAGTGCATCCAGTATGTCCTGCATAGGGTGGAACTCGGACTCCAGCAGAGATGACAGTTTAGCCACCGTCCTTCTCTCTCCTATCTCCTCCATCGGATCAAGGCGTTGCCCCAGGACAGAGCTAGCTTTCTTAATCAGTTTGTTCAGTCTCTTCCTATCGGCTGCAGTAATGCCACTGCCCCAGCAGACCACTCCAAAAGTGATGGCTGATGCCACCACCGTGTCATAGAATGACTTCAGCAGCGCCCCTTGTACACCAAAAGACCTGAGTCTCCTCAGCAGGAACAGCCTGCGCTGTCCCTTCTTGTAGAGTGCGTCAGTATTGTGTGACCAGTCTAGTTTATTGTTCAGATGAATACCCAGGTACTTGTAGGATGTCACCATCTCGATGTCTGTTCCCTGTATATTTACTGGTGCTGTGAGGGGCTGCCCATGCCTGCGGCAGTCCACCACCAGCTCCTTAGTTTTCCTCGCGTTGATCTGGAGGCAGTTCCGATGGCACCAGTCCACAAAGTCCTGGATAAGCCCTCTGTACTCAGCTTCATCTCCGCTGGAGATGAGACCAACGATCGCAGAGTCATCAGAGAACTTCTGTAGATGGCAATGTGTTGTGTTGTGTGAGAAGTCCGCAGTATAAAGAGTGAACAAGAAGGGAGCCAGCACCGTTCCCTGGGGGGCCCCCGTGCTACTGATGATCGTGTCGGAAACACAGTCCCGGGTTCTCACAAACTGAGGCCGGTTCGTGAGGTAGTCCAGGATCCATGATGACAGGTGCTGGTCCACCCCTGCGCGCAGCAGCTTGTCCTTCAATGATCATCAGGATCATTTACAGTAAAGAGCTGCTTTAAATTGCAATAGGTTGTGCATGGTATTTGATAGAGGAACCTGAATGCATAAAAAGTTATAAGTAAGCATAAATATTAGCTTTAGGATCTTCTACCGGAGTGGTGACCTAGAGGTAGAGCATCCATCCCACAACCGGGAGGTCATGGATTCAAGTCCCGGCTGGGTCCTACCAAAAGCCATATAAAAATGGTACTTTCTCCGTCCTAGCTTTGTACTCAGCAAAAATAGAATGGAGGGAGGAAAGTTGGTTACCTAGTCACAGGAGGTGTGCAAGCCAGTGTACTCCCTGTGCTGGTCCCAAGCCCAGATAAATGGGCAGGGTTGCATCAGGAGCGGCATCCGCCATAGAAGTCCTTGCCAAATCGAAATGCGGATGGATCATTGTGATATAAGGTAACGATACGCTGTGGCGACCCCGAAAGGCAACAGCCGAAAAACAAACAAAAAAAAAAATAGCTTTAGGATCTTCTGCAATAAAAGGATGCTGCAGGTTTTTGTTAGAAATCCACCTCATAGACAGCATTTCCACAATATCACACTGAAGCCCCTGGAGATTTCATCCACTGTCCCAATTGGTTTTGTGTTCCCCCTTATTGCCCAGTGAAACTTGATTAGGTGCAAGACTGATACTGTGAAGAAGCGGGTTTAACAGACAGAGATGGGGAAAGATAAAAGACAAAGCGATATAAAATGACTATAAATGCTCATGTGTTATTTGTCTCTGCTAGGTGGAGCCAACAATAGCTCTGACACGGAGAGCTTGCCCTCGCCAAACTCATCCGAGGACAGCAAGGCTAAAGAAGATGGCTCAGGCAGGTCGAAGGTCGGCTCCAGCTCAACTGACAAGGAAGAGGCCCAGTCAGAATCGAGCCAGGCAGCAGATGAGAACCCTCCAGTCAAGGAAGAAGGAGATCCAGCTATCAAACAGGAGATAAAAACTGAGATGGAAGAACCCAGCAAAGAGCAGCTGCAGCCAGTGCTGCCCAGTGAGGCCACAGATAAAAAACCACCTGCAGAGATGGAGGAAATCAAAATCTCAACCAAGAGCTCAAAGAAGGTCCATGGAGACAGTGACTCTAGTGCCACTTGCAGCGCTGATGAGGTGGAGGAAACTGATAATACAGATAAGAACAGGTGAGATTTCTTGCCAAAGGATTGAATTAAAAACCTGTTCATGTCAAATCCTGGACAGCTGATATTTACAGTCAGCAGACTTTGCTTTAATTGGTACCACACACATGGTCGTGGTTGTGGAGCAAACTAAATCAACCCCACTTCCAAAGTGACTCAGGAACGGTACAGGGAAGACAACAAAGACTTCAAGTTAGAATCCGATCTGTGGATGTACCAGAACAAACCATCTCACAACCCACACAACCTAAATCATTGGTTGCCCGTATTCCACTGCCAGGCACCACAGGGGGGCCACCAGAGGCCTGGTTAGCTCTTTTGGCAGCTTATGTTGGTGTGCAGTGGCTGATCTTTGTATTGCGTTTCCTTTTTCATTTCTCCATTTAGACCTCTGGTCTCGGTTAAGATAACTGTTGTCAAAGGACCCCTGGTTTCTGAGTGGTTTACTAGCCGCCCCACTTCTCTTGTCGACCACGGCAAACATCAAAAAACAAAGCAATAAGGGTTCTGAAGTGGTTGTAGTTGCCTAGCTACACTGTGCAGCCATGAAGATATATTTGGCAAGCCACTTGTGTGTACGCAACAGGTTGCTGTTTTCTATCTACCACAGTCTTTTTTTTTCAATTTACCCCTTGTATGAATAAGGCTATATATTTACTTTATATATATATATATACACACACATGTCACATCTGTTAATGAGGTTAGAATGCAAGAAATTGGTGTCAAAGTGCGTGGGAGGAGCAATTAGTTTTGTTTGCATGGTATTTGTTCTTTTTTTTTTTTTTCCATGACAGCAGACTTCATGTACTGGCAGAGCTGAGGGAAACACTGCCCCTCTCTGCCAAAGCAAACAAAGAGACTGGCTATGTGTGTTTATGCGTTTGTGTGTCAGTCTGTGATTCAGAGTGTGCTTTCAACAGATGTGCAATAAGTGGATATGAATTTTTACATGTAATTATGTTCTGTATTCTCACACCATATTTCTGTTTTCAGCATTTGATTTGAAAGCACAGCACCCCTGCAGTAGCTGTTTTTTTTTTTTTTTTTTGAATTGCACTTTGAAGTTTTGCATTGAACCATTGAGATTGACTACATATGGACAACGCAAGTAACAATAGGCAATAACAAAAACGAAGTCAACATTACTACATCAGTGGGTGGAAACGCTTGACAGAAAAATGTTCTGCCTTCTGCTGTCATCATGTTCTTCACTCCTGCTTGTTTCTGTCCATGTGTGTAGAATGACTTCTCCTCGGCCAAGCTTGCTGAACTACAGTCACGATGGCGTCACATCAGCCCCGCTACCGAAGCCCATGGATCTGAAGCAGCTCAAACAGAGGGCCGCTGCTATACCACCTATTGTGAGTTGCTAATTTACTGCTTCTTCTACCTGCAAACACAGTTATGTATGAAAGTTTTGATGTTTTCTAGGCTTAAGAGTCATCTTTGTCCCTGCCAGTGTTATGTAGCTGGTAACTGAATTTCAATGAGACTCTCTTCCTCTGCGTTTGCAGTGTTATCGATACTATTCCCGTTTATTCACTTACAGAGATAACGGCGTGGCAGGTGAAATTGTTAAGTCATATATAAATGAGATAAGCCTGACAGATGGAGGGTAATGGAATAGATTGCTTTGTGAAGAAGAAATGAGATAATCAGCATCAGGGAAACTCAAGCTTACCAAGAAATAAGATATGTGTATTGTCCATCGTCCTTATCTGATGCTGTAAGTGGCTAACCATATGTCATATGCCAGGTAGGAGCGGGTTTAAGTTGTGTGTCTATAACATGTATGTTATGCGTTTAATTCCTGTTTGTCCTGTGCACAGATGCCCGAGGCCTCTGTGCAGGGGGGTCCGCAGAGTGGAGGCGGGAAGGCATTGCAGCCCCCACACGCCTTGGCACTTTACCAGCAGCAGATCACCATGGCTCATGGGGAGTCCTCTCAGGAGGTCAAAGAACAACAACAGCAGCAGCAGCTTTCAGGCCAGCCAGGCAAGCAGCAGCCTTACATGCCCCAGGCGGACAGAGACAGGGAGGCTCTTCACAGCAGCAGCCCACGTGTTCGCCCGCACAGCCCCTCCACCAGCGAAAAGGATGGTCTGCATGCCTTTATCACAACAAAAACTCTTATCGGCTTTAAATGTATTGTGGCTGCTGGTATTTCAAATGTAATAACTCCTCAAATTTACAACATTTTTTCTTGAGCGCTTTATATTAATTTGTGATGCTGATTTGATGGGCAGAACAGTGGTACAGTGGTTAACACTGTTGCTTAACAGCTAGAAGGTTCCAGGTTCAAACCCCCAACCTGGCAGGGGTGGGAACCTTCCTGCGTGGACATCCCACATGCATGTGGGTGGAAACATGCATGTCCAAAAGACATGCATGTTAGGTTAATTGTTGATTCTAAACTGTCTAAATAGTGGGGCAGCTTGGTGGAATGGTGGTTAGCACTGTGGCAGCATAGTAAGAAGGTCACAGGATCGATTCCACCCCGACCATCGTGGGTTTGATCCCTCCCCCTGACCATCAGTGACCCTTCTGTGTGGAGTTTGCATGTTCTCCCCGTGTCTGTGTGGGTTTACCCCGGGTACTCTGGTTTCCTCCCACAGGTCAAAAACATGCAAGTTAGGTTAACTGGAGACTCTAAAGTGGCCCTAGGTGTGAATGTGTGTGTGAATGGTGAAGGGATTGGCACTGTACCATGGCTGCCTCATCCATCCAGGTGGATGCCCTGAATTTCCCTCTGGGATTAATAAAGTATACAAAATACAAAAAAAATTACAAAAATAAATTGTCCCTAGTTATGTCTCAGGTAGGCTCTGAGAATAGAGGGTTAGTGTAGCTACTAGTGAACTGTTTTGAGTGGTCTTTGTGACTAGAAAAAGGGCTTTATGGTGAGTGCTGAGTTTATTAGTTTTAAATTATGTATGATAAATGCTTTTAACAGAAAAATAGCTGAACAGCCGACAAAAATGCAGCTTTGGTTGCATCTGATCTAGTTTTACTTAGTTGGTTTGTGCTTCAAACTCTAACCTTGAGTGTGTGTTCTCTGGTGTTTTGGGCATTCGAGGGTTTCTGGGACACTCGTGGAGAGGGAACTGATAAATGATCTGGAATTGCTATTGACCCAGAAGGGAATACAGTGTAGTTCAGTGCACTTATTGCAAGCCTTCTGGAATGCAAATCTCTGAGAGCGTAGTGCGAGACTTTTAACAGTCTGGACAAAGACATGGGTCTTTTACAACCGTAAGGGCCCAGCAGCAGTGAGCTTCAGAGAAGAGCAGACACTTCTTCACTCAGTTTAATAATGATACATGCAAAGCTCTTCATGCCTGACACACTGTGGGTGTAACAATCCAGTCAAACTATGATACAGTGATCCCTCACTTATCGCGGTTAATGGGTTCCAGAACCGACCGCGAAAAGTGAAAAACCGCGAAGCAGCGTCACCCCTAATGACGTCACCCATAAATAATACGTACGTTCATTCTCTCACACTCTCTCTCATATGATACGTGTGTGTGTGTGTGTGTGTGTGTGTGTGTGTGTGTGTGTGTGTGTGTGTGTGTAAGTGTACATACATACTTAGATGTAAATAAAGTGTACATAAATATGTTTTTAGAACTCTTTTATTCTTATAACAAGATACGTAACTCAAGATGAAGATGATTTACTGCACAGGTTAATGAGAGCTTTATTGCTCCTCAGGTGACGCCTCATCGTCAGGTGCTGGAGGCGCAGCATCGTCGAGGGCAGCTTCCGATAGAGCTGGAGAAGCTGCAGGAGGCGGCGTAGTGGCTCGACGGGAAGACTATTTCGCACAAAAAGGCACAAGAGAACAGCGAAAAGTTCCATGCGGTGAGACTAAGCAACACGAGCGATAAAGAACAATGAATGCGGTCTTCCTTTGCTGGGTATGGGCGCTCGGCAGGGAGAGAAGCTGGGTAAAACGTCTCGGCCAATCAGCTTGCGAGATTCCTGAGCCAAGCCAACACGAGAACAGCGAACAGAGAGGTGGATTTTGAGTTGTGCGGGCTCTCCGTGTTGATACCTGATGTTCTAATGTAGTCTCCCTGCTTTCTGCTAGCGCCCGCCCATTTTTTCTCAATTTTGAATTTTTGATGAATATTTTTGAAAAATCCGCGATGCACTGAGGGCGCGAAAGGTGAGGCGCGAAGTAGCGAGGGATCACTGTATACTGGTGTTTATCTGCTGATAATCCCCACAGTGATAGTAGTAAAGTGCTTGGAGGAAAAACCCTGTGAGGATGTGATGATCTATCTTTTTCTCCCTTTAGAGCTCAAGTGCCAACTCACATTCAACATGTGGTTACCGTCTCTGCAGCAGAGATTAAGTAGGTTCACCTGTTGCCTTACCTTCCCACTTTTGTGTCAAATCACACCTTTAGCACAGCAGCACCCTCATTTCCTCTGCTGCCTACTTTGATCTAAATATGAGTTGGTGTATTAATTCACTGCTGCGCCACGGTTTCTTCGTCACATAAGGGGCTCTTTGTCTTCTTTATGATGGCATTGGTCATGCTATCAACAACAGTGGTTTAATGATGGCAGAGATTTCTTCTTGGCTTAGTGAAACTGTAGCTGAGGGGTTGTTACTTTTTTCTGTCCTCACACTCCCTTCTCGCTTTCTTTACTGCTGTTGCAGAAAAAACACCGTTTTCACTGCATGGTGACTTCAAGAAGCAGGCACTGGGTTCTGATGACCTAAGAGCCTCTAACTTGGGTCGCCCAGTTCTCTCCCCCTACCCAATGTCCCCACGAGTTGGTCCAGACCAGCACCTGCTCCACTTTAACTGTGAGTTCTCCATGGCCTTATCCTTATGTGTTAAGTGCATTTGCCCAAAATGGAATAATCAAGGTTTAATGCTATGGTTTTTGTTTGTTTTTTTCTATCTGACAGCGTTCCAGCAAGCAGGCCCCCATTCCTTACCACAGGACAGCGGAAGGTTGGCAGCAGTGAGACCCCTCACAATGCCAGAGCCTCCACCACTGATTTCCTCCTCCAAACCAGGCTCTATCACACAGGTACAACACCACAAATGAAAGACTAGCCATCGAGCTCACCCCAAAATAATCAGGAAAACTAGACTTCATAATCTAGTTTGGGTGAAGACTGAGGGGGAATTATGTTATGGGTCAGTCCGTCCATCTGTTCATGTCCATCTGTCCCACTATTGTGAAATCAACTCCTCCTACAGTTTTGTTCAGATTGGTTTGAAACTTGGTATCAGGATTTGATATACACTGATGATGCACATATTGGGCGTTTGTGGCTGGGCGGCTGTGGCTCAGGAGGTACAGCAGGTCGTCCAATAACCGGATGGTTGGCGGTTTGAATCCCGCTCTCCCCCAGATATCCTGCTGTTGTGTCCCTGGGCAAGACACTTCACCCACCTTGCCTCCAGTGTCCATAACACTGGGTATGAATGTGTATAAATGTTTGATAGTGGCCGGAGAGGCCGCTGGTGCGGATTGGTAGCCATGTTTCCGTCATCCTGCCCCAGGGCAACTGTGGCTACAGTAGTAGCTTGCCGCTACCATTGTCTGTCTGGAGTGAATGAATAATGTATCTATTTGTAAAGCGTCTTTGAGTGTCTATGATAAAGCGCTATGTAAATCTGATGCATTATTTTATTGCAATTTGGGTCTTAGCTCTTATCTTATCGGATGATTTTTGCCAGAGTTGTAGCCCTTAGCTTATGACCTCCTATTTCACCTCATTTCATAGACAGTAACTAGCTTGTGAAATCAACTCCTCCCACAGTTTTGTTCCAAATGTTCTAAAACTTGGGACCATGGTTTGATATACACTGATGTGCATATTGCAATTTGACTCTGATTGAATGACCTTGAGTTCAAAGGTCAGAAGTCACATTTTCACTAAATTTTGTAAATGCAATAACTACTGAAAGAAATAATATAGGCTTTTCAAATCAATACAGTAGTTGTATCTAAGACAAATCTTGGATGATTTACACCCTGACCTGACTATGGGTTTGGGGTCAGAAGGTCAAAGGTCAAAGTTAACATTCCATTTGCACTATAGTAAATGGTAAATGGTAAATTTACTTTTACTATAAAATAAATAAAGCTAGGGCCACCAACCCTGATACACAGGTTCACCTTGGGATCTTGATCTCTGACTATGAGTTTGGGGTCAAAGGTCAAGGTTAACTTTTCAGTTGCACTGTTACTATAAAACAAGTAAAGCTAGGGTCACCAAACCTGGTACACAGGTTCACTCTGAGACCATAACCTCTGACTACAGGTTTGGGGGTCATATGCTCTCTTACTATAGAACATGTAAAGCTCTCTAGGGTTATCAGTCTTGCTACACAGATTCATCTCGGGATCCTGCCCTACAACTATGGGTTGTATAATTTGTTGTATATTCATGGATGAGGGGTTTATCATTATTTCATTCTACCACAGTAATTATATAGAAAAGTTGAAACCTGCTCTCCGTCAGTAAGTATTGGGCTCTTCAAAGAAAATTGAGGCGAGGGATATTGCACTTGCCTCAGAGTGCTCTTGTTAGTTGTTAATCATGTGCTTCTGATAATTGCTACCCATAGTTCAAAATTGTCCTGATTTATCCTAAATAGACAGAGCCCCTCAGTTTATCCTGTCTGGAACATTTTAGCTCTTCTCAGGAGTCCAAGGCAAGCTTACATATACAGTGCAGTTTTTTTTTTTTGTCCCCAGAGGGCACTTTGTTGTAGGGCAGCTTCACATGCACCCATAGCAATTACTTCAACATGCACTTGAACTCTAGAGATTTTGACCATAATAAGGAATCTGCCATTGTGACTGTGCATGTCTGTTGTAATCATTTTCATTACCATTATGACCAGATGTTTTGTTTTATTTAAGGGCACCCCGGTGCAGTTGCACAGCCCGGCCCATGGGTTTGACCATGGGAAGATGCCCTCGACGCAGATGGGGTTGCCCTGGATGGATCCAAGGAAAGGTGAGTGAAGTTGGTTGTGAGCCCTCGGTGTTCACCCGTTCTCAATCCTGATGCTTGGTTTCATTTCTTTCTGTGTGATGTCCTTTTCCAGTGGTGAAACAGGAACAGCTATCCCCTCACAGCTTGTCCTCTCAAGCCGAAAATCTGTCAGCTCAGGGGGCACCTCACGATAGTGTTGCTGCACGTGGTGGGTGCCTCAGCTTTGCATGCCTTTTTCCTTATCCCGTGTAGAATCTCACAAATATGTTTATGCTCTTGTCCTTAATGTGTGGGGGGAAAATGCTATTATTGCAGTCAGTCTGTTGTGCTATACAGAGTTTGATAAGTTGGAAAAATGGGGGTTTTGCACTTTTTAGTCAGCACTGCCATGTTGAAAAGTTTCACCTCCTCAGCAGACAGTGACTTCAGGCACACTGCATAGCCCACACCGGAGGGACTGAGACAAGTTTCTCTGTGCACTTCAGTGACCCAGGCTAGAGTTGAACCTCAACTGAAAATCAGTGGGGACACGAGTTCACTGAAGCTTATTTAATCTGGCAGAGCTGCAGAGGATAGAAATAGACAAAACGGTCCAAATATGTGCACACACAGTAAAGTCAGGTCCAGTTCCAGTGTTTTTTTTTCTTTGCTATATTGGTTATACAAGACCAGGGGTGTCCTACCATGTGCCATGGAGGGCCAGGACCCTGCAGGCTTTACCTCCAATCAGTGTCTTCAGCAACAGATTTCATTGAACTTCTTCCCACTGATTGGTCATCAGTGAAAACATCTGCTGAAGAGACTGAGTAGAAGAGAAAACCTGCAGTGTCTTGGCCCTCCATGGCACATGATTGGATACCCCTGTACGAGACACTGAATTTTTGGCATGTCTGTAAATATTTGTATTTAGTTTGCTCCCCGTTGATCGTTTTTGGATTGTGCTTGAGGTGTAGCTCATACCTCAGCCTGAAATGACTGCAACATGTTTCTTTGCTCTATTTACAGCTTCCGTTCCTGCTGTTCAGGGGGGTAGTATCACTAAGGGTATCCCAGGGACCAGAATGCATCCAGATTCCTCAATTTCCTACCGAGGAGGCTCTATTACTCAGGTGAACTCAAATCAGTGAAATAAGCCTTAATGGTACTTCTCTAACTTAGAATGCATTTCTCCACTTCCCATTTATTGTATGTGAAGAACACCTCACAATGCATGCTGGTCACAGTGTGTCTAGATTAATAAAAAAGGACTGGTTGGCTGCTCCTTCATTTCCTTGAAGTTGAGGTCTTCTCTATTTTATGCTGCTGGTGCCATGAGGTGAAAGTAAACTGCTGTTAATGAAAAGTAAAAACATCTCTAGTGGGACTTCCGGTTATGGCTGCCACGTAGGACGGACGTGTCTCGCTCTGCTCTGCTCCTGGAGAAAAAAAATCGGCAAATAACTCTCTCATTTGGGACAGAACGTATCCCAGCATTTGGGCGAGGATATGTCGGCGAAGCCTAAGGCTGGAAAACCAGGAAAAGGAAAAAGCGAGCCGCCGAAACAGTCCAAATTAACGGACTTTCAGGTCTGTGACGCAGCAAACAAAACTCCATATATGGCGGAGGAGGCTGGCAACGGTGCGATATCTGCGGGGAATGGCGCAGATGCGCTGATGGCTGCCATGAGTTCAATGAGAGCGGACTTTTCCTCTAGATTTGATGGGATTATGACAGCGTTGGAAGGAATAAGAAAGGAATTGGGTGACTGTGTAGAACGAACGGCGCAGATGGAGCTCCGTCTCGCTAGTGCTGAAGATGACGTCACCCGTCTTCAATTAAAGGTGCGCACTTTGGAAAAAAAAAATAAATCTCTGGAAGATAATATTTTGGATTTGGAATCTCGGTCGAGACAGAATAATTTGAGGCTGGTGGGTCTTCCAGAGGAATCAGAAGGTCGGGACGTATGTTCCTTTCTGGAAAAGTGGATTCCGGAGGTGCTGGGCAGCGAGGAGTTGCAATCAGCAGTGGTTCTGGAAAAAGCACATCGTATTGGCCCACGGAGAGATAAGGGACCGCCAAGGACCTTAATTATGAAGTTTCTTAGCAACAGAGACAGGATGAAGATCTTCAACGCTGCACGAGCTAAAGGAGAGATTAAACACCAGGACCAGCAGGTGCGGTTCTACCCAGATTTGGCCACAGGAATCCAGCAATTGAGGAAGCAGTTTGATCCCGTACGTAAGGAGCTGCGCAACCTTGGGATTCGTCATGGTGTAATCTATCCTGCGAGACTGCTGACCACGTATGAGGGCAGAACCCACATCTTCAAGACCCCAGAGGAGGCGCAGGAGTTCATCAAGAAGATCAAAGAAGAAGAAGAGACTGGTGGGAGCTAAGCATGAACAAAATATAAGGTAGAATAATTAAGCATTTGCACAGGCATCTGACTGACTTGAAGTAAATAGTAAGTTTACAAAATATAGATTGTATTATATATTAAAAAAACAAAACAAAAACAAAACAAACAAACAAACAAAAAAAACTATGATGTACAAAGTTGTTAAAAATTTTGGAGTTAAGTTGGAAAACTACAGAGGAGAGTTAATGTTACGTCATTAAAAGCAGTAGAGTTAGGGTGATTGGGAGGATGAAGAAGGAGTGGCTTAGGCTGTTCCCCGTGGGTGTGGAACGGTCGATGGCTATATCGGGAGACAGAATTTTTCTTTTGATTTTGGGGGGTTTGCCACAAGTGTGGGAAGGGGAAATTTGTTTGTGTGTAGTTTGTAGGATGAATGTTCAACCACTCATGTTTTTGCTTCTCTGTATGAGCATGTTTACACTGCAAGGTAATCCCAAACTCTCTATTGATCATGGACCAAAGTGTTAATCTTAATTTAACTTCATGGAATTGCAGAGGTCTACAAAATTTAAAAAAACTTAAACAAGTTATGAATAAAATAAAGGACATGGGTTCAAGAATTGTGTTTTTACAAGAAACTCATCTGATAGAGGAGGATGTTAAAAGAATTAGGAGTAGATGGCAGGGAAGTGTATTCACCTCTTCATTTTCATCCCGAGCCAGGGGAGTTATGACTCTCATACATAAATCAGTTCCTTTTCAAGTGAAAAATGTAATTGGAGACAAATTTGGAAGATATGTAATCATTCAAGGTTCTTTGCTATTAGAAAATATAAATCTTGTGAACTTATATGGTCCCAATATAGATGATCAGAAGTTCTTTGCTAATTTATTTCTCATCTTATCATCACTTACAGGGCAACATATAATAGCAGGGGATTTTAATTGTACATTGAATCCAGGTGTGGATAGATCAACAGGACTGGATTGTACGCACATTGGATGTAGGATGACTATTAATCATTTTATGAAAGAATTGAGATTGTTAGATATATGGAGAGAAATGAAACCACAAGTTAAAGCCTATTCTTGTTATTCCAGTACCTACAAGACATTCTCACGTATTGATTATTTTTTGATTTCCACAGAATTAAGGTCCAAGATTCAAAACTGCTTTTATGATAACATCGTGATCTCTGATCATGCACCCTGTTGTCTAATATATGTAGATAAAAAATTGACAAAGGAATCAGGTAGATGGCAATTTCAGCATAAATGGCTTCAGGATGAGGAATTTGTCAAGTATATAGAAAAACAGATAGACGAGTTCTTTGACATCAATACTACACAAACATCAGCATGTGTAAAGTGGGAGGCTTTCAAAGCTTTTATTAGGGGACATATTATTAGTTATACAGGATCAAAATCTAAGAAGACTCGAGAGGAGAGAGCTAAATTGGAACATAAAATAAAAAGTCTTCAGGAAAAAGTGTATGCAGGAAGTGACCCAAGGTTGGAGAATGAATTACTGATTTTGAGAGCTGAATACGACAAAAAATCAGCGAATAGAGCTGCCTCGAGTCTTCTAAGATTGAAACAATCTTTTTATGAACAAGGTGAAAAATCAGGAAAATTATTAGCATGGCAGATTAAACAATTGGAAATTAAAACACCAATTACCAGTATTATAAGTAACGGACAGGTAGTTATAGATCCTTTAGAAATTAATAGAGCCTTTAGAGATTACTATGAAAAATTATATGATACCAAAAATGAACCTGATTTAACAAAACTAAATGGGTTTTTGAACGAACTATCTATACCGTGTATTCCAAATGAAAACAGGGAGATATTGGAGTCTAAAATTAGTCAAGAAGAAGTTGGGCTAGCCATTGATAATATGAAATCAGGAAAAAGTGCAGGACCAGATGGTCTTCCAGTTGACCTTTATAAAAAATTTAAGAATAAATTAATAAAACCTTTTTTGGAAATGGTTTTAGAAGCATTTCAAAATAATAATTTACCATCATACATAAATAATGCCTTAATTATACTGCTGCCAAAACCAGGTAAGCCCTCTAATAAATGTGAAAATATGAGACCAATAAGCCTATTAAACGCCGACCTTAAGATAATCTGTAAAATTTTAGCAAGACGAATACAAGAAATTTTACCAAATATTATTAATCGAGATCAGAATGGCTTTATAAAGGGTAGACAAGGCTTCCATAATGTAAGAAGACTATTTAATATTATTTATTTTAATAAAGAAGCACCGGATACAGCTCTCCTATCATTGGACGCCGAAAAGGCCTTTGATAGAGTTGAATGGCCCTTTCTTTTTGAAGTCCTACAAAGGTTTGGACTTGGAAATAATTTCATAAAATGGGTTCAAATAATATACAATAATGCTACAGCAGAAATCCTAACAAATAACAATATTTCAAAATCAATAAAAATCAATAGAGGATGTCGACAAGGCTGTCCACTTTCACCTTTACTGTTTACTATGGCAATTGAACCTTTAGCGATAGCGATACGTTTACATTCACAAATATATGGAATTAAAGTTGGACCAACAGAACATAAAATCTCCCTGTACGCCGATGATATAATTTTGTTTATCCATCCATCCATCCATCCATCCATCTTCTACCGCTTTTCCGGAGGTCCGGGTCGCGGAGGCAGCAGTTCAAGCAGAGAAGCCCAGACTTCCCTCTCCCCAGCCACCTGCTCCAGCTCTTCAGAGGGGATACCAAGGCGTTCCCAGACTAGCTGGGAGACATAGTCTCTCCACCGAGTCCTGGGTCTGCCCCGGGGTCTCCTCCCAGTGGGACGTGCCTGAAACACCTCAAGTGGGAGACGTCCAGGAGGCATCCTAATCAGATGCCCATACCACCTCAACTGACTCCTTTCAATGTGGAGGAGCAGCGGTTCTACTCTGAGCCTCTCCCGGATGACTGAGCTCCTCACCCTATCTCTGAGGGTGAGTCCAGCAATCCTACGGAGAAAGCTCATTTCAGCCGCTTGTATCCGCGATCTCGTTCTTTCGGTCATTACCCAAAGCTCGTGACCATAGGTGAGAGTAGGAACGTAGATTGACTGGTAAATCGACAGCTTTGCCTTAGAACTAAGCTCCCTCTTCACCACAACAGACCGGTACAACGTCCGCATCACTGCAGATGCTGCTCCAATCCGTCTGTCGATCTCTCGCTCCATTTTCCCCTCACTCGTGAACAAGACCCCAAGATACTTAAACTCCTCCACTTGGGGCAGGAGCCTGTCCCCAACCCGGAGAGGACAATCCACCTTTTTCCGGCTGAGGACCATGGACTCGGACTTGGAGGTGCTGATTCTCATCCCAGCCGCTTCACACTCAGCGGCAAACCGTCCCAGCAAGAGCTGTAGGTCATTGCTGGATGAAGCCAACAGGACAACATCATCTGCAAACAACAGAGATGAGATCCTGTGGTCACCAAGCATGACACCCTCCATTCCCTGGCTGCGCCTAGAAATCCTGTCCATAAAAATTATGAACAGGACCGGTGACAAAGGGCAGCCCTGGCGGAGTCCAACTCTCACTGGGAATGACTCCGACCGAGTGTTGGCAATACGAACTAAACTCTCACAACGGTCGTACAGAGACCGAATAGCTCGTAACAACAAGCCCGATACCCCATACTCCCGAAGCACCCCCCACAAAAATCCACGAGGGACGCGGTCAAATGCCTTCTCCAAGTCCACAAAACACATGTAAACTGGTTGGGCAAACTCCCACGAACCCTCAAGAATTCTCGAGAGGGTAAAGAGCTGGTCCGATGTGCCACGGCCAGGACGAAAACCACATTGCTCCTCCTGAATCCGAGGTTCGACCAACGGCCGGACTCTCCTCTCCAGTACCTTGGCATAGACCTTCCCAGGGAGGCTGAGGAGTGTGATCCCTCTAAAGTTGGAGCACACCCTCCGGTCCCCTTTTTTGAAGAGAGGAACCACCACCCCGGTTTGCCATGCCAAAGGCACTGCCCCCAACCTCCACGCAATGTTGCAGAGGCGTGTCAACCATGACAGCCCAACAACATCCAGGGCCTTGAGGTACTCGGGGCGAATCTCGTCCACCCCCGGGGCCCGGCCACCAAGGAGATTTTTAACCACCTTGGCGACCTCAGCCCCTGTGATAGGCGAGTCATCCCCCTTGTCCCCAAACCCTGCTTCCTCTGTGGAAGGCGTATCAGTGGGATTGAGGAGATCCTCGAAGTATTCCTTCCACCGCCCGACGATATCCCCAGTTGAAGTCAACAGTGTCCCATCCGCACCATACACAGTGTGGACGGGGAGCTGCTTTCCCCTCCTGAGCCGCCGAACAGTTTGCCAGAATCTCTTTGAAGCCGACCGAAAGTCTTGTTCCATGGCCTCACCGAACTCCTCCCATACCCGGGTTTTTGCTTCAGCAACCACCCGAGCTGCACTCCGCTTGGCCTGCCGGTACACCTCAGCTGCTTCGGGAGTCCCACAAGCCAACCAAGCTTGATAGGACTCCTTCTTCAGCTTAATGGCCCCCCTCACCACTGGTGTCCACCACTTGGTTCGGGGGTTGCCACCACGAGATGCACCGACCACCTTGCGGCCGCAGCTCTGGGCCGCCGCTTCAACAACAGAGGTGGAGAACATGGCCCATTCAGACTCCATGTCTCCAGACTCCCTCGGAATGTGGTTGAAGTTCTTCCGGAGGTGGGAGTTGAAGACCTCCCGGACAGGGGCCTCAGCCAGACGCTCCCAGCACACCCTCACTATACGTTTGGGTCTACCAGGTCTGAATGGCTTCCTCCCCTGCCATCGGATCCAACTCACCACCAGGTGGTGATCAGTTGACAGCTCTGCACCTCTCTTTACTCGGGTGTCCAAGACATACGGTCGCAGGTCTGATGATACGATAACAAAATCGATCATCGACCTGCGGCCTAGGTGTCCTGGTGCCAGGTGCACATATGGACACCCTTATGCTTGAACATGGTGTTCGTTATGGACAGACTGTGGTTAGCACAGAAGTCCAATAACTGAACACCACTCGGGTTCAGATCGGGCAGACTCTCATGATAAATTGTATATCAAGGATTCAGTGTACTCCGCCCGGTATGGGGTTACCGGGGCCCCACCCTGGAGCCAGGCCTGGGGGAGGGGCTCGAAGGCTAGCGTCTGGTGGCCAGGTTTCCACCCATGGGACCCGGCCGGGCTCAGCCCGAAGGAGTTACATGGATCCGCCCTCCAGTAGGTTCACCACCTGCAGGAGGGATCATGGAAGTCCGGTGCTATGTGGATTAGGTGGCAGTCAAAGGCGGAGACCTTGGCGGACTGATCCCAAGCTTTCTAAACTGGCTTTTGGATAATTTTGTTTATGTCGAATCTAAAAAAATCAATTCCAACCTTGTTGAATTTAATAAAGAATTTTGGGGAAATATCAGGATATAAAATAAATAAAACTAAATCTTCAATATTAATGCTAAATGAGACCCAGAGAAATTACCCAGCCCCTGAGGTAAATCAATTCAATGTTGTAAATCAGTTTAAATATTTAGGAATCCAAATTATGCCTAAGCTAGAATCAGTCGCCAGTGTCAACTATGAAGCCTTAATGTCAGATATCAATGAGTTAACTCAGAGATGGATGTCACTACCAATGTCGATGATCGGGAGAATCAATATACTTAAAAGTAATATTTTACCTAAAATACTTTATTTATTTCAATACATTCCCTTATCACCACCTTTAGATCTATTCTCAAGAATAAAAAAAAAGTTAGTGGAATTTATATGGAACAACAGGAGGGCTAGATTACGTTTGTCTTTATTATATTTACCATTTGATCGTGGAGGTCTGAAATGTCCAAATTTTATGTTGTATTATTGGTCGGCACAACTGAGGTCTATGACATATTATTTTTCATCAAATGATCTCCCTCACTGGACTGAAATGGAATCATACAATTTACCTTTACCTCTTCCCATATTCATATACTCAGATTCGGCAAAAAAATTACAAAAACAAGTTAAAAATCCATTTGTAAAGCATATGATCAAAATATGGTGTGAAGCTAAAAACTATTTAAAAGAACCACAGTTATTGTCACAATTTAGTCCAATATGGGGTAATCAATATTTTAAACCAGGGAGAGCGGACGCTGTATTTAAAGTATGGAATTTAAAAGGGATACAAAAGATTCAGGATTTATATTTGCCATGTGCAGACAACATAATGTCTTTTGAAGAGCTGAGGATCAAATTTAATCTCAATAGAACACATTTTTTTAAATATCTTCAACTTAGAAACTTTATTCGATCAAATCAAAATAAAGCTCTCACTCGACCTATTTATTCATCCTTGGAAAAAATGATGATGAAAGATAGTAAAAGAAAGGGTATTATTTCAGAGTTTTATAACTCATTGACACTATCTTCAAGTGAAAATTCACTGAAAAGATTAAACTACTGGAAAGAAGATCTGCAAATTGAAATTTCAGAGGAACAATGGGAATTGGCTTGTACAGAAGCTCAAACCAAATCAATAAATGCACGCCTTAAATTGATACATTTCAAATGGTTAATGCGGATGTATGTTACACCGGAGGAGTTAAATAGATATAACAAAAATATACCAGATACACGCACAAAATGCATGGAAAGTAAAGGAACCCTATTTCATTGTTTATGGGAATGTAGATTAATAAGAATGTTTTGGGAAGAGGTGAGGGTAACAATTGAAAAAATAATCTCAAAACAAATCATATTGAATCCTAAACTGTTTTTGTTGGGTCTGTACCCAGAAAAGCATAATTTTAATAAAAGTGAAAGAACATTCATAGACCTCAGTTTGCTTAATGCCAAAAAATGTATTGCACTATTATGGAAAAAGACTCATAGACCAGATGTGACTCAGTGGTTAAGACAGATGTTAACAAACCTTCCATTAGAAAGAATAACATATATACTGAAATCAAAGGAAATTGTGTTTGAGAATATATGGAGACCTTTTATTGATTATGTAAAAAATTTAAACATAACTCTTGAAGAAGAAGGTGAATGATGTGTGTGGACCTTGTAAATTCCAAACTGGTGAACATAATATGTATACTTATGTATTGGATTGTCTAGACTAAACAGAGGAGCATTGTTGAAGACTTGATTTTGTTGGTGGTTGTTGGTGTTCTTAGTGCATTTTTTTTTTTTTTTTTTGTAGTACTTTAGTGTTAGTGTTTGATTGTTTGTATCATGTTTGTTAAAAAAAAAAAGGTTCAATAAAGATATTGTGGAAAAAAAAACATCTCTAGTTAATTTGTAATTTCAAAGTAAGAGTTAAAGTTTTGAAAGTTGTTGATTTAAAAAGTAATTTGACTGGTTGTGGAAGGCATAGCACAGAGATTGTTCTAATCTCTTTTGGTCACACTGGATTTTTTTTTTTAATATGACAAAGCTGCACTGTCATTAGAGCACATTTTTGAGCAGGTCAGCCATGTTGGGAACGCTTGCTACTTCCATCAAAATGTTCTCCCAGCTGTTTGCTGTGACATCTGAAGCTAATCCCCTATCACTGTGTTTTAATCCTCACTGCTGCAGATTGTCATTGTGCTGTTTGATGGGGAAATACTCCTGTGTGTGTTAAAACTATTCTGCTAAATTGTGTATTACAATAGGACTGGGGGGAAAAAGTCTTCCCCTTTCATTTGAGGTCCCTTTAAAGAAACTGCAGTTAACCCAATGTTTCTCCTCATGTTATTCCCCTTTGCTTTCAGATTGGTTTACTGCATTTCAAGTGTGAAATTATACAGTTAACTTCTTTTAAATGGATTACATCAGCTGCTTTGGTGCACAGACAAACTGCTCATGCTGATGGTTAACTGTAGCTTGGCTTGCGTCCTGTAGTTAACCATCTCTCATTCCGATTAGAGCCACCACAGTCAAATTTCACAGCATCTGAGCTTTGTACTCATGATATAGAGAGAGAGCAGCAGAGCTGGTAAGAGGTCATGAGGCAGACCTAGTGCTGAGGCTGCTGGATTTCCATGGTGCTGTGACATAACCACTGTACTGATTGGCCCTGTCACCTTGGCAACAGGTACACACTGTGCCGCTTCTGTTCTCTTTCATTTATCTATTTACTCTCAATGCTGGCTGAATCCAGTCATTGATATGCCCACTCTAATGTCACGTCCAGTTGGCAAAATGAGTAAACAAGTGTTGAGGAGGCATGTATCAACTGTTGCATATCGGTAACTGGAGTGATAAGATACAGCTTTGTCAAGCTTGTCGATCAGTTGAATAAGAGATGTATTTTGAGGGTGGGTGAGGACTACAGTCGACGACATCTGATCCTTTCAACAAAAACACCCCGTCAGGAAAAACCCTTTGTCTGGTCCGTAGCCCTCAGCAGCGTCTTCTTTGAAGAACTGCACACACCCTATTAGAAATATGCTTCATCTCTCCTATTCAGCAGTCCACTCGAGTGATGTGACTTTGGATTTCTGACAAGGCTGTCTTCTGTCACCTACTGTTGACAGGTGGCTGTACATTTATTCTTCCCCTGAGAGCACAGTTGTATTTTAATATTTTTTGGGGGTACTTTTTGTGTCCTTGTTGTATGCCACAATTTCAGCAGCCAGCCTGTTCTTTAATTTTTTTTATCATTGAAATCAACAGCAGAGCAAAAATCAGCACTGCAGCGTTTCAGTGCTTGCTTTGGTTTGCTGTATTGGAAACCACAATCGGTTTAAGATCTTTCCTCTTGTCACCACAGGGGACGCCAGCAGATGTGCTATATAAGGGAACCATCACCAGGCTCATCACAGAAGACAGTTCCAGCCGAGCTGAGCGTGAGCGGGATGAGCCGCTGTCTAAAGGTCATGTGGTCTACGAGGGTGTACATTCACACATTCTCACATATGACCGTGAGTGGATAAGCTATCATGTAGTTTCCTGGTTGAACTTGAAAATAGCAGTCCTATACCTTCAAGTCAGATTTATTTATAAACAATAAAGTTGACCAAAGTGCTGTATAAAATTATATAAGAAAATCACCCAAAACATATACACATAAATTAAGAAACTGTCAGACAGAGGCTAAGATTCAGAGTGACCTGGGAATGCGAGACAAAAAAAGGTGGATCAGTCTAAATGGCAGGTTATTCCAGAGTTTAGATAGATGTACTTTATTGATCCCAAACTGGGAAATTACATTGTAACGACAGCATGACAGTAGACGACCAAATGACAGAAACACACACGACATAACAGACAAAGGGATTACCCATATAAAGTAAAACTGCTAATAAAAAGCTTATAAACATCATAGATGAATAGAGGGTGACTGTATAGATACATGAATCATACCCGCTGTACAACGCAGGACTATCAGGTGCAGGGTGAAATGTGAGGTACAAATTAGACTGTAAGGTGCAGTATGGCAGCATAATTATGACCAGAATTCACCATCAGAGTGAGTTATTGTACAGTGAAATGGCATGTGGCGGGAAAGATTTCCTGTACCTAACCATTCGGCAATGAAGATGTAGCAGTCTGCTGGAGAAAGTGCTCCGCCATCTGTCCAGTGTGTGGTGGAGGGGGTGATCAGGATTGTCCATGATGGATCACAGTTTGTTCAGTGTCCTCCTTTCCACCACAGTCTCAAAGGTCTCTGGCCTGAGACAATCACAGAGGCAGCCCTCTTGATAGTCTTGTCAAGTCTGTTGGTGTCACTCCTCTGATACTTCTACCCCAACAGACAGCAGCAAAGAAGATGGCGCTGGTGACATTGGTCTGGTAGAAAAGCTCCAGCATCCTGTTGCACACACTGAAGGATCTTGGCTTCCTCAGGAAGTAGAGTCTGCTCATCCCTTTCTTGTGCGCAGCATTGGTGCTGGATCTCCAGTCCAGCCTGTTGCTGATCATGACACCCAGGTATTTGTTGTCCTCAACTACCTTCACATCCTCCCCCCTAATCTGCAGCGGCTGAGAAGGCGTCCTCTTCTTCCTGAAGTCAGTCACCGTTTAGGGACAACTACTGCAAAAGCACATCTTCCACTCGACTGTAGCTTAAATGAAGGGACTGCTGAAATCATCTGGTCAGATGACCTTAGTGACTTCGGAGGAAAATGGGGACAAAAACGTTGGATAAATAAGAAGGTGCTCAGACATGCAATGATTTAAAAACAAATAGTAAAATCTTAAAATGTATCCTAAAATAAACTGGAAGCCAGTGCATGTGTGCTAAAATAGATGTAATGTGAGCTTGCTTTCTTGTACCTGTTAAGAGCTGAGCAACTACATTTTAAATCAGCTGTAGACTGTTTAGGGAAGATTTACTGACTTGAATATAATAATAATAATAATTATTAATGGATTAGATTTATATGGCACTTTACATGTCAAGTGACATCTCAATGTGCTTACAGTGAGTCCATTATTCATTCACTCCAGACAGACATTGATAGTGGTAAGCTACTACTGTAGCCACAGCTGCCCTGGGGCAGACTGACAGAAACGTGGCTGCCAATCCCCACCATCGGCCTCTTTGAATACTATTGAACATTTATACACATTCATACCCAGTGTCTTGGACACTGGCGGCAAGGTGGGTGAAGTGTTTTGCCCAGGGACACAACGGCAGGATGGCTGGGGAGAGCAGGATTTGATCCGGCAACCCTGTGGTTATTGGATGACCCGCTCTACCCCCTGAGCCACTGCCGTTCACATTTCTCTCCTTCGTTCCATTTTGATGAGCACCAAGCTGGATGGCAGGAAATTCTTCAGGTTGTCGGGGTCAGGCCTACTATCTGTGCCCAGAGATAGAACCAAACATGGTGAGGCAGCGTTCAGTTTTTATGCTTCTCACATGTGGAACAAACTCCCAGAAAGCATCAGGGCTGTTGAAACTCTCAGCTGCTTTAAATCCAGGTTAAAAACTTTACTATTTGCTGCAACCTTTCAGTAGAACAAGTAATCTCCCACAATGTTCTGTAACTTTTATTTCTTGCATGTTTTCTCTCTTATTCTATTTGAACTTGTTTTTCTTTTTCCTTTCTTTTTTTCTTTTTTGTTACTTTTTAGTTTGCTTTTACATTCTTATGTATTCACTTCACAACTTGCTGTAATGCTTTGTTTTTATGTAAAGCACTTTGAGTAGTCTTGTACACGAAATGTGCTATACAAATAAACTTGCCTTGCCTTATATGGTCTTTGGCATGACCCGGCCGGGACTTGAACCCCGACCTCAGAGTTGTGGGATGGATGCTGTACCTCTAGGCCACCACTCCGGTGGATATAAAGAGTTGAATATAAACTGTTAAATAACAAATATTGTACAGAATGTAGTGCAGTATAACAAACCTATCTCCATGGTGATTTTGTGCACATCGAGCTGAAGACACTGCTACAACACGATATTCATGATGCCGCATGACCACGAGTGTAATGCTGCTTTTAAGCAACACTTCCACAAATTCAATTTTTAAGTAGACAGTAATATTCAACAGATTAAGATTTAGTTAATGCTCTGTTGTTCCACCAAGACTAATAACACTATACAGAAATTTGTAGTTCCCAACTACTACATTTGAATGTTTTATATTAGTCGCATGAAGTGGAATACAATAACTTTATTGTCATATTATACATGTTGAAAGAAATTTGTTATCGTTTCAGCCATTGTTTAGATATGTACTTCTCCGGAGTCCATCGGCCTGCCCACTTTAGGCAGGTGCAGCTAACGGGCTAGACTTATTTGTTTACATTCTCTTCACCGCTGTCGTTTGTTTAATTTATGCTTTGCTTGTCTGTTTGACCACAAGGCATGAGATATAAATTTCCTCATCTTCTAGGGTCTGGTGTGTCCATGTTGTGTGCCACTGTTTCAGTAGTCAGTCTGTTCTATTAGTAAACATTGAAATCAGCAGCATAAAAACTGGGTTTTTGTCACTGGTGGAAAATAAGGCACACACCTCAGCATCACAATTCTTGGATATCAGAGGCTATTGATGATTACTGTAATTAAGAATCGTTACAAGAACCACTGAAATGAAGTCACTATGAAATATAAGCATGTCGTTATCAGGATATAGCAACTCTTGGAATCCCCGTTCTCTATTTAAAATGCTTGGTCAGAACTGTCATATTACAGTATAATTATCTCCAAAATAAGAAGAATCGTTGTCATTTTTAGGCACATCATCTCAGACCTCCAAAGATGAGGGCCGAGGTTCAGGACAGTCTGGGGAAGTTCTGGCCCTGAAACGTCCTTATGATGCCATGGAGGGAGGCATCTCTAGAGGACTGCCTATGAGGGACTCGCTATCTTCTGCCAACTGTGAAGGTACAAAATTACCCCATTTCATCATTTGGCATTTTCTTAATGGTTTAATTATTGATAACATCCTATATCTTTGCATCCATTTCCAACTCAGGTCTGTTGAGCCGAGCTATGCCTCAGGACAGGGACAGTCCCCACCATGCACCTTACAAAGATGCTCATCACATCCGTGGTTCCATCTCACAAGGTAGGAGTCCTTCAGACATAAAACACCAGCAAGTAGAGCATTTCAATTTGTGGGAGACTTCATTTTCTGTTTTTTGTTTTTTTTTTTTTTTTTCTGCTGTGTTGTGTGTATTGATGAGCTGTAAACTGACAGTTCAGATCACTTACTTTCATTTCGAAGTATCTCACTGGGCTGTGACTAGTTGGAGAATGGCATTCGCGGGAGAGTTTCCAAAATCTCTCTAAAAGTGTTTATGGAGATTTGCAATTTCCTCTCATGAATCACAGGGCCTTGCTCTCATGTCACAGGAATTTTCAGCATATTCAAAAAATTTGTGGCGAATTTTCTCTCAAAAGAGTCAGTCATTGGGGTGTCTCAAACCCTTCTCAGTTTAGTTTCTGTGTGTCAGAAGATGCAAGTAAAGTTAGGGCAATATCTTGCTGGGCTGAGACACTAGTTGGAGATTAAAAAAAGTAAGACAAATCTGAGAATTTGCAACAATTTTCACTTGTAATCACACTGTCTCATGAATGTTGCCCAAGCTCCCATGCAGGTTTTTGGACAAAGTTCTCTGGGTGTTTAGGGATTTTTTTTTGCACTCACAACAGTCCCGCAATGGCTGCGTAACACCCACATGACAGATATCCATGACAGTTGCACAATCTCTACCTACATGTATTTATACCTGTATTTATGTATTTCTGTGTCTCTCCATTCCAGTGATCATTTTATCGTTTGATGTCCAGCTCATGTATACAATACAATTACACATGCCTGGAAACCAAAACAAGCAGTAGAATAACGATGTTTTCACTGCTTGCCCACTGCAACTTCTCTCCCACCAGTGTATTGAACAGGAGCACACTTGTAAAATGGCTTTAACACAGCACAAACACATGTATACAATAAACATGCCTGGCAGTCACTAGAAACAATAGTAAAACCTTATATAACCACTTGCCCACTCCCATCTCTGATACAGGAAAAAGACCAGGAATTACCCTGATCCCCCAAACTTATTTCTAGCAAAGAAACTCATAATGACTCTACGTTGTTCACAACATCAGTAAATGACAGGCAGATATATAACCATGACAATGGATAGACTGAAAATGACACTCACCTCTCCAACTAGGGTATTATTCAAAGTGCGAGAGGGTGACGGGCACCTCGGTATTTGCCTCCAGACAATGATTTGGTGTAATAGTAAACACCTGCTGCCGGCTGTTGCACCTCTTCAGTCAGTCACAACTGCTGCAGGTGCTTGTCTCCGTCCATCCATCTTCTACTGCTTAATCCTTTTTGGGCTGCGGGGGTGGGGGTGGGGGGGCTGGAGCCTATCCCACATCTTTCGGAAAGAGGCAGGGTACACCCTGGACAGATCGCCAGTCCATCGCAGGGCCAACACGGAGAGACAGACAACCATTCCCTCTTGCATTCATACCTAAGGACAAGTTAGAATCCCCAGTTGATGCCAATTAACCTAACCTGCATGTCTTTGGCCTGTGAGAGGAAACTGGTGTACCCAGAGTAAACCCACGCAGACACGGAGAGAACATGCAAACTCCACACAGAAGGGTCACCAGTGGTCAAGGGGTGGGATCGAACCACGATGGCCAGGGGTGGAATCGGTCCCGTGACCTTCTTGCTGTGCTGACAGTGCTAACCACTGCGTCACCGTGCTGCCCAATCAGTCACAATTTAGTTTCATAGGTCCCCAACCCACAGCAATGTTGTCTAAGTTTTCTCGCACCTTTGGACTGGGGGAAACTGAATTGAGTAGGGTTCAAAACAGGTTTAAGACACTTGCAGTTACTCTGAGACTATTTTGAGAGAAAAGCTATCCCACAAATTTTTTGAACGTGGTCAAAATTCCTGCAAGACGAGTGCAAGACCCTGCAACTCGGGAGAGGAAAATAAGAACTGCCAAGAGTGTTTGGAGACATTTTGAAAACTCCCTCGAGAATGCCATTCTCTAACTAATCTCAAGCTGTTGCAGTTCAGTGAGATGGCCGTCACGGGACAGTTGTAAGTACAAAAAAAATGCACAATTCTGTCATGCACGAATGTTGTGCAACATGAACATGGCATGTATATGAACTCTGGGCCAAAATTCTCCAGGAGTTTGTGTGATGTTCGTGCAACAGTCATGCGACATACACAAATGTGCCAGTTCTGTGTGATTCCAAGTGAAAATTGACACTAATTTGCGGATTTGTTGCAAGCTTTTTTTTTTTTTTTTTTTTTTTTTTTTTATCTCCAACTAGTCGCTAGCTATCGCAGCCCACTGATAAGAGCGGGGTTCTGCTATTGGTTTGCTAATTATTAAATATTTGATTTGTAAACATTGAGATTTATCTTTCTGATAAATTAATATTGAATGAATTAATATCTGATTAATTTATATTGAATCTGTAGGCATTGTTGGATTGCTGCTGTGCAGTTGAAACTCTTCGTTATATTTGCTGGTGTAACAGCAGGCAGTTGTGGTGTCCCTGCCATACTGAAGAGGTTGTAAATATGCAAGCTGTATTTTTTGATTTGCATTTCACTTGTTTGGTTTTATTTTTTCATGCTATCATGATGTGTGCCAGAACTATTTGATTTGTGTTGGAAAAGGGTTTAGAACAGGCTCAGTCGTCACAAATGAAACCTTAATTCTGAAAATGTGATAATCTTTAAGAAAGGACTCAATTAGTATAGAAAATCTATTATGTAAGTGTATTTATAATCAGGTGCTATTACTATAAAATGACATACCACTAATTTGCTTTTTAATGTTTTAATATACAGTAAAAGGTTGTCTTTTTATTGCTTTGTGCTATAACTCTGTTAATGAGCAAATTACAGTTAACAAGAGTTACAAATTTACATAGGATTACATGGGAGAGGGTCAGTCCTGGCTGATCAGGTCTTGATGTTGTGGTCTTGAGTTCATTTTTCTTCATTCAAATCTGTCGTTATTCTCCCAATTATAGGTATACCTCGTCATCTGGACAGTCAGGATGGCTACCTGAGGAGGGAAGCTAAACAAATGAAACGAGAGGGGTCCCCACCCCGTGGCTCCTTTTCTGACCCATTGAAGAGCAGGGATAGTAATATGAACACAGTGAAGGAAGGCGGGCGCTCCATCCACCTGATTCCACCGGCCAAGGAGGGCGTCATACCACAGGTATGTACTGTACGTGCTTATAATACACACATATTGTCTAAATCCAAACTTTATTCTTTGCTGATTGATTTGTTGTGTTGCTTTTTCAGGGAGCAGCAATGAAACAGGAGGCTGCTGGTTCAGGAAAGCGCCATGATGTCCGCTCCATCATTGCCAGTTCACCACGCTCCTACCACAGCACACCGACCCACCTGGAGATGCGTGGTGAAAGGGGTCGATATGAAGAGACACCTAAAGGGCGGCCCAGTGCAGTGGTCAGTACAGCAAACCCAATAGCTCGCTCCTCCCCCCTAACATTGGGGTCAGAGCAAGGGGGAAAAGCCCATCATAGCCCAGTGGGCTATGAGGATAAAGGCTCAGTTAGGACCCCTTATCCTGGACCGTCACATCGGGCCTCGCCACTGTCCAGGGAAACAAGCCAAAGGCAGCATGAAGGTGGGCCTATGTAGAAATGGATTAATGGATATACTTTTTGGAAGAGCATAGCCTCCAGTGATACCCTCCATCCCACAAAAGCCTCTAAATGCTTTGTTTAATTTCTCTAGGTTCCAGTAAGAATCCACCTCAAGAGCGTAAAGCTACACCAACTCCCAGAGAGATGAGTGCCACCAAATCACCACTACCTGGTGTTCCTGATCAACAGTCCTATGAGCGTCTGCTGCAGGGTCTCGGAGCTCCAGAGGTGTACCGGCAGATCCCCTTAGCTTTTGATCCTGCAGCACTGCCACGTGGGATTCCAATTGACACAGGTACAGGCAAACCTAAAAAAATGGGATGAGTCAGCTCTCAGTAGTGGCTGACAGCACTCAGCTACTGGTGATTTGAGTTTGAGAATAAGCATTGACTCATTGTATTTTTTAGAACATTTTAAGTGGACTTTTGCAGCTTTATCCAGTTTGGACATTTTCTCTCTGTTCATACACAGCAGCATACTACTTGCCTCGTCACCTAGCCCCCAACCCGGCGTACCCTCATCCCTACCCATATCTTATTCGTGGCTTTCCTGACACGGCGGCCCTTGAGAACCGCCAAACGCTGCTCAATGACTACATCACATCTCAGCAGATGCACCAATGGCCTGCTGCCGCCGCTATGGCTGCCCAACGCTCTGACCTGCTAAGGGGCCTTGCTCCACGTGACCAGACCCTTACTCTGCCCTACTCTGCAGCCCCTCGTGGTAAGACTCACTCCCAACTTGCTCTCACATTTATCCTGATCTGTGTTCATGTTAGAAATGGGTCTTTAAATTCCCTTCTTTCTTCACCTTGATAGTTCACTGACTAAAGCCCATCCAGGGACAAGAGTTGCAAATTAGCTAATAGCTATACACTCTTTGTGCAACACATTAGATTGATTGTCATTTGATTAATTGTCTATGTTTATTGCACTGTCCCTGTCAAATAAACAAATAAAAAAAAATAGGCTCGTAATTAAGCCGTATTACAAATGAGTGTTGTATCAGTGAATACATCACTGCTGTGACTCAGTAGTAAATGAGCACAGTATATAGTGGATATAAAGTATACACACCCCCTGTTCAAATGCCAGATTTGTGTGATGTAAAAAAATGAGACCAAGATAAATCATTTCAAAACTTTTTCCACCATTAATGTGACCTATCACCTGTACAACCCAACTGAAAACAAACTGAAATGTTTTAAGGGGAAGATAAAAAATAAAAAACTTAGAATAACGTTGTTGCATAAATATGCACACCCTTAAACTAATACTTTGTTGCAGCACCTTAGCTTTTATTACAGCACTCAGTCTTTTTGAGTAGGAGTCTATCAGTGTGGCACCATCTTGATGTGGCAATATTTGCCCATTCTTCTTTGCAAAAATGCTCCAAATCTGCGACGGCATCTCTTGTGCACAGCCCTCTTCAGATCACCCCACAGATGTTTGATTGGATTCAGGTCTGGACTCTGGCTGGGCTATTCCAAAACCTTAATCTTCTGGTGAAGCCATTCTTTTGTTGATTTGGATGTGTGCTTTGGGTCATTGTTGTGCTGAAAGATGAAGTTCCTCTTCATCTTCAGTTTTCTAGCAGAAGCCTGAAGGTTTTGTGCCAACACTGACTGGTATTTGGAACTGTTCATAATTTCCTCCACCTTGACTAAGGTCCCAGTTCCAGCTGAAAAAAAACAGCCCCAAAGCATGATGCTGCCGCCACCATGCTTCACTGTAGATATGGTGTTCTTTTGGTGATGAGCAAATATACCTTTTGGAATTATGGCCAAAAAGTTCAACCTTGGTTTCATCGGACCATAACACATTTTCCCACATGCGTTTGAGAGATTTCAAATGTGTTTTTGCAAAATGTAGTCAGGCTTGGATGTTTTTCTTCATAAGATGAGGCTTCCATCTTGCCACCCTACCCCATAGCCCAGACATATGAAGAAGACGGGAGATTGTCACGTGTACTAAACAGCCACTACTTTCCAGAAATTCCTGCAGCTCCTTCAGTGTTGCTATCGGCCTCTTGGCAGCGTCTCTGACCAGTTTTCTTCTCGTCTTTTCATCAATTTTGGAGGGACGTCCAGTTCCTGGTAATGTTACTGTTGTGCCATATTTTCTCCACTTGATGATGACTGTCTTCACTGTGTTCCATGGTATATTTAATGCCTTGGAAATTCTTTTGTACCCTTCTCCTGACTGATGCCTTTGAACAGTGAGATCCCTCTGATGCTCTGGAAGCTCTCTGCAGACCATGGCTTGTGCTGTGAGATGTGACTACACAAATGTCAGGAAAAGCCTACTAGAACAGCTGAACTTTTATTTGGGGTTAATCAGAGGCACTTTAACCACTTGCACTCCGGGCAATTTTCCTAAAAATGCCCCCCAAAAAAACGTGCCCAAAGTAAATCGAAAGCTGTTATTCAACCCTTTGCAGCATCTTCATGGGGTTGGTCTCATTTAAAAGAAAACACTTTGAATTTTTTGGCAAAAAAACCATAATCTCTCTACGTGCTCCGGCCACTGAGTTAGTCATCTAAACATACTGAACTTGAAGAAAATAAATTTGGACAGTGTTTTTTTGGATACAAATGCTTACAAATAACACACAGCTGTCCGATCCGACTGGAAAATGCAACAGAAATGTAGAACCAAGTGTTATCAAGCTGAGATCCAAATTTGGTAACAATACCACAAAAAATGAATATTTTACACAGCTTTGTTCTCAGGTAGTTCCCAGGCGGTTTGGAACTGTGCCAAATTGTGCCAAATGGCACAGTTTGGAAAAACGTCTGTAACTTTTGAATAATTCAATGTAGAATCTTCATTTTGGGCTCTAATGAAAGGTCACACTCAGGGCTGTGTCTGTGTGTGTGTGTGTGTGGGGGTTGTCCCCCCCCGCTAAAACAGACGGGAGTTCGGCCCTCGCCACATGATGAATTACACTCCTTGCATGTTTTCACAGCGCCCCCCCCCCTCGCTACTGTGTGTGTGTGTGTGTGTGTGGGGTTGTCCCCCCCCTCGCTACTGTGTGTGTGTGGGGGGGGGGGTTGTCTCCCCCCCCCCCCCCCCTCGCTGCAGAAGACGGCCATCGCTACATGAAGGACTTATATGCTTCCCCCCGCGGACCGGGGGCGTTCGGATCCTCTTCTGCAGCGGGGGGGGGCCTTCACGGTCCGAACACGGCAAATGAACCGTTTATCGCGGCGCACGCACTTCGTACTTCGTGCGCAGTACAGTTGTAATTTACCGATCGGTCAAAAGTCATTTTTGGATTACAGTTTTCAGGGAGAAATAATAATTTAGCTTATAACACCTTACCTCTTCACAGCCACATTGTCCTGGCGAACTTCTCCTCCCCATTGTAAGACGAACGCGGAAGAGAATCCTAAACGTCTATTCTGCTGGAATGAGTGCAGGTCCCACTTGTGGGTGGTCTCCATCCTGCGGGGTCTGTAGTAGATTCGTCCAGCGTCCTTTGTTTTCATCTGTTGCAACAGTAAATCTCTCTTCACCCCAGCCTGAATTTCTGTGCTTCAATTGGCTCCTGCGTTCACAGTAGGCGGGTCCTCCTTCCTAGATTTTCATTCATTGGCTCTTCAAGGTTTCAGAAACCCAATTCAAGGCTCTTATTAGTCGAATGAGAGGTCAATCAGATGAACTAATCTGTTTGCGGCTGTCTCTGCAGTTTTTTTTTTAGTGGCGCTTGGACGCCACTACATCACCATCACCACCATCATGTGTCATGCGTCCAAGTGCTCTCGTGCGCCCTCGTGCGTCATAGGACGCAGAGACTTGTCCGCCCGCGGAACAACGGAGTGCAAGTGGTTAAATGGCGGCAGGTGTGTGCTCACTCCCATTTAACATGAGTTTGAATGTGATTGGTTAATTCTGAACACAGTCGCATCCCCAGTTATGACAGGGTGTGCATATTTATGCAAACAGGTTATTGTAACCTTTTTTATTTTTCTCAAAAGATTTCAATTTGTTTTTCAATCGAGTTGTACAGGTTATAGGGAACATTAATGGTGGAAAAAGTTTTGAAAGGATTTATCTTTGTCTCATTTTTTTACATCTCAAAAACTTGCCATTTGAACAGGGGGGTGTAGACTTTTTATATCCACTGTAATAAAGAACAGAACTATTGTCATTCCACACACACTCAACCAAACCAAACTCTGTCTAGTGGAGAAGTAGTTACAGCTCTCTTGAGGGGGAGACCTACACACAGCCACGACCATGCCACCACCACATAGTGGTCACGAGTCTTTGGCCAGTTTACTAAATACAGCCCCAACTTGTCCATCCCCACCGATGCAACCAACAGCAATCTAGCCCTAGTACACCCCTGTGCTAACTTAAGCATGCCTCACTTGCTCCTTCCTGGCTTCCCCAGATGAAACAGAGTCAGTCACGGCATACTAGGGGCAGCTGTGGTGTAGAGTGTGGTCGACCTGATCCGAGGGTCATTTTGGTTCAATTCCTGCTCGCTTTGCGGTCTACATTTTAAAGTGTCCTTGAGTAAGCTACTGAACCTCAAGTTGCTCTTGGTGGGTCAGGCCAGCGCCTGTGCATGGCAGTTCCACCGCCATTGGTGTGTAAATGGGTAGATGGCTGAATCTAAAATGTTTTGGTCATCCACAGATGAGAAAAAGTACTATATCAGTGAACGCAGACTCACATGACTGTGCATGCATGACATGTTTTAAAGGGGCAGTACATGAAAACACACAACAGGGAGAGGACAAAACCAAAAAAGCTAACACGAGTAAGATTACGTTGGTTTTACGTCCCAACCGTCTGCTTTGGTTTTACTTCAGTTAATTGTCCAGCCCTAGTTTCAGGGAGGAAAGGGGAGTTTTTGGATTGTGTCCTGCAAAAATATTTTTGGGAAAATGGCTCCGGAGTAGGGCAAGGTTGAGTACTGTTGCTGTAAATAATTTCTAATGTAAAAAGTTTAGTTGCAAGTTAACTTACTCATTTTGCTGCAGTATGATCCTTTTTTCCCGTTTGTGTCAATTACAAATTTGGAATCAAGATTTATTCATGTTTCACTTCATGTTGAATCAGAATGTCTCAGCCTGGTCCTTGTACCACTATTGAACAGACAATAGTCGAATGTCTTGCTATTTATTTTTTAATCTCAGGCACATCTGAGCCATCTACTATTCCTTTGACCTCTTTCTTCTTTGTGTCCCCATAGGGATCATCGATCTTTCTCAGGTACCGCACTTACCTGTCCTGGTCCCTCCCTCTGCAGGGACAGCGGGCTCCCCAATGGATCGCATCACTTACATCCCTGGAACAACCACCGCCTACCCCGGCAGGCCTTACACCACTTCCCCCATCTCTCCTGGTACAACTCGGTGCATAAAGGCAAATTCACCTGAACATCAAAGACATTGCACTCTTGTGATTTATGTTTTGTTTTTTGTTTTTGTTCTTTACAGTTGGTTCCTCGCACATAAACAAAATGCAAGGTTCGGCCTCGTCTTCAGAGCGGGAGCGTGAACGGGAACGTGAGAGGGAGCGAGAGAGGGACAGGGAACGGGAGCGTGAGCGAGATCGGGAGAGAGATCGGGAAAGGGAACGAGAGCGAGAAAGGGAAAGAGATCGTGACAGAGAGAGAGACAGAGACCGGGAACGTGACAGGGAGAAGGGAGTCTCTGTTGGAAATGTGGAGCATGCCCCCATCTGGCGACCAGGTGTGTGGAAATGTTTTTTTTTTTTTGTTGCATAAAGTAATGCAGCGTAATCACTTTGAGAGTTAAATGAGTCTGTTTATGCTTCTAAGGTACTGAACACAGCTTGGCAACCAGCTGCAGCAGCAGTAGTAGTGTGAGATCTGCTTCCCAATCGTACACCCACCAGCACTCTCCAGTGTCGCCTCGTATGCAGGAGACTGTGCAGCAGAGGCCAAGCGTCCTGCACACCGGGGGCAAAAGTCTTTCTGTCAGTGAACACTCCAACTCATCTGTGTTACGGTAAGAAGGTGCTTTGAAGTTTTCACATGAACCAAAATAAGTAGTCATAAATGATCAGATAAGCAAACCAAAAAGCATAATAAATCTAAACTGATGAAAGCAAAACAGACTGACTGGATTTTCAACATCCACTTCTCTTTAACAGTCAGACTAAAAAGGGCTCATTGGCTCTTCAGTTGTCCTTCATTCAGTTGTCAGCCATCAGCAGAACTGTTTTAACTGACGTAGCCTTTTTTGTCACACTCATTTTTTAGAATTCTTGCAAGTGAGTCTATAGATGAGGTTTAGATGTGTACCGACAAAGAAATTTCTTTTCCACTTTTGAGTATTTTTCCACTTTGAATTTCAAATAAATTTGTACATCAAAATTAATTTCCTACTTCAAGAGCATTTATTGGCACAGTTTGAAGTCTGTTCTCTTTGGCTTTTCAGGTCGATGCCAACAGGGTCGTCCCGTTACCAAGGTTACCCCAGCCACCTCCAGAGGACAAGTGTGCTCCCCGAGGCCTACCCATCTGCCATGGACTCCAGTGTAGCCAAAGAGCAGAGTCGTGACGGGGACAAAAACAGGGGAGGTCTACCCAAGCGTATGCAGGAACAGCATGGGTCCTCAAGTAAATCTGACCCCAAGCTGTCCAGCCCCAGCCCAGGGGGACTATGCCCAGGTGGACTATACCCAGGGTCATATCCCCCAGCTTCAGGTCGACCACAGCACCTGCTGCCTCCCCAATCGGATAACTCTTCTGGCCGTGGAGAAAGCGGTACACCTAGTAGGGAAAAGACTCAAAACAAACCGATGTCCATTCAGGAAGAGCTCCGATCACTCGGTAAGACCACCATGACTGCGGCCAACTTCATAAACGCGATTATTATGCATCAAATTTCATGTGAAACGGGGATACCAGAGACGGGGTCGCTTGTTGGCAGCAGCGCCACTGATGGTAAGACACTCTGGATCCCAGGGGTCCCCCCCTCATCACCCAGACCCACCCTCGTCAGTCTGTGGCCTATTGCACGCTGTGGTGATTGGCATTCTCAAATCAGCCCAATTCATTTACATTTTGTTTTTGTTTCAGCGCTGTAATTGTTTTGCTTTTTTTTCCAAGTTTGATAATTAGTTTTGCTTTAGAGTCTTAAAGACCACCAAGGGTGCCCTCTGGAAAACCATTCCTCTAGCCTTTTCATATTTGACATATGATGGGCTTGGATTAAATTAGCATGGGTGGTTTGCAAGCTTTATAGATTATTGATATAAATTCTTAAATGGCTAATAAGTTAAATTTCTGAGCAGATCCTAGGTGTCCTTTAAGGAAGCTAAAGCTGGTGGGACATTTAGGCTGAACAACCTTGGCTGCTTATCTTTTAATTTTCTAAAAGGCGAGTGTTAACATGTGGCACCCCTCCTCCCTCACATTAGGCTGCTTATTTTCACTTCTACCACAGACACTTGAAAAGGAAAATCACAGCAGGAGGCAATTGAGGTTGAGAATGATTTTATTAAATGGTATAAAAACTTTAAAACCACTCATATCACTCCCTGGGGTCCCAGAGTGCACCGGTGTTGCACAGAAGGTGTTTGGGAAAGGGGAGGGACATACCAAAGCCTGGGGGAGACTTCCAGCCGCCCAGGGGGAGGGGAGGGTACTGCAGCTTCTGGCCCTCTAAATCTGCATGCCCCTGTTTATGGCTCACTGTAATATATGCTGATTTATTTGTCTTCCTTTCCCCTCCCCCTTCACAGGCCAAAAGCTCAACACATCTCTCTCAATCAAGCCTCTGGGAGTTTGTCTGTCGTTGGGAATGTGATTGTTTATTTTGTGTGGTATCTGCTTGTAGAATAGTATCACATCTGTTTTGGTGTTGGGCTTAAGATGTTGTGACAGCTGCTCGCTGAAGTTTAAATGAGTGATGTGAGCTAATCTGCTCATTTATGGTAGTCCATACAAGCATGCTTTAAAAAAAGGCAAAATATGAAGTGGCACAAACTCTTTTATGTTGGTAATCATTCACACACTACTAGATGGCTCCACTGAGGGAAATTCAGGCTATATGTGTTGCTGTTGAAATTATCCTAGAGTCTCTAATGTATTTGCTAGCTAACAACAACAACAAAAAAACACATCTCATCCCCACTGGGGGACTTGTTTCTTCTGGGATTGTTCCAGCCCCCTACACTTGGCTTACATCATTCTCCTTGGAGATGAATATTGTAGTGCAAGAGCTTTGTAAGACGTGACATGAGCAGAGGTGGGTGGAGTAGCCAGACACTGTACTCAATAAAGGTAGCATTTCCTTATGATATTAATTATTCAGGTCATAAAGTTATGTTTTGTGTTGTTTTTCAGCATAAGTATGTGAGTGTCTGCTAAAAATGTTGAGCAGTAAAGACCGGTTTGTCAAGTTTTTCTCTAAATTTGTGATTTTTTTTTTCCTTGTAAATTTCACTTTTTTGCATACCTTTTTTTAACTTTAATTTAAATGTGCAATTTTATTTATAAATTTCCATTTTTTGGTCCTACCTTTTGACTTTTTTGTAATAATCAAGCCTATTGTATATTTAATACTTTGTCATGAATTTGTGATGTTTATCTCACTGATTTGGGAAATTTTTGAAGCTGGGCTGTGATGGGCTTTTCCTCCTTGTTCTTACTTGTGATTGGCCAACTCAAAAAAAATCCAATCCAGCACAACTATCCAAATATTCTGTACTTTAAAAAAAAAAGTCTTATAAATTTGGAACTTTTCATGTTAATTTGCAGTTTTTCTCATAAGCTTGCAGCTTTTTTGTAATTAAGGCAATTTTTTCCCCTCATAAACTTGCATTTTATCAGAAATATATTTCTTTGCTCTTGTAAATTAAAAAAAATTCTCATGAGTTTGAGAACATTTTTCTCATAAATTTACAATCATTGTGACATACATTTGATTGTGACATAAGCAATATGTGGACATCAAACTTGAGGCCTGGTGCACACAAGAGCGTTTTTATTTAAACCCGGAGAGAAACATATGTGTGCACGCTGCATGTCAGAGAAACAATCACACGTGCACACGGATCCACCGAAGGTGTGAAAACTATTATTGTGACTAACAGATGGCAAGCAGAAGTTTTACTAAGGACTTTGGATTATAACTATAAACACCAGATTCCATCTGCAAGAAATATTTATATTCACTTTTTTAAGCTGAAAGAATGAGGGAGTAATAAATATATAAATAGCACATTGAGATGACTTTTGTTGTGATTAGGCTCTATACAAATAAAGCTGAATGGAATTAGATAAATAGGCTAAAAAAGTAAATAACCTGTATAATTGCAGGCAATAAAAATCTTATGGACAGCTGGTTTGAATATTTGATAAGGAGTCTTCAGTCATAACTTTTACAAAAGCATTACAAGTAAAGAAAAAGTGAAATGGTGTTGGCTTGTGCAGCAGCGCAAAACTGAATTTCAAACATCGGCAGCTCCACAGTGATTTGTTCATCATTCGACAAAGGTAGGCTTCCTTCTTAGTTATAATTTTGACAGTTATTTTTCTATATAAGGCTGGAATTACACTATTGTGTAAAAAATGCATTTTATGGATTCCATTAAGAGCCTTTTTTAACCTAATCCTAACTATAAACACATCAGGCTTAAAGTTTAATCACGGAGCTTGTATTTCTGTGAGAAATGCAGAAATAAAAGCCCCATATTTGTATTTTTCGTGAGAAAAAAATGCTCCTTGGTGTGTGGATTGACTGAAATCTATTGTAAATTGGGGCTCTATCTTGCCGTGACGCTTTATTTCTGTAGGTGGGGATGTGCAAAAACACCGCTGGGAAAACCTCTCCACTCTGGAGACTGGTTTCAAATCTCTACACTTTCACACCTCCAAATGCCTGGCGTAGTATGCACGGACAGCTAAGCTGTAGACGAACTTCCATGGTTTGGGGTAAAAACGTTGTCCTGTGCGTGGCCAATAATACACCAGAGAAATGTACTGTTATCTGCAGGAGATCAGACCTGCATCTGCTGGTAGTTTGAAAAAGCCATCCAAGATTACTTAAGTGTTAATTTATGCTAATGGAACCGTGATCTCAGGGGCTGTGCACACGAGAATGTTTTTACTCAAAACTGGCAATCTTCTTTTACAGTTTGGCTGTCTGTGCATACGACGCCAGGATTTTGGAGGTGTGAAAGTGTAGTGATTTGAAACCAGTCTCCAGAGTGGAAGGGTTTTACTGGCACCATTTTGCCTCCACCATGTGCACAGGTGAAAACGGGAGAAACCAACAAAGGCATATTCATATACCAACCGTTTGCTGTGGCTTTAGTGGCCACACCCCATTCACACACCTGTGACGCTGACATCACCATTACAAAACACATGAGCTGCACCTCATTGGTTGACAGTCCTCCGGAAGACAGTCCATTCAACTCTGTTCATTCGCATTCAAGATGGCGCATGGACATTAATTAGCTCATAACTTCAAAACAATCTTGAAAACAGTTGAAGCATGAAATTAAATGGTGGTATTGTCACTGTTTTAAAAGTTCAGCACGAGCTCTCTGACACTATCAACAGTTGACAGGAGGTGGTATGTGGTTCTTCGTTTAAAAAAAAAAAAAAAAAAGTCACACTTCCACCTACTGGCCTGGCATGGTTACAAGAGTACTTTTCACACCTTGGGTGCAGTACTGTTGTCCTATGCGAACGAGAAAGTTTGTGTGGTGTTGATATGTGCACGCAGATCTTTTTTTCCAGTTTAAATGAAAGCGTTTTTGTGTGCATGACCCCTCAGTTCATCAATTGTAGTTTGAAAGCAGCTATATTTGCAACAAGTGAATAATCAGTTTTTGGACCAATTAAGCAAAGTTAGACAATTTTCCACGGCACACTTGAGGGTCCCTCACTGCACACGTGTGCTGCGGCATAGTAGTTGAAAATTACTGCAATAGGGGACCTTAAAATGCTTTCTGAACCATAATAAAGCAATGATTTCATTTGATTTCAATGAAATAAGATTTCAAATTCAGTAAATTTACTAAAAATGCATAATTTCTGGTAATGTTTTTTGCAGTATAAACAAGCACATTTTAATGAATTTTCAAAGTGGTGAAATGAAAACTAGCTCAGTACGACCAAATGTTGGCTACTTGAGTAAAAGTGCTTTTTTTTTTTTTTTTCTTCATAGACATATTCAAGAGTGAAATGTATCCTGCAGTAAAACAAGCAATTGTAAAGTACAATTTTGGGCAAAGGCTACTTGAGTACAAGTACTTGAGTAAATGGAACTACTTACTACCTACCTCTGCATATAATACAAAAGAGAAATACTTCTGGAAATGTTGATCTCTCTAGATTAGAACTCCGTAATTTTGATTGCTTTGTGTAATTTAAATTTAAATTTTTAGCCCTTGTTTTTGCCAATGTCAAGTTTGATATGGCTTATATATGTAGTGTATGTGCACCAGAATTGACAGTCTTCAGCTGCTCATTGAACGTTGTTTTTCAAGAATTTATAAAATCTTATCATAAGCTTTAATGCATTTTCCAGACATTTCAAAGCTCTTCAGTGCTGTACACCTAAATTGAAAATCTACACCAATCATTATATGTAAATAAGATATTTTGTTGTGCCTCCGGGTGTTTGTGTGTGATGTTTGGATTTCACCCTCAGGTCAGCCGCACAGCCTCTACCGTCCTCCATCTGAGGAGAGACGGTCTCCAAGCCAGCAGCCCCCATCCCCCTGTGTGAAAGGCAGCCAAAGGGTGGTCACCCTGGCACAGCACATCAGCGTAAGTCCTCAACAACAGATCTATATGAGACAGAAATGGGAGACTATAATGTCACAGGACTTAAATGTTTCTGCTCTGAACACAGTATCTTGATTTGATGGAAAGTTTAGAGAATATAGAGCCTGTGGAAAGATTAGTTTATTCCTAAAATGTGTGTCAGCAGATTTGTATTAATGTCATCATTTTGTAATGTCTGATGTAGATTTTTTTTGTGCATACAGGAGGTGATAACTAAAGACTACAAGCAGTGCCAGCAGCAAAGCTACCATGGCTCTCCTGTCCTAGACCTAACCCGACCATCCAGTGCCTCCCAGGGCCCACCCACCTCAGAGGAGTCTGCCCAAGGGTCCCGCTACCTAGAGGGCCTTGGTGGAGAACGGAACAGAGACCGGTAGGTGGCCGTGGAATAAGGACCCTCAATATGTTACTATTCTAATGAATGGATTGTAAATAAACTATTATGGTGATTTTAGCCGTGAAACACCATCTTTAATGGGTTATGATATGGTAATTATATTGCTTGTTTGTATTTAGATCTCCCCCTCAGCCCAAGACATCGCCTGTCAGTGTTTCAAATGATTGCATTGAACCGGTGTCTCCTGTCGGAGCCAACCTGGAGCCTGATGTCCAGGGTGGTGCCTCCTACCCCAACGAGCAAGGAGAGCAAGGGTATGTCCTCATTTTACTCAGTTAATCATGGTATTTATGTCATCTGGTCTTCACTTTTGTTTATGCCTTAAGATCATACCTTGAAACTAGTTGCTTTTTGGCGAAAATCACCGAAGTGACTCGTGTCGATCCAAAGAGGGGTTTTTTTTAGGGGGGGGGGGGCAGTTTCCCTGAAACGGAGCTTTCAGAAACAACGGGGGATAGTCATCTCACAATAAAACATCTTTGGTGGAACGCATCATGTGTCATCATATGGCCAATCACAATCAAGATGACTGCAGCACTGCCTTCCCCAACTTTTGCCGCCGTTCGTTGGATGGATTATCAGCGGGAGTTTGGAAGTAAATGTCGCTGTCTGCCTGCCTACAATATAGAGTGCATCTGGAAAGTATTCATAGCACTTCACTTTTTCCATATTTTGTTATGTTGCAGCCTTATTCCAAACTGGAATAAATTCATTTTCTTACTTAAAAGTCTACACACAATAAATATCATATAATGGCAACATGAAAAAAGTTTGTTTTTTTTGAGATTTTTGCAAATTTTTTAAAAATAAAACTAAGAATTCACGTGTCCATAAGTATTCACAGCCTTTGCTCAGTACTTTGTTGATGCACCTTTGGCAGCAATTATGGCCTCAAGTCTTTTTGAATATGATGCCACAAGCTTGGCACACCTAACCCTTGGGCAGTTTTGCCCATTCCTCTTTGCAGCACCTCTCAAGCTCCATCAGGTTGAGTGGGAAGTGTCGGTGCACAGCCATTTTCAGATCTCTCTAGAGGTGTTCAATTGGATTCAAGTCTGGGCTCTGGCTGGGCCACTCAAGGACATTCAGAGTTGTCCTGAAGCCACTCCTTTCATATCTTGGTTGTTTGCTTAGGGTCGATGTCCTGCTAAAAGATGAACCGTCACCCCAGTCTGAGGTCAAAAGCGCTCTGGAGTAGGGCTGAAACAATTAGTCGACATTGTCGATAACATTGAGAATAAAAATTTGTTGACAAATATTTTTATTGTCGACAGATTGTTTAATTATGAAGTGTATATGCATGCCGCAGTAATGTTCAGTTGTAACTCCAATGCGCAACCGGAACTGCTGCGGGCAGTAGCGCCTCTTTTGTCCGGCATGCGTGAACAATTTCCAACGAAGAAGAGGAGCACAGTATGATGAAGAGAAGCAGACCCAAACTTTCTGTTGTTTGGGAACATTTTACAGAAGACAAAAAAAAGTAAAATGCAGACTTTGCAAGGCAGGCCTCTCTTATCATGGCAGCACTACAGTAAACATGAGCATCTGAAACTGCACCCAGGAGCCGTGACATTACCGTTTGCTTGGACTTCATTAAGTTTTAGCGAGCAAAAGAAAGTTAGCACTGCTTATTTTCAATGGCCAACTGTTTAAAGGTTTGAAAAAATGACAATACTGTTAGTACGTGCTGTTAATGTTAGCTTACCTGTTTGACAATAAGCTCTCTGGTTGCTGAGGGCTGAGCTGTCATGGCTAATGTGTTGAATGCAGTAAATGACTGAATTACAGGAGTCGCTATCTCTTATTCATCTTTGTTAATATTATCCCTTATTCTGAGTATTGGTTACAGTGTCCAGCTGAGACAAAATGGCATTTAAATGCCTCCCACCCACGGGAGATGGAATGTTAAGAGGTATTAAACAGCGGGTGAGGTAAAATATGCACTAGACTAGAACCCCAACAGGAAGCATGGATGGTGGACATGAGAAAAATAAACATGATTATTCGACTAGTTCAAAAAAATAGTTGTTAGATTAGTCAACTACTAAAATAATCTTTAGTTGCAGCCCTACTCTGGAGCAGTTTTTCATCCAGGATGTCTTTGTACATTGCTGCATTCATCTTTCCATCTATCCTGACTAGTCTCCCAGTTTCTGCCACTGAAAAACATCCCCACAACATGATGCTGTCACCACCATGCTTCACTGTAGGGATGGTATTCAAGATTCAAAGATTTTATTTGTCAATGCTACTATATGTACAGGATATACAGGAGAAATTAAAAGGTGTTTTTCTCTCTCTTCAGTGGTTTGTGCAATATAAAGAAAAGAATAAGGCTGGTAAAACAACAGCAGTCTATGTACAGTAATGCTGCCCGTAGTGCAAATGGCGACAAAAGATAGACCTAGACATCCCATAGTGCAAATAAAGATAAAACGATGAAACCCAGCAATCCTATATGTGACCCGTGCTGGCAAAATGAGTCACTTTGAGGAAATTATCAAAACTGAGGTAACGTTTTTTCCATATTCTGTATTGAAAGACCTTCAAAATGATATTTAATTTGTAAGAAGTGCGCAAAAACGGACACCAGAAAAAGACAATTTGTTTACATTTTGACTAGGTTTAAAACTCTCGTTCGATCGGTCGGGAGTTATGTCTTCCGAAAAAAATATATGTATTTTTAGAAAGTACGTTTTCTAAGCTTTCCAATGATACCAGGCACTTGTGGGTTTTTTCCCAGGACTTGCCACTAGCAAACAAAGAGCCATTGGCTGTGTTCGGAATGTTCACTCACTCCCTCCCTCCCTGCTTGCTATATAGTGAATTTAGATATAGTGGACTATATAGTAAACTCAATATAACAATAAAATTAACAGCTTTTGGACACTACTGGCTTGTTTCCGCGGCATGGTTAATGACGTCATCACGTGAGACAGTAAAACCTAACAGACTAATGGTGGTAAAAAAAAAAATGAATACCTGCATGTAATTTGCAGTAAATATGTATTAAATCAATCGTTTTTGCTGACCTAATAAATATAAATACCTTAAGGTAGTTTATGTTGTGATGTGAAGCTCTCCTCTCACTGCTCTATTGGCTGCGCATTGCAGTATGGGATGTATTGGCTAATGTAGTGATGTAGTGACCATCCATTGTACACTACTTTTCAAGATGCATTGTGGGATATTTTGAGTGTACTATATAGTGAATGAAATTTTCAGTTAAGATTTCGACCAGTACTACAAGATGGCTGATTCACTATATAGTACACTATATGGGGAAGGAGTGAACATTTCGAACACAGCAATGATTTATGACTTCTCCTGCCTACAGCTCGCAATGACACAGTGCACATTCAGACTCATTTTGCCAGCACGGATCACATATACAGAAAAGTAGAGCAGTAATACTTGTATTTGCAAGTTCAGTGCAGTAGTGTAAGTGCAGACAGTGACAGATAGGACTGCACATGATCAATATTGCAATAACAGACAGCAGCAGGTATGGCATTTGTGCAAATGGTTGCAGTAAAGTGCAGAGACATACAGCAGCAGCTGTATGACTGTTGGCCTGGTTATGAGCGATACCTGGTTTCCTCCAAACATGACGCCTGGCATTCACACCAAAGAGTTTGATCTTTGTCTCATCAGATCGGAGAATTTTGTTTCTCATGATCTGAGAGTCCTTCAGGTCCCTTTTGGCAAACTCCAGGTGGGCTGCCATGTGCCTTTTACTAAGGAGTGGCTTCCATCTGGCCACTCTACCATACAGGCCTGATTGGTGGATCACTGCAGAGATGGTTGTCCTTCTAGAAAGTTCTCCTCTTTCCACAGAGCAATTGCTGGAGCTCTGACAGAGTGACCATCGGGTTCTTGGTCACCTCCCTGACTAAGGTCCTTTTTCCCCAGTTTAAACAGCCAGCCAGCTCTAGGAAGAGTCCTGGTGGTTATGAACTTCTTCCATTTACGGATGATGGAGGCCACTGTGCTCATTGGGACCTTCAAAGCAGCAGAAATTATTTTGTACCCTTCCCCAGATTTGTGCCTTGAGACGATCTTGTCACGGAGATCTACAGACAATTCCCTTGACATCATGCTTGGTTTGTGCTCTGACTTGCACTGTCAACTGTGGGACCTTGTATAGACAGGTGTGTGCCTTTCCAAATCATGTCCAATCAACTAAATTTACCACAGGTGGACTCCAGTTAAGCTGTAGAAACATCTCAAGGATGATCAGTGGAAACAGGATGCACCTGAGCTCAATTTTGAGTTTCATGGCAAAGGCTGTGAATACTTGGGTGCATGTGATTTCTTAGTTTTTTATTTTTGATAAATTTGTAAATCTCAAAACTTTTTTCACGTTGCCATTATGGGGTATAGTGTAGAATTTGAGGAAAATGAATTTAATCCTTTTCGGAATAAGGGTGTAACATAAAATGTGAAAAAAGTGAAGCGCTGTGAATACTTTCCAGATGCACTGTATGCTGTGTAGACGTGGACAAAATTGTTGGTACCCCTCTGTTAATGAAAGAAAAACCCCACAATGGTCACAGAAATAACTTGAATCTGACAAAAGTGGTAATAAATAAAACTTCTATGAAAATCAACCAGTGGAAATCAGACAATGCTTTTGAATTGTGGTTCAACAGAATTATTTTAAAAAACAAACTCATGAAACAGGCCTGGACAAAAATGATGGTACCCTTAACTTAATATTTTGTTGCACAACCTTTTGAGGCAATCACTGCAATCAAACGATTTCTCTAACTGTCAATGAGACTTCTGCACCTCTCAGCAGGTATTTTGTCCCACTCCTCATGAGCAAACTGCTCCAGTTGTCTCAGGTTTGAAGGGTGCCTTCTCCAGACAGCATGTTTCAGCTCCTTCCACAGATGTTCAATAGGATTTAGATCAGGACTCATAGAAGGCCACTTTAGAATAGTCCAATGTTTCACTCTTAGCCATTCTTGGGTGTTTTTAGCTGTGTGTTTTGGGTCATTATCCTGTTGCAAGACCCATGACCTGTGAGACCATGCTGTCTGACACTGGGCAGCACATTTCTCTCTAGAATACCTTGATAGTCTTGAGATTTCATTGTACCCTGCACAGATTCAAAACACCCTGTGCCAGATGCAGCAAAGCAGCCCCAGAACATAACAGAACCTCCTCCATGTTTCACAGTAAGGACAGTGTTCTTTTTTTGGTATGCTTCATTTTTGCGTCTGTGAGCATAGCGCTGATGTGCCTTGCCAAAAAGTTCCAGTTTTGTCTCGTCTGTCCATAGGACATTCTCCCAGAAGCTTTGTGGCTTGTCAACATGCAGTTTGGCAAATTCCAGTCTGGCTTTTTTATGATTTGTTTTCAACAGTGGTGTCCTCCTTGGTCGTCTCCCATGAAGTCCACTTTGGCTCAAATGACGACAGATGGTGCGATCTGACACTGATGTACCTTGACCTTGGAGTTCACCATGAATGTGTTTAGAAGTTGTTCTGGGCTCTTTTGTTACCATTCTTATTATCCGTCTCCTCTTGCGGCCACGTCCAGGGAGGTTGGCTACAGTCCCGTGGATCTTAAATTTCTGAATAATATGTGCAGCTGTAGTCACAGGAACATCAAGCTGCTTGGAGATGGTCTGAGACAACTCTCTCCTTTGCTTCCTCTGGTCCATGTTCAGTGTTTATTACACACCATGTCACCAAACAGCACAGTGACCAGGGATGGCAATTTTCTGCCGATCTGCGGATTTCCGCCGATTTATTTTCAAATTGATCATTTCTGTGAATCGTCTAAATCCGTTGAGAAAATTTTAGGGGGGGTAAGGTACCTTATTGTTACCGATTTTAGCAAAAATCAACACGATTACATAAGCGCTCGGCGCTTCCCCGGGTCGTCTCCCGCGATAACCCGGATGTTTTGTACTCAAGCTACTGCTGTATTGTAAACGGCCCTGCGATTGGATAGTTGCAAACGATTGGACCAATCAAATGGTTCGTTGTATGCTTTGTCAAAAATTCATGGCGGCGTGTTCATGTTGGAATTCTGAGCTTTCGGTATCGTTTTCAGCGGAATTATGAGATTTTTATCGAAGGATCAGGAGTCATCAGTGCTAGAAATAGACAAAAGTGTCAAAAATAAGTTCCGATGGAATTGACTTGAGAGAAAAGTGACGGTAAAGGTGAAAATTGGCTCAAAATTCGACGAGGTAACAGAAACACTGGGACAATTTCTGAAGAAACCAGACGTGGCCGGAAAAGCTTTTTTTTTTTTTTTTTTTTTTTTCCTCTTCTTGGTGATCAGTGTAAATAGTGTAATAAACTCTTATAGAACTGTTAAATATGTAGGACTAAAGACAGTGAGACAACATTGAAGAAAAAGTAAGTTAACTTTTCATTAAATTTAATGATTTATCTAAGTCTAGTATTTCATTTATTTTTTATCATTTTTTTTCAGCGTCCCCCCCCCCCCCCCCGCTACCAAGGACGGAGTTCGGCCCTCGCTACATGACGGATTACACTCGTTGCATGTTTCCACAGCAACGCTGTCACAGCGGCTCCCCCCCCCCTCGCTACTGTGTGTGTGTGTGGGGGGGGTTGTCCCCCCCCGCTACAGAGGACGGCCATCGCTACATGAAGGAATAGACTCATATGTCTATGTGATGACCGCTGCGCAGTCAGAGCGGTTTCCCCCCGCAGACCCAGGGGCGTTCGGACCATGAACGCCCCTGCCCCCCCGCTCCTCTTCTGCAGCACGGTCCGAACATGGCAAATGAACCGTTTATCGCGGCGTACGAAGTGCGTGCGCCGTACAGTTGTAATTTACCGATCGGTCAAAAGTCATTTTTGGATTACAGTTTTCAGGGAGAAATAATAATTTAGCTTATAACACCTTACCTCTTCACAGCAGCAGAGTCCTGGCGAACTTCTCTTCCCCATTGTCAGACGAACGCGACGCTGCTCCGCTCGTGGATCCCGATCAAAACATAATTCCATTATTGCGGTTTTGGTGAAGGATTTACGACCTTCGTCGTCGGTCAATGATGACGGAAGAGAATCCTAAACACTCTGCTGGAATTAAATAAAATAAATAAATAAACCACTGCCTGTGGCTGCTGAAAGTCTCTCTTCACCCAGCTATAGACAACAGCTCAGCGAACTTCTGTGCTTCAATTGGCTCGCAGCCGTTGGGAGGCGGGTCCTTCTGGCTAGATTTTCATTCATTGGCTTTTCATGGTTTCAGAAACCCAATTCAAGGCTCTTATTAGTCGAATGACAGGTCAATCAGATGAACTAATCTGTTCTGTGTCTGCAGCTTTTTTTCCCCCAGTGGCGCTTGGAGGCCAGCACCATCTCCATCTGCACCATCATCAGTATATCATGTGTCATGCGTCCGAGTGCGCTCTTGTGCGCCCTCGTGCATCCTAGGACGCAGAGACTTGCCCGCCCGCGGAACAACGGAGCGCAAGAGGTTAACAGAGGGGTACCAACAATTTTGTCCACGTCTGTAACTTAACGTCAAAGTGTGTCATGATCCTTTTCTCTAATGGCACATTTTCCAACATTTTTAACCTTATAATGGAAAGCTTGTCTGCTTGTTAAGGGGTCAGTTAACGGTCATTTTACTTATTTTATTTTTCTAATTATTGTGTATTGCAGGGGTCACAAACTGGCGGACTCCAGTCCAGACCCCGAAGTCTTTTGATGCAATAAAAAACAAAAAAATCATGCTGTTTTGTTTTGATAAAACGAAAGCAAAAAAAACCAAAACAAAAACAGATGTCAAATGCCATGACAGCCGCTGCCGACCACAAATGCCCGCATTCCGGCTTCAGTAATCAGGACACCAGCGCCACACCACGGACAGAGCTGTCCTCACAAAATGCCAAAACCAGATCAGACTGGGTACAGTTCGTTTCCAGTTTTCAAGTCTTAATATTTATAGGTTTAAAATTCTGAGTATTTTGACTTGGGGACAATGTTACTTGTTTTTTATTTAACCGTGCTAGTCATGATGAAAATATTCTTCTTACAATAGCAGCCTGGCAAAAGGCAAAGCCGTTTGAGGAAGCGGGGTGTAAGGCAAATATTGACACACAGCTGACTGAGGAAAAACGGTGTCAAAACAATGCAAAAAAAAAAAAAAATCATTGCAGCTCTGATAGCACCATAAGTGTAATCTTAATAAAATGTGTAAAAACAAGTTAAATCATATCAGCCTTCCTGGAGATGGCTACAGTCTTCTGGAAGAATGTCCATGAGGAAGATCTTAAAAGCACATTTTGAGATAAATTTGTTGATTTTTGTTTTTCCATGTGATTTGCCACATTTTTCTTCAATTTATTTTATTAAAAGATATTAGGAGTAAATTCATGCTCATTGTAAAGAGAACAGAAGAAAAATTGATTTAACTGAACAAACTGGCCTATTTTTAATTATTTCTCTTTTTGTGAAAACTTGCAACAGTTTGGTTTATTTCAAAGTGGGCTAGTTCTTCCTTTATTTTCCCCACATATTAGGAGGACTCAAATGTTAGCCTTTGATTTTCAGTTAAGTTCAAAGAAGGCCATATATTTTTTCATGTTGCTTCAGACAGTAACATAGCAATTAAATTTCAGTTTCAAAAATTTCAATATCTGTTTTCTTCACTGTTGTAGTATGAATTCATAAATGTCAAACTGTCACATAAACTACATTTCTTGTGTATTTAGTGCTATATATATAAAACTTCATAAGCAGCATAATCTTTATTTTAGCGATTAAACAGCTGTTGCGGTTCTCGGCTAATTCAGTTTTAGCCAGGGGGGAAAGTAGCTCTTTGAACTGAGTGACACTGTAGGCCAGGGGTCTGCAACCTTTGCAAACCAAAGCAAATAATTTTGGGAAGGCCATCTCCACTGCATCCGTATTATGTGATTCCAACCTGTCCTAGGGTCCCCCAAGTAGAACAGGTAGCTCCGCAAAAAAGCATTAAACACTGCACTAATCACATAAAAATATAGTCATATTAGATTTTTAGGCGGAGCTGAAAATTATAGTTATATAGGTGTTTGCTGTCTTCTAGCTGAGTTTACTCTGAAACAGTACATTTGATAATGATTCTGACACTTCTACATCAATCTCTTACCTTTCTTTTGAACCCAAATTTATTGAGAAAAACTTTTTTTTTTTTTTTCATGAAATAGAAGCTTGTAGGCTTAACTGTTTATATAGATGAGCAGAGTGAAACTGCCATTAGGGTTAATTGTGGCCAGGCGTGACTGTCAACAAGTATTCAGATCCAGTAAAAGCAGTCTTGGGCTACGCTTGCACTGCAGGTTTTAATGCTCAATTCCATTTTTTTTTTTTATTTTTTTTTTTTTGCACAAATGTGACCCATATCTGTTTTTTTTTTTTTAATTTATTTTTTTAAATGACAGTCTGAACAGCCCACATCTGATTTTTTTTTTTTTTTTCACACCGGACCCAGGCCCCTTTCATATGTGGTCCTAATTCAGATACGTATCTGATATTTTCCAAAAACAACCTCAGTCTGAACGGTCATGTTGCATTTCATCCGATTTTTTCCTCAATGAAGTGAGACAGACAGATTTATAAAAAAATATGCCTTTTGTGTGCACAGAAAACACCGTTGATATTTTGGGCTGCATTCAGACCAGGATAGTCTGGGGGTCTTGGTTCGATTGGGTGGGGAATGCCAAGAATTTTCACACCTTTGGTTTGCATTCACACTGCAGTGAACCAAACTGCCTGGACAACGTCATGCAGTTACAACAACTGCTCATTTGGGGCGCTGTAGTTGAAACCACCACTGACCAGGAAGAAACAATCTCGGTGAAGAAGAAAAATCAGGCTCATCTATTGGCCAGGACCGAAAACGGAAATCCGTTCTGTTCAGCCGGGTTGTTTGTACACCATAAATGAGACGTTTTTTAACTTTTCTCCTCTGCTTTCGCCGGTCAAAGGATTTCGCATTTGCTTTTATTTTCTACCCAAAATGTACTACGGGACTTCCGGTTATGGCGGCCACGTAGGAAGACGTGTTTCACTCTGCTCTGCTCCTAATAATAAAAAGTAGGCTAAAACTCTCTCAACTGGAACAAAAACCTATCCTAGCATTTAGGCGCGGATATGGTAAAAACCAAGGCTGTGAAATCAGGCGGAGGAAAAACTGATTCTTCGAGACAATCCAAGTTAACAGACTTCCACGCTCGTGACGAAGCAGAAAAATCTCCAGAGACTATGGCGGAGGAGGGAGCTAGCGGCGGAGCGGTGACTGCCGAGGAGGGAACGAATGCGGTACTTGCTGCTATCAGCTCTATGAGAGCAGACTTTTTGTCTAAGTTTGATGGGATTATAGCAGTGATAGAAGGAATGAGAAAAGAAATAAGTGACTATATGGAACGAGTATCGCAGGCGGAGCTCCGAATCTCCAACGCTGAAGATGACGTCACCAGCCTACAATTAAAGGTCCAAACATTGGAATTAAAAAAATAAACGTCTGGAAGATAACGTCCTGGACTTAGAATCCCGGTCGCAACGGAATAATTTAAGCCTGGTGGGCCTCCTGGAGGGTACAGAGGGAAGGGATACATGCTCCTTTTTGGAAAAGTGGATTCCAGAGGCAATGAACAACGCGGATCTGCAGTCATCGGTCGTCTTGGAGAGCGCTCACCGAATCGGCCCACCGAGAGATAATAAGACACCACCAAGGACACTGATTATGAAGTTCCTCAACTACAGAGACAAGATGACGATCACCAACGCAGCGCGTGCTAAAGGAGAAATCAAATACCAGGATCAACAGGTGCGGTTCTACTCAGATTTGGCCACAGGAATTCAACAATTAAGGAAACAGTTTGATCCCGCCCGTAAAGAGCTGCGCAACCTTGGGATTCGTCACGGAGTGATTCATCCGGCAAGACTGCTGGTCACATATAAAGGGAGAATCCATATCTTCAAGACCCCTCAGGAGGCGCAGGAGCTCATTAAGTAGATCCAAGGAGAGACTGGCGGGAGCTAAGCATGAAGCAAGAACAAGATATAAAGGTAGAATATTTAAGCATGTGTACAAGTATCTGACTGATCTGAAACGTATAGCATGTCTACAAAATATAGATTGTATTATATAAAAAAAAAGCTATGATGTACAAAGTTGCTATAAAATTTTGGAGTTAAGTTGGAAAAACTACAGAAGAGAGTTATTGTCATGTCATTAAAAGTAGCAGAATCAGGGTGATTGAGAGGAGAAAAGAGTGAGTGGTTTGACTGATCCTCGTGGGTGAGGAGCAGCCACTGGCTATAGCGGGAGATGGAATTTTTTTTTTTGATTTTGGGGGGATTACCACGAATGTGGGGAGGGGGAATTTGTTTTTGTGTAGTTTGTGGGATGAATGTTCAACGATCCATGTTTTTGCTTCTCTGTATGAGCATGTTTAACGACTGTATGAGCATGTTTAACTTAACGACTACAGACCTGTAGCGCTCACCTCTGTAGTCATGAAGTCCTTTGAGCGCCTGGTCCTGTCTCACCTCAAGTCCATCACCACTCCCCTCCTGGACCCGCTGCAGTTTGCCTACCGTGCCAACAGGTCTGTGGACAACGCAGTCAACCTGGCCCTCCACTCCATCCTGCAGCACCTGGACTCCCCGGGAACCTACGCCAGGATTCTGTTTGTGGACTTCAGCTCTGCATTTAACACCATCCGCCCCGCTCTGCTCCAGGACAAGCTGTCCCTGCTCGATGTGCCTGACTCCCTCTGCAGGTGGATCACCGACTTCCTGACGGACCGGAGGCAGCATGTGCGGCTGGGGAAGTCTGTCTCGGACTCTGTTAGCATCAGCATCGGATCACCCCAGGGCTGTGTACTTTCCCCCCTACTCTTCTCCCTTTATACCAACTCCTGCACCTCCTCCCACCAGTCTGTTAAGTTGATTAAGTTTGCGGACGACACCACCCTCATCGGGCTCATCTCCAACTGCGACGAGTCCGTCTACAGGAAAGAGGTGGCCCAGCTGGTGTCCTGGTGCAGCCACAACAACCTGCAGCTGAACGCTCTGAAGACAGCGGAGATGATTGTGGACTTCAGGAAAGTCACAACCCCCCTGCCCCCCCTCACCATCACAGGCTCTCCCATCACCATTGCAGATTCCTTCCGCTTCTTGGGCACCACCATCACCCGGGACCTCAAATGGGAGCCAACCATCAGCACCCTCATCAAAAAGGCCCAGCAGAGGATGTTCTTTCTGCGGCAGCTGAGGAAGCTCAAGCTACCCACCAAGATGTTAGTGCAGTTCTACACGGCCATCATCGAGTCCATCCTCACCTCCTCCATAACCGTGTGGTACGCAGGAGCCACTGCCAGGGACAGACTAAGGCTGCAGCGCGTCGTGCGCACTGCTGAGAAGGTGATCGGCTGCAAGCTCCCATCTCTCCAGGACCTGTACATCTCCAGGACCCGGAGGCGTGCTGGCCGGATCATAGCCGATCCTTCACATCCTGGTCACGTACTGTTTGCCCCCCTCCCCTCAGGTAGAAGACTTCGGTCCATTCAGACTAAAACCTCCCGGCACATGAATAGCTTTTTCCCCTCTGCCATCAGACTGCTGAACATTAAGTGACTTATTGACTCTCGTGCACTATGTACAGCAGCTCAACCAGACTCATGACATTCATCACTGTTTTTCTGTTGCATTATCAACTGCACTGTGGTACCCCATATTATCTGCTACTTGCTAATTTATTTAAAACTGCCTTGACTAGTATTACTCATTATTACTATTATTATTATTATTATTATTATTACTTATTTTTCTACACTTATTGCATGTTTTTAGTCCTTTAGTTTTTTAGTTTATCTCTTTATCATGTTTTTAATGTTGCAGCATGGCACCAAGACAAATTCCTAGTTTGTGTACTACATGAACAATGGCAATAAATCTGATTCTGATTCTGTTTATATTGCAAGGTAATCTCAAACTCTTTATTGATCATAGACCAAAGCGTTAATCTTAATTTAACTTCATGGAATTGCAGAGGTCTACAAAATCTAAAAAAACTTAAACAAGTTATGAATAAAATAAAAGACAGGTTCAAAAATTGTGTTTTTACAAGAAACTCATCTAATAGAGGAGGATGTAAAAAGAATAAGGAGAAGATGGCAGGGAAGTGTGTTCACCTCATCATTTTCATCCCAAGCCAGGGGAGTTATGACTCTCACACATAAAACAGTCCCATTTCAAGTGAAAAATGTAATTGGAGATAAATTGGGAAGATATCTAATCATCCAAGGATCTTTGTTATTAGAAAATATAAATCTGGTGAACTTATACGGTCCCAATATAGATGATCAAAACTTCTTCGTTAATTTATTTCTTACTTTAGCATCACTCACAGGGCAACATATAATAGCAGGGGATTTTAATTGTACATTGAATCCCAGTATAGATAGATCAACAGGACTGGACTGTACGCACAATGGATGCAGGATGACCATTAATCATTTTATGAAAGAATTGAGATTGCAAGATATATGGAGAGAAATGAAACCACAAGTCAAAGCCTATTCTTGTTATTCTAATACCTACAAGACATTTTCATGTATTGACTATTTTTTGATCTCCACAGAATTAAGGTCCAAGATTCAAAACTGTTTCTATGATAACATTGTGATATCTGATCACGCACCCTGCTGTCTAATATATGTAGATAAGAAATTGACAAAGGTTCCAGGTAGGTGGCAATTTCAGCATAAATGGCTTCAGGATGAGGAATTTGTTAAGTACACAGAAAAACAGATAGATGAGTTCTTTGATATCAATACTACACAAACATCAGCATGTATAAAGTGGGAAGCTTTCAAAGCTTTTATTAGAGGGCATATTATTAGTTATACAGGTTCAAAATCTAGGAAGACTCGAGAGGAGAGAGTCCAATTGGAACGTAAAATAAAAATTCTTCAAGAAAAAGTGTATGCAGGAAGTAATCCAAAATTAGAGAACGAATTACTGATTCTGAGAGCTGAATATGACAAAAAATCAGCGAATAGAGCTGCCTCGAGTCTTCTAAGATTGAAGCAAACCTTTTATGAACAAGGTGAAAAATCAGGAAAATTAATTGGCATGGCAGATTAAACAATTAGAATTTAAAACACCAATTACCAGTATTATAAGTAACGAACAGGCAGTTGTAGATCCTTTAGCAATTAATAGTGTCTTTAGAGATTATTATGAAAAACTATATGATACAAAAAATGAAACTGACTTAACAAAACTAAATGGGTTTTTGGACGGATTATCTATACCGTGTATTCCAAATGAAAATAGGGAGATACTGGAGTCAAAAATTAGTCAAGAAGAAGCTGGGCTAGCCATTGATAATATGAAATCAGGAAAAAGTGCGGGACCAGATGGTCTTCCAGTTGACCTCTATAAAAAATTTAAGAATAAATTAATAAAACCATTTTTGGAAATGGTTTTAGAAGCATTTCAAAATGGTAATTTACCACCATACATGAATAATGCCTTAATTATACTGTTGCCAAAACCAGGTAAACCCCCTAATAAATGTGAAAACATGAGACCAGTAAGCCTATTAAATGCTGACCTTAAGATAATCTGTAAAAATTTAGCAAGACGACTACAAGAAATATTACCAAATATTATTAACCGAGATCAGAATGGCTTTATAATGGGAAGACAAGGCTTCCATAATGTAAGAAGACTATTTAATATTATTTATTCTAATAAAGAAGCACCGGATGCAGCTCTCCTATCATTGGACGCTGAAAAGGCCCTTGATAGGGTTGAATGGCCCTTTCTTTTTGAAGTCCTACAAAGGTTTGGACTTGGAAATAATTTCATAAAATGGGTTCAGATAATATACAATAATGCTACAGCAGAAATCCTAACAAATAGCAATATCTCAAAATCAATAAAAATCAATAGAGGATGTCGACAAGGCTGTCCACTTTCACCTTTACTGTTTACTATGGCAATTGAACCTTTAGCGATGGCAGTACGTTTACATCCACAAATATATGGAATTAAAGTAGGACCAACAGAACATAAAACCTCCCTGTATGCTGATGACATAATTTTGTTTATGTCGAATCTTAAAAAATCAATTCCGACCTTGTTGAATTTAATAAAGAACTTTGGGGAAATATCAGGATATAAAATAAATAAAACTAAATCTTCAATATTAATGCTAAATGAGACCCAGAGAAATCACCCAGCTCCTAAGGTAAATCAATTCAATATTGTAAATCAGTTTAAATATTTAGGAATTCAAATTGTGCCCAAGTTAGAATCAGTCGCCAGTGCCAACTATGAAGCCTTAATGACAGATATTAATGAGTTGCTTCAGAGATGGATGTCACTACCAATGTCGATGATCGGGAAAATTAATATACTTAAAAGTAATATCTTACCCAAAATACTTTATTTATTTCAATACATTCCTTTACCACCACCTTCAGATCTATTCTCAAGAATTAAAAAAAAGTTAGTGGAATTTATATGGAACAATAGGAAGGCTAGATTACGTCTGTCCTTACTATATTTACCATTTGATCGTGGAGGTCTGAAATATCCAAACTTTATGTTGTATTACTGGTCAGCACAACTGAGGTCTATGACATATTATTTTTCATCAAATGATCTCCCTCACTGGACTGAAATTGAATCATACAATTTACCTTTACCTCTTCCCTTATTCATATACTCAGACTCGGCTAAAAAATTACAGAAACAAGTTAAAAATCCTATTGTAAAGCATATGATCAAAATATGGTGTGAAATTAAAAAATATTTAAAAGAACCACAGTTATTGTCACAATTTAGTCCAATATGGGGTAATCAATATTTTACACCAGGGAGAGCGGATGCTGTATTTAAAGTATGGAATTTAAAAGGGATTCAAAAGATTCAAGACGTCAGGTTCAGATAACATAATGTCTTTTGAAGAACTGAGGATCAAATTTAATCTTAAAGCGTACCTGTGGTGGTCGTGAAGACGCATTTGACTTGAAAACATTATGAAAAAGTATTTCTTATTTTGGTAAATAATTTTTGCCAGCCATATACCACCAGACATATATTCAAATAGGACTTTGGCCATTGGCAGCCAATGAAAACTGTGGGCGCAGCCATGACACATGCGGATGTGACGTCACTTCGTTGATACTCAACAGTCAATGCTCCGCCTGTATGAGAGACTAAGGTGCTGTTGTGAGTGTTTTTATTCTATTATGGCTGAATTGTCGGACTCTGAGGAAGAATTTGTCCAACATGGCTACAGGTTTGAGCCAGAAAGGTCTTCTGAGGGTTAAAGTGACGAAGTGGTCCTCACACACAACGCAATTTCGTCTGAAATTATTCGTCTGTGCCCTGTTTCCGCTCCGATCTTCTGACAAGGTGAGCTGGGTTTGGGTACACAAAAAAAGTCTTTGTTTTTTTCGCTTATTATTCAGACATCCAAAGACTTTACATTCCGCCATGTTGCGATATCCATATCGCATTGTATGTTTTTGTTTTTACAAGAGCACCCAGTGTCTGCTGCTCTGTATAATATCCCCGAAGCCGCTGCACATCCGGCTACTCAGATCGCAGTTTTATAATCATCGTCCTTGTACGAGCTGAGATCAGAAAAGACGGCTCGCTGAATTTAAACATTTATTTATTTTCTACTCGTTTTAGTTCTGCATTTAATATGAACCCTGAGTTTGAAATAAACGTTTGAATTTGAATATCCCCGAAGCCGCTCCACATCCGGGTACTCGAGGCTCAGCCAATACTGATCCAGATCGCGGTGTCAACGAAATTACATCACAGGAAGCGTCCTGGAAGTCCCTGTAGCCGCTAGTATGGCTGTACCCATGTTTTGCTGACGTAGCTGAACCAGCAGATCAGCAATGGATTTATATCAAATTGCCTTAAACTTGAATTTTACCTTGAAATTGAACTAGAAAGTGAGCCAGGGGCTCAATATAATATCTTTTTTTGCACGACCACCACAGGTACACTTTAATAGAACACATTTTTTTTTAAATATCTTCAGCTTAGGAATTTTATTCGATCAAATCAAAATAATGCTCTCACCCGACCTACTTATTCATCCTTGGAAAAAATTTTGACTAAAGATAGTAAGAGAAAGGGTATTATTTCAGAGTTTTATAACTCATTGATACTATCCTCAAGTGAAAACGCACAGAAAAGAATGAATTATTGGAAAGAAGACCTGCAAACCGAAATTTCAGAGGAACAATGGGAATTGGCTTGCACAGAAGCTCAAACCAAATCAATAAATGTACGTCTTAAATTGATACATTTTAAATGGTTAATGCGGATGTATGTTACACCGGTGGAGTTAAATAGATATAACAAAAACATACCAGATATGTGCACAAAATGTATGGAAAGTAAAGGAACCCTATTTCATTGTTTATGGGAATGTAGAAAAATTAGAATGTTTTGGGAAGAGGTGAGGGTAACAATAGAAAAAATAATTTCAAAACAATTCATATTGAACTCTAAACTGTTTTTGTTGGGTCTGTATCCAGAAAAGCATAACTTTAAAGAGTGAAAGAGCATTCATAGACCTCAGTTTGCTTAATGCCAAAAAATGTATTGCACTACTGTGGAAAAAGACTCATAGACCAGATGTGACTCAGTGGTTAAGACAGATGTTAACAAACCTTTCACTAGAAAGAATAACATACATACTGAAATCAAAGGAAAATGTGTTTGAGAATATATGGAGACCTTTCATTGATTATGTAAAGAAATTAAACATAACTTCTGAAGAAGAAGGTGAATGATGTGTGTGGACCTTGTAAATTCCAAATTGGTGAATGTATAATATGTATACTTATGTATTAGATTACCTAGGCTAAACAGAGGAGCATTGTTGATGACTTGCTTTTGTTAATGGTTGTTGTTTTTAGTACATTTTTTTTTCTTTTTAAATTACTTTAGTGTTAGTGTTTGATTGTTTGTCATGTTTGTTAAAAAAGGTTCAATAAAAAATATTGTGGAAAAAAAAAAAGTACTACGGTAAACGCCACTTCCTCTTCGCAGACTACATGTTGCTATGGTTTCATAAACGCCAAGGGCCACTTCCACCCTTTGATCCACTGGATACTCTGTTTGGATTCACACGGCAAGCGGAGCGCACGAGACTTCGTTTGCAAGAGAACCGAGACCACCATTTTCAGGGGGACCAAACTTCGCTTGTTTGGTGTGCACCAGAATTCCCAACACACATTCAGACTGGACCAAACTATCCGCAGAAACCACTGTTTGGTCCTTTGGTCCGGACCAAACGGTGGCCATCTGAATGCATCCTTACTTCAGCTTGTCAGCTTGTAACAAATTAGAGCAAAAAACAAACATGCTATGTTTTGTTGCTCTAAGCATATAACAGGAGCATGAGGAGGAGACTGCAGCCAGATAGTTACTGTCCCAGTTCTGAATGTCTGGACCTTCTATTTATATTCATGCATAGTTGCACAAAATGACACAACTTTGTACATTTAATTTGGTCACATATTGTGAACATTCATCATTTATAGTAAATCGTTATGTTTGGGCGTTTACTTACTACACTCCTGCATAAACTTCATTTATGCTGCTCGAGAGCTTTGCTGCTTTGTACAAGTGATGAGCCTTATTATGCCTTGGTGAAAACGGAGGCATACGGTAATCAGTGTGTCTGTGTGTATATCTGTCTGTTACCAGCTTTTCAGCTCGCCCAGTCAGAATTAAGTGCAACTAAAGGTTTGTATCATTGTATCACCATATTTTCTCGACTTTTAATTTGCCAGAATTCCAAGATAAGGCTTTGTTTTTGAAATAAACAAATTTAACTCACCTTTAACGTCAGTGGAGCCGGGGGGAAAAGGTATTGTAATAACTACGCCAGGCCACTAGAGGCGGCAGTACAACTTTTTTACAGCACAGCACTTTTTTTTTTTACAGCACGTTGAGCTGAACTGTTATAAAATAGTGGTTACTGAAAAAATAAACATTCAGCAAATACACAGTTTATTCATCACATCGATTGTTTTCACACTGGTTTTGCTGTTTAGTTTTGCAGAGGAAGGATGAGGTAAAACTCACTAAAAACTACAAGTCCCAACATTGAGTGAACTGCGCTTGCGCCCGGAAACTCCCGCCAGGGGGAAGTACTGAGCAGTCCGCCAATACTGGGTCAACAAATGCCCGTCTGTTTTCTTCCTCTGCCACGAAACAGCAAAAGCTCCTGTTCGTCTTGTCATTGTATTCACATACCTTCATTGCTTCCGCCATTTAACCCAATGACTGCCTATGGCGCGCCATTGCGCCATTTCCTCCTCTCCCTCTGGTGGTCAAGATTGTTGTCAAGAAAATATTCAGTTCAGATGTCAGAGATTTTCAAAGTTATAACTTGAAAGTGGTAAGAGATAATGGCTTACTGTCAATTAGAAAGATGTAGAATATGAACCAAAGTTTGAGATAGGAGTAAATTTATGCATCTAATTTGCATAATGCCACGGCAGTCATATCGAATTACAACTTTAAGTCAAAAGCGGACTTTGGACATATTTACACCAAGGATGGTTTGGTTTTTTGTCACCATTTGTTGTTTTCGGCATTTTGTTATCTTTAAAGTATAAGAACCAGAAAATCAGTTACAATATAAACAAACAAAGAAATTCCATCAGTTACCGCTGGTTAGGCGGTAATTGATGAATTATTACGATTGACTTCGTCCATTTTCGTCCATCCTGGTCATTATTATTTAACAAATCTACCTACGGGTACAAATAAAGTAACCAGAACCTGATTTTGTCTTCTCTCGGTCATTTTCGCTTTATCCCCCACATCCAGAAACTGTTATGATTATTCCACCGCAATTTTGCTTTTATTCCCCTGCAATTTATCTCATATGACGACCAGGAACCGGCGCAATTGTTCTGTCCAGTCACATGGCGCTAGGGGTCGATGGCAGGTGCAAATCAACAAGATTCACCCACCCTGTGTTATAAAAAAAATGTAGCTATTTACCTTCATAAGCTAAATAATCTCTTTTTAGAATCAGAGTTCGCAAATTTGGGAGCAAATGCCTCCTCCCTCTTGCGATCGATCACCATTTGTTTACAAACTCTTCTCTGGTGTCCAGAAGTGAGGGGGTTATATGGGGGCCATTAGTCCTCCAAGGCAAGAGCAGTAAGTTATACGTGTCTGCCACCTTGTGAGGTGGAATAATTGGTACAACTTGGGGGGGGGGGGGGTTATGACATCATATGACATGTCACATGACAGGTGCAGCACCGCGACATACAGTGAGGGCACGTTTTATGTCCATAAATAGAAGGATGTCAAAGGGTTAAAATGTCTGCCACCGTGCTCTTCTTTTGTGTTTGCATTGCAGCTGTTCAATTCAGTTTGGTGACTCTTGGCTGCCACCAACAGTATGGGCATGTGAACTGCAGATTATTTTCACTGTGCATGCGTGTACTCCAAAACGACTTAATGGATTTGGATGAAATTTTTACCAGAGGTGGTCCTTGGGCTAGAGAGGAACCCATAATATTTTGGTGATGATCCGAGAACGCATACCTCCACCAAGTCTCTTATCTTCTCACAGTGTGTTAGCAAGAATACTCAAAAACTACGAGATGGATTTGGATGAAATTTTTACCAGAGATGGTCCTTGGGCTAGGGAGAAAACCATAATATTTTGGTGATGATCCAAGAACGCATACCTCCGCCGAGGCTCTGGGACTGAGGCATCAGCACCTTGGTGCTTTCATTATGTTGGCATTTGCAGCTGGTGTGTCTAAACCATTAGTACCAACCATGATGTGTATTGTCTATTTTATCCTAATTGCTTATTTGATTTTATTTTTGTTGTAAAATTTTGAATTGGAGCCCTTTCTGTGGAAAACCAAGTGTTTTGCATACAGATTATACTTAGCAGGCTGATAGAATACCAGGGCAGCCTGCCAATGTATAGGGATGAGAATCCTCCGCGGATCCGAGGAATTCCTCAGATTTGATCATGTCTAGGGTCATTCTCGTGAATCGTCTAAATTCGAGGAGAAATTTTTTTTGGGGGGGGGGTCTGTTTTGAGCGGCGAGTCGTATTTTCGATCGGCTGCTGAAATCCACCGCGCAGAACGCGCTGCCCAGCGAGATCAGTAATGTAACAAGGCCACTGATTGGCTGATACTTATTTTTTTTTCTCCCCTTTTTTTTTGTCCTGTCAGGCAGCTAGGCAAACAGAACAGGGATCTGTCACCCTACTGTGCCAAAACAGATTCACTTTGCCAAGAGGAGCCTATACAGTGCCTAACTTTGCACTGTATATTGTTGTAAACTCCTCCTGTAATAACTTTTAATACTTTATTTTAATTGTTTTACCCATGGAAGACCCAACAGGATGGGGAAGAGGGAAAGGAAGTGTGTGAAGGGGGGAAAAGAAAAGGGAGGGGAACAGACAAAAAAAAAAAAAAAGACAACTAAAACAAACAAAAGACAAACTGCTTCTTCCACCGGAGATGTCTCAACACAAGTCTGGTTTCTGCACCTGTTAAAGGAGAGACACTTGTACATGTATGTCTGTGTGCCTATATATGAGAACGCACGCAAAATAAGTGTATGCATGTGAGTGGTTTGTCAGGAAACATACGAGCGGAGGGCCGGTCGCAGCAGCCCTCCTCCCGAGGACCCCGAGCAGGCAAGGCAGTGCCACCAACCCCCAGCCCCGAGGTCAGCAGGCCCCAGGAAAGCCAAGCATCCACCCCCGGAGAGATGATCAAGGGAAGGCAGGCTGCCCGGCGGCCGGCGCGGTGAGCCCACACCCCTGGACCCGCCCAACCCCCACCCCCCCAGCGGGGCCAACATCCGCCCCCGGGCCCCAGGCACCAGGAGGCCAGCGACCCCACCCCCCAGGACAGAGGCCAGCCAGCGCCCCCCGGCGCGAGCCCCCCCAGGTACCCCCACAGCGGTCCCGCCCCAGCGCCTCGGCCACACACCCCGGGGACCCCCACATCCAAAGAAGTCCCCTCGCCCAGGTGAGCCCACATTGCTGAGAGGCACTACCCCCCCCTAATCCAGCCCCTCCCGACTCGCAGGCACACCCCTCCCCATACCTTCACACCCACATGTTCCCATGCACACCCCTCTCACTCAGCCAGACCGACCCATTCTCTCTCACTCCAGTACCCACGTAAATTCACTCCTCATTCACCTTTATTTCAAAAGCCGACTGCGAAGCAGATGCAGTGAGCCTGAACATGCACCAGTGCCCGGCAGGCCACCGGCGCAGGCCACAGAAGCAGACCCCCACCCCCCGGCGCCCATCTGAGTGAACAATCAGCAGACCACCGCAGGCGCCCCAAGATGCCACCCGGCATGCAAAGCGCCGCACAAAACCGACCCACCATCACCACCTCCATTCATCACCCTCTCACTCACACTTAAACTCATATTCAGCCCCCCATCACTTCCTTGGTTGTATCTATATATTAGTAGCATCCAGGGGTTTTTACAACATGATAGGTCCCAGGCTCCCCACCAGGCCCCCACGCCCCCAGCAAGACAGGGCAACAGGGGTGGGGGAAGACCCCCACCTCCTCCCCCCGCACAGAACATGGTGGGTGTGTGTCGGTTATATGATATAATTGTGTATAAATGTGTGGACTACTAAAGTGCAATTAAAATTGGGGGGATAGTAATTGAAGCATTGTTAGCCACTGTGATGTGCAGCAGAGCCCCCATCCCCCCAAGCCCTCAGTGTCTAAAATGCAATTAAAATTGAGGTGAGTGCAGCCCCACCACGCGGCAAAGGTATCCCCTTCACCGACACAGTGCGGCACACCCCCACCCCAAAGCCCTAAATGTAACAAAAAAGATCAGGGGGAGGAGGAGGGTGGGAAATAAGACTGGGAGGTAGGTGGTCCAAAAACAAGGCCGCCCCCCCCCCCCCAAGAAGCCAGCTTGCAGACTGGCTTGTGAGGCCACCCACTGCCCCCAAATCCCAACCCAGGGTGAGGGCCGCCAGTGGAAACAACCCAGGACCCACCAGCATCACGTCCCGGCGCTCCAGCACCACTAACATGACGGGGCAGCCAAACATACTACCACTCATCTTACACACATGAACATGGACAACAACAGTCACAATAGTGAACAATAGGCCGGACCCACACAGCGCCCAACACGCCAGGCGACACACCCGAGCGCCCACGCAGGCCCACGACCACCCACCCCAGACACACACCGACAGCTGCAGGCCGCCCTGCAACCACAGCCACCCCGGAACAACCCAATGGAAACACAGCCAACAACCCGCACCAATGACCCCCCCAGCCACCCCCAAGCACCAACGCACACCCGCTGCCAATGACATCAGGGGCGATGTAGCAAAGTGCCTCACCCCCCAACACAACAGCAGGGCGGCCGGGACAAGCAAGCCCCGAAACGCCAGCCCCCATGCCACTGGATGGACTGCCCAACCCCTGTCACCCAACAAAGCTCTCCTACCCATACACGCATCCTCCGCCCCCTAGACATCTACCCACAAGTAACCGCTTCCATACACACACATAACTCCACCCACCATCACACATACCCACCTACACAAACACACAACCCCACCTGCCCACTCAACACACACCCACTTCCACATCCGCTCATACACAAGCCTACACTCACACACCCCCTCCCCCACCCGCAGACCCCCGTGAACGGGGAGGGCAACCCAGGATGCGGGCACCAGCCCCTGGGTGGCACCCGGGCCCCAGGAAACACACGACCCCACCACGCAAGGATGCATCAGGGACAACCCCCACCGCCGGCACACACCCGACCCCGGCCCGGGGCGGGGGAACACCCCCCCAGCACCAGGGGCCCAGGGCCAGACCCAGACCCCCCACGAGGGGCGAGGCCAGCCGGCCAGGGGCCACAGCCCAACCCCCCCCCGGCCCACCCCACAGCCCCCCCGCCCCCCAGGGCCAGACAGACGGCCACCCCGGAGCAGGCCCCCCGGACACTTGCGGTTGGGGCGCAGCCAGCCGCCAGAGGTGCCAAGGAGAGTGAGTCACTACCCGCTACCCCTCAGATTATGGTGCACAGGACCACATAGCATGCATATAGCTATCCGGGACATTGCTAGTACAGTGAGGGCAGATATTCGTGTGACTCAGGCCCATTTTGAACATCCTTTCTCCTGTATAATGAATTCTATGTAGAACTTTATATTGTATAAGTTGTAAGTTAGAGTTTTTAGTCATCTTAAAAGTGTTTAAACATATTTGTGTCCAGAAACTTTCCTCCTTATTAATCGATAAGTCTGTCTCCCATTTTGATATTGGAAGAGATATGGACTCATCCAACTTTGATAATAGTCTATATATTTTCGATATCAATTTTGGGGAACGGAGATTTAGAAACTCTGCCACCTTAACTGGTACTTCTAAATCTGTCTGATTAAGATTAAATCTTGCTTTTATTATGGATTTAAGCTGTTGGCATTCAAAATACTTTTTATCACTGATTTCGTGTTGTGACACTAGATCCTGAAATTGGATAAAATTTCCACCTTGAATAAGATGTTCTAAGTTGTTTATTCCCTTCTCTTGCCATAGTGGAAATTTTAATGTCCTCTTTTGTTGCAGGATATCAGGATTATTCCAAATGGGCGTGAGTTTACAGGGGACAAGTGAAGACCCTGTTATTTTTAAAAATTTCCACCAAGCCGTCAGAGAGGAACTAATATTAATACTTTTAAAACACTCATGGCGTTTAATAGAGGGACTTATAAAAGGTAAGTCAGAGATATTTAGCGACCCACAGAGAGCCTGTTCAGCATCTAACCATGGGTTCCCTAATGGGGTTGATTTTGTCCATTTTGAAACGAACTACAATCTATTGGCTAAAAAGTAATTAAAAAAATTTGGTAAATCTAAGCCTCCGCACTCTTTCGCTTTTTGGAGGGTTTTTAAACTAATCCGTGATGGTTTATCCTTCCATAAAAATTTACTTATATTTGAGTCTAGAGACTTAAACCAGGCCATTGATGGTTGGGTAGGGATCATTGAGAACAAATAGTTAATTTTAGGAAGGACCATCCTTTTAATGGTTGCAACTCTTCCCATTAATGATAAAGGTAGTGTCCTCCAGCGCGTAAGATCGTCTTGTGTCTTTTTTAGAAGGGGGATATGATTTAGTCGCAATAACTCTGAGAGCCTGGGAGAAATATCTATTCCTAAATATTTAACATTCCCTGATTGTATCGGAATAGTAGATGTATTTGGGAAATTGCAATTTATGGGTAAAGCTATTGATTTTACCCAGTTAATAGAGTAGTCTGATGATGATGAAAATTTATCAATGAGCGCCACTGTCTGAAGAAGAGATCTTTCTGAGTTTTCAAGGAAAATCAATACATCATCAGCATAAAGACTTATCTTATGTTCCTTTTCTCCAGTTTGAATACCTCTGATATCAACATTTTGTTGTATGGCTGCTGCTAATGGTTCAATAAAGATGGTAAAAAGTGAGGGAGAGAGTGGACACCCCTGCCTAGTACCTCTCTGAAGATTAAAGCTTCGGGAAGTCTGATCATTTGTTCGGACAGATCCAACTGGACATCTACTGTATATAGTGTTTTAACCCAGTTTATGAAAGATGAACCAAACCCAAACTTGTTTAACACCATAAAAAGAAATTTCCAGTTAACCCGGTCAAAGGCTTTCTCTGCATCCAGGGACAAGATTGTAGTTTCTACATTATTGATCTTGCAGTAGTCTATTAAATTAAATAGCCTGCGTGTATTATCAGCCGAGTGCCTACCCTTGATAAAACCTGTTTGATCTGGGTGTATAATAAACGGAATTATCCTTTCCAGTCTTTTGGCGAGAGCTTTGCAAATTATTTTGAGATCGACATTCATAAGTGAGATGGGACGGTAGCTGGATGGAAGCGTGGGTTCTTTTCCAGGTTTAAGGAGCAGGATAATACTAGCCAAATTTGTATTCGGAGGAATTACATTATCTTCTTTGATTTGGTTCACCATTTTAAAAAAAGTAGGTGCCATCACGGGCCAAAATTCTTTATAAAATTCTACTGGAAAACCATCTGGTCCTGGGGCTTTGTTGTTTGGGATGTGCTTAAGTGCCTCCTGGAGTTCAGACACCTGAAGAGGTGCATCCGGAGCCGCAATCTGTTCATTATTTAATTGTCGTTGGTTAATATTGTCCAAAAATGTATTTATCTCTGAGTCCGATGGGTTAACCTGTGATGAGTAGAGATTTTCATAAAACTTTCTGAAGGAGTTATTTATTTCTTCAGGCACATGGGTAATATTTCCAGTCATATCCTTGATAGAATGGATAGTTGTTTTTTCTTTATTCAATCTAAGCTGGTTCGCAAGATATCGCCCCGATTTTTTACTGTGTTCAAAATTCTCAAGACGCAGTCTTTGTATTAAAAACTGTGCTCTTTTGTTTGTAATTTCTTTTAATTCCAGCTTTAATTTTCTCAAATCGTTAAGTGCCTGTTCCTGTGGGGAAATGGCACAAGTTGTCTCCAGTGATTTAATCTTCTGTTCTAAATCCAGTATCGGTGCTTTTTCTTTTTTATTCTTGTATGAACAGTAAGAGATTCTTTTACCTCGCATGACCACTTTTGCTGCTTCCCAAAGAACACCTGGGGATATTCCTGGCACATCATTATATTCCAGATATGATTCAATTCAATTCAATTCAACTTTATTTATATAGCGCCATTTCACAACAACAGTCATCTCATAGCACTATCAACTGTAGGGGGGACCCCCACAGTTGCAGAAAGACCCCAGCAATCAGGCGATCCCCTGTGAGCAAGCACTTGGCGACGGTGGAGAGGAAAAACTCCCTTTTAACAGGAAGAAACCTCCAGCAGAACCAGGCTCAGGGAGGGGCAGTCATCTGCTGCGACTGGCTGGGGGGTGAGGGGATAGAGAAGAAGAAAAGAACAGACATGTAGAGAGCAAACAGCACGATGGGGACTCAATCTATGGGAGAGAACAAACAAATGTTAATGACCAGCAAAAAAAAAAAAATATTTCATAGAGAGTGAGGAAAGGAGTGAGGCCCAGTGCATTACTGGAGGTCCCCTGGCTGACTAAACCTATTAGCAGCATAACTAAGGGAGGGTTCAGAAACACATGATCCCTCCCTAATTGTAGGCTATATCAAAAAGGTAGGTTTTAGCCCTATTCTTAAAAACAGAGATCGAGTCTGACTCCCGAATCCAGATTGGCAGCTGATTCCACAGGAGAGGAGCTTGATAACTGAAGGCTCTGCCTCCCATTGTACTTTTGGAGATTCTAGGTATTACAAGTAATCCTGCATTTTGGGAGCGTAGTGCTCTGTTAGGATGATACGGTAGTATCAGATCTTTTAAATAAAAAGGAGCCTGATTGTTTAGAGCTTTGTAAGTAAGAAGAAGGATTTTAAACTTAATTCTAAACTCTATGGGAAGCCAATGAAGGGAGGCCAGAACCGGAGAGATATGATCTCTCTTTCTAGTACCTGTTAAAACTCTTGCTGCAGCATTTTGGATCAGCTGAAGACTTTTTAAAGATGTTTTAGGACAGCCTGATAATAAAGAATTACAATAATCTAATCTCGAGCTAACAAAAGCGTGGATCAGCTTCTCAGCATCACTCTGAGACAAGATGCTCCTAATCTTGGCAATATTACGCAAATGATAGAAGGCAGTCTTAGAAACAAATTTAATATGTGAATTGAAGGACAAATCCTGATCAAAAATAACTCCAAGGTTCCTCACAGAGCTATTAAGAGAAAGAGTAACTGCATCCAAACTGAAAGTTTGATTTGGAAAGGAATTTCTAAGGTTTTTTGGACCAACAAGAATGACTTCAGTCTTATCTGAATTTAATAGCAGGAAATTACAAGTCATCCAAGCTTTGATTTCCTTAAGACAGGCTTCTAACTTGGCTAATTGATTAGTATCATCTGGCTTCATTGACAGGTATAATTGTGTGTCATCTGCATAACAATGAAAATGTATACAGTGCTTTCTAATAATGTTGCCTAACGGAAGCATATATAAACTAAAAAGAGTAGGGCCTAGCACAGATCCCTGTGGAACTCCATGACTAAGCTTTGAGCTGAAAGAAAACTCATCATTTACATGAACAAACTGGAACCTATCAGATAAATAAGATCTAAACCACTGCAACGAAGTTCCATTAAGTCCAACATAGTGTTCTAATCTATCAAGTAGAATATTATGATCAATAGTATCAAAAGCTGCACTAAGATCTAAAAGGACAAGTACAGAAACTAGTCCATTATCAGATGCAATGAGGAGGTCGTTAGTGACCTTCGCTAAGGCTGTTTCAGTACTATGATGGATTCTAAACCCAGATTGAAACTCTTCAAGTAAACCATTTCCCTGCAGGTGGTCAAATAATTGCGTAGCAACAACTCTTTCTAAGATTTTTGAAATGAAAGGGAGATTAGAGATTGGTCTATAGTTAGCTAAAGCTCCTGGATCTAGCGTTGGCTTTTTGAGTAAGGGTTTAATTACAGCCGTTTTAAAAGCCTGTGGTACATGGCCTAAAGTCAATGAAGAATTGATTATATGAAGAATAAAGCTACCAATAAGTGGGAAGACTTCTTTAAATAACCTGGTAGGAATAGGGTCTAAAAGACAAGTTGAAGGTTTGGATGAGGAAACTATTTTGTCTAACTCACAAAGGTCGATTGGAGTAAACTCATCAAGACAGACATCAATAGAAGGAGTTGTAGTAGTTACAGTATTTAAGTCAACTGTGGGAAGAATCTGATTGATTTTATCTCTGATGGATGAAATTTTATTATTGAAAAAGTTCATAAAGTCCTGACTAGTAAGCTCTAAGGGGATGCTAGGATTGACAGAGTCCTGACTCTTTGTCAACCTGGCTACAGTACTGAAAAGAAACCTGGGATTATTCTTGTTCTCTTCTATTAATGCAGAGTAATAACTCGTTCTAGCTTTTCTAAGAGATTCCCACTCTTTATTAAAATAATTAATAAAGTCTTCATCTTTCAGTAGTGATATATTAAATCTCCAGCTCCAGCTGATACTTATTGAAGCAACCAATCGGCGATTTTGTTATTCCTTTGTCATATCCCACACGCGGAGCGAAATGCAAATGGCGGACAATTCAATCAACCGAGTTTTCCCGATTTCGTGAAAATGGTGAACCTAAAACTCACGAAAGACAACAAAGCAAGAAGACAAAGGGATAAGGAACAAGTTTCGTTGGGAATGGCTCGAAAAAAAACAGTAACATCTCAAAATTGTGGCTACAAGGAGATCGAATTATTCGCTCGTGCTGCGTTCAGAACGATCGATGGACACGGTTAAATTCAGATGCCAGTGAAAGTTCATCACAATCGGCCCCGATTACAGCAATTAGTGATCGGAAGACACATTCCGAGGTAAGATTTTTTTCTCGTTATAAGTAATGTACTTGAGAATTTTCGCGTTATGAATTTGTTATGAAATAGCATGTGTAAGTTGTGACGTCATGCCTGTTTTGAAACACTATTGATAATTTGAAACACTAAACGTCTTTTAGGTTTTACTTACTTTCTTAAATTATCTTTCAAATATTAAAATATACTAATATGCAACTTTTTTATATTCCTAGTAACACTAACAAATGCACACATTAATGAATCAAAATGCTTGCAGAATGTCAGTATATTTTAATAAATGGGTGATGGACTTGGTGATGGAATTTTGTTAATATTTATAATTTATTTTACTTGGTTAAATTATTTTGTCTGTTCTAGAACAATGTAAATGTAATTCTGTGTCAGTTCTAGGGTCGGCAGTTTAGGGGGTGGCTGTGGCGCAGGTGTAGTGTGACCGACTACTGATCGGAGGGTCATGGGTTCGATTCCCACTCTGTCTGAAGTCTGCATGTCAAAGTGTCCTTGAGCAAGACACCGAACCCCCAGTTGCTCCTGGTGGCCAGGCTAGCGCCTGTGTGTGTATGGCAGCTCTGCCGCCATCAGTGTGTGAATGTGTGCGTGAATGGGTGGATAGCAGGATCTGTAAAGCGCTTTGGTCATCCAGAGATGAGAAAAAGCGCTATATAAGTGAACGCCATTTACCATTCTAAACATATTAAATAGTAGTAAAATATAATTTAGTATTATTACATCAACATACCATTCAGATATCATAAATTTACACGTGATGCAGCAGCAGATTAAAAAGGTAAACTATAAATGCATTTGTACTTCTAACTTTAAATATAAGACCACATTTGAGCATTCTAAAACACCAGATTTCGTTAGCTTCTGGGGGGCATTGCCCCCCAGACCAACCACCAAGGCTCCGCCTTGGATCCAGCTTGGGGGACGCAGGCCTAACTAAGACCCCCGGCTTAATTTCCTTTTTTTTTTCCAAACTCCATTCTCATCTCTGAATGTAGGATTTGTCTTTTAGTCTTCATGGGTGTACTAGACTAAGAATTTTCTACAAGTAGCGTTTCTTTTCTTTTGAAATTAATCTGCTAATTGATTATCTCTTCATTCATATTTCATTTTGCCATCTTCTTGACGGAGCTGGAGGAACTTAAAAATTATATAGATGAGTTTTATTAGCGCTGATGTGTCATGGAGGAGAACGTATCTCCCGGTCCTGCTTCCTCCAACTCCATGACCAAGCGCCCCAGACCAGCAGATTCTCCAAATTTACCATCCGAGAAATCGCGGGAGGGCACCGAGGTTAGTGACATCCTTTTCTCTATTGAGAATAAACTTACCAGCATGGATGGTAGACTGGCGTTGGTCGAGCTGCTTCATAAAGAATTCCAGAGCGTACGGGAGAGTGCAGTCAGGCGCAGCTCGTTTCTCTCAGAGGAAAACAATAGCTTGAAAAAGTCAGTAAACACACTAACCACGCGGCTTGGCGTTTTTGAAATAGAAAACCTAAAAATGAAGGAAACGGTTCTTAATTTGCAGTCATGCAGCATGAGAGATAACTTTGTTTTTTCTGGAATCGTTGAAAAAAATAATGAAAATTCAGAACAGCTGGTCCATGAATTTATGTTAGCGCAGCTGAAACTATCCTCCAAAGTCACAAAATCAGTTACTTTCCACTGAGTCCACCGAATTGGGCAAAAAAAAATTCCCAGAATAAACGTCCCAGACGTGTTGTTGCCAAATTTGAGCATTTTAAGCAAAAAAATTTTGGTACAGAGGCAGGGCAGGCAGCTTAAAATCACCAATTATGGTCTAAATGATCAATTTCCACAGGAAATCTTGGAAAGGAGAAGGAAGCTTTTTCCCATTAGGAAACAAAACATCCAAGAAGGTAAACGAGCTATAGTCTCTGTGGATAGACTGTATATAGATGGCAAGCTGTTTATGGATGAAACTATAACGCCCTGGTTGTTCTAGAGCCTATTTTGTTTTCTTAGCTACAGGTGGAAAAAGAGTGCGATTGTGTGTAGGGCTCTTATTCGATCTCGGTTTAATTTGTTAACATTTGTCAAAATTTTTTTTTTTTTGTTTGTTTTTGCTGAGGTGGTTGTTTGTTGTAGCCAATTTTGTTGAAGTTGTTAGGTCGCTGTTGTACGTTATCTGCATTTTTTTCCACCATTTACTAACCTTGATGTCTGTTTTCTTTCATACTTTTGGTTTATAGGAAATAACTTTAAGTACATCCACCCAAGTCCATACACTCCATTTGCTTGCAACTGCAAGCAAATGGAACAGAGACATCATGTGTGCACACCGAAGCATACATGCGTAGGTATATATTTTACACACAACCTATATATACACACATTTGCATACATTACGGACATATAATCACATAGTTCGTTAGCTTTTAGCACAGAACCAGTTAGTGAAAACATGTCCACATTTAAGTTTGTCACGTGGAACATACATGGAATTGGTACCAGGGAGAAGAGGCTAAAAGTATTTAATCGACTGAAGGATCTACAGGGAAACTTTGTCTTATTACAGGAAACACACGTTTGTAAGCCGTCTGTAGATGCGCTCACCTCCCTGGAATTTCCCCACATGTACTCAGCCGGCTTTAATTCTAAACAAAAGGGGGGCTAGCTATATTGATAAACAGAGGAATACACTTTGATGTGAATAATACCATAGCAGATCTGGAAGGTAGATTTATAATATTAAAAATCTCAGTTCAAAATTTGGATCTGTGTATTGCAAGCGTTTATGGCCCAAATGTTGACGACCCATCCCAGTTTCACACTTTTTTCCACTTCTCTTTCTGAGCACTTGGACACTACACTTGTAATAGGAGGAGACTTCAACCTGGTATTAAACCCTGCAATCTAAAGGCTCAGTGCGTCAGTGAATTATCGAAAATGGCAGGCTACTGGCACTCTCAAACAGTACATGAATGATTTTTGTCTTTGCAATGAATGGCGTTCTCTTCACCCAACTCTTCGGGAATACACTTTTTTTCATCAGTTCATAGTTCACATTCATGTCCAGATTTCTTTTTAGCCAGTAACTCTATTGTGAGGGACATCACAGACACTGAAATTTGTTCAAATCAAGCTATTAGCGATCACCATCCAGTATCTCTTACACTAGTAAATAGGAAAGCTACAAGGAAAACTAAGAGCTGGAAATTGAATATATCACTACTGAAAGACAAAGACTTTATTAACTACTTTAATAAAGAGTGGGAATAATATCTGGAATATAATGTACTAGGAATATCCCCGTGTGTTCTTTGGGAAGCAGCAAAAGCAGTCATGCGAGGTAAAATAATCTCTGTTTGTATAAGAATAAGAATAAAAAAGAAAAAGCACTGGTACTGGAGTTAGAACAGAAAATTAAATCACTGGAGACGACCTGTGTCGTTTCTCCACAGGAACAGACTAGTGTTTTGGCTATTTGGCTAGTATTATCCTGCTGCTTAAACCTGGAAAAGAAGTGTAGGTTCTTTTCCAGGTTTAAGAATATCAGTTTAAGAATGTCAGTCTTAAAATAATTTGCAAAGCTCTCGCCAAAAGACTGGAAAGATAATGCTGTTTATTATACACCCAGATCAAACAGGTTTCATCAAGGGTAGGCACTCGGCTAATAATACACGCAGGCTATTTAATTTAATAGACTACTGCAAGATTAATAACTTAGAAACTACAATTTTGTCCCTGGATGCAGAGAAAGCCTTTGACCATGTTAACTGGAAATTTCTTTTTATGGTGTTAAACAAATTCAGGTTTGGTTCATCTTTCATAAACTGGATTAAAACACTATATAGTTGTCCAGCTGCATCTGTCTGAACAAATGATCAGACTTCCCAAAGCTTTAATCTCCAGAGAGGTACTAGGCAGGGGTGTCCACTCTCTCTCTCACTTTTTACCTTCTGTATCAAACCATTAGCAGCAGCCACACAACAAAAATGTTGATATCAGAGGTATCCAAACTGGAGAAAGAGAACACAAGATAAGTCTGTAAGCTGATGATGTATTGATTTTCCTTGAAAACTCACCAAGATCTCTTCTTCAGACAGTGGCACTCATTGGTAAATTTTCATCATTATCAGACTACTCTTATTAACTGGGGTAAATCAGCAGTCTTACTATAAATTGTAATTTCTCAAATACATCCACTATTCCAATACAATCTGGTAATACTAAATATTTAGGAATAGATATTTCCCCCAGGCTTTCAGAGTTATTGCGACTAAATCACATTCCCCTTTTAAAAACAATACAAGACGACCTTACGCGCTGGAGGACACTACCTATATCATTAATGGGAAGAGTTGCAACCGTGAAAATGATGGGCCTTCCTAAAATCAACTATGTTCTCAATGATTCCTACTCAACCATCTATGGCCTGGTTTAAGTCTCTAGACTCAAATATAAGTAAATTTTTATGGAAGGATAAACCATCATGGATTAGTTTAAAAACTCTTCAAGAAGCAAGAGTGCGGAGGCTTAGAACTACCAAATTTTTAAAATAACTTTCTAGCCAATAGACTGCAGTTTGTTTCTAAATGTACAAAATCAACCCCACTAGAATACCCATGGTTAGGTGCTGAACAGGCTCTCTGTGGGTCGCTAAATATTTCTGACTTACCTTTTATGAGTCCCTGTATTAAACGCCATGACTGTTTTAAAAGCATTAATATCAGCTCTTCTCTGACAGCTTGGTGGAAATTTTTAAAAATAACGGGGTCTTCACTTGTCCCCTGTAAACTTGCGCCCATTTGGAATAATCCTGATATCTTGCAACAAAAGAGGACGTTAAATTTTCCACTACGGCAAGAGAAGGGAATAAAAAACGGAGCATCTTATTCAAGGTGGAAATTTTATCCAATTTCAGGAACTAGTGTCACAGTACGACATCAGTGATAAAAAGTATCTTGAATATCAAGAGCTTAAATTCATAATAAAAGCAAGATTCAATCTTAATCAGACAGATTTAGAGGTACCAGTTAAGGTGGCAGAGTTTCTAAATCTTGGTTCCCCTAAATTGATATCGAAAATACATGGACTATTATCAAAGCTGGATGAGTCAGTATCTCTTCCAATGTCAAAATGGGAGACAGACCTATCGATCAATAAGGAGGAAAGCTTCTGGACACAAATATGTTTAAATACTTTTAAGATGACTAAAAACTCTAATTTACAACTTAAACAGTATAAAGTTCTACATAGAATTAATTACATAGGCCAAAGGATGATCAAAATGGGCCCGAGTCACACAAATATCTGCTCCGACTGCACTAGCAACATCCCGGATAGCTATATGCATGGTATGTGGTCCTGTGCACCGGTTCAAAAGTTCTGGTGGAAGACATGTGAGGACTTGTCCGCATGGCTTGGGAATAGTGTCCCATCCTCACCCACACTTTGCATATTAGGTGATCTAAGTGAAATAAATAGAGACAAGGATGTCACACATGGTTCTCACCGCCTTATGCATTGCAAAGAAAGCTATCCTTATGAATTGGAAACCAAGAAATAATATGTGCATGACTCACTATAATTCTTACTATTAGATTATATTAGCCTGGAGAGAATGTCTGCCTCCTCAAATAATCAATTGGCAGAATTCAGTTCTCTCTAGTCCCCACTTCATCATCATCATCATCATAGTAGTCTGTCGTGGGCGACAATGACTTTCATTTAGGTCTGATCAGATTCCTCCACACAGCTCTGTCCTTAGCCTTCTGCTGCCAGGAACTCCTGTCTATGTCCAACTTCTCAGTCAAGACGTCTTTGCTGATTGCATCAGCGAAAAGAGACTGTGAGGAGGGTGCGAGGAGTCCTTTATGATGCAGTGTCCTCTGCATTACACCTCTGGCTGTATACTTCTAGCAGACATGACAATCATCATCATCATCATCATCGCAGTCTGTCGTGGGCGACAATGACTGTTTCATTTAGGTCTGGTCAGATTCCTCCACACAGCTCTGTCCTTAGCCTTCTGCTGACAGGAACTCCTGTCTATGTCCAGCTTCTTCAAGTTTCTTTTTACAGTGTCTTTAAATCTGGTCCTTGTTCTACCCTGATTGCGTTTGCCCTCGCATAACTGTGAGAAGAGTAACAGCTGAGGGAGACGCTGGTGGTCCATCCTCTCAACATGTCCGAGCCATCTCAGGTTCATCTGTATTAGTATGTCTTCCATTGATGGTAGACCAGCTCGCTTCAACACTTCTATGTTGGTTATTTTGTCTTTCCATGAGATGTTCATTATGGCTCGAAGGTGTCTCATCATGTACGCGTGGAGTTTCTTCACCTGCACTCTGTAGACAGTCCAAGTTTCAGTACTGTACAATAGAGTAGCCAGTACTGTCGCTCTGTACACTTTGCATTTCACACGGATAGACACGTCGATTGTTCCACAGTCTCTCCCTCAAGTTTCCAAACACAGCGCTCGCTCTTCCTATTCTGAGAGATAGTTCATCCTCCAGCTTAGCATTCTCTGAAACAGTACTCCCTAGATACTTGAAAGTCTTGCACTTGACTAGTGGCTCTGTACCAATGCTGATCTCTTCTGGTAGTGATGTTGATAATTGGAACTTTGGTGGTTGATAAAGGCACTCTGTCTTCTTGATGTTGATTTGGAGGCTGAATTGACTAGCTGCTCTTGCAAATTTCTCCACTAAAGATTGCATATCTTCCACGCTGTGTGCAACTAGAGCAGTCATCGGCAAAGAGCATTTCTCTTACTATCTTTATCGATGTCTTACTCTTGGCTTTAAACTGTGCCACATTGAACAAGTCTGCTTCTTTCCTCGTTTGAATGTATACTCCTTCTGAAGTGTCTTTGAAGGCCACCTCAAACATGGCTGCCAGATATAGCGAGAAGAGTGTAGGTGCCAGCACACACCCTTGTTTCACCCCGTTACTTACTGAAAAGTCTTTAGATATTGAACCACTCATTGCCACGTTTGCTTGCATAACTTTATGGAGTGCCTCGATCAGGCTGACAAACTTCTCTGTACAGCCATATTTCTTGTGTACCTGCCAAAGTCCTCGTTGCGAAACGATTGACCATTTCATGAAACTGCTTGCAAAGTATTTGAGTACTGCTAGCTTTTGCTGGACTAGCAGCACATTCTTAGCAGATAAAGGTATTATCAATGGCAAGGACAAGCCAAGACAAACTGACTCCAGTATCCGTTGCAGTGACTGACCAGATGATAGGTTTATTTATCTCTGCTCTTTGTGTAGTGCATGTCACAATGCACCGACTGGCACAGTCCACCAGAGACCTCACGACAGATGTGTTTATCTGCCAGTATGTCCAGTCTCACTCCGTGTAACTGGGAGTGGTCCACCACAGACCTGTGACAGATATTGTTTTTAGTTCTGCCAGGATGCCCTGTTTCACTCTCCATGCCCTCGGAAGGACGGGGATGCTGGTTGAGTCGCCGACAGCCCAACCCACGAGACAGGTAGTACCGGTTTTCATGGTTATCCGGTAGCAAGCAAGCCAATGCCTGACCTGACAAAATAAATGACCCGTATACTTACATAAAAAATAGCAAGAGAAACACTGTTTAATTATTAACAGCAGTAAATACTGTAAAACAGTCGAGAAAAAATATTTGCAGTATGAGAGTGAAGCACGGGAAGATTTAGGGTCCCCACTTATTAATTCTATAACCTGAGGGGTGGTGGGCGGTGATTTGCTCTCCTTAGCGCCTCTGGCGGCTGGCTGCACCCTGACTGCGGGGGGCAGGTGTTCGAGGGGCCTGTTCCGGGGTGGCCGTGCATCTGGCCTGTGGGGGTTGGTTGGGGGGGGCTCTGGAGTGGGCCGGGGGGGTGGGCCATGGCCCCGGGCCGGCTGACCTTGCCTCTCGGGTGGGGCTAGGTCTGGCCCTGGGCCCCTGGTGCTGGGGGGGGGGGGGTGTTCCCCTCCTGGGTCAGGGTCGGGTGTACGTTGCTGGTGTGGGCTGGCCCCGGCGCACCCTTACATGGCGGGGTCATGCCCTCCCTGGCGATGCTCTGGGGCGGGTGCCTGCGTCCTGAGGGGGTCGCCCTACCCGTCTTCCGGGGCCTGTGGGTGTGCATGCACGTGTGTGTGCATGTGTGTGAGAGTGGGTGCGTGTGCGCGCGCGCGTGCGTGCGTCCGTGTGTGTGTAAATGGGTGCGTGAGTGTGTGTGGGCTTGTGGGGCTGTGTGTGGGTGTAGGTGGGCATGTGTGATGGTGAGTGTGTGTATGTATGCACATGAGGGCAGGCGGGTGTGTGTCTGTGGGTGCGGGATACCTGTGGGTGGATGTGTGGGGGTGGAGGATGTGTGTATAGGTGGGGGAACCTCGTTGGGTGGCGGGGTGGGGCAGACCACCTAGTGGCATGGGGGTTGGTGATTCAAGGTCTGCTTGTCCCAGCAGCCGTGCAGTTGTGTTATGGGGCGGGGCGCTTTGTCGCATTGCCCCTGGGGTCTTTGGTGCTGGGTGTGTGTGGGTGCTCGAAGGGGCCGTTGGCGCGGGTTGGTGGCCGTGTTGCTGTCGGGCTGCTCCAAGGTGACTGTGGCTGCGAGGCAGCCTGCTGCTGTCGGTGTGCGTTTGGGGTGGGTGGTTGGTGGGCTTGCGGTGGGCGCTCGGGGGTGTTGCTTGGCATGTGGGGTGCCGTATGGGTCCGGCCCGTTGTTCACAATTGTGATTATTGTTGTTGTACATGTTTGTGTGTGCAAGATGAGTGGGAATGGGTGTGGCAGCTCCATCATGTTTGTGGTGCTGGGGGCGCGACTCTGGTGGATTCTGGGCTGCTCGGCCTGGCGGCCCTCGCCCTGGGTTGGGATTTGGGGGCAGTGGGTGGCTTCCTGAACCAGTTTGTGAGTTGGTTTCTGGGGGGGCGGGGGGGCTCACTTTTGGACCGCCTCCCTCCCAGTCTTACACCCCCCCCCCCCGATTCTGGGTGTAATATACATCTTTTTGGATACACTTAAGGCTTTGGGGGGTGGGTGCCGCACTGTGTTGGTGAAGGGGACACCTCCACTATGCAGTGGGGCTGCCCTCACCTCAATTTTAATTGCATTTTAGACACTGATGGTTTGGGGGGGATGGGGGCCCTGCTGCCTATTGCAGTGGCTAGTGGTGCTCCAACCACCATCCCCCCAATTTTAACTGCACCATGGTAGTTTACACACATTCACATCATACAACTGACACACACATATCATGTTTTGTGCAAGGGGGAGGGGGGTTGTTGCCCTCCTTCTGCCAGCGGCCTGGCGGGGAGCCTGGGACCTGTCATGTTGTCAAAATCCCTGGGTGCTGCTGAATGACTAGATACAAGCAAGGGAGTGAGAGAGGAATTGAATAAGAGAGTAAGTGAGAGTGAGGGATTGATGAATGGAGATGGTGTTGGTGGGTCGGTTTTGTGTGGCGTTTTGTGTGCTGGGTGGCATCTCAGGGCGCCTGTGGTGATCTCCTGATCAGTTGCTTGGGTGGGCACTGGCGGTGGGGGTCTGCTTCCGTGGCCACAGCTGCAGCCGCCCTGGGGTGGGTTGTTGGCCTGCGCCAGCGGTCTCCCTGGCTGCTGCCGGAGCTGGTGCACATTCAGGCTCACTGCATCTGCATCGCAGTCACCCTAAGAAGTAGGGGTGAATGAGGGTGGGTGAGTGTGAGGGGGAGAGCATGAATGGATGTGAGTACATCAGAGTGGGAGTGAGAGTACATGCGTGGCTGAACATGAAAGAGTGTGGGTGACCCTGAGGGCGAGTTGAAGCAAGATTGAGTGGGTTCAGGAGGGAGAGAGAATGGTGGGTCTGGGAGTGCGAGAGTGGGACTGAGTGGGGGAGTGAGAGTGAGTGAGTGCTTGTGGGTGCATATGAGAGCAAAAGGGTGTGGTGTGGGAATGAGTGTGTCTGTTATTTGAGAGGTGCTGGATTGGGGGGTATTGCCTCTCGGCTACGTGGGCTCCTTTGGACGGGAGTGGGGGACTTCATTGGGTGTGGGAGTCCCCGGTGCGTGCAGCGGTGGTGCTGTGGGGGGGAGATGCTGGCCTCCTGGCACTTGGGGCCCGGGGGCTGCCGTTGGCCCCGCTGGGGGGGTGGCAGGCCCAGAACTGTGGGCCTGCTGCACCGGCCACCTGCCGGTCTTGCCTCCCTCAGCCGTCCCGCCGGGGGCGTATGCCCGACGTTCCTGGGGCTTGTCGGCCCCGGGCATTTGTGCCCTGTGGGGTTTGGTGGCGCTGCTTTGCCTGCTTGGAGTTTATGGGATGGCGGGGAATTGCTGCGACCGCCCCCCCACTTCGTATGTTTCCTGACAAACCACTCACATGCACACACTTATTTTGCGTGCGCTCTCATATACATGCACACGGACGTACACGCACAAATGTCTCCCCTTTAACAGATGTGGATACCAGACTCGTGTTGAGACCTCTTCGGTGGAAAAAGCAGTTTGTCTTCTGTTTGTTTTAGTTGTTGGTTTGTTTGTCTTTTTTGTCTGTTCCTCTTTTTTTTTTGCCCCTCCACACACACTTCCTTTCCCCATTCCCCATCCTATCGGGTCCTTCATGGGTAACATAATTTAAACTAGAAAAGCACTCGGAGAGCGCAGACCTCCGCCAAGTGCCACAGTTCCCCCCGTACAGTGTTTAACATCATAAATATTAATCCTACATTACACGGCGAACTGAAGTTTAAAAGGGTGCTTTATTTATCCTCCACGAGGCTCGCTCAGCACTGTGGCAGCGTGCTGGAGCGAGCCATGTGTCTCAAAGTCAGCAACAAACAATGCGAGTGATCAAAAAGAGAGAGAGCAAGAGATATGCAGTCAACTTATATACCCAGCACAGACAATGCATGCATGGCACATTAGCATCACAGTATACAGCAGGAAAGCATGGACATTTGCATTAGAGTCACACATATCAGGAATACTGGCCGAAAGAGGGAGGGAGGCGCATCTGCATAATGATCAGTCCATACCTCTCATTGTTCTGATAATTGCTCACGCTGAGCGCTCTGTCAGGCCCGTACGCTGTGGGGGTCACACACGAGGTGTTCCTCCACACTGTCAATAAGTTTTTTCCCCGTATATTTTTTTTTTTTTTCCTTTTTGGCGTACAGAAATGGCAATACGCCCGTGTTTGCTAAAATTGGCTGGGTGTTACAATTCACCGCACAACCGCGTACAACCCACAGGCCAATGGGTTATGCAAGCGTTTTCATAGATCACTGAAAGCAGCACTCTGGGCTTCATTGATGGATGCAAATTGGGTAGACAGGCTGCCGTGGGTTTTATATTGGGGTTGCGCTCCGTGCCGAAAGAGGATCTGGAAGCTTCCCCAGCAGAGCTGGTTTTTGCGCAGCCGTAGAACCTGAAAAAAAAAAAAAAAAAAAAAAAAAAAAAAAAAAAATCCTTTAAAAAATTCCTTGATCCAGACAGTGATCCGGATCACCACCAAAATCTAATCATCTGTAGGATACCACATTTCTGACAATCTGTGAAAATTTCATGAAAATCCGTCCATAACTTTTTGAGTTATCTTGCTAACAAACAGACAAACCAACGCTGATGATCACATAACCTCCTCCTCTTGGCGGAGGTAATAAAGTATTAAAAGTTGTTACAGGCAGATTTCGCAACAATATACAGTACATAGATATATACTGTATAAAGCTCCTTTTGGCAAAGTAAATCTGTTTTGGCACAATAAGGGTAACAGATCTCTGTTCTGCTTACCTAGCTGCCTGATGGAACAAGGGGAGAAAAAAAAATGAATGAATGAACACCACCACCACCAAAGGCTTATCTGGTGACAACAGTGGCCAATGCATAGTACTCTCCTTGACGCCTCCAACATCGTTGGTGGCTGTAGAAGAGCTTGGAAATGAAGAGGCGATTTGGTTTATGAGCAAAGCTTTAATATTCAGCTCTTCTAACAAGCCTCATCTGGTGCAGAGAGTGGCAGAAGGGAAAAGAGGAAGAATCTTTCCCACTCGCTGATTATATACATGCACACAACAAAAGACATGCATAACAAAGGCTGACATCCCTCATTATCTTAATCCCCCCATTGTCCTGGTATTTTGGGGGGTGAGGGTGGCTCCTCCGGTCTCCTCCGCCGCATCCGGGAACGTCTTTGTTCTTCACTCGGCGGGTGAGAGTCCTTTGTCCTTTCAGAGGTGTGAAGTTCTTTACATATGTAATCACCAAACATTTCCACATGCTTTAACATATGTAGGTTATGGAATATATGGTTAATATACTGTAGACCACAGGCCCCCCAAACAACTAAGAAAGGACAACAGGAAGGTTCACAGTCTAAGATGGTTATTATGACATACTAAGTGTTACATCTGTTGCCATGGAAGAAACTATCTAGCAGCCATGCTCCTAAGAGAGTTCAGTGGTAATTATAACAGCATAGTAAAATCATAAGTCAGTCCTAAACTGTTGCAGCACAATTAGTGAAAAATTGTGGAGTGGTTTGTATCAGTCCCTGTGCTGTCTGGGTTTTAATCTTCTCCCAAAACTGCTGTAGGTTGGTTTAGGCGCCCTGCTGGGACCTTCTTGAGAGGGATCTGCAGTGTGGGAAGGAGAGAGGTTAACTGTTCCCTGCTGGGGGGGCTGAGTCTTTTCTCTTGGGGGGTCTACCCCGCCGAGGTGCTCTCGCCAACTGTGCAGGCTCGTCTTTCAACAAGAAGGCAGGTTTAAGTCTGTCAATGCTGACTGTTTCTTTTCTATCCCCAAAATCAAGCACAAAGTGTTTATCACCATGTTCCAGCACTCTGTGTGGCCCATCGTATACTGGGCGAAAGGTAGGTTTTAAAGCTTCATGCTTAACAAAAACGAACTCAGCGTTTTTTAAAGCCTGAGGGACAAAAACCCGTGGGAAGGAGTGATGAGCTGGACCGGGGAGAGAGTTCGGTCCGTTGCTGCCTAAAAACCTTGGGACTGGAAGGCGCCCTGGCTCTGGGTTCTCTGGTAAAAATTCACCTGGGAGCCTGAGAGGTTGTGCAAAGACTAATTCTGCGGGAGAGGCGTCTAGATCCTCTTTAGGCGCAGCACGCAACCCCAATAAAACCCAGGGAAGTTTATTTACCCAATTTGTGTCCGTTAGTGAGGCTCTGAGGGCGGCCTTTAAAGACCTGTGAAAACGCTCGCATAACCCATTAGCCTGAGGGTGATAAGCGGTGGTGCGGTGAATTGTTGCCCCTAAGCTGCTGGACATGGCTGACCAGAGCTCTGAGACAAATTGAGGCCCCCTATCGGACGTGATGTCTGATGGGACGCCGAAACGTGCCACCCAGTTTGTCAAAAAAACACGAGCGACTTCCTCCGCTGTGGTTACCGCTAGAGGGACTGCCTCTGGCCAGCGTGTGGTGCGGTCTATCATTGTTAACAGGTGTGTGAAACCTTGGGAGGAAGGTAGTGGCCCCACGAGGTCGACATGAATGTGGTCGAACCTTCTAGCAGGGATTGGAAAAGGCTCCAGAGGGGTTTTTGTGTGTCTGTGTATTTTGGCGCGTTGACAAGAAATGCAAGTTTTTGCCCATTCTTTTACGTTTTTGCGCAGGCCTGGCCACACAAACTTTTCGGCAACCATTTTAACCGATGCGCGCACACCTGGGTGCGCGAGGGAGTGAATTGCGTCGAAAATACGGCGGCGCCATGTAGCTGGTACTAACGGGCGAGGTCGGCCGGTTGAAACATCGCATATTAGGGGGGGGCACGCCGTCGCGTAAACCCTTTTTCTCCAGCCTTAACCCTGTTGGTCCAGACAGGAGTGCGCGCACGTCCGCGTCACTGTTTTGTTCCTCCGCCATGGCTGCATAATCTATCCCTGCAAGGACAGGTGCTGCGTATGTGTCTGCGTTAGTGAAGAGCTCTGCTGCTGAGGCAGTATAATCTGTCTCCTCACGCTCTGGAGGTGTCACAGCACGAGAGAGACAGTCCGCTACTACGTTAAGTTTGCCTGCCACGTGTCGAATGTCTGTGGTGAACTCTGAAATCGCAGCTAGCTGTCTTTGTTGCCTGCCTGACCATGGTTCTGAAATTGTAGCCATAGCAAAAGTGAGCGGTTTATGGTCTACAAAAGCCGTGAAACTCCGCCCTTCTAACCAGAACTGGAAGTGGCGGATGGATAAATGAAGCGCCAGCAACTCTCTGTCAAAAGTGCTGTATTTGCGTTCAGTTTGGTTTAGCGATTTGCTAAAGAATGCTAAAGGTTGCCAGACCCCGCTGACAAGTTGTTCTACAACTGCCCCTATAGCTAGGTCTGAAGCATCTGTGGTTAGTGCGATGCGGGCCAAGGGATCTGGGTGAACTAACAATGTGGCGTTAGCTAGGGCGCTTTTTACTTCCGCGAAAGCGCGTTCGCGCTCCGGGGTCCATTCGACCGCGTTGGAAGCTTTCTTTTTTTTGAGCGCGTCATATAGGGGCTGCATGAGCTGAGCTGCGTGGGGGAGGAAGCGGTTGTAAAAATTAACCATCCCTAAAAATTCTTGTAGCGATTTGACCGTTTGTGGCCGTGGAAAACTTTCTATCGCATGAACTTTGTCTGGAAGTGGAACTGCCCCCTTCGGAGAGACTTTGTGTCCTAAAAAATCAATTTGTGACACGCTGAATTTGCATTTGGCTGGATTGATTATTAGCCCGTGCTCTTCCAGCCTCTGAAAAACCGTAGTGAGGTGCTGCTCGTGTTCTACCTCAGACGAGCTGGCTACCAGCATGTCGTCGAGGTAGACGAAGACAAAAGGAAGGTCACGTAGGATCGCGTCCATCATTCGTTGAAAAGTTTGAGCAGCGCCTTTGAGGCCGAAAGGCATTCGCAGGAATTCAAAAAGGCCGAAAGGGGTTATTACTGCTGTTTTAGGAACGTCTTCTGCTCGGACTGGGACTTGGTGATAACCGCGGACTAAGTCTATTTTTGAAAAAATGCGCGCACCCGCTAGATGTAGTGAAAAATCTTGAATGTGAGGGATTGGGCAACGGTCATGCGCTGTAGCGTTGTTTAATCTGCGGTAATCTCCGCACGGTCTCCAAGAACCGTCGGATTTCGGAACCATGTGAAGTGGTGAGGCCCAGGGGCTCTTCGAGCGTCTAACAATGCCCAATTTTTCAAGAGTTGTAAACTCGTCCCGTGCTATGTTGAGCTTGGCCGCGTCTAAGTGGCGCGCTTTGGCAAAAACGGGAGGTCCCGTTGTGGAAATGAAGTGTTCAACCCCGTGTTTAGCCACAGTGGCTGAGAATTTGGGGATTGTGAGTGCTGGAAATTGGGTGAGGAGTTGCTCAAACTTACCTCCTGCTGTGGTGACGCTAGCCTGCACAGGTGGTGGAGAAACTCAGGCTGAGCATGGAATAGAAGCAAAGGACAGTGCATTAACCAGGCGCCTATTTGCTAGATCCACTAATAACCCGTGTGCACACAAAAAATCTGCGCCTAATAAGTTAAAACTCACCGCCGCTACAACAAATGTCCATCTGTAGCTGCGGCCGTGGATGAGGAGGTGCAGGCTCTTTTCGCCGAACGTGTCGATGCTAGAGCCGTTGGCTGCCACAGCTCCGTTGCCCCGGGTGCCCGTGGCTCGATCTGCATGGGAGGGCATGACGAAACTCAGCTGGGCTCCTGTGTCGATGAGGAACTGCTTGCCTGAGTGTCCATCCGTCACGTACAACAGCTTGATTTTCTCGCCGAGAGCCGCTGCCGTTAACGGCTCTCGGCTTTGGCGTTTAAATTTGCAGGGGGGAACGCATTTGTGAGCCTTCTCGGCGAAGCGGTGGTGGTAATAACAAACATCGCTCCGTCTGTTACGTCTTGGCCGTGTTGCTGTCACCGTGGGCTGGGTCTGCTCCGTGGGTTGTGGCTCCTCGTGGCTCGGGGCGTCAGCGTTGAGGTCTGCGGATGCTGCTGTGGGTGTCAGCTCCTTGCAGGCGTTGACGAGCCGATGAGCTTCATTGGCCAGCACGCGGAAGTCTTGGTGGTTGTTGCACTTCATGCTGGCGAGTGTCCCTCTCATGTGTGGCGGCAGCGTGCTGAGGAAAATAAACTGGAAGAGGAAGTTGTCATTGTCCTCTTCTTTGAGCTGTAGCAAATCCTCCATGAGGGCCTTTGGTTTGCACCCTCTGTGGCCGTAGACCGCCAGGATCTTCTCGGCTCTCTCTTCCGCTGATGGGACGTAGTTCGCCACGATGGTTGCTTTGAGCGTCTCGTATTTGTCCCGGGCCGGTGGTCGCCGGATCATGCTCTGCACACACTTCGAAGTGGCGGCGTTGAGTTTGGAGACGATATGATAAAATTTGGTGTCATCAGCCGTGATGCCCGCCAGCGCAAATTGGGCTTCAGCCTGCTGAAACCAAGAGGCGGGGTCTTCTTGCCAGAAGTCTGGCAGCTGGACAGCGACGGCATTTGTGCACACCATCACTGTTGTGCCCGCCAGGTGAGAGTGCCTTGCCTCGGCTCTCGCGGCGGTGCTGGTGCTCGGTTGAGCCCTCTCAATCTCTTCTGCCGGGGGGAACAGTTGTCCATCTGCTCCCTCGTCTGCGTGGCGGCTGGCGTCTGCCTGGGTCGCCGCGAATGAGTCGATTGCGGGGGAACGCCTCAGGTCCATACTCGTGTCAAGGTCACCAGTGTAGAAGAGCTTGGAAATGAAGAGGCGATTTGGTTTATGAGCAAAGCTTTAATATTCAGCTCTTCTAACAAGCCTCATCTGGTGCAGAGAGTGGCAGAAGGGAAAAGAGGAAGAATCTTTCCCACTTGCTGATGATATACATGTACACAGCAAAAGACATGCATAACAAAGGCTGACATCCCTCATTATCTTAATCCCCCCATTGTCCTGGTATTTCCTCTCCTCGCCTTGGGGGGTGAGGGTGGCTCCTCCGGTCTCCTCTGCCGCGTCCGGCAACGTCTTTGTTCTTCACTCGGCGGGTGAGAGTCCTTTGTCCTTTCAGAGGTGTGAAGTTCTTTACATATGTAATCACCAAACATTTCCACATGCTTTAACATATGTAGGTTATGGAATATATGGTTAATATAGACCACAGTGGCCATCATTTCTGCTCAGCCTAAATCGACTTTCATCAGAGAACAGCACTGAGGCCCACTGGTCCCTTGTCCAGCGTAAATGCTCCCTGGTCCATGCAAGACGATGACACCTGTCCCTGGTGGTGTGGTCAGGTACCCTTGTAGGTCATTTAGCAAGCAGACCACTCTGATGTAAATGGTTTTGAATGGTCTGATGTGACGCTTGGGTGCCTCTCACTTCCCTTAATTGTGCCTGGAGTTGAGTGGCATTCATCATCAGGGCACTGTTCATAATGAAGCAGTCATCAGCGTGAGATGTGGCCAAAGGACGTCCACTTCTATGCCTTTCTGTGACTCTTCCAGTCTCTGCATCTCTTTTGCAACCTGCTGATGACACTCTGTGACACTCTAAGCTCAGTGGCCACTTCCTTCTGAGAACATCCTGTTTGAACCCTTCCAATGGCGAGGTACTGTTGATCAATTGTTGGGTGTCACCTTGGTCTCATGATGTCAAAATGTAAACAGCATGATGAAGAGGACTGTTTAAATACCAATTCTAACTGAACCAGAAAATTTATTGGGCGATTCATGGATCAAACACCTGTTGTGAATTTTGCCATTAAGTACCTTGTTAGAGAACAGCAAGTTATGCAAAAAGTACTGAAATATTGAACAGTTGGACGTGTGTATTCAAAAGGTTAGGGAAGGTCAAATTAAGTTCAACCATAAATGTTATGGTGCATGTTAGGTGCATCCTTTCACACAAAAGCCGACTATTCCTAACTTTTTGAGGGGTGTGTGTGTGTGTGTGTGTGTGTGTGTGTGTGTGTTTTATATATAAAACACACATCCAATGTAGAATGGATATGAATAATATGGATAAGGAGTATGAACAATAGCATCAAGAATATAAGATTGCAAGAATATCGGTGTTTGTAGCAGCAATGGGGACCATAAATAATGTCAGTTTTAAAGATGCAAGCCAATGCTAGCCTCCGTCATTAGGGTAGGAAGAGTGAATGTCCCTGTGACTGTACCTGCAGGGGTCCGGTGGTGGGTGTCTTGGGGGGGGGGGGGTTGCTGAGTGTGTGTGTGTGTGTGTTTGCAGGGGGGAGATGGCTTTCACAGCTCTGGGAAAGAAGCTGTCTGGTGTTTGTTTTTAATGTGCCTGTACAGTCTTCCAGAAGGAAGTGATGCAGTCTGTTGCCTGGGTGGGTGGAGTCCGTTGCGATACATCTGGCCCTCTTCTGAATTCGGCCTGTGTATATTGAGCCCAGGTCTGGGAGAGGGCATTGTACAATCCCCATGTGCTGTTCCCACCACCTGGGTCAAGTCCATGATGAGATTGTAAAAATACTAAGAAGTCACCACTCACCCAAGCTATTAATTATTGCTCAGAGGATGAGATTTCATAAAAGAAATCAAGAAGATGAATCTGTTCCCAAGTTTGTAGCTGTACTCAGTTATCTAAACACCGTTACATTGGAAATTCACTAAATGTAAGAATATGTGAGACTGGTCAGACTAAACTGTTTATTTTTTTTTTCCACAATATCTTTATTGAACCTTTTTTTTTTTTTAAACAAACATGATACAAACAATCAAACACTAACACTAAAGTACTACAAAAAAAAAAAAATGCACTAAAAACACCAACAACCACCAACAAAATCAAGTCTTCAACAATGCTCCTCTGTTTAGTCTAGACAATCCAATACATAAGTATACATATTATGTTCACCAGTTTGGAATTTACAAGGTCCACACACATCATTCACCTTCTTCTTCAAGAGTTATGTTTAAATTTTTTACATAATCAATAAAAGGTCTCCATATATTCTCAAACACAATTTCCTTTGATTTCAGTATATATGTTATTCTTTCTAATGGAAGGTTTGTTAACATCTGTCTTAACCACTGAGTCACATCTGGTCTATGAGTCTTTTTCCATAATAGTGCAATACATTTTTTGGCATTAAGCAAACTGAGGTCTATGAATGTTCTTTCACTTTTATTAAAATTATGCTTTTCTGGGTACAGACCCAACAAAAACAGTTTAGGATTCAATATGATTTGTTTTGAGATTATTTTTTCAATTGTTATCCTCACCTCTTCCCAAAACATTCTTATTAATCTACATTCCCATAAACAATGAAATAGGGTTCCTTTACTTTCCATGCATTTTGTGCATGTATCTGGTATATTTTTGTTGTATCTATTTAACTCCTCCGGTGTAACATACATCCGCATTAACCATTTGAAATGTATCAATTTAAGGCGTGCATTTATTGATTTGGTTTGAGCTTCTGTACAAGCCAATTCCCATTGTTCCTCTGAAATTTCAATTTGCAGATCTTCTTTCCAGTAGTTTAATCTTTTCAGTGAATTTTCACTTGAAGATAGTGTCAATGAGTTATAAAACTCTGAAATAATACCCTTTCTTTTACTATCTTTCATCATCATTTTTTCCAAGGATGAATAAATAGGTCGAGTGAGAGCTTTATTTTGATTTGATCGAATAAAGTTTCTAAGTTGAAGATATTTAAAAAAATGTGTTCTATTGAGATTAAATTTGATCCTCAGCTCTTCAAAAGACATTATGTTGTCTGCACATGGCAAATATAAATCCTGAATCTTTTGTATCCCTTTTAAATTCCATACTTTAAATACAGCGTCCGCTCTCCCTGGTTTAAAATATTGATTACCCCATATTGGACTAAATTGTGAGAATAACTGTGGTTCTTTTAAATAGTTTTTAGCTTCACACCATATTTTGATCATATGCTTTACAAATGGATTTTTAACTTGTTTTTGTAATTTTTTTGCCGAATCTGAGTATATGAATATGGGAAGAGGTAAAGGTAAATTGTATGATTCCATTTCAGTCCAGTGAGGGAGATCATTTGATGAAAAATAATATGTCATAGACCTCAGTTGTGCCGACCAATAATACAACATAAAATTTGGACATTTCAGACCTCCACGATCAAATGGTAAATATAATAAAGACAAACGTAATCTAGCCCTCCTGTTGTTCCATATAAATTCCACTAACTTTTTTTTTATTCTTGAGAATAGATCTAAAGGTGGTGATAAGGGAATGTATTGAAATAAATAAAGTATTTTAGGTAAAATATTACTTTTAAGTATATTGATTCTCTCGATCATCGACATTGGTAGTGACATCCATCTCTGAGTTAACTCATTGATATCTGACATTAAGGCTTCATAGTTGACACTGGCGACTGATTCTAGCTTAGGCATAATTTGGATTCCTAAATATTTAAACTGATTTACAACATTGAATTGATTTACCTCAGGGGCTGGGTAATTTCTCTGGGTCTCATTTAGCATTAATATTGAAGATTTAGTTTTATTTATTTTATATCCTGATATTTCCCCAAAATTCTTTATTAAATTCAACAAGGTTGGAATTGATTTTTTTAGATTCGACATAAACAAAATTATATCATCGGCGTACAGGGAGATTTTATGTTCTGTTGGTCCAACTTTAATTCCATATATTTGTGAATGTAAACGTATCGCTATCGCTAAAGGTTCAATTGCCATAGTAAACAGTAAAGGTGAAAGTGGACAGCCTTGTCGACATCCTCTATTGATTTTTATTGGTTTTGAAATATTGTTATTTGTTAGGATTTCTGCTGTAGCATTATTGTATATTATTTGAACCCATTTTATGAAATTATTTCCAAGTCCAAACCTTTGTAGGACTTCAAAAAGAAAGGGCCATTCAACTCTATCAAAGGCCTTTTCGGCGTCCAATGATAGGAGAGCTGTATCCGGTGCTTCTTTATTAAAATAAATAATATTAAATAGTCTTCTTACATTATGGAAGCCTTGTCTACCCTTTATAAAGCCATTCTGATCTCGATTAATAATATTTGGTAAAATTTCTTGTATTCGTCTTGCTAAAATTTTACAGATTATCTTAAGGTCGGCGTTTAATAGGCTTATTGGTCTCATATTTTCACATTTATTAGAGGGCTTACCTGGTTTTGGCAGCAGTATAATTAAGGCATTATTTATGTATGATGGTAAATTATTATTTTGAAATGCTTCTAAAACCATTTCCAAAAAAGGTTTTATTAATTTATTCTTAAATTTTTTATAAAGGTCAACTGGAAGACCATCTGGTCCTGCACTTTTTCCTGATTTCATATTATCAATGGCTAGCCCAACTTCTTCTTGACTAATTTTAGACTCCAATATCTCCCTGTTTTCATTTGGAATACACGGTATAGATAGTTCGTTCAAAAACCCATTTAGTTTTGTTAAATCAGGTTCATTTTTGGTATCATATAATTTTTCATAGTAATCTCTAAAGGCTCTATTAATTTCTAAAGGATCTATAACTACCTGTCCATTACTTATAATACTGGTTATTGGTGTTTTAATTTCCAATTGTTTAATCTGCCATGCTAATAATTTTCCTGATTTTTCACCTTGTTCATAAAAAGATTGTTTCAATCTTAGAAGACTCGAGGCAGCTCTATTCGCTGATTTTTTGTCGTATTCAGCTCTCAAAATCAGTAATTCATTCTCCAACCTTGGATCTCTTCCTGCATACACTTTTTCCTGAAGACTTTTTATTTTATGTTCCAATTTAGCTCTCTCCTCTCGAGTCTTCTTAGATTTTGATCCTGTATAACTAATAATATGTCCCCTAATAAAAGCTTTGAAAGCCTCCCACTTTACACATGCTGATGTTTGTGTAGTATTGATGTCAAAGAACTCGTCTATCTGTTTTTCTATATACTTGACAAATTCCTCATCCTGAAGCCATTTATGCTGAAATTGCCATCTGCCTGATTCCTTTGTCAATTTTTTATCTACATATATTAGACAACAGGGTGCATGATCAGAGATCACGATGTTATCATAAAAGCAGTTTTGAATCTTGGACCTTAATTCTGTGGAAATCAAAAAATAATCAATACGTGAGAATGTCTTGTAGGTACTGGAATAACAAGAATAGGCTTTAACTTGTGGTTTCATTTCTCTCCATATATCTAACAATCTCAATTCTTTCATAAAATGATTAATAGTCATCCTACATCCAATGTGCGTACAATCCAGTCCTGTTGATCTATCCACACCTGGATTCAATGTACAATTAAAATCCCCTGCTATTATATGTTGCCCTGTAAGTGATGATAAGATGAGAAATAAATTAGCAAAGAACTTCTGATCATCTATATTGGGACCATATAAGTTCACAAGATTTATATTTTCTAATAGCAAAGAACCTTGAATGATTACATATCTTCCAAATTTGTCTCCAATTACATTTTTCACTTGAAAAGGAACTGATTTATGTATGAGAGTCATAACTCCCCTGGCTCGGGATGAAAATGAAGAGGTGAATACACTTCCCTGCCATCTACTCCTAATTCTTTTAACATCCTCCTCTATCAGATGAGTTTCTTGTAAAAACACAATTCTTGAACCCATGTCCTTTATTTTATTCATAACTTGTTTAAGTTTTTTTAAATTTTGTAGACCTCTGCAATTCCATGAAGTTAAATTAAGATTAACACTTTGGTCCATGATCAATAGAGAGTTTGGGATTACCTTGCAGTGTAAACATGCTCATACAGAGAAGCAAAAACATGAGTGGTTGAACATTCATCCTACAAACTACACACAAACAAATTTCCCCTTCCCACACTTGTGGCAAACCCCCCAAAATCAAAAGAAAAATTCTGTCTCCCGATATAGCCATCGACCGTTCCACACCCACGGGGAACAGCCTAAGCCACTCCTTCATCCTCCCAATCACCCTAACTCTACTGCTTTTAATGACGTAACATTAACTCTCCTCTGTAGTTTTCCAACTTAACTCCAAAATTTTTAACAACTTTGTACATCATAGTTTTTTTTTTTGTTTGTTTTGTTTTTGTTTTGTTTTTTTAATATATAATACAATCTATATTTTGTAAACTTACTATTTACTTCAAGTCAGTCAGATGCCTGTGCAAATGCTTAATTATTCTACCTTATATTTTGTTCATGCTTAGCTCCCACCAGTCTCTTCTTCTTCTTTGATCTTCTTGATGAACTCCTGCACCTCCTCTGGGGTCTTGAAGATGTGGGTTCTGCCCTCATACGTGGTCAGCAGTCTCGCAGGATAGATTACACCATGACGAATCCCAAGGTTTCGCAGCTCCTTACGTACGGGATCAAACTGCTTCCTCAATTGCTGGATTCCTGTGGCCAAATCTGGGTAGAACCGCACCTGCTGGTCCTGGTGTTTAATCTCTCCTTTAGCACGTGCAGCGTTGAAGATCTTCATCCTGTCTCTGTTGCTAAGAAACTTCATAATTAAGGTCCTCGGCGATCCCTTATCTCTCCGTGGGCCAATACGATGTGCTTTTTCCAGAACCACTGCTGATTGCAACTCCTCGCTGCCCAGCACCTCCGGAATCCACTTTTCCAGAAAGGAACATACGTCCCGACCTTCTGATTCCTCTGGAAGACCCACCAGCCTCAAATTATTCTGTCTCGACCGAGATTCCAAATCCAAAATATTATCTTCCAGAGATTTTTTTTTTTTTTCCAAAGTGCGCACCTTTAATTGAAGACGGGTGACGTCATCTTCAGCACTAGCGAGACGGAGCTCCATCTGCGCCGTTCGTTCTACACAGTCACCCAATTCCTTTCTTATTCCTTCCAACGCTGTCATAATCCCATCAAATCTAGAGGAAAAGTCCGCTCTCATTGAACTCATGACAGCCATCAGCGCATCTGCGCCTCCCCGCGCAGACATCGCACCGTTGCCAGCCTCCTCCGCCATATATGGAGTTTTGTTTGCTGCGTCACAGACCTGAAAGTCCGTTAATTTGGACTGTTTCGGCGGCTCGCTTTTTCCTTTTCCTGGTTTTCCAGCCTTAGGCTTCGCCGACATATCCTCGCCCAAATGCTGAGATACGTTCTGTCCCAAATGAGAGAGTTATTTGCCGATTTTTTTTCTCCAGGAGCAGAGCAGAGCGAGACACGTCCGTCCTACGTGGCAGCCATAACCGGAAGTCGACTAAACTGTTTATTGGTGCAAATAAGACAGTAGCGCTTTATTTTTCCCTTTGTCTCAAATTCAGATACTCAAGCTGTATTGAGCACTGGTTCAGATTCACTTTGAGCTAAACCTTTCTTACACGTGCTTCCTTTGCTCTCACTTCCTAGATGTTGTTCCTCTCTCTCGAGTTTCACTGCCTAAAAGCGGAAATAACAGTTTGTTTTTTTTTAAAAAGGCACAGTCCATATGATATCTATGAGAGAGAATAGTCGGTGGCTCCACTGTTGTGTGAGCGGCGTTGCTGTTTGACTGAGGCGGGAAGACTTGCCCATGCAAACTGAACTTTGGAAGTTTTCGCCACTTTCCTCTTGAGACTCCTAGCATTGAAGCTAACACTACAGCTGAACTGAGCCCCCGGGAGACCTAGCTCCATTGAGACGGGGTAAGGGTGAAGGAGTATCGGCCTGGTAAGATGGTACTCTGAATCCCTGCCTCTTGTTGGTCACTATCTAACATAGTTTGCATTTATGGAGATGGACCTGCTATAATCTGTCGTCGGATGATTTGGTGTTTCCCTGTATACCTCCTGTAAGTTTTTTTTTTTTTCCTCTCTTTTTGAAGAACTCTTGAGTCCTGGAGTAAGGAAAGAAGTAGGCTAGCTGGCTATCGGCTAACTTAGGTCCTCCCTTCTTAAAAATGAAAGGGCCTACTTGGCTGAAGAGCCATCCTAGTCTGTACTCGAGCCTGCTGGGGTGCCCATTCGGTGTGGAATTAACGTTGTGGGTTTTTTTTGTTTGTTTGTTTTTGGGTTGTTTTTTTTTTGGGGGGGGGGGGGTTGTGGGCCAAGGAGTAGATTTAGCGCTTAGCTATTAGTCTCTTTGTGCCTCTAAGTCAGGCCTGGAAACAACAGCTTTGCTAGGAACCTAAGATAATGTCTGAGTGGGTTAAAAAAATATGACTTCACCTCAAGGTAAGAAGGAAACTCAAAAAAAGACTATGCCCAGTAAAAAAAAAAAAAGTACAGCATCAGTGAGAGTCAAGACAGGAAATCCTATAAAAGGTGTAATGGAAAATGAGGAATTTTGGTTATGTCAAGTTTGTCAAAGAACTTTTTTTTTTTTGTAACTTAGATTTTTATTCATTTTTCATCATATATAATGCATTCAGATCACATTCTACATTTAAAAAACAAAGGGGTTAGGGTAGGGAAAAATAAAAAAAAAAATAAAAGGGGGGGGGGGACAAATGTTGGAGCATCAAGTTTTTAGTTTCCATCTCTTAATTCTTCTGGTTTTTTCAGTGTCTTTGGTTATTCTTTCAATTTCTGCCTCGTTGTTGCACTTTGTAGTGTGTCCATTTCCGCCATTTTTTCTCCCATATTCCTTCTTGCATTCTTCGTCGATATGTTAGTTTTTCCATCATACGTATGTCCTCAACAATGTCAGTCCATTGTTCTTGGTCAGGAAGACCTTCTGATCGCCATTTTTTTGTGATAGTTTTTTTACATGCAATCAACAAGATTTTAACTAGATATCTGTCCTCAGCCTGTATAACATTGTCTTTTTTAAGATCACATAAGTACATCAGGTTACAGTTCATTGGTATATTATATCCTAATATCCTCTGTATTGTCACATGTATAGATTTCCAAAATGATGATATTTTGTAGCATTTCCAAAACATATGCGAGTGGTCTGCATTTTGAGCCCCACATCCCCTCCAGCATAAAGATTGGGTATTTGTATATTTTCCTTGAATCTGTGGTGTAATGAAAAAGCGAATCAGGTTTTTCCATCCAAATTCCCTCCATGTCCTTGAATTTGTTGATGTGTGTTGTGTTTTCCATATTTCCTGCCAGCTTTCTTCTGTTATGTTTAAATTGAGCTCTTTCTCCCATTTCTCCTTTATATAGTTACTTGTATGATTGTTTGTCATAAGTTTCTGATATAGTTTTGAAATAATTCTTATTTTATTTCCTGCATATGAGCTTAAAATAAGTTGTATAATCTCGTTCACATCTGTTTGGAGGTTATGCCTAATCTTCTTCATATAGTAATCTCTCATCTGCAGATATCTGAATAATTCCGATCTTTCTAATTTAAATTTTCTCCTGATATTTACAAAGCTCCCGAGATCTTTTTTTCCGATATTGCCCCATGCTGTGATTCCCTTGTTCACCAGATTTTTGTATCCCCTATCTTGTTTTGCCGGTTCAAACTGACTGTCAAATGCTACCCATTTCAATAGTTTTATGTCTTCCCTTATATTATATTTTTGTACTATTTTATACCACAGTTCTAAAGTAAATTTAGTGATTGGGTCTATTTGTTTGATTTGCTTATATGCATCTTTATCTCCTATTATGCTTTGTACTGGGAGTCCCTCAATTTCCTTTTCCATTTCTTTCCATTTTGCCTCATATCCCTCGTCGCACCAACATATGATATATCTTATTTGTGCTGAGTAGTAATATTCCTTTAGACTCGGTAGGCCCATGCCTCCTTTCTCTTTTGGTAACTGGAGGGTTTTATATTTCACTCTTGGTTTTTTACCTCCCCAAACAAATCTCGATATCATCCTGTCCCACTTTGAGAATTGGGCATCTGGAATCTCTGTTGGTATAGCCTGGAAGAGGTAAAGTAATCTAGGTTGTATGCTGATTTTGACTGTCTCAATTTTTGAATTCAGATCCATATTTAAGATTGACCATCTATCAATATCTTTTTTTATTTCTTGTTCCAACCTATCATAGTTTGCTTTATAGATTTTGCTTAGATCTTTAGGTATGTTCACTCCAAGGTATTTTATTTCTTTTTGTTTCCAGTTTAGTTTGATCTTATCAGTTATCTGGTTTAGAGGGTTATAGTGGAATGTCAGTATTTGTGTTTTTGTTATGTTTATCTTGTATCCTGATAATTTTCCAAAATTTTCTATCAAGTTCATCATTTCCATTATTGATTCATCTGGTTGTTCAAGGTAAACTATAATATCGTCTGCAAATAGCCCAATCTTGTGTTCCGCCCCCTTTATTGTTACACCTTTTAATTTCTTATTTTGTCGTATCGCACTATATAGGAATTTCCAGTTAACCCTGTCAAATGCTTTTTCTGCGTCTAAACTCATTATTACTGTGCTTTTCTTTTCTTTATGTATTTGATTAATTATATGTATTGTTCTCCTGATATTGTCATGTGTTTGGCGTCCCTCTATGAAACCAGTTTGATCATCTTCTATCAGTTCCGTCAAGAATGTCTTTATTCGTTTACATATAATTGTTGTATATATTTTATAATCCACATTTAATAAAGAGATTGGCCTATAGTTTCCGCATTGTTCTCTATCTTTCCCTGGCTTTAAAATGACTGAAATAATGGCTTCGTTCCATGATGGAGGTATTTTGTTGTTGTTCAACGTCCAATTAAATGACTTTAGAAGCTGTGGCATGAGTTCTTCTATAAACAGTTTATAAAACTCAGATGGGTATCCATCACTACCTGGTGATTTACCGTTTTTAAGTGACTTAATCACATCTCTAATCTCTTGTGTTGTTATTTCTGCTGTTAGCTTTTCATTTTGTTGATTTCCTATTGATGGCAAGTCCAATGTGCATAGAAATTTTTTAATATCTTTAGTATTTGTTTCTTCAGGTTGCGAGTATAGTTCTTGGTAGAAATTATGGAATATTTCTTCGATGTTTTCTGGGTTAACTGTGGTTTTATTTGTGGTGGGGTCTTTAATCTTATATACATTATTCATTGTTTGTTGTTTTCTTAACCGTTTTGCCAGCAGTTTTGTGGCTTTTGGTCCCGTTTCATAATATTTTTGCTTTAGATATCTATTTTTCCTTTCAATTTCATCCATTTGTTTCTTTTATCTTTATTTTTTCTTCTTTAATTTCTTTTTTTTTTCCACAATATCTTTATTGAACCTTTTTTTTTTTAACAAACATGATACAATCAAACACTAACACTAAAGTACTACAAAAAAAAAAATGCACTAAAAACACCAACAACCACCAACAAAATCAAGTCTTCAACAATGCTCCTCTGTTTAGTCTAGACAATCCAATACATAAGTATACATATTATGTTCACCAGTTTGGAATTTACAAGGTCCACACACATCATTCACCTTCTTCTTCAAGAGTTATGTTTAAATTTTTTACATAATCAATAAAAGGTCTCCATATATTCTCAAACACAATTTCCTTTGATTTCAGTATATATGTTATTCTTTCTAAAGGAAGGTTTGTTAACATCTGTCTTAACCACTGAGTCACATCTGGTCTATGAGTCTTTTTCCATAATAGTGCAATACATTTTTTGGCATTAAGCAAACTGAGGTCTATGAATGTTCTTTCACTTTTATTAAAGTTATGCTTTTTTACAGAATTTTTTTTTTAAATCGTTCAGATACAAATCACAAAATGCAATCAATTCTTTTAAAGAAGACTTGCTGAAGCAAGACTGGGCAAAAGTCTATGTATCAGATGTAAATGAAGCCTATGACACATTCATAAACATTGTAACCACTCTTTATGAAAAAAATTGTCCATTAGTAAAGAAAAAGCTTAAACATAAATTTGCCGATAAGCCATGGTTAACCAAAGGATTACAAAAGGCGTGTAAAAAGAAAAATTTATTATATAAAGCTTTTCTAAAGAAAAGGACAAAAGAAGCAGAACAGCGGTATAAAACATACAAAAATAAGTTAACATATATAATAAGATGTAGTAAAAGAGACTATTACAGTAAAGAACTGGAGAAAAACAGAGACAATATTAAAAATACATGGACAATACTTAACAATATTCTTGGAAATAAACACAGAAATACAAGCTACCCAACCAATTTTTCAAAAAATAATAAAACGAATCGGAGTGTGAATGCAGCTTCACCTGCAGATGAATTTAATAACGTTTTTGTTAACATTGGTCCTAATTTGGCTCAAGAAATACCCATTACGGCACCCACAGGTGATGCAATAAGCAAAAACACTGCTATAAAAGACTCCATTTTCATAAAGAACACAGACTAGAGAGGTCATTGAAATTGTTAAATCGTTTAAAAGTAAAACATCTACGGACTGTGATGGTATTGACATACTCTTAGTCAAAACTATTATGAATGCTTAGTGAAACCACTGACGTATATCTGTAACCTGTCTCTCCAAACAGGTATATTTCCCAATGCAATGAAAATAGCTAAAGTAATTCCGATATACAAGACGGGTGACAGAGGGGAACTTTCAAACTATAGACCAATTTCACTATTGCCGCAATTTTCCAAGATACTTGAAAAAATATTTTATGAGAGAATTGACAACTTCATAATGAAGAATAATTTATTGTGTGAGCAGCAATATGGGTTCAGACACAAGAGGACAACTGCATTTGCTCTAATGGAATTTATAGAAAAAATATCAACTGCTGTTGAAAATAAACAGTATTCAGTTGGGGTATTCCTGGATCTTAAAAAAGCATTTGATACAGTGGATCATAATTTATTATTAAAGAAACTACAAAATTGTGGTATTAGGGGAGTAGCACTGTCCTGGTTATGTAGTTACTTAAAGAATAGATTTTTTTTGTTTGTTTGTTTTTTTGTTTGTTTTTTTTTGTTACTTATTTGTACCCGTAGGTAAACTTGGTTTGCAGTCTGGTGACAAGCCACCAGCTGCTGGTCGCTGCGTGCGCGAGCGCCCTAAACCTACATGTTTTTGGTGTGCGGGAGGAAACCGGAGAAATCCCGGAGTAAACCCACGCAACACGGGGAGAACATGCAAACTCCACACAGCTCACTGTTGGGCGGGGGCTGGGATCGAACCCACGATCTCATGATCCCCGCGATCCCCCGGCCGAGGGTAAAACTGTGCTGCCACAGTGCTAAACCACTGCGCCACCGTGCAGATAGATATCAGTATGTATGTGTTGGTAACAAAAACTCACAGTTACTGAAGGTTACTTGTGGAGTCCCACAGGGTTCAGTTTTGGGGCCATTGTTATTCAATATGTATATAAATGATATATGTAAAGTTTCAGAAAAAAATGGATTTAATGTTGTTTGCCGATGACGCTAATTTATTATGCAGTGGAAGCAATTTGAAACAACTTTTGGATACACTCGGAAAGGAATTACGAAAGCTTAAACTGTGGTTTGATTCAAACAAATTAACGCTCAGTTTAAGTAAGACAAAATTATAGTTTTTAACAACCATCACAACAACTTAGTATCTAAACTCAGTGTAAATGGTGTAGAGATTGAAAGGTTATCCGAAACTAAATTTCTTGGTGTAATAATTGATAATAAACCTTGTTGGAAGGCACATATTAATTATATTAAAGGTAAAATATCCAAATCAATTGCAGTACTACACAGAGTGAAACATTTGCTGAATCAATCCACACTATATACCTTGTATCATTCATTAATACTCCCATACATGACATATTGTACTGAAGTATGGGGAAATACATATAAAACAAACATATATCCAGTCTTTATGCTTCAGAAGAGAGCTATTAGAATAATAAACAAAGCTGCTTACAGGGAACCAACAAACCCACTTTTTCTTAAATTAAAAGCTCTCAAGTTGAAAGATCTGGTTGACTTTAAAACTGCAGTAATAATGTTTAAAGTGAAGAATCTATCACTGCCCGCAAATATCCAAAAGTTGTTCCAAATAAGGGAGAAACAATATCATTTCAGAGGAACATGTATATTTCGAAAACCTTCAGTGAGAACTCCCACCAAGCAACACTGTGTTTCAGTGCAAGGAGTCAGATTATGGAACGATTTTGGACCTGAATTAAAATCATGTACAACGCTTGGACAATTTAAACAAAAACTAAAGGAAGAAATACTCCAAACATATATACAAGATGACATTTAAAATCACATAAGGATTGTCATATCCAGTCTGCGTTGTGTTGTTGCTTAGTTTTTTTTTGTCACATTTTGTCTTAGCTTTGTTCTGAATTGTAATCGCTCTTGTTTGTTTTTCTTTTGAATTCTTGGATGGAATATGAGTGGGCAATATAAGCTGCGGCTTCAGCCATCACCCATTTCGGACAACTTATGTTGAACTGTATAATCAGGAGTTATTGTTTAATTTGACCTTGTTGGATTTTCTTTCCCCCTTTGTTATATTATTCTGTTTCTTTTAATCTGTACTTTTAATCTATCTGAAATAAAGATTGATTGATTGATTGATGTTGTTCTGGGCTCTTTTGTTACCATTCGTATTATCCGTCTCCTCCTGCGGCCACGTCCAGGGAGGTTGGCTACAGTCCCGTGGATCTTAAATTTCTTAATAATATGTGCAACTGTAGTCACAGGAACATCAAGCTGCTTGGAGATGGTCTTATAGCCTTTATCTTTAACATGCTTGTCTATAATTTTCTTTCTAATCTCCTGAGACAACTCTCTCCTTTGCTTCCTCTTGTCCATGTTTAATGTGGTACACACCATGTCACCAAACAGCACAGTGACTACTTGTCACCCTTTAAATAGGCCGACTGACTGATTACAAGTTTGTAGACACCTGTGATGTTAATTAGAGGACACATCTTGGTTGAACATGTCCCTATGGTCACATTATTTTCAATCTTTTCTAGGGGTACCATCATTTTTGTCCAGGCTTGTTTCATGAGTTTGTTTTTTAAAGTAATTCTGTTGAACCACAATTCAAAAGCATTGTCTGATTTTCATTGGTTAATTTTCATAGAATTTTTATTTATTACCACTTTTGTCAGATTCAAGTTATTTCTGTGACCATTGTGGGTTTTTCTTTCATTAACAGAGGGGTACCAATAATTTTGTCCACGGCTGTACATGCCCATAAGATCACGAACAGACTGTAAGAGGCTACAGCAGGATTTATTGAGTCTCCAGGAATGGGCTGTGAAGTGGCAATTATGCTTTCATCCTGACAATTGCACAGTGATACGAATAGGGGCAGGTCATCCAGAATTTATATATGAAATGACTGATCAGGGAAAAAAGTGTTCCCCTCCAATTCACAGACCATGAATGGGACCTTGGAGTGATTGTAGATACAGAGCTGTCCTTTGAAAAACACATACAGATAATGGTAAAGAAAGCCACCCAGGTAACAGGTGTCATGTGGAGAACTTTTGAATGCATAGATAATGAGGTCTTAAAGGCTCCTGTATAAGATAATGATACGGCCTCATGTTGAATATGTGGCCTCTGTGTGGTCACCCCACTTGTGGAAGCTTGCAGACACGATTGAACGAGTGCAGAGGAGAGCCACCAAATGAGTGCCTGGGCTAAGCAACCTGTCGTATGAAGAGCGCCTGAGGCACCTCAATATTCCCACGCTAGTGTATAGACGTTTGCGAGGAGACCTAATCAATACCTTTAAATACATCCATAAGAAATATGATGCAGATTCGTGTTTACCAGACCTACTTACAGATACAAGGACTCGAGGTCATAATTTGCAGCTTTAAAAGAACAGCGTTAGGTCAAACTGTAGGTTGTTTTTCTTTAGCAATAGAGTGATTTCATGGTGGAATAATCTACCAGAGGATGTGGTGAATGCCCTGAGTGTGGATGTTTTTAAGGCCAGATTTGATAAGTACTTTGAGGATCATCCAGTCCTCCATAATTATAGAGCATTGGATAACCCATTGTTGCCTGTGATGACTGTGAAATAATTATACTAAGGTAGCGGCTCAAATTGGAATGAATATTCCTGCCGAGCCGATATTTTTCTATTCTGTTCTATTCTTGTATTTTTGTTGAATAAGGGTCACTTGTTTATTTTTTTAAGCTACTGTTTCATTGTACTTTTAGCAATTAATCACAATTCATTACAATTAATTATAGAAAATGTGCAAATAATTAGCCCTAGTTATTAAAAAAAAAATAAACTAATGCTACTGTTCTCTTCTACAGAATGGGTTCCCGTTCTCCTCCAAATGCGTCCCAGCCTCCAGCTTTCTTCAGCAAGCTAACAGAGAGCACCTCTGCTATTGTGAAGTCAAAGAAACAGGAGATGATCAAGAAGATGACTGTGGTGGGAAATGACAGTGACTTCAGTAAGTCTGACCTCGGAATTATGTGCACAAGCACATAATTGGAAATCATGAAGGAAATTTAATAAAGTGAAAAGAGGATTTAAAGAAAAAAATGGTGTTTACACTTTCAGATGCTGGTCAACCTGGAACAGAAATCTTCAATATGCCGGCATCTACCACAGCAGGTAATCTTTTACAATCCCTGGAATTATTATCTAAAATCTAATGATGGATTAAGACAGTCAAAACAAAAATACTTCAGTGTTTCCCCTAGGTTTAAGCCTTACTCATGCTGCATTTCCCCTTTAGTCTGCTTTGGTCCGCGTGCGCTTTGGACGAGACCGGCACGCACGCGGCGCTGTTCATGCTCACTTTTTTCATCTACCCAGGCCAAGCGGTTGACGCATGCACACAACCATCATTTGTAGTTTCACTCCCGCCCAATAGGTAGCGCCAGTGCACTGATGCACCAGGATTTTCACCAACGAAGAAATGTTGCTTGCTTTCTGCTGCTTGACTTCCTGGTTTTCACTTTTTTTTTCCACGAAGATGGTGCTGCTGCTGAAGTATGTATGATTCATGTATGTTTATTCTCGTCTTCCGCTTCCCTGTTGTCTTCTTTGTCTACTTTTTTTTGGCATGCTGTGCTGATATTGCCACCTTGTGAATGGGACATTCAGTCTTGTGCATACGCTTTTCAACGCGTCCAGGTCATGGGCAGGCGGCGTGGTCACAAAATCTGGGCTGCACGCGGTCGTCCACGGTCGAGCACTGCGGACACTAGCAGAGTGGAGACGATGATGTAAATTTCATCACATTAGGTTTCTGGTTACAAGTACGTGGACAGCAGAGGTGCAGCATGAATCCAGCTTTACAGCCTTGGGGGGCAGGGGCGTGAAGGTCGACAACGACAAACTCTTGAAGGAATCATGGTGTTTTGGCGCTATATAGAAAAAAATAAATATATAAAAATTACAGAAAACCTAATTATTGAAAACAAATGGGACATCCAATATTGGCATCTGTTTCAGAACCCTTGTTTGTTTGTCAGATCACTTATTTATATGATCTTTTGAGTTACAGTGGTGTGAAAAAGTGTTTGCCCTTTCCTGATTTCTCATTTTTTTGTATTTTGTCACACTTAAATGATCATCAAACAAATTTAAATATTAGACAAAGATAACACAAGTAAATACAAAATGCAGTTTATAAATGAAGGTGTTTATTATTAAGGGTAAAAAAAAAAAAAAAATCCAACCCTACATGGCCCTGTGTGAAAAAGTGATTGCCCCCCCATTAAAACATAAATTAAAAAACTATGCAGATGGGGAAATAGGTTTATCTGTGGTGGTGGAGGATGTATCGTCATCCTGCTGTGTCACAGTCAGAGTTTTTCCCTACATGACGGTAGCTGCAAGAGTAGACGTTTAGGATTCTCTTCCATGGTCATCATAGACCGACGGAGGCCGACGACGACTTATCACATCTTTGGATAGCTGAGTTCAATTTCTGTAGCCACACCCAGGCCTGATTACTGCCACACCTGTTCTCAATCAAAAAAATCACTTAAATAGGGCCTGCCTGACAAAGTGAAGTTGACCAAAAGATCCTCTAAAGCTAGACATCATGCTGCTATCCAAAGAAATTCAGGAACAAATGAGAAACAAAGTAACTGAGATCTATCAGTCTGGAAAAGGTTATAAAGTCATTTCTAAAGCTTTGAGACTCCAGTGAACTACAGTGAGAGCCATCATCCACAAATGGCAAAAACATGGAACAGCGGTGAACCTTCCCAGGAGTGGCCAGCCGACCAAAATTACCCCAAGAGTGCATCAACAACTCATCCAAAAGGACACAAAAGACCCCACAACAACATCCAAAGAACTGCTGGCCTCACTGCCTCAGTTAAGGTCAGTGTTCATGACTCCACCATAAGAAACTGGGCAAAAATGGCCTGCATGGCAGAGTTCCAAGACGAAAACCACTGCTGAGCAAAAAGAACATAAAGACTCTTCTCAGTTTTGCCAGAAAACATCTTGATGCCAAGACTTTTGGGAAAATACTCTGTGGACTGATGAGACAAAAGTTGAACTTTTTGCAAGGTGTGTCCCATTACATCCGGCATAAAAGCAACGCATCATTTCAGAAAAGGAACATCATACCAACAGTAAAATATGGTGGTGGTAGTGTGATGTCTGGGGCTGTTTTGCTGCTTCAGGACCTGGAAGACTTGCTGTGGTAAATGGAACCATGAATTCTGCTGTATACCAAAAAATCCTGAAGGAGAATGTCCGGCCATCTGTTCGTGACCTCAAGCTGAAGCACACTTGGGTTCTGTAGCAGGACAATGATCCAAAACACACCAGCAAGTCCACTTCTGAATGGCTTAAGAAAAACAAAATGAAGACTTTGGAGTGGCCTAGTCAAAGTCCTGACCTGAATCTGATTAAGATGCTGTGGCGTGACCTTAAAAAGGTGGTTCATGCTCGAAAACCCGCCATTGTGGCTGAATTACAACAATTCTGCAAAGATGAGTGGGCCAAAATTCCTCCACAGTGCTGTAAAAGACTCACTGCCAGTTATTACAAATGCTTGCTTGCAGTTGCTGCTGCCAAGGGTGGCCCAACCAGTTATTAGGTTTAGGGGGCAATCACTTTTTCACACAGGGCCATGTAGGGTTGGATTTTTTTTCCTTGATAATAAACACCGTTTAAAAACTGCATTTTGTGTTTACTTGTGTTATCTTTGTCACATATTTAAATTTGTTTGATCTGAAAAATTACATGTGACAAACATACCAAAAAAAAAAGAGAAATCAGGAAGGGGGCAAACACTTTATCACACCAGTCATTCATAGTAGTATGTCTTGCTGTTTGGGGAATGGATCCTAATGTCGAAGATGAAAGCAGACGAGGCAGCGAGCTGGACGACACACGAACTTTATTCCTCTTCCAACATAAAACACAGAAACTCTGAAATCTTGAGTGCCTGAGCGAACTCCTTTAAACACTTTAAAGAGCCTATATCATGCTATTTTAAGCCTTTCAGAGTAAACTATATGCTTGTATGTGATAGTATATTACCTTTGGTACACTGGAGAATGAATTTCTTATGAAATATGAGTTATTTTTGCGAGCTACTTTTCCAACCCGGAAGTAAGATGCCTCGATCTCTGAGGCTCAGCCTCTCCTTCTTGTGGCTGCCGCCCATTTCATGACATAACCCCTGAGCCGGCTGCTGCAGCGTGTCGCTGGGTTCCGCCCACGAAAACGTAGAAGACATTGTCTCACGTAAAAAAGCAAACAGTTGTTGTCACTGAGCAGATCAGGTGCGAGAGGAACTACTTTTTTTTTTTTTACCCTTTGTCATTCAACTGTACAACCAATCATGTACAGTAGAACGAGATTGTGCTTTACCTATCTACTGTGTTAATCACACACCACCCAAGTGTAGAATCAGAGGGCCGCTGCCATGTAAGGCGCCGCCACAAATTTCCCTCCTCCATTCCATTATTGCTGAGCACCAAGCTGGATGGCAGGAAGTTCCACTTTTATATGGTCTTCGGCATGACCCGGCCGGGATTTGAACCCCTGCCTCCCGGGTGTGGGGCGGATGCTCTACCAACTGAGCCACCACTCCGGTCTTACTTCTTCACAGTGTCAATGCTAAAGTGAAAGAGTTTTGCCGATCACCGCTCCGTTAGCTGCGCGGAGAAAGTGGGTGTGTGCGTTAGCCTGGCGGCAGTGCTGGCAGTACAGGCACTTCCTGGAGTGGGCAGCTCACCCTCGTTCATACGTATGAACGTGGGGACCCAGTCATTATCAGGGACAGGGCGGAGCAGCAGCTCAGAGAGCAGGGTTGAGGAGGAATACTCAGAGATGCGTGAATGGAGCAAAATACCACTTTGGGGGTGTTTTTGGTGAGGAATAAACATTATAACATGCTTAAAAGCTCAAAAAAGTCGATTTTGCATGATATAGGCCCTTTAATTCCCGCCGGACACAGGGTAAACACATTAACGTTTAGACTGCCAGACATGTACACACATTAACATAACATTGACCCACACGTCACAGAGCAGGTCTTGCTACAATACATTCGCACCCCTGCATCCTCAGATGTCAACCTGGCACTGCGGGGAGCGAAAGACACATCTTTATTTGATTGGCTCCTCTCAGCTTTCCCCATTAGCATCTGTATCTTCTCCCCCACCAACCCCCTTGTCCTGGGTGGAGTGCCATGTGTATTGTGTCCACCACACTAGCGTCTTGAGCATTTTTCTTTGAGGACCAGGCCAAATGTCCTCACAAGGAAAAATGTCTTTACAAAAAAAGGTGGTTTGTCAAGGGATGGTCCACACAAGAATCGAAAGACAGGAACGCGCACACACACACACACACACACACACACACACACAGAGGCATACTTGTTTTCACGTTTTATGGGTACCAATTTTCTGATCATCAGTTGTGGGGACTACCCTTTCTATGCACAGATGCCTTGCATTTAGATAGACGATTAACCTGACACTCTGGGATAACACCTATCATATGTTATCCCACACTGCCCCCCCCCCCCAGTATAATGGTAGGGGAAACACTGCTTCATTGTGTGTTTTTTTTAAGTAGTCCTTATCTTGGGATGCAAATATTGAGGCTGCAAATGTCTAACTATATTATACATTTGGAGAAAAAACACAACTTAAAATGTTGTGCGTTTTGGTTTTAAGCCTGACTTTATGTAAATTAGCTGAAGTGATTTAGATGGAAGCAAAGTGATAGCAGCACCAGTTTGACATCGGGTTTCATTGACTGAAGTTGTTGGCAGTTCTGCTCTCTGTCCTTCCTCAGTCTTCATGTTGTTCCTTATCAACCACCTTGAACCTCTTCAGTGCTTTTGTTCACATCTGTCTAGATTGCTTGAAGCTAGTTAGTTTCTATTTCATTGCAGCAGTCTACACCTGTCAGCCCACACCTTTTCTATCCTGTTCATGTGTCATTTGTTCAGTGCCCACCATCTTTCACATGAATGTCATTCTTTTATCCACTTACACTCTCACAGGACCCATCAGTGTACGCACCCACCCGACTCCAGAGACACCTGGAAACTCGATAGGGCTGGAGGCCATCATAAGGAAGGCCTTAATGGGCAATTATGACGATCAGTCCGAGGAACGTTCTCCAGCCAATCCCGCCAACCCAATGAGTTCCAGTTTGTCTGCTGATGGGCGGGCCGAGGACTCCTTCTCACAAGGTGCCTCCTCATTAAACTTTTGTTTCTAGAGGTGTGAAGAATCTTTTGTTCAATATTTTAAGTTCTATTTAACACTACCATGTTAAGTGAGCCTGTAGCAATTAATATTGGTAATCCTTTTAAAGTAAATACAGAGTCAGAAATCTGAGCTGAATCGTTTGTATTCCATCATGATATAAATAACTTTTTGGTTTGGTAATCTGTTAGGCCAGTGGTAGATGTTGTCACTTTATGGTCTCTAATAAAAGGTTCTCAAAAACTAAATATGTGAAGTTTAGCCAGGAAGGGTACAGATTTTTGTGAAGACTTTTTTTTTTTTTACCTTAATAAGCCTGCTCCCAGCTAGATTTGACCTTTAACAGATATGCCATGGTTTAGTCATCCAGCTAAAAAATTGAACTGTTCACTGAACTGATGGGCCAAAACACTGCAGCTCATTTATTTCACTCATATCACAGCTCTACCATCTCCATTTACAGGTGGGGCAAAGTCCTTCAAAGGTAGTGGGCGGTCTAACGGTCGCAAGGCCAAGTCTCCAGCACCAGGTCTGTCAGGAGGCGAGAGACCCTCCTCTGTGTCCTCAGTCCACTCAGAAGGAGACTACAACAGAAGAACTCCCCTTAACCGTGTTTGTGACGACCGGCCTTTGTCTGCAGGTATGGATGAGCCGTTTCAGACTGAACTTTTATTGGGGCTTTGAATACATAAAATCTGACACTGTAATTTTTGTTGCAGGTTCAACACCAACTCCCTTTCCGTATAACCCACTGATAATGCGTTTCCCCAGTGGGACAGTTTCTGCTCATTCCCCCTCCTCTGCCCAGCAGGGCGGCCAGGGACCAGGGTCAGGACCTGGACAGGGCCACTCCTGGGAGGAAGAGTCCAAGCCTCTGCTCGTTTCTCACTACGAGACCCTTTCTGACACTGAGTGACTGAACATGCCACTGCATCACAGTCAGCCACCTCTGTGCTGCTGCAACACGTACACAAACAGCTGCCAAGGTGTCTGCAGACCCACCTGCACCATTCCAACCTGCGTTTCCTCCATCAGTCATCAAGTTAGGATCATGTTCTCGTCGCCTGCACCCGAGACACCAAGCAGCACTCAAGTGAGGCACTGATGCGTGCATGAGAGTGTGTATGTATGTCTGCACTTAAGCATCCACTCCAGGACTACTCCAAGGATGATTTTCTTTGTTCTTTTACGTTATTACATTTCATCACTGGCCTTATCAATTCACACACACTCTGGCCTGCACCCTTGGGGTACCCTGGTCTGATGTGATCACACTTGTGTGGAAGGGGCTCAGAGGTCAGGATGTTGGTTTGGTCAGAAGCCTGATGATGGCTGCTCTAGTGACAGATAATCTAAGCACAGATCTGACCTGAGAGCAGCAACACACAGTGAGGACCCTCTGGCGTTTCTTCAGTGAACCCTGCGTGCAGGTGCACCACTACCACTACAAGAACATAAGTGAGGGGCACAGAAGGATGATCAGCATCTTTTTTTTGTTGTTGTTGTTTTTTTTTTTTGTTTTGTTTTTAGGGGGGGTCCTTTATTTTTCTACTTTAAATTCTGTCAGTCCAGTCCTGTGTTTGGTGAGCTATGACATCTAGTACATTTTTGATAGTGGACTTTTGATGGTGTCATTTGTTGTCTTTTAACTGCAAGGATGTCTCTTTTTGGGGGGTGGGGGTGGAGAATGCTTATGTGGGAGGGTCATATCATTGGTTTACAGGGTAACCATGCTGTTCAGTGCTGATGTCTTCATGTTTTGTTAGATTTTTTTTCTGTGGGGGGATGATATGCCAGATGAATGGCTCTGAGACAAGTGACACTTTCTCACTGTTTTTATATTAAACATGTCTGTTTGTTGGAACAGTTTGTGGATGTTAAGAACTTCGTTGTCAGTCTGTCCACAATGGCATTTTTTTTTTTTTTTTAAGAAAATCTGTTTGCTATTGCAGATGAAATATGGACTCAAAAACCCACTGCAGAGCTCTCCTTAAATGGCTACCTTTTCATTTTGGTCTTGCCACCTGCATTAAGTGCTGCCACACTCAAGGCGACAATCACATTTTAGTGAACGATGACTAAAGCCGCTTGAGCAGGTCGCAGACCAACCTTAAAGCTGCTTCTAGGTAAATTCCACAGCACCACTTGGGAGTTTCCTTGCATTAAAGAGATGACAGAAAAAAAGCCATCCTTCTGCGACCCTCGGTCCATGCCAGTGTCTGCTCAAACTGGCCTGCTAGAATCTAGGAGTCGTCATGACGGTTCGTCCTCTGACCTTTGACTGCCCAGAGGAGCACAGACTCTGCTCCTCATCCAGGCAGTTTTTGTACAGTTATGAGATATTGCTAGTGTTAAGTGCCATTTATTTGACATATACAGTACTGAAGTTACTAAGTGACGCACAACTTTTCTTTTAGTCCCCCATACCAGGTTTTATCTTCAAAACAGGGAAATCTAAAACTGAAAATCAAATGACATGTTTATTTTATTTTTGGTTTTGCTTTCTTTCAAATTCATTACTGCCTTAGCAGCTTAGCTTTTAATTCATTAGCTCATCCATTAGACTTATCCTCTATACAAGACAAATCTCAGATGAATCAAGTGTACTTCATTTGCAGTCTCTGTAGGGGTCGGAGGCATCAAAAGTTAAAACATTCAGAAGCATTGTCATTTCATGCAAACTTTCCAGAATCGCAGTACCCTCTCCATCTGTCTTTGTACAACCAGGAACCATTTCTGTCTCCGGACATGGCACTCAGAAGCTTCTTTAGTAGTTAAAATAAAAAACTTGCCTCTTGTTTTGTTTCTTGGTGGTTTCTCACAATGCAAATGTGACTGTTATAGGACTACCTCCTCTCCTCCATCTTACCTGCCATGGTGAAGCATCTGACATGCCTTACCTACAAAAATTTCATCTCAGCCATGTATTCAGTTTTAGTTTTTCCCCCCTTTCCAATGGTGTTTGATTTTTTTTTTTAATCACGTTGAGCAAAAATGCAGCCAGGATTTGTTCATTGGTCTCTTGGCGTGTGTATCATTTATCCACTGATGAAATTTAAGAATGTGACGCTAAACAGACTAAGCCATATCCAGCTGTTCCCCAGTGACATTAAATGTTTTTATAAGGGTGTACTGAATTGAATTTATAAATGCATTGCCCCCCCCCCCCCCCCGTATGAAATCAAATTAATCATTTAAACCTGAAAGCGCAAACGTCAATTGCTTATATTCCCTGGACTGTCCAGTTTGGGGGGGGGGGGGATATAATACATTGTTAAACCATTTTGTGCATTTTTTTAAGCACCCACTGTATAATAGCAAGGATTGTATATAAAACTGAAGAGATGTAAATATTTATGTGGCTTGCTTCAAGGTTGGTATTACAAAAAAAAAATAAATAAATAAATCACATGGTTAAATTCTACATGCCCACCAGCAAGCTTTGTGGATAGCAGTGTAAAAATGAAAAACAAGAGACACTGCCTTAATGTTTAAATAAAAAGCTTATTGCCATTCATGGTCTTGGAGTCCTGTTATTTGTTCTTTGGAGTAATGAAGGTAAGGTTCCAGCGGGGGGCAGTACAAGCTAAAATTAGAACTTATTGTTAAACTTATGTGAGAGAAACAGGCATGCATGCAACTATTGAGTGGAAGCATTATGAGAATCAGCTCCAGTCTACACCCTTACCGGCCACTTTGAGAGGCACTCCTGTTCAGCCAATCACGTGGCAGCAATTCAATGCATTTTAGGCATGTAGACGTGATGAAGACAGGCAGAAGTCTTAAAGCAGACGGACAGACGAAAATTCAATATCGCTAATTCATATCTCAAATTGTTGTCTGAGACGAGCTAAGTCGAACCGCACATGTTTTGGTGTCAACGAATGTCGCATAAGGTGACAATGCGCTCTTGAAGTACGCTGTTGTGGAGAGCTGTCTGACCCAGCCAAGCGATCAGCGGCTAAGATGGCCACTGACTGTGTGACGTCAGCTCAGCCAAACACACGCACACGGTCGGCGGCCAGTGCTGTGTTTTGCTTCATGCAACACTTGTTTAAGTCTTAAAATCGGCGATTACGGATATTTCTCGGAATACTTGTGGATTACGAATAGATTATTTATGAAGATTAGGATTTCAGGAATCGAATTAATATGGTTTGGCGTTGTGTTGTCTACAGGTGCGATGGTCCTGCTGTGTTTTGCTTCATGCAACACTTGATGTTTACGTTTTAAAATCGGCGATTACGGATATTTCTCGGAATTACCAAATATTTTCATGATCATAAGAACGGCTAAGGGGAAAAAACATGCTGAAGAAAGACAGTTTAACTCACCGGTTACTTATATTGGAAGTCCATCCTCCTGTGTTTTTTAGAAGCAAAGTTCTCAATTACAGAGACATACAGTGTTCCCTATTGCTTCAGCTTCTATATTAAAGCAGACTGCAGTGAAATAGTACCCAGGTTTGTCAGTCTTTCTGGTTCACACATATTTTGCAGGTGTCACGGCTCGCAGCTCTCAGGCATCTGCCTCGGCTGCGAGCACACCTGCACCTCGTTAGCGCCCTGCATGTGCAGTAGACATTTCGTTGACAGCGATTTAGAGAATAAGATGCAATTTGCAAAAAGAGTGGTGATAAAGAAAACGGCTATTCCAACTATATATCCCGCGATTCCCAAGTCTGACTGAGACAAGTGTCAGTGTCAGTGACAGTGGCGTGAAAAGCCACGGTGATCTACCGATGCGATCAGCTGTCAGAAAACGAGAAGTAAAGAGGGTAAGTTTTGTATTTTTAATATTCACTGCAAATGTTTACTAAACATTTTAAATGAATTCCAAGCAATGGATGATTTTCAAAATCAAATTATTTCTGGGAAATAATGCGGCGGCGGACAGGTGCCCGTGTCAGGTTTTGCAGCGTCGCGCAAACAGAGGCGCGCTGGCGGGCCCAGGCCACCAGTGTTTTGCGCGTGCTTTTGTGCCTAAAACGTTGAAGAACACGGAGTTGACAAACAGACAAACAAACCCCGGCAAAAACATAACCTCCTCCTGGCCTTTGCGGCCTGGCGGAGGTAATTACCAATGACAGTTCAGCTTTCAATTTTTAGGGAAGCAACATATTTGCTAAGAAAAATAAATATAAGCCTAAGATTGTAAGAGAAATGTGCTTTTAAAAATGGAACCCCAATTTTCTACCATAAAATGGTGCCCATTATAACTGAAATGTTATTTATTGGAATATAATAATTGCTATGTCTGGAAACTAGTTATTTTCTTAATCTGTAGTGATACTCCATTGATTTTTGTATTTCTTTGAATATTTCTGCTGTGTTTTCAAACATTCATACAAAGGTGGTATAGTATGTAATATTTCTTTTCAAATTGAGAAGAATTTAGTGTGTTCAAATTATTCAAATGTATATGACATGCGACTTTGATGAATGCTGAACTATGAGAATTATAACATTGACCTGAACATTAATAAACTCAATATATGATTTTACAAAACTTTATTTACATATCATTGTTCACAAATCTAATCTTGGTAGGCAAAATCCCTTGTAGTGATCAGATGGGAATGTTTCTCTGATGAGGCTCACCGCACAGGCAGGCAACATAACCCTCACTTCTTTCCCACAAATAAGGCTGAATACCCCCTCAGCACCACCCAAAACTACTTCATCATCCGATTCCTCATTTTCAATGTCATCATTTATATTGAGGTCGTCAAACTCGAGAAAATAATCGCTGTCTGAATCACTTTGCTCTCGTTCTGCCATTTACTATGTATTGCTGTTGTGATGTCACCAATGCCCGCACCTATCGAGAGATGGCGGTACTGCAGCCTCACTAAGTGAAGGCTGAGCTATGAGCAAATAAGGTCATTTATGGAAGCTGGTGACACATATTAAATCGCGGGAATAGACAGAATAGAATATTTTCATACGATCTGTTGATTGGTTCAATAAAAAATTGTCACTGTCCGTCTGCTTTAACAAAAACTTTCCACAGATTCAGGACTATTTAAAACAGCTAGACAGAAAATTCACAGCTATTGCAGTCTCTGAAACTTGGCTTAATGAAGAGCAGGCTCCCCTGATGGCAATAGAGGGATGTCAGATGTTTCATATTAACAGATCTCAAAAAAAGGGTGGTGGTGTTGCACTGTATTGTAACGTCGGGGCCATTTTAAGGGGGAAGGGATTTCCCAGCATGCTTTGCCAGTTTGAAACGTTACTGTGTGTGTGTTAAATGTGTTATTTCTGAGTTATACTGCTGGGTCATTATAACTGCATTATAATGACCCAGCAGTGTTTAGCAGGATTAGGGCAAGATGTATCATGTGTGTGTAACCATGATTCAAACAGGGGTCTGTGAGAATGACCTCCCCTGCTCTGTGTACTAAGTGGCAAGTTGGGGTTGGGGTGTGTGTAAAATAAATCTGGTTGATCACAGCCATCTGCTCCATTTTCTTTGTGTGAACCCTTGCAAACGTCACAGTATATTGATGACCTGTATAGGTGTAAGCTTGTAAATGGAATGTCTTTTGCACTACCAGGGATTTTGGAATGTGTTACTGTTGAGATTGACCAAGATAAAACAAAAAATCTAATTATAAGCTGTATATATACTGTAAAACGCCGGGAACTTGCATTGAGACATTCAGAGATAAATTAGTCAAGCTGTACAATAATATTACTAGTAAGAAAATGGTAGTAATTTGTGGAGATTTCAATATTGATTTACTAAATCCATATCAACAAAATGTAATTACAGAGTTCATGAATTCTATGTACAGCATGAGTCTATATCCCACAATAACACATCCCAGTAGAATCACAGTTCACTCTGCTACACTTATTGACAACCTGTTTGTTAATATTATTGATAAGAAAATTGAAAGTGGATTATTGATAAATGATATGTGACCATTTGCCAACCTTTGCACTTATCCATGGCCACACGGAGGCCAATACAGAAAATTTTTTAAAATCGTTCAGATACAAATCATAAAATGCAATCAGTTCTTTTAAAGAAGACTTGCTGAAGCAAGACTGGACAAAAGTCTTATGTATCAGATGTAAATGAAGCCTACGACACATTTATGAACATTGTAACCACTCTTTATGAAAAAAATTGTCCTTTAGTACCGTAAAGAAAAAGCTTAAACATAAATTTGCCGATAAGCCATGGTTAACCAAAGGATTACAAAAGGCGTGTAAAAATTAAAATTTATTATATAAAGCTTTTCTAAAGAAAAGGACAAAAGAAGAGCAGCGGTATAAAACATACAAAAATAAGTTAACATATATAATGAGATGTAGTAAAAGAGACTATTACAGTAAAGAACTGGAGAAAAACAGAGACAATATTAAAAATACATGGACAATACTTAACAATATTCTTGGAAATAAAAACAGAAATACAAGCTACCCAACCAATTTTTCAAAAAATAATAAAACGACTCAGAGTGTGAATGCAGCTTCACCTGCAGATGAATTTAATAACTCTTTTGTTAACATTGTTCCTAATTTGGCTCAAGAAATACCCATTATGGCACCTACAGGTGATACAATAAGCAAAAACACTGCTATAAAAGACTCCATTTTTATAAAGAACACAGACGAGAGAGAGGTCATTGAAATTGTTAAATCGTTTAAAAGTAAGATATCTACAGACTGTGATGGTATTGACATACTCTTAGTCAAAACTATTATTGAATGCTTAGTGAAACCACTGACGTATATCTGTAACCTGTCTCTCCAAACAGGTATATTTCCCAATGCAATGAAAATAGCTAAAGTAATTCCGATATACAAGATGGGTGACAGAGGGGAATTTTCAAACTATAGACCAATTTCACTATTGCTGCAATTTTCCAAGATACTTGAAAAAATATTCTATGAGAGAACTGACAACTTCATAATGAAGAATAATTTATTGTGTGAGCAGCAATATGGGTTCAGACACAAGAGGACAACTGCATTTGCTCTAATGGAATTTATAGAAAAAATGTCAACTGCCGTTGAAAATAGAGTATTCAGTTGGGGTAGCACTGTCCTGGTTAAGTAGTTACTTAAAGAATAGATATCAGTATGTATGTGTTGGTAACAAAAACTCAGTTACTGAAGGTTACTTGTGGAGTCCCACAGGGTTCAGTTTTGGGGCCATTGTTATTCAATATGTATATAAATGATATATGTAAAGTCTCGGAAAAAATGGATTTAATATTGTTTGCCGATGACACTAATCTATTATGCAGTGGAAGTAATTTGGAACAACTTTTGGATACACTCGGAAAGGAATTCGGAAAGCTTAAACTGTGGTTTGATTCAAACAAATTAACGCTCAATTTAAGTAAGACAAAATTTATAGTTTTTAACAACCATCACAACAACTTAGTATCTAAACTCAGTGTAAATGGTGTAGAGATTGAAAGGGTATCTGAAACTAAATTTCTTGGAGTAATAATTGATAATAATATGTGACTTCCAACACAGTTTAACTATATTAAAGGAAAAATATCTAAATCAATCGCAATACTACACAGAGCGAAATATTTGCTGAATCAACCCACATCATATACTTTGTATCATTCATTAATACTCCCATACATGACACATTGTAATGAAGTATGGGGAAATACATATAAAACAAACATATATCCAGTCTTTATGCTTCAAAAGAGAGCTATTAGAATAATAAACAAAGCTGCTTACAGGGAACCAACAAACCCACTTTTTCTTAAATTAAAAGCTCTCAAGTTGAAAGATCTGGTTGACTTTAAAACTGCAGTAATAATGTTTAAAGTGAAGAATCTATCACTGCTTGCAAATATCCAAAAGTTGTTCCAAATAAGGGAGAAACAATATCATTTCAGAGGAACATGTATATTTCGAAAACCTTCAGTGAGAACTCCCACCAAGCAACACTGTGTTTCAGTGCAAGGAGTCAGATTATGGAACGATTTTGGACCTGAATTAAAATCATGTACAACGCTTGGACAATTTAAACAAAAACTAAAGGAAGAAATACTCCAAACATATATACAAGATGACATGTAAAATCACATAAGGATTGTCATATCCAGTCTGTGTTGTGTTGTAGCTTAGTTTTTTTGTCACATTTTGTCTTAGCTTTGTTCCGAATTGTAATCGCTCTTGTTTTGTTTTTTTCTTTTGAATTCTTGGATGGAATATGGGTGGGCAATATAAGCTGCGGCTTCAGCCATCACCCATTTCGGATAACTTATGTTGAACTGTATAATCAGAGGAGTTATTGTTTAATTTGACCTTGTTGGATTTTTTCCCCTTTGTTGTATTATTCTGTTTCTTTTAATCTTTACTTTTAATCTATCCGAAATAAAGATTCATTCATTCATTCAAAAAAAAAAAAAAAGACAAGCTGCTGAATTTTAAACTGACTTAGAACATGGTATGGCTGTTGGTGTCAGTCTGGTCCAAGTATTTTTTGAAACTGCTGATCTAAGGGAAATTTCACACATAACCATCTCTAGAGTTTGCAGAGAATGGTCTGGAAAAAGAAAATATCCAGTCAGCACTAGTTGTCGGGGCCCAAATGCCTTGTTGATACCAGAGGAGAATGGCCAGACTGGCTTAAGCAAGCAGACAACAGTGGCTCAATTTATTACAAGTGAAGTATACAGATGAGAATCTCTGAAGGTATAACATTTTGGCCCTTGAAGCTGAGCTACAGCTGAAGATCTCAACTGGTGCCACTCCTGTCAGCTTACAACAGGAAACTGAAGCTACAATTCATAAAGGGTCAGTGAAATTGGACAATAGAAGATTGGGGGAAAATGTCTGGTCTCAATTTCTGCAACATTCAGATGGTATCGTCAGAATTTGGCATGTAGAACATGAAACAGTTTCTCTTTGAAGAAAAGCCTTAACTTTTCAAAAAATTGGAGACCTTCACCCCAGGGATTTCCAACAAAGGAAAGGACATTAAAAAAAAAACCCTGAGGTACAGGAATGAACTAAAATGTCACAATTAGTAAATGGATTTTTTTTCTCTGAAATATTTTACAATGTTTACAACTTTTTATTGTAAATATGTGTTTTCTTGTAAGTTTGCAGATTTTTTTCTTGTTAATTTGCAGCTTGTCAATTTGACCTAAAACTACCCACAAAGTACAATTTTATGTACCTGAGTAAATGTAACTAGGTACACACCTGTCACTACTCTTAGAGCTTTTCAGTTCACTAACTTTCCCCCTGTAGTGCCATTCCTATTCATTATTTGATTTTATAACCACTATAGTGACTGTGCAAAAATGTCTTGACACAGTATACATCAAATAACTGAGGTCCATAAAAAACAAGAACTATTTATTTTAAACTTTAAATTGACAAACTACTCAAAATGTCAAAGCTTAGATAGAAATAAGGATTGCAAAGATAAACTCCAGAGGCTCTAATAGAAATGGACAGTCTGGCTGGCAGGATTCAGGAACTGAGGTCAAAAGACTGTCTTCCTATTCTAACCACACCCTCCAGGTAGTGTCCTTGGCCTTTATCAGTTTCCATCCCACCCACAGTCACTAGATGAGGATAACTCAGAGAAAACAAATGTTAGTTCATTCATCAACAAACTCAATCTTTGGCTCCTACACCCCCTATAAATTGAAACGGTTTGGATTTATTCAGTCACCAAAAGTTGTCAACCAGTGAGACGTTATTAATAAGCGTGAAGGCCCATCTCCTGCCTCACCATCAGGAGGCACCTCGATCTTATCCAGTCCCAGTCCTGCAGGGAGACGGATGAGGTACTGAATGATGTGGGCTGCTGTGGAGACACCATGAGGCACTGGTCCAAAACCTTACACTAACACTGGCTCAAGAGGCAGCTGTTATTTTAGTTGCAGGCTGATATTTAAAGCCTACAAATGATACACATACTGCGTCATCAGCACCTTAGTTTACGGTAGTGCGTGTTTATGTGTGTATGTATTCTGTCGATCTTGCCAATGATAGTGGCTGAAAGCCAGGGGTAAACAACACTTCTAGATCATATGTTATCCCACACTGGCACAACATGTATGGTGGGTAGAGTAGCCAGAAACTGTACTCATGTAAAAATGAGTGTTACCCAGTGATATTAATTAACCATTCAACCAGCCATCCATCCATTTTCTACCGCTTTTCCAGAGGTCTGGGTCATGGAGGCAGCAGCTCAAGCAGAGAAGCCCAGACTTCCCTCTCCCCGGCCACCTGCTCCAGCTCTTCAGAGAGGATACCAAGATGTTCCCAGGCCAGCTGGGAGACGTAGTCTCTCCAGCGAGTCCTGGGTCTGCCCTCTCCCCCCAGTGGGATGTGTCCAAAACACCTCAAGTGGGAGGCATCCAGATCAGATGCCCAAACCACCTCAGCTGACTCCTTTCAATGTGGAGGAGCAGCGGTTCTACTCTGAGCCTCTCCCGGATGACTAAGCTCCTCACCCTATCTCTCAGGGTGAGTCCAGCAATCCTACAGAGAAAGCTCATTTCAGTCACTTGTATCCACAATCTCATTCTTTTGGTCTTTACCCAAAACTCATGACCATAGGTGAGGGTAGAAATGTAGACTGACTGATAAATCGACAGCTTTGCTTTAGACCTCAGCTCCCTCTTCACTACAAAAGACCGGTACAACGTCCGGATCACTGCAGATGCTGCTCCGATCCATCTGTCAATCTCTCGCCCCATTCTCCCCTCACTCATGAATGAGACCCCGAGATACTTAAACTCCTCCACTTGGGGCAGGAGCCTGTCCCCAACCCAGAGAGGACAATACACCTTTTTCCAGCTGAGGACCATGGACTCGGACTTGGAGGTACTGATTCTCATCTCAGCTGCTTCACACTCAGTAGCAAACCGTCCCAGAAAGCCTGTAGGTCAGGAGGGACCATGGGGGTCTGGTGCTATGCGGATCAGGTGGCCGATGAAGACAGAGACCTTTGTGCTCTGATCCCCGGCTTTCAAAACTGATACTAATCACTCAAGCATAAATAACAATAGTTACCAAAGTGATTACTGTACTTGAGTAAGTACCTACTAAAAGGATGACGAGTAGTAATGACTACTCTCACTCATTTGAGGTTTTTCTCTTAAATTTGTGTTTTTTCTAATAAATTTAATATTTTCTTATAAAATTGGGACTTTTTAACAATAATACAGCTGATATTTTCTTGCAAATTTGTGAAGGTTTTCTAGTAAACTTGTGATATTTTTCTGGTAAATTCATGTTATTTTTTCTAATGTATTTCCATTTTTCCCCTCTCAAACTGATTTTTTTTTCAAATAACATTTTATCTTTTATACATTTGCAATTTTTGTGATTAATTTGTGATTTCGTCACACAAACTTGCAACTTTTTACTTGTTGATTTTAAGTTTTTTGTATTGCAACTTTACTCTCACCAATTTGTTAGTTTTTCTTTTAGATTTGCTAGTCTAAAGGAAAACAGAATAGAATGTATTCAAATGTACCATCTAATATCGTCAAAAGAACAATAATAAATCAAGTATTTCCTGAGCCAGAACGGAAAAACACAATTAAGAGTAAAACTACTTACAAAAAGTACAATTACATGTATGTGAAGAATAGACCAGTAACGTGTGGTATTTCCCAAGGTTTGGTTTTGGGACCCAAGTCTCAGTGAAATGGAGAAGCATACAGTAATCAGTTAGTGTGTGTGTGTATGTGTGTGTGTGTGTGTTTATCGGGCCGCCTCTCTGTTTCAGCTCGCCCAGTCAAAATTAAGTAGAACTAAAAGTTTGTATCATTGTATCACCATATTTTCTTGACTTTTAATTTGCCAGAATTCTGAGATAAGGCTCTGTTTTCGAAATAAACACAAATTTAACTCACCTTTAACATCAGTGAAGCTGGGGGAAAAGGTATTGTAATAACTATGTTGGGCCACTAGAGGCGGCAGTGTGACTTTTTACAGCACAACAGCACATTTTTTTTTACAGCACGTGGAGCTAAACCGTTATAAAATAGCGGTTACTGAAACACATATTCAGCAACTACACCATTTTTTCATCACACCGAATGTTTTCACCAGAGGTGGACTTACCATTAGGCAAAGGTAGGCGGTGTAGGGAGTTAGAAATGAAGAAGTGATATGGCTTTATAAATCAAAGCTTAATATCAGCTTCACCTCCCTAACATCTCATCTCGGTGCAGAAGCAGAATAAGAGGTCGAACGCAGTCAGACCTTCATACTTATACCCACACTCAACAAAAGACATTGCATATCAAAGCTGACATCCCGCATTAACATAATCCCCCCTCCATTGTCCTCCGTCTCCTCCACCTGACCCTGGGTGGTCAGGGAGATCGATCCGGTCTCCACCGCTGTGACTCTGTCTGCTCTTTGATCCTCGCTGGCGGTTGAGACCTCTTCTCCTGTTCATAGGCGTGAGGTCATTCCACATATGTAATCACTAAACACTCTAATAAGTCTATACATATGTAGGTATGGAATATATGATTAATATAAGCCACAGCCCCCCCCCAAACGACTAAGAAAAGGACAATCAAATTAAGTTTACAGTTTAAGATAATCTCTGACATATTATACTGTTAACCTCTTGACAGGGAAACGAGGAAAAATCTTTCCAGCAGTCATGCTCCTGTAGAGAATTCAGTGGTAACAACAACAGTATAGTAATATCACAAATCATCCTTAGAACTGTCACAGCACAATCTGATAATACAGTTAACAACTCTTGGTCAATTTGTATCAGTCCCTGTGCCGTCTGGGTTTTAATCTTCTCCCGAATCTGCTGTGGGTCCGCTTTGGCGTCGTGGTGGGACCCTCCTGTAAGGAATCTGCAGCTTGGGGAGGAGAGTGGTTATTTGTTCCCTGCAGGGGGGCTGAGTTTTTTTTCTTGGGGGGTCTACCCCGCCGAGGTGCTCTCGCCACCCGTGCAGGTTCGTCTCTCAACAAGAAGGCAGGTTTAAGTCTGTCAATGCTGACTGTTTCTTTTCTGTCCCCTAAATCAAGCACAAAATGCTTATCACCAGGTTCCAGCACTCTGAATGGTCCGTCGTATGGTGGACGGAGGGTTGATTTTAAAGCTTCGTGCCTAACAAAAATGAACTCGGCGTTTTTTAAAGCTTGGGGGACAAAAACCCGTGGAAAAGAGTGATGTGCCGGTCCGGGGAGAGAGTCTGGTGCGGTGCTGCCTAAAGGCCTCAGGGCTGGAAGATGCCCAGGCTCTGGATTCTCTGGTAAAAACTCACCTGGGAGTCTGAGAGGTTGTGCAAAAACTAATTCTGCTGGGGAGGCGTCTAGATCCTCTTTAGGCGCAGAACACAACCCTAATAAAACCCAGGGAAGTTTATTCACCCAATCTGTATCCGTTAGTGAGGCCCTGAGGGCGGCCTTTAAAGATCTGTGAAAACGCTCACATAACCCATTAGCCTGAGGGTGATATGCGGTGGTGCGGTGAATTGTCACCCCTAAGCTGCTGGCCATGGCTGACCAAAGCTCTGAGACAAATTGAGGCCCCCTGTCGGACGTGATGTCCAATGGGACGCCAAAACGTGCCACCCAATTTGTTAAAAAAACGCGAGCGACTTCCGCAGCTGTGGTTGACGCCAAAGGGACCGCCTCAGGCCAGGGCGTTGTACGGTCTATCATCGTTAACAGGTGTGTGAAACCCTGAGACGAAGGTAGTGGTCCCGTGAGGTCGACATGAACGTGGTCGAACCTTCTGGCTGGGATTTGAAAAGGCTCTAGAGGAGCTTTTGTGTGTTTGTGTATTTTGGCGCGCTGACAAGACATGCAAGTTTTTGCCCATTCCTTTACATTTTTGTGTAGGCCCGGCCAAACAAACTTTTCTGCGACCATTTTAACCGAGGCGAGGGAGTGAACCGAGTTGAAAATGCGGTGGCGTCATGCAGCTGGGACTACCGGGTGAGGTCGGCTGGTTGAAACGTCGCAGATTAGGGGGGATACACCGTCACGTAAACCCCTTTCCTCCAGTCTTAACCCTGTTGGTCCAGACAGGAGCGTGCGCACGTCCGCGTCGCTGCTTTGTTCCTCTGCCATGGCTGCGTAATCTATCCCTACGTGAATTGGGGCCGCGTACGCGTCCGCGTTGGCGAAGAGTTCTGCGGCTGAGGTAGTATAATCTGTCTCCTCGTGCTCTGGTGATGTCACAGCGCGAGAGAGGCAGTCTGCTACCACGTTAAGTTTGCCTGCCACATGTCGAATGTCTGTGGTGAACTCTGAAATTGCAGCTAGCTGTCTTTGTTGCCTGCCTGACCATGGTTCTGAAATTTTAGCCATCGCAAAAGTGAGCGGTTTGTGGTCTACAAAAGCCGTGAAACGCCGCCCTTCTAACCAGAACTGGAAGTGGCGGATGGATAAATGAAGCGCTAGCAGCTCCCTGTCAAAAGTGCTGTATTTACGCTCGGTTTGGTTTAAAGATTTGCTAAAAAATGCTAAAGGTTGCCTGTGGTTCTCCGCTGCTCTGGGCTTCCGCGCTGAGATCTGCGGATGCTGCTGTGGCCATCTGTTCCCTGCAGGCGTTGATGAGCCGCTGCGCTTCTCGGGCCAGCGCGCGGAAGCCTTGCTGGGTGCTGCACCGCATGTTGACCAGTGTCCCTCTCGTGTGTGGCGGCAGAGTGCTGAGGAAGATGTGTTGGAAGAGGAAGTTGTCATTGTCCTCTTCCTTGAGCTGCAGCATGTCCTCCATGAGGGCCTTGGGTCTGCATCCTCTGTGGCCGTAGATCGCCAGGATCTTCTCTGCTCTCTCCTTGGCTGAGGGGACAAAGTTCTCGACGATGGTCGCCTTAAGTTCCCTGTATTTGTCATGGGCGGGCGGCTGTTGGATTATGCTCCGCGCACATCTTGACGTGGCAGCGTCGAGTTTGGCGACGATGTGGTAGAACTTCGTCTCGTCCGCCGTTATGCCCGCCAGTGCAAACTGAGCCTCAGCTTGCTGGAACCACGAGCTCGGGTCTTCTTGCCAGAATTCTGGCAGCTTGACGGTGACGGCGCTTGTGTGGGCCGTCCATGATGTGTCCGCCGGGTGAGAGCACCTTTCTTCTGCTCTCACGGCGGGGCTGGGGATGGTGCTCGGTTGAGCCCTCTCTGTAGATTCTGCTGTGGGGGAACGTCTTCCATCCGTTCCCCTGTCTGCATGGGCGCCGGCGCTTGCCTGGGTCGCCTCTGATGAGTTAATCGCGGGAGAACGTCTCTGTTCCATCCTCACGTCTGGTCACCAGTGTAGGGAGTTAGAAATGAAGAAGCGATATGGCTTTATAAATCAAAGTTTAATATCAGCTTCACCTCTCTAACATCTCATCTCGGTGCAGAAGCAGAATAAGAGGTCGAGCGCAGTCAGACCTTCATACTTATACCCACACTCAACAAAAGACATTGCATATCAAAGCCGACATCCCGCATTAACATAATCCCCCCTCCATTGTCCTCCGTCTCCTCCACCTGACCCTGGGTGGTCAGGGAGATCGATCCGGTCTCCACCGCTGCGACTCTGTCTGCTCTTTGATCCTCGCTGGCGGTTGAGACCTCTTGTCCTGTTCATAGGCGTTAGGTCATTCCACATATGTAATCACTAAACACTCTAATAAGTCTATACATATGTAGGTATGAAATATATGATTAATATAAGCCACAGGCGGTTGCCTTAGGCCCCGACCTGCTAGGTGCCCCCGATCTACTAGAAGCCCCATATTTTTTTAAAATGTTTAGCTTTTTGATGTCCGACAAAATATAGAAGCATGGGTGTTTATAAAAACGCCAAATCAAATCACGAACATAATGTCCTCCCCCCTTCTCCTCAGACTGTTGGACTCTTCCATGTTATCTCAGCACAGTATAATATGAGAGTTGCAACACTGGTAGACTTTTATCCACATTATTCCTAGCCCCCATGATGCCTTGCGTGAATTATGGGCGCAACTTCCGGTACTAGTTTAGAACTTATGGTTGTCACTGAAATGGGACACTTTTCCTTGTTAAAAAACAATTACTTCAGCATCACAAATGCGGGAACACGGCCTTTTGCACCTTAAAAACTGTAATATAATCATACCACTTCTCATGACTATGGAGGGATGGGAAGATGACCTTAAAAAGTGGCCTGGCAGACAGCAGCTCCATTAGGACCGCTGCTAAGATGCTAACGCTGTAAACAAATAAAATCGGTGTTCCAAGAACCACCATTTTATAACAGTTCAGCTCCACATGCTTGTGACAAAGTAGCCTCGTTGCAGACACACAGACACTCATACAGACAGCTATAGGCACACTCACTTACACACAACTATGGCCTGTAGGTGATTTACTAGCTTAAGCGGCAAACACACACATACACACACTTGCCATGCATTTTCTCATTTACTTCTGTTTGGAAATTATCTTAAAATATCGAATGTTTATCTTTTTCTTTTTCCCTCACCTGTTCTGTGGCGCAGCCAGGGGTGCACACTTGGTTGTTCTGCTTCACTGGAAAACATACACTCTTATTTCCCTACCATACAGAGTCCTTTTTTGTTTGTTTGTTTGTTCCCGTGCCTGTCTGCTTAGCAGCCTCCATGCACCATTCAGATGTCTAATGATGTCTAATGAGCTAAACAGATGGAATCAATTGAGTAGATTAAGTAGGGGTTTTCACACGCCTGTTGGTCAGGTGACCCAGGGAGATTGTGATCATTAATTTTAATAAGTTGTGGAGGAACAAATAAGTTCAGGAGAGATGCTACGAGCTGGAAGGTTTAAGAGTTTTATTCCTCCATCATCATGAGACACACTGTAGCGCTGTGCTGTCTGTGTGTGTGCGTGTGTGTGCTTCTGTGTGTGCTCTTCGTGAGGCATGTAAAGTCACCTCTTTTATACAGACAAGAGAGAATGCATGGCACATTTGCATATTGATATACATATCAGTCAATGCATATCAATCGCGTGATTAACTGGCGCCGGACTTCCTCTCCTTAATCCGGGGATGTATAACAATAATCATTGTTCTGGTTGTCCCCCTAGGGGCTCTCTGTCCGTATGCAAATTGTTCTGCTTCTTGCCCTAGCTGAGTGTGATGGCTGAATGTCCATGTAGATTATGGTGGGTCACCACAGGGCTCCCCCCAGAACACTCAGCAGGGGGTGTGAACTCCCCCCCCCCCCCATCGTTTGGGCTCCAGCTCCGGTAGAACTGTCGGAGGGCATGTCAGTCCGTGGGGTTGGGGGGGGGGGGGACAGTGTGCTCCGCTCCGAGTTTCAGCACGTTGAACGGCCATGGATTGTGGGCGCACTGACCAGTGTGCAGTCATGCGTAATGGAACCAGACAGCGATCGGTCGGCTTAGGAAGTGAGGTGCGGGAAAAGCTCTGTGCAGGAGAAGTGGGAGGGGGTGGGAGTAAGCGAGTGCCGGCCCGGGACGTCAAAGGTGTCTGGGCCGCGCAAAAATTGCGTCTGGATCCGCGAAGGTAAGGGACTTTCCCGTTAAGCCTGGTGGAGATCCACAGCGGCTGTGCAAAAAAACATTTTATCTGACTCCTCCTGCGGCTCGATCCAACGAGGATGTGGGGAAAGTGAGCGGCCAAATTCCCCGAGGATGTGTAGCGGCTGTGATAAACTGAAGCTGTGTCAGGGACTCGGCAGTTTTTCTTTAGGTGCGGGAAGCAGCCCTAAAGTCATCGGGGAAAGCAATCGGCTAAATTCCCGTTGTGCGCCGCGGCTGAAAAACCCATACAAAGTCCTGCGTGCGGGCCACACGTCCGCTCCAGATGTGCGAGCAGCCCTGAAGGTTTCGAGGGTGGCGATCGGCCATTTTTCTCGGGCATGTGCAGCGGCGGAGGACGGTGTATCAGTCTGTGGAGCCGGTTTGTCCCTGGTGCGTGGCGCGCGCCTGGCGCAGTGACCACATAGCTGGCAGTTGTGCTGTCCTCGTAATCCTGCGGAGTGCGTGCAGGGCTTCTGTGCGTGGAAGGTCTGCTGTCTGGAGTTTAGTCAGAGTTGGGGAGCTCGGTGGAAATCAGCATAGTCGGCGTCGATGATTGTCCCCGTTCAGGCTGCTTCCTTCGTTCGCTCGTGTCGATCATGGTGCATTTTGGTCCCAGCACCGCACTCCGGTGAGGATGAAGAGGTTGCAGGCGTTCTCTTGTCCTCTAGGATCCACAGCGCGGTGAGAGGGAGCAGACGGTCATTCTCCCTCGTCAGGTCACCAGTGTGGAGGTAAAAGATCAAGCGAGGAGTGCACCATGACGCATGCTGAGGCTTTCCCGGTTGGGGTGATCTCCGGGGTGTTCGCCTCATGTTCCATTCTTCGTCAAGGGTCACCAGTGTGGAGGAACAAAATATGTTCAGGCGAGGTACGACGAGCTGGAAGGTTTAAGAATTTTATTCCTCCATCATCATGAGACACACTGTAGCGCTGTGCTGTGTGTGTGTGTGTGCGTGTGTGTGCTCCTGTATGTGCTCTTCGTGAGGCATGTAAAGTCAGCTCTTTTATACAGACAAGAGAGAATGCATGGCACATTTGCATATTGATAAACATATCAGTCAATGCATATCAATCGCGTGATTAACTGGCGCTGGACTTCCTCTCCTTAATCTGGGGATGTATAACAATAATCATTGTTCTGGTTGTCCCCCTTGGGGCTCTCTGTCCGTATGCAAATTGTTCTGCTTCTTGCCCTAGCTGAGTGTGATGGCTGAATGTCCATGTAGATTGTGGTGGGTCACCACAAAGTATTTGTAAATGGACTGACTTTGTGTGTGGGAAAACTTGTTTTGTATTTAAATATTTATGTGTAAAGTATATATTAGGAAATGAGGCACTGTAAACTGTTTTATGGAAATATTTATTGAAGTGTGTTTTTCTAAGAATGATACGCCCAGTGGGAGGGGCTTGGTTGATAAAATGGGGCTGTTTTGGGCTGAACAGTCAGTCTGAAGTTTGTTGTAGAGGAGGCAACATATAGTCTGCTGTTTGTAAGTAACTGAGTAGCAGTGATTGCAGAAATGGAATGATTGAGAGATCGAATTATTTGGAACAACTGATTCAGAAAAAGAATTGATGTTTTGGAACATTTGAAACATCTCCCCACAGCGACATCTGGTGGCCAAATGTTATAATACTACACTGAAACAGTCGAGCGTTTTTGTGTTTTTATCTCTTAATGTTTCATGTTTTGTTTGGGTTTATAGTATTATTTGTCTGAAAATATATATTTTTTTCAATTAGTATTTGTAGGAGGTGCTTGTGTACAAAATAGACATCAGTCACTATTTTTAGGGGATGCTTGTGTACTGTAGGGAGCTTGAAATGAAGAAGCGATATGATTTTATAAACCAAAGTTTAGTATCAGCTTCACCTCCCTAACATGTCTCATCTCGGTGCAGAAGCAGAATAAGAGGTCAAGCACAGTCAGACCTTCATACTTATACCCACACTCAACAAAAGACATTGCATATCAAAGCCGACATCCCGCATTAACATAATCCCCCCTCCATTGTCCTCCGTCTCCTCCACCTGACCCTGGGTGGTCAGGGAGATCGATCCGGTCTCCACCGCTGCGACTCCGTCTGCTCTTTGATCCTCGCTGGCGGTTGAGACCTCTTGTCCTGTTCTGAGGCGTGAGGTCATTCCACATATGTAATCACTAAACATTCTAATATGTCTATACATATGTAGGTATGGAATATATGATTAATATAAGACACAGCCCCCCCCAAACGACTAAGAAAAGGACAATCAAATTAAGTTTACAGTTTAAGATAATCTCTATGACATATTATACTGTTAAACCTCTTGACAGGGAAAACAAGGAAAAATCTTTCCAGCAGTCATGCTCCTGTAGAGAATTCAGTGGTAACCACAACAGTATAGTAATATCACAAATCAGCCTTAAAACTGTCATGGCACAATCTGATAACATAGTTAACAACACTTGGTCAATTTGCATCAGTCCCTGTGCCGTCTGGGTTTTAATCTTCTTCCGAATCTGCTGTAGGTCCGCTTTGGCGTCCTGGTGAGACCCTCCTGTAAGGAATCTGCAGCTTGGGGAGGAGAGTGGTTATTTGTTCCCTGCAGGGGGGCTGAGTTTTTTTTCTTGGGGGGTCTACCCCGCCGAGGTGCTCTCGCCACCCGTGCAGGCTCGTCTCTCAACAAGAAGGCAGGTTTAAGTCTGTCAATGCTGACTGTTTCTTTTCTGTCCCCTAAATCAAGCACAAAATGCTTATCACCAGGTTCCAGCACTCTGAATGGTCCGTCGTATGGTGGACGGAGGGTTGATTTTAAAGCTTCGTGTCTAACAAAAACGAACTCGGCGTTTTTTAAAGCTTGGGGGACAAAAACCCGTGGAAAATAGTGATGTGCCGGTCCGGGGAGAGTGTCTTGTCCGGTGCTGCCTAAAGACCTCAGGGCTGGAAGATGCCCAGGCTCTGGATTCTCTGGTAAAAACTCACCTGGGAGTCTGAGAGGTTGTGTAAAAACTAATTCTGCTGGGGAGGCGTCTAGATCCTCTTTAGGCGCAGAACGCAACCCCAATAAAACCCAGGGAAGTTTATTCACCCAATCTGTATCCGTTAGTGAGGCCCTGAGGGCGGCCTTTAAAGATCTGTGAAAACGCTCGCATAACCCATTAGCCTGAGGGTGATATGCGGTGGTGCGGTGAATTGTCGCCCCTAAGCTGCTGGCCATGGCTGACCAAAGCTCTGAGACAAATTGAAGCCCCCTATTGGACGTGATGTCCAATGGGACGCCGAAACGTGCCACCCAGTTTGTTAAAAAAACGCGAGCGACTTCCGCAGCTGTGGTTGACGCCAAAGGGACCGCATCAGGCCAGCGCGTAGTACGGTCTATCATTGTTAACGGGTGTGTGAAACCCTGAGACGAAGGTAGCGGTCCCACAAGGTCGACATGAACGTGGTCAGACCTTCTGGCTGGGATTCAAAAAGGCTCTAGAGGAGCTTTTGTGTGTTTGTGTATTTTGGCGCGCTGACAAGACATGCAAGTTTTTGCCCATTCCTTTACATTTTTGCGCAGGCCTGGCCACACAAACTTTTCCGCGACCATTTTAACCGAGGCGCGCACCCAGAGGTGCGCGAGGGAGTGAACCGAGTCGAAAATGCGGCGGCGCCATGCAGCTGGGACTACCGGGTGAGGTCGGCCGGTTGAAACGTCACAGATTGGGGGGGTACACGTCACGTAAACCCCTTTCCTCCAGTCTTAACCCTGTTGGTCCAGACAGGAGCACGCGCACGTCCGCGTCACTGCTTTGTTCCTCTGCCATGGCTGCGTAATCTATCCCTACGTGAACTGGGGCCGCGTACGCGTCCGCGTTGGCGAAGAGTTCTGTGGCTGAGGTAGTATAATCTGTCTCCTCGTGCTCTGGCAACGTCACAGCGCGAGAGAGGCAGTCTGCTACCACGTTAAGTTTGCCTGCCACATGTCGAATGTCTGTGGTGAACTCTGAAATTGCAGCTAGCTGTCTTTGTTGCCTGCCTGACCATGGTTCTAAAATTTTAGCCATCGCAAAAGTGAGCGGTTTGTGGTCTACAAAAGCCGTGAAACGCCGCCCTTCTAACCAGAACTGGAAGTGGCGGATGGATAAATGAAGCGCTAGCAGCTCCCTGTCAAAAGTGCTGTATTTACGCTCGGTTTGGTTTAAAGATTTGCTAAAAAATGCTAAAGGTTGCCAGGTTCCGCCAACATGTTGTTCCACGACTGCCCCTATGGCCAGGTCTGAAGCGTCTGTGGTTAACGCTATGCGGGCCGAGGGATCGGGGTGAACCAACAATGTGGCATTCGCTAGAGCACTTTTTACTTCCGCGAAGGCGCGTTCGCGCTCCGGGGTCCATTCGACCGCGTTGGAAGGCTTTTGTTTTCTGAGCGCAGCATACAGGGGCTGCATGAGTTGAGCTGCGCGGGGGAGGAAACGGTTGTAAAAATTCACCATTCCCAAAAATTCTTGCAGCGATTTGACCGTTTGTGGTCGTGGAAAATTTCTTACCGCGCGGACTTTGTCTGGCAATGGGACTGCCCCCTTCGGTGAAACTCTGTGTCCTAAAAAATCAATTTGTGACATGCCGAATTTGCATTTGGCTGGGTTGATTATTAACCCGTGCTCTTCTAGTCTCTGAAAAACTGTAGTGAGGTGTTGTTCGTGTTCTTCCTCAGACGGGCTGGCTACCAGCATATCGTCGAGGTAGACGAACACGAAGGGGAGGTCGCGTAATACTGCGTCCATCATACGCTGAAAGGTTTGAGCAGCGCCTTTGAGGCCGAACGGCATCCGCAAAAATTCAAAAAGACCGAAAGGGGGTGTTACAGCCGTTTTAGGAATGTCTTCCGCTCGAACGGGGACTTGGTGATAGCCGTGGACCAGGTCTATTTTAGAAAAAATGCGCGCACCCGCCAGATGTAGTGAAAAATCTTGAATGTGAGGAATTGGGTAGCGGTCATGCGCTGTCGCATTGTTTAATCTGCGGTAATCGCCGCAAGGTCTCCAAGAACTGTCGGTTTTTGGGACTATGTGGAGTGGCGATGCCCAGGGGCTTTTCGAGCGTCTAATAATGCTTAATTTTTCCAGGGTGGTAAACTCGTCCCGTGCTATGGCGAGCTTGGTCGCGTCTAAGCGCCGAGCTTTGGCGAACACGGGTGGGCCTGCTGTGGGGATGAAGTGTTCAACCCCGTGTTTCGCTACTGTTGCTGAAAATTTGGGAACTGTGAGTACTGGAAATTGGGTGAGGAGTTGGTCAAACTTACCTCCTGCTGTTGTGACGCTGGCCTGCACGGGTGGTGGAGAAACTCGAGCTGAGCAGGGGATAGAAGAAAATGACAGTGCATTAACCAAGCGCCTATTTGCTAGATCGACTAACAACCCATGTGCACACAAAAAATCAGCGCCTAACAAGTTAAAACTCACCGCCGCTACAATAAATGTCCATCTATAGTTGCGGCCGTGGATGCAAAGAGGCAGGTTTCTTTCACCGAAAGTGTCGATCGAGCCGTTGGCTGCCATCGCTCCATTTCCCCGGGGACCCATGGCCCGGTCTGCGTGGGAAGGGGTGATAAAGCTCAGCTGAGCTCCGGTGTCGATAAGGAACTGTCTCCCGGTGTGTCCGTCAGTCACATAAAGCAGCTTATTCGTCTCGCCGAGAGCCGTAGCTGCCAACGTTTTCCGGGCTTTGGCGTTTCCCGAGTTTTTGAAATTGCAGGGGGGCACGCATTTGTACGCCCTCTCGGCGAAACGCTGATGAAAATAGCAGAGGTTGTTCTGCCTGCTGCGCCTTGGTCGTGTCGCTGCCATGGTGGGCGGGCTCTGCTCCGTTGTCTGCGGTTCTCCGCTGCTCTGGGCTTCCGCGCTGAGATCTGCAGATGCTGCTGTGGCCATCTGTTCGCCGTAGGCGTTGATGAGGCGCTGCGCTTCTCGGGCCAGCGCGCGGAAGTCCTGCTGGGTGTTGCACCGCATGTTGACCAGCGTCCCTCTCGTGTGTGGCGGCAGAGTGCTGAGGAAGATATATTGGAAAAGGAAGTTGTCGTTGTCCTCTTCCTTAAGCTGCAGCATGTCCTCCATGAGGGCCTTGGGTCTGCATCCTCTGTGGCCGTAGATCGCCAGAATCCTCTCTGCTCTCTCCTCGGCTGAGGGGACGAAGTTCTCAATGATGGTCGCCTTTAGTTCTCTGTATTTGTCGTGGGCGGGCGGTTGTCGAATTATGCTCTGCGCGCATCTTGATGTGGCGGCGTCGAGTTTGGCGACGATGTAGTAAAATTTCGTCTCGTCCGCCGTTATCCCCGCCAGTGCAAACTGAGCCTCAGCTTGCTGGAACCACGAGCTTGTGTCGTTTTGCCAGAATTCTGGCAGCTTGACGGTGACGCCGCTTGTGTGGGCCGTCCCTGATGTGTCCGCCGGGTGAGAGCGCCTTTCTTCTGCTCTCACGGCGGAGCTGGGGATGGTGCTCGGTTGAGCCCTCTCTGTAGATTCTGCCGTGGGGGAACGTCTTCCATCCGTTCCCCTGTCTGCATGAGCGCCGGCGCTTGCCTGGGTCGCCTCCGATGAGTTAATTGCGGGAGAACGTCTCTGTTCCATCATCACGTCGGGGTCACCAGTGTAGGGAGCTTGAAATGAAGAAGCGATATGATTTTATAAACCAAAGTTTAATATCAACTTCACCTCCCTAACATGTCTCATCTCGGTGCAGAAGCAGAATAAGAGGTCGAGCACAGTCAGACCTTCATACTTATACCCACACTCAACAAAAGACATTGCATATCAAAGCCGACATCCCGCATTAACATGATCCCCCCTCCATTGTCCTCCGTCTCCTCCACCTGACCCTGGGTGGTCAGGGAGATCGATCCGGTCTCCACCGCTGCGACTCCGTCTGCTCTTTGATCCTCGCTGGCGGTTGAGACCTCTTGTCCTGTTCTGAGGCGTGAGGTCATTCCACATATGTAATCACTAAACATTCTAATATGTCTATACATATGTAGGTATGGAATATATGATTAATATAAGCCACATGTACATTCAATTCTTTTTGCCTTCCTGTCAAGGAACAACAAAAGACTGAGTTAGGAGAAATGCTGCCATGCAACTTCATATATTGTAAATATATGTAACTATATATAAAATATGTAACATATGTAAATGTACAACAATATGGCTTCTTTTAGTGATCAAATGCATAATTATATTTATTGTAAATAATAATAATGGTGTATAAATAATAAATGTACACTCGTATGTGTATTAAAAGACCACAAATACATACCATAAACACTATGCTGGCCATGGCTTGATTCAGCACTCAGTTGTGTTGTGCTAGGAATGCACGGGTCAGGATGTTTTGTCCATAGATGTCTCGACAAACTTGTTGTATTGTTACAAAATGCAAGATGTTGCATACAATGCATACATTTGACTTTTTTTCCCCTCAAGAAGGTCATAGTGATCCCAGACAGCTGACCTGGGACGCTTTCTACCGCCATCCATTTCCAAGTAGTGTAAATCCAAAAGCACGCTCAGTACAAGACACTCAGAGAGGCAAGACTTTGCAAACAAACTGCACTTTAGAGGAGCTTTTAAATGTTTTAGGCATGTGAGGTGATGAATCAGCAGCCAGTCAGGCAAAGACATGAGAAATTAGTATTTTACATATAAAGTATTTATATAATACATATGTTGTGCATAGAATAGGCATTTTAATATTGTGTAATGGCAGTATTTTATTTATTATTCCATTTGAGAAACGGGATAACAAAATCATCGCATAAAACAATGGTGAAGTTTCAAAACAGTTGGTGACATAATGGAACGCGAAATGGAACAGAAAGAGAATCTTAGAAAGAGTTGTTGCTACGCAATTATTTGACCACCTGCAGGGAAATGGTTTAATTGAAGAGTTTCAGTCTGGGTTTAGAATCCATCATAGTACTGAAACAGCCTTAGCGAAGGTCACTAACAACCTCCTCATTGCATCTGATAATGGACTAGTTTCTGTACTTGTCCTTTTAGACCTTAGCGCAGCTTTTGATACTATCGATCATAATATTCTACTTGATAGATTAGAACACTATGTTGGACTTAATGGAACTTCGTTGCAGTGGTTTAGATCTTATTTATCTGATTCCAGTTTGTTCATGTAAATAATGAGTTTTCTTTCAACTCAAAGCTCAGTCATGGAGTTCCACAGGGATCTGTGCTAGGCCCTACTCTTTTTAGTTTATATATGCTTCCGTTAGGCAACATTATTAGAAAGCACTGTATACATTTTCATTGTTATGCTGATGACACACAATTATACCTGTCAATGAAGCCAGATGATAGTAATCAATTAGCCAAGTTAGAAGCCTGTCTTAAGGAAATCAAAGCTTGGATGACGTAATTTCCTGCTATTAAATTCAGATAAGACCGAAGTCATTCTTGTTGGTCCAAAAAACCTTAGAAATTCCTTTCCAAATCAAACTTTCAGTTTGGATGCGGTTACTCTTTCTCTTAATAGCTCTGTGAGGAACCTTGGAGTTATTTTTGATCAGGATTTGTCCTTCAATTCACATATTAAATTTGTTCCTAAGACTGCCTTCTATCATTTGCGTAATATTTCCAAGATTAGGAGCATCTTGTCTCAGAGTGATGCTGAGAAACTGATCCACGCTTTTGTTAGCTCGAGATTAGATTATTGTAATTCTTTATTATCAGGCTGTCCTAAAACATCTTTAAAAAGTCTTCAGCTGATCCAAAATGCTGCAGCAAGAGTTTTAACAGGTACTAGAAAGAGAGATCATATCTCTCCGGTTCTGGCCTCCCTTCATTGGCTTCCCATAGAGTTTAGAATTAAGTTTAAAATCCTTCTTCTTACTTACAAAGCTCTAAACAGTCAGGCTCCTTTTTATTTAAAAGCTCTGATACTACCGTATTATCCTAACAGAGCACTACGCTCCCAAAATGCAGGATTACTTGTAATACCTAGAATCTCCAAAAGTACAATGGGAGGCAGAGCCTTCAGTTATCAAGCTCCTCTCCTGTGGAATCAGCTGCCAATCTGGATTCGGGAGTCAGACTCGATCTCTGTTTTTAAGAATAGGGCTAAAACCTACCTTTTTGATATAGCCTACAATTAGGGAGGGATCATGTGTTTCTGAACCCTCCCTTAGTTATGCTGCTAATAGGTTTAGTCAGCCGGGGGACCTCCAGTAATGCACTGGGCCTCACTCCTTTTCTCACTCTCAATGAAATATTTTTTTTGCTGGTCATTAACATTTGTTTGTTCTCTCCCATAGATTGAGTCCCCATCGTGCTGTTTGCTCTCTACATGTCTGTTCTTTTCTTCTTCTCTATCCCCTCACCCCCCAGCCAGTCGCAGCAGATGACTGCCCCTCCCTGAGCCTGGTTCTGCTGGAGGTTTCTTCCTGTTAAAAGGGAGTTTTTCCTCTCCACCGTCGCCAAGTGCTTGCTCACAGGGGATCGCCTGATTGCTGGGGTCTTTCTGCAACTGTGGGGGTTCCCCCTACAGTTGATAGTGCTATGAGATGACTGTTGTTGTGAAATGGCGCTATATAAATAAAGTTGAATTGAATTGAATTGAACAGTCACGTGACATCCTGTTTCTGATACAGACCTCGGAACAGTGGTTCGATTCAGAAGTTCCACCTAGGTTTCAGTACGTACTAAAACACTGTTTCGACTTTACCATCACTACTGTACATAATTTTGCACTTGGGAGGCCGGCAAATAAAAAGGCTCAATACCATCTGTGCGACTTTGCCATCATTTTGGGGGGGATTTGAAGAAGTTGGAAAAGAACCCCATGACATATGGTGGCAGCGGTGGGATGGCAAGTTGTAGGAGAGCAACCCGCTTTCCAAGGCAGCGCACAGGATTACGTTCTCAGAAGCAACGAGAGCAGTTGAAGGAGATGGTGACTGCGGAGGTGGATCCAGCCTGGGAGACAGTTCCGACATCGGAAGAAGAGGAAATTGTTGGAGCTAGTGCATCGGCAGCCCCAATGGAAACAGGTGGGCCGGGGGGAGAATTATTGGCTTTGATGAGAGACTTTTTGGCAGCACAAAGCAGAAGGGAGGAGGGCCTGTTGGCAGAATTTAGGAGTCTAAGAAGTTCGATTCCACAGGTTGGGCAATTTTCTGCCATCCAGTCATCAGTTCAGGCCCCACCGGTTCCTGACCTACCCTATCCAGGGCAAACACCAACCACAGAAATGGCAAGCAGTCCCAGACTTGACCTGCCAACACCAGCATTTCAGCCTAGGCTGCCAGAGACATTACTTATTCCACCACAAGACTCTAGTGGAGGCCCTGAGCAGCTACGTCCAGAGTACAGACGTGAACCAAAAGTACCACCCTACCAGATGGGGTAAGACTTGGAGAGCTATTTATTGCGCTTTGAGCGAATGGCCAAAACATGGAAATGGCCAGAGACTGATTGGGCATGTAGACTGGTGCTATTGTTGTTGGGAAAGGCGTTGGAGGCCTACACTGCAATGGATGAGGAGAGGGCTCATTCCTACCGGGACTTGAAGGCAGCATTATTGGCCAAGTTTGATATCTCACCAGAAACATACTGGTTGCAGTTTCGGTCTTTGACAGTCCCACCTGGTGAGACCCCTACTGAGACCTACCATCGCCTGAAGGGACTCTACCGACGCTGGATTCAGCCGGAGCAGTACACCAAGGAAGAGATCGGTGAGACCATCATTCTGGAGCAACTACTCTGGGTACTTCCTGCAGAGATGAGGACCTGGGTGAAGGAGCATGAACCAACAGAGGGGCTTGCAGCTGCTAGATTGGCTTTGCAGTATCTTAATGCTTGGCGAGGAGGACCAACTTCGCGCCTCAACAATACAGCATAGAGATCGGTACATCAGCTGGGCCAGTATCAGCCAGTAAAGAGAGATTCTGGACCAGAGCCTCCAGGTAATCCCAGCCCTGCCCCAAACCAACGACGACATGGTAAGGACATTGTTTGTTTTTATTGTCAGCAACCAGGCCATAAAGCTTCTGTGTGTCCTATGCGTAAAACTAAACTCGCTGGCGCTTGCTATTCACCTTGACCTGAGGTAGGGTCTGGGAAAATGAGGCTACAACATTATAAAACTGTGACTGTTAATGGCCAGCAGGTTACTGCTCTGTTGGACAGTGGTAGCTTTATGTCTTTAGTTAAGAAGGACCTTGTACCTGTGGGCCTGGTAGACTATAATAGACAAGAGGACATTTTGTGTGTTCATGGGGATAAGCACACTTATCCAACAGCTGATTTGACTGTTACCATTGATGAACAACCATATTTATTGACTGTTGGCGTGGTTGAGAAGCTGCCAATTGCAGTTGTTTTGGTATAGAATTTGCCTGTGTTTATGGATCTGCTGCGGGAGAACATTGCTGTAGGGAAGGGGGAGGTTGATGTAAACATTTCTTGTCCAGTCATTACACGTGCTCAGGCAAAGGCTGGGGCCCAACCACTCCCAATCCCTAACCATGGCTTGTGTGAGGATGGCACTGTTGTCCCAGGTAGAGAGAAGCCGTGTGTGCAACCACTCTTAGCCTTTGATAGTAGTCTGTTTGATGGTGGCACAAAAGGCCCGAAAAAGTCCCAGTGTGGCACATATATTGAGTTCATATCTCCCACAAATGTATGGCTGTATGTGTATTGGGGGCTTCACGTCTCGCGGGACAAAGAAGGTCTGGGTCTGCAGAGATCTACAGGAGATGACGAGGAGGTGCGAGTTTTGGCCTTTGTCTCAGAGAGGATGCCCCAGAAGGATTCCCGGAACATCGAGGGATAAGAGACGGACATCAAAGAGCTGCATTGTGACTGGGAATTAAATGCCATGTGATTGTATGTTTGCTAAAGCACCATGTGACTTAGGCAGTATAAGAGTGTGGTATTTCATTGCTCGGTCTCTTTTTTTTGTTGAGAGATTGCTAGAGAATGTGTTCTCATAATAAAGCTGAACCTGAGAAATACACTCAGCCTCATCCTTGAATGCATTCTCTACACTGGTGACCCCGACGACAAATTATGGCCGGGAACGACATTCCTGCACCGGACTCATCAGGAGCCAGCCAGGCTAACGCAGCTACCGCAGTCCAGCTGCCCGATTTCTGGCAGCATAGCCTGCGCTCCTGGTTCAACACTGTCGAGGCGCAGTTTCATCTTCGGGGAATTTTGGCGGATGCAACGGAGTTCTACCACATAGTCGCAAAGCTGGACAGCCTCACAGTCCAGCAGGTGGAGAGCCTGACTAACCACCCACCAGACGACAAGAAGTACGGCGCATTGAAAGCCGCTCTCATCCGTGCTTTCACCCCCTCGCTGGGAGAGCGAGCAGAGAGGCTCCTGGTGTTGACTGAAGGCGAGGCAGACAGGCCTGCGGACCTGATGGCGAGGATGCTGAGCCTGAGAGGCGATGATGATGACGGCTTTATCTTCGCCCATCTTTTCTTCAGGACACTACCGCCAGCGGTGAGAGTTACCCTGGCCGGTTCACAGCTGCTGACCAACCGAGATTACCACGAGCTGGGCCAGGAGGCACAGCGACTCGTCGACGCCCATAGACACCACACGGCCACGACGGCGGCAGCGGAGCTGAGCGCAATGCCCGGAGACGGCAGGGGGCCAGAGGCTGCAGCGCCAGATTTGCTGACGTCAGCAGCGGCGGAGGCCAGGAGACACGGAGCGGGCGACATCCTCTGCTTTTATCATCGACATTTCGCCGAGAGGGCACGCAAATGCACTCCACCGTGCCAGTTCAGATGCTCGGGAAATGCTAGGACTGAGCCGGTAGCAGCTGTGGCTCTCGGCGTGAAGAACAGGCTGCTCTACCTTACGGACGCGAAATCAGGGAGTCGGTTCCTGGTGGACACAGGCTCCCAGCTGAGTTTCATCACACCTTCCTACACTGACCGGCTGGCACCTTCCAGCGGACCCCTGGTGTTGGCGGCGAACGGCTCGACGATCAAGACCTTCGGGGAGAAGACCCTCCCCCTGTCTTTTCACGGTCGGACATTCGAGTGGACTTTCGTCGTAGCGGCAGTCAGTCATAACATGTTAGGTGCTGATTTTTTGTGCTTGAATGGTTTATTGGTTGATCTTGCTAATAGACGTCTGGTTAATGCACTGTCTTTCCACTTTATTTCCTGTACAGCCCGGGTGTTCCCGCCTACTGCACGGCCCAATGTCACAGCTGCGGGTGGTAAGTTCCAAGCACTACTCACTCAGTTTCCAACACTCACAGTCCCAATGTTTTTGGCGTCAGTGGCTAAACATGGGGTGGAACATTTTATAATTACCACCGGGCCCCCCGTTTTTGCAAAAGCTCGGCGCTTGGACTCAGCTAAACTAGCCATTGCGCGTGAGGAATTCGCCAACCTGGAAAAGCTGGGAATCATTAGACGCTCTAACAGCCCCTGGGCTTCACCGCTGCATATGGTCCCCAAGGCTGATGGCTCGTGGTGGCCTTGCGGTGATTTCCGCAGGTTGAATAACGCTTCAGCACACGACCGCTACCCGATTCCGCACATCCAAGATTTTTCGGTGCATTTAGCGGGGGCGCGCATTTTTTCTAAAATAGATTTGGTACGCGGGTACCATCATGTCCCAGTCCGCGCTCAGGACATACCCAAAACAGCGGTTATAACTCCTTTTGGGCTTTTTGAGTTTTTGCGTATGCCGTTCGGACTCAAGGGTGCTGCGCAGACTTTCCAGCGCATGATGGATGCAGTTTTACGTGGCCTCCCTTTCGTGTTCGTCTACTTGGATGATATTTTGGTAGCCAGCACGTCCGAAGACGAACACAAAACCCACCTCACAGCGGTTTTTCGGAGGCTGGCGGAGCACGGGTTAATAATTAACCCAGCGAAGTGCCAGTTTGGGGTGGCGCAAATCGATTCTTTTGGGGCACCGCGTTTCACCAGAAGGAGCGGTCCCTCTGCCCGATAAAGTACGCGCAATAACAGATTTTCCCCAATCACAGACGGTCAAAGCGTTGCAGGAATTTTTGGGAATGGTTAATTTTTATAACCGTTTCCTCCCAAGCGCAGCGCAGCTCATGCAACCATTGTACGCGGCACTTAAAAAAACAAAAACTTGCGAATAAGATTGCACGCTCCCGCTCCGGGAACCATTCATTCTCCCAAGTCAAATCAGCCCTGGCGAATGCCATTTTGTTGGCACACCCGGTGCCAATGGCCCACGTGGCGCTCACCACGGACGCTTCCGATTTAGCGGTGGGGGCGGTCGTTGAACAGTTTGTGGCAGGGAGCTGGCAGCCGCTCGCATTTTTCAGTAAAACCTTGCGCGATAACGAGCGGAAATACAACGCGTTCGACAGGGAGCTGTTGGCCCTGCATTTGGCCATCCGCCATTTCCAGTTCTGGCTGGAGGGGTGCCGTTTCACCGTGTTTGTGGACCACAAGCCGCTAACGTTCGCGATGGCCAAGATTTCAGAGCCTTGGTCAGGCCGGCAGCAAAGACAGCTGGCCGCGATATTGGAGTTCACCACCGATATTCAGCATGTCGCAGGCAAACATAATGTAGTGGCAGACTGTCTTTCGTGTGCGGTAGCAGCGCCAGGCCCTGTGGGGGCAGACTGGGCAGCCGAGGCCGCGGGCCAGGTTTGTGGAGCGGAAGCGCTCGCAGCCCCGGTCCGCGTAGGTTTGGATTACACAGCCTTGGCCGCGGAGCAGGCTAGCGACGCGGATGTGCGCGCGCTCCAGTCTGGACCAACAGGGTTAAGGCTGGAGCACAGGGTGCAGCAAATAGGTATGCCCCCTCTAATCTGCGATGTCTCCACGGGGCGGCCTCGCCCTGTGGTTCCAGCTGCATGGCACCGCCACATTTTTGACTCAATCCATTCCCTGGCGCACCCAGGGGTGCGCGCGTTGATTAAAATGGTGGGGGAGAAATTTGTTTGGCCGGGGTTGCGTAAACAGGTCAAGGAACGGCATCAGCCTGCGTGGCGTGTCAGCGAGCCAAGATACATAAGCACACTAGAGCCCCTTTGGAGCCTTTTCACATCCCGGCTAAGCGTTTTGATCATGTGGATGTTGACTTGGTGGGCCTCCTTCCGTTGTCGCAGGGGTGTGCACACCTTTTGACGATGGTAGATCGCACCACGCGTTGGCCAGAAGTGGTCCCTTTGGCATCAACTGCAGCGGCAGACATTGCACGCGCGTTTTTAACAGCTTGGGTCGCGCGTTTTGGAGTTCTGTCGGACATAACGTCCGACAGAGGTCCCCAATTTGTTTCTGAACGCTGGTCATCGATAGCCCACAGCCTAGGGGTGAAGATTCACTGCACTACCGCGTATAACCCCCAGGCTAACGGTTTGTGCGAACGCTTTCATAGGTCATTGAAAGCAGCCCTCAGAGCGTCTCTTACGGATACAAATTGGGTGGATAAACTTCCGTGGGTTTTATTGGGGTTGCGTTCCGCACCTAAGGAGGATTTGCAGGCTTCTCCGGCTGAATTAGTTTTTGCACATCCCCTCCGTTTGCCAGGGGAATTTCTTCCCGACAACTCTGCGCCAAATTGCCCCCCCCCTTCCCCGCTCAGCTGTTGCAGAGCGGCACAGGATCAAATACCCTTCCTGGCCCAGTTCATCACAGTTTTCCATGTGTTTTTGTGCCAAAGGCTTTAAAAAATGCGGAGTTTGTTTTTGTTAGACATGATGCCCAACGCCCAGGTTTGCGACCGCCTTACGACGGGTCTTTCAGAGTGTTGGAAACAGGAGAGAAACATTTTTTGCTTGATTTAGGGGGCAGAAAAGAGTTGATCTGCATTAACAGACTCAAACCCGCCTTTGTTCTGGCTGATGAACACGTGCAGTTGGCTAGGGCCCCCTGCCGTGGCAGGCTGCCGAGAAGGCATTCTTCGCAGCCCTCACAGAGATGTGCTAACAATTCTGATTCACAGATGCAGCAGGTTGGGGCAGAAGGAACAAAGCCGGCTTACAGCAGATATGGAAGGAGGTTAAAACCCAAGCAATTGGTGGACTGATTTGTGATATGCAGTGATGTTTTTTTTTTTGTCATGCATCTCTGATTATGTTTTGTCCCTTAATAGACGTTTGGGGGGGTTATGTGGCACATATATTGAGTTCATATCTCCCACAAATGTATGGCTGTATGTGTATTGGGGGCTTCACGTCTCGTGGGACAAAGAAGGTCTGGGTCTGCAGAGATCTACAGGAGATGACGAGGACGTGCGAGTTTTGGCCTTTGTCTCAGAGAGGATGCCCCAGAAGGATTCCCGGAACATCGAGGGATAAGAGACGGACATCAAAGAGTTGCATTGTGACTGGGAATTAAATGCCATGTGATTGTATGTTTGCTAAAGCACCATGTGACTTAGGCAGTATAAGAGTGTGGTATTTCATTGCTTGGTCTCTTTTTTTGTTGAGAGATTGTTAGAGAATGTGTTCTCATAATAAAGCTGAACCTGAGAAATACACTCAGCCTCATCCTTGAATGCATTCTCTACACCAGTGACAACGTCACTTTGAGAAACATCTGAAGACAGTTGAACCTTTCACGAGTTTGAGTGAAAGGTGGACATCCATCCATCCATCCATCTTCTACCGCTTTTCCGGAGGTCCGGGTCGCGGAGGCAGCAGTTCAAGCAGAGAAGCCCAGACTTCCCTCTCCCCAGCCACCTGCTCCAGAGAAAGCTTGGGATCAGTCCGCCAAGGTCTCCGCCTTTGACTGCCACCTAATCCACATAGCACCGGACTTCCATGATCCCTCCTGCAGGTGGTGAACCTACTGGAGGGCGGACCCATGTAACTCCTTCGGGCTGAGCCCGGCCGGGTCCCATGGGTGGAAACCCGGCCACCAGACGCTAGCCTTCGAGCCCCTCCCCCAGGCCTGGCTCCAGGGTGGGGCCCCGGTAACCCCATACCGGGCGGGGTACACTGAATCCTTGATATACAATTTATCATGAGAGTCTGTTGGATCGTTCTTCGTCTGGCCCTTCACCCAGGACCAGTTTGTCTTGGGAGACCCTATCAGAGGCAAATTGCCCCGGACAACATAGCTCCTGGGATCACTGGGGCACGCAAACCCCCCCACCACGATAAGGTGACGATCCATGAGGGGGAGGTGGACAATACCTGAAAATATTTCTGTGTTACAGAGGGAAGATGAAACATTGACACATTTGTTTGCTAAGGTGGTTGAGGGGACAAAGGGGAACTGTGTGGGGAAAGAGAGATTTGTTGTGGAGAAAGATATATTGTATATTGATGACAATGACCACAAACACCTGGTAGTCCCTGCTAGTTGTAGACCACTTGTTATGCATCTAGCACACACACTCCCAGGGTCTGGAGACCTTGGCCATCAAAAAACATTTCTACTCATTAGTTCACATTTTTATTGACCCTCTATGTACACTGATGTTCAGAGATATTGTGCCACATGTCCTGTATGTCAAAAAACATGTACTGCTCGTAGATCTGACCGAGTTTTTTTTGCAACCACTTCCCATTATCTCAATTCCATGCCGTAAGATTGCTATGGATATTGTGGGGCCCCTCATGAAGAGCAGCAGTGGGCATCAATACATTCTGGTTGTGTGTGACTATGCTACTCGGTTCCCATAGGCTTTCCCCTTGTGGACAGTTACTGCCCCAGTTGTTCTGCGTGTGCTGGTGCAATTATTTTCTAGAGTGGGGATGCCAGATAAAATTCTGACTGACCAGGGAACTAACTTCACCTCCAAACTGATGCAGCTTTTTCACAAACAACTGGGCATCTCAGCCATCAAGACCACATCATACCATCCACAGACTGATGGTCTTGTTGAACGTTTTAATCAGACACTGAAGAAGATGCTGCAGAAGTTTGTGGATGACACTGGCAAGGATTGGGATCGCTGGTTACCCTTTTTACTCTTTCCCTATTGTGAGGTACCCCAGGCATCAATGGGCTTCTCTCCATTCGAGTTGCTATATGGTTGGGATGTACGGGGTCCATTGGATCTGCTCAGGAAGGAGTGGGAAGCCCCTTCAACCATTCAAAGTGATAGAGGAGTGGTTCACTTTGTGTTGCAGATGAGGGATTAGCTGGCAAGGTACGAGAAGGAGGCAAAGGACAACTTGTGGGAGTCTCAGAAGAGCCAAAAGACTTGGTATGATCAACAGGCTCGGCATCGTGAGTTTAAACCTGGCCAGAAAGTACTACTGTTTTTGCCCTCATCCAGTAGTAAGCTCTTAGCAAAGTGGCAAGGCCCGTACTTTATTACCGGCAAAATGAGGCCAGTCACTTATGAGGTCCACCATCCCGAGAAGAAGAAGCCAAAACAGACGTACCATGTAAATTTGCTGAAAGAGTGGAAGGATCGCCAAGAGCCAGGGCAGGTTCTGCTGGTAAGGAAGGTGTACCATGAGGAGGAAGTGGAAATTGGGCTGGAATCCCTTACTACGGCAGAGACACCTTTGCTGACACATCTGGAACCAGACCAAGCAGCACAGCTTCATCAGTTCTTTGAAGAGGTGTCATCTTTGTTTTCTGCCAGCCCAGGCAGGACTACACTCACAGAGCATGTTATTCATCTTAAGGAGGAGCGACCAATTCGTCAACATCCCTACATGGTTCCCCAACTGTTGGTGGGAAGACTGAAGCAGGAGATAACAAAGATTTTGAGACTTGGTGTGACTGAACCTTCCAATTCTGAGTGGTGTAGCCCTGTTGCCATAGTGTTCAATAAGGACGTCTCTCTTCAGATATGCATTGACTTCAGGAAGCTGAATGCAATCTCGGAGTTTGATGCTTATCCAATGCCAAGGGTGGAAGACAGTGGAGAAGGTTGGGGCTGCCAAGTTTATCACTAACCTTGATTTGTGTAAAGGTTACTGGCAGATACCACTGGAAGAGTCAAGTCGACCATATACAGCATTCTGAACACCAGCAGGGCTTTTCCAGTTAACTGTGATGCCCTTTGGACTACATGGAGCTCCAGCCACCTTCCAGAGATTGATGGACCAAGTGCTTCAGGGCTGTGATCACTGCAGTGCCGCGTACCTGGATGATGTGGTTGTCTTCAGTAATACTTGGGCTGAGCATGTCCAACATCTTTCCTTGGTCTTGAGAAAGATTCAGAAGGCTGGGCTGACGCTTGGCCCCTCCAAGTGTGAGTGGGCACAGCAGGAGACTCAATACCTTGGGTACCAGTTGGGACGTGGAGAAATGCGCCCACAAGTGGATAAAGTGGAGGCCATTCAGAACTGTCCTCGACCACGGACTAAGAAGGAGGTACGATCCTTCTTGGGGTTGATTGGCTGGTATAGACAGTTTATACCGCAGTTCTCGACCATTGCAGCTCCACTTACTGCCTTATCTTGTAAAGACCAGAAGAATCCTGTCACATGGTCTGATGAGTGCGAAACAGCTTTCAACACCCTGAAAAATCACTTGTGTTCTTCCCCTGTCCTCAAGAGTCCAGATTTCAATAAAAGATTTCTGGTGCAGGTGGATGCCTCGGCAGTGGGCCTTGGAGCAGTTTTGGCACTAGAGGACCCGGGTGAAGAATACCCAATTTTGTATTTTGAGCCATAAGCTCCCCCTCATGGATCGTCACCTTATCGTGGTGGGGGGGTTTGCGTGCCCCAGTGATCCCAGGAGCTATGTTGTCCGGGGCAATTTGCCTCTGATAGGGTCTCCCAAGACAAACTGGTCCTGGGTGAAGGGCCAGACGAAGAACGATCCAACAGACTCTCATGATAAATTGTATATCAAGGATTCAGTGTACCCCGCCCGGTATGGGGTTGCCGGGGCCCCACCCTGGAGCCAGGCCTGGGGGAGGGGCTCGAAGGCTAGCGTCTGGTGGCCGGGTTTCCACCCATGGGACCCGGCCGGGCTCAGCCCGAAGGAGTTACATGGGTCCGCCCTCCAGTAGGTTCACCACCTGCAGGAGGGATCATGGAAGTCCGGTGCTATGTGGATTAGGTGGCAGTCAAAGGCGGAGACCTTGGCGGACTGATCCCAAGCTTTCTAAACTGGCTTTTGGTACGTGGAATGTCACCTCTCTGGTGGGGAAGGAGCCTGAGCTGGTGTACGAGATTGAGCGATACCGGCTAGATATAGTCGGCCTCACCTCAACACACAGCTCCGGTTCCGGAACCAGTCTCCTGGAGAGGGGCTGGAGCTTGGCCTTTTCTGGAGTTGCCCCGGGCGAGAGGCGACGAGCAGGGGTAGGTATTCTTGTATCGCCCCACCTTGCTGCCTCTATATTGGAGTTTTCCCCGGTGGACGAAAGGGTTGCTTCCCTGTGCCTTCGGGTTGGGAAACGGGTCCTGACCATCATTTGTGCCTATGCACCAAATGATGTTTCAGAGTACCCACCCTTTTTGGAGTCTGTGACTGGGGTGCTGGAGGGTGCTCCTCCTGGAGACTCCATTGTCCTACTGGGGGACTTCAATGCGCACGTGGGCAACGACAGTGAAACCTGGAGGGGGGTGATTGGGAGGAACGGCCTGCCCGATCTGAACCCGAGTGGTGTTCAGTTATTGGACTTCTGTGCTAACCACAGTCTGTCTATAACGAACACCATGTTCAAGCATAAGGGTGTCCATATGTGCACCTGGCACCAGGACACCCTAGGCCGCAGGTCGATGATCGATTTTGTTATCGTATCATCAGACCTGCGACCGTATGTCTTGGACACCCGAGTAAAGAGAGGTGCAGAGCTGTCAACTGATCACCACCTGGTGGTGAGTTGGATCCGATGGCAGGGGAGGAAGCCATTCAGACCTGGTAGACCCAAACGTATAGTGAGGGTGTGCTGGGAGCGTCTGGCTGAGGCCCCTGTCCGGGAGGTCTTCAACTCCCACCTCCGGAAGAACTTCAACCACATTCCGAGGGAGTCTGGAGACATGGAGTCTGAATGGGCCATGTTCTCCACCTCTGTTGTTGAAGCGGCAGCCCAGAGCTGCGGCCGCAAGGTGGTCGGTGCATCTCGTGGTGGCAACCCCCGAACCAAGTGGTGGACACCAGTGGTGAGGGGGGCCATTAAGCTGAAGAAGGAGTCCTATCAAGCTTGGTTGGCTTGTGGGACTCCCGAAGCAGCTGAGGTGTACCGGCAGGCCAAGCGGAGTGCAGCTCGGGTGGTTGCTGAAGCAAAAACCCGGGTATGGGAGGAGTTCGGTGAGGCCATGGAACAAGACTTTCGGTCGGCTTCAAAGAGATTCTGGCAAACTGTTCGGCGGCTCAGGAGGGGAAAGCAGCTCCCCGTCCACACTGTGTATGGTGCGGATGGGACACTGTTGACTTCAACTGGGGATATCGTCGGGCGGTGGAAGGAATACTTCGAGGATCTCCTCAATCCCACTGATACGCCTTCCACAGAGGAAGCAGGGTTTGGGGACGAGGGGGATGACTCGCCTATCACAGGGGCTGAGGTCGCCAAGGTGGTTAAAAATCTCCTTGGTGGCCGGGCCCCGGGGGTGGACGAGATTCGCCCCGAGTACCTCAAGGCCCTGGATGTTGTTGGGTTGTCATGGTTGACACGCCTCTGCAACATTGCGTGGAGGTCGGGGGCAGTGCCTTTGGCATGGCAAACCGGGGTGGTGGTTCCTCTCTTCAAAAAAGGGGACCGGAGGGTGTGCTCCAACTTTAGAGGGATCACACTCCTCAGCCTCCCTGGGAAGGTCTATGCCAAGGTACTGGAGAGGAGAGTCCGGCCGTTGGTCGAACCTCGGATTCAGGAGGAGCAATGTGGTTTTCGTCCTGGCCGTGGCACATCGGACCAGCTCTTTACCCTCTCGAGAATTCTTGAGGGTTCGTGGGAGTTTGCCCAACCAGTTTACATGTGTTTTGTGGACTTGGAGAAGGCATTTGACCGCGTCCCTCGTGGATTTTTGTGGGGGGTGCTTCGGGAGTATGGGGTATCGGGCTTGTTGTTACGAGCTATTCGGTCTCTGTACGACCGTTGTGAGAGTTTAGTTCGCATTGCCAACACTCGGTCGGAGTCATTCCCAGTGAGAGTTGGACTCCGCCAGGGCTGCCCTTTGTCACCGGTCCTGTTCATAATTTTTATGGACAGGATTTCTAGGCGCAGCCAGGGAATGGAGGGTGTCATGCTTGGTGACCACAGGATCTCATCTCTGTTGTTTGCAGATGATGTTGTCCTGTTGGCTTCATCCAGCAATGACCTACAGCTCTTGCTGGGACGGTTTGCCGCTGAGTGTGAAGCGGCTGGGATGAGAATCAGCACCTCCAAGTCTGAGTCCATGGTCCTCAGCCGGAAAAAGGTGGATTGTCCTCTCCGGGTTGGGGACAGGCTCCTGCCCCAAGTGGAGGAGTTTAAGTATCTTGGGGTCTTGTTCACGAGTGAGGGGAAAATGGAGCGAGAGATCGACAGACGGATTGGAGCAGCATCTGCAGTGATGCGGACGTTGTACCGGTCTGTTGTGGTGAAGAGGGAGCTTAGTTCTAAGGCAAAGCTGTCGATTTACCAGTCAATCTACGTTCCTACTCTCACCTATGGTCACGAGCTTTGGGTAATGACCGAAAGAACGAGATCGCGGATACAAGCGGCTGAAATGAGCTTTCTCCGTAGGATTGCTGGACTCACCCTCAGAGATAGGGTGAGGAGCTCAGTCATCCGGGAGAGGCTCAGAGTAGAACCGCTGCTCCTCCACATTGAAAGGAGTCAGTTGAGGTGGTATGGGCATCTGATTAGGATGCTTCCTGGACGCCTCCCACTTGAGGTGTTTCAGGCACGTCCCACTGGGAGGAGACCCCGGGGCAGACCCAGGACTCGGTGGAGAGACTATGTCTCCCAGCTAGTCTGGGAACGCCTTGGTATCCCCTCTGAAGAGCTGGAGCAGGTGGCTGGGGAGAGGGAAGTCTGGGCTTCTCTGCTTGAACTGCTGCCTCCGCGACCCGGACCTCCGGAAAAGCGGTAGAAGATGGATGGATGGATGGATGGAGCCATAAGCTTCAGCCACGAGAGACCTGGTATTCTGCAGTGGAGAAAGAGGGTTTGACCATTAAGTGGGCCCTGGAAAGCTTGTGTTACTATTTGCTGGGACAAGAGTTTGACTTGGACACTGATCATCGAGCTCTCACATGGATTAATAGCATGAAAGATCACAACAGTCGCCTTACTCGCTGGTACTTGTCATTGCAGCCTTTCAAGTTTACTATTCAGCATCAGTCTGGAAGAACCAATGTGGTAGCAGATTATCTTTCCAGGTTGCCATACATTGCCAACCTTCGTGAGGGGGGGGATGATGTGACAGAGTAGCCTCGTCACTGGTTGTAGGCACACAGACACTCATACAGACGGCTATAGGCACACTCACTTACACAACTATGGACTGTAGGTGATTTACTAGCTTAAGTGGCAGACACACACACACACATACCTGCCATGCATTTTCTCATTTACTTCTGTTTGGAAATTATCTTAAAATATCAAACATTTATCTTTTTCTTTTTCCCTCACCTGTTTTGTGGCGCAGCCAGGGGTGCACACTTGGTTGTTCTGCTTCACTGGAAAACATACACTCTTATTTCCATACCATATAAACTCCTTTTTTTTTTATTTGTTCCCGTGCCCGTCTGCTTAGCTGCCTCCACGCACGATTCAGATGTCTAATGAGCTAAACTGATGGAATCAACTGAGTAGATTAAGTAGGGGTTTTCACACGCCTGTTGGTCAGATGACCCAGGGAGATTGTGGTTATGAATTTTAATAAATATTTGTTTGTAAATGGACTGACTTTGTTTGTGGGAAAACTTGTTTTTGTATTTAAATATTTATGTGTAAAGTATATATTAGGAGATGAGGCATTGTTAACTGTTTTATGGAAATATTTATTGAAGTGTGTGTTTTTCTAAGAATGATACGCCCAGTGGGAGGGGCTTGGTTGGTAAAATGGGGTTGTTGTGGGCTGAACTGGCAGTTTGAAGTTTGTTGTAGAAGAGACAACATATAGTCTGCTGTCTGTAAGTAACTGAGTGACTTGTTTTCTCCCATTTTGAAGAAGGAGTTAAGAGAGGACTCAATTTAAAGGGACAAGTTGGCACATAGACTGTTTGGGTTTTTCTCCATTTGTTTCCACTGTTTGTTTTCTCCTCACCTGTACATAATTTTGCACTTGGGAGGCCGGCAAATAAAAAGGCTCAATACCATCTGTGCGACTTTGCCATCATCTTTTAGAGGATTTGAAGAAGTTGGAAAAGAACCCCGTGACCAATGACGTAGTAGAGCTAGACCGCTCACTGTTTGGCGGACAACAGCGTCGCCATGGCAAATCGGCACTGACTTCCGGTAGTGGCAAGAAGCTGTGGCGCGCTATTTGGTCGTTTCAAAACACATTAACTTCAAAGTCTCCAAACAGTGTTTGATGACACGCTTTGTGTTGTTTCATCACACCAACTGATTGAAAAAGATAAAAACAAAGCACAAGGCATCTTTCTACGACAATCACACTCATATAATAGCAAACACAGAGCCTCCAATATCCCTCATATTTAGCCTCTTTTTTTTTTTTTTTACTTATTTGTACCCGTAGGTAGATTTGGTTTGCAGTCTGGTGACAAGCCACCGGCTGCCGGTCGCTGCGTGCGCGAGCGCCCTAAACCTACATGTTTTTGATATGCGGGAGGAAACCGGAGAAATCCCGGAGTAAACCCACGCAACACGGGGAGAACATGCAAACTCCACACAGCTCACTGTTGGTCGGGGGCTGGGATCGAACCCACGATCTCATGATCCCCGCGATCCCCCGGCCGAGGGTAAACTGTGCTGCCACAGTGCTAACCACTGCGCCAACGTGCAGCCTCTTCACACGTTCTGCCTACATGAGGCTACAACAAACAGAGACCACCACACAATGACACATGCATAATGATTGCTGAATGCTGATGCAGTGATTGTGTCAATAAAAACATTTCATACTTTCTGCAACATTAGTGTTTCACTTACCCTGTTTCATGGGCTCTAGAAAATATTTGAACCAATGCCAAATAAGAAATTTTGTTTTTTAAAATTTTTTTCTCCAATTCAAGTTGTTCAGTTGGACTTAAAAAGCAGCACATGCAGTAATCAAAAATTCCAAATTATGTTTTAGTGTAAAGAGGGATAGAAAATTCACCTCAAGGGACTTGGTGGTGTAGTACAGGGACTTGGTGTTTCGGCTGTGGTTTGCATGCTGGGCTGCTACACCAGCAACCCGGGTTTGATTCCTCGCACAGCCATCTTCCCAACTGGCATGCCAGGTCTGGGACTCTGGGTGTCTAATTAATTCGGTACTGTTGCCAGCAGTACTACAGTACAGGAGTACTGTAGGAAATATATATTTCACAATGAAATTTCATGAACAATTTGCTATAAAATGCCAGCTTTAGGGCAAAAACAAAATGTTTGAAACTTATGAAGTAGCCTATTTTCCCAGAAATAGCGCGCCAAAATTGTTTAAGAAAAGCATTTTGACGATATGAAATGCATTGCTTTTTAAAAATCTCACCAAAAGTATACTTTTCTCCATAATTTTCACAAAGTGAACAAATTACTAATTTTCAGTGCGTCCAAAGGCTTCAAAATGCCAGTGCTAGTCTAGGGCCTCCTGGCTTGGTGGTGTTCTCAACGTATCTCAAGCATTGTGACTTGATTCCACCACAGAAGTTTACTGTAACCTTGGTAAATCACGAAACACAAAGCCACATTCCGTGCTGACGTTCGAATCTGACACCACGTCTTGCCACTACCGGAAGTCAGCTCCTATTTGTCGCCTCTCAGCGGGCAATGAGCAGTCTAGTGACAATGCTGTAAAAAAATGTGCTGTGTTGTGCTGTAAAAAGTCACACTGCTACCTCTAGAGGCCCGGCATAGTTATTACAATACCTTCCCCCTGGCTTCATTGAGGTGAGTGTGGTCTATATTAATCATATATTCCATAACCTACATATGTTGAAGCATGTGAGAATGTTTGGTGATTACATATGTAAGGCGACTTCACACCTCAGAACAGGACAAAGAGTCTCAACCGCCAGTGAGGATCAAAGAGCTTCCCAGGCACTGCGGTGGAGACCGGATGGATTGCCCTGACCCCCCAGGGCCAAGAGGAGGAGTACGAAGATAATGGGGGGATTAAGATAATGAGGGATGTCAGCTTTTGATATGCATGTCTTTTGTTATGTGCGAGTATAAGTTCATAGAGCCGAAGGTGTTCGGTCTCTGACTTCTTCTGCTGCTGCACCTAGATGAGACTTGTTAGAGGAGCTGATAATAAACTTTGGTTTATGAATCACATCGCCTCGTTATTTCAAGCTCCTCTACACTGGTGACCCTGACGCGAGAATGGACCAGAGGCGTTCCCCCGCGATCGACTCATCTGTGGCGACCCAGGCAGACGCCGGCGCCCATGCAGACAGGGGAACAGATGGACGACGTTCCCCCACGGCAGAAGTGATAGAGAGGGCTCAACCGAGCACCAGCGCCGCGGAGAGAGCCGAAGCAAGGCACTCTCACCCTGCGGACACATCGGTGACGGTCTACACAAACGCCGTCACCGTCAACCTGCCGGACTTCTGGCAGGAAGACCCCGCCTCGTGGTTTCAGCAAGCTGAAGCCCAGTTTGCACTTGCGGGCATCACGGCTGACGATACAAAGTTCTATCACATCGTGGCCAAACTCAACGCCGCCACTTCGAGATGTGCGCGGAGCATAATCCAACGGCCGCCGGCCCAGGACAAATATGAAGAACTGAAAGCGACCATCGTGGCAAATTACGTCCCCTCAGCCGAGGAGAGAGCCGAGAGGATCCTGGCGGTCTACGGCCACAGAGGAGGCAGACCCAAGGCCCTCATGGAGGACTTGCTGCAACTTAAAGAAGAGGACAACGACAACTTCCTCTTCCATTTCATATTCCTCAGTACGCTGCCACCACACATGAGAGGGACGCTGGCCAACATGCGATGCAGCACCCAGCAAGACTTCCGCACGCTAGCTCACGAAGCTCAACGGCTCATCAACGCCTGCAAGGAGCAAACACCCACAGCAGCATCCGCAGATGTCCGGAGCCACGATGAGCCACAAATCACTGAGCAGAACCAGCCCGCGGTGACAGCGACACGGCCAGGACGCAACAGACGGAGCGACGTTTGTTATTACCACCACCGCTTCGCCGAGAAGGCTTACAAATGCGTTCCCCCCTGCAAATTCACAATTTCGGGAAAACGCCGAAGCCGAGAGCCGTTAACAGCGGCGGTTCTCGGCGAAAAAAGCAAGCTTTTATATGTGACGGACGGACACACCGGCAAGCGGTTCCTTATCGACACGGGAGCTCAACTAAGTTTTGTCATGCCCTCCCAAGCAGACCGGGCCATGGGCCCCCGGGGCAATGGAGCGGTGGCAGCCAACGGCTCCACCATCGACACTTTTGGCGAAAAGAGCCTGCACCTCTGCATCCACGGCCGCAACTACAGATGGACATTTGTTGTAGCGGCGGTGAGTTTTAACTTGTTGGGCACAGATTTTTTGTGTGCACATGGGTTATTAGTTGATCTAGCGAACAGGCGCTTGGTTAATGCACTGTCCTTTGCTTCTATTCCCTGCTCAGCTCGACTTTCTCCACCACCCGTGCAGGCTAGCGTCACCACAGCAGGAGGTAAGTTTGATCAACTCCTCACCCAATTTCCAGCACTCACAATTCCCAACTTCTCAGCCACAGTGGCTAAACACGGGGTTGAACATTTTATTCCCACAACGGGCCCACCCGTATTTGCCAAAGCTCTGTGCTTAGACGCGGCCAAGCTCGCCATAGCTCGGGACGAGTTTACCACCCTTGAAAAATTAGGCATTATCAGACGCTCGAAAAGCCCCTGGGCCTCACCACTTCACATGGTTCCGAAATCCGACGGTTCTTGGAGACCGTGCGGCGATTACCGCAGATTAAACAATGCGACAGCACATGACTTCTACCCAATTCCTCACATTCAAGATTTTTCACTGCATCTGGCGGGTGCGCGCATTTTTTCAAAAATAGACCTGGTCCGCGGTTATCATCAAGTCCCAGTTCGAGCAGAGGACATTCCTAAAACAGCTGTAATAACCCCCTTCGGCCTTTTTGAATTTTTGCGAATGCCTTTCGGCCTCAAAGGCGCGGCTCAAACCTTTCAGCGGATGATGGACGCAGTATTACGCGACCTCCCTTTTGTTTTCGTCTACCTCGACGATATGCTGGTAGCCAGCCCGTCTGAGGAAGAACACGAGCGGCATCTCACTATGGTTTTTCAGAGGCTAGAAGAGCATGGGTTAATAATCAATCCAGCCAAATGCAAATTCGGCGTGTCACAAATTGATTTTTTAGGACACAGAGTTTCTCCGAAGGGGGCAGTCCCACTTCCAGACAAAGTTCACGCGATAAAAAGTTTCCCACGGCCACAAACGGTCAAATCGCTGCAAGAATTTTTAGGAATGGTTAATTTTTACAACCGTTTCCTCCCCCACGCAGCTCAGCTCATACAGCCCCTATATGACGCGCTCAGAAAACAAAAACCTTCCAACGCGGTCGAATGGACCCCGGAGCGCGAACGCGTCTTCGCGGAAGTAAAAAGCGCCCTTGCTAATGCCACATTGTTGGTTCACCCCGATCCCTCGGCCCGCATTGCACTAACCACAGATGCTTCGGACCTAGCTATAGGGGCAGTTGTAGAACAACATGTCAGCGGAATCTGGCAACCTTTGGCATTCTTCAGCAAATTGCTAAACCAAACTGAGCGTAAATACAGCACTTTTGACAGGGAGCTGCTGGCGCTTCATTTATCCATCCGCCACTTCCAGTTCTGGTTAGAAGGGCGGCGTTTCACGGCTTTTGTAGACCACAAACCGCTCACCTTTGCCATGGCTAAAATTTCCGAACCATGGTCAGGCAGGCAACAAAGACAGCTGGCTGCGATTTCAGAGTTCACCACAGACATTCGACATGTGGCAGGCAAACTTAACGTGGTAGCAGACTGCCTCTCTCGCGCTGTGACATCACCAGAGCGCGAGGAGACAGATTATACTACCTCAGCCGCAGAACTCTTCGCCAACGCGGACACATACGCAGCACTAATCCATGCAGGGATAGATTATGCAGCCATGGCAGAGGAGCAAGGTAGTGACGCGGACGTGCACGCACTCTTGTCTGGACCAACAGGGTTAAGGCTGGAGGAAAGGGGTTTACGCGACGGCGTGCCCCCCCTAATATGCGATATCTCAACCGGCCGACCGCGCCCGTTAGTCCCAGCTACATGGCGCCGCCGTATTTTCGACTCGATTCACTCCCTCGCGCACCCAGGTGTGCGCGCCTCGGTTAAAATGGTCGCTGAAAAGTTTGTGTGGCCAGGCCTGCGCAAAAACGTAAAAGAATGGGCAAAAACTTGCATTTCTTGTCAGCGCGCCAAAATACACAAACACACAAAAGCCCCTCTGGAGCCTTTTCCAATCCCTGCTAGAAGGTTCGACCACGTTCATGTCGACCTCGTGGGGCCACTACCTTCCTCCCAAGGTTTCACACATCTGTTAACAATGATAGACCGCACCACGCGCTGGCCAGAGGCAGTCCCTCTGGCGTCAACCACAGCGGAGGAAGTTGCTCGCGTTTTTTTGACAAACTGGGTGGCACGTTTCAGCGTCCCATCGGACATCACGTCTGATAGGGGGCCTCAATTTGTCTCGGAGCTTTGGTCAGCCATGTCCAGCAGCTTAGGGGCAACAATTCACCGCACCACCGCTTTTCACCCTCAGGCTAATGGGTTATGCGAGCGTTTTCACAGGTCTTTAAAGGCCGCCCTCAGAGCCTCACTAACGGATACAAATTGGGTAAATAAACTTCCCTGGGTTTTATTGGGGTTGCGTGCTGCACCCAAAGAGGATCTAGACGCCTCTCCAGCAGAATTAGTTTTTGCACAACCTCTCAGGCTCCCAGGTGAATTTTTACCAGAGAACCCAGAGCCAGGGCATCTTCCAGCCCCGAGGTTTTTAGGCAGCAACGGACCGGACTCTCTCCCCGGACCGGCACATCACTCTTTTCCACGGGTTTTTGTCCCACGAGCTTTAAAGAACGCTGAATTCGTTTTTGTTAGGCATGAAGCTTTAAAACCAACTTTCCGCCCACCATACGATGGGCCATTCAGAGTGCTGGAACCTGGTGATAAACACTTTGTGCTTGATTTTGGGGATAGAAAAGAAACAGTCAGCATTGACAGACTTAAACCTGCCTTCTTGTTGAGAGACGAGCCTGCATGGTTGGCAAGAGCACCTCGGCGGGGTAGACCCCCCAAGAGAAAAGACTCAGCCCCCCCGGCAGGGAACAAATGATCACTCTCCTTCCCAGGCTGCAGATTCCTTACAGGAAGGTCCCAGCAGGACGCCCAAGCGGACCCACAGCAGTTTCGGGAGAAGATTAAAACCCAGACGGCACAGAGACTGATGCAAACTACTCAACAGTTGTTCACTAATTGTGCTGTATCAGTTTAGGACTGACTTGTGATTTTACTATGCTGTTATGATTACCACTGAACTCTCTTAGGAGCATGGCTGCTGGAAAGTTTCTTCTGTGGCAAGAGGTGTAGCAGTTAGTATGTCATAGTAATTATCTTAAACTGTGAATTTTTCTATTGTCCTTTTCTTAGTCGTTTGGGGGGGGGCTGTGGTCTATAGTAATCATATATTCCATAACCTACATATGTTGAAGCATGTGAGAATGTTTGGTGATTACATATGTAAGGCGACTTCACACCTCAGAACAGGACAAAGAGTCTCAATCGCCAGTGAGGATCAAAGAGCTTCCCAGGCACTGCGGTGGAGACCGGATGGATTGCCCTGACCCCCCAGGGCCAAGAGGAGGAGTACGAAGATAATGGGGGGGATTAAGATAATGAGGGATGTCAGCTTTTGATATGCATGTCTTTTGTTATGTGCGAGTATAAGTTCATAGAGCCGAAGGTGTTCGGTCTCTGACTTCTTCTGCTGCTGCACCTAGATGAGACTTGTTAGAGGAGCTGATAATAAACTTTGGTTTATGAATCACATCGCCTCGTTATTTCAAGCTCCTCTACAGTGAGTTAAATTTGTGTTTATTTTGAAAACAAAACCTTATCTTGGAATTCTGGCAGATTAGAAGTTGAGAAAATATGGCAATACAATGATACAAGCCTTTAGTTCCACTTAATTTTGATTGGGTGAGCTGAAACAGAGAAGTGAACAGATACAGACACATTAACTGATTACCGTATGCCTTTCTGTTTCACTGAGGCATAATGACATTTGTGTTGCATCTAGTGTGTTGAAATGTGTTATTTATGCAGATGATACTAATTTGTTTTATTCAGGAACAGACATGAAACAATTATTAGAGACAGTAGAAAAGGAATTGATCAAGTTGGAAAAAGTGGTTTGAAGTAAAGAAGTTACCATCAAATGAGGATAAAACAAAGTGCATGATTTTTGGTGGAGGCTGGGTCAATAATAAAAATAAATAAAGCTAAAATAAAGCTAAAAATCAATTACACTGAAACTGAAAGAGTGTATGAGATGAAATTTTTAGGATTATTGTTTCTAAACTTTGCTGGAAGCCACACATAGAATACATCAAACAGAAAGTCCATTGCTGTTCTTAGCTCTTTACTGAACAACAAGTGTTTGTGCATACTGTATTATTTACTGGTATTGCCATATTTGTCATACTCTACCAAATTTTGGGGAAATGTGTATAAAACCAACATAGATTCTATTATCAAGCTTCAGAAAAAGAGCCATGAGAATAATAAAAAGTGGATATCTCCATTCGGCTAATCCATTTTAAAAATTTCAGGATATTGTGTACTTGAAAACCATGATATTTTTTCAGGTGAAGAATAAGAGATTGAAATATGTAAAGTAAGAACAAATGTCACATTTAGATATGTTTCTGTTTAGGGTGTTAAACTTTGGAATACACTTAATGATTTCAAAATGTGTAGCTCTCTGTTTACTTTCAAATGCTTTTAAATGCTTTAAGGGGTAAATTACTTAAGGGGTATAATGCTTATACTTTTGAACGTATTTAATGTAAGCCAATGTGTATTTTCTGTTCTTTTGGTTCTTTTGGGGGGTAATTCCAAGGAGGAGAGCAGGATAAGCAAATAAATAACCCTTGGGCTTCTGCTTATTCATTTTTTGTTAGTTATAATTGTGTGCAGATTAATTTTTTGTCATGTGGTTGTTTGTGTAACTGAATAAATGAATAATTCAGTATTACTTGAGTAAAAGTAACTAATCACTATGCACCTCTGTATGTACCAAATACATACATTGTTTCTTTTATAAAGTTTACAAATTTTCCCCCAGATTCTCTACTTGCAGAGATTTCTGCTGGTAAAGGAACAGTGTGTGAAATGTTTGGGTAATCTAAATTTTGAAATTTGATACTATATAAATGCTTTTTTTCATTGGTATGTACTGTATATCATTCTTAAGTAAAAATTGTTGAATTTGCTGTACTATAACTTTTTTATACACAGGGAGAGGGTCTTTCTCCATGTAGATGGCCATCTTGGACCACCATAATGCCTCTCCAACTTCCTATGTCAAACATGTTACACAACTTGGTTCTGCAAGTTCTCCTTTATGCTTTGGAAGAGGCTGATGACTGATAAAATGTGAATCGTTGCATTTTGAAATCTGACTGCGAGATTGCACTCATTGCACCTTTGAGTACCGTATATACTCACACACTACACTACTCACAAAAAGTTAAGGACATTTGGCTTTCAGGTGAAATTAATGGAAAATGTAAAAAGTTCATGCTACAGTGATATTATATCATGAAAGTAGGGCATTTAAGTAGAAGCATGCAATGGTGATTTCCTCATCTCAAAGAATTTATTGAAACAAAAGCCAACAATAGTCGTGGGTCATCATCATCGGCCTCCGTCGGTCTGAGGACCATGAAAGAGAATCTTAGATGTCTACTCTGCTGGAACAGCACCGCCTGTGGCTGAACAGGCCGATGCGCGAATGGCAGTCCCTGTCACACAGGTCGCACTTGTGGGTGGTCTCCGTGCTGCTGGGTCTGTGGCAGTTCTTCCTGCGGGTCCTTTTTTCATCTGCTGCAGCAGTCAGTTTCTCTTCACCCGCCTTGAGCTGTCTGGTCAGGGTGCCTCTCCATTTGGAGCGGTCCATTGCAAGGTCCTCCCAGCGCTCTGTGTTGATCTCCAGGGCCTTCATATCTCTCTTGCAGACGTCTCTGAAGCGCAGCTGTGGGTGGCCAGCGTCTCTCCTGCCAGTCGCCAGTTCTCCGTAGAGGACGTCTTTGGGGATTCTGCCGTCCTCCATACGGTGAACATGGCCTAACCAGCGGAGCCTGCGCTGCCTGAGTAGAGTGAACATGGAGGGAAGGCCGGCGCGGGACAGGACTTCTGTGTTGGGCACTTTGTCCTGCCAGGATATGTCCAGGATGCGGCGAATGCAGCGCAAGTGGAAGGAATTCAGTCTCTTTTCCTGCCGGGCATATGTTGTCCACGTCTCACTCCCATAGAGCAGTGTGTTGATGACGCAGGCGTTTTATACTGCCATCTTCGTCTTGACAGAGAGTTTGGGATTCTCCCACACTCGTGTGGTGAGGCGAGCGAGTGTGGAGGCTGATTTTCCAATCCTCTTGTCGATCTCTGTATCAAGGGTGGGTAAACCACAACAGTGGTTTAGATGACCTGCAAGGGTAACTCACGACAACACCAGGCACAGGCGTCATTGTCTTGCATGGGCAAGGGAGCATTTATGCTGGACAAGGGATCAGTGGGCCTCAGTGCTGTTCTCTGATGAAAGTCGATTCACGTTGAGCAGAAATGATGGCTACCAACGATGTTGGAGACGGTACCCCAGCCTCCAGCAGCTGTTCCCTAATGATGTGACCTTGATACAGAGACCACTAGTGGTGGTGGTGGGTAAACTACAACAAAAATGTCAGTGTCTCAATAACTTGTCATGTGCCCTTGAGCATCAATTACAGCTTAACAATGACGTCTCATGCTGTTCACAAGTCGACTTATTGTCTGCTGAGGCATGGCATTCCACTCTTCTTGAAGGGCAGCCCTCAGGTCATTGAGGTTGTGGGGTGCAGAGTTACGAGCCTCTACACAGCGACTCAGCTGATCCCATAGGTTTTCTATGGGATTCAGGTCTGGAGATGGTGCAGGCCACTCTGCTCCACTATTTGAGGTACCCCAGCCTCCAGCAGCTGTTCCCTAATGATGTGACCTTGACGAGCTGGAGCATTGTCATCCATAAAGATGAAATTAGGCCTGTGTTGTTGATGCAGGGGCACAATGACTGGATTAATGATGTTATTCAGGTAATATTGTCTTGTCACTGTACCATTCACAAGGTGTAGGGCAGTTCTGTATGGACTAGACACACCTGCCCAGACTGTAACATGGTGACAGTAGTGGCTGATACATAGTGCTCTCCTTGACGTCTCCAACATTGTTGGTAGCCATCATTTCTGCTCAACGTGAATCAACTTTCATCAGAGAACAGCACTGAGGCCCACTGATCCCTTGTCCAGCATAAATTCTCCCTTGCCCATGCAAGACAATGATGCCTGTGCCTGGTGTTGTGGTGAGTTACCCTTGCAGGTCATCTATCACACAGACCATGCTGATATAAACAATTTCGAATGGTTTGACGTGACACTTGGGTGCCTGTCACCTCCATTAAATATGCCTGGAGTTGAGTAGCATTCATCATCCGGTTCTGCAGTGCACTGTTCACAATGAAATGGTCATCAGCGTGGGATGTGGCCAAAGGATGCCCACTTCTTTGCCTTTCTGTGACTCTTCCAGTCTCTCTTTTGCAACCTGCTGATGACACTCTGTGACACTCTAAGCTCAGTGGCCACTTCCCTCTGAGAACATCCTGTTTGAAGCCTCACAATGGCAAGGTACTGTTGATCAATTGTTAGGTGTCGTCTTGGTCTCATGATGTCAAAATGTGAACAGCATGATGAAGAGGACTGTTTAAAATACCAATTTTAATTGAACCAGAAAATTTATTGGGCGATTCATAGATCAAACACCTGTTGTGAATTTTGCCATTAAGCACCTTATTAGAGAACAGCAAGTTATGCAAAAAGTACTGAAACACTGAAAAGTTGGACATGTGGATTCAAAAGGTTAGAGGTGGTCAAATTACATTCACTTGTGAAAGTTATTGTGGATTTTAGGTGCATCCTGAAATTTCACTCGAAAGCTGAATATCCCTAATTTTTTGTGAGTAGTGTATAAACTAAATGGTACTTGCAGTGATTATTATGAAATTCCAACTACTTACTACATCTACTTGTGAAAAGCGATGTTGTTGGGGTACTATTCACTTGAATAACTTACAATAGCTATCTGCATGTTTTTATTTTTGAAAATGCAGGCACTAGAAGTAAACAGTTGCTACGTGAAACTGCAGAATTTCTGGAATAGGTCACTGCATTCATTTTGAGCTTGCACTACATCAAACATGCAACGAATCTCTCCTTCCAAGCCTCCTCTGGTTGAATGAATCAATAAATGCTCTCATAACAACAGAATAAGGGGTTGGGAATTGCTTTTTTATTCCATTAGGAAATACATCCTTTTAAATTACTTTCATTGATCAGAATAAGAACAATAGTTGACGTACAAAAATATAAAGAAATGAAGTGTCTCAATGCTACATATACAACAGGAAATATTTTACAGTAGCAAAATCAAGTGTTAGAAAACACACAAAAAAATCTCTCACATAATATTGCCAAGATATTCGGTTTGACAACTGTCGACTTTCTCTCAGCGCTCTCGGACATTTCATAGACCATCAACATTAACAAAATCTATTTTCTTGTGTCTTCAAGACTTTTAGAGCAGATCTGCTTGTCTCCTTTTGCGTTTCTACTTACTCTTCTCCCCTCATAAATGTGCATCTGCCACCAAACATTCTGCTGAACATTAACCCCCCCAGCTGACCAGCAAAAACATACACTGGCAATGAAATCAAACCCAAGATTTGAGGTAAAGTCTGAATTTAAAATATTTTGCCATGCTCAATTACTGAAACTCACATACAGTATAGAGGACAGACATACAGAAGACATAAAAAACCCTGAAAAAAAAATAAAACATCAACAAAGAAATTTTACATGGTTTCCCTGCTTCGCTTTTTACATGTTGATGCTTTTTAGATCAGAAACTGCTGCAGATATCTTAAACGGCATCAAACATTTTTCAGCTGACAGAATCAAAAAGGGTTAAATTACACAAACTAGCTTTCATATCAATAGTGATTAATAAATTACCTTTTCATTAAAGTCAAGCTTAATGACCGAATTAATTTATCAGAGTTTGCTACCATAAAAATTTGGCCGCTACAAGTATTAATTCTACCGCAATATCATGTTTGCATCCTTTTAAAGTTATCATTACTAACATACAGATGGCTTTAGTTGCTAAGACATTCTTTTTAAGTTTTTATGGTGCAAAAGCCAAGAAACAATATTGCAGCTTTGTACATTAATATGGATTTATGGATTATTATTACCTGTACCAATAACTGTTTTTGAAGCAGTTAAAGCTGGAGTAGGCAGAAAATTTTTTTGCTTGAACATGAAAATAAATCAGTGATCATAATACAGCAATTTTTTATGCAAGTGGTCTGATAGGACAACCACACCACAGCATCTCCACTGAGCACCTTTCAGCCTGCAGAAAGTTTCCCACCTGAGATGGTTTCTTTGCTCAATCAGGGTTCTTGCCAGTTGGAGGCTTTGCTATTGGCTGCTCTACGGAAATCAACAGGCCTCAGAGATATACGCTTCAGACGGAGAGTGGCTTAGGACAGGAAAGTGAGGGGGAGCTGTGAGAAGAAGGCAGTGTTTGTCAAATTTCAAGCTGTTTTTTTCTGATTTCTCAAATTTCTGCCTACTGCAGCTTTAAAACAAACAGAAGTTTAAGATGATTCTGCTGCATCATCAAAATATGCTACAGAGAACATGCTTTCTGATTGTCTATTTTAAGCACTTTCTTCATCATATGGCATCAAAAACAATTTAAAATGAATAGAAATCATTCTAAAAGAAACTACTACCAATGATATTTTAACTACAAGTGATGTGGTCCATTTCCCACACAGTCCTGAAAAGGCAGATTAACCTTTTAAAGCTTAAAGCTATTAATAAATAAGTTTTCCCACCCAAAAATTTCCCTTTATGACCTCCTAGAGAGCAAATAAGGAGGAGTTTGCTAATGCAGCCCCTGCCTCAGCATTACTTTAACTTCTGTATATCCATCAGGCCTGTTATAGGGGCGGCTGTGGCGCAGGTTTAGCATGGCCGACTACTGATCAGAACATCAGTGGTTCGATTCCTGCTCTGTCTGCAGTCTGCATGTCGAAGTGCCCTTGAACAAGACACTCAACCCCCAGTTGCTCCTGGTGGGTCAGGCCACTCCCTGTGCATGGCAGCTCCACCGCCATCAGTGTGTGAATGGGAGGATAGCAGGATCTGTAAAGCGCTTTGGTCATCCAGAGATGACTAAAAGGCGCTAAGTGAACACAACTAATGGTGAGGGGAAAAATTTGAATTTTTGCCTTTCAAATCTCCTGTTTTGTCCTCTTGTATTAGTGTGCCAAACAGGTGAAAACTCCATAAAACAGGACTTAATCAAACACCGGCTGGGTTACTGTGAGTGTTAACAGGGATTTTGTACAGTATCAAATTATCCAACACGAGAATAATCTTATAGAGATATCAACCCTTATGCTATTTGTGTGGAGTGACAAGAAGGAGAAGCTCTTTGGTCCAATTTTTTACACGCACTTCTGAAATTTTCCCCCACACCATGCCAAGCCCTCCGAGAGAGCCGTGATATACAGAAAATAAGTGCAACTAGAAAAGCACTCAGAGAGTGCATACCTCTGCCAAGGCTCCTTCTCTCCCTCCCTTTGTCCATCCATCTGTCCGTACCTCCCTGCCTCCATTCCTCCATTGTGTGTAGCCCAAAGACCACCTCTGGTCAAACTGTCATAAAACTCTGTCCAGTAGTTTTTGAGTAATCTTGCTAACACACTGTGAGAAGATAGAGCCTTGGTGGAGGTATGCACTCTCAGATCATCACTGAAATCTAATGGGTTTCTCTGTAGCCCAAGGACCACCCCTGGTGAAAATTTCATCAAAATGCATCCAGCAGTTTTTGTGCAATCCTGCTGCACAAATTCAAACAAGGGCCTTGGTGGAGGCAAGCACTCTCAGATCACCACCAAACTCTAATGGGTTCATCCTTAGACAAGGGCCTCCTTTGGTAAAAAATTTCATCCAAATCCATCCAGTAGTTTTTGCGTAATCCTGCTAACAGACAAACACACAAACAAACACCGGCAAAAACATAACCTCCTTGGTGGGGGTAATAAAGCCACATTTAGAAAGTTTTGCTTTGGTGTGACTGGGTTTTTGCAGCTTTGACTGAAATTTACATCACATATCACGTTGACTTCTCTCCCATGTATATATACAGATATCTACATTACCTTCACTGAGGTTAGAATCCAAGTAAGGGGAGCGAAGGCCTCTTGTCAGCTCGTGTTTTAAATAAGACATTTATCACTGAAGTGGAGAAACAGGTTAAATATCAGTAAAGAGTTCCCAGACCTTTTTTTTCCCCCTCCATGACCAGTAAAGGTATACAGAGCAAATTTTCTCTGGGTATCAACTTGGAAGTATTTCCCTTTTGACTGGGGGCCATTCAGAGTTCTTTCCCTGTGTGGGTCCTACAGGTCCTCGGTGTAGATGATACAAGGACTCGTGTCCTCAGTGGACTCCAGCTGTACTGTGGAGACGAACCAGCGGCGGGAGCCAGTGGCATTGTAGTTGAGCGTGGTGCGGTAAGTGTTCTTGGCATGTTTCGGGTAGATGATCGCCGTGCTCTGGTAGCTGATGGGCCTCTGCCGTGGCTCCAGGTAAACTTGGGTCTTGTAGCTTCTCCAGGTGCAGTTCCGCACCGCCACCACTGTCTCGCTGAAGGAGGTGGCCGTAGGGATTGGGGCGCAGAACACCCGGTCCCGATAATGCCTGTCGGAGTCGTACTTGACTTTAGAATTGCACCTGGAAAGAAAAAGAGAATGTGCTTAGCACAGCTGTACACCAGTATTCTATTGTACTGGTATTTGGTTTTCAAACTTGTATTTGGATATTTTTCTTGTTTTCTGACTGGTTGATTTTAATAAATTACAAATACCAAGTACATTCCATCCATAAATTATTTTATTCTAATTGCCTACACAAAGAAGGCAATGTTTTTGGGTCTGCACTGTAAATAAGAGCAGCCAGTAGGTGGCAGTGGTGGCCAATAAGTGTGTGTGTGTGTGTGTGTGTGTGTGTATATCCTAGGCACAGAGCATTCTGTGTGGAGCTACATGAGCTTCAAATCTGTATATTGCAACTTCATAACTTAGCAAAATATGAGGTGTACTTTCTAGTTGGACTATATAATATGGATAAGTGTATCTGAGTGTCATTTGTCTGTTTCATCCAGGAATTTGTGGCTCTGGAGACACTCAAAAAAAAAAAAAATACATAGAAACACTCAGATTCATATGAATCACTTCAAGCTTGGGATGAAAAAATCTCACATTTTAAAAAAGACAAAAAATAGAAACCCAAATTTATGAGGAAAAAAAATAAATTAGAAGTTTCAAAATTATAAATAAAGTCAGAAACACATGACAAAAATACTCAGATTCATGAAAAAAAAACATGCAAATTGACAGGAAAAATGTCTTAAATTTACATGAAACACTGAAACAAAGAAAACTTAAAAATTTGCAAAGAAAAGTTGGAAATTTACAAGAACATTATTTGTAAAGGTTAAAAAAAAAGCAAAAACTGGAAATTTAAGGGAAAATTTCCCCAAATTTACAAGAAAAAAATTAAATGCTAACCTAAGGGGGAAGTTACATATTTAAGTTGAAAATTCACCTACTGGTGACTGACCAGTTGATTCTTTAAACTTAAAACCTTAATTTTATGGATTGAACAGGCTCCACTGGGATTTTATTTTTTTTTTATTTTTATTTTTTTTGCCAAAAATTGTTCAAAATCACTCTTACTGTAGTTGAGGTTCCTGGTCCCTGGGCTAACTGAACACCCACAACAAAAAGACCAATTAGGCATGAAAAATGTGAGCTGGATTGATAATCTGAAATATGCAACAAGTTAAGGCTATGAGACATACTGAAGACTGCAAATTAGAATACCTTTAAAACTGGCTCTAAAAACTGTAGAAGTGCCTTTGTCTGAAAAAAAAAAAGATATTATTCTTAAAAAAAAGGTCTTTAAAAAAAGTCTTAAATGTACCTGCCTTTAACCTACAGATACCCTGAGATCAGGGGGTTGAAGTCTTGAAGCAGTGAACACAGATATAAAAGCATAAAAAAAACCACATTCAGGTTTCTTACTTGATTTCCTGCTCTGGTTTGGGGTTGACCTTGATGCTCTCTCCAAAGACCACTGGGTGCATGCGAGTCTTTGGGTCTGTCCCTGCGGAGTTCAGCAGCAGGTAGGGCAGCTAAGAAAGAAAGAAGGAACAGGAGTCACAACCTTACAAAAACATCCATTAACTGCTGAACTGTTAAAAACAACCATCCAGGCCAATGTGTCCATTCAAGGAATTCCAGTAAAGAGCCCCGTGTGGCTGGGGGGTGTTCAACAGAGCCAATTAAAAACACTGCAACACCGCCCCCCCTTCCCCCAACCCAGCTCACACTGCAGATCCTCCTTTATACGAGCAGTTAAATTACCATCACAACAGTCAGCACCACACATTTAACTCTGGTGCTCCTACAGCAACACTGGTAATTTTTCTGCATTTTCACGAAAAACTTCATTCAGCTTTAAAGTGATGAAATATTCCACAGGTGTCTCTGAAGCAGCACGCCAGAGGAGTAAAGGGGCCTTAAGGCCAAATGAGCAATTACATGTAAAGTTAATGTAAAGACACAAATTTATGTATGAGCGAGTTGTATGGAAGCGGGGTTGCATTCATAACTTCAGCTGCTTTCTACCTGCTGTGGAAATGCCAAAAATGTTGTCATGTTTAAGTTTACAACTGGAAAAATGTTGCTGCCTCCTCCAGAAACGGCACCTCGAGGATGGTCGTTTACACTGCTCGCCTTTGTTAACACATCAGTAGCAGGAGTAGTGGGTGGATAAACTACGGACAGCTGCAGAGCTCCAGGTCCATTTGTCTGCAGGTGAGCAGCAGTCTCGTTTTCAAACTAGCTTCCTCTCCAGTGACGATACTTTTACTCCTGTGACGGCAGAATCTCTAGGCTGTTTAGCTATCACAACCAGTGCACTCGGATGCAAATTCATGTCTATTCGTGTCTTAATATTAACTTAATATGTAATCGTGCAGTATGAAAAATTTGCATTTAGTCTGAATGCAATATAAGGGTTAATGTGTAGGTTACCATGGTAATATCAGACAAATTGCTTTAGAAGGTAAGCTATTACTGAGGTCTGCAATTAGAAACAAAACATATTTCAGAATTAAAGTACTTTTTGCCATTTGCCATAAATTTGTAATTTTTTTTCTTTCAAATTGGTGGCATTTTGTAAATTTCCAACATTTTGTTGTAAACTAGTGTTTTTAATATGCTGTTTTTGTTGTAAACGTGTAGTTTTTCTTAAAATTTCATCTTAGTTTTTCCTTAACTTTTTGCTGTCATATATATATATATATATATTAGTGGTGTTCGCGTTATTGCATTAATCGCCTGTTAACGCTTTGCCCCCTTTAACAGTGACAAATTTTGTGATTGCAGTTAATGGCAGTTAATGGCAGAAAGAGCAAACAGTACTTTTTGGCCAAGTGGCTCTCCGTACCAAAGCTGTTCTGGCTACAGACACTGTGCGTGCCATGCAGACATTGCAAAGTCAAACAATTACAGCCATGGAAATCCCCAAAGTGCCACCATGTTTAAGTTTACAACGTTATCTGTCGGAGCGCTCACCTGGATAATTGTTACGGCCTCCTCCAAAACTTCGCCTGGATGCTGAGCTGTTCTTCTTCTGCGGAAGCTAGCTAGCTGGCTAGTAGCTACATGCTAGGTTATAGCTGACCTCTAGCAGCTGACACGGACAGAAATTCACCTGTTTTCATCCTCATAGCTTTGGGTCCAACTGTTGGTGAGTACCAGTCTAAAAAAATTCTTAAGCTGTGTTTGTAATGTCCATTCACACCCCCGCCGTTTTTGCAGCATGGCAGGGGTGTCATCACAGGCGAGATAGTTGTTTGTTTATGTTTGCAATTTTTCTGCTAAAAGGGAAATTGTGTCTGTTGTGACACACGAGGTTTTGTGTTGATCTGCTTAAAAGCGGTGGATGTTTGCTAAGGGAGAAAAGTCAAGCTTCTTTTGTGGCTGCTGGCTGGTTGTTCAGTGACGTTATTGAGCCCTGGCATTCTGTTGTTTGCACACGCAGCAATACTTTTGAGAATTTTCTGGAGAATAGTCTGGGTAGTTTTTATCATTTTGGATAGGATGAGAGCTTCAACAAACCTGCAGGTGAAGACAGCAAGCATATTTGTCCACTCCTATGTTCATAACAGTATGACAAACTTGAAAAATTACCGACTTAAGGTACACTGTATCTGTATGGAAAAACATGCGATTAACGCGTTATTAATCGCGACTAACTCAGCATTCCAAAAGATTAACTGTGATTAAAAATTTTAATCGTCCAACACCACTAATATATAATTTTTTAAAAAAATATAAAATTCCAACTAAAAGTGTAACTTTATCTTGCAAATTCATGGTTTTTTTCCCCCCATTTAGTCAACGCTTGTGGCTCTGTTGCCATAGCCATTAATCAGCCATTAATCCTCAACCAAAGCCATTAATAGCCATTAATCGTTTATCTCTATTTGCACTATGGGAGGTCTGGGTCTATCTTTTGTCACCATTTGCACTACGGGTTGCATTACTGCACATAGACGGCTGTTGTTTTCTTTTTTCCAGCCTTATTCCTTTTTCTTTTTATATTATGCACACCACTGAAGAGAGAGAGAGAAACACCATTTCAATTCTCCTGTGTGTCCTGTACGTATAGTAGGACTGACAAATAAAATCTCTGAATAGGTTGCAGACTCCTGACCTACACTAGTGAAAGAGAAACTGACACAACCTACTTGTGACTGAGTATCAATAATAAACGCTAAGTTAAATGACACTCCAGGTCTTTGGTTAGCACCTTTTGCACCCTCTGTCCTCTCCAGTGTCCATAATGCTACAACTGGAGCTTAAACCCAGTCATGGTGCTTACATCTTATACCCAGTCTGTGGTTGTGACTGGCCATTTTCTGAGCAGAGTCAAATCACACACCAAACACAACTCCTCTCACATTACACAGGAGAGGCTGTCACATGCTGTGGTCCGACTGCACATGTCACCAGTGGGACAAGCAAGAGCAGGCCAAGGGCGCTGCAGATCACAGTGCGGAGCTCGTCTTACCTACGGCCTGCAATGATTCCCACAAAACTCTGAACAGTGGCACTGAACTTGCACAGCTGCTGTGCAGAAGTGAAAAAAACCTTCATCCGCGGGCCGTTCATTTTCCTCTGCTTAAACCTGGTGACCTGCAAACACAGTACAAGTGTGCGAGAGCTTTTCCTCCACTGCCCCGGCATGGAGAGCATTCCAGGTGTTTCACCACAGACGGCGCATTCTGGCAAAAACTGCAAAGCAAACAGTAGTGAATGGAGGGCAGGTCACCTCCAGACGCCGCATCCCCCACCACGCACACAAAGCAAAAACTCTGTGGATGCACATTTCTGCCCACAAGAAATGGTCTGCAGCTGAGCAACCCACACAGTGTGCAATGCAGAGCTACAATGCAGCCAAACCAAACACAGACTTCAAACTGCTGGCTGGAGCAAGGCCTCTGACTTTGCATGGATGTTTATGTGAGTATCATCAGTATCACACAGGGAGGCACATTTAGCAGGAGTCATGCGATCAGTCTCCTGTATAATCCGCTACGATTACACGACCACATTTGCACTTTTTTCCTGCTGCTCGTCCCTCTTGAATTTCTACTCGCATGTAAAAAGATGCAGCTATAAGTATCATTATGCATCTGCATAAATTTGAACCATGTTTCAAAACACATAAGCTGTCTGAGCATTTATCCATGTTTAATTTAGAAGTGAGAGGTCATGAAACACTAATGCAATGGCCTCTAACGAGCCCCTGCACCTCAAAATAGAACCTCAGGATTGTTCTAAGGTAGCATACAAAAACAACACTAAAATAGATGTGGATAGAGAACAAAAAAAAACAAAAAACAGTGCATGTACATTATAACCTGTAACAGGTCAAGAAACACATGGACACAGGAGCAGCCACAATCGGAATTGATCTTTAAAAGGAAAACCCACAAACCAGATAATTCCTACTAATCTGAACCTCCAGAGGATTAGAGGATTGCTCTTCCTCTCCTTCTGTTTTTGGTCTCAGCATACCAATGTCACGCAGTTCCCAGGGTGCAGCGCTGCATTTCTTACAACTCCTTCAGACACTTTAAAAGCCACCCCAACCTGTACCGACAGGTTTTAAACTTCTGAAAACTGGGACTGACCTGGAAATTAGTTTTTATTCAAATCCACCTTGTCATGATTGCCACATACAGGTCACTGCAGGAAAACGCACCACTGAGTATATGCCAACGCTGAATAAATATATGCAAATATCACAATGAGGAGTGGTTCATTTTGATGTCTGTTCTCACCAAGATTTAAAAAAAAAAAATAAAATGGACAAATTTTTTCTTAAACAGACCAATCAGTGCAACTGTATGGGGTATTTAACATTTTCAAGTGACAACCGACAAAAAAGAAAAACAGCAAAAAATAAAATATGAGAAACTGAGAAGTCGCAGTGCTTCTGCCTGCCAACAGTGCAAACAAATTCAAAGGGGGAGATCTCAGATTTTCTTTATTGAAAACAAAATATCGCAAACCAAATAGACAGGATTCAGTGACTGATGGAGTTACTGTAGGTAGAAGTTCATTTTTAATTTTTATTCTGCATTTAAATGATCCCTGATTTATGAGGAAAAAGAGGGATAAGGGTCATAACCCAAGTTAATATAAAGGTGGTATAACTCAAATGACAGAAATAAATGTGATGACTTTGTGACACTATTATTAGTTACTATACATGTTCTCAAGTAACTTTTTTTAAAAGATGCAGTTTCGTTAGTAGGATTACTATTATCGGACTCTTAAGTCTTACATGAGTACATTTTTAGGAAAAATTTGCACTTTTACTCAAGTCCGTTATGTTGTACTCTTTGAGCTACTTTTGATTTCACTTCTTCAAGGTTCAGGATTCTTGGTGCCTTTATTGTCTTTATATTGCAGCAATACAGCGAGAGTCAATGCTGCTTCTAAAAATGTCACATCCGTGCATCCACGCACACACTCAGCATAATAAATACAGAAAATAAAAGCATGGTTAAAACTACGATAATTAATAAAATGTTGTTCTTATAAATGTGTGCTTGTTTATACTTGTTGTACCGAGAAATGACGACATCTTTAGCCATTTTAGTGAATTTGTCATTTTCTTCTATCGATATTAAAGCTGAAGTCATTGTCCTATTTTGGCTAAGAATTAAAGATTTCCAAATTTATTAGGGGAAAAAAGCAGATTTACACGAAAAAGAATTTTATCAGTAAAAAAAAGCAAATTACGAGGGGGGGGAAAAAAAACAATCTACAAGAAATCTATCTGAAATATATGAGAGAAACATAATTTATGCCTCAAATGAACACAAAAACAGTATAAGTAAAAAGCTGCAAATCTATGACAGAAACTTAAATTTATGAGAAAGGAATCACAAATTTAAGAAAAAAACCATCACTAATTGGTAATTATGGTTACAAAATACTCAAGTAACTTGAGTGAGCAATTATTTCTGTGGCTACTTGTACCTGAATGAATATATAAAAAGGTAATGCTGCTTTGACAGGAGTACAACTTCTGGACGCTCTACCCACCTGTTGAAGACCGACTCATCATAAAATGAAGTTTTAACAATGACACTCAAAAAGTGACAATGGAACCCCCACCTCTAGGTGAACATGGACAGTAAAGACGACCGCTTCAGGGTCACAGGGCAAAGTGGTTAATAAAACATGGGAGGCAATTAACATCCAATGCAGCCTTTTAAGCAGGCGTTGAAGCACACAGAGCTGCTGCTGCTGCCTTATTCTGCAGCACTTCCATACAGCCTGGAAGCCTCTGCATGTTCTCCAGCTTCAGCTCAGGATGTGGAACACCGCGGGCGAGGCCTGGCCAGAGCCTTTTCATAACGGCCACGCGTGCGAATCCACCACAGATCACCAGCATTTCTCACTGTTTGACTTCGACGCCTTCACCCGCGCTACTCGTGGATATTCTCCACTTTCACCTGAAACTGTGAAATCCCACAGACGGACCTCTGGGAGGCCCTGGACCCTCGTTTGGAAACCCTGCCTAGTTTATGGAAGGATGGAGAGGGTCCAACTAATAATTCAGAATTGTGAATAAAGGCACATCTGCTGTATTATTGAGTGACAGTAGCATCTTTAACATGAGTGTAGAATCAGGAGTTTAGATTTTTTTTTTGGGGGGGGGGCTTCCAGATGTTGTGTGGGGGACTGATGTGAAAGCCAAACGGTAAAATGCGTTCAGATTTCTACCTTTTCCTCACTTCAGCCTAATTTATTTGCTCATCTGTTTAGTTGAAATAACTGGTTGAAAGGGCGCAGAACGGATCCAAACCACCAGCCCCCAGAGTGCAAAAAAAGAAAAAAAGGTTCTGAACAACTAAGTGGAGTCTAGTGATCTCCTTCCTACCAGTTTGCCGTCTCTGTTTTCCTTCTTGTAAAACCCGTGGTGACTTTCGACGGGCGTGGAGCAGCTGCCGGAGCGCGGCTCGATCAGACCCGGGGAGAGGGAGCAGAAGGGCGGACTGGGACTGGGGGGCAGCCCCGAATCCGGACTGTCGAGCAGCCCTTCACGGTTCTTTCCTTTCAGGCTGTCATCCATCGCTTGTAAGTGTAGATGCCCCACCATTTCTGGGACGGCTCAGTTCAAAAAGCACCCCGGACGAAGACGCACTTTTGTCTCGAGTTTATTGATGCCGTTTTTTTTCTTTTTCTTTGAGGCGCTCCGAGCTGCTGCGCGCGCCTGCGTCCGGGAGGAACGATCCTGGTTAAAAGTTTTCAAGATGACTCTGCAAGCAGACAAGAGGGGGGTTCAGGAAATTAGATATAGCCGATTTCCCCTGAAAATGTGAACAGCAACAACAACAAAAGACACTTCTTCAAACTTTACCTGTGCGTCGTGAAGGGCCCACTTTATTCCGGAAAGATATTCCAAACAATCAGACGGAAATCCGAAACAATGAAAAAAAAAAATCAAGCTTACAACTCAACTCCAATGTGAATTATAAACTGTAGCTTAATTATCCTTAATGTAAGAAACTAAAACGCAGCAAAAAAGCAAAGCGCCTGTCACCGATCCGGGTGGGAGCTCCTCCGCTCACAGCCGCCCGTGTCAGCGTGTTGCAGGATGTGCGCAAACTAGTCTGTGCGCCTGTCCAATGGAGGCTGCCTCTGAATGAGCCTGCCAGGCCTCTTTTTCCCTCCCTGCACCTGGATTTCGTCCAACCATCACGAGCCGGATCACTACCATGCACAACCGACAGGGGCGAGCTCATCCCCACACAAGTCTGCTTTCAGCAAACAAAACTGGTGAGATTTTTTTTGTTTCACTTGGTGACTTTTCTACTTGCAGTTTCGTTGAAATGCATGTTACTGAGTAGGTACTGAAGTTCTGTTGGGTAAATAACTATGAATGAATAATAATTAATATCAGTGTTGGGAATAACGCCACTACTTTTGCAGTAAAGTGCTGTGTAACGAAATTACTGTTTAAAAATTCAGTAATGCGCTACAGTTACTGAAATTTGATCAGATGCATTAATCATCTCAGATGCATTAATCGGATGCATTAATCGTGTTACTCGTTTTATTAATAAGGACGGTTTCCTGTCCTGCTCACGCCGCAACCCGGTTTGGAAGAAATGCCGTAGCGGTGGCGACTTCTCAGCTCTTACCACCTGTTGTCCGAGCGGTGAGTAGCCCCAACATGAGCTCCTACCTCTGTGGATAAACGGGAGTATTTTTAGAGCAAGAAACTGCATTTAATGTCCGCAGTTATGTAAATGTTTTTACCACACAGAGAAAAAGTGACTGTGATTTGTTACAGAGAACAGCTTAAGGTGAACTTTCATTTATCTGTGCTTTCTGTTTTATTTTGTCTCATTCATTTACATGCTGTTGTGATAGGCAACTATTTCATGGAAGTAAATCATCTAAATATGTGTTTTTAATGGGCTGGTCCAGGGGTGTCAAATATATGGCTCGTGGGCCCAAAACGGCCCACCAGGGGGTCCAAAATTTTCTCTGTGAATTTACAGCTTTATTTCTAGTAAATTTCTGACTTTCTACTGATTACAATAGTTTGTGTAAATCTGAGACATTTTTTGTCTGTAAGATGAGATTTTTTTCTCATCAGTTTTCTTTTTCTTCTTTTTTTCTGAGAACAAGGGGCCCTTGATCTTGCTGTGTGCAAGATGATTTAAGTGTGCATTTAAAAGTAACGTGAAAGTTACTTTTCCAAGTAACTAGTTACTTTAATCATGCAATAACTCAAAAGTAACTCAGTTACTTTTGAAAAGAAGTAACTAGTAACTGTAATTGTTACTATTTTTTGTAACTTGCCCAGCGCTGATTATTATTAATTAATTCGCTAGGTGGTGCATGAACATGCAGGAGCCTCCCTTCTCTCTTTGTGTTTTGTGCCATTTAGTGTTGTTTAAATTACGCCTAAGTATATATTCATGTATTTAATGTCTGTAACATTAAACATTTAATGTCTGCTCTTCTCCACAACCCAGGAGAAGAGCAGGTTATGTACGCACAAACCTAATATTCATTATCTAATGATGGCGGTTTTTACAATGTTAACCTCATTCACTGTCATTCTTTTAAAATAATGATTTAAAATGAAAATATCTTGACAACTGTTTTGAATTATACATACAGTGGTGTGAACAAGTTTTTGCCCCCTTCCTGATTTCTTATTTTTTTGTATGTTTGTCACACTTAAATGTTTTAGATCATCAAACAAATTTAAATATTAGACAAAGATAACACAAGTAAACACAAAATGCAGTTTTTAAATGAAGGTTTTTATTATTAAGGGTAGAAAATCCAAATCTACATGGCCCTGTGTGGAAAAAGTGACCCCCCCCCCCCCCCGTTAAAACATAAATTAACTGTGGTTTATCACATCTTCAGAAAGCTGACTTCAATTTCTCTAGCCACACCCAGGCTTGATTACAGCGGGGGCCGCCGACCAACCAGGGGCCACGGACATTTGTGCGCTGTGTTCTGTGGGTATGGGCCTTACACTGGAGAGCAGGGTAGTATAAGAGGGTTGCTCCCCCTGCTTTGCGGTGTCTCCACCGGCTGTCCCCACGTGGTTGTTCCGAGCTTTTGGCGCCGCCGCATTTTTGAGTCTGTTCACGCTCTCTCACACCCTGGCATACGGGCTTTGGTTAAGCTGATGGGGTCTAAATTCATCTGGACTCACTTACGCTAGGATGTGAAGGAGTGGGCTGCTGCATGTGTTGCGTGCCAGCAGGCTAAGGTTCAGAGGCACACTAAGGCCCCCCTCGAACCTTTCCAGATTCCAAGCAGGAAGTTTGAACATGTCCACGTGGACTTAGTAGGCCCCCTTCCGCCGTTGCAGGGTTTCATGCACCTTTTGATGATAGTGGACCACACCACGTGTTGACCAGAGGCAATTCTGCTGGCTTCCACCACATCTGCCGACATTGTTCGTGCATTTTTGTCATCCTGGGTCACACGTTTTGGTTCCCCATCGGATATTACCTCCGACAGGTGTCCCCTTTTCGTTTCGGAACTCTGGTCCGCTATGGCCAAGAGCCTGGGGGGTCAAAGTTCACTGTACCACTGTATCACTGTACAACCGGAGTGGTGGCTCAGTTGGTAGAGCATCCGCCCCACACCCGGGAGGCAGGGGTTCAAATCCCGGCCGGGTCATGCCGAAGACCATATAAAAGTGGAACTTCCTGCCGTCCAGCTTGGTGCTCAGCAAAAATGGAATGGAGGAGGGAAATTTGTGGCGGCGCCTTGCATGGCAGCGGCCCTCTGATTCTACACTTGGGGTGTGTGTCATTAACACAGTAGATAGGTAAAGCACAATCTCGTTCTACTGTACATGATTAGTTGTACAGTTGAATGACAATAAAGGGTGATTTAAAGGGTAATTTAATTTTAGTATACAACCCGCAGGCTAATGGTTTGTGTGAGAGGTTCCACAGGTCTCTTAACGCTGCGTTCAAAGCCTCATTGACCGACGCAAATTGGGTCGACCGCCTGCCTTAGGTCCTACTGGGATTGCGCTCCGCGCTCAAAGAGGAGCTGGCAGCTTCCCTGGCTAGCTTGTTTTTGGTCAGCTGTTGCAGATTCTGGGGGAATTTTTGCCAGAAGGTCCCGCACCCTGTACTGACTCATCTGCGTGCCTTTTTTCTAGGACAGAGGCAAATGGCGTTCAGAGGCCGGTGCGCCATTGTTTTCCCCACACTTTTGTTCCAAAGCATTTGGAGAATGTCGAGTTTGTTTTCGTCAGACACGATGCCCACAGAGAGAGAAATCAGGAAGGAGGAAAATTATTCATTTTGTTTTTCTTAAGCCATTCAGAGGTGGACTTGCTGGGTGTGTTTTGGATCATTGTCCTGCTGCAGAACCCAGGTGCACTTCAGCTTGAGGTCAGATGGCGAGACATTCTCCTTCAGGATTTTGTGGTAGGCGGCAGAATTCATGGTTCCATTTACCACAGCAAGTCTTCCAGGTCCTGAAGCAGCAGAACAGCCCCAGACCATCACACTACCACCACCATATTTTACTGTTGGTATGATGTTCCTTTTCTGAAATGCTGTGTTACTTTGACGCTGGATGTAATGCGACACACACCTTCCAGAAAGTTCATCTTTTGTCTCGTCAGTCCTCAGAGTATTTTCCCAAAAGTCTTGGGGATCATCAAGATGTTTTCTGGCAAAACTGAGACGAGCCTTTGTTCTTTTTGCTCAGCAGTGGTTTTCGTCTTGGAACTCTGCCGTGCAGGCCATTTTTGCCCAGTCTCTTTCTTATGGTCTAGTCATGAACACTGACCTTAACTGAGGCAAGTGAGGCCTACAGTTCTTTGGATGTTGTTGTGGGGTCTTTCGTGACCTCTTGGATGAGTCATCGCTGCGCTCTTGGGGTAATTTTGGTCGGTCAGCCGCTCCTGGGAAGTTCACCACTGTTCCATGTTTTTGCCATTTGTGGATAATGGCTCTCACTGTAGTTCGCTGAAGTCCCAGAGCTTTAGAAGATAAGATAAGATAAGCCTTTATTAGTCCCACAATGGGGAAATTCCAGGATTGCAACAGCACAGGGATAGCAACACTCAGAGCAATAATTTAGAAGATAAGAAAATAAGAGCAGTGAATATACATATGTACACATAAATATATAAATATATATACACAGTGCGGAGCATTGTAGCTAGATGCAATAAACAGCATAACCGTCTATTTAGTTACCCTTCATGGTATGAATATGTACCCATACATATTGTCACTCTCCATAGCGACTGATATTGTCCTAGTTGTATACTGGAGAGGACCATTTGTGTAAGTCTGTTGCATCTTTTGCATTCAATACTGTTACTGTAGGTCGTCACGTTTTTTTTGCCATCTCTGCGAGCAGCCCTGCTTAGGTTATACAGTCTGACAGCCGTAGGTAGGAAAGACCTGCAAAACCTCTCGGTCATGCATCTAGGATGATGTAGTCTACTGCTAAATGAGCTCCTCAGTGCGTCCAGTATGTCCTGCATAGGGTGGGACTCGGACTCCAGCAGAGATGACAGTTTAGCCACCATCCTTCTCTCTCCTATTTCCTCCACTGGGTCAAGGCCCTGCCCCAGGACAGAGCTAGCTTTCTTGATTAGTTTGTTCAGTCTCTTCCTATCGGCTGCTGTAATGCCGTTGCCCCAGCAGAGCACTCCAAAAGTGATGGCTGATGCCACCACCGTGTCGTAGAAAGTCTTCAGGAGCACCCCTTGTACACCAAAAGACCTGAGCCTCCTCAGTAGGAACAGCCTGCGCTGTCCCTTCTTGTAGAGTGCGTCGGTATTGTGTGACCAGTCTAGTTTATTGTTCAGATGAACACCCAGGTACTTGTAGGATGTCACCATCTCAATGTCTGTTCCCTGGATGTTTACTGGTGCTGTGAGGGATTGTCCTTGCCTGCGGCAATCCACCACCAGCTCCTTAGTTTTCCTCGCGTTGATCTGGAGGCAGTTCCGATGGCACCAGTCCACGAAGTCCTGGATAAGTCCTCTGTACTCAGCTTCATCTCCGTTGGAGATGAGGCCGACGATCGCAGAGTCATCAGAGAACTTCTGTAGATGGCAGTGTGTTGTGTTGTGTGAGAAGTCCACAATATAAAGGGTGAGCAGGAAGGGAGCCAAAACCGTTCCCTGGGGGGCCCCCGTGCTGCTGATGATTGTGTCGGACCCACAATCCCAAGTTCTCACAAACTGTGGCCGGTTAGTGAGGTAGTCCAGGATCCATGATGACAGGTGCTGGTCCACCTCTGCGCACAGCAGCTTGTCCTTCAGGATCATCGGTTGGATGGTGTTGAAAGCACTGGAGAAATCAAAGAACGTGATCCTCACCGCATTCCCGGGCTTCTCCAGGTGGGACAGGGAACGGTGAAGGAGGAAGATCACTGCATCCTCCACCCCAATGCCATGCTGGTAGGCAAACTGCTCTGTCCTCAACTGGGTCTTAGTGAGGGTCAGGTTGGGGGGCTGTGTGCTGGGAGTGGGGGGGTGTTGGTGGAGTGGGGTGTGGAAAGCAGGTCTCGATGACTTTAGAGGCAGCAGTGGTTGGTGTGCAGTCGGGGGGGAGGGCGGTTGGTCAAACCTATTAAAAAACAGGTTCAGATTGTTCACCCACTCCCTGCCCCGAGTGGCCTGGGAGGAGGTATTCTGGAGCCCAGAGATGGTTTTAAGGTTTCTCCAGACCCTGCTGATGTCGCTGTGTTGCAGCTTGTCCTCCATCTTCTTCCTGAAGCTGTCCTTGCCTTCTCTGATCTTCCTCCTCAGCTCCCTCTGTACGGACTTCAGCATCTCCCTATTCCCCGACCTGAAGATCTTCTTCTTCTCTCTCAGAAGTGTTTTTATCTCAGGGTTGATCCAGGGTTTGTTGTTCGAGTAACACCGTATGGTCTTGGTGGGTACGGTGTTGTCCACACAGAAATTGATATTGTCCGTGATGGTGTGAGTGAGGCCATCGATGTCCTTACCATGTGGATCGCAGAGCTGCTCCCAGGCAGTGGTTTCAAGACAGTCCTTTAAAGCGTCCATTGCCTTCTCAGACCATATCTTCATCGTGCGCATGACCGGAGGTTGTCTGTGTACTAGGGGTTTGTACACCGGCAGGAGATGAACCAAGTTGTGATCTGATCTCCCGAGTGGGGGGAGTGGTGATGAGGTGTACGCCTCCTTAGTGTTAGCATAGAATAAGTCCAGTGTTTTATTGTCTCTAGAGTGGTAAGTGACATACTAGGTGAACGTGAGCAGAATGGGGGACAGTGAAATATGGTTGAAATCACCTGAGATGTGGAGAAGAGCATCTGGGTGTTCTGTCAGCAGCCTGCCAGTTGCTGAGTGAAAGACGTAACGGCCTGTCCCAGCGTTCGCCATCAGATTTGCATAAATAACAATGCAGATAACGTGTGAGTATTCCCTCAGGAGACAGGTAGGCCGCATGCTAACAGCTAGCAACTCAATGTCTTTGCTGCAGTGATGTTGTTTAACCGTGATATGTCCCGGTCTGCACCAGCTGTTATTGGTATACATTATCACTCCTCCGCCCCTTGCCTTCCCACTGTCTCGTGTCCGGTCTGCCCGTATTGCGTGGAAACCCTCCAGTTTGATGTTTGCATCTGTTGCTAGTTCTGTTAGCCACGTCTCAGTAAACAACATCAAGCTAATCTCTCTGAAGACACTCTCGTAGCGGGAGATAGCCGCTAGCTCGTCAGTCTTGAGTAGCGATCGTACATTCCCCATAATAACGGATGGAAGGACGGGTCTGTACCTTATATTTCTCGACCGCCGTCTTGCTCCAGCACGGCATCCACGTCGTTTCTGTCATATTTCACCCGGTATGTCGAGGTCTTGCGCTAGCATCTTGGTCCGGTTAAGTGCTAACAGCTGGTCTCTGCTGTAACGTATCCTGCTAAAAACAGTGGCTCCATCTGCTGGCTCAGGAGACATTTGGGCGATCCGTGTGTCTGTCCGATGTATAAGGTGTCGCCAGATCAGAAAGATTAGCAAGAGAAGCCAGATAGTAAATAGAAATAGGAAGAAATTGATCAGCTGTTGCAAAAAGGCAGCCTACTCGTGTGGCACCAGAAATGGCTTTATAACTTTTTCCAGACTGATAGATCTCAATTACTTTGTTTCTCATTTGTTCCTGAATTTCTTTGGATCACAGCATTATGTCTAGCTTTTGAGGATCTTTTGGTCCACTTCACTTTGTCAGGCAGGTCCTATTTAAGTGATTTCTTGATTGAGAACAGGTGTGGCAGTAATCAGGCCTTGGTGTGGCTTTAGAAATTGAACTCAGCTTTCCAAAGATGTGATAAACCAGTTAATTCATGTTTTAACAGGAAGGGGGCAATCACTTTTTCACACAGGGCCATGTAGGTTTGGATTTTTTTTTTTTTTTACCCCTAATAAACACCTTCATTTAAAAACTGCATTTTATGTTTACTTGCGTTATCTTTGTCTAATGTTTACAGTAAATTTGTTTGATGATCTGAAACATTTAAGTGTTATGATTCCCCATGTGCTTTTACGTAGCGCACGGAGGAGAGAGACAAATCCACTTGCTGGAGATATTGTGTGCAATTTATTGAACAAAAACAAAGGGGTAAACAGTCCAGCAACAACCAAAAATAGCACAATGGCGAGGAGGCTCTGGGAAGCTCACGAGACGCTCCTCAGCTCGACAGTGAGTAAGCCCAGGGTACCAAAAGGCTTCAGGCAGAACTGACAGCGGAGGAAGGCAGCCTGGACACCTGAACGGTCCCACAACAGAACTGGAAGGGCCAGGTACAAGAATACTCACTGGAGTCGGAGACTGAGAAATCCGTGGAGGGAATTCCAGAGCCAGCCTGCAAAAACAGAAAAAGAAGGCAAGATGACATGCAGAGTGAAGCAGTACCAGAACAGGCAGGGCGTCTAGTCATGCATGTGGAACCCAGCTGAGAAAATGACCCTTTTTCTCAGATTTCATTTGTATTAATCAAAGTGTGTGATTTTATTTTGAAAACCGACTATCTTGGGGAAGAGGAAGTGCGATCCTCGTCATCCAACTTTTGAATTTCCGGTTCATGGTCACGTTGGGTGATCTGGGTCTTTCCATTCGTTAAGAGCGATATTAGCCCCGCCTTCTGAGTAGAGGCAATCTTTTCACGATATGAGAGCGGACAAGAGAGGGGCTGTGAACGATCTGGTTCACACTGATACCTCTTCTTGTTGACGGGAGCACGGGCGTGAGGGGCATTGTGGCTGTGTCCTTTGCTGTATTCACACTGATACCTCATCTTGGCTAGGTTTTTTTGGTTGCCGATCAAGAACCTTCTGGATCCTGGATTCTCTCCGAATGGAGATGGCGAGCCTGACCCGAGACTGAACCGAGATTGATCTGAGATCTAACCAAGATCTCGACTGAAGAGCACCCTTCCTCTCTCCAGTGCCCAGGATTCAAAGTGGTAACAACCCAAGTCGCCGCTTTAAAAGTGGAAAAGAAACCTGAGTCTGGAGATACAAGATATCTTGACTGGTCAAACGACTAACCCGAAAGGACAAACAAACACTGAGCTCAGTAGGACATCTTTGGGGTTTTATTTCATACCGGCCGTTGTATATTTGTATAGTGGTAAATTGTCTGTATATATTGCTCACTTTTTCCCTGTAAATAACAACCATTATTGCTCATTTCTTGCCTCCAGCTATTTCATTCCACACTCACTTTAATTCCCTATTGTAACCCTTACGAACCTAGCAACTGGTCTACACTTAATTATTTCCCTTACCTAATTAACATAAGGCAAGGGTTACACATGCATCAAACTACAGGAAACACTGAAGAACACACAGATCCAACAATAATCCGGCAGTTTTCTCCCGTGACTACAGGCCTAAAATAATGCCACACATAATGACAGGAGTGAATACCGGTGTGTGTGTAATGAGGGGAAAACATGTGAGTGTGTGCGTGCGTGAAACAATAATGACAGCCAGCTGGCAAAACCTGGCCGGAGAGGGGGCGTGGCTGCGAGCTGTCAAAGAGCCGGAAGACCTCAAGGCTCCCAAGGAGGTGCCTGATGGAAAATACGGAATCAAAACACACTCCAGACAGGGCAGCCACCGTGCCACGAAGCTGGGCTGGAAGTCCACCCCAGTTCATGACATTTAAGTGTGACAAACATACAAAAAAATGAGAACTCATCAAGGGGGCAAATGCTTTTTCACACCACTGTAGATACTGTATACATTAAGCTACGGTCACAAATACCCTTATGAATGACTGCAAACACTGTACAAACGATTTTTGGACCACTTTGTATGGCCTTCTTGAGGTGGCCATAAGAGAATCAAGGGTTTGTAGACTGTTCGTAAGTTTATGGCCAGGTTGATGGTCTTGTCCAAGATTTCTACGAATGCCCCGCAAAAACACTTACCTTAGGGCAGCCGTACGAATGCCATGAGAACAACATAAGAACTATGCAAGATGTTGTACATAAGTATGCCTCAAGAACACCTTAAGTTGTTCTTGAGAACACCTTAAGGTGTTGTTGAGGGCCCCTTACAGCGGTTGTAGGAAACGCCGTATGAATCCCCGTTCATACAGTCATTCATATAGCATGCATAAGGCGGTAATGAGGCACTCATAAGGCGGAAGTACGTCATTCATGCAACATTTGTGCTGACATAATGTTCCGAAAGCTGTAAGACCTTCCTGCCAAGGACTTGAGAGTGCTGTGAGTTGCACAAAAATTTTCGTAAGATGGCAGTAAGTATACCGTAGGAATATCCCAAGGCACTCTTATGAAGAACGTAAGAACTCTGGGGCCAGAAAATGACCTCATTTCTCAAGAATGCCTTAAGTTGCTCTTGCGAATTGAACGGGAGCTGTAGTGTATGAATGCAGTGCCTTTTCGGACATTATGCTGGCCACCAGCAGATGGCATATTTGCTGACAGCTAACAGGCTGTTTAGAAGAAATTAAAATATGAAGGAGAAAATTGGCTGTCTTGGTGGTGATTTTCTCTCTTCCACTGCTTCTTAGTTTCAAATTATCCAGTTTATTTGGTTGAGTACTTCTTTTTGTGCTGGAAGTTGTTTAACAAGTTTTATAAAAAGCATTTAAGGATTGCTGCATTTATTTTTTTCATGAAGCCAGTGTGTATGTATGTCTTTGTCTATAACTGTCCCATTGAGTGTATTTCAGGACTGGGTGGAGATGGGTGGAAACACTCCATCTAACATTAACCAAAAACATACACATATACAGAGCAGACGGAGCAGACCTGAGTGAGCAAACAACTGTCACTGGGGCAGACAGAGGAGATTGAATCGAATGGTTGTGTTAAGGTTCCCACACATAATGCCTTTGCTCTGTGTTCATAAAGTTACTCTTACCATCTGCCAGAAGGGAAATCGGAGCATAAATAACAACCAGTGTAGAGCTGCACTGAGCTAACTGTGCATCTTAAGTGGTTGATTGCAACTTTGATGGTCCACCAGCTCTCCATGGTGATTACCATAGATTGTCTGCAAGTCATGCATGATGTTTTTTTTTTGTTGTTGTTGTTTTAGATCTCATTAAACCTAATATAACTGTTTGCTTTTGTTGTGTGGAATATATACTTAACGACATGGCTCTTAAGCTTGTGCAGCTGTAATCTTGTTTGCTAAGAAATGTTTCTGTTTGGAAGCCTCGGCAGGAAGCTGGGAAACTGTTTTACTAGCATTCTTCTTGTCAGGTGTGTTTTTGTATTATCGTGTCCATCTTAAAGAGCCCATGATGTTGATCCTCAGACATCCAAAGGATTAGTGTAGAGATCTGGTAAAGATTAGTTTTAAGGCACTGGAATGCAGCTGATGAGGGTATGCTGGTATTTGTTAGGATCCCAAAAGAAATGGTTGCTTTTTGTAGCTTGACTAAATGAAGGAGAACTCAAGAACTTCTGGAAAAAAAAAACTGTAGAAACTAAAGTGGAATCTTTAGATTGGGCTCTTCATATACTGTAAGTGTATTCTACTTTATTTCAATAAAAGGTCAATACATTCCAACTTGCTGCCTCTGAGTATAAAAACAAAGCCCACGCAAACATGCCAAAAAATGCTATGCTCAGTTAGTCACTTGAGACTGGCTTGAAGACCAAGGTAATCTCTACATTTCAGAGAATAAATACATATTTTTACAGCTTTTAATAAAATACTTTTCCCCCTTCTTATTAAGCTTATTTTGGGGATACAGTTGCTGTTTTGTTCAACATTTTGTTTAACCCTGAAGGGACTTAAATTCGGTGTTTTTACCCTAAAGTGACACAGGTCTACAGCGGGGAAAATAAGTATTGAACATGTCAATATTTTTCTCATTAAACATACTAGTGCATGCCTGTAGAAAGCAAGTATTGTTGTCTGAAAACAGGTAGCCCAATTAAGCTTTACAGACCCAAATGTAGGCTGTTTGAAAGTGGAATACAAAGAGGTGTAACCTACAGTGGGGCAAAAAAGTATTTAGTCAGCCACCAATTGTGCAAGTTTTCCCACTTAAAAGATGAGAGAGGTCTCCAATTTTCATCATAGGTATACCTCAACTATGAGAGACGAAATGCGGAAAAAAAAATCCAGAAAATCACATTGAAGGATTTTTAATGAATTAATTGGTAAATTCCTCGGTAAAATAAGTATTTGGTCAATAACAAAAGTTCATCTCAGTACTTTGTTATATACCCTTTGTTGGCAATGACAGAGGTCAAACGTTTTCTGTAAGTCTTCACAAGGTTTTCACACACTGTTGCTGGTATTTTGGCCCATTCCTCCATGCAGATCTCTTCTAGAGCAGTGATGTTTTGGGGCTATCGCTGGGCAACACGGACTTCCAACTCCCTCCAAAGATTTTCTATGGGGTTGAGATCTGGAGACTGGCTAGGCCACTCCAGGACCTTGAAATGTTTCTTACGAAGCCACTCCTTCATTTCCCGGGCGGTGTGTTTGAGATCATTGTCATGCTGAAAGACCCAGCCACGTTTCATCTTCAATGCCCTTGCTGATGGAAGGAGGTTTTCACTCAAAATCTCACGATACATGGCCCCATTCATTCTTTCATTTACATGGATCAGTCGTCCTGGTCCCTTTGCAGAAAAACAGCCCCAAAGCATGATGTTTCCACCCCCATGCTTCACAGTAGGTATGGTGTTCTTTCTCCTCCAAACACGACAAGTTGAGTTTTTACAATAAAGTTCTATTTTGGTTTCATCTGACTATATGACATTCTCCCAGTCCTCTTCTGGATCATCCAGATGCTCTTTAGCAAACTTCAAACGGGCCTGGACATGTACTGGCTTAAGCAGGGGGACACGTCTGGCACTGCAGGATTTGAGTCCCTGGCGACGTAGTGCGTTACTGATGGTAGCCTTTGTTACTTTGGTCCCAGCTCTCTGCAGGTCATTCACTAGGTCCCCCCGTGTGGTTCTGGGATTTTTGCTCACCGTTCTCGTGATCATTTTGACCCCACGGGGTGAGATCTTGCGTGGAGCCCCAGATCGAGGGAGATTATCAGTGGTCTTGTATGTCTTCCATTTTCTAATAATTGCTCCTACAGTTGATTTCTTCACACCAAGCTGCTTACCTATTGCAGATTCAGTCTTCCCAGCCTGGTGCAGGTCTACAATTTTGTTTCTGGTGTCCTTTGACAGCTCTTTGGTCTTGGCCATAGTGGAGTTTGGAGTCTGACTGTTTGAGGTTGTGGACAGGTGTCTTTTATACTGATAACGAGTTCAAACAGGTGCCATTAATACAGGTAACGAGGGGAGGACAGAGGAGCCTCTTAAAGAAGAAGTTACAGGTCTGTGAGAGCCAGAAATCTTGCTTGTTTGTAGGTGACCAAATACTTATTTTACCGAGGAATTTACCAATTAATTCATTAAAAATCCTTCAATGTGATTTTCTGGATTTTTTTTTTTCTCATTTTGTCTCTCATAGTTGAGGTATACCTATTATGAAAATTGGAGACCTCTCTCATCTTTTAAGTGGGAGAACTTGCACGATTGGTGGCTGACTAAATATGTTTTTTTCACCACTGTATATGTAGGCAACCACACATGTTAGACTTTAATAAATATGAAAGAGACTGAACACTAAGATTTACTTGATTGTGTGAATATTAATTACAGAATTATTGAAAATGAATGGGACATCCAACATTAGTGACTGTTTAAGAACCGTTATTTGTTTGATTGATTGGTTATTGATGTAATCTTTTATGAGTTATATTCATAAGTGTATCTTGCACTTTGGGGAATGAGAGTTGTTCAGTCATCATTATAATTGTTTTAGTTTATATGCATAGTTTATAGTGTATCGTCAATAAACACACGTTTACAAATATTTGAGACCCATTGTAGTGCATCCTTTTATATTTTAGCAATATTATAAGTACAAAACACCGAACATTATTATACACAGCAGAATGACCCGTTTGGCTGCAACTGCTGCATCAGTGTTGCCCATTTGTCAGTCAATAAAAATGATTTATTTCATTATTTGGGCAGTTTTTGTCACGGTTGCTGTTTAGTCAAAGCGTGGATATGTGTCTGCATATATATGTATTTTTTGCATTTTGTATACTTTTATTAATCCCAGAGTGAAATTCAGGGCATCCACGTGGATGGATGAGGCGTCCACGGTGCGGCACCAATCCCTTCACCATTCACACACATTCACACCTAGGGCCACTTTAGAGTCTCCAATTAACCTAGCCTGCATGTTTTTGGCCTGTGGGAGGAAACCGGAGTACCCGGGGTAAACCCACGCAGACACGGGAAGGACATGCAAACTCCACACAGACGGGTTGCTGATGGTCAGGGGATGGGAAGAACCCATGACCTACTTACTGTGCTGCCATAGTGCTAACCACTGCTCCACCGAGCTGTAATTGATCTGGCCATTCTGCTAAACAGTCATGGTGGTTTTATTATTAACTTTTGATTTTTAGATGGCCGTGCACCAGGAGGAGTGCCATGTTGAACCCGCAGTGCTGCAAAGGACAGCAGTGGCACACGGGTGAAGCACGAGTGAAGCAGTCGCCGAGACTCCATCCCGTTAATTGGGCAGGCTGGGCTTGGCTCCCTGGGAAGGACTGCGATAAGCCAGCCCCCCCCCCCCCCCCCACGCACCCCACGCACCTCATGTTCTCCACATATTGATGGCTGAAACACAAAACTTTGTATCTGAAAAATGCACATTTTTGAGAAAACTAAAAAAAACCCCAACAACTTTTTGTTTTCTTGCAGAATGCTATGTTATTTTTTTCATCAGAATAATTTTCTGTCACAATAATGGGACGGACTGTCTTGCAGATATGAGCATCCAAAGTGAAATCCGCAAATCAGAAAAGCCTGCAGATAGGAGGTTTTGCATTTCAGCCATCGATAGGCCGAATTATCCTTGAGAGCTATGCAGTCACGGCAACATTGTAGTATTATTTTTAAGCATTCAGTCAGTATTCTCTTTTTCTGGTTGGAGTCAATCCAAAACCCTGCCCACACTTCTAGAAGCCAGGGCACGAAGAAAAGGAGTGGTGGCTAAACTTTTATTGATAAAAACTACTAAATTACTAAATTAATATTTTCACTGAGCAACTCCATACTCAGGGATGCACACCCTTGTAACCTCAGCAAAGCACTTACAAAACCTGAGGTGAGTCTGACAAATGGTTTGGGAGATATCGGAGGAGCGCTCCCCCCCCCCCCCCCCCACAGAAACAGAGATTTCTTGCATTTATAGAGGGGTTGCACGTGACGTCAGTGATCACGTGCCACATTGTTTATCTGCCATTTTGGATGGCAAATAGCTGTAGACCCTGTGTTGAGAATAATAATTCAACTAGCACCCACTCATTCGAACTCAACACGGTGTTGTTTGTTATCCATTACGACTGAATACCACCTTAAGTGAGTGAGATCTTTACAGCAAGGTGGCTGACACTCCTACGACATTTGTATGTGACAAGCAAAACACAAGATGGATATGGAGGTGAGCCTGCTGATTGCTGGCTTTTTGTCAGAGTAAAGATAAAAAAGGAGAGCCAGAGAAGGCTACAGGCAGTGAGCCAAAACTCTGGAAAAGTATTGGAGAGTTTAGAAAGCCATGGGGCAGCAGAAGACGTGAGGATATGAACTAGATTACATATGAAGGAAAGCTAATGATTGCTAATGCTAGTTACATAAGCACTAATAAGTCCTCTGTACTACATTGTAACCATGGCAAGCTATCGCTATTAGGTACTAAAATGTGTGTGCTGTGTGTGTTTCAGATGGCTCTCTTGTGGCAAAATTATTGCTTCAAACAGTCGGTCTGGCCGTTCAACCGAGCCTCTCAGTGGTGGGATGTCATCCCAGCTTCACGAACCGCAGTGATTGCAGAACTTCAGAATGTCTGAAGAAATGTTTAGCTTCCTGTGCTACAAATTGCTCTGATCTGTGTGAAAATCATGGAGAGACTTTTGAGACATCATGGGATGTACCTGCCCCAGCCGGTGGTGTTGTGGCAAAAAGTGATCAACTGCCAAAAATTGATCGCCAGGTGCCATATTATAGTTATGGGGTTATATTAGCCGTAAAATATATATTTCAACAGGTAAACAGTACTGAGTTAGGTATAATAAGATATATTTAACAATTATGATGTATTTTTAACACAAAACAAACTTCATCTAGGATTAAAAGCAATTAAAATAATGCACTCACAAGGTTACATGGAAAATACATGGATTTATTGGATATATACATGTACTGTATAAATATATATTTTATGTGTGAATAATGTACCATGTACTCCCTTTTGTATTACACTAGGAACTTTTACAATAAACTTTTGTGCCTTTTGCAGATATGTCTCCACTTCTGTTTATGTTTTATCTGTAAAGGTTACCAAGATTTAGTGACATAAATTAAATGCTAAAAGATTGGAAAAGCTGTCTAAATAATCCAACAGTCTGAGAAATCACTTTTGGTTTGGTGTAAGTCTGTCAACAGAATTATGAACCATAAAGTAGTTTGTGTTAAAACATGTTAAATCCCATTAAACCCGAACTCATTATTAGGAAATACAGATGCTAATATGGCCCAGAATTCCTCCATATACTGGTACTATCACTAAAGTGTGCAGTGTCTTCTGCACTGGCACATCCATCAATACAGTCTTCAGTAAATAAAATAATTGTTTTTGGTTAGTTTTTCTTAAAAATGAGCCATTATTTTCAATGTCATTGATAAATGTTTGGTTTGTACCTTTGACTCTTCCCACCGGTGTCTTAACAGAAAAACAGAAAATCATGACGCAAACACATAAGTCACTAAATTGTTTATTACAATCACCAGCAAAATCCAGATTATTTAGAATGTGCAAAATTCAAACTTTAAACTGTAAAAAAACTCAGAATGAGTCACACGTCAGCCACACATGCTGACTCCTCGCCTTTGCAAAGTGGCCCAGCACACCAAGGAACGCTTGATTGAAGGCAGCATTCTGAGTCATCTCCTCCCTTCACAAGGTAGTTTCATGGGACACAGGTCAAGTGGACCCCTGACCAAGTGAGCACCCCAAATGGACCCCAGGATCCAATCTGTACATGTACAAGTACATTCTCAATCCAATGATTTGTAAACGCGAAGAAGGAGAACAACAACAACCATTTGTGTAAAACTGTTGGAAAGACTTTTCCCGGTCACCAAGAAGTGTAAAAAATATATACAGTATATGTAAGATGACAACGAAGTTGACCCGGAGAAGGTTTTGGCTCTGTTTTTGCTTTCAAAAGACTTTTCTTCTCCACCGCTGCTGCTTGTCACCGCTGGCTGCCCCCAGATGAAAATCCACAGAATAGGTATGTGGGACAATAATGTTCTGAATGAGGATTTAGAAAGCTCTGAATCAGTTTGTAAATCACTAGATTGAAAATGTACTTGTACAGATTGGACCCCGGGGTCCACTTGGGGTGCTCACTTGGCCAGGGGTCCACTTGACCAGTCCTCGTTTCATGCTCTCTTGCCTCACTGAAAAGCAACAGGATGTGCTGCTGGTCCTGGTTCAGTGGATCTTCAGCCTGCGCTAGGACTCTAGAATGAAAATACACACACAACTCAAGTACATGCACAGCATGAAAGAACAACATGTAAAAAACTACTTTTTAACCAGGATTAACACTAGCTTATTTCGTCAAATGTTGTCGACACAAGCGCAAAATACAAGCAGAGCATAGAGTTAGCATTGATAGCTAACTAGCTAGCTCATTGTCTACATACAGGAGACAACGGTGTTGTTTGTTCAAAGTGAGCTTTCCACCACTGGGATAAATAACGGCAAAGATGCATAATATCACATCACTCACTATCCTCTATCACTGTTTTCAACAATGATGATGCCGTGGTCAGGTCAACACCACTCTGCCTCCCATCTGCCTTCGCTGGTCGGTGGCTGTGAATTCTTTTCAGGTCGTTTCGTCCAGCTCCCTCTGGATTTCTTTAGCCAGCTACCAAGCACAGAAAAGTCTACATCTCATTGTTGGACCACGGTGTTCATTTGTGTGTTGCCATTTATCTTGTTGATTAAACTCACTCACGCTTACTGTTGGTGATTTGACTGTTACCGTCCAAAATGGCACAGTAAACAAAAGACACATGACCCGTGTGATGTCGGTGCAACCCCTCTATAGACAGATTTCTGATGGAGCCATTGACCTGAGATTTTCACCAGATATCAGTAACAACCCAAGTAATCCATACATACAAAGAAATCAACGCAATTGTGTTCACAAAACAAGTTATATTTAATAAAGTGGAATGACACAGGGAATAAGTATTGAACACACTTGGTGAAATTCATTTAATATTTAGTAGAAAAGCCTTTGTTGGTAATAACAGCTTCCAGACGCCTCCTGTATGGAGAAACAACATGCAGGCATTGCTCAGGAATGATTTTAACCCATTTTTCCACACAAACTGTTTTCAAATCTTGAAGGTTCCGTGGGTGTCTTCTGTGAACTCTGATCTTCAGTTCATTCCATAGATTTTCAATTGGATTCAGGCTAGGTGACTGCCTGCGCCATTCTAGCAGCTTTATTTTCCTTCTCTGTGGCCAGTTGAGAGTTTCCTTGGCTGTGTGTTTGGAATTATTGTTTTGCTGAAATGTCCACCCTCGTTTCATCTTCAGAATCTTGACAGATGGCAACAGGTTCTTATCAAGGATGTCTCTGTACATTTGCCCATTCATATTTCCTTTAATTATATGAAGTCTGCCTGTACCATGTGCTGAAAAACACCCCCACACCATGATGCTCCCACCTCCAAACTTCACTGTTGGTATGGTGTTTTTGGGCTGATGTGCAGTGCCATTTCTCCTCCAAACATGCTGTGTGTTGTAGCATCCAAAAAGTTCAATTTTGATCTCATCTGACCAGGCTATATTCTCCCAACATTTTACTGGCTTGCCCAAAGACAAGCTTCAATATGCTTTTTCTTCAGCAATAGAGTCTTGCGAAGTGAGCGAGCATAGAGCCCATGGCGTTTTTTTTTTTTTTTTTTTTTTTTTTTTGTTACTTATTTGTACCCGTAGGTAGATTTGGTTTGCAGTCTGGTGACAAGCCACCGGCTGCTGGTCGCTGCGTGCGCGAGTGCCCTAAACCTACATGTTTTTGGTATGTGGGAGGAAACCGGACAAATCCCGGAGTAAACCCACGCAACACGGGGAGAACATGCAAACTCCACACAGCTCACTGTTGGTCGGGGGCTGGAATCGAACCCACGATCTCATGATCCCCGCGATCCCCCGGCCAAGGGTAAAACTGTGCTGCCACAGTGCTAAACCACTGCACCACCGTGCAACCCAAGGTTGAATGCATTACTTCTTGTTTTCTTTGAAACACCAGTGCGTGCTAACTCCGGGTCTTTCTGGAGCTCTCCACAAGTGGTCTTTGGCTCTTGGATAACTCTTCTGATAATTCTTTTGACTCCTCTGTCCAAAATCTTACGAGGAGCTCCTGGTCGTAGCCGGTTTATGGTAAAATGATGTTCTTTCCACTTCTGAATGATGGCTCCAACAGTGCTCACTGGAACATTCAGCAGTTTAGAAATGTGCCTGTAACCTTTGCCATCATTATGTTTTGCAACAATAGGTTGGGAAGGTCTAGAGAGAGCTCTTTGCTTCTACCCATCATGAGTTCTTTGTGGTGTGACAATCTGATATTCACAGACCTTTTAGGCTATCAGTCAGGACTTAACCAGCTGAAATTAATTTTAAAGCTGAAATTAATTTGCACTGATGGGGGATGAGATGGCTTCCTAAATTCTGATGGATTTCAGCTGGTTTCTTGGCTTCCTATGCCTTTTTGCACTTCTTTTTCTTCATGTATTTAATACTTATTAATTTTTTTTTCTTTTCTGTCACATTTTGTCTTAGATTTGTTTTTGAATAGTAATTGCTTAACTTAGCTTAGCTTAGTTTTTTTTTCTCTATCACATTTTGTCTTAGCTTTGTTTTGAATTGTAATCGCTCTTGTCTGTTTTCTCTTTTTCTCTTTTGAATTCTTGGATGGAATATGGGTGGGCAATATAAGCTGCGGCTTCAGCCATCACCCATTTCGGATAACTTACGTTGAATTGTATAGTCAGAGGAGTCATTGTCTAATTTGACCTTGTTGTTATATTATTCAGTTTCTCTTAACCTGTACTGTACTATCCGAAATAAATAAATTCATTCATTCATTCATTCATTCATTCATTCTCTGTGTCATTTCACTTTATTAAATAAAACTTGTTTTGTGATCACAGTTGTCTTGATTTCTTTGTATGTATGGATTACTTGGGTTGTTAATAATATCTGGTGAAAATCTCAGGTCAGTGGCTCCATCAGAAATATGTTTAATGAGAAAAATGTTGACGTGTTCAATACTTATTTTCTTGCCTGTCTGACTGCATAAATCTCATTTAAAATCCAGTCTTTCAGATGAGATCTGAGTCACTTTCATATGTGGTACTAGTTTGGATGTACATATATCCAAAGTCATGCATCTTGATTGAGAGCAATCAGATCAAAATTCATGCAACTTTGTACCTCTGACTTTTTACAGCTGATGTTGGCACTTAGTACAGTTGTTAGCATCTGTGCTAGCAGTTGGTGCTAAACAACTCTTTGAGATGCTGTAGAGAGCCTAAGTCATGCCCCCTCTACTTCCGCATATGGGACCTTAAATTGGAAAAACCAAACTGATCTGAAAAGCCGCAAAAATCCAGAAGAACAGCATGATGATGAACATTTAAAAAAATAGTGGAGGTGCTTGAGTCTGAAGACAACCATGAGGAACAGGAGCTTTTGTTATTATTATTGTTAGCAGCTAAAAAGGAAAACACCAGAGTTGCCAACCGTCCTGTTCTAGCCGGTACGTTACGTTTATTGGGCTAAATATGTTTGTCCCAAGTGGGATGTGCGTTGTCCTGTTAATTCAAGGCTGCCTTAATGAACGGGCTAGGTGGGGCTGAAGACCAGGGGCCTACGATGATCAGGGCCCATCATGAGCCAATGAAAAAGATGACATTTTTGTTAACTGATCAAATTCTTTTTTTTCTTCCTTGTCCTGTCAGGCAGCTAGGTGAGCAGAACAAAAATCTGCTACCTTTATTGTGCCAGAACAGATTTATCTTGCCAAGAGGAGCTTTACACAGTACCTATCTATGTACTGTATATTGTTGTAAACTCTTCCTTTAATAACTTTTAGTACTTTATTTAAATTATTTTACCCATGAAAGACCCGACAGGATGGGTAATGGGGAAAGAAAGTGTGGGGAGGGGGAAAGAAAAGCGAGAGAAACAGACAAAAAAGACAAACTGTCATGATTAGCAATTACAGACAGCTCACGTGCAGGGACAGACATCAAAGGAAACACACAATGACACAGAGAAACAATTTGAGACTGGATTTTATTAACTGCAAAAATCGCCTCCGCAAGAGAAAACCGCCACTCGCCAGGGAAAGCACACAGCCTGAAATGAGAGACGAGAGCAGGTGAATTGGGATGGAGGCTAGACACAGGGAAAATAGGACAGCACTCCAGTGGGAGTAACAGAGGGACCCGGCAGAGAAACCCAGCACTTACAGCGAACCTCCCGGTGAAACAGGATGGCATAGAAGAGCTGGGTGAGGTGTCTGACCGGGTATTGACGGTCGCTGATGATGATGGTGGTGATGGAGCAGATGAGTGCACAACAACCCTGGAGATGCACCACAAGGAGGTAGCAACCTGTGAAGAGAAAGCAGAGGATTAAAGGGTTTTTCTTAAGTGAGGCAAAATGAATTAAACTGCTGTTGAAGGTGGTCTACCCAATGAGCCAGCACTGAGGCCTAGAAGAGATAGTCTGTTTAAGCACTGGCGAGTCAGAGGAGCAGATGCGTCTCATCACGCAGGTGGAGATGATTACCCGCGGAGTAGGTGAAAGTTGAGCCGGACGGGCAGGGGGAAGAGTGTGCTTACCGAACCATGACAGAAACAAACCAACAACTAAAACAAACTGGTTAAATTCTATGTCCATCACTTGATATTCCTGTGTGGCTGCTGATTGGTGTAATTTACAAGTGCCCCACGTGGGTACCATGTAACAATAGCCTATCAGAGGAATTGCTACCTCCGCCAAGGGAGGACAGAGATAATGTTTTTAGTGGCGTTGGTTGGTTTGTCTGTTTGGTTTGTCTGTTAGCAACATGACTCTAAAAGTTATGAACAGATTTTGATAAATTTTCAAGAAAGGTGTGTAATGGCACGGGGAACAGATGATTAGATTTTGGTGGTGATTCGGATCACGATCTGGATGCAGGAATTTTTTGAATATTATTTTATATACTCCTTCGGGTATACGTATAAGCCTGAAGGAGTTACATGGGTCCACACTCCAGTGGGCTCACCACCTGCAGGAGGGATCATGGGGGTCCGGTGCTATGTGGATTAGGTGGCGGTCAAAGGCGGAGACCTTGGCGGACTGATCCCAAGCTTTCTAAACTGGCTTTTGGTACATGGAATGTCACCTCTCTGGTGGGGAAGGAGCCTGAGCTGGTGTACGAGGTTGAGAGATACTGGCTAGATATAGTCGGCCTCACCTCAACACACAGCTCCGGTTCCGGAATCAGTCTCCTGGAGAGGGGCTGGAGCTTGGCCTTTTCTGGAGTTGCCCCGGGCAAGAGGCGATGAGCAGGGGTGGGTATCCTTGTATCCCCCCACCTTGCTGCCTCTATATTGGAGTTTTCCCCGGTGGATGAAAGGGCTGCTTCCCTGCGCCTTTGGGTTGGGAAACGGGTCCTGACCATCATTTGTGCCTATGCACCAAATGATGTTTCAGAGTACCCAACCTTTTTGGAGTCTCTGACTGGGGTGCTGGAGGGTGCTCCTCTTGGAGACTCCATTGTCCTACTGGGGGACTTCAATGCTCACGTGGGCAACGGCAGGGAAACCTGGAGGGGGGTGACTGGGAGGAATGGCCTGCCCCATCTGAACCCGAGTGGTGTTCAGTTATTGGACTTCTGTGCTAACATTGAATCGCTAAATACAGCTCGGCGAAAGAAATGGGAGGAGACAGTTGCTGACCGGAGCTTTACCCACTCTAGCAGGAAATGTTGGAGCCTCATCCGTCGCCTAGGAGCTGCACAGAAGCCCCCTAGCCAAAGCCGAGCATCCGTCACACCCAACCAAGTTGCATCCCACCTACTGACTATCGCCAAAGCACCCCAAGACAAAGACACCAAAAGAGCAGTTACAACTGAGCTAAAAAAACACCAAAAAATGCCTGTAGAGGAAACGAACCCTGAACCCTTCGAGGCTGCTGAACTGGAGAAAGTCCTACAGAGCCTGAAATGTGGAAAGGCAGCAGGATACGATAACATCTTCCCAGAATTCATGAAAAATCTTGGCCCCCGAGCCCTAACCTGGTTGACACAATTCTACACAAGGATCACACAAACAAACTCGATCCCAAAGAAATGGCGGACAGCAAAGGTCATTGCCATCCCAAAACCTGGCAAAGACCACAAATTACCAGCAAGCTACCGCCCAATCTCCCTACTCAGCGTTCCTTACAAAATCATGGAGCGCCTAATTCTGCAACGCATTTCCCCAGAGGTAGAGGATATTCTAAGTGTGGATCAAGCAGGTTTCCGCAAGGACCGCAGTACAGGAGAACAAGTACTGGCCCTAACCACCTTCATCGAAAATGGCTTCGAGAGCAGACTGAAGACAGGGGCTGTGTTTCTCGACCTTACAGCCGCCTATGATACGGTCTGGCACAAAGGCCTCCTCCTGAAACTTATAAAGGCGATCCCTGCTTGGGCAACAGCAATTATAAAAACCCTGCTGACCAACCGAAGGTTCAGAGTCCACCTCAGTCAGAAGACAAGTGCATGGAGAATGCAGAAAAACGGACTCCCACAAGGCTCAGTTCTAGCTCCAACTCTGTTCAACCTCTACATAAACGACCTGCCTACTACAAAATCCCGCAAATTCACCTATGCAGACGACATCTGTTTGGCATTCCAAGCACCAGACTTTGAACCACTGGAACGGGTGCTCACGGAAGATCTTGCCAAACTGGACCAGTTCTGCAAAATCTGGCGCCTAAAACCAAGCCCAGCAAAAACCGTCTCCAGTGTATTCCATCTCCACAATGCAAAAGCTGCCAGAGAACTAAACATCCACCTGAGCGGACTCAAGCTTAAGCATGCCCCAAATCCAACTTATCTTGGAGTGACCCTTGATAGGACCTTATCCTTCAAGGAACATCTAAAGGGGACGGCTGCTAAGGTGAAGGTACGAAACAACCTGCTCTGCAAGCTCGCTGGTGCAAAATGGGGGGCGGCAGTCTCCACCCTGCGCACCTCAGCACTGGCCCTTTCATACTCTGTAGCAGAATATTGTGCCCCTGTCTGGTCCAGGTCATCTTACACACACCATGTAGACACCCAGCTCAACACAACCATGAGAACTATAACTGGAACAATCCGCTCAACACCACTCCCCTGGCTCTCTGTACTGTCAAACATAGCCCCTCCACACATCCGGCGAGCAGCATTAACTCAAAGGATGCTCCAAAAAGTTAAAGATTCTCCTCACTTACCAATCCATGCAGATATCTACACTCCACCCACTGCCCGACTTTCATCCAGACGGCCGATTTGGAAAAACCCTCCCCCAGCTGACTTTACCATCCAGACAGCTTGGCAAGAGGAATGGGAGACCAAGGAAGTCCCAAACAAACAGCTGGTGATAAACCCCAACCAACAGGTCCCGGGCACCAACCTCCCAAGGAGACAGTGGTCTACACTCAATCGCTTCAGGACTGGACATGGCCCCTGCTTGGCCAGCCTTTACAGATGGGGCAGTAGCCCTAGCCCACTGTGCGCATGTGGAGAGGAGCAAACAATGGAACACATCATAGAGGCTTGCCCGCTCCAAAGACTGGAAGGAGGATTACACACCCTCCATACAGCAAACCAGGAGGCAACTGCTTGGCTTAAGGACTTTGCATTCGCTAAATAATAATAAATGTGCTAACCACAGTTTGTCCATAACGAACACCATGTTCAAGCATAAGGGTGTCCATATGTGCACCTGGCACCAGGACACCCTAGGTCGCAGGTCGATGATTGATTTTGTTATTGTGTCATCAGACCTGCGACCATATGTCTTGGACACTTGGGTAAAGAGAGGTGCAGAGCTGTCAACTGATCACCACCTGGTGGGAGTGGAGTTTGCCCAACTCGTGGGAGTTTGCCCAACCAGTTTACACGTGTTTTGTGGACTTGGAGAAGGCATTTGACCGTGTCCCTCATGTTTTTTTTGTGGGGGGTGCTTCGGGAGTATGGGGTATTGGGCTTGTTGTTACGAGCTATTTGGTCTCTGTACGACCGTTGTGAGAGTTTGGTTCGTATTGCCAACACTCGGTCGGACTCATTCCCAGTGAGAGTTGGACTCCGCCAGGGCTGCCCTTTGTCACCGATCCTGTTCATAATTTTTGTGGACAGGATTTCTAGGCGCAGCCAGGGAATGGAGGGTGTCATGCTTGGTGACCACAGGATCTCATCTCTGTTGTTTGCAGATGATGTTTTCCTGTTGGCTTCATCCAGCAATGACCTACAACTCTTGCTGGGACGGTTTGCTGCTGAGTGTGAAGACGCTGGGATGAGAATCAGCACCTCCAAGTCCGAGTCCATGGTCCTCAGCCGGAAAAAGGTGGATTGTCCTCTCTGGATTGGGGACAGGCTCCTGCCCCAAGTGGAGGAGTTTAAGTATCTTGGGGTCTTATTCATGAGTGAGGGGGAAAATGGAGCGAGAGATTGACAGACGGATTGAAGCAGCATCTGCAGTGATGCAGACGTTGTACCGGTCTGTTGTGGTGAAGAGGGAGCTTAGTTCTAAGGCAAAGCTGTCGATTTACCAGTCAATCTACGTTCCTACTCTCACCTATGGTCACGAGCTTTGGGTAATGACCGAAAGAACGAGATCGTGGATACAAGTGGCTGAAATGAGCTTTCTCCGTAGGATTGCTGGAATCACCCTCAGAGATGGAGTGAGGAGCTCAGTCATCCGGGAGAGGCTCAGAGTAGAACCGCTGCTCCTCCATATTGAAAGGAGTCAGTTGAGGTGGTATGGGCATCTGATTAGGATGCCTCCTGGACGCCTCCCACTTGAGGTGTTTCGGGCATGTCCCACTGGGAGGAGACCCCGGGGCAGACCCAGGACTCGGTGGAGAGACTATGTCTCCCAGCTGGTCTGGGAACGCCTTGGTATCCTCTCTGAAGAGCTGGAGCAGGTGGCTGGGGAGAGGGAAGGCTGGGCTTCTCTGCTTGAACTGCTGCTTCCGCGACCCGGACCTTCGGAAAAGTGGTAGAAGATGGATGGATGGATAGATTTTATATACAGTCTATTAATATGGCACTTTTTATGTAACTGCCCCTTTTAGACGTGTCCACTGAGTTCTGTGCATGGTCACACCATAGGGCCATGGGCCTCGGCAACCCGGAAGCCAAACACTGCAGAAAAAGTATTAGGGGGCGTGTCCACCAAACTTGTTTTTTTTCTGTTGTGGGCGACTATCTTCTATTCATTCTCCATGTAGTCCAGTGTTTACAGTGCTAAGCGCCCTCGGCGCTGAAATGCTTTGAGCGGTGGCCGCTTTTTGTCACTGCGCTCAGAGCTGAAAAAAGTTCAACTTTTCAGACTGCTGTACAGCTGCGCTCGTCAATGTCACTACTTTCTTAGCAGAAATTGATTGGCAATCAGAATTAAGGAGGGATGGTACAGGAAGATGAGAATGGTAGGTGATGGTGGAAGAGGTGGAGGCTGAACTTTGCTCCATAAAACAACCCGGTATTCTTTGATCTGACACTAAAAGGATATCTTGATCAAAATTTGAAAGCAAACGCTTGGAGGAACACGTCCGCATCTGTTGGCATGCAAGGTGAGTGTTTGTGCCTTTGTCATGGTCATATTTCCTACAAGTTTGTTGCAGTAGATAATATGGATACTACTGTATGTGAATTTGTAGTTGATAACTGTAAAAAAAGGAATGATACCACACTGTTGTGTAATATTGTTTAATAATTATGAACCTCGTCAGTAAACAGTAAGGAAGAAGAGAGGAGGACAAAAAAACGAAAACCAACCTGAAAGATTCAATAAACCATGATGTTGATTTAAGGTGGGATTGCCCAGCCGCAATGTATGGTCAATACAATTATGACAGTTTTGTTATTATTATTATTATTATTATTACTTGTGCATACCTGTGTATGCCCGTAGAAACCAAGTATAAGCAAGTATTTCTGCATTCCCGTAGAAAGCAGGTGTAAGCAAGGGTGTAAGCAAGCATGTCAGCACTCGTTCAGTGATGCCTGCCTTTGATCTTTGATGGTGTCATACCGAGTCCTATGATCTTTGATGATGTCATAGCGAGTCCTATGATTGTGAGTGATGACTGCCTTTGATCTTTGATGATGTCATAGTGAGTCCTGTGATCTTTGATTATGGCATAGCGAGTCCTGTGATCTTTGATGATGTCATAGCAAGTTGTATAATCGTGAGTGATGCCTGCGTTTGATCTTTGATGATGTCATAGCGAGTCCTATGATTGTGGGTGATGCCTGCCTTTGATCACACACAGACACACTCAGATATTCTTGAATCACTCTTTACTATGGTGTCTATGTGATGTCATATAGACATCATAAGCACATTATAGGCGATCCTATGACCTTTTTGCGAGTCCTATGGTCGTGACAAACACAGATTTCTTGAATTATATATAAGAGTGATGATTATTACTATGTAGTCATATAATGTAGTCATATTGTTTTTGCTGCCGTTTCTCTGTTTGTTAATAATAATAACACATCATAACAAAAATAATTTTTTCGTAAGTTGTCTGTGTTTTTTCAACAGATTTAAGACAATCCGATCCCCCACTCGGGAGATCGGATCACAACTTGGTTCATATCCGGCCGGTGTACAAACCCGTAGTGCACAGACAACCCCCGGCCATGCGCACAGTGGAGTTATGGTCTGAGGAGACAATGGACACTCTAAAGGGCTGTTTTGAAGCCACCGCCTGGAAGCAGCTCTGCGATCCACATGGTGAGGACATCGATGGCCTCACTCACACCTTCACGGACTACCTCAGCTTCTGTGTGGACAAATCCGTTCCCACCAAGACCATACGGTGTTGCTCAAACAACAAACCCTGGATCAACCCTGAGATAAAAACACTTTTGAGAGAGAAGAAGAGGATCTTCAGGTCGGGGAATAGGGAGATACTGAAGTCCGTACAGAGGGAGCTGAGGAGAAAGATCAGAGAAGGCAAGGACAGCTTCAGGAAGAAGATGGAGGACAAGCTGCAACAGAGCAACATCAGCGGGGTCTGGAGGAACCTCAAAACCATCTCTGGGCTCCAGAATACCTCCCCCCAGGCCACAGGGGGCAGGGAGTGGGCGAACAATCTGAATCTGTTTTTCAATAGGTTTGACCAACTGCCCTCCCCCCTGACTGCACAACAACCACTGCTGCCTCTAAAGACATCAAGTCCTGCTGCCCACTCCTCACTCCACCAACACCCCCCCACTTCCAACACACAGCCCCCCATCCTGACCCTGACCAGGACCCAGGTGAGGACGGAGCTGAGGAAGATCAAGGCGAGGAAGGCGTCGGGACCAGACGGCATCAGCGCAAAGCTCCTCAAATCCTGTGCAGACCAGCTGTGTGGGATTGTGGCGTACATCTTCAACCTGAGCCTGAAGCTGGGGAGGGTACCACAGCTGTGGAAAACATCTTGTGTGGTACCTGTACCAAAAACTTCCCACCCCAAAGACCTGAACAGCTACAGACCGGTGGCCTTGACGTCCCACTTGATGAAGACCCTGGAGAGACTGCTCCTTGCTCACCTCCGCCCCTGGTGGAACCAGCGATGGATCCACTCCAGTTCGCCTACCAGCATGGCATTGGGGTGGAGGATGCGGTGATCTTCCTCCTTCACCGTTCTCTGTCCCACCTGGAGAAGCCCGGGAATGTGGTGAGGATCATGTTCTTTGACTTCTCCAGTGCTTTCAACACCATCCAACCGATGATCCTGAAGGACAAGCTGCTGCGCGCAGGGGTGGACCAGCACCTGTCATCATGGATCCTGGACTACCTCACGAACCGGCCTCAGTTTGTGAGAACCCGGGACTGTGTGTCCGACACGATCATTGGTAGCACGGGGCCCCCCCAGGGAACGGTGTTGGCTCCCTTCCTGTTCACTCTTTATACTGCGGACTTCTCACACAACACAACACACTGCCATCTACAGAAGTTCTCTGATGACTCTGCGATCGTTGGCCTCATCTCCAATGGAGATGAAGCTGAGTACAGAGGGCTTATCCAGGACTTCGTGGACTGGTGCCATCGGAACTGCCTCCAGATCAACGCAAGGAAAACTAAGGAGCTGGTGGTGGACTGCCGCAGGCAAGGACAACCCCTCACAGCACCAGTAAATATACAGGGAACAGACATTGAGATGGTGACATCCTACAAGTACCTGGGTGTTCATCTGAACAATAAACTAGACTGGTCACACAATACTCAGAATCAGAATCAGAATCAGAATAAGTTTATTGCCAAGCACATTTACAAGTAAATAAACAGGTAAATATACGAGGAATTTGACTTGACAATGGAAACGTCATAGATGACATTCCCAATGACGCGGCAAGCCATGGAGGCGCCTGTCAGCAGGAGGGGAATAGAAGGCGGGGGAGTGGGGGAGGGGACACAATAGGAGAGAGAAAAAAAGCATTGTTTATCAAAATAAAGTTCATTTATATGACAGATATTGTGATTACAAGAAAAAAAACCTCTCAATGCACAATTAGCAGACAATAGAATCCACACAATGACACAGAGAGAGCAGTGAATGAATATGTCTTCATCAGTATAAATGGGTCAGCTGTATGTGTGTTGGTTGCAATCAGTGTAAATCAGTTAGGAGAACAGCAATAGTCTCTCTCTCAGCAGATGTTATGACTAGTGTCTAAGGCAAAGGCACGTGTCCTTGAGCACGGCAGATGGAATAGTCTGAGCCAGACAGCTGTCCATGAGAGTCAGATACTGTCCGCCAATGTTATGAAAAAAATTATACTGTTGCTCATCAGGAGGACTGAGTGCTGAGGGTGCCGAAAAACAGGTCGAATAGCACTGACTTCAGAGAAAAAACTTTCCATTCTCTTACGGATTCAGTGCTCCAGATCCATCACTGCCAGACTTTGAAATCGAGTCGTGAACAGCTCTCAGCGTAATCATGATGTAATCCATTTTCCTGTTCAGTTCTCCATTGGTCGCTGTCAGAATCCTGCCCAGTTGGTCAAATTGATGAGAGAACTTCGCCGGGTCCGCTTTTTGATAAGCTCTGTCCATCTTCTTCAATTTGCGGTGCCGATAGGAAGAGACTGAACAAACTGATCAAGAAAGCTAGTTCTGTCCTGGGGCAGCGCCTTGACCCGGTGGAGGAGATAGGAGAGAGAAGGACGGTGGCTAAACTGTCATCTCTGCTGGAGTCCGAGTTCCACCCTATGCAGGACATACTGAATGCACTGAGGAGCTCATTTAGCAGCAGACTACATCATCCCAGGTGCACAACCGAGAGGTTTCGCAGGTCCTTCCTACCAATGGCTGTCAGACTGTACAACCTAAGCAGGGCTGCTCACAGAGATAGCAAAAAGACGTAACAACCTAATAGTTTTTTGAATGCAAAAGATGCAATAGACTTACACAATGGTCCCCTCCGGCATACAACTAGGAAAATACCGGTTGCTATGGAGGGTGAGAATATGTATGGGCACATAATCATACCATGTAGGATAACTAAGTAGACGGTTGTGCTGTTTCATCCCATCTAGCAACAATGCTCTGCACTGTGTGTGTTTATATATTTACATATTTATTCCATCTAGCTACAATGCTCCGCACTGGGTGTGTTTATATATCTATATATTTATTCCATCTAGCTACAATGCTCCGCACTGTGTGTTTATATATCTACATATTATTCCATCTAGCTACATTGCTCCGCACTGTGTGTGTTTATATATTTACATATTTATTCCACCTAGCTGCAATGCTCCGTACTGTGGATGTTTATATATCTACATATTTATTCCATCTAGCTACAATGCTCCGCACTGTGTGTTTATATACTCATATATTTATTCCATCCAGCTACAATGCTCTGCACTGTGTGTCTGTGTGTATATATATATACAGTATATACTGTATATATATATATATATATATATATATATATATATATGTGTGTGTGTGTATTTATAGTAATATGTACATATGTATATTAGCTGCTCTTGCTTTTTTTCTTGCCTTCTGATTGTTGCTCTGAGTGTTGCTATCCCTGTGCTGTTGCAATCCTGGAATTTCCCCGTTGTGGGACTAATAAAGGCTTATCTTATCTTATCTTAACTGTGTATTGTACTGTATATTGTTGTAAACTCCTCCTGTAATAACTTTTAATGCTTTATTACCTCCACCAAGGAGGTTATGTTTTCATCAGCGTTTGTTTGTCTGTCTGTCTGTCTGTCTGTTTGTTTGTTTGTTAGCAAGATAACTCAAAAAGTTATGGACGGATTTTCATGAAATTTTCAGAGATTGTCAGAAATGGGGTATCCTACAGATGATTAGATTTTGGTGGTGATCCGGATCACCGTCTGGAAAAAACAAACAAAAAAAACCCAAGCATCACAGTATAGCTAATATATGCCACTTGTGAATGGCATTTTTTTCATGGTCAAGGAATCTATAAAGTTACATAAAATAAATGTAGGATTAATATTAATTATGTTAAACACTGTATGGGGGGAACTCTGGCGCTTGGCGGAGGTCTGCGCTCTCCGAGTGCTTTTCTAGTTTTAATTATTTTACCCACGGAAGACCCGATAGGATGGGGAAGAGGGAAAGGAAGTGTGTGGAAGGGGAAAGAAAAGGGAGGGGAACAGACAAAAAAACTAACAACCAACAACTAAAACAAACAGAAGACAAACTGCTTCTTCCACCGAAGATGTCTCAACATGAGTCTGGTTTCCACACCTGTTAAAGGAGAGACACTTGTGCGTGTACGTCTGCGTGTGTGTATATGAGAGAGCTTGCAAAATAAATGTGTGCATGTGAGTGGTTTGTCAGGAAACATGCGAAGCGGAGGGCCGGTCGCAGAAGCTCTCCCCCTGGGAATCCCGAGCCGGCAAGGCAGCGCCACCAACCACCACCGAGCACAAACGTCCGAAGTCAGCTGAAGCTCTGAGTGGAAGAGGCTGCTAATTACTACGCCCAGGAGACAGGTGGGCCATTAAAGCACTCACCTGGAGGAGAAGGGAGAAGAAAGGCCATGATTGCTTATTCAGTGGTGTGAAAAAGTGTTTGCCCCTTCCCTGGTTTCTCATTTTTTTGTATGTTTGTCACACTTAAATGTTTCAAATCATCAAACAAATTTAAATATTAGGCAAAGATCCTCTGCAGTTTGCCTATAGGCCTCACAGAGGAGTGGAGGATGCCACTGTCACTCTGTTTAACATGCTTTTTAAACATCTGGATTTTAATGGGACACACGCCAGGCTTTTATTTGTGGACTTTTCCTCCGCCTTTAATACAATCCAACCTCATATTTTAGTTGAAAGGCTCCTGCAACAATTTGATTTGAGCAATAATCTGGTGTGTTGGATTCTGGATTTCTTAACCAACAGGATGCAGAGAGTAAGGGTCAATGGTACATTGTCTGACCTAAAGTGCTCTTCTACTGGCTCTCCTCAGGGGTGTGTGTTGTCACCACTACTCTTCATCCTGTACACAAAAATGTGTCGGAGCAGACATGACAACAGACACATTATAAAGTATGCTGATGATTCAGTTATTGTCAGTCTCCTCCAGGATGGTGAGAGTGGCCACGGCCCAGTAGTTGATGATTTTGTTCACTGGTGTGAGGATTCCTACCTGCAGCTGAATACGACAAAAACTAAAGACATGATTATTGACTTTAGGAGGAAAACTCCCAGGCACAAAGTCACCGTACTAAAAGGCCAGACCACTGAATGTGTACAATCCTACAAATATCTTGGGACGATTATTGATAGTAATTTAAACTTTGAAGAGAACTGTGAAAGGGTGTGCAAAAAGGGTCAGCAACATTTGCATTGCTTGAGAAAACTTGCACGCTTCCAAATTGACCGAACCATAATGACAATGTTTTATCGGGATTTTATTGAATCTGTTTTATCCTTTTCTTTAGTGTCATGGTTTGGTCAGATAAAACTGAAACAGAGGAAATCCTTGGATCAGGTAGTTAGATGGTCCAGTCGTTTGCTTGGTGAGTCACAGCTGAGCCTGACATCCCTGTACACCAGACAAGTACAGAGGATGGCTACCTCCATTTTAAATGATGACTCCCACCCTTTGCACTGCAACTTTCAGCTTCTTCCCTCCAGATGGAGGTTTGCTGTCCCAAAAAGTAAAACCCAGCGCTACAAAAACAGCTTTGTTCCTGCTGCTGTCAAAGAGTTGAACAAGTTGTAACAATATATTGCACATAATTTAGGTACCTATTTATTAACTCCATTTTATATTTACTTATTTTTGTAGGATGTTATTTGGGATCTAAATATTTTATTGGGTTTTAGACCTTTGAGTTTTTAACCTCTTTGACTAGTTTTTAACTTTTTAATATGACCCTTCTCTCTTACCTCTGGTTTTTCTCTCATCTCTTTGTCTTTATACCCTGATTGATGGAGCCTTGAGTATTTTTATCATGTGGTGCTCCGCATAATGGAACGGGGAAAGTAAAGTTATGCACAGAGCTACCAGAGGACTGACCCCCCATTGTAGCTTTCACTACTTACAGTAGCTGTGTGGCCTAGGGTCAGAGAAACGGAGATAGGCGCCGCCCCATACACCATCATGGTGTGAAGGGAATTAACTAACTAACTAACTAACTATAGTCAGCTTCATGTGTGCCTGTGTTTGTGTCTATGTTGAATGTAATTGTGGCTTGTAAATATGGATGTCACCAGACTGCAAAACAAATCTACCTACGGGTACAAATAAAGTAACCTGAACCTGAACCAGAAAGATAACACAAGCTAAACACAAAATGCAGTTTTTAAATGAAGGTGTTTATTTTTAAAAAAAATCCAATTGGGTAAAAAAAAATCCAAACCTACATGGCCCTGTGTGAAAAAGTGATTGCCCCCCCCCCCCCCAGTTAAAAGATAAATTAACTGTGGCTTATCAGAATCAGAATCAGAATCAGAATCAGGTTTATTGCCATTGTTCATGTAGTACACAAACTAGGAATTTGTCTCGGTACAATGCTGCAACATTAAACATGATAAGATAAGAGAAATAAACTATACATGTAATAAAGTGTAGGATAAGATTAAGTGATACTGGTCAACAGTTAAAATATATATTAGCCAGCAGCAGATACTGTGGAGAACTATATAGTGCAGTCGGTAATGCAGGAAGAAAACAGTGATGATTGACATGAGTCTGGTTGAGCTGCTGTACATGGTGCACGAGAGTCACTTAGTGTTCAGCAGTCTAATGGCAGAGGGGAAGAAGCTGTTCATGTGACGGGAGGTTTTAGTCTGGATGGACCGAAGTCTTCTACCAGAGGGGAGGGGGGCAAACAGTACGTGACCAGGGTGTGAGGGATCGGCTATGATCCGGCCAGCACGCCTCCGGGTCCTGGAGATGTACAGATCCTGGAGAGATGGGAGCTTGCAGCCGATCACCTTCTCAGCAGTGCGCACGACGCGCTGCAGCCTTAGTCTGTCCCTGGCAGTGGCTCCTGCGTACCACACGGTTATGGAGGTGGTGAGGATGGACTCGATGATGGCTGTGTAGAACTGCACTAACATCTTGGTGGGTAGCTTGAGCTTCCTCAGCTGCCGCAGGAAGAACATCCTCTGCTGGGCTTATCACATCTTTGGAAAGCAGAGTTCAATTTCTAAAGCCACACTCAGGCCTGATTACTGCCACACCTGTTCTCAATCAAGAAATCATTTAAATAGGACCTGCCTGACAAAGTGAAGTAGACTAAAAGATCCTCAAAAGCTAGACATCATGCTGCGATCCAAAGAAATTCAGGAACAAATGAGAAACAAAGTAATTGAGAGCTATCAGTCTGAAAAGGTTATAAAGCCATTTCTAAAGCTTTGGGACTCCAGCAAACCACAGTGAGAGCCATTATCTACAAATGGCGAAAACATGGAACAGTGGTGAACCTTCCCAGGAGTAGCCGGCCGACCAAACTTACCCCAAGAGCACAGCGGTGACTCATCCAAGAGGTCCCAAAAAACCCCACAACAACATCCAAAAAACTGTAGGCCCCACTTGCCTCAGTTAAGGTCAGTGTTCATGACTCCACCATAAGAAAGAGACTGGGCAAAATGGCCTGCATGGCAGAGTTCCAAGACAAAAACCACTGCTGAGCTGTTTATGTTCTTTTTGCTCAGAAAACCACTGCTGAGCAAAAAGAACATAAACAGACACACAGAGATTTCTTGAATTATATATAGAGTGATGACCTGAAAGTACGTGGTGGTAATGCACCTGTAAGCTGGTTGCCAACTGCCAATCAAATCTAAAAGAAGAAGAAAAAAAAACACATAAAGGCTCATCTTAGTTTTGCCAGGAAACATCTTGATAATTCCCAAGACTTTTGGGAAAATACTGTGTGGACTGATGAGACAAAAGTTGAACTTTTTGGAAGTTGTGTGTTCCATTATATCTGGCGCAAAAGTAACACAACATTTCAGAAAAGGAACATCATACCAACAGTAAAATATGGTGGTGGTAGTGTGATGGTCTGGGGCTGTTTTGCTGCTTCAGAACCTGGAAGACTTGCTGTGGTAAATGAAACCATGAGTTGTGCTGTCTACCAAAAAACCCTGAAGGAGAATGTCCGGCCATCTGTTCGTGACCTCAACCTGAAGTGCACTTGGGTTCTGCAGCAGGAAAATGATCCAAAACACATCAGCAAGTCCACCTCTGAATGGCTTAAGAAAAACAAAATGAAGACTTTGGAGTGGCCTAGTCAAAGTCCTAACCTGAATCCGATTGAGATGCTGTGGCGTGACCTTAAAAAGGAGGTTCATGCTCGAAACCCCTCCAATGTGGCTGAATTACAGCAATTCTGCAAAGATGAGTGGGCCAAAATTCTTCCACAGCGCTGTAAAAGACTCACTGCCAGTTATCGCAAATGCTTGATTGCAGTTGTTGCTGCTAAGGGTAGCCCAACCAGTTATTAGGTTTATGGGGTATCCATAACAGTGCTGCCAGGTTCCTGAAGAGGAAGCAAAAATATGATCACATCACCCTGGTTCTTCACTCTTTACACTGGCTCCCGGTAAATGTGAGGATTGAATATAACATTTGTCTCCTCACATATCAGTGCATACATGGCAATGCACCTGATTATTTAAAAGAACTCCTTCAACATCAGAGACACACCAGAAGCCTCCGTTCCACAAATGTCTATCGACTACATACCCCCAGGTTTAAGTTACGGACAATGGGAGACAGAGCTTTCCAGGCAGCAGCTCTACGGCTGTGGAATGCTCTGCCTGATTACATGAGAGTGCCACAGACAGTGGAATCCTTCAAGAAATCTTTAAAAACTCTTCTCTTTTATAAAGTATATCAGTAGTCACCTATGTGATTTTAGTACTGTTTTTACTGTTCTTACTTTATTTTAATTATTTTAATTATCTTTTTAACAGCTTTTTTTCCACAATATTTTTTTATTGAACCTTTTTTACAAACATGGCACAAACAGTCAGACACTAACACTAAAGTAATTTAAAAATTAAAAAGAACACTAACAACAACAACAACAACAACAAAAAGTGTAATAAAAACAACAACAACCATTAACAAAAACAAGTCAACAACAATGCTCCTCTGTTTAGTCTAGGTAATCTATTACATAAGAATAGGTAATATACATTCACCAGCTTGGAATTTGCAAGGTCCACACATATCATTCACCTTCTTCTTCAGAAGCTATGTTTAATTTCTTTACATAATTAATGAAAGGTCTCCATATATTCTCACACATTTTCCTTTAATTTCAGTATATATGTTATTCTTTCTAGTGGGAGGTTTGTTAACATCTGTCTTAACCACTGAGTCACATCTGGTCTATGAGTCTTTTTCCACAGTAGTGCAATACATTTTTTGGCATTAAGCAAACCGAGATCTATGAATGTTCTTTCACTCTTATTAAATACATAAATTAAATTAATTAAATTAAATTACATAAATCTATAAATTAGATACAGACCCAACAAAAACAGTTTAGGGTTCAATGTGAATGTTTTGAAATTATTTTTTCAATTGTTACCCTCACCTCTTCCCAAAACATTCTGATTTTTCTACATTCCCATAAACAGTGAAATAGGGTTCCTTTACTTTCCATACATTTTGTGCGTGTATCTGGTATGTTTTTGTTATATCTATTTAATTCCACTGGTGTAACATACATCCGCATTAACCATTTAAAATGTATCAGTTTAAGACGTACATTTATTGATTTGGTTTGAGCTCCTGCACAAGCCATTTCCCATTGTTCCTCTGAAATTTAAATTTGCAGGTCTTCTTTCCAATAATTCAGTCTTTTCTGTGAGTTTTCACTTGAGAATAGTGTCAATGAGTTATAAAACTCTGAAATAATACCCCTTCTCTTACTATCTTTCGTCAAAATTTTTTCCAAAGATGAATAAGTAGGTCGGATGAGAGCATTATTTTGATTTGATCAAATAAAATTTCTAAGCTGAAGATATTTAAAAAAATGTGTTCTGTTAAGATTGAATTTAATCCTCAGTTCTTCAAAAGACATTATGTTATCGGAGTGTGACAAATATAAGTCTTGAATCCTTTGAATCCCTTTTAAATTCCATACTTTAAATACAGTATCCGCTCTCCCTGGTGTAAAATCTTGATTACCCCATATTGGGCTAAATTGTGACAGTAAGTGTGGATCTTTTAAATATTTTTTGGTTTCGCACCATATTTTGATCATGTGCTTTACAATTGGATTTTTAACTTGTTTCTGTAATTTTTTTGCCGAGTCTGAGTATATGAATATGGGAAGAGGTAAAGGTAAATTGTATGATTCCATTTCAGTCCAGTGAGGGAGATCATTTGATGAAAAATAATATGTCATAGACCTCAGTTGCGCTGACCAGTAATACAACATAAAGTTTGGACATTTCAGACCTCCACGATCAAATGGTAAATATAGTAAGGACAAACGTAATCTAGCCTTCCTATTGTTCCATATAAATTCCACTAACTTTTTTTTAATTCTTGAGAATAGATCTGAAGGTGGTGGTAAAGGAATGTTTTGAAATAAATAAAGTATTTTTGGTAAGATATTACTTTTAAGTATATTAATTCTCCCGATCATCGACGTTGGTAGTGACATCCATCTCTGAAGTAACTCATTAATATTTGTCATTAAGGCTTCATAGTTGGCATTGGCGACTGATTCTAGCTTAGGCACAATTTGAATTCCTAAATATTTAAACTGATTTACAACATTGAATTGGTTTACCTCAGGAGCTGGGTGATTTCTCTGGGTCTCATTTAGCATTAATATTGAAGATTTTGTTTTGTTTATTTTATATCCTGATATATCCCCAAAGTTCTTTAAGATAAGATAAGATAAGATAAGATAAGTCTTTATTAGTCCCACAATGGGGAAATTCCAGGATTGCAACAGCACAGGGATAGCAACACTCAGAGCAACAATCAGAAGGCAAGAGAAAAACAAGAGCAGCGAGTATACATATGTACATATAAATATATATATATATATATATATATATATATATATATATATATATATATATATAGACACACAGTGCGGAGCATTGTAGCTAGATGGAATAAATATATGAGTATATAAACACACAGTGCGGAGTATTGTAGCTAGATGGAATAAATATGTAAATATATAAACACACACAGTGCGGAGCATTGTAGCTAGATGGAATAAATATGTAAATATATAAACACACACAGTGCGGAGCATTGTAGCTAGATGGAATAAATATGTAGATATGTAAAAACACACAGTGCGGAGCATTGTAGCTAGATGGAATAAATATGTAAATATATAAACACACACAGTGTGGTTAAATTTATTAAATTTAACAAGGTCAGAATTGATTTTTTTTAAAATTCGACATAAACAAAATTATGTCAATGGCATACAGGGAGATTTTATGTTCTGTTGGTCCTACTTTAATTCCATATATTTGTGGATGTAAACGTACTGCCATCGCTAAAGGTTCAATTGCCATAGTAAACAGTAAAGGTGAAAGTGGACAGCCTTGTCGACATCCTCTTTTGATTTTTATTGATTTTGAGATATTGCTGTTTGTTAGGATTTCTGCTGTAGCATTATTGTATATTATCTGGACCCATTTTATGAAATTATTTCCAAGTCCAAACCTTTGTAAGACTTCAAAAAGATAGGGCCATTCACCCCTATCAAAGGCCTTTTCGGCGTTCAATGATAGGAGAGCTGTATCCGGTGCTGCTTTATTGGAATAAATAATATTAACTAGTCTTCTTACATTATGGAAGCCTTGTCTTCCCATTATAAAGCCATTCTGATCTCGGTTAATAATATTTGGTAATATTTCTTGTAGTCGTTTTGCTAAAATTTTACAGATTATTTTAAGATCAGCATTTAATAGGCTTATTGGTCTCATGTTTTGACATTTATTCGGGGGTTTACCTGGTTTTGGCAACAGTATAATTAAGGCATTATTCATGTATGGTGGTAAATTACCATTTTGAAATGCTTCTAAAACCATTTCCAAAAGTGGTTTTATTAATTTATTCTTAATTTTTTTGTAGAGGTCAACTGGAAGACCATCTGGTCCTGCTCTTTTTCCTGATTTCATATCATCAGTGGCTTGCCCAACTTCTTCTTGACTAATTTTAGACTCCAGTATCTCCCTGTTTTCATTTGGAATACATGGTATAGATAATCCACCCAAAAACCCATTTAGTTTTGTTAAGTCAGTTTCATTTTTTGTATCATATAGTTTTTCATAATAATCTCTAAAGGCACTATTAATTTCTAAAGGATCTATAACTACCTGTACGTTACTTATAATACTGGTAATTGGTGTTTTAGATTCTAATTGTTTAATCTGCCATGCCAATAATTTCCCTGATTTTTCACCTTGTTCATAAAAAGTTTGCTTCAATCTTAGAAGACTCGAGGCAGCTCTATTCGCTGATTTTTTGTCATATTCAGCTCTCAGAATCAGTAATTCGTTCTCTAACTGTGGGTTACTTCCTGCACACACCTTTTCTTGAAGAATTTTTATTTTACGTTCCAACTAGACTCTCTCCTCTCGGGTCTTCTTAGATTTTGAACCTGTATAACTAATAATATGCCCCCTAATAAAAGCTTTGAAAGCCTCCCACTTTATACATGCCGTTGTTTGTGTAGTATTAATATCAAAGAACTCATCAGTTTTTCTATGTACTTAACAAATTCCTCATCCTGAAGCCATTTATGCTGAAAATGCCACCTACCTGGGTCCTTTGTCAATTTCTTATCTACGTATACTAGACAGCAGGGTACATGATCAGAGATCACAATGTTATCATAGAAACAGTTTTGAATCTTGGACCTTAATTCTGTAGAGATCAAAAAGTAGTCAATACGTGAGAATGTCTTATAGGTATTAGAATAACAAGAATAGGCTTTGACTTGTGGTTTCATTTCTCTCCATATATCTAGCAATCTCAATTCTTTCATAAAATGATTAATGGTCATCCTACATCCATTGTGCGTACAGTCCAGTCCTGTTGATTTATCTATACTGGGATTCAACGTACAATTAAAATCCCCTGCTATTATATGTTGCCCTGTAAGTGATGATAAAGTAAGGAATAAATTAACATAGATGTTTTGATCATCAATATTGGGGCCGTATAAGTTCACCAGATTTATATTTTCTAATAACAAAGATCCTTGGATGATTAGATATCTTCCAAATTTGTCTCCAATTACATTTTTCACTTGAAATGGGACTGTTTTGTGTATGAGAGTCATAACTCCCCTAGCTCAGGATGAAAATGACGAAGTGAACACGTTACCTTGCCATCTTCTCCTAATTCTTTTTACATCGTCCTCTATTAGATGAGTTTCTTGTAAAAATACAATTTTTGAATCTATGTCTTTTATTTTATTCATAACTTGTTTAAGTTTTTTAAGATTTTGTAGACCTCTGCAATTCCATGAAGTTAAATTAAGATTAACGCTTTGATCTATGATCAATAAGGAGTTTGAGATTACCTTGCAATATGAACATACTCTTACAAAGAAGCAAAAACATGGATGATAGAACATTCATCCTACAAACTAAACAAAAACAGATTCCCTTTCCCCACATTCGTGGTGATCCCCCCAAAATCAAAATATACTCCGACAGTACAAACACCCACAGTACGGAGTACTGTGGGTGTTTATATATTTACATATTTATTCCATCTAGCTACAATGCTCTGCACTGTGTGTTCATATATTCATATATTTATTCCATCCAGCTACAATGCTCTGCACTGTGTGTCTGTGTGTGTGTGTGTATATATATATTTTATAGTAATATGTACATATGTATATTAGCTGCTCTTGCTTGCTTGTTTTTTTTTTTTTTGTTTTTTTTCTTGCCTTCTGATTGTTGCTCTGAGTGTTGCTATCCCTGTGCTGTTGCAATCCTGGAATTTCCCCGTTGTGGGACTAATAAAGGCTTATCTTATCTTATCTTATCTTATATTTGGTCTCCCATTGTAGCTGGTGACTGTTCCACACCTGGGAGGATCAGTCAAACCACTCTCTTTCTCCTCTCTATCACCCTGACTCTACTACTATTCTTATAACATTAACTCTCTTCTGAAGTTTTTTCAACATAACTTCAAAGTTTTATAGCAACGTTGCACATCATAACTTTTTTTTTTTTTTAAATACTGTCTGTATTTTGTAGACTTATTATATGTTTCAGATCAATCAGATGTCTGTACATATGCTTAAAAGTTAAGCATATGTACTGGAAACTGGTGGGTGCTTAGCTCCCACCAGTTTCCTTTTGGATCTGCTTGATGAGCTCCTGCGCCTCTTGAGGGGTCTTGAAGGTGTGGGTTCTCCCCTTATATGTGACCAGCAGTCTTGCCGGATGAATCACTCCGTGACGAATCCCGAGGTTGCGCAGCTCTTTGCGGGCCGGATCGAACTGCCTCCTTAATTGTTGAATTCCTGTGGCGAAGTCTGGGTAGAACCGCACCTGTTGATCCTGGTATTTAATTTCCCCTTTAGCTCGCGCCGCATTGGTGACTGTCATCTTGTCTCTGTAGTTGAGGAATTTCATAATCAGCGTCCTCGGTGGTGTCTTATTATCTCTTGGTGGGCCGATTCGGTGAGCTCTCACTAAAACGACCGATGACTGCAGGTCCGCGTTATTCAGCGCTTCTGGAATCCACTTTTCCAAGAAGGAACATGAGTCCCGTAGCCTCAAATTATTCCGTCGCGAGCGGGATTCCAAGTCTAGAACGTTATCTTCCAGACGTTTACATTTTAATTCCAGTGTTTGAAATTTAGTTTGCAGGCTGGTGACATCATCCTCAGTGCTTGAAATTCGGAGCTCCGCCTGCGACACTCACTCCATGCAGTCATTTATTTCTTTTCTCATACCTTCTATCGCTGCTATAATCCCATCAAATTTAGACGAAAACTCTGTTCTCATGGAGTTGATGGCAGCGAGCACTACGCTTGTCCCCTCTTCAGTAGTTCCCGCTTCGCCGCTGGCTCCATCCTCCGCCATTGCCTCTGGAGTTTTCCCTGCCTCGCCTTGAGCGTGGAAGTCCGCTAGCTTGGGTTGTTTTGTCAAGTTGCCTTTTCCTCCACCTTATTTTCCAACCTTGGTCTTTACCATATCCACGCCAAGACGCTGGGATGGGTTTTTGTTCCAATTGAGAGAGTTTTAGTAAAATTTTTAGTTTTACGAGCAGAGCAGTGTGAAACACGTCTTCCTACGTGGCCACCATAACCGGAAGTCTTTTTTTAACAGCTTTTACTGTGTGGCACTTTGAAATTAATTTCCTTTTAAATGTAAAGTGTGATATAAATAACATTTATTATTATTATTATTATTATCCATCCATCCATCCATCTTCTACCGCTTTTCCAGAGGTCCGGGTCGCGGAGGCAGCAGTTCAAGCAGAGAAGCCCAGACTTCCCTCTCCCCAGCCACCTGCTCCAGCTCTTCAGAGGGGATACCAAGGCGTTCCCAGACCAGCTGGGAGACAGTCTCTCCACCGAGTCCTGGGTCTGCCCCGGGGTCTCCTCCCAGTGGGACGTGCCTGAAACACCTCAAGTGGGAGGCGTCCAGGAGGCATCCTAATCAGATGCCCATACCACCTCAACTGACTCCTTTCAATGTGGAGGAGCAGCGGTTCTACTCTGAGCCTCTCCCGGATGACTGAGTTCCTCACCCTATCTCTGAGGGTGAGTCCAGCAATCCTACGGAGAAAGCTCATTTCAGCCGCTTGTATCCGCAATCTCGTTCTTTCGGTCATTACCCAAAGCTCGTGACCATAGGTGAGAGTAGGAATGTAGATTGACTGGTAAATCGACAGCTTTGCCTTAGAACTAAGCTCCCTCTTCACCACAACAGACCGGTACAACGTCCGCATCACTGCAGATGCTGCTCCAATCCGTCTGTCGATCTCTCGTTCCATTTTCCCCTCACTCGTGAACAAGACCCCAAGATACTTAAACTCCTCCACTTGGGGCAGGAGCCTGTCCCCAACCCGGAGAGGGCAATCCACCTTTTTCCTGCTGAGGACCATGGACTCGGACTTGGAGGTGCTGATTCTCATCCCAGCCGCTTCACTCTCAGCGGCAAACCATCCCAGCAAGAGCTGTAGGTCATTGCTGGATGAAGCCAACAGGACAACATCATCTGCAAACAACAGAGATGAGATCCTGTGGTCACCAAGCATGACACCCTCCATTCCCTGGCTGCGCCTAGAAATCCTGTCCATAAAAATTATGAACAGGATCGGTGACAAAGGGCAGCCCTGGCGGAGTCCAACTCTCACTGGGAATGACTCCGACCGAGTGTTGGCAATATGAACCAAACTCTCACAACGGTCGTACAGAGACCGAATAGCTCGTAACAACAAGCCCGATACCCCATACTCCCGAAGCACCCCCCACAAAAATCCACGAGGGACGCGGTCAAATGCCTTCTCCAAGTCCACAAAACACATGTAAACTGGTTGGGCAAACTCCCACAAACCCTCAAGAATTCTCGAGAGGGTAAAGAGCTGGTCCGATGTGCCATGGCCGGGACGAAAACCACATTGCTCCTCCTGAATCCGAGCTTCGACCAAAGGCCGGACTCTCCTCTCCAGTACCTTGGCATAGACCTTCCCAGGGAGGCTGAGGAGTGTGATCCCTCTAAAGTTGGAGCACACCCTCCGGTCCCCTTTTTTGAAGAGAGGAACCACCACCCCGGTTTGCCATGCCAAAGGCACTGCCCCCGACCTCCACGCAATGTTGCAGAGGCGTGTCAACTAACTAACTAACTAACTAACCTGCACTTATATAGCGCTTTTCTAGTCACAAAGACCACTCAAAGCGCTTTCATTAATACTAACCCTCTATTCTAAGGGCCTATAGGAAACAAATATCTAGGGACAATTTAGAACAGCCAATTAACCTAACATGCATGTTTTTGGCATGTGGGAGGAAACCGGAGAAATCCCGGAGTAAACCCACGCAACACGGGGAGAACATGCAAACTCCACACAGATCACTGTTGGTCGGGGGCTGGGATCGAACCCACGATCCCTACAATCCCCCGGCCAAGGGTAAACTGTGCTGCCGCAGTGCTAACCACTGCGCCACCGTGCAGCCCGACAACCATGACAACCCTACAACATCCAGGGCCTTGAGGTACTCAGGGCGAATCTCGTCCACCCCCGGGGCCCGGCCACCAAGGAGATTTTTAACCACCTTGGCGACCTCAGCCCCTGTGATAGGCGAGTCATCCACCTCGTCCCCAAACCCTGCTTCTTCTGTGGAAGGCATATCAGTGGGATTGAGGAGATCCTCGAAGTATTCCTTCCACCGCCCGACGATATCCCCAGTCGAAGTCAACAGTGTCCCATCCGCACCATACACAGTGTGGATGGGGAGCTGCTTTCCCCTCCTGAGCCTCCGGACAGTTTGCCAGAATCTCTTTGAGGCCGACCGAAAGTCTTGTTCCATGGCCTCACCAAACTCCTCCCATACCCGGGTTTTTGCTTCAGCAACCACCCGAGCTGCATTCCGCTTGGCCTGCCGGTACATCTCAGCTGCTTCGGGAGTCCCACAAGCCAACCAAGCTTGATAGGACTCCTTCTTCAGCTTAATGGCCCCCCTCACCACTGGTGTCCACCACTTGGTTCGGGGGTTGCCACCACGAGATACACCGACCACCTTGCGGCCGCAGCTCTGGGCCGCCGCTTCAACAACAGAGGTGGAGAACATGGCCCATTCAGACTCCATGTCTCCAGACTCCCTCGGAATGTGGTTGAAGTTCTTCCGGAGGTGGGAGTTGAAGACCTCCCGGACAGGGGCCTCAGCCAGACGCTCCCAGCACACCCTCACTATACATTTGGGTCTACCAGGTCTGAATGGCTTCCTCCCCTGCCATCGGATCCAACTCACCACCAGGTGGTGATCAGTTGACAGCTCTGCACCTCTCTTTACTCGGGTGTCCAAGACATACGGTCGCAGGTCTGATGATACGATAACAAAATCGATCATCGACCTGCGACCTAGGGTGTCCTGGTGCCAGGTGCACATATGGACACCCTTATGCTTGAACATGGTGTTCGTTATGGACAAACTGTGGTTAGCACAGAAGTCCAATAACTGAACACCACTCGGGTTCAGATCGGGCAGGCCGTTCCTCCCAATCACCCCCCTCCAGGTTTCACTGTCAGTGCCCACGTGCGCATTGAAGTCCCCCAGTAGGACAATGGAGTGTCCAAGAGGAGCACCCTCCAGCACCCCAGTCACAGACTCCAAAAAGGGTGGGTACTCTGAAACATCATTTGGTGCATAGGCACAAATGACGGTCAGGACCCGTTTCCCAACCCGAAGGCGCAGGGAAACAACCCTTTCGTCCACCGGGGAAAACTCCAATATAGAGGCAGCAAGGTGGGGCGATACAAGAATACTCACCCCTGCTCGTCGCCTCTCACCCGGGGCAACTCCAGAAAAGGCCAAGCTCCAGCCCCTCTCCAGGAGACTGGTTCTGGAACCGGAGCTGTGTGTTGAGGTGAGGCCGACTATATCTAGCCGGTATCTCTCAACCTTGTACACCAGTTCAGGCTCCTTCCCCACCAGAGAGGTGACATTCCACGTACCAAAAGCCAGTTTAGAAAGCTTGGGATCAGTCCGCCAAGGTCTCCGCCTTTGACCGCCACCTAATCCACATAGCACCGGACCCCCATGATCCCTCCTGCAGGTGGTGAGCCCACTGGAGGGCGGACCCATGTAACTCCGGGCTGAGCCCGGCCGGATCCCATGGGTGGAAACCCAGCCACCAGACGCTAGCCTTCGAGCCCCTCCCCCAGGCCTGGCTCCAGGGTGGGGCCCCGGTAACCCCATACCGGGCGGGGTATACTGAATCCTTGATATACAATTTATCATGAGAGTCTGTTGGATCGTTCTTAGTCTGGCCCTTCACCCAGGACCAGTTTGTCTTGGGAGACCCTATCAGAGGCAAATTGCCCTGGACAACATAGCTCCTGGGATCACTGGGGCACGCAAACCCCCCCCACCACGATAAGGTGACGATCCATGAGGGGGATTATTATTATTATTATTATTATTTTTATGTATAGCTTTTGAGGATCTTTTGATCTACTTCACTTTATCAGGCAGGTCCTATTTAAGTGATTCCTTGATTGAGAACAGTGTGGCAGTAATCAGGCCTGGGCGTGGCTGGAGAAATTGAACTCAGCTTTCCAAAGATGTGATAAACTACAGTTAATTTATGTTTTAATGGGGGGATCACTTTTTCCCACAGGGCCATGTAGGTTTGGATTTTTCTTACCCTTAATAATAAACATCTTCATTTAAAAACTGCATTTTGTGCTTACTTGTGTTATCTTTGTCTAATATTTAAATTTGTTTGATGATCTGAAACATTTAAGTGTGACATACAAAAAAATGAGAAATCAGGAAGGGGGCAAACATTTTTCACACCACTGTACTTTTTCTTATGATTATTTTTATTTTTTTAATTATAGAATTTTTAAGAAACTTCATGAAATTTGAAACTTCGTGAAAAAATTCGTGCTTATGGATTGACATTTTTTTTCTTGAATTTGTGACTTTTGCATCATAAACTGGCCTCTTTTTTCTTCTGTCTTTGTATTTTTGCCTCAGTAATTTTCTGTCATCTTTCCATTGATGTTTTTCCTTAATTTTTTTAAATTATTGCAGATAAGCTACATTTCTCTTGTGATTTTCTGACCTTTGTCTCAACAATTTATTAATTTACTTTTTCTTAAGGAATTTATTAAATCTTTTAAATAACTTCCTGTGTTTACATTCTCAGTGACTAATTGTACATATGTAAATTTTTTTCCTCATAAATTTGCAACTTTTGCCATGAATTTGTAACTTCTATCTTTTAAAATGAAGGTTGTTTTTCTTGTAATTTTGCATTTTTTTCTCTCATGAATTTAGTACATATTTTAAATAAATGGGCAGTCATCCCTATAAATTTGTTACGTTATTGTAGTAAATTTGAAGCCTTTATTGTATATATGTTTGTGATGTTTTTTCCTTGGAATTGTGTAGCTTTTTCTCAAAGTTTTGCACCTTTGGAAAATTTTGAGACTTTAAAATTATCACAAAATGTTTATGCAAAATAGATAAGTAGCTTTCTTTCTTTCTTTCTTTCTTTAAAACCACAGGGATTACCTTGTTTAGGACAAAAGTGGGATAATTCTAACCTCTGTTTGGCCATTAAGTGTGATGGTTGAATGTTGCTACTTAGCAAATTGGACCAAAAATACCAGAGACGATTTTTTTTTTGTCCCAATTCAACCCTAGCTAAGACAGCTAGTAGCAGATGTTTTTCTTTAATTTTTGCATTGTCAATCAACCACGGTGCACTGTTTGAATTTGAGAGAAAGAAGCTGTTGTCCTTTTGGTGTAAGCAAAATATTAAATCCAAGCTGTCACTGTTTTTATGTGCTGTATCATCACAGGAGGAGATGCATGAAAGATGATAACTAACAAAATAGTGTGTGTGTGTGTGTGTGTGTGTGTGTGTGTGTGTGTGTGTGTGTGTGTGTGTGGTGGAGCTCACTGGGTGCTCAGCACCTCTAAAGCTCTGATCCTAGAACCGCCCCGATGATATTCCTACAAGTTTGGAGATAGTTGCCTAAATGCTCTTTTTATACTGTATGTCATATTCAGTGAAGTTGTTTTGTTATGTTGGATGATACCTGTAAGATTATTTTGAAAATGCCTTTGCCACTTTACCTCTCACCCAAATTGCCTTCTTCGCAATATCTTCTTCTTGAGTACTTTGAGATTCCAGGAAGCACCGAGACTGAGACAGAAGAGGGAGGGAAGTGAGGCTGTCTCCTGATGATTCATTTTTTTAGTGCTCCATCAAGCTTCCCCCTCACAGAGCAGTCATTCCTCACATCCTGACACACATACACTCACACAGACAAAAACGTGAGAACACAAACATGTTTGCCTGGATTCAGAAACCGTCTCACTCACACATTCCTGATCTGCTGAAAACTTTGGCTCATTCTTGTTGCCTTCACATAACCCTGCCAAGCCAGCTGGAGCAACAGCACCAGGAAGAGCTGGGGGGTGGGATGGGGATTGAACACAGGTGTGTTTAAGTGCTCTTGTTTACATGCAACAATGGTGCAAAAGAAGGATGACTGTCTTTCTTGGAGTTTTCACTGTGTTTAACATGCTTTCTGGAGGTGTGTGGCAGACTCTACGTTTGCACCTGTTATAAATAGTCTTCAGTATAAGCCGACTGCAGAGAGCACAGCGATGGCAGGGTGGTTGTTTTGACCTGGCAGGGATGTCGCCGTGGTTTCCACTCACACATCACTCTTCTTCAGACTCTTTTTCTTTTCTTGTCTTCAGTCTCGCAGATAGGTGACCATTCTCCAGTTTGCCTTTCACACAATGTACACATAAACTCTAGCTGCTAACTCAGCGCACTCATGTGACCCACCCCATCTCGGCTCCTTTGAGTTTTTTTTCACCCAGTTTGAAAAGAAGTCATGAACACTTTTTGACAGGATGATTGATGAAACTGGTGGGTTTTAAATGTTCCATCCAAATATCAAAATTTGATCCACAGTATGCTTCTCTGGAGCCTAGTTGCCTCTGTTTTTATTGTTGAGTTGCGATGTAGCTCGGGTGGAGAGGACTCTGCGACTCTATTTATCACCACCAAGTCTCCTCTCCTTCATCATTTCCTCTGCCAATGATCCAGACGGTACCAGGACATGTTAGCTCTTTTCTAGGGCACCCATAGAAATGTCTCAGTGCATTAAGAATGTGATCAATCCCAGAACACATCATATAGCCTCAATATGTAGCCTCTAATGGCTACTTTTTCATGATATTTATCAAAGCCAAGATTTCTATGTGTCTATACACATTAAAAGTCTGAAAAAACTAAATTGTTCACCTTTTTTGCGCTTTCCTCAGACTGTTTATCTCCATGCAAGCAAAGCATGCTCAAACAAAAGCTATCAATATCTTTTTGTATCTAAGCGGTCAGAGCATACAGAAAGCTGAGATGATCCACACAGCAACCTGCTCAGTCTGATACTGATGTACACTCAGTTATACCCCATTGCTGGACGGGAGGGGGAGGCAGCTGGCTAGACAGAAACCAGGTGATGAAGACTCTGTGGCCCTCTCAGTGTCAGGTTTCCTTTGGACAAGATAAGCTTTGACATGCAAGGCCACAGGGGTTATGGAATTTGCACGAGTGAATCATTGTAGCAAAAACAAGGGTGAATTATAATAACCTTGATCACATCTCAGAGTGTGAGGAAAAAATACAGCTCATCAGTGAAATGCAGCTAGTCATAAAATATGCCATTAGTGGTCAAACCTGCTCTTAAAGTGACATGTAAGATTTGGAGTATCACTGTAAAACATCACAGTCACATTGAGGCTGTATATTGACCATCACCAGCATGTTTTTGCACCAGATTTCTCACATTACAGCCCACCTGGCAGTCGGAAGTCACAAAACTTAATGTGGTCTTGTTAGGCGAGACATGGGGCTGGGCAGTCTGGCTTTTAACATGTATCACAATACATTTAGGGTTTTATCGTGATACACGATATATATCACAATATCTTGAGATCTCTTCCAACCACTGTATAAATGTAAAACCTTTGCGTAAAACGACACTGACATGATAATAGAAACAGATCCATGTACTGTATTTTTTAATAATAAAAAGCACCAAGTTGCTGTGCCTCGGTGCCTGTGGCATGGTAGCATGGGCAGCTGTAAAAAAGTGACACTCCAACCTCTACTGGCCTGGCATAGTTATTACATTTCCTGTTTTCATGGCTACATTGACAGAAGTGGTGAGTTAAACGAGGCATAAAACTTGCATACAAAAGGGGGGGGGGAATCAAGCTAAACTTAGTAAACTTTATTGAACCAGTCAGACGACCCCACTCATAAATTTGCAACAAATCAGAATAAACAATGGTAGGCCTTGCTATTATGGTGTCATGATTTTAGCTTACAGCTCATGTGCAGAGTGCAACAACAACGAAACAACCACACCAGAGTACACGTTTGAGGATATTTATTCATTTCAAGAAATAAAATCGAGCTCTGCTACAGAAAACGTTACTCACCAGAGGAAGAGTCCTGCAGAGAGAGAAACAAGAGCAGTGTGAGGAGAAATGGAGAACAGGGAGTAGGCTGGCCAAATTACCACTTACGTGGGTAGAACAAGAGAACCAGCAGGGACCCTAGCGGGGACAGACGAACCAGCAGGATGAATCGGGTCGTGGAGAGGAATGAACCGGTGGTGCCTGACTGGGTGGAGAACAGTGACATCGTTGATCACCCTGGTGACGGGATATGGACCCAGAAAACGAGCGGACAGCTTCTTGGAGTCCGTCTTTAGAGGAATCTGGTCCGCTGCCAACCAGACTTGCTACCCCACGGCGTACTTAGGGGCAGGGACCCGCTTCCGGTCGGCCATCTGGCGGTTGCGGTCAGACAATCGGGAGAAGGCAGCACGGATGGACCTCCATATACAGCGGTAACGGCGAGCATGAGCCCCACGGATGGCACCGCAACCTCCCTCTCTGTCATAAGCAGCAGAGGAGGGGTATACCTCATCGAAGCTTCAAAGGGGGTAAGCCCCATGGCAGTGGAAACAGCCAAGTTATGTGCATACTCCACCCAGGTCAGGTGTGTGCTCCAGGTTGAGGGGTTCTCGGCTGCCACACACCTGAGGGTGGCCTCTAAGGACTGGTTGGCACACTCAGCCTGCCTGTTGCTCTGAGGATGACGTCCAGAGATAAGACTCACGGTGGTCCTAAGAGTGTGGCAAAAGGACTTCCACACATGGGATGTGAATTGGGAACCCCAGTCAGACACAATGTCACAAGGAATGCTGTGTAGACAAATAACATGAGTAATAAGCAGGTTGGCAGTCTCAGAGGCGGACAGAAGTTTGGGCAGGGTGATGAGGTGAACAGCCTTAGAAAAATGATCAATGATGGTGAGAATGACTGAATTACCATGGGTGGGGGGGGGGGGGTGTCGAGTGACGAAGTCAAGGGCAATGTGGGACCAAGGGCGACCAGGAACCGGCAGAGGATGAAGCAGTCCAGCAGGGGGTGAAGAGTAACCTTTGCCCCAAACACAGGCTTGGCATGCCTTAACATACTCCTGCACGTCCCGCTGCAGTGTGGGCCACCAGAATGCCTGCCAGATTAGGTTGGTGGTGCGGGCAATTCTGGGGTGGCAGGTGAAGCGGCTAGTGTGGCCCCAATGGATGACATCACTGTGGAGAGCGGCAGGAACAAACAGGCGGTTGTAGGGACGTCCCGCCGGCTCGGTCTCCCGAGACTGGGTCTGCTGGACCCTCTGCTCAATATCCCAGGTAAGGGCACTGAGGATACGGGAAGGAGGAACAATTGGCTGGGGAATGGAGGGGGGCTACCTGCACGGAATCAAACTGGCGTGGTAGCGCATCTGGTTTGGTGTTCCGTGAGCCAGGCTGATAGGTAATAGTGAAGTTGAACCTACTGAAAAACAAGGCCTAGTGGGCCTGCCTGGCATTAAGTCAGCGGGCCGACCTAAGATACTCTAAATTTTTGTGGTAGGTCCACACGACTACGGGGTGAATAGCCCCTTCTAACCAATGTCTCCATTCCTCCAACGCCAACTTAATGGCTAACAGCTCTCTATCCCCCATGTTGTAATTCCTCTCGGAATTCCGAGAGAAAAACGCGCACGGGTGGAGCCTCTGATCAGAGGACAAGCGCTCTGACAGGACAGCGCCCACCCCTGAGTCAGAAGCATCCACCTCGAGGATAAACTGGAGCTGAGGGTCGATCTGTGCCAAGATGGGTGTTTTAGAGAACAGGCCCTTTAATTTGGAAAAGGCCTGCTCAGCTGCCTCGGTCCAACGAAATGGAACCTTAACGGAGGTCAGCTGTGTAAGAGGCTGTGCTACCCCACTATTAGTTCCAAATGAACCTGCGATAGAAATTCGCAAACCCCAGGAAGCATTGGAGCTCCCTCCGGGAGTGGGATGTTGACCAATTCAGCATAGCCTCCACCTTGGCAGGGTTGGCAATCAGCTCTCCTTCTGCCACTATGAAGCCCAAGAGGGAGGTGGTGTTGGTGGAGAACTCACACTTCTCGGCTTTAATGTAGAGCTGGTTCTCCAAGAGCCATTGTAAAACGGCCCTCACATGGACTTCATGTTCCTCTGGTGAGCGAGAAAAGATTAATGTATCATCAAGATATACAAAAACGAACTGATTAATCATATTGCAAAGGATGCCATTGATGAGCTGCTGGAAGATGGCGGGGGCGTTCGTGAGCCCAAACGGCATGACCAAATATTCGAATTGCCCCATATGAGTTTAAAGGGCCATCTTCCACTCATCTCCTTCGCAGATACGAATTAAGTGATAGGCATTGCGGAGATCTAGTTTTGTAAACACCTGTGCGCACCGAAGGAGCTCAAACGCGGAGTTAATCAAGGGCAGAGGATATTTGTCCTTAACAGTGATCGCATTTAGTTTGCGGTAATCGATGCACGGACGCAATGACCCGTCCTTCTTTCCCACGAAAAAAACCCTGCTCTGAGTGGAGCTGAAGATGGCCAAGTCAGGCTGGCGTTCAGAGATTCTTTAATGTATCTCTCCATTGCCTCCCTCTCCGGGCCAGAAATGTTATAGAGCTGACTGGATGGCAACCGTGCCCCCGGGAGGAGTTCAATCGAGCAGTCATAAAAGCGATGAAGCGGAAGTGACAGCGCTCTAGACTTACTGAAGATCTCCCATAAATCATGATAGGCTTCGGGGACGAGGCTGAGATCCGGTGGCTTGACTGGAGGAGTGGAAATGGAGAGAGACGGCGAACACTTGGCCAAACTCAAACAAGAAGCCAAACAATCGGGCTCCATGAGGAAATGGAATTTTGTTCCCAATTTATTATAGGGTTATGCCTCCGGAGCCACGGGTAGCCAAGGACCATTGGAGAAGAAGAATTTGGAAAGATATAGAACGAAAGTGCCTCCCGATGGTTCCTGGAAAGAAGGACCGGGATGGGTGCCGTGCATTCCGCGACTGCAGCGATCCTAAGACCAGATATGGTGGTAATGTTGCGAGAAGTGGGCAATTTATGAGTGGGAATACCCATATCTTGAACGAGCTGGGAAGAAATGAAATTCCCCTCTGCCCCTGAGTCTACTAACGCCATGACCCTCCTCTTGATCCCCGGCAATTGAACAAGGGCTGAAATGGAGAAATTACCTGGGGGATTAGAAGAAGTCTCGCCCACCAGACCCCCCACAGCTACTGACGGGCTGCGTCTTTTGGCGCCAGGGGGCAGTCATGCACCCTGTGCTCCATCGAAGCACAGTATGTGCACGCGCCGACCCTTCTTCTTTGCCGACTCTCTTCGTCGGTGAGAAGAAACTGATTGAGCTCCATTGGCTCGAAAGGAGAGTTAGTGCCCCCTGTGTCAGCAGCCGGAGTGGGTACCCGCCCGGTGAACGGGCAAGAGGAGGATCTTTGCTCCTTTTTGCGCTCACGGTAATGGTTATCTAACCCAATAGCCTGGTCAATGAGACCGTCCAGGGAGTCGGGAACAGAGGTGGGAGTTTAAACCGAAGAGGAACGCGCTGTGTAACGCAACCTCGTTCTACCCCGAGTCCGCCGCTTTGACCCGAAACTCCACAGAGAACTCGGCCACTGACTGGGTCCCCTGGCCGAGAGACAAAAGGTGGCTCATGATGTTACCCTGGCTCTCCGTATGGTCAAAAGCACAAGTAAATTCGACCACAAATTGTTCAAACGTATAAGCAACCCCCTCCGGGCTGTCGAGAATGGACCATGCCCAACTAAGGGCACGGTACCGGAGCAGGAGTGTCAAAAAGTGAATTTTAGCAGAGTCGCTCAGATACTCCCCTCCCACCTGCCCCAAATACAGCTGTACCTGACATAAAGGTATGTCATGCGCATGCGACTTTGGGCGCATGCGCATGCAGCGACCGGCAGCTGGTGAAATTGTGCGTGTGTGTGTTTTTATGTACTTTTATATGTTTTTATAAAATCCTCTGTGTTGTTTCTGCCTTGGAGTGTTTGTGGAATATATGGCGAAGAGCTTCCTGGTATTTACAACATGGATTTCCTCCCCTTTCTCGCACTGCTGCTATCTGTACTCTGGCTCTTTGTCTCTGAAGTAAACGTGTTCGGCTCCATGGCGGGCAGAATGGCGGGCAGAATACATTATTCCAGGGACATGTTGCTGCACTTAAACACGGCTGATGCAGCGGCTGTGATTGAGCCTAAGCTGCAACTGCCGGACTTTATTTTGAGAGACGAACATAGCAGTGAAAAGAGAGACGGGAGAGGAGGCAGAAGGAAGCGCGGAAGGTGTGGAGGTGTGAAATTGCGCCTTAGGAGACGGCAGTTTGGTAACATTCCTCTTCCTTCAATAATTTTTGGGAACGTACAGTCTGTGAGAAACAAGGTGGATGAAATTCAAGGGAATGTACGCTACCAGAAGGACTTTAAGAACTGCTGCGTCATGGCCTTCACCGAATCTTGGCTTACTGCGCATGATCAAGATGCAGACCTGTGGATTGACGGCTTTGGAGTCCCGCTGCGCTTGGATCGGCAGGAAGAGGTAACGGGGAAGCGTCAGGGGGGCGGAGTATGTTTATATATTAATAAGCAGTACTGCACATCTGTCACGGTCAGAGAGCGCATCTGTACACCCGATGTGGAGCTGCTGTCTGTGTCACTACGCCCCTTTTATCTGCCTCGCGAGTTCCCCTAACTTTTCATCACAACTGTGTACATTCATCCGAGGGCAGATGCTGACTCTGCCTCCAGCACCATCTTTGATGTGATCCAGCAGCTGCAATCAATTTCTCCAGAGGTGCCAAACTTCATTCTTGGGGATTTTAACCATGTTTTTTTAAAGAAGACACTTAAAAACTTTTATCAGTATGTCTCCTGCCCAACCAGGCGAAAAAAGACATTGGACCTGTGCTATGGATCCATAGAGAGGGCCTATAAATCACTCCCCCTTCCTCCTTTAGGATCCTCAGATCACAACTGTGTACATTTGCTGCCCACATATAAAACTGCTCTCAGAAGAGGCAAGGTGGAGACCAGAGACATAGATGTGTGGACAGAAGATTCAGAGCACAGCCTCCAGGAATGCTTTGACTGTACAGACTGGGAGATGTTCAAACTGGCCTGCGGGGATGATTTGGACTCTCTGGCTGACCTCACATGCTCATACATGTCTTTCTGTAAAAATAAGATTGTTCCACGTGAACATGTCAAAATATATCCCAACAACAAACCATGGGTTACAAAATCAGTTAAATCCTGCTTAAAGAGGAAAGCACTTGCCTTTAAACAGGGGTCTGTTTCTGAGCTACAGGTTGCCACAAAGGAGCTGAAGGCCGAAATTTTAAGAGCGAAACAGAATTATAAATCAGAGTTGGAAAGCAAGATGGCAACAAAGAAATTTGGTTCAGCCTGGGCCTGTATGAAAACTATTGCAGGCCTTCAGAGCACAGAGCGCAGTAATCATGTGTTTTTAGATGGTGTTAATTCAGACACAGAGCTGGCTAATGCTCTTAATTGTTTTTATGGTCGTTTTGACTCCTTTGATTTCAGCACAGAAATCCAAGATTTGAAACAGAAACTCAAAGACAATCAGCACTTTAATATTGAGGTGCAGGATGTTAAAAGGGAGTTCTGCGCTGTAAAAGTAAACAAAAGTCAGGGCCCTGATAATATATGTGGGTGCTTGGTAAGGTCCTGTGCACATGAACTGAGTCCTATATTTCATTACATTTTCAATAAGTCGTTATAGACACAACATGTGCCTAAGGTCTGGAAAGAAGCCGTGGTTGTTCCCGTTCCAAAATCCAGCTGTCCTAAAACGGTAAACGACTTTAGACCAGTTGCTTTGACTTCAATTTTAATGAAAATTTTTGAAAAACTGGTCAGATATGAGGTCCTAAGGCAGACTGAACATGCATTGGATCCTCTGCAGTTTGCGTATAGGCCTCACAGAGGAGTGGAGGATGCCACTGTCATTCTGTTTAACATGCTTTTTAAACATCTGAATTTTAATGGGACACATCCCAGGCTTTTATTTGTGGACTTTTCTTCCGCCTTTAATACAATCCAACCTCATATCTTAGTTGAAAGGCTCCTGCAACAATTTGACTTGAGCAATAATCTGGTGGGTTGGATTCTGGATTTCTTAACCAACAGGACACAGAGAGTAAGGGTCAATGGTACATTGTCTGACCTAAAGTGCTCTTCTACTGGCTCTCCTCAGGGGTGTGTGTTGTCACCACTACTCTTCATCCTGTACACAAACATGTGTCGGAGCAGACATGACAACAGACACATTATAAAGTATGCTGATGATTCAGTTATTGTCAGTCTCCTCCAGGATGGTGAGAGTGGCCACGGCCCAGTAGTTGATGATTTTGTTCACTGGTGTGAGGATTCCTACCTGCAGCTGAATACAACAAAAACTAAAGATATGATTATTGACTTTAGGAGGAAAAATCCCAGGCACAAAGTCACCATACTAAAAGGCCAGACCACCGAATGTGTACAATCGTACAAATATCTTGGGACGATTATTGATAGTAATTTAAACTTTGAAGTGAACTGTGAAAGGGTGTGCAAAAAGGGTCAGCAACATTTGCATTGCTTGAGAAAACTTGCACGCTTCCAAGTTGACCGAACCATAATGACACTGTTTTATCGGGCTTTTATTGAATCTGTTTTATCCTTTTCTTTAGTGTCATGGTTTGGTTAGATAAAACTGAAACAGAGGAAATCCTTGGATCAGGTAGTTAGATGGTCCAGTCGTTTGCTTGGTGAGTCACAGCTGAGCCTGACATCCCTGTACACCAGTCAAGTACAGAGGATGGCTACCTCCATTTTAAATGATGACTCCCACCCTTTGCACTGCCACTTTCAGCTTCTTCCCTCAAGACGGAGGTTTGCTGTCCCAAAAAGTAGAACCCAGCGCTACAAAAACAGCTTTGTCCCTGCTGCTGTCAAAGAGTTGAACAAGCTGTAAAAATATATTGTACATAATTTAGGTACCTATTTATTAACTTCATTTTATATCTACTTATTTTTGTAGGATGTCACTTGGGTTCTAAACATTTTATTGGGTTTTAGACCTTTGAGTTTTTTAACCTCTATGACTAGTTTTTAACCTTTAATATGACCCTTCTCTCTTACCTCTGGTTTCTCTCTCATCTCTTTGTCTTTTTATACCCTGATTGATGGAGCCTTGAGTATTTTTATCATGTTTATAGTCAGCTTCATGTGTGCCTGTGTTTGTGTCTATGTTGAATGTAATTAGTGGCTTGTAAATATGGATGTCACCAGACTGCAAAACAAATCTACCTACGGGTACAAATAAAGTAACCTGAACCTGAACCTGAACCTAAAAACTCCTTGCATTTCCCCACCTCCCCCGCGTACGGGGCAGGCGTGGGAACGGAAGTGGTATGGCGAATGGTGGTTTGAATAATAGGGGCAGGAGGAATGGGAGGACCTGAGGGAGCCAGGATAGCCAAATGGTTGGTGATCATGCCCGGCTGCTGCGAAATAGTCTGCAGCTGCTGCATTAACCTTTTAACTGCCCCCAGGCACCGTATGGCGACAGGAATGCTTAACCTCTTGCGCTCCGTTGTACCGCGGACGGGCAAGTTTCTGCGTCCTAGTGCGCACGAGGGCGCTCTTGTGCGCCCTCGTGCGCTCTCGACGCATGATCCTGATTGTGCAGATGGAGATGGTGATGGCGTCCAACCGTGCACTGAAAATAAAAGCTGCAGACACAGCCGCGAACAGATTAGTTCATCTGATTGACCTGTCATTCGACTAATAAGAGCCTTGAATTGGGTTTCTGAAACCATGAAGAGCCAATGAATGAAAATCTAGCCAGAAGGACCCGCCTCCCAACGGCTGCGAGCCAATTGAAGCACAGAAGTTCGCTGAGCTGTTGTCTAAAGCTGGGTGAAGAGAGACTGCTTCAGCAGCCACAGGCAGTGCTTTTTTTTTTTTTTTTAATTCCAGCAGAGTGTTTAGGATTCTCTTATATGGTCATCATAGACCAACAGAGGCCGACGACGAAGGTCGTAAATCATTCGCCAAAACCGCAATCATGGAATTATGTTTTGACCGGGTCGCGAGACCAGAACCAGAGCGGACCAGCATCGGTTCGTCTGACAGTGAGGAAGAGAAGTCGGCCAGGACAATGTGGCTGTGAAGAGGTAAGGTGTTATAAGCCAAATTATTTTCTATCCCTGAAAATTGTAATCAAAAATGACTTTTGACTTCCGGTTATGGCTGCCACGTAGGACGGACGTGTCTCGCTCTGCTCTGCTCCTGGAGAAAAAAAATCGGCAAATAACTCTCTCATTTGGGACAGAACGTATCCCAGCATTTGGGCGAGGATATGTCGGCGAAGCCTAAGGTTGGAAAACCAAGAAAAGGAAAAAGCGAGCCGCCGAAACAGTCCAAATTAACGGACTTTCAGGTCTGTGACGCAGCAAACAAAACTCCATATATGGCGGAGGAGGCTGGCGGCGGTGCGATGTCTGCGGGGAATGGCGCAGATGCGCTGATGGCTGCCATGAGTTCAATGAGAGCGGACTTTTCCTCTAGATTTGATGGGATTATGACAGCGTTGGAAGGAATAAGAAAGGAATTGGGTGACTGTGTAGAACGAACGGCGCAGATGGAGCTCCGTCTCGCTAGTGCTGAAGATGACGTCACCCGTCTTCAATTAAAGGTGCGCACTTTGGAAAAAAAAAATAAATCTCTGGAAGATAATATTTTGGATTTGGAATCTCGGTCGAGACAGAATAATTTGAGGCTGGTGGGTCTTCCAGAGGAATCAGAAGGTCGGGACGTATGTTCCTTTCTGGAAAAGTGGATTCCGGAGGTGCTGGGCAGCGAGGAGTTGCAATCAGCAGTGGTTCTGGAAAAAGCACATCGTATTGGCCCACGGAGAGATAAGGGACCGCCGAGGACCTTAATTATGAAGTTTCTTAGCAACAGAGACAGGATGAAGATCTTCAACGCTGCACGTGCTAAAGGAGAGATTAAACACCAGGACCAGCAGGTGCGGTTCTACCCAGATTTGGCCACAGGAATCCAGCAATTGAGGAAGCAGTTTGATCCCATACGTAAGGAGCTGCGCAACCTTGGGATTCGTCATGGTGTAATCTATCCTGCGAGACTGCTGACCACGTATGAGGGCAGAACCCACATCTTCAAGACCCCAGAGGAGGCGCAGGAGTTCATCAAGAAGATCAAAGAAGAAGAAGAGACTGGTGGGAGCTAAGCATGAATAAAATATAAGGTAGAATAATTAAGCATTTGCACAGGCATCTGACTGACTTGAAGTAAATACTAAGTTTACAAAATATAGATTGTATTATATATTAAAAAAACAAAACAAAAACAAAACAAACAAACAAAAAAAAACTATGATGTACAAAGTTGTTAAAAATTTTGGAGTTAAGTTGGAAAACTACAGAGGAGAGTTAATGTTACGTCATTAAAAGCAGTAGAGTTAGGGTGATTGGGAGGATGAAGAAGGAGTGGCTTAGGCTGTTCCCCTTGGGTGTGGAACGGTCGATGGCTATATCGGGAGACAGAATTTTTCTTTTGATTTTGGGGGGTTTGCCACAAGTGTGGGAAGGGGAAATTTGTTTGTGTGTAGTTTGTAGGATGAATGTTCAACCACTCATGTTTTTGCTTCTCTGTATGAGCATGTTTACACTGCAAGGTAATCCTAAACTCTCTATTGATCATGGACCAAAGTGTTAATCTTAATTTAACTTCATGGAATTGCAGAGGTCTACAAAATTTAAAAAAACTTAAACAAGTTATGAATAAAATAAAGGACATGGGTTCAAGAATTGTGTTTTTACAAGAAACTCATCTGATAGAGGAGGATGTTAAAAGAATTAGGAGTAGATGGCAGGGAAGTGTATTCACCTCTTCATTTTCATCCCGAGCCAGGGGAGTTATGACTCTCATACATAAATCAGTTCCTTTTCAGGTGAAAAATGTAATTGGAGACAAATTTGGAAGATATGTAATCATTCAAGGTTCTTTGCTATTAGAAAATATAAATCTTGTGAACTTATATGGTCCCAATATAGATGATCAGAAGTTCTTTGCTAATTTATTTCTCATCTTATCATCACTTACAGGGCAACATATAATAGCAGGGGATTTTAATTGTACATTGAATCCAGGTGTGGATAGATCGACAGGACTGGATTGTACGCACATTGGATGTAGGATGACTATTAATCATTTTATGAAAGAATTGAGATTGTTAGATATATGGAGAGAAATGAAACCACAAGTTAAAGCCTATTCTTGTTATTCCAGTACCTACAAGACATTCTCACGTATTGATTATTTTTTGATTTCCACAGAATTAAGGTCCAAGATTCAAAACTGCTTTTATGATAACATCGTGATTTCTGATCATGCACCCTGTTGTCTAATATATGTAGATAAAAAATTGACAAAGGAATCAGGTAGATGGCAATTTCAGCATAAATGGCTTCAGGATGAGGAATTTGTCAAGTATATAGAAAAACAGATAGACGAGTTCTTTGACATCAATACTACACAAACATCAGCATGTGTAAAGTGGGAGGCTTTCAAAGCTTTTATTAGGGGACATATTATTAGTTATACAGGATCAAAATCTAAGAAGACTCGAGAGGAGAGAGCTAAATTGGAACATAAAATAAAAAGTCTTCAGGAAAAAGTGTATGCAGGAAGTGACCCAAGGTTGGAGAATGAATTACTGATTTTGAGAGCTAAATACGACAAAAAATCAGCGAATAGAGCTGCCTTGAGTCTTCTAAGATTGAAACAATCTTTTTATGAACAAGGTGAAAAATCAGGAAAATTATTAGCATGGCAGATTAAACAATTGGAAATTAAAACACCAATTACCAGTATTATAAGTAACGGACAGGTAGTTATAGATCCTTTAGAAATTAATAGAGCCTTTAGAGATTACTATGAAAAATTATATGATACCAAAAATGAACCTGATTTAACAAAACTAAATGGGTTTTTGAACGAACTATCTATACCGTGTATTCCAAATGAAAACAGGGAGATATTGGAGTCTAAAATTAGTCAAGAAGAAGTTGGGCTAGCCATTGATAATATGAAATCAGGAAAAAGTGCAGGACCAGATGGTCTTCCAGTTGACCTTTATAAAAAATTTAAGAATAAATTAATAAAACCTTTTTTGGAAATGGTTTTAGAAGCATTTCAAAATAATAATTTACCATCATACATAAATAATGCCTTAATTATACTGCTGCCAAAACCAGGTAAGCCCTCTAATAAATGTGAAAATATGAGACCAATAAGCCTATTAAACGCCGACCTTAAGATAATCTGTAAAATTTTAGCAAGACGAATACAAGAAATTTTACCAAATATTATTAATCGAGATCAGAATGGCTTTATAAAGGGTAGACAAGGCTTCCATAATGTAAGAAGACTATTTAATATTATTTATTTTAATAAAGAAGCACCGGATACAGCTCTCCTATCATTGGACGCCGAAAAGGCCTTTGATAGAGTTGAATGGCCCTTTCTTTTTGAAGTCCTACAAAGGTTTGGACTTGGAAATAATTTCATAAAATGGGTTCAAATAATATACAATAATGCTACTGCAGAAATCCTAACAAATAACAATATTTCAAAACCAATAAAAATCAATAGAGGATGTTGACAAGGCTGTCCACTTTCACCTTTACTGTTTACTATGGCAATTGAACCTTTAGCGATAGCGATACGTTTACATTCACAAATATATGGAATTAAAGTTGGACCAACAGAACATAAAATCTCCCTGTACGCCGATGATATAATTTTGTTTATGTCGAATCTAAAAAAATCAATTCCAACCTTGTTGAATTTAATAAAGAATTTTGGGGAAATATCAGGATATAAAATAAATAAAACTAAATCTTCAATATTAATGCTAAATGAGACCCAGAGAAATTACCCAGCCCCTGAGGTAAATCAATTCAATGTTGTAAATCAGTTTAAATATTTAGGAATCCAAATTATGCCTAAGCTAGAATCAGTCGCCAGTGTCAACTATGAAGCCTTAATGTCAGATATCAATGAGTTAACTCAGAGATGGATGTCACTACCAATGTCGATGATCGGGAGAATCAATATACTTAAAAGTAATATTTTACCTAAAATACTTTATTTATTTCAATACATTCCCTTATCACCACCTTTAGATCTATTCTCAAGAATAAAAAAAAAGTTAGTGGAATTTATATGGAACAACAGGAGGGCTAGATTACGTTTGTCTTTATTATATTTACCATTTGATCGTGGAGGTCTGAAATGTCCAAATTTTATGTTGTATTATTGGTCGGCACAACTGAGGTCTATGACATATTATTTTTCATCAAATGATCTCCCTCACTGGACTGAAATGGAATCATACAATTTACCTTTACCTCTTCCCATATTCATATACTCAGATTCGGCAAAAAAATTACAAAAACAAGTTAAAAATCCATTTATAAAGCATATGATCAAAATATGGTGTGAAGCTAAAAACTATTTAAAAGAACCAGTTATTGTCACAATTTAGTCCAATATGGGGTAATCAATATTTTAAACCAGGGAGAGCGGACGCTGTATTTAAAGTATGGAATTTAAAAGGGATACAAAAGATTCAGGATTTATATTTGCCATGTGCAGACAACATAATGTCTTTTGAAGAGCTGAGGATCAAATTTAATCTCAATAGAACACATTTTTTTAAATATCTTCAACTTAGAAACTTTATTCGATCAAATCAAAATAAAGCTCTCACTCGACCTATTTATTCATCCTTGGAAAAAATGATGATGAAAGATAGTAAAAGAAAGGGTATTATTTCAGAGTTTTATAACTCATTGACACTATCTTCAAGTGAAAATTCACTGAAAAGATTAAACTACTGGAAAGAAGATCTGCAAATTGAAATTTCAGAGGAACAATGGGAATTGGCTTGTACAGAAGCTCAAACCAAATCAATAAATGCACGCCTTAAATTGATACATTTCAAATGGTTAATGCGGATGTATGTTACACCAGAGGAGTTAAATAGATATAACAAAAATATACCAGATACATGCACAAAATGCATGGAAAGTAAAGGAACCCTATTTCATTGTTTATGGGAATGTAGATTAATAAGAATGTTTTGGGAGGAGGTGAGGGTAACAATTGAAAAAATAATCTCAAAACAAATCATATTGAATCCTAAACTGTTTTTGTTGGGTCTGTACCCAGAAAAGCATAATTTCAATAAAAGTGAAAGAACATTCATAGACCTCAGTTTGCTTAATGCCAAAAAATGTATTGCACTATTATGGAAAAAGACTCATAGACCAGATGTGACTCAGTGGTTAAGACAGATGTTAACAAACCTTCCATTAGAAAGAATAACATATATACTGAAATCAAAGGAAATTGTGTTTGAGAATATATGGAGACCTTTTATTGATTATGTAAAAAATTTAAACATAACTCTTGAAGAAGAAGGTGAATGATGTGTGTGGACCTTGTAAATTCCAAACTGGTGAACATAATATGTATACTAATGTACTGGATTGTCTAGACTAAACAGAGGAGCATTGTTGAAGACTTGATTTTGTTGGTGGTTGTTGGTGTTTTTAGGGCATTTTTTTTTTTTTTGTAGTACTTTAGTGTTAGTGTTTGTTTGTATCATGTTTGTTAAAAAAAAAAAAAAAAGGTTCAATAAAGATATTGTGGGAAAAAAAAAAGACTTTTGACCAATCGGTAAATTACAACTGTGCGGCGCATGATATCCGAAGTGCGTGCACTGCGTTACACGGTTCGTTCGTTGCCTCCGGACCATGAACGCCCCCCCCCCCCGCCGCTACGATTCTGTCGCGGGGGGGGGGGGCTGCAGTGACAGCGGTGCTGTGGAAACATCACCACATCCGAGTGTAATCCGTTATGTAGCGAGGGCGGATCTCCGTCCTCTGTAGCCCCCCCACCCCTGAAACACACACACACAGACACAGCCCTGAATGTAACCTTTCATTTGAGCCCAAGATGAAGCTTCTATGTTGAATCATTCAAAAGTTACAGACGTTTTTCCAAACTGTGCCATTTGGCACAATTTGGCACAGTTCCAAAACGCCTGGGAACAGCCTGAGAACAAAGCTGTGTAATATATTCATTTTTTGTGGTATTGTTACAAAATTTGGACCTCAGCTGGATAACACTTGGTTCTACATTTCTGTTGCATTTTCCAGCCCGGATCTGAAGCTGTGTGTTATTTGCAAGCATTTGTATCCAAAAAACCACCCAGGCCAAATTTACTGTATTTTCTTCAAGTTCAGTATATTTAGATGACTGTAACTCAGTGGCCGGAGCACTTAGAGAGATTATGACTGTTTTGCCAAAAAATTCAAAGTGTTTTCTTTTAAATGAGACCAACCCCATGAAGATGCTGCAAAGGGTTGAATAACAGCTTTCGATTTACTTTGGGCACATTATTTTTTGGCGTTTTTAGGAAAATTGCCCGGAGTGCAAGGGGTTAAAGGGTGGTCAAAGCCCCCCCAGTGGTCAAGAGTGGTAAAAAAATTTTGTCAATAAAATAGTTCAGATTTCCAAGGCTATAACTTGAAAGTTGCAAGAGATAATGGCTCACTGTCAATAAGAAAGATGTAGAATATGATCCAAAGTTTCAGATAGGAATAAATTTACGCATCTAATTTGCATAATGTCACGGCAGCTATATAAATTATATAACTCAGTCAAAAGTGGACTTTGGACACATTTACACAAAAAAATGGTCTGTTTTTTTGGCGCCGATTTGTCTACAGGGGTATGTTTTTATGTAATCTTCAAAGTATATGAACCAGAAAATCAATAAAATGTCAAAAAACATATATTTCTCTTACCTGTTGCCGGGTGGGGGGGCTTGCCCGCCAACATGACCGGTCTGTTTTCGTCCATCGCTACCGATATTTCGCGTTTACTTAGTAATTTACACCCACTTACACATCTACAAACCCTTATGATTATCCCACCTGAATTTTGTTTGTATTATGCGGCTATTTTTTCTGTTTGGTGCATTTTTCCTGTGGGAATCCAGCCGCTCGCGGGCGCCGCCATCTTGGTAATGGGTGCTCAGTTTTTCATCCATCGTGGTCAATGTATCGCGTTTACTTAGTAATTTACACCCGCATCCACATCTACAAACTCTTATGATTATCCCACATGAATTTTGTTTGTATTATGTGGCTATTTTCCCCATTTCATGCAGTTTCAGTCATCATCGCTGCCGCAATGACCGATCGTGAAGGCATCCACATTGGTGCTGTGAGCTCAAAGCGGAAAAAGGAAGAATAATAATGAGGATTTCTTCTTCTTTGCTGTATTCCATGTCAGCCATGATTCCTTTGGCGTGTGTCTGCCACCTTCTAAACTGTCAGATCAATACAGATTAGTACAAATTCTCAGTATAGCCGGGGGACGTCAATAAGTTGACCGGTGTAGTTGCTGCGCTGTGCCACTGGGGGCACGCGACCCATTCATTTAATCTGGGCAGTTAAAGGGTTAACACGGCTACCTGTCTCTTGGTGGCATCTAAACGATCCAGAGCGGAATGTGCCGATGCTGCTGCACTCACTGAGCCAAGGTTATGGCTGGCTCGTTCTGTCATGATTTTAGCTTACAGCTCACGTGCAGAGTGCAACAACAACGAAACAACCACACCAGAATACACATTTGAGGATATTTATTAAACTTGAGCTCTGCTACAGAAAACGTCACTCGCCAGAGGAAGAGTCCTGTGGAAACAGAAATGAGAGCAGTGTGAGGAGAAATGGAGGACAGGGAGTAGGCTGGCCAAATTACCACTTACGTGAATAGGCAGGGAACCCAGCGGGGACAGATGAACCAGCAGGATGAAGCGGGTCGTGGAGAGGAATGGACCGGTGGTGCCTGACCGGGTGGAGAACAGTTGCTGAAGAGTGTGGATGGAGGGGCAGGTGAGCACACGCAGTCCCCGGAGACGCACCCGCACCAACGGCAGCAACCTGAGAACAAGGAGAGAACACAAAGGTGGTGAGTACAAAAACTACACCTAAATTTCAGAATAATAATTTCACCATGTCTACTGCAAGGCAGTATACCCAGACAAGCCAGCACTGAGGCGCTGACGGCGTGGTCCTAATAAGTGCTGGCTGATGAGAGGCAGCAGGTGTGTTCACTCTCCCAGGTGCATTGATTGCGGGAGAGGAGAGAAACGGGAAGGAGGAGGCGAGCGCTCACCAGACCGTGACATATGGCCTGTAATAAAACCATTAAAATAAAACAAAATAAAAAAAAGGACTCGACACAATAAAAAGTGCATTAAGCAAGAATGCTAGAGAAAGATATTTTAAAACCATATAAATTAAAGTCCACTTTTTCTGTTTGGTCATGTTTTTAACAATAAGCGTCATGTCTTTGGCAGTATAATTTGTGACAGCAGTTGTGATCTCTTTCCATTTTGCACTTTTATTGTATGGGATAAATTTTCCAAATGAAGAAGCCATACAGTCATTTTCTTAGGACTGGTTCCTTTATTTTTATTTATTTACTTACTTATTGTAGGGGCTACCTGGGATGTTAAGAGCGGATTTTAATGCATTCTTCATATTATAGTGAATGACATCTCAAGTGGTGAAACAAATCAGTGGTAGTGCGAGATAATTTGCACAAAACTATATTTTGCTCAATTTTTACCACTGCAAGAGGGAGCTGTTTTTTTTTGTTGTTTTTTTTTCCTTTTTGTTCAAGTTTGCTGCACTGCAGCTGTATGTGTGGGTCATTTCTTTCCCCCCCCCCTTTCCCCGTGCTCTGCTAGTGTTGCCAGATTGTGCATTAAAAAACCAAGTGCCTCTGCCCCACAAAAACAGGCTCAAAAGAAGCAGTTTCTAAAGAGAAAAATTGCAGGAAAAAACAGACCTGGCAATGACCCTGAAATGAAACAAGGTGTGAGGAGATGGGGGAGCGCCTGAGTGCAGAGGAGAGGAGAGGTTGGTTTTAAGAGTCTCTTTATTACACAGTTCAAAAATAATAAATCAGCATGATTCCATTACTTCTACAAAATGTCTCCAAATTCAAAAGTTTAATAATAATTCTTCCTCATCCCACACAGAACATCGAATATTCCCTACAGTCCATCTACAGGATTGACACTGCCAGTATTAAGAGTCTGATTCTTCCTTGTCAGCCAGATGGCAAGTTTAGCAGTACCAGATAAAAAGTTTATCAAAGTATGTACATACTTCTTTGCTACTTTATACTTAGGACCATAAATAAACAAAGCATAAGAAAGACCTTGATCTAAATTATGAAACCACACTTTCAAAGATCAAAAAGTCCAGATAAATGACAACATTTAACAAACAAATGATCCAGGGTCTCAACCTGGGAACAAAACAAACATTCCTCCCCCACATTAGGATCCAAGTGTGCTCCTTAAAAGTGGTGGATGTTTGCTTGGCTTACCTTTTATTTTATTGATTTTATTGACTGTGGTTTTTACTCGTGCTGAGTTTTATAGTGTCTTGTTGATTTTATATTGTTTTTGTGCTAGTGTCTTGCTCCTTGCTTTTATGTTTTTATGTGTGTCCTTGTTGTACAGCACTTTGTGTAGCGAGTGTTGCTTTTTAAAGTGCTTTATGAATAAAGTTGATTGATTGTTTGATATATTCTATCTAATCTAGCAGCACTGACTATATTTTCTCTGACTCTAACCCATGTGTACTGTCTAGTTTTTGCATGTTTAACTCTCCATGTACAGTATCTAGTAAATCAAACTGTACAGTGATATTTTTTAAGCTGCCTGTCGTGGCATGAGGTGTCGCTCTGTAATGTAGCAGGGTGCTCTGTAGTGCATCCGAAAATGGGAGCCCATCCGTTAGGTGTGCCCTGAGACCGTTCTTGAGGGTCTGGTTGAACCTCTCCACCCCCTCATTTGCCTGAGGGTGGTAGAAGGCAGTCCTTATGTGCTAAATGCCTCTTCCTCCCACGAAGGTTGCAAAGTCCTTTGAGGTGAACTGCGGTCCATTGTCTGTTGTGATTGCGTCTGCCACACCCCAGCGGGCAAAAGGGGAGGTGAGGAAATCGGTGATTATGTCGGTGGTGACTGAGCCAGTGGGCAACACCTCGGGCCATTTTGAATGGAGATCATAGGTCACTAATCAAAATGGTGTGTGTGGGGGAGGGGATACCATGCAGTTTGCCGCATACGGTGGTGTGAAAAAGTGTTTGCCCCCTTCCTGATTTCTCAATTTTTTGTATGTTGGTCACACTTAAATGTTTCAGATCATCAAACAAATTTAAATATTAGACAAAGATAACACAAGTGAACACAAAATGCAGTTTTTAAATGAAGGTGTTTATTATTAAGAGAAAAAAAAATCCAAACCTACATGGCCCTGTGTGAAAGAGTGATTGCCCCCTAAACCTAATAACTGGTTGGGCCACCCTTAGCAGCAACAACTGCAATCAAGCCTTTGTGATAACTGGCAATAAGTCTTTTACAGCACTGTGGAGGAATTTTGGCCCACTCATCTTTGCAGAATTGTTGTAATTCAGCCACATTGGAGGGTTTCAAGCATGAAATGCCTTTTTAAGGTCATGCTACAGCATCTCAAAGGGATTCAGGTCAGGACTTTGACTAGGCCACTTCAAAGTCTTCATTTTGTTTTTCTTAAGCCATTCAGAGGTGGACTTGCTGGTGTGTTTTGAATCATTGTCCTGCTGCAGAACCCGAATGTGCTTCAGCTTGAGGTCACAAACAGATGGCCGGACATTCTCCTTTGGGATTTTTGGGTAGACAGCAGAATTCATGGTTTCATTTACCACAGCAAGTCTTCCAGGTCCTGAAGCAGCAAAACAGCCCCAGATCATCACACTACCACCACCATATTTTACTGTTGGTATGATGTTCCTTTTCTGAAATACTGTGTTACTTTTATGCCGGATGTAATGGGACACACACCTTGCAAAAAGTTCAACTTTTGTCTTGTCAGCCCACAGAGTATTTTTCCAAAAGTCTTGGGGATCATAGAGATGTTTTCTGGCAAAACTGAGACGAGCCTTTATGTTCTTTTTGCTCAGCAGTGGTTTTTGTCTTGGAACTCTGCCATGCAGGCCATTTTTGCCCAGTCTCTTTCTTATGGTGGAGTCATGATCACTGACCTTAACTGAGGCAAGTGAGGCCTACAGCTCTTTGGATGTTGTTGTGGGGTCTTTTGTGACCTCTTGGATGAGTCGTTGCTGTGCTCTTGGGGTAATTTTGGTCGGTCTGCCACTCCTGGGAAGGTTTACCACTGTTCCATGTTTTTGCCATTTGTGGATAATGGCTCTCACTGTGGTTCACTGGAATCCCAAAACTTTAGAAATGGCTTTATAACCGTTTCTAGACTGATGGATCTCAATTAGTTGGTTTCTCATTTGTTCCTGAATTTCTTCGGATCGCAGCATCTTTTTGTCTGCTTCATTTTGTCAGGCAGGTCCTATTAAAGTGATTTCTTGATTGAGAACAAGTGTGGCAGTAATCAGGCCTGGGTGGGGCTAGAGAAATTGAACTCAGCTTTCCAAAGATGTGATAAACCACAGTTAATTTAAAATATCTCACAAAAGTGAGTACACCCTTCACATTTTTGTAAATATTTTATTATATCTTATCATTGAACATTTTCACTAGGGGTGTACTCACTTCTGTTGCCAGTGGTTTAGACATTAATGGCTGTGTGCTGAGTTATTTTGAGGGGACAGCAAATTTACACCGTTATACAAGCTGTACACTGGCTACTTTATATTGTATCAAAGTGTCATATCTTCAGTGTTGTCCCATGAAAAGATATAATAATGTGTTTACAAAAATGTGAGGGGTGTACTCACTTTTGTGAGATACTGTATGTTTTAACAGGGGGCCAATCACTTTTTCACACAGGGCCATGTAAGTTTGGATTTTTTTTTTACCCTTAATAATAAACACCTTCATTTAAAAACTGCATTTTGTGTTTACACAAAATGCACGGTGGCGCAGTGGTTAGCACTGCGGCAGCACAGTTTACCCTTGGCTGGGGGATTGTGGGGATCGTGGGATCGTGGGTTCGATCCCAGCCCCCGACCAACAGTGATCTGTGTGGAGTTTGCATGTTCTCCCCGTGTTGCGTGGGTTTACTCCGGGATTTCTCCGGTTTCCTCCCACATGCCAAAAACATGCATGTTAGGTTAATTGGCTGTTCTAAATTGTCCCTAGATATTTGTTTCCTATAGGCCCTTAGAATAGAGGGTTAGTATTAATGAAAGCGCTTTGAGTGGTCTTTGTGACTAGAAAAGCGCTATATAAGTGCAGGTTAGTTAGTTAGTTAGTTTACTCGTGTTATCTTTGTCTAATATTTAAATTTGTTTGATGATCTGAAACATTTAAGTGTGACCAACATACAAAAAATTGAGAAATCAGGAAGGGGGCAAACACTTTTTCACACCACTGTATGTCCAATTGGACGTGTTTCCACGGGGCTGACGGCCAGGGCAGAGGCTGCAGGGGCAGGGGTGGTGGCACACTGGTCTTGCCGCTGGCTAGGCAGGGCATCTAGTCTTTCACCATGATCTCCACGTCCTTGTCGATGCCTGGCCACCAGACTGAGCCCCTACAATGCTGTTTGACTGTGACGACACTCAGGTGGCTCTCATGTACCATGGTCAGGTTGCGGACTTTTAGCGCCTCCGGGATCATCGTGCAGAGCCCCCTTGCTACGCAGACATCGTTCCAGCATGATAGATCATCTCTGACTCTGTGGAAGGGTGCTAGCTCTTCCGGCACATTGAGTGGCCAGCTCTCACGAATGAAGGTGTGGAGCTGGGTTAGTACTGGATCCTGCTCAGACGCGGCCTGGAGTTCTTGCAGGGAGACAGTGGTCTGAAGTGGGCCATGCAGCATGTGGATCAGTTTGGGCTCTAAGAGGCCCTGGTCGACACTCAGTGTGGGGTTAGGTGTGGCCCGGGACAATAGGTCCACCACTATGTTTACTCTGCCCAGCGTGAACTGGGTGGTGAAGTTATATGCTTGTAGCCTTTCCATCCACCTGTAGATGCACAGAGGTTTGTGCCCCGACCCCAATGTTTCCAGCAGCGCCGTGAGTGCTCTATGGTCTGTCTGCAGCGTGAGGCGTTGTCCATGCAGGTACATGTGCCAGTGTTCACACGCCCAAACACATGCAAGCACCTCCCTCACTCCCACCGAGTACTTTTGCTCAGTCGAAGTGAGTGACCTCAAGTTGAACGCCACTGGACGCTCGGTGCCCCCTTGAAGTTGCGACAGAATGGCTCCTACTGCTGTGTTGGAGGTGTCGCACATCACAAACGTGGGGCTCTGTAGGTCGAAGTGGGCCAGTACTGGTGAAGAGGGGAGCTGTATTTTCAATTGACTGATTGCGGCGGAGCACGTAGGGGCCACACCCAGGGTGCATCCTGCTTCAGGAGGGCGTGCAGTGGCTCTATCGTCTCTGAGTAACGGGGAAAGAAGTGCCCATAAAAGTTCACCATGCCCAAAAAGGATGAGAGCTGTGTGGGGCATGGTGGTTCAGATAGCTGCAGTACCACCTCAACGTTTGAGTGCAGGGGGCTCAGGCCCTCTGCAGTCAGGTGGAAACTCACAAACTCAATGGTCGTTGCTTCAAAGATGCACTTCTCCCCATTGAGTGTGAGGCTGTGATTTGCTAGCACCTCCATTCCTTACCAAGGCGGGTGTCGTAGGAGGCCAATGTTGCGCCATGCACCACTATGTCATCTAAGTATACCACCACCCCTGGAAGACTGGCAAAGATGGCAGCCATGATTTTTTGAAAACAGCTTGGGGCGGAGCTGAGGCTGAAAGGCATGCGGTTGTACCCGAACACTCCCCATGTGGGTGACAAAGGCTGTTAGGTTGTGGCTGTCTGGGTGAAGAGGAACCTGCAGGTAGTCTTGGTGGAGGTCCAATTTGGAAAAAAACTTTCAAGCTATGGAACGTCACCGTCAGTTCCTCTGTCGTGGGCAGGGGATATCTGTCAGGCATCACCACCTTGTTCACCATTCTGAGGTCAATGCATGGTCGTAGGCTGCCCGACTTCTTCTTTGCCACCACCAAGTTGGAGATCCAGGGGGAAGCGTTGACCCGCTTGATGATGCTGCCGTCTAGGACCTTCTGCAGTTCTGCTGTGACGTTGTCCCCCAATGCAAGGGGGAGTCAGCAGAGAGACTGAAATTTTGGCGACACCGTCAAATCAATGAGAGGTCGGTGGTTGAAAGAAGGGAGGCAGCCCAGTGCCGCGAAGAGTGTTGGCTAACGGTGCTGCCAGGATAAGGAAACAGAATGGTAGAGCCCATTGGGTTGTGATGGAGAAGCCCAGCTCGCTGATCAGATCGATGCCCAGCAGGTCGGCCCCCTGGCGTATCACTTGGAAGGTAAACGACAGAATAGTTTTAGGGCTGCAGTGTACAGAAAAGGCGACCATCCCTACTATGCTGATTCTGATGTGTCCGTAGCCAAGTAGGTCCTTCATATTAGCTGTGATGGTCTTCCGGGGAAACAGTTTCCTGACCGTAGCCACGCTCAGAAGGGATCTCGAGGCCACTATATCCAGTAGTAGCGGCACATCGACACCATTCAGTTCCGCTGAGCACCACTTGAATGGCCAGCTTTTGGCGCAGACTGCATGAATAGCAGTTAGGCCTGATGGGTGGGTAGTTGAATTTGCGAAGGTTGAGTGGCAAACTCTAGCAAAGTGGTTGGGCTTCTTACAGCGGTAGCATTTCAGCCCTCTGGCTGGGCAAGTGGGTGATTGCATCTGATGTCTAGATGAACCACTGTCATTGCAGAGTAGGCACTAACCCATGTTGTCCTGTTTCCTACCCTTCTTCTTCTGGTTGTAGTGGGAAGATGTGGGTCCAGAGCACTGGTGGTGACGGCCTGTGCTCATGGGGCAGGATGAGGGGCTTGTTGGTTAGGCAGCATTAGCTGCATTGATAGCCTGATGGCCGTTTCCATTTGAGACGCCATCCTCCCAGCCTCGTCTAATTTCAGGTCGTTCTACGCCAGTATCAGCTGCTCCTGCAGCCCCTTGCTCTTAGCATGCTCTGCTAGCTTCTCACATACTTTCTCTTCCTCTGAGTTGCTGAAGGTGCACATGCTAGCCAGGACATGGAGCTCGCTGACCTACTGACGGACCATCTTGTCCTCACGCTGGTGGTGCTGGTTGAAAGCGACTCTTCACGCCACAAGGTTATGTGTTTCGGCGAAATGTCTGTCCATCACAGCAACACACTCTTCATGTGTGTCCGCAGGGCTGAGAAAGTGGAACTCATGCTGCCCCTCACTACCGAGACTGGACTAGCACCCCCTTTTAGCCTCTCGTTGCTAGCATTGTTTAAGCCTGCAGCAACAATAAAAGCCTGGAAGCTCTTGTGCCAGTGGGGCCAGGGAATCGGTGGCTCACCTGGTAGAGTGAGGAACGGTTTCACGGGTTGTACTATTGTCATTTTTATCCTCATTACCATTGTTGTGTCTGGGAATGAGGTGCTGACAACGGGCATGAAGTGAACTCTGCTTTATTAATTACATGACTCAACTATATACAGAAGTGTGGTGCCATCCTGTGCCACGGCCAGTTCACCACGTGATGACATCACTTGAGTGAACGTCCCCACGTCCAAACACCACACCCATCGTTGATGTTTAAGGATCCTACTTTTATGCTTTGCATTGGGAGGTAGGGGAAAAGACAGAGAGCAGAGAGACACAACAAAGAGCAGTGAAGATACAGTATAAGAACACCGTGTTATGCATGTCCATGTAAGTTATTTCATTTGTCGGGTACGCATGATCTTTTTACTTCCTGTTGATTTACACAGGATTGTTAGGTGCTTTTTAAGGCGTTTTTTCTTACATCAAGGAGGTCAAAACCAACTTGTCTTTTTAACACATTAACAGATCTAATGAATTTATCAGCATCACTGAAATAATCAGTAACTGTAACTGCCTTTTTATGGGTTTCATCAAGAAAAACATTTATTTCTTCCAGTGAATACAGATCTATGTTTTTACTGCAAGTTTCTCCAAAGGACACAGTAAACGTTACAACTTAACTGGCTGTTTGATACAGCTTCCACAGTCGATTGATCATGAGCTACAACCTCATCAATGCCACTTACCGAAGCTGCCTCATGTTGTTCCTTTAGCTGTTCGGAAACGTTAGCAGCTACAGGAACCACAGTTGCTGGCTTAACATGCTCTTTCTCACAGCTAGATTTTGATGCACCATCACTAACTGTTAGGGTCTCATCACCAGCCACGCTCCCAACCGGAGGCTGAGCTGCAGGTGCTAAAGCCAGGCTGACTACATACACAGCAGCAGCAGCAGAAAGCCCCACAACGCCGTCTGTAGTATTGGCATGAGCAGAAGCTGCACTGCTGGTTTCAACGACGGCTCCATCAGATTCTCTGGCCCATTGCTTAAGTGGACAAGTGAACCATTTGTGGCCCACGTCTCCACATTCAAAGCATTTCATCTGTCCTAAGCGAGCATACACCGTGTACGAGCCATCCCCATGTTTAACCCACGTGTTTAACTGTTGGATATAATGGACAATGTCAGACACCCTCTGCACACCGTCATCAGTGACCAGAGGAGCCTGTTCAGTGAAAGACTGCTCCTTCCCAAGTGTCGGACCAGCAGGCTCAAGAACTCTTTTGTCCACCATGCCATCACACTATATAACTCCTCACTTGGGGAGGGGGGACATAGAGTACAAAGGACAGTAGGGCATTCATAGTGCAATAACTTTAACTTAACCATACTTCTATAAGCCATATTTAGCCCTGCATTTATATTGTGTATATTATGTTAAGTGTTTATTTTCTTCTTTTTTGCTTTTCTGATCTGTATGCTCCTTTTATGTGCTGCTGGAAATTTTTAAATTTCCCAGAAGGAGTCATCCTAAAGGGATTAATAAAGATAAGTCTAAGTCTAAGTCTAACCCGAAATGACACTTCTAATGTTTGAGTGGGCGAGTCCAAAAACATGAACACCTGTCGCTTGAGTGACTTCACATGTTTTAATTTCAGATCCTTACATCCCAACCTCACAGTTCTAAGTGGGCCTGCATATTTTTCCAATCTGCGAAGCTCAGTCTCTAACTGCTGCAAACACCTGAAATGGTGATTTCAAACCAGGTGCTGCAAACACCTGAAATGGTGATTCATGTTGATGGAGCTGACAACGGGGATACCTATACATACAAATCCTTGATAACAACACCGCTCTCAATCAGATTGGGAACATACTCCTCACCAGTCAAAAACACAACAGCTTTATTCATTTGGGACACTAAGCAGATCTTATGTCCTATCTGCTCACCCACAGCAATAAGGACCTCTTCCACCGTAACACTACTATCCGGCGGGACTATCCTCACTCCCTGCTAGATAGATGGAGGTGGTGTCTCAGAGGATGCCATCCTCCAGCAAAATGCCAAAAGCCAACAAAAAGTCCACAAATGCACTGAAAAGACCTGAACATGCATCCAATAATGAAAGATAGAAGAAAGGCCCAAACGCTGTGAAAAAGTACAATCCAAAACTCTTCGCCTCTCATACACTCAACACCTCCATCACTCACGCTCACACTCACACCCACCGGAAACAGAAACCAGAGGAGAGGAAAAGGGGAGAGAGAGAGACCCTGATAGACAGAAACGGCCCTAAACTGCTGGAAAAGCTCAAGATCAGTGATAAACACATCATATACAGTATATCGCACATAGCAGAATGTATCAATATAACAAATTGTTGTATTACCCAGCCCTAGCGAGACAGCGTCCATCCCACTTTGGATAGCAGTCAGGCATAACTTTTATTCAAAGATTCCCAAAGCCTTGACTACTATTCAGAGTTGGGACCAGGAAGGAGTCTCTGTCTTACATGCCTCTCTGTAGCCTTTCTTCACCCACCACCCTTTAATTTAGCCTGTATCTTCCCCATCAGAGAATCACTGCTCCCTCTAAAGTAAATAAAAATATATTGCACAGGCCAAATAAAGAAGGTAAAGACATCTCCTTTCTATTTTATTTTTTGGCTTTTATATGAACAAAAAGATAAATATTGCATAAGCATCCTAAAGTGATTAAACAGAAAGTTGATAAAACCCAAAATAAACATGTTGTGGGAATGTGCAAATGATGAGACAGATTTCTCTCAAGGCAGCTTTATTCACATTCGCCAACATCTCAAAGAAGAAAGAGAACATCACAGCAAACTCTCGTCCTTAAATACCAGGACTCTCACAGTTCACAAGTCACACTGCATCACAAGTCACATTGCATTATAATCGCCAGTAACAATGCATCTCCTCTTTAATCCTCTAATATCACCCCCACAGTCTCAGGCCCTGCATACCAAAGCTAACACCTTCACAGCTTCCTGTTATCTCCAAGGAAACTCTGTCTTTGTTCTTATCTAAAATGTGAGGCCCTACATCAGTCACAAAGTAGGTCACATATGTGTGGCCACAATGTAGCCTTTAAATGTAATGACTTGGCCTCTCTCTTCCCTCATCAATCATTACCTTATCGTGGTGAGGGGTTTGTGTGCCCCAGTGATCCCAGAAACTATGTTGTCCGGGGCAGTTTGCCTCTGATAGGGTCACCCAAGACAGACTGGTCCTGGGTGAAGGGCCAGACTAAGAATGATCCAACAGACTCTCATGATAAATTCTAGATCAAGGATTCAGGGTCACCCAAGACAGACTGGTCCTGGGTGAAGGGCCAGACTAAGAATGATCCAACAGACTCTCATGATAAATTCTAGATCAAGGATTCAGTGTACCCCGCCTGGTATGGGGTTACCGGGGCCCCACCCTGGAGCCAGGCCTGGGTGAGGGGCTCGATGGCTAGCGTCTGGTGGCCGGGTTTCCACCCATGGGACCCAGCCGGGCTCAGCCCGAAGGAGTTACATGGGTCCGCCCTCCAGTTTGCTCACTACCTGCAGGAGGGATCATGGGGGTCCAGTGCTATGTGGATCAGGTGGCGGTCAAAGGCGGAGACCTTGGCGGACTGATCCCAAGCTTTCTAAACTGGCTTTTGATACATGGAATGTCACCTCTCTGGTGGGGAAGGAGCCTGAGCTGGTGTACGAGGTTGAGCGATACCGGCTAGATATAGTCGGCCTCACCTCAACACACAGCTCTGGTTCCGGGACCAGTCTCCTGGAGAGGGGCTGGAGCTTGGCCTTTTCTGGAGTTGCCCCGGGTGAGAGGCGACGAGCAGGGGTGGGTATTCTTGTATCCCCCCACCTTGCTGCCTCTATATTGGAGTTTTCCCTGGTGGATGAAAGAGTTGCTTCCCTGTGCCTTTGGGTTGGGAAACGGGTCCTGACCATCATTTGTGCCTATGCACCAAATGATGTTTCAGAGTACCCACCCTTTTTGGAGTCTGTGACTGGGGTGCTGGAGGGTGCTCCTCTTGGAGACTCCATTGTCCTACTGGGGGACTTCAATTCGCACGTGGGCAACGACAGTGAAACCTGGAGGGGGGTGATTGGGAGGAATGGCCTACCTGATATGAATCCGAGTGGTATTCAGTTATTGGACTTCTGTGCTAACCACAGTTTGTCCATAACGAACACCATGTTCAAGGATAAGGGTGTCCATATATGCACCTGGCACCAGGACACCCTAGGTCGCAGGTCGATGATCTATTTTGTTATCGTGTCATCAGACCTGCGACTGTATGTTTTGGACACGGGTAAAGAGAGATGCAGAGCTGTCAACTGATCACCACCTGGTGGTGAGTTGGATCTGATGGCAAGGGAGGATGCCATTCAGACCTGGTAGACCCAAATGTATAGTGAGGGTGTGCTGGGAGCGTCTGGCTGAGGCCCCTGTCCAGGAGGTCTTCAACTCCCACCTCCGGAAGAACTTCAGCCACATTCCGAGAGAGTCTGGAGACATGGAGTCTGAATGGGCCATGTTCTCCACCTATATTGTTGAAGCGGCGGCCCAGAGCTGCGGCTGCAAGGTGGTCAGTGCATCTCGTGGTGGCAACCCCCGAACCAAGTGGTGGACACCAGTGGTGAGGGGGGCCATTAAGCTGAAGAAGGAGTCCTATCAAGCTTGGTTGGCTTGTGGGACTCCCGAAGCAGCTGAGGTGTACCTGCAGGCCAAGCGGAGTGCAGCTCGGGTGGTTGCTGAAGCAAAAACCCGGGTATGGGAGGAGTTTGGTGAGGCCATGGAACAAGAGTTTCGGTCGGCCTCGAAGAGATTCTGACAAACTGTCCGGCGGCTCAGGAGGGGAAAGCAGCTCCCTGTCCACACTGTGTATGGTGCAGATGGGGCACTGTTGACTTTGACTGGGGATATCGTCGGGCGGTGGAAGGAATACTTTGAGGATCTCCTAAATCCCACTGATACGCCTTCCACAGAGGAAGCAGGGTTTGTGGATGAGGGGGATGACTCGCCTATCACAGGGGCTGAGATCGCCAAGGTGGTTAAAAATCTCCTTGGTGGCCAGGCCCCGGGGGTGGATGAGATTCGCCCTGAGTACCTCAAGGCCCTGGATTTTGTTGGGCTGTCACGGTTGACACGCCTCTGCAACATTGCGTGGAGGTCGGGGGCAGTGCCTTTGGCATGGCAAACCGGGGTGGTGGTTCCTCTCTTCAAAAAAGGGGACCGGTGGGTGTGCTCAAACTTTAGCGGGATCACACTCTTCAGCTTCCCTGGGAAGGTCTATGCCAAGGTACTGGAGAGGAGAGTCCGGCCATTGGTTGAACCTCGGATTCAGGAGGAGCAATCTGGTTTTTGTCCTTGCGTGGCACATCGGACCAGCTCTTTACCCTCTCGAGAATTGTTGAGGGTTTGTGGGAGTTTGCCCAACCAGTTTACATGTGTTTTGTGGACTTGGAGAAGGCATTTGACTGCGTCCCTCGTGGTTTTTTGTGGGGGGGTGCTTCGGGAGTATGGGGTATCGGGCTTGTTGTTACGAGCTATTCAGTCTCTGTACGACCGTTGTGAGAGTTTGGTTCGTATTACCAATGCTTGGTCGGACTCATTCCCAGTGAGAGTTGGACTCCGCCAGGGCTGCCCTTTGTCACCGATCCTGTTCATAATTTTTATGGACAGGAATTTCTAGGCGCAGCCTGGGAACGGAGGGTGTCATACTTGGTGACCACAGGATCTCATCTCTGTTGTTTGCAGATGATGTTGTCCTGTTGGCTTCATCCAGCAATGACCTACAGTTCTTGCTGGGACGGTTTGCCACTGAGTGTGAAGTGGCTGGGATGAGAATCAGCACCTCCAAGTCCGAGTCCATTGTCCTCAGCCGGAAAAAGGTGGATTGTCCTCTCTGGGTTGGGGACAGGCTCCTGCCCCAAGTGGAGGAGTTTAAGTATCTTGGGGTCTTATTCACGAGTGAGGGGAGAATGGAGCGAGAGATCGACAGACGGATTGGAGCAGCATCTGCAGTGATGCGGACGTTGTACTGGTCTGTTGTGGTGAAGAGGGAGCTGAGTTCTAAGGCAAAGCTGTCAATTTACCAGTCAATCTACGTTCCTACTCTCACCTATGGTCACAAGCTTTGGGTAATGACCGAAAGAACGAGATCGCGGATACAAGCGGCTGAAATGAGCTTTCTCCGTAGGATTGCTGGACTCACCCTCAGAGATAGGGTGAGTAGCTCAGTCATCCGGGAGAGGCTCAGAATAGAACTGCTGCTCCTCCACAATGAAAGGAGTCAGTTGAGGTGGTATGGGCATCTGATTAGGATGCCTCCTGGACGCCTCCCACTTGAGGTGTTCCGGGCACATCCCACTGGGAGGAGACCCCTGGGCAGACCCAGGACTCGGTGGAAAGACTATGTCTCCCAGCTGGTCTGGGAACGCCTTGGCATCCTCTCTGAAGAGCTGGAGCAGGTGGCTGGGGAGAGGGAAGTCTGGGCTTCTCTGCTTGAACTGCTGCCTCTGTGACCCGGACCTCCGGAAAAGCGATAGAAGATGGACGGATGGACTTGGCCTCTGTTCCTCCTCATAATTTAAAAATTAAATGCGGTTTGTTAACTATTCGGTCTCTAACTCACAAGTCTGCTAGTCCATGATTTGTTAATTGATCATCAGACTGATTTACTATCCCTTACAGAGACTAGGTTCGGGCAAGAGGATTATATTGGGTTAAATGAATCAACTCCCTCTGGTATTTTAAACTGTCAAAATCCCAGAAGTATTGGTTGGGGAGGAGGAGTAGCTATAATTTACCATTCCAAATTACTAGCTGATGTAAAGCAAAAAAAATAAATAAATAAAAAAAAATGTTACAATTCCTTTGAGGGCCTAGTCCCCAGTATTGGGCATTTTAGCAATTTTAGGTTAAAACCTTTTTTTATTTGTTATAGTATATCATCCTCAAACGGCTTTCTCAGTCCTTATCTGCATTTGCAGAGTTTTTAGCTGATTTAGTGCTTAAATCGGATAGAATAATTATAGTAGGGGACTTTAGTATACATGTAGATGTAGATAGTGATTGCCTTAAAGGAAACCAGTACTGTTCATTATAACATTAATCATGCTTTAGGTATTACTTACAAACCAAAAATGTGTTTATTCAGTAAAAATAACCCCCTAGAGTCAGTAAACTGAATAATTTTAGCCCATGAAAACTGCTCGGTCAAAACCAATAGGGAGCAGCCATTGCCGGCCGGAAGTGACGTACACTCGTCGATTCTGGCTTTACCGCGGATGAGTAAATGTGTTTACCATGGACGAGTAAATGTATTTAGCAGATGCTCAGTGGGTCGAGAGCCGAGTTGAAAACAGTGCAAAATCTGCACAAATATATACTACACAAACCGTCCTTGGAAATGGCCTTTATTGATGGTATCATTCGCAGGTACCTCCGGGGACCAGCAGCTGAAGGGGACCTGACAAATAGGCAAGTTCCCAGTCAAGTAACTTCAGAACACATTGAATAAATCTCGATAAACTAGAATTTTATTTCATTAAATTATATGCGGGTAGATTTGCTTGTACATGGTTGAAAAAAATTACATAAAATTCTGATGTTAAAACTTTGTTGACTGCTATGTCGCAGCCCAGTCAATCGCACAAAGTAATGACTGTGCATCACTACTGGTGCTGAAATAGCCCATGGAGGGGACAAGATGTCCCTGACCATGACTGACTGACAGAGCAGTGACTTGAAACTCGTGCGTATTTGAGAAGGAATCATGACAAAAATTACTGGACGGAACCACTAGTATCATATTTGATCCGTTGAAATAGCTATTGATTAAAATTCACTACAGGTACCCTTTAAAATGGCATTCATTGAGTGAATGGGATTTTCTCAGAAAGTACGAAGTTCTACCCACTATCTCCCCACCATACATTGGACCTTGTGCTGACATATGGCATAGAAATAGAAAATCTGGTAGTGTCATCTGCCTTCGACAGATGAAGGTAAAAAGGAGGACTCAAGGCGCAGGCTGGACTTTGGTGCAATGATGATTTATTATAAGAAAGTCAAGGAAACAAAACACAAACAGTAGAATGAGAGCTGAAAACAAAAACATTGATGACTAGGTAAAAACTCACTCACTGGAATAATAAAGATCACGGGAAACAACGGGGAAGAATGACAGAGAAAAACGACAGCAAGCAATGATGAGACAACAATAATGATGCCACAGCGAACAGAAAACCGAGGATAACCTAAATAGGGAACAGAATAATCAGGTGAACACGGGACAGCTGGGATAACAATCAGGGGTTAAACAGAAACATCAGGGAAAGGGGCTATGGGCACGGAAAACACAAGGGACTAGGAACTATAGATAAACAAGGACACACAGGGGATAGACACAAGACATCAACACAGAACTCAAGGACTGGGGAAGACACAAGACAATAATAAATAACAATAACACAGAGGACAATAATAAACAACAAGGACAAACACAGTGAGACCAAAATGAACACAAAACATGCTCAGATCATAACAGTACCTCTCTCATTAGGGGTGGATTCCTGACACCCCTAGAAAAACACAAAAAATACCAAACCAGGCAGGAAGATGGGGACATAGGCACGGCGGGAAAAAACAAGCACAAAAATGGAAGGGAAAAAAGATAAATGTCTATCAAGTGGTTGGCCAAAGTCCCAGGAAGACACGACATGCCAGGGGGGCCAACCAGAGTCCCAGGACCCCCAGGCCAGAGAGCGCGACGGGTTAGAGAGCCTACCAAAGTCCCCGGACCCCCAGTCCCCCAGACCAGAGAGCAAGGTGGGTCAGGGGGCCGACCAGAGTTCATGGATCCCCAGACCGGAGAGCATGATGGGTCAGGAGGCCTACCAGAGTCCATGGGTCCCTAGACTGGAGAAAATGGCAAGTCAGGTGGCCTCCCAGAGTTCATGGGCCACCAGACCGAAGAGCATGGAGCTGCAGGAGCGTTCAGTTCAGTAGACAGCAGCAGGGGAGCTTTAAGTTCAGGAGGAGGAGCCCTGAGCTCAGGAGGGTGCAGCAGCGGAATGTTGACCACAGGAGATAGCAGCTGAGATGCGTCGACCTATGGAGACAGCAGCTGAGATGCGTCGACCTCAGGAAACGGCAGCTGAGGTGCATCGACCACAGGAGACAGCTGCTGAGGTGCATCAACCACAGGAGATGACTGCTGAGGAGTGTCGACCACAGGAGATGGCTGCTGAGGAGCATCGACCACAGGAGATGGCTGCTGAGGATTGTCGACCACAGGAGACAGCTGCTGAGGATTGTCGACCACAGGAGACGGCTGCTGAGGATTGTCAACCACAGGAGACGGCTGCTGAGGAGCATCAATCACAGGAGACGGCTGCTGAAGAGCGTCGCCCACAGGAGACGACGGGGTAGTGTTGACCACAGAGAGATACAGCAACTGGGGAGCACTGACCACAGAAACTATGCTATGCTATTAAATTCAGATAAGACTGATGTTGTTCTGGTTGGCCCAAAAAACCTTAGAAGCACTATCCCAAATCGAACTCTTAAGGTGTGTTTGCACCAAACATGAACGGGTGGCGCAAATCCATACAAAGTCAATGGAAAGACGTGAGTATGTGCGAATTTGCACAGTCACACGTTCGCGTCCCGGGCTAGCTAGCTAGTTAACTTCTAGCTTTTGAGATTCTGTCATCACCGGAGTAAAGGTATGACCATTGCAGAGTAAACTAGTTTGAAAATTTGACTCACTCACCTAGAGACTCAGGAGGACCGGGAGCCCTTCAGCTGAATCGGGATGTCATTGTTATTTACCCACGGTTTCCTGTCATGGACAAGCTAGCAAGCTAACAACGTAAACACCCCTCATCTTATGAACTTTTGGAGGCTTGAGACAACATTTTCAGGTGAGCCCCCAGTCAGATAATGGAAACATAAGCATGACGTTATTTTGGGAATTTCCACAGCTGGTTGAACACAGCTGCAGAAGTTTTAAAGGAAACTTCGCCTGTCTGCATCTCATTCAGAAGGGGACTCATGTCTATTCATGTGTTTACATTGAGTTATACAGTGATCCCTCACTTATCGCGGTTAATGGGTTCCAGAACCGACCGCGAAAAGTGAAAAACCGCGAAGTAGCGTCACCCCTAATGACGTCACCCATAAATAACACGTACGTTCATTCTCTCACTCTCTCTCTCATATGATACGTGTGTGTGTGTGTGTGTAAGTGTACATGCATACGTAGATGTAAATAAAGTGTACATAAATATGTTTTTAGAACTCTTTTATTTTTATAACAAGATACGTAACTCAAGATGAAGATGATTTACTGCACAGGTTAATGAGAGCTTTACTGCTCCTCAGGTGACGCCTCATCGTCAGGTGCTAGAGGCGCAGGATTGTCGAGGGCAGCTGCAGGAGGCGGCGTAGTGGCTCGACGGGAAGACTATTTCGCACAAAAAGGGACAAGAGAACAGCGAAAAGTTTCACGCGGCGAGACTAGCGATAAAGAACAATGAATGCGGTCTTCCTTCGCTGGGTATGGGCGCTCGGCAGGGAAAGAAACTGGGTAAAACGTCTCGGCCAATCAGCTTGCGAGGTAAAACGTCTCAGCCAATCAGCTTGCGAGATTCCCGAGCAGTGAAGAGGTGGGCGGAGAGGAGTGGAGCGGTGGTCAGAGAGGTGGATTTTGAGTTGTGCGGCTCTCCGTGTTGATACCTGATGTTCTAATGTAGTCTCCCTGCCTTCTGCTAGCGCCTGCCCATTTTTTCTCAATTTTGAATTTTTGATGAATATTTCTGAAAAATCCGCGATGCACTGAGGGCGCGAAAGGTGAAGCGCGAAGTAGCGAGGGATCACTGTAATGTAATTGTGCTGTGCACAAAATTTGCCCGTTTGTGTTTGATGTGTACGCACCTTTAGTTTGGATGGGGTTGGATGGGGTCTCTCTCCTAACAGTTTTGTGATGAACCTTGGAGTTATTTTTGATCAAGATCTGTTCTTTAATTCACATATTAAACTTGTTTCTAAGACTGCTTTTTATCATTTGTATAATTAAAAAAAATTATGTTCTTTTAACTGTTAAATATAATGCATTATTATTAATAATATTATTACTAATAATAATATTGCCAAGATTAGGAGCATTTTATCTCAGAGTGATGCTGAGAAACTAATCCACGCTTTTGTTAACTGTAGATTAGATTATTGTAACTCTTTATTATCAGGCTGTCCTAAAACGTCTCTAAAAATTCTTCAGTTGATCCAAAATGCTGCAGCTAGAGTTTTAACAGGTACTAGAAAGAGAGATCATATCTCTCCAGTTCTGGCCTCCCTTCATTGGCTTCTGAGAGAATTTACAATTAACTTTAAAATCCTTCTCCCCACTTACAAAGCTCTAAATAATCAGGCCCGTCATTTAAAAGAGCTGATACAACTTTATCATCCTAACAGAGCACTATGCTCCCAAAATGCAGAATTACTTGTAATACCTAGAATATCTAAAAGTACAATGGGAGGCAGAGTTTTCAGTTTTCAGGCTCCTCTCCTTTGGAACCAACTGTCAATCTGGATTTGGGAGACAGACTGGGTCTCTGTTTTTAAGAATAGGGTTAAAACTTTCCTTTTTGACAAAGCCTATAGTTAGGGTGGGATCAGGTGACCTTGAACCCTTCCTTAGTTATGCTGTTAATAGGTTTAGTCAGCCGGGGGACCTCCCATGATGCACTGGGCTTCACTCCTTTCTTCACTATCAATGTAAAAGTTTTGCACTGTAAGCTGGTTGCCAACGCCAATCAAATCTAAAAGAAGAAGAAAATTTTTGATGGTCATTAACATCTGTTTGTTCTCTTCCTTAGATTGAGTCACTGTCATGCTGTTTGCTTTCTACATGTCTGTTCTGTTCTTCTTCTTCTCTATCTCCTCTCCCCCAGTCAGTCACAGCAGATGCCTGCCCCTTCTTGAGCCTGGTTCTGCTGGAGGTTTCTTCCTGCTAAGAGGGAGTTTTCCTCTCCACTGTCGCCAAGTGCTTTCTCACAGGGGATTGCCTGATTGCTGGGGTCTTTCTGCTGTTGTGGGGTTTTCCTCTACAGTTTGATAGTGCTGTAGATGTGCTGTAGATGCAGATGATTGTTGTTGTGAAGTGGCACTATATAAATAAAGTTGAATTGAATTGAATTGAACCTTATGTCAGTGGTTTTGTTAGTTTCTGTCAGTGCATTGTCTGTTTTTTATGCTTTGCAACATGCCATGTTGAAAGTGTGCTGGCTTTGTGCTGGGAGGAGTAGCAGTCATTTCAAAGAGGTGTGGTGGTGCACATTCTCATGCACATCACTATTATGGTGCATTTTATGACAATGCGCTTTTAATCAGGAGATCTGTCTTCAGAAGTGCATTGTTTAATGCTATTTCAGCACATGTTTAAAAATCGCGCAGCTCCAGGGCTCAGGAATTCGTGAGGAAACAGCATGCGATTGTCATGGTTCATAAATGCAGGACCCAGACTCAAGTTCACTGATATTTAGCTCTGCGATCCACATGGTGAGGACATCGATGGCCTCACTCACACCATCACAGACTACATCAGCTTCTGTGTGGACAACACCGTTCCCACCAAGACCATATGGTGTTGCTCAAACAACAAACCCTGGATCAACCCTGAGATAAAAACACTTCTGAGAGAGAAGAAGAGGATCTTCAGGTCGGGGAACAGGGAGATGCTGAAGTCCGTACAGAGGGAGCTGAGGAGAAAGATCAGAGAAGGCAAGGACAGCTTCAGGAAGAAGATGGAGGACAAGCTGCAACAGAGCGACATCAGCGGGGTCTGGAGAAACCTTAAAACCATCTCTGGGCTCCAGAATACCTCCCCCCAGGCCACGGGGGGCAGGGAGTGGGCGAACAGTCTGAATCTGTTTTTCAATAGGTTTGACCAACCGCCCTCCCCCCTGACTGCACAACAACCACTGCTGCCTCTAAAGACATCAAGTCCTGCTGCCCACTCCCCACTCCACCAACACCCCTCCACTCCCAACACACAGCCCCCCAACCTGACCCTCACTAAGACCCAGGTGAGGATGGAGCTGAGGAAGATCAAGGCGAGGAAGGCGTCGGGACCGGATGGCATCAGCGCAAAGCTCCTCAAGTCCTATGCAGACCAGCTGTGTGGGATTGTGGAGTACATCTTCAATCTGAGCCTGAAGCTGGGGAGGGTACCTGTTGTTGGCCTCCGTCGGTCTATGATGACCATGGAAGAGAATCCTAAACGTCTACTCTGCTGGAACAGCACCGCCTGTGGCTGAACAGGCCGATGCGCGAACGGCAGTCCCTGTCACACAGGTCGCACTTGTGGGTGGTCTCCGTGCTGCTGGGTCTGTGGCGGTTCTTCCTGCAGGTCCTTTTTTCATCTGCTGCAGCAGTTAGTCTCTCTTCACCCGCCTTGAGCTGTCTGGTCAGGGTGCCTCTCCATTTGGAGCGGTCCATTGCAAGGTCCTCCCAGCGCTCTGTGTTGATCTCCAGGGCCTTCATGTCTCTCTTGCAGACGTCTTTAAAACGCAGCTGTGGGTGGCCCACGTCTCTCCTGCCAGTTGCCAGTTCTCCGTAGAGGACGTCTTTGGGAATTCTGCCATCCTCCATACGGTGAACGTGGCCTAGCCAGCGGAGCCTGCGCTGCCTGAGTAGAGTGAACATGGAGGGAAGACCGGCGCAGGACAGAACTTCTGTGTTGGGCACTTTGTCCTGCCAGGATATGTCCAGGATGTGGCGAATGCAGCGCAAGTGGAAGGAGTTCAGTCTCTTTTCCTGCCGGGCGTATGTTGTCCACGTCTCACTCCCATAGAGCAGTGTGCTGATGACGCAGGCATTGTACACTGCCATCTTCGTCTTGACAGAGAGTTTGGGATTCTCCCACACTGGTGTGGTGAGGCAAGCGAGTGTGAAGGCTGATTTTCCAATCCTCTTGTTGATCTCTGTATCAAGGGAGAGGTTGTTGCTGATCGTGGACCCCAGGTACGTGAACTGATTCACGACCTCCAGCTCGTAGTCATCGATGGTGATGGTTGGTGGTGCTTCCGTGCCTTGCGCCAAGACGTTAGTCTTCTTCAGGCTGATGGTAAGCCTGAAGTCCTTGCATGCCTGGGAGAAGCGGTCCATCAGGCTCTGAAGCTCCTGCTGTGTGTGAGTTGCGACTGCAGCGTCGTTTGCGAACAGCATGTCTCTAATTAGAGCCTTGCATACTTTGGTTCTGGCTTTCAGGCGGGCGAGGTTGAAAAGCCTGCCGTCAGATCTTGTGTGCAGGTAGATTCCCTCTGTTGCTGTGCTGAAGGCATGCCTCAGGAGCATAGCAAAGAAAATCCCAAAGAGGGTTGGCGCAAGTACACAGCCCTGTTTCACTCCGCTGCGTATGTTGAATGGCTCTGAGACGTTACCATCGTGCTGCACTATCCCCTGCATGTTGGTGTGAAATGATTCAATGAGGCTTTGCAACTTTGGTGGGCATCCTATCTTTGGCAGGATCTTGAAAAGGCCCTCTCTGCTGACCAGATCGAACGCTTTGGTGAGGTCAATGAAGGCGACGTACAGGGGCATGTTCTGTTCTCTGCATTTCTCCTGGAGTTGGCGGATGGAGAATATCATGTCTACCGTCGATCGCTCAGCGCGGAAGCCACACTGAGACTCGGGGTAGACACGTTCGGCAAGCTTCTGTAGACGAACGAGAACAACTCGGGCGTAGACTTTGCCAACAACGCTGAGGAGGGAGATGCCCCTGTAGTTGCTGCAGTCGCTTCTCTCCCCTTTGTTTTTGTAGAGGGTGATGATCTTGGCGTCCCTCATGTCCTGTGGTACGGCACCTTCCTTCCAACACTGGCAGAGGACGTCATGCAATGGCAGCAGTAGGGCGGTCTTGCAGTGCTTGATCAGGTCAGGGGGTATGCCGTCGTTGCCGGGTGCCTTGCCAGCGGCCAAGCTATCAATGGCCTTGCTGAGTTCGTCGATGGTTGGCTCGGCATCAAGTTCGTCCATGGATGGCAGGCAGTCGATGGCATCAAGGGCTGACGGTGTCACGGTGTTCTGTCTGGAGTAGAGGTCGGAGTAGTGTTCCACCCATCTCTCCATCTGCTTGTTCTTTTCTGTGATCATCTCCCCAGTGGAGGATTTGAGGGGGGCCGTCTTGCTCTGAGCCAGACCAAGTGCTTTCTTGATGCCATCGTACATACCACGGATGTTCCCTGTTATGGCAGCGGTTTGAATGTCTTGGCTGAGCTGAGTCCAGTACTCGTTGGCACAGCGCCGAGCAGTCTGCTGAACTTTGCTTCTCGCAGCCCTGAGAATCTGGAGATTCTTCTTGTTTGGGTACTTCTTGTACTCAGCAAGTGCTGAGTGCTTGGCTTCAATGATGGGGGTCATCTCGGTCAACTTGGCATCAAACCAGTCCTGTGACTTCGAGGTCTTCCTCCCAAAGGTAGCCAAGGCTGTGCGGTGGATGGTGTTTCGCAGCTCTTCCCACTTCTGCTTTGCAGATTCTCCTTCTTGTGGTACGCCAAGTTCCTTCTCAAAGGTGGAGGCAAACTGCTCAACAAGTTAAGGTTGAGCCATCTTGCTGGTGTCAATCCGTGCCTTTCCAGGTTGTCTAGCACGATGGAATTTCTTCAGCTGCAGCTTGACCTTGCAACACACCAATGAATGGTCTGTGTCGCAATCTGCACTCTGGAACGAACGGGTGATTAGCACGTTCTTCAGTGAGGTGCGCCTGATCAGGATCAAGTCCAGCTGGTGCCAGTGCTTTGAACGCGGATGTTGCCAGGAAACCTTGTGTTGGGGCTTGGTCTTGAAGAACGAGTTTGTGATGCACAGATCATGATATGTGCAGAACTCGAGCAGCCGCTGTCCGTTGTCATTCATTCTGCCCACGTCAAAAGGTCCAAGACAGGAGGGCCAGGAGTCGTGGTCAGCACCCACTCTGGCATTGAAGTCTCCAAGGAGAATGAGTTGTTCAGAGTTGGGGATGATCCTGACAGTTGTTGCGAGATTCTCGTAGAACTCGTCTTTTGCCTGGGAGGGTACCACAGCTGTGGAAAACATCTTGTGTGGTACCTGTATCAAAGACTTCCCACCCCAAAGATCTGAACAGCTACAGACCAGTGGCCCTGACGTCCCACATGATGAAGACCCTGGAGAGACTGCTCCTTGCTCACCTCCGCCCCCTGGTGGGACCAGCGATGGATCCACTCCAGTTCGCCTACCAGCATGGCATTGGGGTGGAGGATGCGGTGATCTTCCTCCTTCACTGTTCTCTGTCCCACCTGGAGAAGCCCGGGAATGTGGTGAGGATCATGTTCTTTGACTTCTCCAGTGCTTTCAACACCATCCAACCGATGATCCTGAAGGACAAGCTGCTGTGCGCAGGGGTGGACCAGCACCTGTCATCATGGATCCTGGACTACCTCACTAACCGGCCTCAGTTTGTGAGAACCCGGGACTGTGTGTCCGACACGATCATCGGTAGCACGGGGGCCCCCCAGGGAACGGTTTTGGCTCCCTTCCTGTTCACCCTTTATACTGCGGACTTCTCACACAACACACTGCCATCTACAGAAGTTCTCTGATGACTCTGCGATCGTTGGCCTCATCTCCAACGGAGATAAAGCTGAGTACAGAGGGCTTATCCAGGACTTTGTGGACTGGTGCCATCGGAACTGCCTCCAGATCAATGCGAGGAAAACTAAGGAGCTGGTGGTGGACTGCCGCAGGCAAGGACAACCCCTCACAGCACCAGTAAATATACAGGGAACAGACATCGAGATGGTGACATCCTATAAGTACCTGGGTGTTCATCTGAACAATAAACTTGACTGGTCACACAATACTGACGCACTCTACAAGAAGGGACAGCGCAGGCTGTTCCTACTGAGGAGACTCAGGTCTTTTGGTGTACAAGGGGTGCTGCTGAAGACATTCTATGACATGGTGGTTGTTATATCTTTCACCCTTTACGTTACTTAATATAACAATAATAACACGGACCATCAACGTAATGTTCACGGTTTATTAGCGTAGCAGCAACTCATAGCACACAGCCAACGACAACACACTCTCACATTACAGGTTACCCACAATGCTTTTAGCAAAGCACTACGACGGGTGCCGTAGTAAACCAAAATACGTAACATCTCCTCCCCCCTTACAATAGATGTCCTACAGGAGATACCAAATGTCTTTGTTTTGTCTCTCTTTTTTTTTTTAACTATTATGCTACCTTAGGAGTGAGGGTAGACTACCTCATCCCATAACTGTACCCCTGGGGATTATTCTGCCCCATAAATGTGGGTCAGTTGCTATCTAGTCTAATAACTCAGACGGACAGGAGGTCGTCGCTCCCTGGTGGGGTATCGGCGCTCTGCAGGAACATGAGTCTGTGTTCTTTCTAATGTGGAGGTTGCTTCTGGTGCTGATGCAGAAGAAGATGTCACATCTCCAGCTGGAACTCTGGTCTCTGAAGTGGTTGAGTTCTGTACTGGTGTAGGTGGACAAAGTGGTGAGTTGGTGAGTGCATCGTTAGGATATCCAAGAGACGGTTCTGCAGGCGTTGGCGGTGTCTGCAGGAGTTAATCCACGTGCCTTTTCCAAACACTGTCAGTGTTTGGAACTGTATATGAGACTGGTCCAGTTTGTGCAATAACAGTTGCAGGAACCCACTTAGGTTCACCTCTGTAGTTCCTGGCCAGCACAGATTCTCCTGACGTGAACGCTCTGTCCTTTGCCCGATGTTCTCTGTGCATAATTTGTTTCTCTTGTTGCTTTTGCACAGTGTCCTTTAATCCTGAGGGTTTCAAAAGGTCAAAGGTAGTGCGCAGATCTCTCTTGAACATCAGACTAGCAGGGGTTGTCTTTGTGATTGCATGTGGAGTGTTGCGGTAGTTTAGCAGGAACTTGTGCAGCCTCTGATGCAGTGTTCCTTGACCTTGTGATGCTTTCAAAGCATGTTTCATTGTCTGCACAAACCTTTCTGCAAGGCCGTTCGTCGCAGGATGGTATGGAGCTGATTTAATGTGCTGCACTCCATTAGCTTGTAGAAAAGCATCCATTTCTTGTGAAACCAATTGAGGTCCATTGTCAGAAACTAGTTGTGCAGGAGACCCAAAACGACTAAACATTTCTCCTAATGCCTCTGTGGTCTTCTCTGTGGTGGTTGACCTCATAATAGCCACTTCAGGCCATTTACTGTGTGCATCCACAGCAACGAGAAACATTCTGTCCTCAAACGGACCTGCAAAGTCAATGTGCACACGATGCCATGGCTCCTGTGGGAACTCCCAGGGATGGAGAGGAGCCAATGGTGGGTTGTTCCCTACCTTGTGACAAGATGAACAGCTTTTGGCTATTTCTTCAATCTGCTTGTCAATGTTTGGCCACCAAAAATAGCTTCTCGCTATTTCTTTCATTCTCACGATTCCACTATGTCCTGTGTGAAGTTGCTGTAACACTTTTGTTCGACATGACAGGGGAATAATCACTCTCCTCCCCCACAGCAAACAACCCGACTGAACAGACAATTCTGTCCACTTCCCAAGGAAGGGCTTCAAGGTTGCATCATCACCCGCAGGTTGTCCTTTAATGATCAAGTCCATGACTGCAGACAACACAGGGTCATTTCTAGTCCCCTTTTTCACCTGCACAGCTGAAACAGGTGCGTTTTCTACCTCTGTGAAGTAGAAGATGTCCACAGTGCTTGACTCTGGCTTCATGACAGGAAGTGGCAATCTGGATAACCCATCTGCATTACCATGACAGTCTGACTTTCGATACCTGATGTCATAGGAGTGTCCTGACAACAGCAACGCCCACCTCTGCAGTCGGGACGCTGCAAGAGATGGTATTCCTGTGTATGGTCCAAGGATGGTTGTGAGAGGTCGTGGTCAGTAAAAAGTGTAAACTTCCGTCCATACAAGTACTGGTGGAATTTTCTGACACCAAATACAATGCTCAGAGCCTCTCTTTCCAGTTGAGCATAGTTAGCTTCTGCCTTGTTTAATGTCCTTGACGCAAAAGCGATTGGCTTTTCCTCACCGTCTAGCATTACGTGGGAAATCACCGCCCCTACGCCATAAGGAGAGGCGTCGCAGGCAAGCTGGATCGGAAGTGATGGGTTGAAGTGGGTCAGAACCTCTGATGCCGTCAGCGCATCCTTTGCCTTCTGAAAAGCCTCCTGACAGCTTGCTGTCCACTTCCATGCTTCCTCTTTGCGCAGCAGGTTATGCAGTGGTTTTAATAGTGATGCCAAGTTTGGTATGAAACGTCCATAATAGTTCAGCAGTCCCAAGAAAGACTTCAGCTGACTGACATTTTGGGGTGGAGGTGCATCCACAATGGCTGTGATTTTCGATGGTGCAGTATGTAGTCCCTTAGCATCAATCACATGACCTAAGTATTCCACGGATGACTGGAAAAACTCGCATTTATCCTTGCAGATTCTCAATCCATATTCCTCCAGTCTCGTGAGAGTTGCATCCAAGTTGCGCAGATGCTCTTCATCATCTGCTCCTGTACACAGGATATAATCCAGGTAGCACTGCACTCCTGGTATTCCACTCAGGATTTGATCCATAGCTCGCTGAAAAAGTGCTGGAGCAGATGTGATGCCAAAAGGCAGTCTGCAGTATCTGAAGAGTCCCTTATGGGTGTTGATAGTCAGCATTTCACGTGACTGCTTGTCTACATGCATTTGTAAGTAAGCCTGGTTGAGATCTATTTTGCTGAACTTTTGTCCCCCACTCAGCCCCGCAAATAAGTCATCAATCAGTGGAAGGGGATACTGCTCTGCTGTCAGTACCGGGTTTACTGTTACCTTAAAGTCTCCACAGGTCCGGATTCCTCCGTCCTTTTTGGGTACTGGAACTATGGGCGTGGCCCACTCACTGGTTGTCACAGGCTCCAGAACTCCATTCTTGACCAGAGCATCTAAGTCAGCCTCCACCTTTGGTCTGATGGCGTACGGCACTGGTCTGGCTTTCATAAACACTGGTTTACTGTCAGGTTTGACATGCAGCTTCACTATAATTTTTTTCATACTGCCTAGTTCATTACGAAAAACCTTTTTGTGCTTTTCCAGTATGGCCTGCAGCTGAGTGGAACTGTGTGACAGCTTCCTTACTTCTTGCCAGTCAAGTTGGATTTTCTTTAGCCACACATGCCCCATTATAGCTGGACAGTTGTTCTTGGTAACATAAACTGGAAGCTCAGCAGTTTGGCCATTGTACTGAACAGTTACCTCTGTCATCCCTTTCATGGGCACTCGGTGTCCAGTATACGCCCTGAAGACGGTGTCTGAAGGTCGGAGTGGAAGATGTTTCAGAAACTTCTTGTAAATGCCATGCGACACAAGTGATGCCTTTGATCCGGTGTCTATCTGCATTTTAATAAAATGTCCCTCCACTTTTGGTTTAGTCCAAAAGCCTTCTGAGCCTTCATTCACATTCATAATCCGGACAGTATTTATTGCAGTTGACACCTCTTCCTCTGAGGAGTCGCTCACTCTGTCCTCGCCATGTTTAACTGTGTGAACATTTCTTTTCTTTTTGTATTTTACCATATCACTTTTATTCCTCGTCTTTGGGCCTTTGTTTTTGCTCCTTTTGCTTCTACATGCCCGCTCCACGTGGCCTTTTTTTCCACAGTTGTTACAGTCCATCTCTTTGTACCAACAGTCATTAGGAAGGTGTCCCACCTTGCCACAGCGGAAACATGGACCTGTTGCATTGGTTTTACCACTGTTGAGCTTATGTACTCTGCCTGTAGCATGCAGTTGGTGTGCTTCTTTGGAAGCCATCTCCATCATCACACTAATGTTAATGGCTCTTTCAAGCGTCAAATTACTTTCTGTGAGTAACTTCTTCTGTGCTGCTTCATTCCGTAGTCCACACACAAGCCTGTCTCTTAATGTGTCATTTAAAACATCTTTAAATTCACAGTGTTCGGCTAACTTGCGTAGCGCTGCAACAAACATGTTAACAGACTCACCCTCTTCTTGGTTACGTCTGTGAAACCTGTATCTTTCTGCAATCACTAGAGGCTTGGGTGAGAAGTGGTGGGTCAGTGTGTCCACCAGTTCTTTGTAGGTTTTAGAGCCTGGCTTTACTGGCTGTAGGAGGTTACGTACTAGGTTAAATGTCTTGGGACCCATCACACTCAGAAAAGTGGGCACTAACTTTTCATCCGTTATTCCATTGGCCGCGACGAAATAGTCAAAGTGCTCAGTATAGGAGCTCCATTGTTCCGCGTTCTCATCAAAGGGCCCGATAGAGCCAATGACTCCAGCCATTTTAACACTCCTGGTTGAATGTCGCTCTTTCCCTCGCGGCTCCTTTCTGTAACGTCGTTTCTTCCCTCCGGCGTTACTCATGGATTTTTTTTTCTGTCCTTAACGATTTCCACTGCTCCGCTCCTCCCCGCTTAGCAGACAGCCCGCAGCATCCACCTCAGCACAGTGGCGCGGTGTATCACCCTGTCAGCACGAAGTAGCGGCGGGAAAAACACGACAAAAAAACTCTCCTCCGTCGCGGACTGCAGCGTCGGTCCAGACGTCCTCGTCACCACTTTTTGTTATATCTTTCACCCTTTACATTACTTAATATAACAATAATAACACGGACCATCGACGTAATGTTCACGGTTTATTAGCGTAGCAGCAACTCATAGCACACAGCCAACGACAACACACTCTCACATTACAGGTTACCCACAATGCTTTTAGCAAAGCACTACGACGGGTGCCGTAGTAAACCAAAATACATAACAGTGGTGGCATCAGCCATCACTTTTGGAGTGGTCTGCTGGGGCAGTGGCATTACAGCAGCCGATAGGAAGAGACTGAACAAACTGATCAAGAAAGCTAGCCCTGTCCTGGGGCAGCGCCTTGACCCAGTGGAGGAGATGGGAGAGAGAAGGATGGTGGCCAAACTGTCATCTCTGCTGGAGTCCGAGTTCCACCCTATGCAGGACATACTGAATGCACTGAGGAGCTCATTTAGCAGCAGACTACATCATCCTAGGTGCGCAACCGAGAGGTTTCGCAGGTCCTTCCTACCTACGGCTGTCAGACTGTACAACCTAAGCAGGGCTGCTCGCAGAGATAGCAAAAAGACGTGACAACCTAATAGTTTTGAATGCAAAAGATGCAATAGACTTACACAATGGTCCCCTCCGGTATGCAACTAGGAAAATACCGGTCGCTATGGAGGGTGAGAATATGTATGGGTGCAAAATCATACTGTGTAGGATAACTAAGTAGACGGTTGTGCTGTTTCATTCCATATAGCTACAATGCTCCACACTGTGTGTGTTTATATATTTATTCCATCTAGCTACAATGCTCCGCACTGTGTGTGTATATATATCAACATATTTATTCCATCTAGCTACAATACTCCGCACTGTGTTTATATACTCATATATTTATTCCATCTAGCTACAATGCTCCACACTTCGTGTGTTTATATATTTACATATTTATTCCATCTAGCTACAATGCTCCGCACTGTGTGTGTTTATATATTTATATATTTATTCCATCTAACTACAATACTCCGCACTGTGTGTGTTTATACAGTATATCTACATATTTATTCCATCTAGCTACAATGCTCCGCACTGTGTGTGTGTATATATATTTACATATTTATTCCATCTAGCTACAATACTCTGCACTGTGTGTTTATATACTCATATATTTATTCCATCTAGCTACAATGCTCCGCACTGTGTGTTTATATATCTACATATTTATTCCATCTAGCTACAATGCTCCGCACTGTGTTTATATACTCATATATTTATTCCATCCAGCTACAATGCTCCGCACTGTGTTTATATATTTATATATCTATTCCATCTAGCTACAATGCTCCTCACTGTGTGTCTATATATATATATTTATATTTATATGTACATATGTATACTCGCTGCTCTTGTTTTTCTCTTGCCTTCTGATTGTTGCTCTGAGTGTTGCTATCCCTGTGCTGTTGCAATCCTGGAATTTCCCCATTGTGGGACTAATAAAGGCTTATCTTATCTTATTTATTTTGCTGGTCACCCTGACACAGCTTCAGGGCTCAAAAATAATAAAACTTAACATGAACAAGACTTGGCAAAATTAAAGCAAACCACAGGCTCAGGAGGATACAGACCTGACAGGATTCAGGCAAAAACAGAAACGTGTTGCTCACTCCGAATGACAAGGACACCTGTGCAGAACATCAACTGAAACGGACATATATAGACAATGGATAATTGAGGAAACACAGAACAGGCGGGAAGACCAATCAGGATTGAGAACACACACCTGGGGAAAAAATGACGACAGGTATGGAAAACGGGACAGCTGGGATGAGCAGACAATCACTGACAGGTGGATACACATGAGACATAATGACAATGAACAAAACCAAGAAACCCAGAATAATAATAGTAAATAATGACCAAACTGAGAACAGAGCAGGGAACAAATCCTATGGAACACAAATACAGAAAGTACTGAATCCATCTATAAATGCACAAAATCTCTGTCTGTTTGTGTGTCTGTCTGTGTGTGTATTCCTCAGATATCTGTCAAACCATTTGTCAGACTGACCTCAGATTTTATAAGTGCTTTGCTGCGGTTATGAGGATGTGCATCCCAGAGTATGGAGTTGCTCAGTGAAAATATGTAATTTTTATCAATAAAAGTTTAGCCACTGCTTTCTTCATGCCCTGGCTTCTAGAAGTGTGGGTGGGGCTTTGGATTGACTCCTTGGATAATATGGCATCATGACCAGTCACCAGAGCACTCCACAAACAAAACAAGGAAGTGAAAAGCGACAAATTTGACTAGAAAAAGAGAATACTGACAATTTAATGCCTAAAAAATTATACTATAATGTTGCCATGATTGCATAGCTCTAAAGGATAATTTGGCATATTGATGGTTGAAATGCAAAACCTTCTATCTGCAGGATTTTCTGATTTGTGGATTTCACTTTGGATGATGAGAACAAGGAAGGCTGCTCATATCTGTCTGCAAGACAGTCCCGCCATTAATTGTGATGAAAATTATTCTGATAAAAAAAATAGGATAGCGTTCTGCAAGAAAAAGTTTTTTTTAGTTTTCTCAAAAAAGTGCATTTTTCAGAAAGGAGATTTTGCATTTCAGCCATCGATATGTAGAGCACACAAGGTGCACGGGTGCACGGGAGGAGCAGCCGGACCGCCTTATCACAGTCCTTCCCAGGGAGCTAAGCCCAGCCTGTCCGATTAACGGGATGGAGTCTCGGCTGCTGCTTCACCCGTGTGCCACCGCTATCTTTTGTGGCACTGTGGGTTCAACATGGTGCTCCTCCCGGTGCACGGCTATCTAAAAATTAAAAGGTAATAACTCTATCATGATTGTGGAGCAGAATGGCCAAATCAATTGCATATCATATGCGGACACATATGCATGCATTGACTAAATGATGACCGTGACAAAAACCGCCCAAATAATGAAATAAATCATTTTCTATTTACTGACAAATAATGTTTATTGTTTTGCACTTATAATATTGCTAAAATATAAAAGGATGCACTACAATGGGTCTCAAATATTTGTAAATGGTCCTGTTATAGTACTGCATGAGTTTGACGATAGATTATAAACTACACATATAAACTTAAACAATCTATCTATAAATGCAAGAAATCTCTGTTTGTGTGTGTGTGTGTGTGTCTGTCTGTTCTTCACATATCTCTCAAACCGTTCGTCAGACTGGCTTAAGATTTTAAACGTGCTTTCCTGAGGTTACAAGGGTGTGCATCCCCGAATATGGAGTTGCTCAATCAAAATATGTAATTTTTATCAATAAAAGTTTAGCCATGCGCTGTGACCGCTCTGTGTCTTCATGTCCTGGCTTCAACAAGTGTGGGCGGGGTTTCAGATTGACTCTGTGCTCATTGGATAACACGACACATCACAGCCATGCTGATTGGACAATACACGGCATCATGACCACACTGATTGGATAACACAGAGCATCACAACCTATCAGTCACCACAGTGCTTCTCAAACAAAGATTTTATAAGTGCCATCCCCGAGTATGGAGTTGCTCAGTCAAAATATATTGCCTAGGTCTAATGGATAATTCGGCATCGACAACACGAGGTGCGGGGAGGGGAGGGCACTGGCGGGGACCCGTGGTGCCACAAAGGACATCACTAGCACACGAGTAAAGCAGCAGTCGAGACTCCCGTTAACCACTGTTCGACCAAGCGCTCCACGATCATTCGCGGGGAGGCACACTCAGCCTGCCCGGTCAGTGGTAGACGACGGTCCTGACTGCTGCTTCATTGTGAAGCAGAATGATCAGAGCAACTGCATATTGCATGCAGACACATATGCATGCTTTGATTAAATGACAAGAAGCAAAAATGCCCAAATAACAAAATAAATATTTTTTAAAAAATATTTACAGACAAATTGGCAACATTGATGCATAAGTTTCAGCTAAACGGCTCATTCTCCTCTGTGTGTGTGTGTGTGAGTGTGAGAGAGAGAGAGGTTAAGGCATTGGCGCTGTATGTGGATGCCCCAAATTTCCCTCTGGGGATCAATAAAGTATATAAGATACAAATACAAAAAAATAATAATAATGTTCGGTGTTTTGTACTTATAATATTGCTAAAATATAAAAGGATGCACTACAGTGGGTCTCAAATATTTGTAAACATGTTCTGTTATAGTACTGCATGAGTTTCTTCTTCTTCTTCTCTCGGTTACTGGTGGATAGCAAACAACTGAAAGGTGCATAACGCCACCTACTGTACAAGAAATTGACAACTATAAACTACACATATAAACTAAATTATAATGGTGGCTGAACAACTCCCATTCCCCAAAGTGCAATATACAACATTTATGAATATAAGTCATAAAAGATCACACAAATAAGTGATCTGACAAAAAATAAACAAGCGGTTCTTAAACAGTGGCTAATATTGGATATCCCATTCATTTTCAATTATTCTGTAATTAATATTCACACAGTCAAACTAGAAAAGCACTCGGAGAGTGCAGACCTCCGCCAAGCGCCACAGTTCCCCCCATACAGTGTTTTACATCATAAATATTAATCCTACATTTATTGTGTGTACGTTTTCAGATTCCTTGACCATGAAAACATATGAGTAGCAATTGGATTGACATGGATAGGATTAGTGGTTCAGTAGTTTTTCCGGAAAATCGCATTTCGCATAATGGCGGTTTTCTTCTGGATGTAGCTCCATAGCTTTTAAAGATACAACAAATCCATTGACACACTACAGATTCCACAGTGTCTTGGCTACATAATGGTGTTTGTTGAGTGATTTTAGCTTCATTTGTTCTCTTCCTATGAGGAAAATTGCAAAGGTCCCCTATTTTTTTTTTGATATTGTGGATCATAGTATCCGGAATTATTGCATTATCCGGATCAGTGTTGGATATATTATAGAACCTGTGGGCATGTTGTCCTGTATTTTTTTTGTTTTGCAAGTGTTGTGACGATTTTTGGCAGACTTACATGCACAAATATTGAAAATGGCCCTTGGCCCTATCCGGCAATGTTAAAGAATCCTTTAAAAAATTCCTGGATCCAGACGGTGATCCGGATCACCACCAAAATCTAATCATCTGTAGGATACCCCATTTCTGACAATCGCTGCAAATTTCATGAAAATCCGTCCATAACTTTTTGAGTTATCTTGCTAACAAACAAACAAACAGACAGACAGACAAGCCAACGCTGATGAAAACATAACCTCCTTGGCGGAGGTAACAAATCTCAGTTCAGTCCCTTTCATATTTGTCAAAAATCTAACATGTGATTGCCTACATATAGGCTACACCTCTGTATTCCAATTTCAAACACAGCCTACATTTGGGCCTGGAAAGCCCGATTAGGATACCTGTTTCAGACAGGAATACTTGCTTTCTACGGGCAATGCACTAGTTATAATGATGACTGAACAACTCCCATTCCCCAAAGTGCAAGATACAGAATTTATGACTATAACTCATAAAAGATCACACCAATAAGTCTGACAAACAAATAAACAAGGTTTCTTAAATAGTTGCTAATACTGGATGTCCCATTCATTTTCAATAATTCTGTAATTAATATTCACACAATCAAATAAATGTTAGTGTTCAGTCCCTTTCATATTTGTCAAAGTCTAACATGTGTGATTGCCTACATATAAGCTACACCTCTTTGTATTCCACTTTCAAACACAGTCTACATTTGGGCCTGTAAAGCCTAATTGGCCTACCTGTTTTCAGACAATTATACTTGCTTTCTATGGGTATACACTAGTTTGGTCTCCAGACAACCCAAGGGTAACACCAACAACTAGAAAAGCACTCGGAGAGCGCAGACCTCCGCCAAGTGCCACAGTTCCCCCCATACAGTCTTCAGACTCCTTGACCATGAAAACATATGACAAGCAGTGGTTCAGTAGTTATTCACGAAAATGGCATTTTCCGTAATGGCGGCCACAGTTCCCCCCATACAGTGTTTGTGTGTACGTTTTCAGATTCCTTGACCATGAAAACATATGACTAGCAATTGGATTGACAATGATAGGATTAGTGGTTCAGTAGTTATTGACGAAAATGGCATTTTCCGTAATGGCGGTTTAGCGCCACAGTTCCCCCCATACAGTGTTTGTGTGTACATTTTCAGATTCAGTTCTCCCCATACAGTCTTCAGATTCCTTGACCATGAAAACATATGACAAGCAGTGGTTCAGTAGTTATTCACGAAAATGGCATTTTCCGTAATGGCGGCCACAGTTCCCCCCATACAGTGTTTGTGTGTACGTTTTCAGATTCCTTGACCATGAAAACATATGACTAGCAATTGGATTGACAATGATAGGATTAGTGGTTCAGTAGTTATTCACGAAAATGGCATTTTCCATAATGGCGGCCACAGTTCCCCCCATACAGTGTTTGTGTGTACGTTTTCAGATTCCTTGACCATGAAAACATATGACAAGCAATTGGATTCACAATGATAGGATTAGTGGTTCAGTAGTTATTGACGAAAATGGCATTTTCCGTAATGGCGGTTTAGCGCCACAGTTCCCCCCATACAGTATTTGTGTGTACATTTTCAGATTCCTTGACCATGAAAACATGACTAGCAATTGGATTCACAACAATTGGATTGTGACATAATGCACGGCTCAGGAGACACACACGCAGGCTCAGGGTAGATTTAACAGCTTTATTGACAACAGGGATGTGTGGCTGCGTGTCTGTGGAATAAGAATGTATTGGTGGTGGCGTCTGCGTCAGGCACGGGGGCAGGAGGCCGTACAGCCGGACAACCCTATGGGAGGAAGCAGAGGGAGAAGGGTAACGGGCACCACACCAATACAGAGGATAATAATGGTTTAGCTGGCTTACTTGGTTACGACAGGTGGCTGGCGTTGACAAGGGCGGAGCCTGGGAGACAGCGACCTGCAGTGCCTGTGGCAGCAGCATAGAGACAGCGGCGAGATGAGGAAGTCCGCCGCCGGAGAAGTCCACCTGTGCACAGGGGAAGGGCTGGAGGAGAAAGGTAAGGGGAGCTTACCCAGATAATCTTTGCTAGCAGGCTTGAGTTCCGTAGTAGCAAATGGTGCCGAAGTTGAGAGACGGCTTCAGGCCGAAGCTCAGGGCAGAGTGGATTAAATACCTCGCCGCTGACGAGGAGCAGGTGTGCGCGCGGCTGGCGCCGCTGATGAGCGGCGAGTCATGACAGTACTCCCCCCTCTAGCAGCGCCTCCTGGCGATGGTTTCTCCGGGTGCGCTCGATGAAACTCAGAGATGAGAGACTGGTCCAACACCAGCGAGGAAGGCACCCATTGTCTCCACTCAGGTCCATAGCCCTCCCAGTCCACCAAATACTGCAACCCGCGACCCCGGCGCCGGGCGTCCAAGATCTCAGAGACAGTCCAGGCCGGATGGCCACCAATCATCCGGGGAGTGGGGTGCGCCGCAGGTGGAGGGCAGAGGGGGTCAGAGACCACCGGTTTAACTTTGGAGACGTGGAAGGTGGGATGGATGCGGAGGGAGGAGGGAATAGCCACACGCACAGCCACCGGGTTGATAATCCTGGTTATGGGAAATGGGCCGATGAATCGTTGGGCCAGCTTTCTCCTCTCACCCTTTAGGTTGACGTCCTGTGCGGATACCCAGACTTGTTGTCCCACCTGGTAGGCAGGGGCAGGTCTCCTGTGCCGGTCCGCCGTGGATTTATTGCGCTCCACTGTGCGTAAAAGCGCATTGTGCGCCGTGGTCCAAAGGGAGCGGCACCGCCTAAAGTGCGCCTGGACAGAGGGGACAGCCAACTCACCCTCCTGCGCAGGGAATAGAGGTGGATCATAACCCAGGGATGCTTTAAAGGGACACATCCCGATGGCAGAGGAGCGAGAGGTGTTGTGGGCGTACTCCACCCAGGCGAGGTGAGAGCTCCAGGACGTGGGCTTGGATGTAGTAACGCAGCGGAGGGCAGCCTCCAGCTCCTGGTTAGTCCGCTCACACTGCCCGTTAGACTGGGGGTGATGGCCGGAGGTGAGGCTTACTTTAGCTCCCAGGGCATTGCAAAAGGACCTCCAGACGTCCGAAGAGAACTGGGGGCCACGATCGGAGACCACGTCGACCGGGATTCCATGCAGTCTGACCATGTGTTGGATGAGGAGGTCCGCCGTCTCCAAGGCTGAGGGGAGTCCACGTAGGGGCACAAAGTGGGCGGCCTTGGAAAAATGGTCAACGATGGTCAGAACTGTGTCAAAGTTGTTGGAGACAGGGAGCCCGGTGACGAAGTCTAGGGCGATGTGTGACCAGGGCCTGCCAGGGACGGGCAGGGGCTGGAGCAGTCCCGCAGGGGGAGCGTTACCTGACTTACTGGTGGCGCAGACAGGGCAGGCCCGGGCGTAACGGGCGACATCCTTCCGCAGACCTGGCCACCAAAAGGATCGCTGGAGGAGGTCGATCATCCGTGAAGCTCCAGGATGGCAGGTGAGCTTAGAGGTGTGGAGCCAGTGAATAACGTCCCCCCGGACGGCAGATGGCATGAAGAGCCTCCCCTCCGGTCTGCCGCCAGGGTCCGGTTCCGACTCCTGCGCCCTCCGGATCTTATCTTCTATGTCCCAAGAAACAGCCCCCACGACGCACGACCTGGGCAGGATGGTGTGAACAGCGTCTTCTGTGGCCTCCGGGGCAAATTGCCTGGAGAGGGCATCGGGCAGGGCCGTTCTTGGAGCCAGGCCTGTAAGTGATGTTGAATTTAAACCTTGCAAAGAACAGGGACCAGCGCGCCTGGCGGGCATTCAGACGCTTGGCAGATCTTAGGTACTCCAAGTTCTTGTGGTCAGTTAGGACCACAAAAGGCAAGGCTGCCCCCTCCAGCCAATGACGCCACGCTTGAAGCGCGAGCTTGATGGCTAGAAGCTCTCTGTCCCCAACGTCATAATTACGCTCCGCCGGGGACAGGCGCCGAGAGAAGAAGGCGCAGGGTCGCTTGACTCCGTTGGCTGGAGACTGCTGGGACAGCACCACCCCCACCCCCATGTCCGAAGTGTCCACCTCCACTATGCACTGCAGCGCGGGATCGACCTGGCTGAGGACCCGGGAGGAGGAAAACTCCGTCTTCAGCGCCTGGAAGGCCGTGCGGCCTCTTCAGTCCACCGGAACGGGGTCTTAGGGGAGGTGAGGCGGGTCAGAGGCCCGACGATGGCTCCAAAGTTTGGGACAAAGCGGCGGTAGAAATTGACGAACCTGATGAACTGCTGAACCTGTTTCCTAGAGGTAGGTGTGGGCCAATCCACCACCGCTTTAATCTTTGCTGGGTCCGGAAGCACCTGGTCATGGGAGATGACGAACCCCATGAAGGAAGTTGTTTTGGCATAGAATTCACACTTCTCTGCCTTGACATATAGACGATTCTCCAACAGTCTCTGCAGGACCCGCCTCACGTGGACCCGGTGCTCATCCCTGGACCTGGAGAAGATGAGGATGTCGTCCAGGTAGACGAACACAAACAGGCCGATGAAATCCCGGAGGACGTCATTAATGAGGCGCTGGAAGACGGCTGGAGCATTGGTTAACCCAAACGGCATCACAAGATATTCAAAATGACCGTTAGGGGTGCGGAAGGCATTCATCTCCCTCCCGGATCCGGACGAGGTGGTAAGCACTGCGGAGATCCAGCTTAGTAAACCAGGTCGCCCCCTGGAGGGAGTGGAAGGCGGTATCCATGAGGGGCAGGGTGTACCGGTCCTTCTCCGTGATGTCATTGAGAGCTCGATAATCAATGCAAGGGCGAAGGGAGCCATCCTTCTTTCCCACGAAGAAGAACCCTGCGCCTACTGGAGAGGAAGATGGTCGGATAATCCCAGCGCTGAGCGACTCCTTCAAGTAGCTGTTCATGGCCTCCTTCTCTGGCGCTGACAGGCTATAGAGGCGTCCTGAGGGTAGGAGCGCCCCCTGGCGGATGTTGATGGCACAGTCGTAGGGCCAGTGAGGAGGCAGAGACATCGCCTTGGACTTGCTGAAAACTGCACCCAGGTCGTGGAACTCTGAAGGCACAAGGGTGAGATCCGGGGGCGCGGTGTCCTTGGCTGTGAGAGGCAAGGACGGGGCGCAGGCAGCGGATTGGAGACAGGTGCCCATACAGAAGGTGCTCCAAGCTGACACTTTCCCGGTCTTCCAGTCCAAGGCGGGGTTGTGGAGGCGGAGCCAGGGGTATCTGAGAATGACAGGAGTAACCGAGGGGGGCAGGACGTAGAAGGAGATATCCTCCCGGTGGTTTCCTGAGATGATCACCGGAATGGGAGATGTTCGGTGGGTCACCTTTCCCAGGGAGACTCGGGAGAGATTAACCAGGGCGAGAGGAGAGTCGAGGGGGTGACAACGGATGCCCAATCGGGTTGCCAGGCTCTGTGAAATAAAGCTACCCTCCGCGCCTGAATCCACCAGTGCCTGTGTGAGGTGCCCAGTGAGGTTGTGACAGAAGCGGATGGGCAGCGTCAAATGTGTGAGGGGATTTAACCGATTAGCGTCCGCGAGGCCCCCTACAGTGACTCGCGGACCTCCTCGTTTGGCTTCTCCGGACAATGCTCCACCGTGTGCTGGCTACCCCTGCAATACATGCAAAGGCCCAGATCACGGCGGCGTTGTTTCTCCACCAGGGGGAGCTTTGTCCGGCCCGTCACCATCGGTTTCGACTCCTCGGAGACCTCCGGCGGCAGCAACGCCAGGCGGCGAGCTTGGGGCAAGCGCACAGAGGCGCCCCGCGAGTGAGAAGACTGCTTCCGCTCTGAGGCGCGCTCGCGCAGCCTGTTATCCAAGCTGATGGCTAGGGAAATCAGCTCTGCCAGCATCTCCGGGATATCCCGGCCGGCCAGCTCATCTCTCAGACCAGAGTTTAGGCTGCGGAGGAAGATGCCGCAGAGCGCACGCTCTTCCCAGCCAACTTCCTCCGCAGTAACCCGGAAGTCCATCGCGTATTCGGCCACCGATCGGCTCCCCTGTTGGAGGCCGAGAAGGCGGTCGACCTGGACACTGTCCAAACGCGAATGATCTAACACTTCCAGAAATTGTCGCACGAATTGGCCGTAGGTGAGGGTGGCGTAGCTGGGCTTCACCATAATGGCGTAAGCCCAGGTAAGCGCACGACCCTCCAGGAGATTACCAATGTAGCCAATTTTGCTATGGTCTGAGGGAAAGTCTCCGGGAACGCGAAGGAACACGGACTCACACTGCATGATAAAACCCCGAGCTCCACCAAGCTTACCGCTAAAGCGAGCAGGAGTGGGGATTGGTGTGAGCCATGCCGGCGCACCCGGAGCAAGCTGGGCAGCCACCGGAGCCGCGGGAGCTGCGCCACCCGGACGAGCCGAGGGGAACGGCTGCTGGGGGTCCAAGCGGTCTAATCGGTTAGTAATAACAGTTAACTGATTTAATATCACCTGTTGTTGATGGGCTATTAAATCCACCTGAGCCTCGAGGGTGGAAAGACGGCGTGCGAGCCCGCTGTCTGCCGAGCCGCTCTGCTGAAGCCGTACTGACATAATGCACGGCTCAGGAGACACACACGCAGGCTCAGGGTAGATTTAACAGCTTTATTGACAACAGGGATGTGTGGCTGCGTGTCTGTGGAATAAGAATGTATTGGTGGTGGCGTCTGCGTCAGGCACGGGGGCAGGAGGCCGTACAGCCGGACAACCCTATGGGAGGAAGCAGAGGGAGAAGGGTAACGGGCACCACACCAATACAGAGGATAATAATGGTTTAGCTGGCTTACTTGGTTACGACAGGTGGCTGGCGTTGACAAGGGCGGAGCCCGGGAGACAGCAACCTGCAGTGCCTGTGGCAGCAGCGTAGAGACAGCGGCGAGATGAGGAAGTCCGCCGCCGGGGAAGTCCACCTGTGCACAGGGGAAGGGCTGGAGGAGAAAGGTAAGGGGAGCTTACCCAGATAATCTTTGCTAGCAGGCTTGAGTTCCGTAGTAGCAAATGGTGCCGAAGTTGAGAGACGGCTTCAGGCCGAAGCCCAGGGCAGAGTGGATTAAATACCTCGCCGCTGACGAGGAGCAGGTGTGCGCGCGGCTGGCGCCGCTGATGAGCACCGAGTCATGACAGATCGACAATGATAGGATTAGTGGTTTAGTAGTTATTCACGAAAATGGCATTTTCTGTAATGGCGGTTTTCTTCTTGATGGTGATCCGGATCACCACTAAAATCTATTCATCTGTAGGATACCCCATTTCTGACAATCTGTGAAAATTTCATGAAAATCCGTCCATAACTTTTTGAGTTATCTTGCTAACAAACAAACAAACAAACAAACGGAAAAACAGACAGACAGACAAACCAACGCTGATGATCACATAACCTACCCCTTTGGCGGAGGTAAAAAACGAAACAAAACAAAAACCCTCCCAGGGTGGATGGTGGGGGTACAAGGCCAGGTGCCCCCCCCCCCCCACACACAAAGGATATATGTATGTGTAGTAACCTCTGGAAGCATTCAGCGTTTCCCACTGTTTATAAACCACAACATGTAACTTCAGGTTAACTCTTTTACAGCATATTCAAGATCAATTAAGGCTTCATTTCTTGTGCACAAATTCCTGCAGTTCATGCAAAACAACTTCTTTCCCCCTTTTTTTCCTCTTCGGAGTTCAAGAACCCAGGATGACATGGTTACATCAAACATAGAACACTGCATTTTAACGTGAGGCAATACAAAATAATTGACCACAGCTAACCCTCATGAACAGTAGAAATTCATCAAATGCTGTTAAATAACCACATGGATATGTAGCCTTGTCAGACCTTATGTGACCAACTTCATTCACATACAAGCACTTCTTGATGGGACAACAAATCATAGCCAGAAAGGCTGCAGACACCCCCCCCCCTTTTTTCTCTTTTTTTTTTGAGTCCAAAACAAAAACACAGTTCGAGGGCCAAACAAATTCCAAGGCCCCCAAACCCAAAACAGATTGGATTGGGTAGCCTTCCAGAATCCTTGGACAACCAGACCGGAGAGCAAGGTGGGTCAGGGGGGCTGCCAAAGTTCATGGGTCCCCAGACCAGAAAACACAGCAAGTTGGGTAGTCTACTGGCATCCCTGGACCACCAGACTAGGGAGCAAGATGGATTGAGAGATGACTGTAGGGGCACTTTAATTTCAGAAAAATATGACATGATAGCTGTAGCTTCTTGCTCAAAAGGTTGAAATAAAGTAACTTTTTGCTCTGGTGATAACAATATGGGAGCTTTTTACTCTGGAGATAACGACATAGGAACTTTTAGTTCAGAAAACAATAATACAGGAGCCTTTGGTTCAGAAAATGATAATATAGGAACTTTTGGCTCTGGAGACAACAAAACAGGAGCTTTTTAAAAAAATATATTTTATGCATTTTCACTTAACAAAAAATGTCATATAACTTGGACAGCACAAGCACACAACCTGGGAGTAAATACTCCCCCCCACACACACGATAAAAAAAAAAAAAAAAAAAAAAAAAAAAAAAAAAAAAAAGGGGCTGCCACCCAGTAATAGATGTACATAAAACATATATGCAGTAAGCCCACTCCTAGGGTTTAAGGTCACAAAGTGTGTATGCTAATATGTCATTGTGCTAGGAAGGGTTCCCAGATTCTCTTGAATTTGTTCTGTTCGTTAGGTTTGTGCAGGCACAGTCTTTCCATTTGAATAACAGACAGCATCTCGCTGAGCCAGTGGGCAAAAGAGGGTAGAGAAGTAGACTTCCAGGTTAAAAGAATAAGTTTTTTTAGCCACAACCATCCCCAGGTGCAGAGCAACCTGTGTGTCGTGCGGTAGGACTGAAGTCTCTGTAGAGCATCCAAGGATAGCCAGTTCATGATTAGGTAGAATGTCTCTGGAGTAGGCTTTTGACAGCTGCTCAAATACAGCTGACCAAAAATTGTGCAGTTTAGGGCAAAACCAAAAGAGATGTGCTAATGAACCCTCAGTGACATGACACTTATCACAGACAGGGGACACAGCTTGAAAAATATGATTAAGCTTTGTTTTTGAATAATGCAATCTGTGCAACACCTTGTATTGAATTAATCTGTACTGGGAGTTAATAGAGCAACGATAAACCTGGGACAGTGCCTCCTCCCAGAGTTCTACAGATACTTCAGAGTTCAAATCTTTGGCCCAGGCTTCCCTAATAAAATCAGAGGAAACTGGGTTTGTGAAAGAGCACACAAATTTTGATATTAACTGTTTCGAGTGTGGAGGTAGCAAGAGGTTTTCAAGAAAAGGATGGGTTGTGGAAGTGGAAACAAATTGTGGACAATTTTCCTTGACATAATGTCTAACTTGGAGGTAGCAGAAAAAGTGTGAGTTTGGACGACTGAATTTAGCACTTAATTGAGCGAATGATGCAAATTTGTCATTGATGTACAAATCTGAAAAACTTCTAATACCCCTCTCTCTCCAGGCTGTAAACACCCCATCCAACTGAGCAAGTATGGAAACATTTGGAACCCGACAAGCCACTTTTACCTGATTTAGTATCTGCAAGGAGTTCTTCACAGTGAAGTTTTGCTGAATTAATTTGGCTGCTGGGGTGGAATCAGAGAAAAGAAGAGCGGGGAGTGAGGACACTGCAACAGCAGCAGCTTCCAGTTGTAACCATAAAGGGTTCTCCTCGACATTGTAACTTGCACACTTCCAATAGGTTAGAGCCCTAGAATTAGCTGCCCAGTAGTAATGTTTAAAAACATGCAGTCCCAGGCCACCCTTGCTAGTGAGTTTATGGAGGTGGGCCTTAGATATCCTATGTGATTTGTAACCCCACACAAAGGGCATAATAATAGAGTCGAGCTTCTTAAAAAACAATGCATTTAAGTATATGGGCAAGTTCTGAAAAAGGTATAAAAACCTAGGTAGGCTCATCCTCTTAACTGCATTCACCCGACCAATCATAGATAGGGGCAGTGTTCTCCAGAACTCAATATTTTTTTAAGTTTCTCTAAAGTTTCTGTAAAGTTAAATTTGAAAATATGTTGAAGGTTCTTAGCTAGTCTAAGCCCTAAATAGGTGAAACATTCCTTCATCACTCTAAGAGGCAGTTTTGTCAAGAAGTCATCAGTGAGTTGGTCTGTTAAGGGCATGAATTCGCTCTTTCCCCAGTTTATAATATTACCAGAGATGCTCTCGAAAGAGTTAATATGCTCTTGCAAAATTGGGATTGAAGCCACAGGATCAGCTAAACAGACCAAAAGGTTGTCTGCGTACAGGGTAACACGGGTCTCAGTGCTGCCCAACTTAATGCCTTTAATGTCTGGGGGCCCCTGATACCAATGGCCAGGAGTTCCAGTGCTATATTAAACAGCAAAGGGGACAATGGGTCCCCCTGATGTACACCACATTATAAAGAGAACAGACTGGACCTGTCCCCCATTCGTTAAGATGGAGGATTTTGGGTTGCTATATAAGATTTTAACCCACTCTGTGAAAGTGTCACCGAACCCAAATTTCTTGAGCACCGCAATTAAGTATGGCCACTCTATCATACTGAATTCCTTTTGAGCATCTAAGGACAGTATAGCAGCTCTATCATCTTTGTTATAATTTGCATACATGATATTAAGAATTTTGTGAACATTACAGAATGAGTACTTCTCAGGAATAAATCCTGTTTGATCTGGGTGAATAATACTTGCTATATTTTTATCAAGCCAGTTTGCTAGAATTTTTGTAATTATTTTCAGGTCATAATTTAGTAGAGCAATAGGCCTGTAGCTACCCGAGTCAGTTTCATCTTTGTCTTTTTTTAATAGAACACAGATATTTGTTTCACTAAGAGAGGATGGAAGCTGTCTGTACTGAAACGTGTTTCTAATCATTCTCAGCAAAGGTGCAAGGACCCCTTGAAAGGCTTTGTAAAATTCTGGCCCAATCCCATCGGGACCCACCACCTTACCAGTGGGGAATGCTCTGATGGCGTCTTGTAACTCAGACAGCGAGAATTCTACATCCAGACTTTCCCTGGAGGCCGCATCTAACTTGGGAAAATGAATCGAATCAAAAAACTTACCAAAGTCTTCCTGTGTGGCTGTTGATTTGGAGGTGTAAATTTCTGAGAAAAATTCTCTAAAATGTTCATTTATGTCCTTTAAATCCAAAACAGGAGCTTTTAATTCAAAAACTGATGACGGGAGTTTTTGTTCTGGAGCCAGTAATGAAGGCGCTTTTAGCTCCATAGCAGGTGGCTGCAGTGTACTGCTCTCAGAAACAGCTGACAGGAGCGCGTTGAACTCACGAACAGGCAATTGTGCACCAACCTCAGGGATTGGTGATGGGGGCTCGCTGACTACAGGAGCAGGTGACAGCAGCGTGCAGCCCTCTGGAGCTGGTGTCAGCAGCGCGCTGACCTCAGGAACCGATGATAGTGGCATGCTGACCTCAGGGGCTGACGGTTGGAGTGCATTGCTCTCAGCGGTTGATGGCGGAGGCTCACCGGCCTCTGGCACAAACAGCAGAGGGGCTTCTAGCTTCGGGGACGGTATCAAAGAATCCACCAGCTCAGAAGATTGCAGCAGGAGAGCCGCCAGCTCAGCGATCGTTGACAGCAGGCAAGTGTTAGTCTCAGTGAGAGATAACGAGAGCATGTTGACATCTGCAGTACTTTCTGGAGCCGAAGGCAGGTGCACACTGATCTCAGGAGCTGATGATTGAGGTGCGTTGAGTACAGGAACAAACGGTAGGAGCGCGTCGGCCTCTGGAACAAACGATGGGAGCACGCCAGCCTCTGGATCAAATGGCAGATGCGCACCGGCCTCTGGAGCAAACTGCAGATGTGCACCAGCCTCTGGAACAAACGGCAGATGTGCACCGGCCTCTGGGATGGAGGGGCAACGGCCTCTAGGACAGATGACTGATGTGCACCTCTTTTGGGAACTGATGATTTAGGGATGCCAGCCTCTAGAGCAGCTGGTTGGAGTGCGCTGGCCTCAGGTGCCACCAAAGCTGAGCGATCAGCAGCGAACCCAGATGCTGCAGGCAGTACATCAGACGAGGTGCTTGTGGAAGAGGAGAGGGGAGACATACAGTGGGGCAAAAAAGTATTTAGTCAGCCACCAATTGTGCAAGTTCTCCCACTTAAAAGATGAGAGAGGTCTCCAATTTTCATCATAGGTATACCTCAACTATGAGAGACAAAATGAGAAAAAAAAAATCCAGAAAATCACATTGAAGGATTTTTAAAGAATTTATTTGCAAACTATGGTGGAAAATAAGTATTTGGTCACCTACAAACAAGCAAGATTTCTGGCTCTCACAGACCTGTAACTTCTTCTTTGAGAGGCTCCTCTGTCCTCCACTCGTTACCTGTATTAATGGCACCTGTTTGAACTCGTTATCAGTATAAAAGACACCTGTCCACAACCTCAAACAGTCAGACTCCAAATTCCACTATGGCCAAGACCAAAGAGCTGTCAAAGGACACCAGAAACAAAATTGTAGACCTGCACCAGGCTGGGAAGACTGAATCTGCAATAGGTAAGCAGCTTGGTGTGAAGAAATCAACTGTGGGAGCAATTATTAGAATGACTGGCGCCTAGCGGCTGCCCCGGCCGTGGATGCGCTCTGCAGAGCGTGCCCAAATGCCAAGTCACGTTTCGTTACCTTGTATTCATACATGTGTAATGACAATAAAGTTGAATCTCATCTCAATTATTAGAAAATGGAAGACATACAAGACCACTGATAATCTCCCTCGATCTGGGGCTCCACGTAAGATCTCACCCCGTGGGGTCAAAATGATCACGAGAACGGTGAGCAAAAATCTCAGAACCACACGGGGGGACCTAGTGAATGACCTGCAGAGAGCTGGGACCAAAGTAACAAAGGCAAACAAAAAAACCCAAAACAAAACAAAACAAAAAAAGGCTACCATCAGTAACACACTACGCCGTTAGGGACTCAAATCCTGCAGTGCCAGACGTGTCCCCCTGCTTAAGCCAGTACATGTCCAGGCCCGTCTGAAGTTTGTTAGAGAGCATTTGGATGATCCAGAAGAGGATTGGAAGAATGTCATATGGTCAGATGAAACCAAAATAGAACTTTTTGGTAAAAACTCAACTTGTCGTGTTTGGAGGAGAAAGAACACCATACCTACTGTGAAGGATGGGTGTGGAAACATCTTGCTTTGGGGCTGTTTTTCTGCAAAGGGACCAGGACGACTGATCCGTGTAAAGGAAAGAATGAATGGGGCCATGTATCGTGAGATTTTGAGTGAAAACCTCCTTCCATCAGCAAGGGCATTGAAAATGAAACGTGGCTGGGTCTTTCAGCATGACAATGATCTCAAACACACCACCCAGGCAACGAAGGAGTGGCTTCGTAAGAAGCATTTCAAGGTCCTGGAGTGGCCTAGCCAGTCTCCAGATCTCAACCGCATAGAAAATCTTTGGAGGGAGTTGAAAGTCCGTGTTGCCCAGCGACAGCCCCAAAACATCACTGCTCTAGAGGAGATCTGCACGGAGGAATGGGCCAAAATACCAGCAACAGTGTGTGAAAACCTTGTGAAGACTTACAGAAAACGTTTGACCTCTGTCATTGCCAACAAAGGGTATATAACAAAGTACTGAGATGAACTTTTGTTATTGACCAAATACTTACTGTCCACCATAATTTGCAAATAAATTCTTTAAAAATCAGACAATGTGATTTTTCTGGATTTTTTTTTCTCATTTTGTCTCTCATAGTTGAGGTATACCTATGATGAAAATTGGAGACCTCTCTCATCTTTTAAGTGGGAGAACTTGCACAATTGGTGGCTGACTAAATACTTTTTTTTACCCCACTGTAGGTGAAGATGGAGGGATGACAGTGGCAGCAGAGATGACAGCAGATAATGGTGGAGGAGACGTGGGGGTTGGGATTCCAACCTATGGTCCTGGGGCCCAGGCCTGAATGGTCTGTGAAGCTGGGTTAGGATAAGTGTGATATTTGTCCACTTATGTGAGTCGGGGTCTTGTCCAGAAAGAGAGTGAATCCAGGGAGTCCGTGAAGGTCCAGTTAAGTCCTAGGATGAGAGTTAATTGATTGAGAGTTCAGAGGAAACCAGAGTCTTGCTTGACAAATCCTGCAGCTGGAGCAAGGGCACAAGGAGCACTTTGGCACAGGGAACTTGGAGGGCTGTAGAGCACAGGGCAGTGAGGGTAGAGAGTGGGAGCACACAGAGATCCTTTTCACCAAATACATCAAAGCACAGATCAGAGCAGATGAACCCACACCACTGTTAGACTGAGCTGGGTATTTATAGTGGTGTGAAAACTGCAGCAGTTGAACAATCAGGTGCAGCTGCCGACAATGCGTGCAATCAGTGAAGGTGTGTGCCTTCTCACCAGTGTCAAGAGTGGGTGTTGGAGAGAAGGACTCAAACGGCAGACTCTGGTTTGTGAATATTTATTTGGCTGAACACCACCTTTAGCTCAAATAACTGAAATAATAAAAAAAAAACCAAAAACAGATGGGCAAGTAAATATAAATTACAGACAGACAGGCAGGGCAGACAGAAGCCTGGGTTCACATCAAAACTGATGAGGACACAGTGCCCTGATGAGGGGCGGCGTCCCTTAAGTAAACTGGAACTGATCAACAGAAATTACAAACAGGTGTGAACAATATACAGAACGGGGCATCATTCCAATAATTTATGCAAGTTGAGGAGGGATGATCCCGTTAAAATACAAGAAACTTGCCACCATTTTTAGATAAAACATTTCTTTATTAAACACTGATACAATTGTATTAACTTTGTTAACTAGTTTTCCATAGACTGACATTCCAATTGACATTTTTAAGGCAGCAGGTGATAATTTATTTGTTTCGCTAACTGCTAATGATGTACGTCAGCTTAAGTTGAAAGTAACCATTGTCACTAACTTTAATGTGTGAAAACCTATAAACTTGATTTCAATATTCAAAATATGTCAGGAAAATTGAGTTGAATAAAGGACATTAGCACCCCCTCCGTGGGCCCGTTCATGTCAGGTCAGGCATTGGTTTGCTTGCTACCGGATAACCATGAAAACTGGTACTACCTGTCTCATGGGTCGGGCCGTCAGTGACTCAACCGGCAACCCCGCCCTTCCGAGGGTGTGGAGGGTGAAAGTGGGCATCCTGGCAGAACTAAAAACAATATCTGTCACAGGTCTGTGGTGGACCACTCCCAGTTACACGGGGTGAGACTGGACATCCTGGCAGATAAGCACATCTGTCGCAAGGTCTGTGGTGGACTTTTGCCAGTTGGTGCATCGTGACATTGCACTACACCAGGGGTGTCAAACTCATTCCATGGAGGGCCAAGACCCTGCAGGTTTTACCTCCACCCAGTGTCTTCAACAGGTGATTCACCAAATTTCTTCCAACTGATTGATCAGTGAAAACACCTGCTGAAGACACTGGGTGGAAGGAAAACATGCAGGGTCTTGGCTCTCCATGGAATGAGTTTGACACTCCTGCACTACACAAAGAGCAGAGATAAACAAACCTATCATCTGGTCAGTCACTGCAACAGATACTGGAGTCAGTTTGTCTTGGCCTGTCCTTGCCACTGATAATACCTCTATCTGCCAAGAACGTTGCCCGGGTTAACAAGGTCAGGAGTTCCTGGCAGCGGAGGGCGAAGGACAGAGCTGTGTGGAGGAATCTGATCAGACCTAAATGAAACAGTCATTGTCCCCCCAGACAGACTGCTATGATGAGCCCCCCCCTAATGTTTTACTTTACAAAATATATGCACTGATAATTTGTAATATTTAGGTTTAGTTCAGCTGGACAATTTACATTTGGGGCGCAACAGTCAATGCACAGGTACAATTTTTTTTTTTAAAATTTCCCCACAACAACAAATATTACTTTTCCAGAGCTAAAGATACAGCCCCGGACTTCTAACCTACTGAAAACAACTCCCCCAAATTCAAAGTCAAATATAAACATTTATAGCATTTATTTACAGTAAATGACAAGTGGCCAAAACAATAAAAAAAGATATTGCTTGTAGATTTGCTTTATGATGTGCTTTTAGATCAAATAATGCAAAGAAAATAAGTTCATGTTCATTGTTAAAGACTACGATACTTAAGTTTTAACGTAGGAAGAACTCAATTCTGTATTTGTGTGATAATCTGATTATTATTCATGGCTTTCATGCTTCTTAAAGTACTTAGATGATTTCCTAATCCATACCTCCTTAAATAGAGTGACGTATCCTTGTATTGGAATTCAACAGATACTCATACTGAATGGCTGCCATACATTTAGAGATGCTAATTTACGTAGGAAAGATTTTGTAGTGGTCTCTTATTTTTTTTTCCCAGAGCTGTATATTGCTTTGTAGGAGAAAAATTAAAAACACTTGTCTGTGACTGGGTAATTTCTTTGACTGCTATATAAAGCCATGCAAGTTTGATAAATACATAAGCACAACCTGAATACAAAAAGGAATAACACATCTGAGTTTAACTGCCACAAGGACTTAAGAGGAGTCATAAAGCTGGTATAGGTAGATGCATTAAAAATGGATTTATGCCAACAAAGCCATAGCAATAGCTATAGCCTCTGCAGGTTGTTTTGGTGCATAACTCTAAACATGCAAATGACCCCCCCCCCCCCCAGATTACGAGTTTTTTGTTTAGTTTTTTGCTGCTCATTGCACTCTCCTGTACCCTCCTTCCTGGGACTTCCCTGGGGCTCCACAGCTGTTGGCCTTGCATGCTAGCAGCTCATCCACTCTCGGCTGTAATCAGTGATTCACCTGCACACTTCTTTAGCTGACATTGTTTTTGTTTGTTTTTACTTCCTCTCAGTTTCATCTGAGTAAACAAGCCTTGTGTCTAATGTGTAACTGTTGCATCGTGACATCTAGTGTGACTGCATCTGAAAATCCGTGGGTTCCTAATCTGCTCAGGCAAATATGCAGCCATTATTTAAACACATGACCTGTCACCAAAAAATTGACTTTGTGTGCAGACAGTCAATAGTCAGTCTCTGGTGTGGATGTGACTGGTGCTCATGAGTCATAGACCTGCCAGACAAACAGCAGGGAGGGGGGTTCTTTATGGTATCCACCCTGAGGAGAAAAAAAAAAAGAGACAGATTTAATCTCTGCTTTGTGTCACTCTGTCAGTTCTCTGTTATTTATTGACAAAACAAGGTGTACAGTGGTCAGAGGGAGAGCTGGGCTCAGCAGGGGAGCAAACAGAACATGAGTGAGTCAGTAGAAGAAAGAAAAAGGTCAGAGCGAGGCTAGGGGAATGAGAGATAACAGCTGTTTATGTATCTTTCCCATTCATTCCATTCAAACACATTCATCTCTACACTCCTTTTGGCTTGTGCCTTGCCCTCTGTGCTGCTGAAGCATAAACAAGCCTCAGTCTCGGTCTTGACAGCAGCTCTGCCTGTTTGCTCAGTGTGTTTGCTCAGGCCTGTGGTTTGGGTTTTAGTGTTAGTCATGCAGAGGCAGTTTCAGGAACCAAATCAAATGCAGCAGTTTTAGATTGATGTTGAAGTGACAGCGACAGCTAGACAACACAGCGATCTGACCCTGGGCTGGGAGGAAGAACAAACAAGCAGAGACTTCCTCTTCAGTGACGAGGGGATTTATTCTTCACAATATATTTTTTGTCAGAGGTTTTCCCTGGGATAAATTACTTCCATCTCTGTGTGATTTCTGCTTCACTCATCTGTGTTCATCACTTGTCTTCTGCCAGGCTGACATCACCTTTAGTGCTCCGCCATCAGGGAAGATTGTGTTTCCCATGGTGCTTTGTGTTTGCCTTCTAGCCTGCAAGGTTATAAAGACAAGCGTGGACCACCCATGCCTGTTTTTGCCTTCCTGTTCATTAGCTTCAGTGTGTGCGTAAAACCATAATCTCCAGTTTATGTTTGTGTGCTTGCAACTCAGCCAGCGTGATGAAACTTTATTTTGAAAAGCTGACACAAAGACTTAAAGTGATCAGGCTGTAATAACTGATAATTGACTGTTGTCTACTTTGCTTCACAAGCTGATCTATATTTTGAACATGATGCAAATATTTTTGTTATTCTTTGGGGAGATTATGGGTGAGCAATCAGTCAAGCTTTTTTTTTTTTTTTTTTTACCTTTAATCTTATCTAAATTCTTCATCGGGTTTCATGTTTACAAATCATTTAACAGCATAACTTATTTCTTAAGAAAGACTAGTTTTGGATTGAATAATTTTGAAAAAGAAAATGGTATAAATCTGTCAATTAGGGGGTGAAAAACCTAAATAAAAATAGAGTGCAATCGTCTAGTTACTACAGAGGCATAAAGTTGATCAGTCACACTATAAAGATATTGGAAAGAGTTGTCGAAGACAGGTTAAGAAGAGAAGTGACAATCATTGAGTAGCAGTACGGTTTCATGCCAAGAAAGAGTGCTACAGATGCAATGTTTGCTTTAAGAGTGTTGATGGAGAAGTATAGAAAAGGTCAGGAGTTGCACTGTATCTTTGTAGATGTGGAGAAAGCATATTATAGGGTGCCAAGAGGAAGAATGGTACTGTATGAGGAAGTCAGGAGTGGCAGAGAAGTATGCGAGAGTGGTACAGGACATGTTTGAGGACAGAGAGACAGTGGCCAAGTGTACTGTAGGAGTGACAGATGGACTCTAGATGGGGGTGGGATAACATCAGGAACATCAGGGATCAGGCTCTCAGCCCCTTTTTGTTTGCTATGGTGATGGACAGGCTAACAGACGAGGTCAGGCAGGATACTCTGTGGACCATGATGTTTGCAGACGTCATTGTGATCTGTAGTGGGAGTAGGGAGCAGGTGGAAGAGAACCTGGAGAGGTGGCAGTATGTGCTGTAGAGAAGAGGAATGAAAGTCAGCAGAAGCAAGACAGAATACATGTGTGAGTGTGTAAATGAGAGAGAGGAAGGTGAATTGGTAAAGATGCAAGGAGTAGAGGGAGTGAAGGTAGATGAACTTAAATACCTGGGGTCAACCATCCAAAGCAATGGACAGTGCACAAGAGACATGAAGAAGGGAGTACAATCAGGGTAGAACATGTGGAGATGAGTGTCAGGGGGGACAGAAGAATAGGAGCAAGAGTGAAAGGGACAATTTATAAAACGGTAGTGAGACCTGCAATGATGTATGGTTTGGAGATGGTGCACAGATGAAAAGACAGGAGGTGGAGCTGGAGGTGGCAGAGTTGAAGATGCTAAGATTCTCATTGGGAGTCACTAGGAGGGACAAGATTAGAAATGAGTATATCAGAGGGACAGCTCAGGTTGAACGGTTTGGAGACAAAGTAAGAGAGGCAAAGCTGAGATGGTTTGGACATGTGCAGAGGAGCGATAGTGGATATATTGGACAAAGGAAGTTGAAAATGGAGCTGCCAGGCAGGAGAAGATTCATAGATGTTGTAAAGGAGGACATGGAGAGGGTTGGTGCTACAGAAGAAGATGCAAGGGATAGGTGAGATGGAAACAGATGATCCGCTGTTGCGACCCCTAAAGGGAGCAGCTGAAAGAAGAAGAAAAGTAGACCCATTTTCAAATGTCATAAACTACAGTTTTATTCTCAACAGAACATAGGGAACATATCGAATGTTGAAAGTGAGGCATTTTGCTGTTCTATGTAAAATATTAGCTCATCTTGAATTCAGTGTGCAACAATACATCTCAAAGTAGTTGGGACCAGACCATGTTTACCACTCTGTAGCATCAAAACTTCTTTAAACACCAGTCTATAAACATCTGTGTACTCAGGAGGCCAGTCACTTGTCTTTTGTGAATATTGTGACATTGTTGTTTGATAATAAGAATTGTGAACTTTTTGAATTTTGTGCTTCATGATGCACCAAATGATTTAAATTACTGAAATGTCTGGACTGCTGGCACGACAGCTCTGAACCTTCCCTCTTCTCCTATGAAGCCATGGTCTTGTAGTATGCAGTTTAATGTTGTCTTGGTGAAATACGCAAGCCTTTCCCTAAAAAGATGCCTGGATGAGAGCGTATGTTGCTCTTAAACCTGTATACAGTATACCTTTCAGCATCGATGGTGTCTTAGTTTGCCAGTACTATAGGCACTAATGCACCCCCATACAATCAGAGATGCAGGCTTTTGAAATAAGCACCAATAAGCCAGACAATCCCTCTCTTCTTTAGCCCAGCATTCATGATATCCAAAAATAATTTCAAATTTCAATTCCTCTGATCACAAAATAGTGACCGGATCGTCACTTCCTTGTGGTAACGTATCGTCACTTCCTGTTTTGCTGTCTGCCTGTGTGGTTTGCTCTCCAGCTCTCGAGCCACTAGCTATGGCTACTACCTCTCTTTCCTCTCCTCCTCTGGTGTGCTCTCTCTGTCAGATGTTTAGCTACACCTCTGCCTCTTTTAGTGATAATGGTAAATGTAATAAATGTTGTCTTTTTGAGGCGCTCGAGGCGAGGTTGTCTGATTTGGAATCCCGGCTCCGCTGCATTGAAACACCGTCTGCGCCAGTTAATCTCGACGGACGCCCATTAGCTGCAGCGGAGCTAGCTAGCTTAGCCCCCCCTGTCACCGGTTCCCCGGCTCTCCTCAGCAGCGAGGAGACTGGGTGGGTGACGGTGAGAAGGAAGCCTAGTCGCAAAGCCCCGGTTCACCACCAACCTGTTCACGTTTCTAATCGTTTTTCCCCGCTCAGCGACACACCCGCTGAGGAAAAAACTCTGATCATTGGCGACTCTGTAGTCAGAAACGTGAACCTAGAGACTCCAGCGGCCATAGTCCAATGTATTCCTGGGGCCAGAGCAGGCGACATCGAGTCAAATTTGAAAATGCTGGCTAAAAGTAACTGTAAATATTCCACAATTGTTATTCACGCCGGCATTAATGACATCCGTCTCCGGCAGTCGGAAGTCACGAAACTTAATATAGAATCGGTGTGTGACTTTGCCAAAACGATGTCTGCCACTGTAGTATTCTCTGGGCCCCTCCCCAATCTGACCAGTGATGACATGTTTAGTCGCTCGTCATCCTTGAACCGCTGGCTGTCTGTGTGGTGTCCTAAAAATGACGTGGGCTACATTGACAATTGGAGCTCTTTTTGGGGAAAACCTGGTCTTATGAGACGAGACAGCATTCATCCCACTTTGGATGGTGCTTCTCATTTATCTAACAATCTGGCATCTTTTTTATCCAAATTTCCAAAACCGTGACTACTCAGAGTTGGGACCAGGAAGCAGAGTCGCAGTCTTACACGCCTCTCTGCAGCTCCTCTTCATCCGCCACCCCTCAACTTAGCCCCTGTCTTCCCCATCAGAGAATCGTTGTCTGCTCCCTCCAAAGTAAATAAAAATATAATGTATAAGCATCCCAAAGTGATAAAGCAAAATATTGGTAAAACTCAAATTAAACATAAAGCCTCTAAATTGAATGAGTTGGCCTCTGTTCCTCCTCATAATTTAAAAATTAAATGTGGTTTATTAAATATTAGGTCTCTAACTCCCAAGTCTCTGTTAGTCCATGATCTGTTAATTGATCATCAGATTGATTTAATTTCCCTTACAGAGACTTGGTTAGGGCAAGAGGATTATGTTGGTTTAAATGAATCAACTCCCTCTGGTTATTTAAACTGTCAAAATCCCAGAAGTTCTGGTCGTGGAGGAGGAGTAGCATCAATTTACCATTCCAAATTACTAGTTAATGTAAAGCAAAAAACATGTTATAATTCCTTTGAGGGCCTGGTCCTCAGTTTTGGGCACTTTAGCAATTCCAGGTTAAACCCAATTTTATTTGCCATAGTTTATCGTCCCCCAGAATCAGAATCAGAATCAGAATAAACTTTATTGCCAAGCATGTAAAAAAAAACACACGAGGAACTTGACTTGACATTGGTGCGCATGCGCGCGACACAATGACACGGCAGCCATAAAGGCGCCTCATCAAACAGAGATAGATAAGAAAGGGAGGGGAAGGGAGGGAACGACACAAGGGGGGAGGAGAAAAAAAACTTTGTTATCAAAATACAGCTTATTTTTAAGCAGATTGTGATTACAATGAAAAAAAATCTCTCAATAGCACAGAGCAACAACTCAGAATTCACGAGACACAAGAGAGCAGTGTACAGTATATCTTTAATCAGTTCATGAATCAATGTGTGTGCGGTGTTGAGCAGTGTTGATGATAATAAGAGAGACCCAAGGACCCTTGGCAGAAGATGTTTTGTCTGTCTGGCGCCCAGTCTTATCTGGCGCTGCAGCTGGCTGTCCAAGGCCTTGTGCTCATGATTTTGAAAAAAAACACAGTCTGCAGACAGCCAGGAGGAATATTCATGGGGAATAATAATGCCAAATAGGACTGATCACAGAGAAGACTTGTATTTCTTCTGTAGATTCAGTACATTAATCCTTCATTGCGCAGCTTTGAACTCGTCGTGGAAAGACCTGAGCGAACCCATGATGTAATCCACCTTACGAGACAGTTCTCCAGTAGTCGCTATCAGGGTCTTCTCCAGTTTCTCAATTTGTTGGATGCACCTCGCCTGGCCAGCATTTTGATAGGTTGAATCCATCTTCAGCAATTTGCGGTAAACCAAGACAATTCCCGTCCCAATCAGAATTATCCCAATCACCAAGATTACGAAGATAAACAAATCTTCAATATCTTCGATAGAGAGATTAGAGAGACACAGCATTTTCCAAATACCTGTGTCACATAGATAGCCCACTGGAGCCGTTCCAGCGGGGCAAACAGCTTCCCCCGGAGCACTTTTCCTTGTTGAAAAAATAGTGTCAATTGTGTTCAAAGCCCAGCTTATTAACTCCATAATTTCTTTTCGGCGGTCGCAGTCAGACGCAGACAGACAACAGCAAGCTGGGATCAGTAGGAGGGGAGGAAAAATCAGCAGGAGAGAAGAAAAAAGCGTCTGCTCTCTTGGGAGGGCGGAAGTAGAAACCTATTCATCAACCTATTCAGAATTTTTATCCGAATTTGCTGATTTCTTAGCTGATTTAGTGCTGAAATCTGATAGAATAATTATAGTAGGGGACTTTAATATACATGTGGATGTAGATAGTGACTGCCTTAATGTGGCTTTTAATTCAATATTAGACTCGATTGGGTTTTCTCAGAAAGTAGGAAATTCTACTCATTACCTCCACCATACATTGGACCTTGTTCTGACATATGGCATAGAAATAGAAAATCTTGTAGTGTCTCCTCATAACCCTGTACTGTCAGACCATTGTCTGTTAACCTTTGATTTTACTATTTCTGACTATTTGGCTCCTAAAGAAAAATATTATCACAGTAGATGCCTCTCAGATGATGCTGTTTCCAAATTTATGCAGATTGTTTCCTCTATGCCATGTGTCAACACAACGGAAATAAGCTATAGACAGCTTGCTCCTTCTGTAATTGATAACATGGTGGATAGTGTTTCAGCTTCTCTGCATCAGGCTCTAGACTTGGTGGCCCCCTTAAAAAAGAAAAAGTCTAATCAGAGATTTTTAACTCCTTGGTTCAACACAGAAACTCGTAGCTTAAAACAGAAGACTCGTCAATTAGAAAGAAAATGGCGCTCTACTAATTTAGATGAAATCTATTTAGCTTGGAGAAATCATCTTTTAATTTATAAAAAATCTCTTAGAAAAGCTAGAATGAGTTATTACTCTGCATTAATAGAAGAGAACAAGAATAATCCCAGGTTTCTTTTCAGTACTGTAGCCAGGTTGACAAAGAGTCAGGACTCTGTCAATCCTAGCATCCCCTTAGAGCTTACTAGTCAGAACTTTATGAACTTTTTCAATAATAAAATTTCATCCATCAGAGATAAAATCAATCAGATTCTTCCCACAGTTAACTTAAATACTGTAACTACTACAACTCCTTCTATTGATGTCTGTCTTGATGAGTTTACTCCAATCGACCTTTGTGAGTTAGACAAAATAGTTTCCTCATCCAAACCTTCAACTTGTCTTTTAGACCCTATTCCTACCAGGTTATTTAAAGAAGTCTTCCCACTTATTGGTAGCTTTATTCTTCATATAATCAATTCTTCATTAACTTTAGGCCATGTACCGCAGGCTTTTAAAACGGCTGTAATTAAACCCTTACTCAAAAAGCCAACGCTAGATCCAGGAGCTTTAGCTAACTATAGACCAATCTCTAATCTCCCTTTCATTTCAAAAATCTTAGAAAGAGTTGTTGCTACGCAATTATTTGACCACCTGCAGGGAAATGGTTTACTTGAGGAGTTTCAATCTGGGTTTAGAATCCATCATAGTACTGAAACAGCCTTAGCAAAGGTCACTAACGACCTCCTCATTGCATCTGATAATGGACTAGTTTCTGTACTTGTCCTTTTAGATCTTAGTGCAGCTTTTTATACTATTGATCATAATATTCTACTTGATAGATTAGAACACTATGTTGGACTTAATGGAACTTCGTTGCAGTGGTTTAGATCTTATTTATCTGATAGGTTCCAGTTTGTTCATGTAAATGATGAGTTTTCTCTCAGCTCAAAGCTTAGTCATGGAGTTCCACAGGGATCTGTGCTTGGCCCTACTCTTTTTAGTTTATATATGCTTCCGTTAGGCAACATTATTAGAAAGCACTGTATACATTTTCACTGTTATGCAGATGACACACAATTATACCTGTCAATGAAGCCAGATGATACTAATCAATTAGCCAAGTTAGAAGCCTGTCTTAAGGAAATCAAAGCTTGGATGACTTGTAATTTCCTGCTATTAAATTCAGATAAGACTGAAGTCATTCTTGTTGGTCCAAAAAACCTTAGAAATTCCTTTCCAAATCAAACTTTCAGTTTGGATGCAGTTACTCTTTCTCTTAATAGCTCTGTGAGGAACCTTGGAGTTATTTTTGATCAGGATTTGTCCTTCAATTCACATATTAAATTTGTTTCTAAGACTGCCTTCTATCATTTGCGTAATATTGCCAAGATTAGGAGCATCTTGTCTCAGAGTGATGCTGAGAAGCTAATCCACGCTTTTGTTAGCTCGAGATTAGATTATTGTAATTCTTTATTATCAGGTTGTCCTAAAACATCTTTAAAAAGTCTTCAGCTGATCCAAAATGCTGCAGCAAGAGTTTTAACAGGTACTAGAAAGAGAGATCATATCTCTCCGGTTCTGGCCTCCCTTCATTGGCTTCCCATAGAGTTTAGAATTAAGTTTAAAATCCTTCTTCTTACTTACAAAGCTCTAAACAATCAGGCTGCTTTTTATTTAAAAGATCTGATACTACCGTATCATCCTAACAGAGCACTATGCTCCCAAAATGCAGGTTTACTTGTAATACCTAGAATCTCCAAAAGTACAATGGGAGGCAGAGCCTTCAGTTATCAAGCTCCTCTCCTGTGGAATCAGCTGCCAATCTGGATTCGGGAGTCAGACTCGATCTCTGTTTTTAAGAATAGGGCTAAAACCTACCTTTTTGATTTAGCCTACAATTAGGGAGGGATCATGTGTTTTCTGAACCCTCCCTTAGTTATGCTGCTAATAGGTTTAGTCAGCCGGGGGACCTCCAGTAATGCACTGGGCCTCACTCCTTTTCTCACTCTCTATGAAATATTTTTTTTTTGCTGGTCATTAACATTTGTTTGTTCTCTCCCATAGATTGAGTCCCCATCGTGCTGTTTGCTCTCTACATGTCTGTTCTTTTCTTCTTCTCTGTCCCCTCACCCCCCAGCCAGTCGCAGCAGATGACTGCTCCTCCCTGAGCCTGGTTCTGCTGGAGGTTTCTTCCTGTTAAAAGGGAATTTTTCCTCTCCACCGTCGCCAAGTGCTTGCTCACAGGGGCTCGCCTGATTGCTGGGGTCTTTCTGCAACTGTGGGGGTCCTCCCTACAGATGATAGTGCTATGAGATGACTGTTGTTGTGAAATGGCGCTATATAAATAAAGTTGAATTGAATTGAATTGAATTTCCATTTTGCTCAAGTCCATTTTAATGAGCTTTGATCCAGAGAAGATGGCATCATTTCTGTATCATGTTCACATATGGCCTCTTCTTTGCACGACAGAGCTTTAACCTGCATCTGTGGATGATGCAGTGAACTTTGTTAACAGACATCAATTTCTGGAAGTGTTCCTGAGTCCATGCAGTGATTTCAGTGACAGAATCATGCCGGTTTCATTGCAGTGCTGTCTTTGCAAATAAAGATCACAGGCCTCCAACAATAATTTTCAGCTGCATCACTTGTGCACCAAGATGTTTCCAAATGATGGAACATTCAAATCTGTAGATAGCTTTTTGTAGAATGATGAACCTCTGCCCAACTTTACTTCTGAGATACTCCACCCCACCTTTTATACCGTCCGTCATATTACAGGCCTGCTGCCCATTAACTTAATTAGTTGCAGCATGCTCCTCCAGCTGTTTCTTTTTAGTACCACTTACTTTTTGCCCCATTCCAACTGTTTTGAGATGTGTTTGTGCAATGAAATTTAAGATGGTTTATTTAGATTTTACACAATGTTCCAATCTTTTTGGAACTGGGTTGCATAGAGAGTTTTCCCCCAAATTCTTCTATTGTCTATTATTTTTTTTGTCCTTTTTTTTTGTCCATAAATGTGTGTGTGCTGCAACTTTTTTCTTGTGAATTTCTTTTCATAAATTTGCAACTTTTTTCCTGTAAACTCCAAATTAAATTTTTTCCCCATGGAACTACTGCTGATAAACTACAAGTTGCAGAACCCCTGGTTCAAAATATAGGAAAAATAGAACAAAATATTACAAAAAGGGTTGTACAGTTAGTTGTGGTAAATAGAAATACTACATAAATATTTCTTTGATATTCTTTGACTGATATTCACAAAAGTCAAGATGCACTATTATGGTTATTGTTATGCCACATTACAAGATGTGCGAGATATCTTCATGATCAAATCGGAAGTGTGTCCTTGTTTCTGTCTGACCCTGTTTTACAAAGAATGTGACCTTTCTGTCTCTGTCTGGACCATCACGCTCAGATAAGAAGCTACAGAGCTTATCTGTACCTTGCAGATGAAGTCTGTTTCCTGTTAAGGTACAACTATAATCAACTGAATGCCTGACTCATATGTACTCAAGAATGCTGTTCCAGATGTGTGTTAGCTTGGCAGAATGCTGTACAGTTAGCAGGGATGTCATGTGGCAGTAGGTTATACATAGAAACATGGCACATAGTTTGACCTTTTTTTTTTTTTTTTTTAAATCTTATTGGGTTGTATTGTTGTTGCTCCCTTGTTCATATCAAATAAGTAATAAGGAACCTATACCAAGGGCCTCTGATTTATGGCCTTTTTATATTTAAACTACTTTTTTCTATTGCTGGATTCATGTAGTTTTTGCTCACTTTGTATTTGGACTCACATGCTAGTTAGGTTTATGGTTCGGCTTTAGCATTGCACCATGAACATTCTTCTTTTTCACTGAGCTTATTGGTAGGCTACACACTTGCTGTGTTCGGAATGTTCACTCACTCTCTCCCTACTCCCTATTTAGTGAATTTAGATATAGTGGCCTATATAGTAAATTCAATATAACAATAAAATTAACAGCTTTCGGACACTACTGGGCTTGTTTTCGTGACACAGTTAATGACATCATCATGGTGAGACAGTAAAATGTAGCAGACTAACGGTGGTAAAAAATGAATGCCTGCATGTAATTTTTAGTAAATACAATATGTATTAAATCAAATCATTTTTTGCTGAATTAATAAATATAAATACCTTAAGGTAGTTTATGTTGTGATGTGATCCTCCCATTGCTTCAGTGGCCTCGCATTGCATTATGGGATATATTGGCTAATGTAGTGACCATCCGTTGTACGCTACTTTTCAAAATGCATTGTGGGATATTTTGAGTGTACTGTATACTGAATGAAATTTTTAGTTAAGATTTCGAACAGCACGACAAAATGGCTGATTCACTACATAGTTCTCTATATGGGGAAAGAGTGAACATTTCGAACACAGCATCTGTCTCGCTGGTATGTTGTCACACTTTTTATATTTCTGATGCAGCCATCATAATTCAGCAAACAAAATTTGGGTGGAAAGGAAGGCTAGATCTGGGGTTACCATTTCCAAAGTGTGGTGAGCCAAACCGAACTGTCCCGCTTGGTGAGACGAGGCTTGGGTAAACTACTTCTCCTGCTCTACACTGGGACTGCAACTAACAACTGTTTTTGTTACCAACTAATCTGCCAATTATTTTTTTTGATTAGTCGACTAATCATTTGGTCTATAAAATATTTAAAAAACAGTCAACATTGTCCATCACAATATCTCAAAGCTCAAAGTGACCTAATCAAATGTCTTGGCTTGTCAAACATATGGTACAAAAATAAGAATCATTCAACTTATAATGCAAAAACAAGAAACGTGACAAATTTTCATGTTGGAAAACCTGAAACAATCATATTTTTACCTCATTTTGGTGAAGATGAAAGGAGCTAATGTGATGACGCAGCATCTGCCTGTCTGTCCATCCAGATTTCATGGAAATCAGTATTCCTCCTAGGCAATTGCCTTGATGTTCACAGTGATCTTTAGGTAGTTCCGCGTTAAGACTGTGCTCAAGGTCAACATATTTTGTACTTTGTACATCCCAATCTACCTGGAATTGATCGCACATGAGGGAATACCAGACTCCTCCCTTGACATGCCTCCATCTGAATATGCAAATAGATGTAAATATGCCCTGCATGTGAGATTCTCCTCACTGCAGGATCAGAAATCATGTCTACACATGGGAAGTAGAGGAACTTCACATTTATAATGACTTCAGTTAACATAAAATGTAATTTTATCTTTATTGTATTCTTGATTTAGAAAGTTTAAAACATATACTGTAGCATTCTGGGGACTGCAACCACAGGGGGCTGATGGGAAATGATTAATGTCTAAATATAAGTATGTTGTCTTTAATAAGCAAATTATTTGAAAAATAATTTGTTTTCTCTTTTTTCTCCTTTGAATTCTTGGATGGAATATGGGTGGGCAATATAAGCTGCGGCTTCAGCCATCACCCATTTCGGATAACTCACGTGGAATTGTATAGTAGAAGGAGTCTTTGTCTAATTTGACCTTGTTGTTATATTATACAGTTTCTTTTAACCTGTAATGTACTATCCGAAATTCATTCATTCATTCATTATTTGAAAAATAAGTTAAATGGTCAGTTACTGTGCTAAAGTTGTTCTGTTGAGATTTTCTTGTGTTGTATTGAGAGAATAAACTCAAAGATGACTGCCGGTTTCATCACTGAAGTCTGTTGAACCTCCAGTTAAAAGCTAGTGATGCTACAATATGACAGAAACACAAACAGTTTAACAATGTGGAAGCACTAACAATTCTGGACTTGTAGGAAATTTATAGAATAAAAAAGATACAGAAAGTTGAAAAATATTACTTAAAAATTAGGGAAAAATGTAGAAACATGAATAATTCCCATCTTGAGAGGAAAAAAATGTTTTTGTTTTTTTTTGTCTTTCGGCTGCTCCCTTTCGGGGTTGCCACATCACCTAATATGGCAATGATCTGCATGTTGATTTGGCAAGGGTTTTTATGCTGGATGCCTGTCCTGACACAGCCCTGCCTATTTTGTCCAGGCTTGGGACTGGCACAGGGAGTACACTGGCTTGTGCACCCCCTGTGGCTGGGTTACCAACATTTCCCTCCTCCGTTCCATTATTGCTGAGCACCAAGCTGGATGGCTGGAAGTTCCACTTTTATATGGTCTTTGGCATATGGCAGCTGTGGTGCAGATGTAGTGTGGCTGACTACTGATCAGAGGGTCAGGGGTTCAATTCCCACTCTGTCTGCAGTCTGCATGTTGAAGTGTCCTTGAGCAAGACACTGAACCCCCAGCTGCTCCTGGTGGGTCAGGCCAGCGCCTGTGCATGGCAGTTCCGCCGCCATCAGTGTGTGAATGGGTGGATAGCAGGATCTGCAGGATCTCCGCCAAGGGAGGACAGAGGTAATGTTTTTAGTGGCACTCGTTTGTCTGTTGGTTGGTTTGTCTGTTAGCAATATAACTCAAAAAGTTATGAGCGGATTTTGATGAAATTTTAAGGAAAGGTGTGTAATGGCACGGGGAACAGATGATTAGATTTTGGTGGTGATTCAGATCACGATGTGGATGCAGGAATTTTTTGAATATCATTTTATATATTAATCTGGTGCTTTTCATGAACTGCCCCTTTAAGACGTGTCCACTCAGTTACGTGCGTGGTCATGACATGGGGCCATGTGCCTTGGCAGCCCGGAAGCTAAACACTGCAGAAAAAGTATAAGGGGGCGTGTCCACCAAACTCGTTTTTCCTGCTGTGGATGACTGTTTTCTATTCGTTCTCTATGTAGCCCAGCGTTTACAGCGCTGAGCGCCCTCGGCACTGTAACACTGAGCGGTGGCTGCTTTTTTGTTATGGTGCTCAGGGCTGAAAAAAGTTTAACTTGTCAGACTACTGTACAGCTGCGCTCGTTGATGTCAGACCTTTCTAAGCAGCCAATCAGAATTAAGGAAGGGCGGGACATAGGATGCCGGTACAGGAAGACGAGAACAGGAGGTGACGGTGGAGGAGGTAGAGACTGAACTTTGCTGCATCAATGTGAATTTGTAGTTGATAACTGCAAAAAATGGTATGATATCACACTGTTGTGTTATGTTGTGTTATGTTGCTTAATAATTATGAACCTTGTCAGTAAACTGTAATGAAGAAGAGAGGAGGAAAAAAAAAAAAACGAAAACCAACCTGAAAGATTCAATGAACCATGGTGTTGATTTAAGGTGGAATTGCCCAGCCCCACTGTATAGTCAATACAATTATGACAGTCATATTATTATCATTATTATTATTATTATTATTATTATGTAGGCAAGGCAAGTTTATTTGTATATCCCATTCATTCATGAATGAATGAATGAATAATTATTATTATGTAGGCAAGGCAAGTTTATTTGTATATCCCATTTCGTGTACAAGACAATTCAAAGTGCTTTACATAAAAACATTAAAACATTACAGCAAGTTCCAAAAGAAATAAAAAGCAAACTAAAAAGTAAATTCATGAGAAATAAAAACAAGCTAAAATAGAATACAAATAGAATACAACAGAAATAAAAATTACAGTACATTGTAGGAGATTAGCAATTGCTCTACTGAAAGGCCATAGCAAATAGGAGAGTTTTTAATCTCGATTTAAAGCAGCTAAGCCCTGATGCTTTCTGGGAGTTTGTTCCATATGTGGGGGGCATAAAAACTGAATGCTGCATCACCATGTTTGGTTCTAACTCTGAGCACAGTTAGTAGGCCTGGCTCTGATGACATGAGGGCTCTGGATGGTTCATAATGGACTAACAAATCTGAAATGTATTTTGGCCCTAAACCATTCAGAGCTTTATAAACCAACAGGAGTATTTTTGAAATATATTCTTTGACAGACAGGAAGGGAGTGTAAAGATTGAGCCGCTTTCTTGGTCTTGGTAAGGACTTGAGCTGCAGCATTCTGAGCCAACTGCAGCTGTCTGATGGACTTTTCAGGGAGACCTGTGGGGGCAGTGTTACAGTAGTCCAGTTTACTGAAGATAAATGCATGGACAAGTTTTTCTAGATCCTGCTGAGACAGACCAGGGATGGGCAACTGGCGGCCCGCCCCCTCATCCACTACGGCCCACCAGTCCATTTCCAAAAATCAATTATTTATTTATATCACGTTTGGAACCGCATTCTTAAATTCAGTTATAGAGTCCGCCAGCAGAGGAAGCTCTAATCGAAACCTAGTGCCACTCTCTGCAAATGATGGAGCATAGAGAAAGAGTGAGGGAGCTACTAGTGGGAGCAGCAGCAACAGAGTGTACCGGAGTGTTGTCAGGTATGTTTTGCATAGTAAAACTGCATTAATAGGCTGTAAACAGCACTAAATGTACAAAGTAGGCTTCTTTTAAAGAAGAATAAATTGTACAGCTGAGGAGCTGTAGCATTTATTCTTTCTTGGCAGGTGAAGCCCATGTCAGCGATGTAAGTTCAGAGACTGGTCGTTGTAATCAGCTGATTTTTTGTTTTGTTTTGTTTTGTTTATTTATACCAGTATTTATACCTTTTTCTTCATTCCCAATTTTGGGGAGCCAGACTTTACCAAGCCAACACTGCTATTTCTCTGCCCCTCCACACCCACAGTTAATCCATGAGCAAACAAAGCCTCATCATATTTCCTTTTCTTCTTAGTTTCTTTTGTTAATTATGGTCCGAAATTTATCTTTGCTCATCATTTTGATGGAGAGAGTTTTAAAAATTAGGTCATGATATAATTGTATCCGTCCATCCATCTTCTACTGCAGGGCTATTCAGTTACAAAATCAGTTGGGCCACAATTTGAAATCAAGACATGTAACTGGGCCGCACATGTTCAGCGATCTGTTGAACATGATAAATTTCAAACCAACACAGATCAACATGATTGGTTTTAAATGTGCGCTTGGCACATGAAAAAGGCACATCAAAAGTGCATAAAAACACAATAACAGTGCTGGGGTTGAGCAGAACTTGAAGTAGAAATATTTTTCCTCTTGAACAACAATTAAATAAATATAATGAAAAAAAATAAAATTCTGTAAATAACCATTTTGGTCACATCTTACTCAGGCATCTCTCAAAGTGCATAAACACTCAGTGTGCACTGTTAGTAGCATTAACATTTGTTTCCCTTTCGAAATAAAATATTCTACACATTCTGGTCATAACTGACCTTGGCAAATCACAAAGTGCATTTAGTTGAATAAAAAAAGAACTGTCAAACACTTAAGTGCACAAATCCCCCAAGAAAAGATTGATAACATTAATAAACATTGCACAGTCGCTATTGTGGTTTTGAAAGAAAAAATCCATATTATTCTATAATATTGTTTTATATGTCCATGTCTGATATATATCTATATATATATACACTACCGTTCAAAAGTTTGGGGTCACCCAGACAATTATTTTGTGTTTTCCATGAAAAGTCACACTTATTTACCACCATGAGTTGTAAAATGAATAGAAAATATAGTCAAGACATTGACAAGGTTAGAAATAATGATTTGTATTTGAAATAATAATTTTTTCCTTCAAACTTTGCTTTCGTCAAAGAATCCTCCGTTTGCAGCAATTACAGCATTGCAGACCTAACATGATTGCACAAGGGTTTTCTAATCATCCATTAGCCTTCTGACACAATGAGCAAACACATTGTACCATTAGAACACTGGAGTGATAGTTGCTGGAAATGGGCCTCTATACACCTATGTAGATATTGCACCAAAAAACAGACATTTGAAGCTAGAATAGTCATTTACCACATTAGCAATGTATAGAGTGTATTTCTGATTAGTTTAAAGTTATCTTCATTGAAAAAAAGTGCTTTTCTTTCAAAAATAAGGAAATTTCTAAGTGACCCCAAACTTTTGAACGGTAGTGTATATATATATATATATATATATATATATATATATATACAGTATATATATATATACGATGGCGCTGCATGGTGGCGCAGTGGTTAGCACTGTGGCAGCACAGTTTTACCCTCGGCCGGGGGATCGCGGGGACCGTGAGATCGTGGGTTCGATCCCTGGTGGAGAAAACCGGAGAAATCCCGGAGTAAACCCACGCAGACACGTGGAGAACATGCAAACTCCACACAGATCACTGTTGGTTGGGGGCTGGGATCAAACCCAGGATCCCCCAGCCAAGGGTGAGTTGCTGTGCTGCTGCAGTGCTAACCACTCCTCCACCGCGCCGCCCACACCAATTGATAACAATCCTAATATTCCAGCAGCTATAGCACACGGCCTCTTGTGAACCTGGGCGAGAAAAGGCATAAAAACTGTTAGTAACCTTTACACTAATAATGACTTTTCAAGCTTTTGTCAATTGTCAGAAATTTATGGCACAGACAAACGCAATTTTTTTAAATATTTGCAAATCAGAAGTTGGATTAAAGCTCAAACCAAGGAAATTTTTCCCCATAAACCTGATGAATCTTTGCTTGAAAAATGCCTTTTTGACTCCAGACGTAAAAATTCAAAGGGTTTAATATCTATAGTGTATAAAACTATAATTGACAATTTACCAGCGCATGGCAAATATTTAAACAAAACAAAATGAAAGTCTGATCTTGGGTGTGCATACACAGAGGAGGATTGGAATCGGTTGCTGAAATCTGCACAGACGGAGTTGGTGTCTACTAAACACAGATAAATTCAGTTCAATATTTTCCATAGAACATACTTTACTCCATATAGGTTAAGCAAACTGGGAAATGGTGTTTCGGATCAATGTCAAAGATGTTGTGTGTCTGTTGGAGACCTTGTGCATATGCTGTGGAGTTGTGTTCGTTTGAAACCATATTGGACTCATGTTATGGCAGTAACCTCTCAGGTGTGTGGATTGACTGTGGGAGCAGATCCCAGGAGTTGGTTGTTGGGAGACGTTTCCGCACTGAAGCTGACCTCTAGCAGAAGACGTTTTGTGTTGCTGGCTGCAACGGCAGCCAGGAAATGCATTCTCTTGAACTGGAAGAACATGGACCCCCCCCCCCCCCCCCTCCAACCAAAAACATTGGAACAATGAACTATTGTCATACTGTATTCCTGAAAAAATACACCATGCAGTCAGAGGTAGACAAGATGACTTTGAACGGACCTAGACACCATTTTTGAACGTTTTGACCCGACTGGACTTCAACCTAGACTAAGATTTACTTATGTTTATTTCATATCTTTTGTTGTATAACTTTGCTTTTTACTTTTACTTATGTATTTATTTTGTGGAGAGAGGGGGGTGGGATGTGGGTGGGTTTTCTTTCTTAATGTTCATATTTTTGTTTGTTCGGTATATTACTATAAAATAATAAATAAAAGTATTGAAAACAAATTCAGGTCTGAGTCCAGAACCACACCCATTTCTGGCTTCACTGTTGGTTTTTAGCATCATTGATTCAAGCTGAGTACTAACTTTGAGTCTTTCTTCTTTGGCTCCAAAAACTATTATTTTGGTTTTGTCTTTGTTTAACTGGAGAAAATTCTGGCACAGCCACTCTTTAATTTGACCAATGCATTTAATCAGGGTTTTAATTGGATCATAGTCTCCCGATGAGACGGTTATGTAGATTTGTGTATCATCTGCATAATTATGGTAATGTAGGGAACCCACGCTGGGATATTCTTCTCAGACAATCTCAGGATTTCCACAGATTGAATAATGCCACAGCGCATGACCGCTACCCGATTCCCCATATTCAGGATTTTTCCGTTCACCTCGCCGTGGCACGCATTTTTTCTAAAATAGACCTGGTCCGCGGTTACCATCAGGTCCCGGTGCGCGCGAAGGACATACCCAAAACAGCGGTAATAACTCCGTTTGGCTTGTTTGAGTTTTTACGCATGGCCTTCGGATTAAAAGGCACGGCACAGATATTCCAACGCATGATGGATGCGGTGTTGCGCGATCTGCCGTTTGTGTTCGTCTACCTGGATGATATCCTGGTGGCCAGCGCGTCCGAGGACGAACATGTAACCTACCTCAGGACGGTTTTCCGGAGGTTGGAAGAGCACGGATTAATAATCAACCCGGCGAAATGCCAGTTCGGTGTGACGGGGATTGATTTTTTGGGGCACCGCATCTCACCGGAGGGAGTGATACCCTTGCCGGACAAGGCGCGCGCCATGGCGAATTTTCCCCGGCCTCAGACGGTCAGGGCGCTGCAAGAGTTTTTGGGGATGGTTAACTTTTATAACCGTTTCCTCAGTCATTGTAAGCTGCGCTCAAGAAATGGAAGCCGGCGGACAGTCGAACGGACTCCGGAGCGAGAGCAGGCATTCTCTGAGGTTAAAACAGCCCTGGCAAACGCCGCACTGTTGGCGCACCTGGACCCGGCAGCCCGGATAGCGCTCACTACCGACGCCTCGGACATGGCCATAGGGGCCGTCGTGGAGCAACGTGTCGCCGGTTCTTGGCAGCCGCTCGCTTTTTTCAGCAGGGCTTTGCGCGACAGTGAGCGTAAATACAGCGCGTTCGACAGAGAGTTGCTGGCTCTCCACCTGGCCATACACCACTTTCAGTTCTGGCTGGAAGGGTGCAGCTTCATTGTGTTTGTGGACCACAAGCCGCTAACGTATGCGATGGCCAAGGTTTCGGAACCATGGTCGGGCCGGCAGCAGAGACAGTTGGACGCGATCTCGGAGTTTACGACCGATATTCAGCATGTGGCAGGTAAACTGAATGTGGTGGCGGACTGCCTCTCGCGCGCAGTAGTGGCCCCAGTCTGCGTAGGGGTAGATTAAACAGCCATGGCCGCAGAGCAGATTGGCGATGCGGACGTGTGCGCACTCCAGCCTGGACCAACAGGGTTAAGGCTGGAGAGCAGAGTACTGCAAGATGGCAGCCCCCCAATCTGTGACGTCTCCAAGGTACGCCCGTGCCCGGTGGTCCCAGTTGCTTGGCGCCGCCGAGTCCCTCTGGTCTGCAATGGCCCGTAGCCTGGGTGTAGCAATTCATTGCACAACCGCGTACAACCCACAGGCCAATGGGTTATGCGAGCATTTCCATAGGTCACTGAAAGCAGTGCTCAGGACTTCGCTCACGGATGCAAATTGGGTAGACCGGTTGCCGTGGGTTCTGTTAGGGTTGCATTCCGCACCAAAAGAGGATTTGGAGGCTTCCCCGGCGGAGCTTGTTTTTTCTCAGCCACTGCGGCTCCCCGGGGAATTTTTACCAGATAATCCGGACAACTATCTGTCTCAGCGTTCGCAGCATAGCGCAGATACAGGCACGCTACCGGGCCCAGCCCACCACTGTTTTACACGTGCTTTTGTGCCAAAAACTTTGAAGAACGCGGCGTTCGTGTTTGTCAGGCACGATGCCCACTGCCCCCCATTGCGCCCACCCTACGATGGCCCATTCAGAGTGCTGGAACCAGGGGACAAACATTTTTTGTTAGACTTGGGGGGTCGTCGGGAGAAAATATGTATAGACAGACTTAAGCCCACCTTTGTGGTGGCGGACGAGCAAATGATGTTGGCTCGGGCCCCTCGACGTGGAAGACCCCCACTGAGAACTCCCCAGGTAGAAGATTCATCAGAGCAGCCACACGGGCAAGTAGAATGTCCCCCCCCCCCCCAATGCCCACCCGCAGACAGACACCCCCCCAGGAACCCCCCACCGGCACAGCAGTGCCGCAGAGTCGAAGGCCCCTCATTACAGCAGATATGGGAGGAGACTGAAGCCAAAAGGACGTGAGGGTTGAAACTCAGTCTGAGACTCTGGGGGGGGGGGGGGGGGGGGCGGTGTAGGGAACCCACGCTGGGATATTCATCTCAGACTGGAAGCAGAGGGGAGGGGAATATTCCCTCTGCTGGCAGAGCGTGGGGGATTTAACGGAGAAGGACAGTACGTATTGTAATGGGAGAAGTTATGGTAATGTAGCAGGAAGAGTAGCTGCGGGGACAGAGGGGTGGATGTATGAACGTATTGTAATGCAAGATTTCAGGCAGCAGGGGGGAGGAATGGAGTGGTATAAAAGGAGAGACCCTGGTGTATTGGAAAAAGTCTTTTTCTGTGAATGAATGAAGTGAGAGAGAGAAATAAAGTCGTCTGTCGTGCAAGTCTGGTTCCTTTATTTGCACTCTCCACAGTAATATATTTTGCTGTTTTTTATGATTTGAGCTAGTGGGACCATACATATGTTGAAAAGCAAAGGTCCCACAATGGAACCTTGGGGAACTCTACAGGTTATTTTTGTTCGCTCAGATTTGTAGTTACCTATCGACACAAAATAGTCCCTGTCTTTTAAATAGGACTCAGACCAGCTAAGTGCTGTACCAAAAAGCCCCACCCAGTTTTTCAGCCGGTCTAGTAAGATGTTATTGTTGACCATGTCGACTGCAGCATTGAGGTCCAGTAGAACCAAGACTGAAATGTTGACACTATCTGTATTGGAGTGGATGTCATTAAGGACCTTAACTAGATGTTGCGATCTGAGTGCGGAGAGATTCCACTGGGCTCAGACTTTCTGCCTGTTTTTCATATTTGTACAGGGTTGTCATTTTGAGTTGCAATTTCTGTTATTTTATCCTTGATTGATTTGTCACGTATTCTGTTTTGTGTCTTAGTATGATTTAGTTTCCTGTTTACGTTCATTATAGTTTATTATTCACATTTTTGAGGTTACTTGTCTTTATTTTGCCATCTCTTTATATTTTGAGTCTGTTGTATTCTTCACTGACAGTTGTCAGTGCCATAAGCCTCCTCGTGCGCTTTTACGCAGCGCACGGAGGAGGGGAAGGAAGAATGGGATTTACGCACAGGATTCACCACAACACATTTAGTAAACACAAAGGCGAACAGTTCAAAAACAAAAACTATCCCAAATGGTTAAGATGTACAAAAATAAACAGAAACACTTACAGTTGGCGTTCGGGGCCGACAATGCCCAGCGAACGTATGGAAAGGAAACATGTTAATCACAGTTGCGCCTCAGGGCCGACATCGCTTCAAGAGGCGCAACAGAACCACAGCTGTGTGGAGTGGCTAACATGTTGTGATAGTGTTGACAATATTTGCTGGCTGACAACATGGCAGATGATGCAAACAAAACATGAACAGCTCAGGGTTGACTAAGAGTTCTCCAGGATGCTCTACTGTAGCTGGAGGAAGAAACTGGGCTACGCTAAACAGTTGGTACTCACGGCACAGGAGCAGTCCAAAAAGTCCAAGTAACCGACGAACATACACAAAAACAGCTACACTGAGGGGAATGGTGACAGTGTAGCTTTCCCTCAATAGACAGTACTACCATGCGGTGATTAACATCCGCATGGCGATGCACAATGGTCCAGCAGTGTTTAACTGGCAAGAGCCGCCTAAGTACAAACTCTGCTGGAATGACAAATTGGACGCACCTGGGCAAGGCGCGGGAAAGATAATTACCAGGGTGAATCAGCTGGCTGTGAAAGAGAGAGGGGGCGTGGTCGGACCGGTGAATGTTAGACAGCGCCCACCAGAAAGTGGGTCAAAAGAGACTGCCTGGGACTTCCGGTCTGGACGCCATGGCGACTGCAGCTTAACACTGAAGCTCTCAGACCCAATCCAGGATAACACCTTGAAAATCAAACTTAACGGATTTTTGGAGGAGTGAAAATCAAAAGACAAAATCATCATGTCTAAAGGAAAACAGAAGAAACTGAAATTCTCCAGGCCAGGACACGTATCGGCCGGAGAATCTGAACTGGAAGATCTCCGTTCAGAAGACGAGGAACTGGTGATAGCTAACAAAAGGGTTAGCCTGAAATCACTATTTGAGGAGCTACGACGATTTCGCCGAGAAGTTACGGCCGAATTTCGGGAATTCAGAGAAGAATTGAAAAGGACAAACAGCAGAGTGGACCAGGCCGAGAACCGAATCTTGGAAACAGAAGATCGAATAAAAGTGCTCGAAGATTCTGTGCTGGACCTACGCAAAAGACAAGCAGCTATAGAGGCTAAGCTAACCGACCAAGAAGGAAAACAAAGAAGAGACAACATAAGAATTCATGGTCTGATAGAAGGAACCGAAAATGGTTTTAACTCAATGGCAGAATGCGTGGAATCCTTACTAAGAGAGAAATTGGATATTCCACAAACCACCGACTTGAAGATAGAAAAGGCACATCGTTCATTAGCCGCTAGGCCGGCGGCGGAAGCGCCCCCACGTTCGGTGTTGGTAAGATTTTCCAATTTCAAAATAAAACAAGAGGTTGTAAGACTGGCCTGGCAGAAAAAAGGATTTATGCACCAGGAGAGAAAAGTCTACGTGGAACACGATTACGCCCCGGAGGTCCTTAAAAAGCGCAGGGAATACAATGACGCGAAAAAGGTGTTAAGAGAGAAGAAATTGCGCTTTCAGACACCATTTCCTGCGAAGTTAAGGGTCTTCTACGGCGATGAAACGTGTCTCTATAATTCGGCGGAAGAAGCAACAGCTGACATGGCGAAAAGAGGGCTCCCGGTAACGGTATTTAAACCCGCAGCAGACCCGAGTGAGAAGATCAAAGCGCAAACATGGACAACACAAAGACCCTCAAAATCCACGGACCAGCAGCGGGAAACCCAGCACCAGAGCGTCGCGGATAAACTATCCGTTTTCAGGTTGGAATAGCGACCTTTTTTTTTTTTTTTTTTTTCTTTTCTCTTGAATCAATCCGCACATCCAACCCCCCTCATACAAGGTAACAAACTTTAAAGGAGATGCATATTCAGCATGTGGTAAAACATTTCATGGAACAATCATATTATTTGAAACAAATAAATCTTTGTAATAAAAAAAAAAAAAAAAAACTTGTTAAAATAGAAATGTGACAATAATCCACATGTTCTCCTCATACTAACAAATACTGTTTTTGCGTGAATGTTTGATGTGATGGGGGTGGGAGGGTGAACACAATTTCACAGGGTTTAGGCATAAAAGGAAAAAAAAAAAATCATTACAAGTTTGGATTGGGTTCTGAAACTCGCGTTAAAAGCATGGGACTACTTTCAGTGGTAAGAGAGGGCCCTCAACACGTAACAGAGTTTGAGGAATTTCCCTCAGGGCCTTCACTCCATCAAGGCTCTTACAGGGTCTTTAAAAAGACCTCAGCTCAGGAAGTTCTTATGACAGCTTTTTGTTTTAAAGTTTTTTACACTATGTTCTTAATGTTTTTCTTGTTTTTAATGTTCTTTCAGTTTCTGAGTAGCACAAAAGAGGGCCACCACACAGTTATACTAAACAAAACAACACAATGGACAAACAGGGTGTAACCAAAATAATTTCATATAATGTAAAAGGAATCCTGAATCCAGTTAAAAGATCCAAGATTCTAGGCAAAATGAAAAAAGACAAAGCAGGAATAATATTTTTACAAGAAACCCACCTAACAGACGTGGAACACAATAAACTCAGTAGACAAGGGTTTAAAATGATCTCTTCATCTTCATATAAATCAGGGAGGAGGAGGGGAGTAGCGACATTGATATCAGCCAAAATTACATTTGAAAAAAAATCAGAACACAAAGATAAAGAAGGGAGATACAGTTTGGTAACTGGGCGGCTAGAGGGAGAAGATATCACCCTGCTGAATGTGTATGCTCCCCCAGGGGCTAACTGGAAATTTTATAAAAATGTATTCGACCTAATGATAACTAAAGCTCAAGGTTTAGTGATATGTGGTGGGGACTTCAATCTTAGACTGAATCCATACTGGGATGCTTCTGGTAATTCCCCACATCAAAATAACACCCAAAACAGGAAGACTCGGATGCTACTAAAAGAATTGGGAATCTGTGACGTGTGGAGGGAACTCAACCCCAGTGTAAAAGACTATACATTTTACTCAACTCCACATTCATCTTACTCAAGGATTGACTATTTTTTTATGTTTAATAGAGACATTGGAAGAGTAAAAACATGTAAAATAGGACTGATGGATCTCTCCGACCACAGTCCGATCTACATGGACTTAAATATCCAAAAATACACAAATAATACATTTTCTTGGAGGTTAAATTCAAATGTCCTGAAAGGACCATTGAAAGATGAATTGGAATCAGATATTCTCAGATATTTGGAAGATAACGATAATGGAGAAGTATCCCCTTTAATACTGTGGGATGCATGCAAAGCTGTAATAAGAGGAAAGATTATTGCAAAACTGGCAACCCAAAAGAAACTAAGACAAGAAAAACTATCCACATTAGAGTCAGAACTTAGGAACCTAGAAAAAGAACACAAAGGCAACACTCATTCTACTGACTCGCTCAAGATTAAGGAAATTAAAAACCAAATAAATGAGATCTACACAATAGAAATCCAGAAGAAACTTACATTTCTGAAACAAAAATACTATGAAGCAGGCAGTAAATCGGCAAAATTGCTAGCCTATAAATTGAGGAAACATCAAACAGAAAGAGCAATCTACAAAATCAGAGACCCAGTATCAAAGGAAATAAAATTCAGAATTCAGGATATTCTTAAAAACTTCGAGAATTACTATAAGAACTTATACTCCCACAAAAAACATAAAAACGCATCCGAGGCATTCCTAAACACATTAAACCTTCCCCAACTTACGGAGTCACAAAATAAAACACTATTGTCAGAAATACATCCTAAAGAATTGGAAAAAGCAATTATGAAACTTAAAGCTAACAAATCCCCAGGAGCTGATGGCTATACAGCAGAGTGGTACAAAACCTTTAAACAGCAACTATCTCCTCTCCTCCTGAAAACATTTAATTATGTCCTCCACACAGGGGAAATCCCCCCCTCCTGGAGAGAAGGGGTCATTGCAGTTATACCTAAACCTGAAAAGGATAAACTAGAGTGCTCCAACTACAGACCAATCAGTGTACTAAATCAGGACTATAAGCTTTTTACCATTATCCTTGCCAAAAGGTTAGAAAATATACTGACAGACCTAATTCATTTAGACCAAACAGGTTTTATAAGACAAAGACAGACACAAGACAACATTCGACGCACTTTACACATAATTCATCATATAAAAAAATATAACTTAAATGCAGTCATATTGGGATTAGATGCTGAAAAAGCATTCGATTCGGTTGACTGGTCTTTTCTATATAGAATCTTATCCAGTTTCAATTTTCATAACAACTTCATTAGAACTATACAGGCATTATATAAAAAACCAACAGCTAAAATAAGGATTAACGGTAATTTATCATCATCTTTTGAACTGGAAAGAGGATGTCGTCAGGGCTGCCCCCTGTCTCCACTGCTCTTTGCAATCTTCATAGAACCTCTGAGCCAATGGATAAGACAAAACCAAAAAATTCAAGGTATTACACTTGGTCAGAAGGAACATAAAATAGCACTCTTTGCTGATGACATTTTAATATACCTAGGGCAGCCGGACACTTCTTTACCAGAACTAACCTCAGTTTTTTCAGAGTATGGAGATTTATCGGGGTACAAATTAAACATGCATAAAACCCAAGTTTTAACATTCAACTATGACCCAAATCATTATTCACTAAGCAAACTCAAAACTAACTGGGAGTCGGAATCTATGAAATATCTGGGGGTCAATATCCCGAAACAACTCAACAAAATTATATCACTAAACTATGATCCACTGGTGACAAAAATAAAATCTGACCTAGCAAGATGGAATATGATACCATTCTTGGGTACTGCACAAAGAACTGAAGCAGTCAAAATGAATATACTTCCACGTCTTCTATACCTTTTCCAAACAATACCGGTAGAACCTCCCAAAAAAACATGGCAGGAGCTGGACAGAAGGATCTCAAGATTCATATGGCAGGGCAAGAGACCTAGAATCAGATATAGAACCCTACAGCTAAACAAAGACAAAGGTGGGCTCGCGCTGCCAAATATCAGGGACTACTTTAAAGCCGCACAAATTAAAACTTTAGTAGAAATATGTAACCCAGTCTACACTGCACAATGGAAGGAGATCGAATGCCAAATAACAAGTGACATCCCCCTACAGGCGATAATAGGGAACAATGCCTTACCTAAGCTTTTGAATAACACTAACCCGTGGATAGAGACCCCGCTAAAAATTTGGTTTAAGATAGTCAGAGAGAATCAAACTAAAGAGCCCTATCGACTTCTGCAATGGATCGCCTATGATCAGGACTTTACTCCTAATAAAACAGACACCAGATTTAAAAAGTGGAAGGAGAAAGGGCTGATAAAATATTACGATTTTTTTAAAGGGCAAATCTTAAGAAGTTTTGAAGATTTGAAAAAACAAGGCCTAATAAATCAAGACCTTTACAGGTTCTTCCAGCTTAGACACCACATAAACAATATACTTAAAAAGGAGGTTTTGGAAAGGGCCCAGTCAGGTGTTCTGAAGGTCTTCTTAATGGCATATAAAGGGATCCCAGGGATCAGATACATTTCTAAAGTATACCAAGGTCTTCAAGACTTAAAAGGAGACAACACATCTTATATAAAAGAGAGATGGGAAAAAGAGGGGAATTTCACTTTACAACTGGAAATATGGGAAAAGCTAAATAAACAGCAATGGAAAAGTACCTCATCCCTGCAGTGGAGAGAATTTGGATGGAAAAACTTGGCAAGATTTTTCAGAACACCTGCACAAAACAAATTTACCCATAAGGGATTGAACTGTTGGCGCTTGTGTGGTGAAAAGACTGCAAATCATTTTCATGTGTTTTGGTCATGCCCAGTTATCCACCAATATTGGACCAAGGTACAGACAATATTAAGATAAGATAAGATAAGATAAGCCTTTATTAGTCCCACAACGGGGAAATTCCAGGATTGCAACAGCACAGGGATAGCAACACTCAGAGCAACAATCAGAAGGCAAGAAAAAAAAAAAAACAAAAAAAAAAAAAACAAGCAAGCAAGAGCAGCTAATATACATATGTACATATTACTATAAAATATATATATACACACACACACACACACAGACACACAGTGCAGAGCATTGTAGCTGGATGGAATAAATATATGAATATATGAACACACAGTGCAGAGCATTGTAGCTAGATGGAATAAATATGTAAATATATAAACACCCACAGTACGGAGCATTGCAGCTAGGTGGAATAAATATGCAAGTATATAAACACACACAGTGCGGAGCAATGTAGCTAGATGGAATAATATGTAGATATATAAAAACACAGTGCGGAGCATTGTAGCTAGATGGAATAAATATATAGATATATAAATATAAACACACCCAGTGCTGAGTATTGTAGCTAGATGGAATAAATATATAGATATATAAATATAAACACACCCAGTGCAGAGCATTGTAGCTAGATGGAATAAATATGTAAATATATAAACACACACAGTGCAGAGCATTGTTGCTAGGTGGGATGAAACAGCATAACCGTCTATTTAGTTATCCTACATGGTATGATTATGTGCCCATACATATTCTTACCCTCCATAGCGACCGGTATGTTCCTAGTTGTATGCCGGAGAGGACCATTGTGTAAGTCTATTGCATCTTTTGCATTCAAAAAAAAAAAAACTATTAGTTTGTTACGTCTTTTTGCTATCTCTGCGAGCAGCCCTGCTTAGGTTGTACAGTCTGACAGCCGTTGGTAGGAAGGACCTACGAAACCTCTCGGTTGTGCACCTGGGATGATGTAGTCTGCTGCTAAATGAGCTCCTCAGTGCATCCAGTATGTCCTGCATAGGGTGGAACTCGGACTCCAGCAGAGATGACAGTTTAGCCACCGTCCTTCTCTCTCCTATCTCCTCCATCGGATCAAGGCGTTGCCCCAGGACAGAGCTAGCTTTCTTAATCAGTTTGTAATCAGTTTGTATTGGGGAAAATATTCAAAATTACAGTTTCCTTTTCTTTTGTAACTTTGTATTTGGGTTTACTACCGGACTCACTGGAAAGACGAGGAGAAAAATACTTATTCAATGTTTTAATATTGGCAAGCAAAAAAGCTCTAACTAAAAAATGGATGTTGAAGGACTGTCCTACACCTGAAGATTGGACTAACGTGATCCAAGACATTTACTCGATGGAAAAGTTGACATTCGCACTGAGACAGGACATGGATGGGTTCATGAACTTTTGGCAACCCTGGACCGCATATGTGTCTTCCATTAGATCTAATCTTTGACAAATACCATTTCAATAATGGTTCCGCTCTTTGTTCCAACGCTACTCAGATGCTCTTTTATCTTTATTTACTTACTTTTTCTTTTTGTTTGTTTTTTACTGGTTTGTTTGTTTTTTTTTTATTTGTTTTTTGTTTTTTTTTCTCTTTAATTTCACTTTTTCTTTCACTTTAAAAAAAAAAAAGGGGGGTGTTGTAAGAATTAATCTTCCAATGTTGTCAGATATCAGAAAATAAGGGAACATGTGATGAAAATGTAAACAATGCATTGCTGTAACGACCTGTATACCCTTTACAAAAACTTAAATAAAAAAAAAAAAAAAAAAGAGACTGCCTGACAACCGCCAGCCAGAGCGGCGGCTACAGGCATGGAAAAGAAAAAGAACACAGACAAAAACAACCAGAACTCAAAAGGTAACAATACATAAACCCCGATTCCTGAGCCACAGAAAATGGTCAGAACCGAGCCTACAGGAAAACACTGGCTCGGTTCGTGACAGAGCCCCCTCTTCTAGGGGTGGATTCTAGACACCCACGGAAACATCACAAGGAAAGAAAACCCCTGCCCCCCCCCCACACACACACCAACCCCAACAGGAACAGCAACACGAACCCGGGTGGGAGGTAGGGGGAACAGGAAAAGAGGGAGCACAACACCCCACCCAGGGTCCACAATTACCCCACCCCCAAGTCCAAAGATGTGGAGGCTTGGGAAGCTACCCAGAGTCCCAGGCCCAGCAGGCAGTCCGATGAACAAAGTCTGGTGGCCTGCCGGAAAACACGGGCCATCTGGCCCAGAGACTCAGTTCCTCCGGCGGTCGGCCAGCGCTGTTCAGCCACCAGGGCCGGTGGGATGATGCAGGAGGCGGCCTGCCCACCGGAAGGCTTACTGGTGGGTGACCGGACCGAAGGGGGGGAACCCCCACAGTGTCAGACAAGGAGGAGAAGAAGGCTGCAGCATCTTGAAGCTGGTCCACTTTACCCTAAGTGGTCCTGGCTCAGGACACAGCTGCACCCACGGTGGACCCCGACCGAGCCAACGCTGCACCCGCGGTCGCTCCTGGCTGGAGCTCTGCTACACCCGTGGTGACTCCTGGCTGGAGCTCTGCAGCACCCGTGGTGACTCCTGGCTGGAGCTCTGCAGCACCTGCGGTGACTCTCAGCTGGAGCTCTGCAGCGCCTGTGGTGACTCCCGGCTGGAGTTCAGCAGCATCTGCAGTGGACCCTGGCCGGGCCAATGCTGCACCCACGGTGAGCGGGCCAACCCGCCGGAGCACCAAGCTGAGGAGGCGATCGATGGGGGGAGCCCTGACGACCCTGGCAGGAGGAGCAGGAAGAGCGGCGTCCTCCGCTGGTCGGACCGGACCCACAACGACCTCTGGCGATGGCGCACCCTCTCCGGTGACCCTAGATGAAGGCTCTGAAGCAGGAGAAGAAAAGTGGTTAGGGTAGCCAGCAGCGGTGGAACCCAGTGAAGTGAGTTCAAATGCGGCTGAGGGCTGCATCCAACTCTCCTCCCCTAGAGCCAGGCAAGATCTCTCCAATACTGACATTAGAAAAACAAGAGAAATAACTTGCCTGAGCTTGAGCTCCACCGCCGTCCAGGACTCTGTCGATCCAGACGATGAAGATTCGGGCCCGGCCTCCAAGAGGTCCAACTCTGGCTCCTATTCCACTGCGACCGTCTCCACAGCTGGCAAGATGGTTGGAACAGTCCTTATGTCCTCAGGTGAAGTAACCCCCGCTGGAGATGGATCCGGTGAAGGAACTGAGGGCTGGCTCCATGCAGGCTCTGGAGCAGGATCCTCCATGGCCTCAGGCTCCTCCATCATCTGGCGGCTGGGTTCCAATACCGGCGGACACTCAGGAAAAATAGGAGGAGATACGGAGAGAATAGGAAGAGGGTTACTGATTGCAGCTGGAGGAGAGAACCCAGTGGACTGCAAAGACTGGGCCTCTCCTTCAGAAGACAGACAAGGTTTATCACAATTTAATTGATTAGAATGAAAAAACACTTGCCTGTCATCCCGGTGCTCGTTGGTGACAGCTGCAGAAGGCTGACAGTCATCCCTCTCCATGTCCGCTGTGCTCCTGGTCCCTTCAGTGGATGATGGAAGAGTTGGCCCCGATGACGTGGAGGTGGGCGTGGGTGGGATACCCCTGGCAACTCTCACAGCGGCTGGAGGGGAAATGGCTGCCGAAGACGAGGAGGGCCTCTCCCATCGTTTCCCTGCAGGATGACGCTGCTGTGGTGGAGCTGGGGTAACTGGAGCAGGAGCGGAGGGAATGGAGTAGTTCCTCCGTGGAGCACGCCTCTGTGCGCACGCCAGACGAGCTGGGGGCTCCTCCCACGTCAGCCTGGGGAAGGACCGTTGCAGATCAGCAAGCGTTGCCAGAACACCCACGAACTCCGGAAACCTCTTCAGCCCCAGGAGGTCCCATAATCTCTCGACCGCTGCTCCACGTTCTGAAAGATTCTCCTCAGGCTCCAGGAGGCTAGCGCGTCGGCGACACAGCCCTGAATAAAGACAGCCCCGAACTGTTCCTCCAGACTGGGACTCCCGACGGCCGATCCTCCTTTGCGCGCTGAGGACAGGCGAGCTGGGGACAGTTTGTTCCAACACACAGGTGATGAAAAAGGAAAAACAGTTCAAAAAAGAAAAACTGATGTGTGGGTGAATCCGCTAAATCCGGGCGGGCTGGATCATTCTATCATAAGCCTCCTCGTGTGCTTTTATGCAGCGCATGGAGGAGGGGAAGGAAGATGGGATTTACGGGCAGGATTCACCACAACACATTTAGTAAACACAAAGGCAAACAGTTCAAAAATAAAGACTATCCCAAATGGTGAAGACGTACAAAAATAAACAGAAACACTTACAGTTGGCGTTCAGGGCTGACAACGCCCAGCAAACGTATGGAAAGGAAACGTGTTAACCACGGTTGTGTCCCAGGACCGACATCGCTTCAAGGGGCACAACAGAACCACAGCTGTGTGGAGTGGCTAAGTACAAACTCTGCTGGAATGACAAATTGGACACATCTGGGCGAGGCGTGGGAAAGATAATTACCAGGGCGAATCAGCTGGCTGTGAAAGAGAGAGGGGGCGTGGTCGGACCAGCGAATGTTAGACAGCGCCCACCAGAAAGTGGGTCAAAAGAGACTGCCTGACAACCGCCAGCCAGAGCGGTGGCTACAGGCATGGAAATGAAAAAGAACACATAAAAACAACCAGAACTCAAAAGGTAACAATACATAAACCCCGATTCCTGAGCCACAGAGTACAGTCAGAACCGAGCCTACAGGAAAACACCGGCTCGGCTCGTGACGGTCAGTGACGTTTCCGGGTTGTTGCTCCGCGTACGCGGGGTCCCTGTCAGCTGTCATTCTGCTCTCTCTCATTGCTCCCAGCTGGTCTTAATTGTATCTGTTTTCTCATGCCCGCTCAGGTGACCCACACCCGCTATCACTTGTTTCATTCGTTTCTAGCCTTATTTAAGGACTGTTTTCATTTCTGGTTGCCGGAGTATTGAGGTTTGTTCCCCCCCATCCTCACGAGAACCCTGCCCTTGTTCTGGTGAGCTTACTCGTAAGTTTGTTTATTTGTTTGTGTGACAGTTTGGATTTTTGTGTTGGTGCACTTTTGTGTTTTTGTTTCTTAATAAATTTTCGCAAACTAGCAGTTCAGCATCTGGGTCTTTCTCTCTGCCCTGAGCGGCAATTCATGACAGAATACTCCAGCCAGTAAGAGGCTCAGCTGCTGCTAGTTTGTAGTCCGCTTTGTTTTCTTGTTTTGCAGCCTGAGAGTGTCTGGAGGGTGCGGTGCAGGTACTCGAGGCATGCCCCAGCCTTTGGGACCACCCTGAGCTCACAGACCTACTCCTCTCGGTAATCCTCCCATCATCTACGACTCACGGGCTGTGGGAATCTACTCAGGTGGCCGTGCCTGTGCCGATGAAGAGCAAGCACCAACGCACACGGAAGCCTCCAGCCTCTCGCCATTCTCTGGCGGCAGCTCTGTATCCTCCTCCTGAACACTGGCCCGCTCCATTGGCCGAGGAGCAGGAGGAGCAGAGGCAGGTCATATTAGTGAAGACTGAGCTCCTTCTTGAGTATAAGCCATGGCTCCTCCCACTGCCTGGGAGCAGCTCTGCGATCCACATGGTGAGGACATCGATGGCCTCACTCACACCATCACGGACTACATCAGCTTCTGTGTGGACAACACCGTACTCACCAAGACCATACGGTGTTGCTCAAACAACAAACCCTGGATCAACCCTGAGATAAAAACACTTCTGAGAGAGAAGAAGAGGATCTTCAGGTCGGGGAACAGGGAGAAGCTGAAGTCCGTACAGAGGGAGCTGAAGAGGAAGATCAGAGAAGGCAAGGACAGCTTCAGGAAGAAGATGGAGGACAAGCTGCAACAGAGTGACATCGGCGTGGTCTGGAGAAACCTTAAAACCATCTCTGGGCTCCAGAATACCTCCCCCCAGGCCACGGGGGGCAGGGAGTGGGCGAACAATCTGAACCTGTTTTTTAATAGGTTTGACCAACCGCCCTCCCCCCCGACTGCACAACAACCACTGCTGCCTCTAAAGACATCAAGTCCTGCTGCCCACACCCCACTCCACCAACACCCCCCCACTCCCAACACACAGTCCACCAACCTGACCCTCACTAAGACCCAGGTGAGGACGGAGCTTAGGAAGATCAAGGCGAGGAAGGCGTCGGGACCGGACGGCATCAGCGCAAAGCTCCTCAAGTCCTGTGCAGACCAGCTGTGTGGGATTGTGGAGCACATCTTCAAGCTGAGCCTGAAGCTGGGGAGGGTAACACAGTTGTGGAAAACATCTTGTGTGGTACCTGTACCAAAGACTTCCCATCCCAAAGACCTGAACAGCTACAGACCAGTGGCCCTGACGTCTCACATGATGAAGACCCTGGAGAGACTGCTCCTTGCTCACCTCCGCCCCCTGGTGGGACCAGCGGTGGATCCACTCCAGTTCGCCTACCAGCATGGCATTGGGGCAGAGGATGCAGTGATCTTCCTCCTTCACCATTCTCTGTCCCACCTGGAGAAGCCCGGGCATGCGGTGAGGATCATGTTCTTTGACTTCTCCAGTGCTTTCAACACCATCCAACCGATGATCATGAAGGACAAGCTGCTGTGCACAGGGGTGGACCAGCGCCTGTCATCATGGATCCTGGACTACCTCACTAACCGGCCTCAGTTTGTGAGAACCCGGGACTGTGTGTCCGACACGATCATCGGTAGCACGGGGGCCCCCCAGGGAACGGTTTTGGCTCCCTTCCTGTTCACCCTTGATACTGCGGACTTCTCACACAACACAACACACTGCCATCTACAGAAGTTCTCTGACGACTCTGCGATCGTCGGCCTCATCTCCAACGGAGATGAAGCTGAGTACAGAGGACTTATCCAGGACTTCGTGGACTGGTGCCATCGGAACTGCCTCCAGATCAATGCGAGGAAAACTAAGGAGCTGGTGGTGGACTGCCGCAGGCAAGGACAACCCCTCACAGCACCAGTAAACATACAGGGAACAGACATTGAGATGGTGACATCCTACAAGTACCTGGGTGTTCATCTGAACAATAAACTAGACTGGTCACACAATACCAATGCACTCTACAAGAAGGGACAGCGCAGGCTGTTCCTACTGAGAAGACTCAGGTCTTTTGGTGTACAAGGGGTGCTGCTGAAGACATTTTACGACACGGTGGTGGCATCAGCCATCACTTTTGGAGTGGTCTGCTGGGGCAACAGCATTACAGCAGCCGATAGGAAGAGACTGAACAAACTGATCAAGAAAGCTAGCTCTGTCCTGGGGCAACGCCTTGACCCAGTGGAGGAGATAGGAGAGAGAAGGATGGTGGCTAAACTGTCATCTCTGCTGGAGTCCGAGTCCCACCCTATGCAGGACATACTGAACGCACTGAGGAGCTCATTTAGCAGCAGACTACATCATCCTAGGTGCGCAACCGAGAGGTTTCACAGGTCCTTCCTACCTACAGCTGTCAGACTGTATAACCTAAGCAGGGCTGCTCGCAGAGATAGCAAAAAAACGTGACGACCTAATAGTATTGAATGCAAAAGACGCAATAGACTCACACAATGGTCCCCTTCAGTATACAACTAGGACAATATCGGTCACTACGGAGGGTGACAATATGTATGGGTACATATTCATACTATGTAGGATAACTAAGTAGATGGTTATGCTGTTTATTCCATCTAGCTACAATGCTCTGCACTGTGTGTATATATATATTTATATATTTATTCCATCTAGCTACAATGCTCCGCACTGTGTGTATATATATTTATATGTACATATGTATATTCGCTGCTCTTGTTTTTCTTGTCTTCTTGATTGTTGCTATCCCTGTGCTGTTGCAATCCTGGAATTTCCCCATTGTGGGACTAATAAAGGCTTATCTTATCTTATCTTATCTTATCTCATCTTATCTTATCTTATCTTATCTTATCTTGCCCAGGAACTGAAGGAGGTTCCAATGGGCCCTCTTCCTCCTCTCCAGGAGCTGACGTCTCCGCCTCCCACTCCCTGCCGTCACCCAGGGAAATCTCACCGGAGGAACACCTCCACCTCTCTGGCAGTATTTTCTCCCTCACTGAGGCAGAAGACTCCTGCAGCAGCGCCTTCTCAGTGCTTTTCCTCTCCGGCTGTATCGTCAGCTTCCACCCTCTCCGCAGCTGCTGTTTCCTGCTTCCCCTCGGCGATTCCCCTGCTGCTGAGAGGTCAGCTGTTTCCTTCCCGGCTCCACCTGTCACCGTGTCTGCAGGGGCGGCTCCTCCACGTTCCATTGATGGGCCCACAACCGCTGAGGCCACAGAGAGGGTGGATTCTACACCTACTGCAGCAGAAAACCTCATGCCCCAGGAACACAGGCAATTGTCTTTCCATTCTTTATTACCCACATATAAATTATCTTGCCTGACTCCCAGTGGTGAGGCTCAGCCCCAGCAGTCCTGTGAGCTCTGACCACCTGCTGCAGTTAAAGACTTTTCACCTGCTCTCTCCGTGTCTCCTCCTCTGTCCCCTGAGTGTCCACTGGCCCCAGGATTGAGCCGCCGGATGATGGAGGAGCTTGTGGCCATGGAGGACCTGGTCCCAGTCCCACAGCCATAGTCTGGATGGAGGGAAAGTGCTGCCTCCAACCTGAAGGCTGCGCCGATGGTAGAGCGTCCCCTGGCTTCAGCTACGCAGGAGTCTGCGCCAGCAGAGATTTGACCCCCTGAATCCATGCTGGATGAGCCACCTGCATCGCTGGGGGGTCCCAGGACTGCACCAACCGCCATGCCTGCTGCTGGGGCCACCACAGCAGAGTCCGAACTGAACCTCCAGAGGGCCGGGCCCAAGACATCATCGTCTGGATCGATGGAGTCCTGGACGGCAGTGGAGCTCAAGCTCAGGCAAGTGCTCTTCCTGGTTTCTGTTGTTTCTTTATCAGAGAGATTTTGCCTGGCTCTTGGTGGGGAGAGCCAGGTGGAGTCGTCAGCTGCACCGGGGCTCACCTCGCTGGGCTCCACTGTCCCGGTGACCCTGATCTTGTTTCTCTGCATCTTCTATCTGAGTTTTTCCCCAGGGTCACCGAGGATCATCCAGCTTTTCCAGAAGTCTCCGTGGGTCCAGCCTCACTGCCCAAGATCACGATGGGTCCAGCTCCTCCTTTCGAGGTCATCGCAGGTGCTCCGTCCCAGCCTGGGACCTCCAATGGTGCTGCCCCCCCCGTCCAGCTGAGGTTGTCGCAGTTGCTCCGTCCCAGCACAGGACCTCCATGGGTGCTGCTCCCCCTCTGGTAGAGGTCTTCGCGGGTGCTCCGTCCCAGCCCGGGGTCTCTGAGGGTACTGCTTCCCCTTTAGTTGAGGTTGTCACGGGTGCTCCGTCCTAGCCCAGGGCCTCCGAGGGTGCAGCTCTGGCCCAGTCTGGGTTCACCGAGGGTGCTGCTTTCCCATCAGTTGAGGTTTGTCGTGGGTGCTCCGTCCCAGCATGGGGCCTCCGTGCGTGCAGTCTTTCCTTAGTCCAGGCCCACCAAGGGTGCAGCTCTGCTCCAGCCTGGAGCCACCGCAGGTGCAGCTCCACTCCAACCCGGAGCCACCGTAGGTGCTGCAATGGCCCAGTTCTGGACCACCGTGGGTGCAACTCCGCTTCAGTCCGGAGTCACCTCAGGTGCAGCTCTGCTCCAGCCCGGAGCCACCGTAGGTGCTGCAATGGCCCAGTTCTGGACCACAGCGGGTGCAGCTCCTCTCCAGCCCAGAGCTACCGTGGGTGCTGCAATTACCCAGTCCGGGCCCACCGCGAGTGCAGCTTCGCTCCAGCCCAGAGCCACCACAAGTGCAGCTCTGCTCCAGCCTGGAGCCACCGTGAGTGCTGCAATGTCCCAGTCTGGGACCACCGAGGGTGCTACAGGCCAGTCTGAGGGCGTCATGGTTCCCCCTTCTCTGCCCAAGGGCATTGTGGTTCCCTCTCCTCTGCTCGAGGGCGTCGTGGTTCTCCCTCCTCTGCCAGATGCCGTCGTGGCTCCCCCTCCTCCGCTTGACGTCGCCGAGGCTTCCCCTATTCCTCCATCCTCCTCGTTTCTGGTCATCCTGGCTGGGTGGCCACCCTGTGGACCACCTTCTCTGTGTTGGTGGTTAAAGAATTCTGGTCGACTGCCTGACAGACTGTGCCATTGGGTTGGGTGGCTCATATTCTCCGGCAGGCCACCTGACTCTTACCACCTCGCCATCTGCCAGGCCTGGGACTTCGGCCGGCCACCAGAACAGTCTAGTTCTTTGGTCCAGGGGGCCTAGGTGCCTGGTTCTGTGTGAGTCCTGAGCGGGACCTTTGTTTTGTTTTTGTTTTTTTTTGTTTCCTCTTAGTCTGGACTTTTGCTGGGATGTTAATTCTGAAAGTTTTTTATTTTCTCTGGGTTGGTTTGGTCCCTCCGTGCCCGGGTCCCCATCTTCCCACCCGGGGTAGGGTTGTTTTCTTGTTGGGGGGGGGGTTGTGTGTGTGTGTGTGTGTGTGTGTGTGTGTGTGTGTGTGTGTGTAGAGGGGTTCTTTTCTTTCAATGTTGCCGGAGTGTCTGGTATCCACCCCTTGGGTGGATTACACTGGGCTCAGTCTTTCTGCCTTTTTTTCATATTTGTACAGGGTTGTCATTTTGAGTAGTAATTTCTGTTATTTTTTTTCCTTGGTTGATTTGTCACGGATTCTCTTTAGTGTCTTATTATGATTTCTGTTTACGTTTATTATAGTTTGTTATTCACATTTTTGAGGTTACTTGTCTTTATTTTGCCATCTCTTTATATTCTGATTCTGTTGTGTTCTCCACTGACAGCTGTCAGTGACGTTTCCGGGTTGTTGCTCCATGTAGGCGGGGTCCCTGTCAGCTGTCCATCTGCTCTCTCTCATTGCTCCCAGCTGATTTAAATTGTATCTTTGTTTTCTCCTGCCTGCTCAGGTCCTGCCCGCACCTGCTATCACTTGTTTCATTTGTTTCTAGCCTTATTTAAGGACTGTTGTTTTCATTTCTGGTTGCCGGAGTATTGAGGTTTGTTCCTTCATCCTCACCAGAACCTTGCCCTTGTTCTGGTGAGCTTACTCGTAAGTTTGTTTATTTGTTTGCTTGACAGTTTGGATTTTTGTGTTGTGCACTTTTGTGTTTTTGTTTCTTAATAATTTTTTGCAAACTAGCAGTTCAGTATCTGGGTCTTTCTCTCTGCCCTGAGGGGCAATTCATGACACTAGAGCTGTCTCGGTGCTGTGGTGTAACTGAACACCTGACTGGAAGACATCAAAACAGTTATTGAATGTCAGGAAGTTGTACAATTGTTGAAAAACAGCTTTTTCTATTATTTTACTAAGAAAAAGGAGGTTCGATATGGGCCTATAGCTGTTCATAAGTGAGGTGTCTAGGTTGCTCTTTTTTTAGAAGTGACTTGATAACAGCTGTTTTAAAGCATTGAGGGCAATGCCTGAATGCAGAGACATATTCATGATCTGTAGTAGGTCTGAGGCCAGACAATATGAAACATTTTTTTAAAATCCTGTTGGGAGGGTATCAAGGCAGCAGGTAGTAATGCATTATATGCATTATATGTCGTCATATTGTTTTTGCTGTTGTTTCTCTGTCTGTTAATAATAATAATAATAATAATAATAATAATAATCCATCCATCCATCCATCTTCTACCGCTTTTCCGGAGGTCCGGGTCACGGAGGCAGCAGTTCAAGCAGAGAAGCCCAGACTTCCCTCTTCCCAGCCACCTGCTCCAGCTCTTCAGAAAAGATACCAAGGCGTTCCCAGACCAGCTGGGAGACATAGTCTCTCCACCGAGTCCTGGGTCTGCCCCGGGGTCTCCTCCCAGTGGGACGTGCCTGAAACACCTCAAGTGGGAGGCGTCCAGGAGGCATCCTAATCAGATGCCCATACCACCTCAACTGACTCCTTTCAATGTGGAGGAGCAGCGGTTCTACTCTGAGCCTCTCCCGGATGACTGAGCTCCTCACCCTATCTCTGAGGGTGAGTCCAGCAATCCTACGGAGAAAGCTCATTTCAGCCGCTTGTATCCGCGATCTCGTTCTTTCGGTCATTACCCAAAGCTCGTGACCATAGGTGAGAGTAGGAACGTAGATTGACTGGTAAATCGACAGCTTTGCCTTAGAACTAAGCTCCCTCTTCACCACAACAGACCGGTACAACGTCCGCATCACTGCAGATGCTGCTCCAATCCGTCTGTCGATCTCTCGCTCCATTTTCCCCTCACTCGTGAACAAGACCCCAAGATACTTAAACTCCTCCACTTGGGGCAGGAGCCTGTCCCCAACCCGGAGAGGACAATCCACCTTTTTCCGGCTGAGGACCATGGACTCGGACTTGGAGGTGCTGATTCTCATCCCAGCCGCTTCACACTCAGCGGCAAACCATCCCAGCAACAACTGTAGGTCATTGCTGGATGAAGCCAACAGGACAACATCATCTGCAAACAACAGAGATGAGATCCTGTGGTCACCAAGCATGACACCCTCCATTCCCTGGCTGCGCCTAGAAATCCTGTCCATAAAAATTATGAACAGGATCGGTGACAAAGGGCAGCCCTGGCGGAGTCCAACTCTCACTGGGAATGACTCCGACCGAGTGTTGGCAATACGAACTAAACTCTCACAACGGTCGTACAGAGACCGAATAGCTCGTAACAACAAGCCCGATACCCCATACTCCCGAAGCACCCCCCACACAGATCCACGAGGGACGCGGTCAAATGCCTTCTCCAAGTCCACAAAACACATGTAAACTGGTTGGGCAAACTCCCACGAACCCTCAAGAATTCTCGAGAGGATAATAATAATAATAATAATGGATTGCATTTATATAGTGCCTTTCATTCAAATTTTCAGGAAAGGTGTGTAATAACACACTGAACACATGATTAGATTTTGGTGATGATCTCAAAATGCATACCTCCACCAAGGCTCTTATCTTCTCACAGAGTGTTAGCAACAATACTCCAAAACTACTGGATGGATTTGGATGAAATTTTCACCAGAGGTGGCCCTTGGCCCAGAAATGAACTCCTTCAATGTTGGAGGTGATCCGTGAGTGCATACCTCTGCCAAGGCCCTATCTCCCAATGTACAGATGGATGGCAATATGAACGGACAAAGGGATGGAGGGGAGGACAAAGGGAGGGAAGGACAGAGCCTTGGTCGAGGTATGTGCTCTCTGAGTGCCCTCTAGTTTTATGTATGTTTTCATCTTTTGTATTTTTTAAATTGTGGATTTACGTATACATTTTCTACAATGTAAGACTTGTGAATTATTCTTTTTTTCCACATTTTTATTGTTACCTCTGCCAAGGGAGGACGGAAGTAATGTTTTTAGTGGTGTTGGTTGGCTGGTTTGTCTGTGGGTTTGCCTGTTAGCAACATTACTCTAAAAGCTATGAACGGATTTTGATGAAATTTTCAGGAAAGGTGTGTAATGGTACAGGGAACAGATGATTAGATTTTGGTGCTGATTCAGATCATGATCTGGATGCAGGAATTTTTTTAAATTTTTATATATTAATCTGGTGTTTTTCATGTACTGCACCTTTAAGTCCACTGAGTTATGTGTGTGGCCACACCATAGACCCACGCGCCTCGGCAACCCGGAAGCCAAACAATGCAGAAAAAGTATTAGGGGGCGTGTCCACCAAACTTGCTTTTTCTGCTATGGTCAACTATTTTCTATTCATTCTCTATGTACGTAGTCCAGCGTTTACAACACCGGGCGCCCTCGGCACTAAAATACTTTGAGTGGTGACTGCGTTTTGTTGCGGCGCTCAGGGCTGAAAAAAGTTCAACTTTTCAGACTACTGTACAGCTGCACTTGTCAACGTCAGACCTTTCTAAGCAGCCAATCAGAATTAAAGAAGGGTGGGACATAGGGACATTTCAGGAAAGAGTTGATACAAGCTCTGGATGGCAGGGTAGAATTACCAGATGACTGGGAAAGTACAGCAAAAGTATTTTGTGTATCCAGTGGACAGAGGAAGGAAGACAAGGAGACTTGGTGGTGGAATGAGGAGGTACAGGAAAGTATTCAAAAGAAGAGGTTAGCAAAGAAAAAGTGGGATAGTCAGGGAGATGAAGAAAGTAGACAGGAGTATTTGGAATCTAGGTGCATGGCAAAGAGAGAGGTGGCAAAGGCAAAGGAAAAGGCATATAGTGAGTTGTATGAGGCTAAACACTAAGGAAGAAGAAAAGGACTTTTATCGATTGGCTAGACAGAGAGATTGAGCTGGAAAGGATGTACAGCAGGTTCAGTTGATTAAGGACAGAAATGGTACTGTACTAACAAATGACGAGACTGTGTTGAGAAGGTGGAAGGAGTACTCTGAAGAGTTGATGAATAAAGAAAATGAGAGAGAGAGGAGAATGGATGAAGGAAAGATGGTGAACAAGGAAGTTCCGAGGATTAGCAAGGCGGAAGTGAAGGCAGCTTTGAAAAGGATGAAGACTGAAAAGATGGTTGGTCCAGATGACATACCTGTAGAGGTATGGAGATGTTTAGGAGAGATGGCAATGGACTTTTTAACCAGACTGTTTAACACAATCTTGAAGAGTGAGAGAATGCCTGAGGAGTGGAGAAGAAGTGCTTTGGTACCAATTTTCAAGAACAGGGTGATGCTCAGAGCTGTAGTAACTACGGAGGCATAAAGTTGATCAGCCACACTATGAAGATATGGGAAAGAGTTGTTGAAGCCAGGTTAAGAGGAGAGGTGACAATCAGTGAGCAGCAGTACGGTTTCATGCCAAGAAAGAGTATTACAGATGCAATGTTTGCTCTAAGTGTAAGGGTTCCTGTTTGCTCTGTCTCCCTCTCTCCCCACTAATTGAGCTGCTCTCCCTGCAGCTGCAACCGCCACCAATTGCCAGTTAGTGGGAGAGGATAAATTGAGTGCTCTCCCTTCAGTCTGTCTGGTCACGTCGACTCAGCCACTTGCATATCCTTGCCTTGATCATCTGTGAATTATTCTGCCTTGTTTTGTCGTGCTTTGACTTCTGCTTGCTCTAGACCCTGAACCTGCCTGGTGATTTAGGTTTTGTCTGCCTTGTGTTTGCTTGCCTTGCTCTGACCATCTGCCTGCTTACTGGATTTGGATTCAGCTCTATGGATTGGATTTTGGATTTTCCCCAGACAGTGCACCGTTCCTCCCCCCAACCCAAGTAAGCCAACTTACCTTTGTGTTCTCTCTGCCTCTTCACCATCTCCCCCTCCTTTCACCACAGGCCTGGCCAGCTGCTCCTCCAATGTTCCCCCTGCCCCCTCACTGGTGCCCCCTCCCTCTATCACCAATGCCCGGTTCTTGAAGGATCTTCTACTCAGCTGCCCATCACCACTCAGAAGAGCCTGTAAACATTGACACAGTAAAAGTATTGATTAAGCCTCTCGCCCACTGTCGCCATCCCGCACAATCCACATTCGCACATTGTTGTAATAAAGATTACTGTTTCACTTTGTTATGGTTTCCCTCCGAGTTGCTTTTGGGTCTGAGTTTCTGTACCTTGACAGTACGTGACCAGCAATTTAGACCTAGCGACTAAGATGGAAGCTGTAAACTCCTGTCTCGGTGCCTTCAAGCAATCTGCCAATCAAGTTGATTATCAAAACCAGGTGATATTAAATGAAATAATGAAAACTCACCGAGCGGCTTCCCAAATTAGAAAGCACTGTCCAGGGCCTTGCTGCAATTCTGTTGGTGGGTTCGTCTCCAGCGGCAGCTCCATCTGTGGGCCGTTCAGGCCATTCCCCGCCGTACTCCACACTCCCACGCTACAACAGCCGGGTGGGGAGGGGTGTGGGGGGGTTGGGGGGCAGCGGGTTCTTGCTGCAATGTTGGCTTGTTTTTGACAGTACTCTCGGTGATTTTTTCTCTGACCAGAGCCAGATTAGTCTCCTTACGGGGTTGCTTGATGGGCGCGCCCTCTCTTGGGCCCAGGCAATAATTGAGGGGCCCAATTATTCGTCAAATACATACGACCGATTTACTAGTGAATTCTTGTGTGTTTTTGGTCATACTGACCAGGAGGGGAGTGCGTCCACCCGGCTCATAGACCTTCGTCAGGGGCAAAAGACCGCAGTGGATCATTCGGTGGATTTCTGGGTTCTTGCGGCCGAAGCGGGGTGGGATGATAATGCTCTCCGCTTGGTGTTCATTCACAGTCTGAACGCTTCTGTCCGCGATAAACTCGCTCACCTCCCCGAGGAGTCCAAAACTCTGGATGAATTGATTTCATTGGTGGTTAAGATGGACAATAGGCTCCGTCAGCACGTAAGGGAATGGCAGTCTGATCCCTGCAGCTCTCCACGGTCCCCTTCTGCTCCCAACCCACAGCCCCTCATGTTTCCGCTGGCCGGCGAGCCCGAGCCTATGGTGGTGGGTCGGTCCAAACTCACTCTCGTAGAAAAGCAACAACGTCATGAGGAGGGGTTGTGCTTGTACTGTGGTAAACCTGATCACATGGTGGTCCATTGCCCCGCGAAGTTAAAAGACAAAGCCCGTCAGTGACTGAAGGGGGCCTGATGGGTGAAACTTCACAACCCTCCACCAATTGTTTCACATTACCCGTTAGATTGTTGCTCGAGGCTACTGAGTACGTTGGGACAGCTTTAATTGACTCACGTGTGGAACAAAACTTAATTTCAGAGACTCTGGCAGCCTGGTTAAAAATCCCCTGTCTCCCGTTACCTCAACGGCTGAGCATAAGTACCCTTGCTGACTGGCCCCTTTGCCAGGTTTCTGAACAAACCATTCCTCTCACCTTATTAACCTCAGGAAACCACCATGAGACTCTATCCTTGGTAATTCCAGCCTTAGCTCTCCCCATAGTTCTGGGATTTCCTTGGTTGAAGACTCACAACCCCGTCATTGACTGGAATAAAGGGGTAATTAGTTCTTGGAGTCCATTTTGTGTGGCTGCTTGCCTTCGGTCTGCCGCATGTTCCCCATCTTTCCCTGTTAAAACCCTGGCTCCTGAGCCTTTGGATCTGTCTAAAGTTCCTTCCGAGTATCATAATTTGGCCCCAGTTTTTAGTAAGGCTAAAGCACTATCTCTTCCCCCGCATCAACCCTATGACTGTGCAATCAAGCTCCAGCAGGGGCCCCCGCTAGCATCCAGTAAACTGTATAGCCTGTCAGCACCAGAGAGAGAGGTGATGGAGAAATATATTAAGGATTCACTGGCTGCAGGCTTAATTCACCATTCGTCATCGGCACTGGGGATGGGCTTCTTCTTTGTGGGCAAGAAGGATGGCTCCCTGCATCCATGTAGGCCTCAAGGCACTTGTACGACACGTCACGTCGCGTCGTGTCAAAGTGTTATCTTGTCCGCTTTTGTTTGTTTTTATTTACTTCGTTTTTAATTTTTTATCTCTTTTTACTGATATTAGCTTTTTACTTAGCTTAGTGTTGGCCTAGCAGAAAGCCCGATTGGCACACAGGTGAATCAGACCCCGGGCAGGGCTGTTTTCACCAGGCTAGGCTAACCTGTTTTTAGCTAGCTAGCTAGGCTAGGCTAATCTGTTTTTAGCTGTTTTCAGCTGTTTTTAGCTATTCACTTCTCGCCTGGAACGTCATGACTCCATCTCCGACGTGTGTCAGCTGTGTGTCCCTCCTTAAGAAGGTTTCTGAGTTGGAAGTGAGACTCTCTAACCTCTCTAAGATTCGGGAGGCTGAAGACCACCTAGACACTATAATTCTTGGGAGAACATCTGCCCCAACAACCGACTCACAGCTAGCAGAGACGGCTACTTACCCGGGTGAATTCAGCACATCGCCGTCCACTTCCACCCCTGCTCCAGTCTCCTCAGCTGTCCAGGACCCCAGCAATAAACACTGGCTTCAGCTCGGAGCTAAACCCAAAGCCCCGGGTGGTCGTTCACATCTTCAGTGCACGCCCTGGACCCTGGTTGGGCCAACTAGCAAATGTCAGCGATTGACCAGACATGGTTGCGCCTCCTCTCCTCCCTTGCTACTGGAAAACAGATTTGACATCCTTTCCCTGGAAGATTTTCCCCACCTGGACGTCGATCATCCTCCCATGGCCGCCCCCTCCCCCTCCTCCTTCAGCAGCGGCCCAAACCTGCAAGCCCCAGATTAAAACTACTTTAGGTGTGCCAAACTATACACCAGCTCCAAAAAGAAGAGAGCGCATCACTGCGCCATCACAACAACAACACTGGCAAAGTTAAGATAAGATAAGATAAGATAAGCCTTTATTAGTCCCACAATGGGGAAATTCCAGGATTGCAACAGCACAGGGATAGCAACACTCAGAGCAACAATCAGAAGGAAAGAAAAAACAACATCTAGTAAACATATGTCCATATTACTATAAATGTATATATACAGACACACAGTGCAGAGCATTATGGTTGGTTGGTGAATGTGCAGCAGAAAGTCTAAGCTCTCTCTCCGCGGATGCAGTGGGCCAGCTGGAAGTCTTTGGGCATAATGGTGACCCCCTTAGCGAAGAAGAGACCACCAGGTGGGCCTCGCTGGTCTCCTGCAGAGCCATGACGGCGAAGCACAGGAAACGCAGGACGGTCTTGAAGTCCTGAGCGATCTCCCTCCCCAGGCGCTGGACGGGCAGCTTACGGATGAGCAGCTCCGTGGATTTCTGGCAGCGACGGATCTCTCTCAGAGCCACGGGCCTGTGACGGCGAGGCCTCTTCACTCTGCCGGTGGCCGGAGCGCCTCTCCGAGCAGCCCTGGTGGCTAGCTGTCTCCTGGGGGGCTTCTTCCTCCAGTAGATTTTACGGGCGGTCTGCTTGGTTCTTGCCATCACTCTTTATTATTCTGTCTTACATTTCTTGCACGCCGCCTAAACTCCAGCCCGGCACCCGCGTTGTTTTCGCTACAGCTCCCGGTATGTCGAGTTTCCCATTAGCACCGGGCGGCGGCCAAGTGCTAGCTAGCACTAGCTCCTCCCCGCTGTAGCATCTCCCGCTGCAAACCGTGGCTCCGTCCGCCGACCCGGGAGACCCCCGGGGCGATCCGTGATATATATACAGAGTGAAAGGTGTAGAAAGAAGAAGGAAGATAAAAAAAAAGGCTGTTGCAACGGGCAGCCGAGTCATGTGGCGCCACCGGTCCGGCGGAACCGGAACCGAAAAAGTTATCCACCATTTCAGAAACCACCAGCAAGGCTCCCCCAGACAACGCTGGTAATTGGTGATTCGATTATGAGGAACGTCAGAAGCAGGTGCTGTGTCACTAAATTTTTTCCTGGGGCTAAAGTGTCAGACATCAAGGCTCTTACCCCTGACCTATTAAATGAATACCCCCATGCTAAAACTGTCATTGTACATGTTGGATGCAACAACATCCCAGATGAAGCATTGGAGATCTTAAAAAGTGACTTCAAGAGCCTTCTGTCCACTCTTATGAACTGTGGCAAATGTGTGTTTATTTCTGGGCCCTTGGCCCCTTTCAGGCGAGGTTGCAATTATTTTAGCAGAATTCTCAGTCTTAATACCTGGTTGTGTACTACATGTCCTACTTTTAGCACTGGTTTTGTAGACAAGTTCAACCTGTTTTGGAATCGCCCATCATTTATGAGGCCAGATGGCATCCATCCAAATAGACTTGTTGCACGTGTTTTAAGGGACAATCTGTTCTATTCCATTCAGTGTTTTTTAGTACAGTGACGGAAATTTGGTGCGTTAACTCACCCCGAAGTTCCTGGGTCTGCCAACCAGCCTTTCTTTGTTTCCACTTCTCATATTAATCCAAATAATCCTCACTGTTTAGATCAGTCTTCAATTGATAACCCCATAGAGATTGTGTCTGTCTCCCATTACCCAAAATATTATAACCCAAGACAAATACAACATAACTTGACAAATTCACCCCTTTCTGCTGCTCCTTCTCATCCGCCACCCCTCAACTTAGCCCCTGTCTTCCCCCTCAGAGAACCTTTGTCTACTCCCCCCAAAGTTAATAAAAATATAAGGTATAAACATCCCAAAGTGATTAAACAAAAAATTGGTAAAACTCAAATTAAACATCAAGTCTCTAAATTTAATGATTCAGCCTCTCTTCCTCCTCATAATGTGTAAATTAAATGCGGTTTGTTAAATATTAGGTCTCTAACTCCCAAGTCTCTACTAGTTCATGATCTATTAATTGATCATCAGATTGATTTAATATCCCTTACAGAGACTTGGTTAGGGCAAGATGATTATGCTGGTTTAAATGAATCAACTCCCTCTGGTTATCTAAACTATCATAATCCTATAAGTTCTGGTCGTGGAGGTGGAGTAGCGGCAATTTACCATTCTAAATTACTAGATTAGATTAGATTAGATTAGATTCAACTTTATTGTCATTACACATGTATGAATACAAGGTAATGAAACACAGTTTAGCATCCAATCAGAAGTGCAAAGGACAGCAGTGCAGTATATACGGTAATTAACAGTATGTGCAATTTAAGCAAATATATGCAAATATATGCAGCAGTGCAGAAAGTTAAGAGTACTGTTATGTGCAAATAATGTGCAATACTAGTTAGTATAATGCAAAAAACATGCTTTAATTCCTTTGAGGGCCTGGTTCTCACTATGGGGCATGTTAGCAATCTTAGCTTAAACCCAATTTTCTTTGCTATAGTTTACCGTCCTCCCTCAGCCTACTCAGAGTTTATATCCGAATTTGCCGAATTTTTAGCTGATTTAGTGCTGAAATCAGAATAATTATAGTAGGGGATTTTAATATACATATTGATGTAGATAGTGGCTGTCTTAATAAGGCATTCAATTCAATATTAGACTCATTGGGGTTTTCCCAGAAAGTAGAAAATTCTACCCATTATCTCCACCACATTGGACCTTGTTCTGACTTATGGTATAGAAATAGAAAATCTAGTAGTGTCTCCTCATAATCCTGTACTGTCAGACCATTGTCTGTTAACCTTTGATTTCACTATTTCTGATTATTTGACTCCTAAAGAAAAATATTACTACAGCAGATGTCTTTCAGATGATGCTGTTACCAAATTTTTGCAGATTGTCTCCTCTATACCATGTGTCAACACAACGAAAATAAAAGATGGAGAGCTTGCTCCTTCCGTAATTGATAGCATGGTAGATAGTGTTACAGCCTCTCTGCATCAGACTCTAGACTTGGTGGCCCCTTTAAAAAGAAAAAGTCCAATCAGAGATTTCTAACCCCTTGGTTTAACACAGAAACTCGTAGCTTAAAACAGAAGACTCATCAACTAGAAAGAAAATGGCGTTCCACTAATTTAGATGAATTCTATTTAGCGTGGAGAAATCATCTCCTAATTTATAAAAAATCTCTTAGAAAAGCAAGAACAAGTTATTACTCTGCATTAATAGAAGAGAATAAGAATAATCCCAGGTTTCTTTTCAACACTGTAGCCAGGCTGACAAAGAGTCAGGACTCTGTCAATCCTTGCATCCCCCTAGAGCTTGCTTGTCAGGACTTTTTGAACTTTTTCAATCATAAAATTTTATCTATTAGAGATAAAATCAATCAGATTATTCCCACTGTAAAATTAAGTACAGCAACTACTACAACTCCTTCAATTGATATCTGTTTGGATAAGTTTACGCCAATTGACCTTTTAGAGTTCGATAAAATAATCTCCTCATCCAAGCCTTCAACTTGTCTTTTAGACCCGATTCCTACCAGGTTATTTAAAAAAGTCTTCCCATTCTTCTAGCCATATTCTTCAAATAATCAATTCTTCTTTAACCTTAGGTCATGTACCGCAGGCTTTTAAAATTGCTGTAATTAAACCCTTACTCAAAAAGCCAGTGCTTGACTCAGGAGTTTTAGCTAACTATCGACCAATCTCTAATCTGCCTTTCATTTCAAAAATCTTAGAAAGAGTTGTTGCTACGCAATTATTTGACCACGTGCAGGGAAATGGTTTATTTGAAGAGTTTCAATCTGGGTTCAGAATTCATCATAGTACTGAAACAGCCTTAGTGAAGGTCATGAATGACCTTCTTATCGCATCTGATAATGGACTTGTTTCTGCACTTGTCCTTTTAGATCTTAGTGCAGCCTTTGATACTATCGATCAGGATATTCTACTTGATAGATTAGAACACTATGTTGGACTAAATGGTATTCACTGCAGTGGTTTAGATCTTATTTGTCCGATAGATTTCAGTTTGTTCATATCAGTAATGAGTTTTCTTCCAACTCTAAGCTCAGTCATGGAGTTCCACAGGGATCTGTGTTAGGCCCTACTCTTTTTAGTTTATATATGCTTCCGTTAGGCAACATCATTAGAAAGCACTATATACATTTTCATTGTTATGCAGATGACACACAATTATACCTGTCAATGAAGCCTGATGATTGTAGTCAATTAGCCAAGTTAGATGCCTGTCTTAAGGAAATCAAAGCTTGGATGACTTGTAATTTTCTGCTATTAAACCCGGATAAAACCGAAGTAATTCTTGTTGGTCCAAAAAACCTTAGAAATACCTTTCCAAATCAAACTCTTAATTTGGATGTGGCTACTCTTACTCTAAATAATTCTGTGAGGAACCTTGGAGTTATTTTTGATCAAGATCTGTTTTTTAATTCACATATTAAATTTGTTTCTAAGCCTGCCTTCTATCATCTGCGCAATATTGCCAAGATTAGGAGCATCTTGTATCTGAGTGATGCTGAGAAACTGATCCACGCTTTTGTTAGCTCTAGATTAGATTATTGTAACTCGTTATTATCAGATTGTCCTAAAACATCTTTAAAAAGTCTTCAGTTGATCCAAAATGCTGCAACAAGAGTTTTAACAGGTACTAGAAAGAGAGGTGATATCTCTATGGCCTCCCTCTCTGGCCTCCCTTCACTGGCTTCCCACAGAGTTTAGAATTATGTTTAAAATCCTTCTTCTCACTTACAAAGCTCTTAATAATAAGGCCCCTTTTTATATAAAAGATCTGATATTACCCTATCATCCTAACAGAGCACTACACTCCCAAAATGCAGGATTACTTGTAATACCTAGAATCTCCAAAAGTACAATGGGAGGCAGAGCCTTCTGCTATCAAGCTCCTTTTCTGTGGAACCAGTTACCAATCTGGGTTTGGGAGTCAGACACGATCTCTGTTTTTAAGAGCAGGGTAAAAACCTTCCTCTTCACTATAGCCTATGATTAGCGAGGGATCTTGTGTTTCTTAACCCTCCCTTTGTTTTGCTGTTAATAGATTTAGACTGCCAGGTGACCTCCAATAATGTACTTGGCTTCTCTCCGTTAATGTTTGCTCTCTTTATGTCTGTTCTCTCCATCTTCTCTATCCCCTCACCCCCCAGCCAGTTGTAGCAGATGACTGCCCCTCCCTGAGCCTGGTTCTGCTAGAGGATTTTTCCTGTTAAAAGGGAGTTTTTCCTCTCCACCGTTGCCAAGTGCTTGTTCACAGGGGATCACCTGATTGCTGGGGTCTTTCTGCAATTGTGGGGTTTCCCCTGCATTTGAAAGTGCCCAGATGACTGTTGTTGTGATATGGCGCTATATAAATAAAGTTGAATTGAATTGAATTGAATGTATTGACTTCAGAGAACTCAATAAAATCACAGTAAAGGACAAATACCCGCTTCCCCTCTTAAGCTTGGAGTTTGACCTGCTTCAGGGTTCAGTCATTTACTCCAAACTTGACCTGCACAATGCATAACATCTCAATAGGATCAGGGAGGAAGACGAGTGGAAGATGGCGTTTAAGACTCATCTGGACCAGTTTGAATATTGCATCATGCTATTTGGTCTCACGAAGTCCCCTGCCATTTTCCAGCGGATGATTAATGATGTTCTCCATGATTTCCTGAACTCATTCGTGTTTGTGTACTTGGATGACATCCTTGTTTTTTCTCGGTCCCCCGAAGAACCTTGGGTCCATGTTAGAGCGGTTCTCCAACGCCTCTTAGAGAACCAGCTCTATGTCAAAGCCAAGAAGTGTGAGTTCCATGTTACCACCTCCACTTTCCTTCGCTTTATCATCTCCCGGGGCAGCATAGAATCCGATCCTGAGAAAATTCGAGCAGTCACAGAGTGGCTGACCCCCCTCCACTCGTAAACCGCTCCAGCAGTTTTTGAGATTTGTCAACTTCTATCGGTGCTTTATCAGAAACTACAGCTCCATCGCTCTCCCCCTCACTGCCCTGACATCCACCAAGGTTCCCTTCCGCTGGACTTCTGAGGTGGATGAGGCCTTTGCCCTGCTTAAGTCCCGCTTCTCTACGAAACCAATCCTAATCCAGCCCAATCCGATCCGTCAGTTCATTGTGGAGGTGGATGCTTCTGATGTGGGGGTGGGGGCTGTGCTGTCACAGCGTTCGGTAACCGACAATAAAATACATCCTTGTGCATATTTCTCTTGGCGCCTATCCCTGGCTGAGAGAAATTACGATGTCGGTGACCGAGAGTTGTTGGCAGTAAAGCTGGCTCTGGAGGAATGGCGACATTGATTGGAGGGGCCTGTCCAGCCATTCCTTGTGTGGATGGATCATTAGAACCTGGAGTACATCAGGGCGGCTAAAAGACATTACCCCCGGCAGGTAAGGTGGGCTCTGTGGGGCACCCCCACAACAGACTGGGACAAGCAGAGCGCTCGGCTAGAGCAATTAACATAACAGTGAAATGTGTGTATTAATGTCAACAGGCAGCCTCGCTTCGTCAGGCTCTTTCCTGCTCAATACTGTGATGTTAATGTGCCATTCATGCATTGTGTTCAAGCTTCCTGCTCTTACTGTGATGCAAATGTCCCATGCCTTTCATGTATTGTCTGTAACTGGGTATATAAGCTGACTGAAATTCATGTTCACTCTCTCTTTGACTACTGCTGCTGACACACGCATTCTGTGTCTCCTCACAAGAGCCTGAGGACCCGCTCCAGCCCACCTGCACAGGGCTGGGGTGAGTTCAATGATGGCGGATGAATGATAATAAACTTCCTTTTAAACTGTCAGTTCGCTGCCTTATTATTTCATTCCGCCATATTGGTGACCCCGAGAAAGCACACGCCTTGTGCAACGCAACCTTCTGGTCTGGACAGCCACGCTGGTGACCCGACGACAACGAACGCAGCACCCGGCGGTGATTCTCCGACGGCAAGCGAACGCAGCAGCCTGGCGCAAATGATCTGCTCTCCCTTCTGCTACAGGGAGACCTCGACGCAGAGCCACCACCAGGTGAACTCCCTCGGAGATCACCCACGACCGTGAAGGCTGCAGAAAGCGTCATGGTGCGACCCTCGCCTGAGATCGGGACATCCACGCTGGACCGGCCGAGGGACACAGAACGTCTTCTCCCTCTCACCGCTCCTCCTCCCTCTCACCGCTCCTGCGCATCTGCACGAGCCCGAGGGACAAAGATCGTCTATTTCCTCGCACCGCTCCAACGCACCACGAGCGAACGACGCAACACACTGAACAGGGATGATTATCGGCGCCGACTACGCTGATCTCCAGCAAGCTCCCTGACTCGCCTCTACAGCGGACCTGCCACGCACCGAACCCCTGCACACACACCGGGGGGTATGAGGACAGCGCACCATGCACGGGACATACCGGCTCTACACAGACCGCCAGCGTCCTTCGCCGCTGCACACGGAACCTTCAGGGCTGCTCACACACTTGAAGCATCACACGCAGCTCGCTCACAGAATTTTGTATGGATCTTAGCCACCGCGCACAATGGGAATTCAGCCGTCAGCTGTCCCCGAGGGCTTTAGGGTTGCGCCCGCACCTAAAGTCAACACGCCAAGTCCCTCTGCTTTTGTTTTTTTTCTCACAGCCGCTACGCAGCCTCGCAGCTCCTGTTTTTCTTCATGGCCGCTATTAATCCTCGCAGGACTTAACCGCGAGAGGAGTCAGTGACTAATTTTTTTCTTCTTACAGCTGCTGTGGACCTCCGCATGTTCAACGGGACAGCCCCCCCAACATCGCGGATCCACAGGCAATTTTTGCGCGGCCCAAACAACTTCGCCGTCCTGGGCCGGCACTTGCTACCCCCACCCCCCTCCCTCCACCTCCGCCTGCACAGAGCTTTCCCTGCTCGCTTCGCTACCAAAGCCGGACTATCGAGGCCTCAGTTTCCTGCTGGGCCCTCTGGGGGGGGGAAGTGTGTGGGGCACCCCCACAACAGACTGGGACAAGCAGAGCGCTCGGCTTGAGCAATTAACATAACAGTGAAATATGTGTATTAATGTCAACAGGCAGCCTCGCTTCGTCTGGCTCTTTCCTGCTCAGTACTGTGATGTTAATGTGCCATTCATGCATTGTGTTCAAGCTTTCTGCTCTTACTGTGATGCAAATGTCCCATGCCTATCATGTATTGTCTGTAACTGGGTATATAAGCTGACTGAAATTCATGTTCACTCTCTCTTTGACTACTGCTGCTGACACACGCATTCTGTGTCTCCTCACGAGAGCCTGAGGACCCGCTCCAGCCCGCCTGCACAGGGCTGGGGTGAGTTCAATGATGGCGGATGAATGATAATAAACTTCCTTTTAAACTCTCAGTTCGCTGCCTTATTATTTCATTCCGCCATAGGCTCTATCTTTTCTCTATCTCCTATAGACCCGGTTCTAAGAACATCAAGCCTGTTACCAGATTTCATGATTTTTTTTCCCTGTTCAGAATTTACTGGGAGTTTGCTAAAGTGCAGTGTGCATTGTTCAGCAGGAGGACTTACAACTTTTTCCACTTCTTTCAACTCTGGGTGATGGCAGTTAATGTGAGCCCCGGCATTTGTGGTGTTACCAAAGCTGACTCGTTTTGCAAACTTTACATATTACATGTGTCATGTCTAGCGCTTTCTTTCCGGGAATGTTGTAGAAACAAAAATGCGCCCACACACTTGCCTTCACTGAAAGTGGGACTGGCTGAATTTCTTGCTGCTTCATTTTGTCTTTATTCCGACCATTTCATCTGGCTGCTAGCTAGTAAGCTATTCTGTATGGTTCTCCTGCGTTGGCAGCATCAATATGTAATTGTGTATCTCGAAGTGGCAATATGTGTCATGTGACGGGACCCCGGCACCACCGCAAAAAAAAAATAAATTAAAAATCGATTCTTAATTTTTGTGAATTGATTCTGAATCATATAAAATGAGAATCTAGATTCTTATGTGAATCGATTTTTTTCCAACACCCCTAATAAATTGGTTCTGCTCCAGTAATTATATGGAAATGTTGAAAACGGCTCTCCTTCAGTGACATATTGGGATCCTCGAAGAAAACAGAGGTGGGGGATATTGCACTCGCCTCAGAGTGTGCTTGTCTGTGATTGACTAGTCATTGCATCACTACTGTCCATTCAATCCAGCATATAGCCTCAGCTGCTGTGGACGAAGGTCTGATCCACAGTCCTTCACACAAATGAAGTGAGAAAATGTTACCTTCAGAGCACCTTCAGAACTGCTTTTCACCCTGCTGTACAGTTGCATGTAGGATTGGAGGCATCTGGAAAAACCCATCCAGCATGACATCAGATTTTTTTTAACAAAAGTATTAACTCAAAAAAAGACTTTTCGTGAGTTATTGAAATCTTTCGAGATGTCAGACAGAGACTGTAAAATGATTAGCTCCAGTAATTGATTAGTAAGAGTGCCTTAAGGCTCTTGCGGCTGAGAGACATAATCCCGACTCATGTGTGACACATGCTGACTGAGGTCTTTCTATTTATTTTTTTCTGCAGATGTTGTCTGGCCTCAGGCGGGATAAATCCATGAACTGTTGCTCAACACAGCTGTGGGTAAACAGGCTGTGTTTAGATGCCCATGTCTCAACCTGTACACACACACACACACACACACACACACACACACATGCAAGGACTCACGGAGAGATGCACGAACTTGGACATACAGAGTGGGTGTATTTCAACTGCCACACCAAAAACTCTTGCCACAACCTGTTAGGCTGAATGAAACTTCACTGCTGTACACCCATACAACATAAGAATATGTTGAGTTCAGCGATATAAAGGAGTACGTTAAGTACAGGAGGTGTATTTGTTTCTTTGCATGAAGAAAATTGAATTAAAAAGTACTTTTTAAAAAGTAAAAGTACATAGTTTTTGTTTTTTTTTTAAAAGAAAGGTTTTTGGTGTAATTTAGGTCATGAAGGAAATCTATGATAAAAATAAATTTTATATTACTTATTATACACATTCCTTCAAAACTGGAGTGTGATTTGCCTGAAAAAAAAATATCAGAAATCAAGTGTAGCATATTGCTTTAAAATGTTGACTTTTCTTAACTTTTCATTTTTAGTCTGTCTGATGCATCATTACAAATTCTTGCAAGGAGCTAAAGTTTATCAGTAGGAAAGTCAGTGAATATAGCTGCTAAATTCCAGGACGTTGCTTTCTGAAACCCGTCTGTGCTGGCAGCCACAGTTCCTGATAGTCTAAGCGCTCAGGCAGTCTCACTGGAGAGAGATTGTAACCATGAATATTGAGTATATTGCTGATATCAGTTTCTGGTAATACTTTATAATACAGCCTGTGATGTGCCATGAAATCACTGTGTAGTTTTGGTGTAAGTACAAATGTACGAAGGATTCTCGGCCGCACCTCGGACACAGTCCAAGGATGGATAATTTTTTCACACATAAGGAGTTGTTCAGAGCTCCTTATACAAAGATATAGAGTGATGATAATAAAGTCAGTTGCGGTAATGCACCTGTAAGCTGGTTGCCAACTGCCAATCAAATCTAAAAGAAGAAGAAGAAGAAGAGGCTGAGAACAATGTAAATACAAAGTAATGGCATAATAATAACCCCTGTTTTTGCCAAAGAAGTACCCTGTTGATACCATTTAAGTGCCATATTGGTGGTGCGGTGGTGCAGTGCTTAGCACTGTGCCAGCACAACAACTCACCCTTGGCCATGGCATCCCTGGTTCAATCCCAGCCCCTGACCAACAGTGATCTGTGTGGAGTTTGCATGTTCTCCCCGTATCTGTGTGGGTTTACTCCGGGATTTCTCTGGTTTCCTCCCACAGGCCAAAAATATGCAGTTTAGGTTAATTGGAGACTCTAAAGTGGCCCTAGGTGTGAATGTGTGTGTGAATGGTTAAGGGATAGCGCCGTACCGTGGCTGCTTCATCCATCCAGGTGGATGCCCTCAATTTCCCCTCTGGGGATCAATAAAGTGTACAAAAAAAAAATATTGTTATTGTGTGAGTATTCTGTACTGAAGTCACCATTTAACAATCTTGTAGTTTCCACACTTCAGACATGTTTAACAGTTCAATTAATCGTAGGTGTAAATACTAAAAAATTACCTGATATTGATTGGGTTCTAATTTCCTAATAGCGAATGGTATTTTTCAGTTACATTGCTTGGTCTCAGTTATCTCTGAAATTACCTCGTATTTACTGTCTTTGAGTTCCACAATAGAAGGTATGCACATGATGTCACAGAACAGAACTCACTCCAGTTACAAAAAACTGAGTGGCAAAAATGAGCGGCAGCTTTCGTTTCTTTGCAGAAACACACACACACACACACACACACACACACACACACACACACACACACACACACACACACACACACACACACAGAGTATTCAGTCACAGCAGTACACAGAGTGCAGAGCGCTAATCTTATCATTCCATCTTGACAAAAAAGTAGATGAATATCAAAAGGCTCAAACCCAGTTCTTATGTGCGCTTGTTAGACGCAATAGACTTACACAATGGTCCCCACCAGTATATACAACTAGGACAATATCGGTCGCTACAGAGGGTGACAATATGTATGGGTACATATTCGTACTATGTAGGATAACTAAGTAGACGGCTATGCTGTTTATTCCATCTTGCTACAATGCTCCACACTTTGTATATATATTTATATATTTATGTGTATATACACATAAACATATATCCACTGCTCTTATTTATATCTTCCATATCTTCTTAATTATCGCTCTGAGTGTTGCTATCCCTGTGCTGTTGCAATCCTGGAATTTCCCCATTGTGGGACTAATAAAGGCTTATCTTGTTGTTCTTACGTACACATTACTATAGTTAACTAAATGGTGTAGTATTAACATCTACAGAAAAAAGGCACTTCATGTGCTGTTATGACTAAATATTGTTTGCCATTTTTATGTTTTGCTACATACAAACTAAAGCTGACACATGTTTTTGCCATTCAGTGCTGTGCAACAATGGTAACTGCTCTGTAATTGCCAAGAGTTCTGTTCCAGTACATAACCTCTTTATTGTCAAAATATATTTAGCACTTTAGGGAAATTGCACATTCAATTCAGTTCAGTTCAATTCATTTTTATCTACTGTGTATAGTGCTAATTGACAACAACGGTCATGTCATAGCACTTTTAACTGTAGGGCAAAGATCCCACAATTGCAGAAAGAAACCCCAACAATCAAGTGATCGATCACCTGTGGGGAAGCCCTTGGCAACAGTGGAGAGGAAAAAAATCCCTTTTAAAAAACGAGCAAAGTAACTGAAGTACAGTCTAGTGCTGAGTAAAGAGTAATTTCAGGATATTTATTCACGTTTACTTGAGCAATGAAATCTGTCTGAAGCATAGATACTATAATTCAATTCAATTCAACTTTATTTATATAGCGCCATTTCACAACAACAGTCATCTCATAGCACTATCAACTGTAGGGGGATCCCCCACAGTTGCAGAAAAACCCCAGCAATCAGGCGATCCCCTGTGAGCAAGCACTTGGCGACGGTGGAGAGGAAAAACTCCCTTTTAACAGGAAGAAACCTCCAGCAGAACCAGGCTCAGGGAGGGGCAGTCATCTGCTGTGACTGGCTGGGGGGTGAGGGGATAGAGAAGAAGAAAAAAACAGACATGTAGAGTGCAAACAGCACGATGGGGACTCAATCTATGGGAGAGAACAAACAAATGTTAATGACCAGCAAAAAAAAAAATATTTCATTGAGAGTGAGGAAAGGAGTGAGGCCCAGTGCATTACTGGAGGTCCCCCGGCTGACTAAACCTATTAGCAGCATAACTAAGGGAGGGTTCAGAAACACATGATCCCTCCCTAATTGTAGGCTATATCAAAAAGGTAGGTTTTAGCCCTATTCTTAAAAACAGAGATCGAGTCTGACTTCCGAATCCAGATTGGCAGCTGGTTCCACAGGAGAGGAGCTTGATAACTGAAGGCTCTGCCTCCCATTGTACTTTTGGAGATTCTAGGTATTACAAGTAATCCTGCATTTTGGGAGCGTAGTGCTCTGTTAGGATAATACGGTAGTATCAGATCTTTTAAATAAAAAGGAGCCTGATTGTTTAGAGCTTTGTAAGTAAGAAGAAGGATTTTAAACTTAATTCTAAACTCTATGGGAAGCCAATGAAGGGAGGCCAGAACCGGAGAGATATGATCTCTCTATCTAGTACATGTTAAAACTCTTGCTGCAGCATTTTGGATCAGCTGAAGACTTTTTAAAGATGTTTTAGGACAGCCTGATAATAAAGAATTACAATAATCTAATCTCGAGCTAACAAAAGCGTGGATCAGTTTCTCAGCATCACTCTGGGACAAGATGCTCCTAATCTTGGCAATATTACGCAAATGATAGAAGGCAGTTTTAGAAACAAATTTAATATGTGAATTGAAGGACAGATCTTGATCAAAAATAATTCCAAGGTTCCTCACAGAGCTATTAAGAGAAAGAGAAACTGCATCCAAACTGAAAGTTTGATTTGGAAAGGAATTTCTAAGGTTTTTTTGGACCAACAAGAATGACTTCAGTCTTATCTGAATTATAGGCTATACTATAGGCTTTCTACAGGTTAACTACAGAATACCTACAGTACAAGATGAGTACAGGGTACTTACATGATAAATATATTGTAACAACTAGTGGTAGGAATCTTTAGGCACCCAACAATTCGAGCCGATGACGATTCAGGGGGCTCCAATTCGAGCCAATAATGATTCTCGGAGCATCTCAATGCATTTTTTTTATTTAGGATTTTTTTTCCTCCCACTGTGTGACAACTTCTTACCTTTAAAGCATTTGCAGTGGCCCATGAATTTACTTCCAATATCTTTTAATGTTCCAAAAAAAACCCCAAAACACGAAAAGTGCTACTGTAGCAGCACATTTGCTACAATAACACAGACTTTAGAGTATTAAGAATTTTAACAAATAAGACTTATAACAAACATTCTGTTATGTGCAACAAGTAATTGATTCTTCAGTCAAAAATACTCAATTTCTAACAGTAATGTTAAAACTTTAAATGACAGTGCTCCTGTTATGTACAATAAATAACTGAGTCCTTCAGTCCAAAAACCCAGAACATTTTGCTGTATCAAAATCATATTTACCTTTTATACAAAAATGTGCAGTTACCGTTATAAATGATTCTGTGGCAATGGATGTCCATGCATCACATGTGATAGCAATCCTACCCACTGTCTTTAGTGATTGCATGACTTCGGCTCTGGTCTCATAGAGAGTGGGGTTGGCTGTGTAGAGAACAGGTCAAGTGGACCCCTGACCAAGTGAGCACCCCAAGTGGACCCCGGGATCCAATCTGTACATGTACAAGTACATTTTCAATCCAGTGATTTGGAAACTGATTGATAATTCACTAAAGCCTCATTCAGAACATTATAGTCCCACATACCTATTCTGTGGATTTTCATCTGGGGGCAGCCAATATATACACACAGTGGTGTGAAAAAGTGTTTGACCCCTTCCTGATTTCTCATTTTTTTGTATGTTTGTCACACTTAAATGTTTCAGATCATCAAACAAATTTAAATATTAGAAAAAGATAACACAAATAAACACAAAATGCAGTTTTTAAATGAAGGTGTTAATTATTAAGGGGAAAAAATCCAAACCTACACACACCCCTGTGTGAAAAAGTGATTGCCCCCTAAACCTAATAACTGGTTGGGCCACCCTTAACAGCAACAACTGCAATCAAGCATTTGCGATAACTGGCAATGAGTCTTTTACAGTGCTGTGGAGGAATTTTGGCCCACTCATCTTTGCAGAATTGTTGTAATTCAGCCACATTGGAGGGTTTTCAAGCATGAACCTCCTTTTGAAGGTCATGCCACAGCATCTCAATCGGATTCAGGTCAGGACTTTGACTAGGCCACTCCAAAGTCTTTATTTTGTTTCTCTTAAGCCATTTAGAGGTGGACTTGCTGGCGTGTTTTGAATCATTGTCCTGCTGCAGAACCCAAGTGCGCTTCAGCTTGAGGTCACAAACAGATGGCCGGACATTCTCCTTTGGGATTTTTTGGTAGACAGCAGAATTCATGGTTCCATTTACCACAGCAAGTCTTCCAGGTCCTGAAGCAACAAAACAGCCCTAGACAATCACACTACCACCACCATATTTTACTGTTGGTATGATGTTTCTTTTCTGAAACACTTTGTTACTTTTACGCCGGATGTAATGGGACACACACCTTCCAAAAAGTTCAACTTTTGTCTCATCAATCCACAGAGTATTTCCCCAAATGTCTTGGGGATCATCAAGATGTTTTCTGGCAAAACAGAGATGAGCCTTTATGTTCTTTTTGCTCAGCAGTGGTTTTTGTCTTGGAACTCTGCCATGCAGGCCATTTTTGCCCAGTCTCTTTCTTATGGTGGAGTCATGAACACTGACCTTAACTGAGACAAGTGAGGCCTGCAGTTCTTTGGATGTTGTTGTGGGGTCTTTTGTGACCTCTTGGATGAGTCGTCGCTGCGTTCTTGGGATAATTTTGGTCGGCCGGCCACTCCTGAGAAGGTTCACCACGGTTCCATTGTTTTTGCCATTTGTGGATAATGGCTCCCACTGTGGTTCGCTGGAGTCCCAAAGCTTTAGAAATGGTTTTATAACCTTTTCCAGACTGATAGATCTCAATTACTTGGTTTCTCATTTGTTACTGAATTTCTTTGAATTGCAGCACGATGTCTAGCTTTTGAGGATCTTTTGGTCTACTTCACTTTGTCAGGCAGGTCCTATTTAAGTGATTTCTTTATTGAGAACAGGTGTGGCAGTAATCAGGCCTGGGTGTGGCTAGAGAAATTAAACTCGGCTTTCCAAAGATGTGATAAGCCACAGTTAATTTATGTTTTAACAAGAGGGGGCAATCACTTTTTCACACAGGGCCATGTAGGTTTGGATTTTTTTTTTTTACCCTTAATAATAAACATCTTCATTTAAAAACTGCATTTTGTGTTTACATGTGTTATCTTTGCCTGATATTTAAATTAGTTTGATGATCTGAAACATTTAAGTGTGACAGACATTAAAAAAAAGAAATCAGGAAGGGGGCAAACATTTTTTCACATCTGTATATATATATATATATATATATATATATATATATATATATATATATATTATAATTTATTTAACCTTTATACAGGGTAGTTCCATTGAGAGGCAACCTCTCTTTTCAAGGATGCCCTGTTCACGCTCACACAGTTACACATTCTCACCAGAAAGCTGCCCAGTACAACCTCAGACTGACCTGTGGCCACTGAGCAGCTCCACTCGAGCAGTTGGGGTTAAGGGCCTTGCTCACGGGCACCACAGTGGGGTTAAGGAGGGTGGGGCAAACACTGCTATGTTATCTGTCCCACCCAGATCTGATCCTGCCAGTCCAGTGATCGAACCCTCCACTCACCAGTCCACATTCGTAACCATTAGGCCGCCACTGCCCATATATATATATGAGCTGCATGCTGGCGGGCAAATACAGTGGATATAAAAAGTCTACATACTCTTGTTCAAATGCCAGGTTTTTGTGATGTAAAGAAATGAGACCAAGATAAATCATTTCAAAACTTTTCCCCCCATTAATGTGACCTATAACCTGTACAATTGAAACCTATAACCTGTACAATTGAAAATCAAACTGAAATCTTTAAGGGGAAAAATAAAATGCTTACAATAACCTATTTGCATAAGTATACACACCCTGTTATAAGTAGGGATGTGGCTGTGTTCAGAACGAACCAATCACTTTCAAACTCATGTCAAATGGGAGTCAACACACACCTGCCACCATTTAAAGTGCCTCTGATTAACCCCAAATAAAGTTCAGCTGTTCTACTAGGCTTTTCCTGATATTTTTGTAGTTACATCTTATAGCCCAAGCCATTGGTCCGCAGAGAGCTTCCAAAGCATCAGAGGGATCTCATTGTTCAAAGGTTTCAGTGAGGAGAAGGGTACAAAAGAATTCCAAGGCATTAAAAATACTATGGCACACAGTGAAGACAGTCATCATCAAGTGGAGAAAATATGGCACAACAGTGACATGACCAAGAACTGGACATCCCTCCAAATTGATAAAAAAGACCAGAAGAAAACTGGTCAGGGAGGCTGCCAAGAGGTCAACAGCAACATCAAAGGAGCTGCAGGAATTTCTGCCAAGTATTGGCTGTTTAGTCCATTGTGACAACAATCTCCCACCTAGGGTGGCAAGACGGAAGATTCATCTTACGAAGAAAAACATCCAAGCCAGGCTACATTCTGCAAAAATGCATTTGAAATCTCCCAAAAGCATGTGGGAAAATGTGTTATGGTCTGATGAAACCAAGATTGAACTTTTCTGCCATAATTCCAAAAGGTACAGTGGGGCAAAAAAGTATTTAGTCAGCCACCAATAGTGCAAGTTCTCCCACTTAAAAGATGAGAGAGGTCTCCAATTTTCATCATAGGTATACCTCAACTATGAGAGACAAAATGAGAAAAAAAAATCCAGAAAATCACATTGAAGAATTTTTAATGAATTAATTGGTAAATTCCTCAGTAAAATAAGTATTTGGTCACCTACAAACAAGCAAGATTTCTGGCTCTCACACACCTGTAACTTCTTCTTTAAGAGGCTCCTCTGTCCTCCACTCGTTACCTTTATTAATGGCACCTGTTTGAACTCATTATCAGTATAAAAGACACCTATCCATAACCTCAAACAGTCAGACTCCAAACTCCACTATGGCCAAGACCAAAGAGCTCTCAAAGGACACCAGAAACAAAACTGTAGACCTGCACCAGGCTGGGAAGACTGAATCTGCAATAGGTAAGCAGCTTGGTGTGAAGAAATCAACTGTGGGAGCAATTATTAGAAAATGGAAGACATACAAGACCACTGATAATCTCCCTCGATCTGGGGCTCCATGCAAGATCTCACCCCGTGGGGTCAAAATGATCACGAGAACGGTGAGCAAAAATCCCAGAACCACACGGGGGGACCTAGTGAATGACCTGCAGAGAGCTGGGACCAAAGTAACAAAGGCTACCATCAGAAACACACTACGCCGCCAGGGACTCAAATCCTGCAGTGCCAGATGTGTCCCCCTGCTTAAGCCAGTACATGTCCAGGCCAGTCTGAAGTTTGCTAGAGAGCATTTGGATGATCCAGAAGAGGATTGGGAGAATGTCATATGGTCAGATGAAACCAAAATAGAACTTTTTGGTAAAAACTCAACTTGTCGTGTTTGGAGGAGAAAGAACACCATACCTACTGTGAAGCATGGGGGTGGAAACATCATACTTTGGGGCTGTTTTTTTGCAAAGTGACCAGGACGACTGATCCGTGTAAAGGAAAGAATGAATGGGGCTATGTATCGTGAGATTTTGAGTGAAAACCTCCTTCCATCAGCAAGGGCATTGAAGATGAAACGTGGCTGGGTCTTTCAGCATGACAATGATCTCAAACATACCACCCGGGCAATGAAGGAGTGGCTTCGTAAGAAGCATTTCAAGGTCCTGGAGTGGCCTAGCCAGTCTCCAGATCTCAACCCCATAGAAAATCTTTGGAGGGAGTTGAAAGTCTGTGTTGCCCAGCGACAGCCCCAAAACATCACTGCTCTAGGGGAGATCTGCATGGAGGAATGGGCCAAAATACCAGCAACAGTGTGTGAAAACCTTGTGAAGACTTTTTTTTTCTCATTTTGTCTCTCATAGTTGAGGTATACCTATGATGAAAATTGGAGACCTCTCTCATCTTTTAAGTGGGAGAACTTGCACAATTGGTGGCTGACTAAATACTTTTTTGCCCCACTGTATATATATACTTATTGGTGACCGGGAAAAGTCTTTCCAACAGCTACCCACAAGGACAGACCTATGCACTAAACTGTACTTGTGACATTTATTGAAAGAAAATACTAAATAGTGCAGAGAGCAAAAATGCATACAAGGAAAATTTACAGCCAGTGGCACTACAGAGCTGGAATAGCTCTGGAGGAGATGAGGAGTTAACTTGGGGAAATAAGTCCAGTAACATGAGACAAAGCATCAATACTGCCGCAGTGAGGTAACAATAATGCAGTCTTTAAACAGCAGGCAACAAATGGGCGGCAGGTGCGGGAGCTAAGCTGGCAGGTGACCTGACTGCATAACTGCTCACAGCTGATAGGAGAGCAGATTGTGAGCAGTGAGTGAGAGTGTCTGGAGAGAGGGGGCACAAAAGACAAAACCCAAAATATACAAATAAACAGACAAAACAATAATGACAGAAATGCAATACTCAAAAATAAATTGAGTCTGAGCTCAGAGACAACATAAGAGCTCAAACTCATGAAAACGTCAGCTCTATGCACATCATAGCGCAAAAGCCCTGGTTCTCGATGATGAAATACGAACATAAATCCTTGGCAATAAAAGTGGAAATAGATTTTGTAATTCGCTTTGCCTTTTCTGAGTTGTGTGAGAGTTTTGACATTGCTTAAGCAATGGTCCTCTGGTCAGCAGCGGCAGCTACAAGTGTTTTTTTCTCTCTGGCCGCCCACTGGAAATTTACCATATGGTTTTGCTTGTTCGTCTTGTTTCCAAAATATTTAGTTTAGTCTGACAGAGCTTACATACCGTGTGGGTCTTGTCCAAGTCTTTTTTTCCCTTTGTCTTCATAAAAAACTGAAGTATTGTTTGCTTTTAATGAAGAGGGCACTGCCATTTTGTTTCTTTTGTGTCACACCATAAAGAGTCCAGGCAGGTATGGGTGACCGACTTTTTTGTTCTGGCCAAATTAATTATGTCAGTAATAATATTTAATCATCGGAATCTTGACATTTGTGCATCGATTCAGAATTGTTTATGTCCACATCAAGCTGCATCAGAAAAATGATTATTTCTTCCACTCCTAGTACCAACTGTGCACTTTTATGATGTTTCCCCAAAATTATGCCATACTTACACCAAATTACTGTATACTTACACCAAAAGGACACAGTAATTTCATAGCACTTCATGGGATGGGATAAACACTACAGTTATTCTGATGTCCCACCTAAAGAAACCGCTGCAATTAAGTTTCTTAGCATTCATCCTGCTGTGATTCTAAGACTGACTTTATTTAACACAATCCATTTTTACTCAGAAAATAAGGGTTTTAAGCTTGAGCTTTTGTCTGGTCTTGGCAGCAGGCTTGTTCAGCTGTGTGGGGCTGGACTGAAGTCACGTTCTGTCCCAGCAGTCCACGTTTACCCTTGCTGACCGGTTGTGGCTTTCACACACAGCCAACACAGCAGAGCATACAGCTGCTGCTTCGTTTTCCTTGAGGTGACTGACAAGACTGTTGAACAGGAAGAGCCGGTCAGACATAAGTGAGAAAGCTTTTTCTAGTTGGCCGTTCACGGGCCATTTCCCTCCACAGTGGTTATGTTTTCACAGTGGTAGTATCCATTTGCCCCTGAGCATCTAAATAGGGAACTCATAATAAGATTTGTGCATATTTAAGTGATAAAGAGCCTTTGATGTTATGGCAAGAACAGCTCTGTCTCTAAACCAGGGGCCCTGTTTGAGTTGGAGCGAAGAGCTTTGGAGTGTTTCTATTTGTTGCAATGAGCTGCTAGCCAACTGGTCCATTTTTCCTGATCTGTTTTCACAGGCCGCTCTTATCCTTCAGAAAGCCCAGATACCGCAAAGAAAGTGGGACCGGGCGGAGTTCAAAAGACAGCTCCAAAGTTTTATGTTCGATGGAATTAGAAATGACTTTTTAAATGCCACTCTGTGTGTGCTGCCCTACTGTAAGAATTTTGCTAATGAATTTAATGTGCCGTTTTTGGCATGGCATGTTCATTCTCCTCCTTTGACTGATTAAAAAGTACACGTGATTTATGACTGCAGGGGGAGTCTGGGCTGTTTTCTCATGTGGGTCCACTGTTGTGAATTTAGATCTTTCTGTTTGTGTCAGCACTGGATCAAAACTGAATTCACCAAGTTGCTGGACACAACTATCATGTTTCAGTTGTAACCTGATGCTTCCAGTGCTGCAGGCTTCTGACTGACAGACTGAGTGCTATCATTGTGCCACATGCAGTTTGAGATGAGAGGTTTATGTATTCAGCGCATTCCTTCACTCATTTTCCTACAATTTTTCAATATTTTCCTCCTGAAAAATATTCTGTGGATGAAATAGCTTTAATGCATCCAGTTTCCATTATCCATTGTGTATTGGGAGTTACGTGAAGACAGACACATTTCTGCAGGTCTGGGTCTGAGCTTTAAATGTCGTCCCTGCAGCTGCTGCTTGTAATAATTTACTAAATAAGTGACAGCGAAATACTCATTGACAGTTCCTCTGTGTAATTTCAAGTCCTCGTGAACATTTTTGTGGCCAGTAGTAAAGGAAGTGGTGGCACTTATCTCCAGTGGTGGTCCCACCTCAACTGCAGAACCTCAGGAGGTATAAAGCTTTACACGACGGAACACACTGCCCTAAATAGCTCAAATATTGTGCTGACTGTATATTCAACCTGCATTTACAAAGCTATTGTGACACTTACTTGATTGCGATGGAAAATATATCCTAAAATTTGGAAGGTGCAAGTTAATAAAAAAAAAAAAAAAAAGTGTTCCTTTAATCTGAGTAAACTGGACTAGCCTGCCACAGTTTCGATATCCAGTGTAGAAGAGCTTGAAATAACGAGGCGATGTGATTTATAAACCAAAGTTTAATATCAGCTTCGCTCCTCTAACAAGTCTCATCTCAGTGCAGAAGCAGAATAAGAGGTCGAACACATTCAGACCTTCATACTTATACCTACACACAACAAAAGACATTGCATATCAAAGCTGACATCCCGCATTAACTTAATCCCCCCTCCTTTGTCTTCTGTCTCCTCCACCTGACCCTGGGTGGTCAGGGAGATCGATCTCCTCCATTGTCCTCTGTCTCCTCCACCTGACCCTGGGTAGTCAGGGAGATCGATCTGGTCTCCACCGCTGCGACTCTGTATGCTCTTTGATCTTCGCTGGCGGTCGAGACCTCTTGTCCTGTTCTGAGGCGTGAGGTCATTGCACATATGTAATCACTAAACATTCTAATATGTCTATACATATGTAGGTATGGAATATATGATTAATATAAACCACATCCAGCTTATTTTTTCCCATTAAAATCTGATGTGTTTTCAAAGTGTTCCCTTCATTTTTTTGAGCAGTATATATACAGTATATACACACACACACATAGCCTCCTTGATCAAAAACTTTGGCTGTAAGTTTAAAGGTTCTGTGGTGCAAAATGTTTTTGTGCTAAAATATCAAAACTCTCACTTGACAGTGAAATACACACTACCTTTATTTAACTAAACCCATAAAGAAGCAAGTAAATTGCTCCTAGGTTTTATGACATCACAAAACAACAGGCTCCATCTTCAGTTCTTTAAGTTTGCAAAGTAAATGCACCCTGGTTGTTTCATTATTTGTGATTGGTCCATTTGAAAAACCTTTACCCAGTTAGATTTGAGGCTCATTAATATTAATGAGCAGGTTGAAGGCCGACTGTTTCACACAGAGCATTAAAGACAGCTTTTTTGATAGGCTGTAAAATAACACAGAGATTGATTTTGGTCAGTGTTCATATGAGGATGGAAAAACTCAAAATTAATACCTGAAAATTCACAAAATGAGACCTGCAAAATAATACCTTGGTGGGAAAAATGTAAATACAGTAACTAACCTTGTAAATGAATGAATCCCAGGCCCTGCTAGGAATCTTTTTAGAATTGATTTTTAGTCTTCTTCCTGCCTTTTTGAAATTGAGTTGTAGCTATGATGTGCCCGATATGAATCATTTTAGAAACTTTCCTTTCTTTATGGAAATGACAAATCAGTTACTTGGTGAGGATGGACAGCTGCTAATTTCGACTGGGGATGGAAGGAATACTTTGTGGATCTCCTCAATCCCGCTGATGCATCTTCCATATTGGAAGCAGATGCTGAGGATGAGGAGGGTGACTCGCTCGTCACAGGGGCTGAGGTTGCCGAAGCTGTAAAAAAAAGAGTAAAGGTGCATTCAGACCAAGCGCGAATGGGTGAATTTTTCGCACAGTGTGATTACATTATAACTCAGTGTAAACATGCGAATGAATTCACCTTCTGAGTGAGTTGCAGACAGGCAAAGTTGCCTTTATAACTTCTGCAGCTATGTTTAACCTGCTACATTATCCGATGGGGGTCTCACTTGAGAAAATTGTGCCTGCTTCCAAAATTTCACCTGGATGATGGATTGTTTACATTGCTAGCTTGCTAGCCTTGTTAGCATGTCTGTGGCAGGAGTCCTTGGGTAAAAATCTCTGACACTCCAATTAAGCTGCAGAGCTCCCGGTCGATCTGTCTCCAGGTGAGTGTCAGTCTCATTTTCAAACTAGTTTACTCTCCAATGCTGATACTTTTACTCTGCTGATAGCAGAATCTCAGGGCCATTACTAGCTACTGCTATCCCTTGGACGTGAACGTGCAAATGCGCAAGATTTTCGTGTGCTCGCCTCTTTCCATTGACTTTGTATACATTTACGCCGCGTTTGGTCTAAATGCGCCACAAAGGGGGTCATTGATTGTACTTTTTCCACATTTTAATAGCTCATACATGTCTTAATGAAATGTTTGTGACATATTTTCTTCACATTTTCTGTTTTCTTTTTAATTATTGAAGCAAATTTTTTTTTTTTTTTAATTTTTCCTGGCTTTCTATAAATGCTCAGATTTAATGCCTGTCACTTTAAGAACCATCCTCCGCCGTTTCAACTACGCCCTCCCTTTTACATCAGTTAGCCATTATAGCTTTTAGCCTCCCAGCTCAGTTGAGCAGCACTCTGGTTCACTGAGCCACAGTCAATGGTGCATCTCGTGTCAGTCTGGTCTATTTCCCAATAACATTTTTCTGGGATTCCACAACAAATCGCTAGCACCGCACGCTGGACAATCACCGCAACCCAAGGTGAGCTACTGAGCCAAGGGATCTTAAAGGGCAGTGTTCCTCTGTGTGACTCCGCTCTGCTTTCACAGCCAGCTGAAAGCTGGAGCTGCTACGCTGCCCGTGAGAGCAGAGTGGATCCACGGAGGATGGTGGGGTTGCTGGGCGTGAGAGCTAGCAGCATCTGGTCCCAGGATATTTTGATTGTAGGGATCCCGAGGCTATGTCGTGATTCTGCGGTCAATTGCCTTTATCTTCAATTCAATTCAATTCAACTTTATTTATATAGCACCATTTCACAACAACAGTCATCTCATAGCACTTTCAACTGTAGGAGAAACCCCCACAATTGCAGAAAGACCCCAGCAATCAGGTGATCCCCTGTGAGCAAGCACTTGGCGACGGTGGGGAGGAAAAACTCCCTTTTAGCAGGAAGAAACCTCCAGCAGAACCAGGCTTATGGTGGGGCAGTCATCTGCCGTGACTGGCTGGGGGGTGAGGGGATAGAGAAGAAGAAGAACAGAACAGACATGTAGAGAGCAAACAGCATGACGGGGACTCAATCTATGGGAGAGAACAAACAGATGTTAATGACCAGCAAAAATATTTCATTGAGAGTGAAGAAAGGAGCGAAGCCTGGTGCATTGTTGGAGGTCTCCTGGCTGTCTAAACCTATTAGCAGCATAACAAAGGGAGGGTTCAGGGGCATTGATCCCACCCTAATTATAGGCTATATCAAAAAGGAAAGTTTAACCCTATTCTTAAAAACAGAGATCGAGTCTGACTCCCGAATCCAGATTGACAGCCAGTTCCACAGGAGAGGAGCTTTATAACTGAAGGCTCTGCCTCCCATTGTACTTTTGGAGATTCTAGGTATTACAAGTAATCCTGCATTTTGGGAGCGTAGTGCTCTGTTAGGATAATAGGGTCGTATCAGATCTTTTAAATAAAAAGGGGCCTGATTATTTAGAGCTTTGTAAGTTAGAAGAAGGATTTTAAACTTAATTCTAAACTCTATGGAAAGCCAGTGAAGGGAGGCCAGAACCGGAGAGATATGATCTCTGTTTCTAGTACCTGTTAAAACTCTTGCTGCAACATTTTGGATCAGCTGAAGACGTTTTAAAGCTGTTTTAGGACAACCCAATAATAAAGAGTTACAATAATTTAATTTAGAGCTAACAAAAGCATGGATTAGTTTCTCAGCACCACTCTGAGACAAGATGCTCCTAATCTTGGCAATATTACGCAAATGTTAGAAGGCAGTCTTAATTTAATATGTGAATTAAAAAACAGATCTTGATCAAAAATAACTCCAAAGTTCCTCACAGAACTATTAAGAGAAAGAGTAACCGCATCCAAACTAAAAGTTTGATTTGGAAAGGTATTTCTAATGTTTTTTGGACCAACTAGAATGACTTCAGTCTTATCTGAATTTAATAGCAGGAAATTACAAGTCATCCAAGCTTTGATTTCCTTTAGACAGGCCTCTAACTTGGCTAATTGATTACTATCATCTGGCTTCATTGACAGGTATAATTGTGTGTCATCTACATAACAATGAAAACGTATACAGTGCTTTCTAATAATGTTGCCTAGCAGAAGCATATATAAACTAAAAAGAGTAGGGCCTAGTACAGATCCCTGTGGAACTCTGTGACTGAGCATTGAGTTGGAAGAAAACTCATTATTGACGTGAACAAACTGGAACCTATCAGATAAATAAGAGCTAAACCACTGAAACGAAGTTCCATTAAGTCCAACATGGTGTTCTACTCTATCAAGTAAAATATTATGATCGATAATACCAAAAGCTGTATATTGAAGTCCCCTGTCAAAAGCTGCACTAAGGTCTAAAAGGACAAGTACAGAAACAAGTCCATTATCGGATGTAATAAGGAGGTCATTAGTAACCTTCACTAAGGCTGTTTCAGTACTATGATGGATTCTAAACCCAGACTAAAACTCTTCAAATAAACCATTTCCCTGCAAGTGGTCAAATAATTGCGTAGCAACAACTCTTCCGAAGATTTTTGAAATGAAAGGGAGATTAGAGATTGGTCTATAGTTAGCTAAAACTCCTGGATCCAGCTTTGGCTTTTTGAGTAAGGGTTTAATTACAGCAGTTTTAAAAGCCTGCGGTACATGGCCCAAATAGAGCTACCAATAAATGGGAAGACTTCTTTAAATAACCTGGTAGGAATAGGGTCTAAAAGACAAGTTGAAGGCTTGGATAAGGAAATTATTTTATCTAACTCAAAAAAGGTCAATTGGAGTAAACTCATCCAAACAGATATCAATTGAAGGATTTTTTTTTTTTTTCAATTTTATTATTGAAAAAGTTCATAAAGTCCTGACTAGTAAGCTCTTAAGGAATGCTAAGTTTGACAGAGTCCTGACTCTTTGTCAGCCTGGCTGCAGTGCTGAAAAGAAACCTAGTGAAGAGGATGATAAAATAAAGGCAGCGTTGGATTTTTAAGTAGCTTTATTATCATCCGCCTTCATCAGAACTCGGCTCCAGCCCATAGTGTGAGCAGGCTGAAGCCGAATTCCTCAGGCTGTCAAAGAGGAGACAGTGTGTGTGTCTCGCAGCAGATGCAGAATCAGAGTGAGAGAATGAGAGGGTTTGCGTTACAGAGTTGCAGCATATATACTCGACTACAACAATACATCAAGGGCATACCCCAGCAGTTGGTATGATCAAAGAGATAACAGAACAGGCATAAGACATTTGCATTTGAGAGACATATTGATCTCAGTCCCTAGGTCACAGTGAGGACAGGACGCATGAGCACAATGCATGAAAGGCAACATTAACATCACAGAAGTGAGCCAGACGAAACGAGTCTGCCTGTAGACATTAATACACATTTCACAGTTCTGTTATTTGCTCTAGCCGAGCGCTGTGTTTGACCAGTCTGTTTGTGAGGGTTACACCAAAGCACATCTACATATCAGTAGTGCAGCAGAAAAAACCAAGAGAAGAGAGCTGAGTGTCCTTAATCTGTTGTGGGGGTTAACCGAACCGCCACACACGCCCCCCCCCAGAGGGCACGGCAGGGGGCCGAGACCTCGATAATCCCTCTATGGGAGCGAGCTGTGGGAGAAGCTCACTGCAGGCGGATGGGGAGGGAGGAGGGGGGTAAGTGCCGGCAGGGGGATGGTGAACTCGTCCGAGCCGCGCAAAAATTGCTTGTCGGTCTGCGATGTCGAAGGGCTGTCCCGTTGAACGTGCAGAGGTCCACAAGAAGAAAAATTAGTCTCTGGCTCCTCTCGTGGCCATGAAGAAAACAGGAGCGGCGAGGCTGCGTAGTGGCTGTAAGAAAAAAAGAAGCAGAGGGACTCGGCTTGTTGGCTTTAGGTGCAGGAGCAACCCTAAACCCCCCCGGGAACAGCTGACAGCTGAAATCCCTTATGTGCCGTGGCTGAGACCATTAAAAAAATCCAGTGGCGAGCTGCGTGCCTGCTTCAGGTGAACGAGCAGCCCTGAGGGTTCTGTGAGCAGCGGCGGAGGACGATGGCGGTCTCTGGAGCCGTTATTTGTCCCGTGCGTGATGCGCCGTCCTCGTAACTCCCCGGTGTTTGCGCCGGGGCTCGTGCATGGGTGGGCCAGCTGGAGAGGAGAACCAGGGTGCAGAATCTTGGTGGAGATCGGCACAGACGGCGCCGATAAAATCCGGATTGAGCTGTGGCTGCAGATTGGCCATGGTGCGTTGGAGCGGTGAGAGGAAATAGACGATCTTTTGTCCCTCAGGCTCGTGCAGATGCGTTGGAGCGGTGGGAGGGAATAGACGATCTTTGCCACCGCTCGGCCGTGGTGCGTTCAGGTCCACGTGTTGCGTTCTCCGCCGGCCATGAAGGACGCCTGCGCTCACGTGTGGAGGAGCTGCGAGCGTGGCCGGTCCAGCGTGGATGAGCAGATCTCAGACATGCAGATCTCATCCTGAAGAACGGGTCACCAGTGCAGCTGTCCAGATCAGAAGGTTGCGTTTGCACAAAACGTGTGCATTCCGGGGTCACCAGTGAAGAGGATGATAAAATAAAGGCAGCGTTGGATTTTTAAGTAGCTTTATTATCATCCGCCTTCATCAGAACTCGGCTCCAGCCCATAGTGTGAGCAGGCTGAAGCCGAATTCCTCAGGCTCTCAAAGAGGAGACAGTGTGTGTGTCTCACAGCAGATGCAGAATCAGAGTGAGAGAATGAGAGGGTTTGCGTTACAGAGTTGCAGCATATATACTCGACTACAACAATACATCAAGGGCATACCCCAGCAGTTGGTATGATCAAAGAGATAACAGAACAGGCATAAGACATTTGCATTTGAGAGACATATTGATCTCAGTCCCTAGGTCACAGTGAGGACAGGACGCATGAGCACAATGCATGAAAGGCAACATTAACATCACAGAAGTGAGTCAGACGAAACGAGTCTGCCTGTAGACATTAATACACATTTCACTGTTCTGTTATTTGCTCTAGCCGAGCGCTGTGTTTGACCAGTCTGTTTGTGAGGGTTACACCAAAGCACATCTACATATCAGTAGTGCAGCAGAAAAAACCAAGAGAAGAGAGCTGAGTGTCCTTAATCTGTTGTGGGGGTTAACCGAACCGCCACACTAGGATTATTCTTGTCCTCTTCTATTAATGCGGTATAATAAGTTGTTCTAGCTTTCCTAAGAGATTTTTTTTTATAAATTAGAAGATGATTTCTCCAAGCTAAATAGATTTCATCTAATTTAGTGGAGCACCATTTTCTTTCTAATTGACGGGTCTTCTGTTTCAAGCGACGGGTTTCTGTGTTGAACCAAGGAGTTAGAAATCTCTGATTAGACTTTTTTTTTTTAAAGGGCCACCATGTCTAGAGTCTGATGCAGAGAAGCTGTAACACTATCTACTATGCTTTCAATTACAGAAGGAGCAAGCTCTCCATAGCTTATATCTGTTGTGATGACACATGGCATAGAGGAAACAATCTGCATAAATTTGGTCACAACATCATCTGAGAGGCATCTGCTGTAGTAATATTTTTCTTTAGAAGCCAAATAGTCAGAAATAGTAAAATCAAAGGTTAACAGACAATGGTCTGACAGTACAGGGTTATGAGGAAACACTACTAGATTTTCTATTTCTATGCCATTTGTCAGAACAAGGTCCAACGTGTGGTGGAGATAATGGGTAGAATTTCCTACTTTCTGAGAAAACCCCATCGAGTCTAATATTGAATTAAATGCCATATTAAGGCGATTACTATCTACATCTACATGTATATTAAAGTCCCCTACTATAATTATTCTATCTGATTTCAGCACTAAATCAGCTAAGAATTTGGCAAATTTGGATAAAAACTCTGAGTAGGTTGATGGAGGACGATAAATTATGGCAAATAAAATTGGGTTTAGCCTAAAATTGCTAAAATGCCCAATACTGAGGACCAGGCCCTCAAAGGAATTGTAACGTGTTTTTTGCTTTACATTAACTAGTAATTTGGAATGGTAAATTGTTGCTACTCCTCCTCCACGACCAGAACTTTTGGGATTTTGACAGTTAAAATTACTAGAGGGAGTTGATTCGTTTAAACCAACACAATCCTCTTGCCCTAACCAAGTCTCTGTAAGGGATATTAAATCAATCTTATGATCAATTAACAGATCATGGAGTAGCAGAGACTTGGGAGTTCCAGACCTAATATTTAACAAACCGCATTTAATTTTTAAATTATGAGGAGGAACAGAGGCCAAGTCATTAAATTTAGAGGCTTCATGCTTAATTTGAGTTTTACCAACTTTTTGTTTAATCATTTTGGGATACTTATACATTATATTTTTATTTACTTTGGAGGGAGCAGACAACAGATTCTCTGATGGGGAAGACAGGAGCTAAGTTGAGGGGTGGCGGATGAAGAGGAGCTGCAGAGAGGCGTGTAAGACTGCGACTCTGCTTCCTGGTCCCAACTCTGAGTTGTCAAGGTTTTGGAAATTTGGATAAAAATGATGCCTGATTGTTAGATAAAAGAGATGCACCATCCAAAGTGGGATGGACGCCATCTCATCTAATAAGACCAGGTTTTCCCCAAAATGAGTTCCAATTGTCTATGTAGCCCACATTGTTTGCAGGACACCACACAGACAACGTTGCCTTGCCAAAAAGTTGCAGTTTTGTCTCGTCTTTCCATAGGACATTCTCCCAGAAGCTTTGTGGCTTGTCAACATGCAGTCTGGCAAATTCCAGTCTAGCTTTTTTATGATTTGTTTTCAACAGTGGTGTCCTCCTTGGCCGTCTCCCATGAAGTCCACTTTGGCTCAAACAGTGACGGATGGTGCGATCTGACACTGATGTACTTTGACTTTGGAGCTCACCTTGAATGTGTTTAGAGGTTGTTCTGGGCTCTTTTGTTACCATTCGTATTATCCGTCTCCTCCTGCGGCCACGTCCAGGGAGGTTGGCTACAGTCCCATGGATCTTAAATTTCTGAATAATATGTGCAACTGTAGTCACAGGAACATCAAGCTGCTTGGAGATGGTCTTTTAGCCTTTACCTTTAACATGCTTGTCTATAATTTTCTTTGTAATCTCCTGAGACAACTCTCTCCTTTGCTTCCTCTGGTCCATGTTTAATGTGGTACACACCATGTCACCAAACAACACAGTGACTACTTGTCACCCTTTAACTAGGCCGACTGACTGATTACAAGTTTGTAGACACTTGTGATGTTAATTAGAGGACACATCTTGGTTGAACATGTCCCTATGATCACATTATTTTCAATCTTTTCTAAGGGTACCATCATTTTTGTCCAGGCCTGTTTCATGAGTTTGTTTTTTAAAATAATTTTGTTGAACCACAATTCAAAAGCATTGTCTGGTTTTCATTGGTTAATTTTCATAGAATTTTTATTTTTTACCACTTTTGTCAGATTCAAGTTATTTCTGTGACCATTGTAGGTTTTTCTTTCATTAACAGAGGGGTACCAACAATTTTGTCCACGGCTGTATCTATGTATTCCGTGACAGATTGCACATCCCATGGATTGGCGGGGGAGTTATTGGCATAACATCGGCCAGTAACGCTGGTCCTGGGCCATAAAAATGACTGGTGTGCCGTGGCGGGCGATCCGCCGTGGAATCACGATGAAACCACTCAGAGACGGGCTGGAGTGAACCAGGTGATAACAGGGATGGTTATTAGGGTGACTAAGATCTGAAGAAAATAACAATATAAGCCGTGCTTGTTTCAGACTTCCTGGTATTAGCTTGGGGGCTAAAGGGGTTAAAGGGCCGGGGTTAACGGTAACCACCACTTCGATCTACATGACAGACAGCTAGGCAGGCCAGTAATTGAGCAGTGGGCAGGTCTCAAGGATGGCAGTGGGTTAGATTTTTCAAAACTTGACATATATGATTTACCTGCAAGAGTCAAAAAACATTTGGGGAGTTTTTCCTGAGAGAAAAAGCAGATAAGGGTAGTGTTCTTTTTTTCAGATAGTTGACTTTTTGGAAAATTTTTGGCTAATTACATGACCAGTTGACACATTTGAGACAGCTAAAACCTACAAACACACCATTTTTCAATCAATGACCCCTTTAAGAGGGGGATATGCTTCATAGCAAAACTGTCAATTTACCGGTCAATCTATGTTCCTGCCCTAACCTATGGTCATGAATTTTGGGTACTAATTGAAAGAATGAGATCACGGATACAAGCGGCTGAAATTAGCTTTCTCTGCAGGGTGATTGGACTCACTCTTACAGATAGGGTGGGAAGCTCACTTATCCAGGAGAGGCCTAAGGTACGTTCAGACTCCCGACAGCACATCCAGATGGATTCCCCATCACAGCAGGGGACTTCCACCATGCAGATTTAAAGGCCCTCCTACCAAAACTACACCAACATGGGGACTTTCCAACAAGAGGAGCTAGCTTGCTAGACCTGGTGTACAAAACTCACAAGCACATACAGAGCCTCCCCCTTCCCCACCTGGGTCTCTCTGATCACATCATCATCTTGCTAAGGCCTGCATACAGACCCAGAGTGAAAGCCATCAGACCAACAAAAAAGCAGGTACGTGAGTGGCCAGAGGGGGCCTTGGATGCTCTGAAAGACTGCTTCAGCACTATAGACTGGGACACTTTCAAGTATGCAGCCACTCACAATGGACACACAAACCTAGATGAGTACACTTAGGTCGTTGTAGCATGCATAGCTAAATGCAATGATGATGTCACTCACTGCAAAACCATCACTGTTCGTGCCAACCAGAAGCCATGGATGACAGCAGAGGTCCGCAGGCTCCTGAGGGCTCAGGATGCAGTCTTCAGGGCCGTGACACTGCAGGACTAACAACTAGGGCCAACCTGTCCTGTGGTATCAAGAAGGCAAAACAACAGTACAGCAAGAAAATATCCAGGCACTTCAGCAACACCAGAGATGCACATTCTCTCTGGCGTGGTATACAGACCCTCACCAACTGCAAACCTCCACCTCAGTCCTGTGCGAGTGACATCACACTGCTTAACAACATAAATGACTTCTTTGGCCGCTTTGAAGTACAAAACAGCACACCAGCACAGAAGACCACTCCTCCCCCAGATGAGCAGGCTATAAGTGTGCATCTGGCTAGCATGAAGAGGACCCTCTCCAGGCTCAACCCATGCAAGGCAGCTGGACCAGACAACATACCAGGTCACGTTCTGAAGGACTATGCAGAGGAGTTCAAGAATGTCCTGGCCGACATCTTCAACATCTCCCTGAATCAAGCTGTTGTCCCCACATGTTTCAAAAGTGCTACCATAATACCAGTCCCAAAGAAGCCTGTCCCATCCAGCTACAACGATTACCGGCCTGTAGCACTGACCTCCATCATGATGAAGTGCTTCGAGTGGTTGGTCATGCAGAACATCAAGTCCACCTTCCCTTCCTCCCACGACCCATCTCAGTTTGCATACAGGTCAAACAGATCCATAGAAGATGCCATCGCTGCTGCTCTCTATCCAGCCCTCACCCACCTGGACTCAAACAACTCCTATGTGTGAATGCTGTTCTTGGACTTCAGTTCAGCATTCAACACAATCATTCCCCAGCACCTAATACAAAACTCAGACACTTGGGACTTAAAATCTCTCTCTGTAACTGGGTGCTGGACTTTCTCACAGAGAGGCCACAGAATGTGTGGGTCGGCAGCAACATCTCCAAGATCATCACACTGAGCACAGGGGCCCCACAAGAGTGCATGCTCAGCCCGCTGCTCTTCATCCTGCTGACCCATGACTGTGTACCAGCCTACAGCACCAACCACATCATGAAGTTTGCAGACGACATGATGGTGGTGGGCCTCATCACAAACAATGAAGAGGCCAACTACAGAAATGAGGTGAGCTAACTGGTCCAGTTGTGTAAAGACAATAATCTCTTCCTGAATGTGGGAAAAACCAAGGAGATTGTGGTTGACTTTAGGAGAGGACACACACAGCATCCCCCTCTGATCATCGATGGAGCAGCTGTGGAGAGGGTGAGCAGCACCAAGTTCCTGAGGGCGTACAACTCTGAGGACCTCTCCTGGTCCAAAAACACCACATCACTGGCCAAGAAGGCTCAAACATGCCTCTATTTCCTCTGCAAACTGAGGAGAGCATGAGTCCCACCCCCATCATGTGCTCATTCTACCAAGGCACCATTGAGAGCATCCTCACCAGCTGCATCATGGTGTGGTACGGAAGCTGCACCGCCTCCTGCCAGAAGACACTACAATGCACAGTGAAAGCAGCCAGCAAGATCATCGGTGCCCCTTTGCCCCTCCTCTCGGACATCAACCACACCTGCCTCACCCACAGAGCCATCAACAGTGCAGGTGACACCTCCCACTCCTCACACTCCCTCTTCAGCCCTCTGCACTTGGGGAAAAGGTACTGGAGCCTCCGGGCCCGCTCCATAAGACTTCTAAACAGCTTTGTTCACCAGGCCATCAGGATCCTGAACTCTACCCACTCTACGCCCCCCACCCCTGGACCGTAACGTACTCACCCACACAATAACTAACTCAGCTGTTTGCACAGAAAGACTTGGCACACCAACAGTAATACATCTGCTGCTATATGTCTCTGCACCTTACTGCAACCATTTGCACAAATGCCATACTTGCTGCTGTCTGTCTGTTATTGAAATATTGATCATGTGCAGTCCAATCTGTCACTGTCTGCACCTACATTACCGCATTGAACTTGCAATTACAAGTATTATGGCTCCACTTTTTCTGTATAAAGGATTGCTGGGTTTTATTGCTTATCTTTATTTGCACTACGGGATTGCTGGGTTTTGTCTTTTATCTTCATTTGCACTATTTTTTATTTTTTATTTTTCACCCTTGTTGTCATTCAACCGTACAACCAATCATGTACAGCAGAACGAGATTGTGCTTTACCTATCTACTGTGTTAATCACACACGGATAGCATTACTGTGCATAGGCTGCTGTTCTTATTTTTCATCCTTATTTCTTCTTTTCTTGTATATTGCGCACACTACTAAGAGAGAGAGAAATGGCATTTCAATTTTCTTGTATGTCCTGTACGTATAGAAGTATTGACAAATAAAAATCTTTGAATCTTTGAATCTTAGGTTTTTAAACTCACACAGGAGATGGTAGGAAACCCATTTACAAAGACATAGTCAGACCTCTTTACTCTCTCAGTACTGGGAGGCAAAATAGCACAATGACGATTTACTACTGACTGTGTTGATAGATGCATTTTAAGACATCACTCTGCATCGCCAAGTTGCTGAAGTCTCTTTCTTGGGGTGTGGCTGATTGAGGTGGTTTGTTGTATGTTGTACAGTGATTTATGTTTACTGAGCTAATGGTGTGATAACTGATGAGGAGCCCAGTAGAGAGACAGTCCTGCTCTATCGAAGAATGATAAACCCTAAGGTGTCAGCTGAGGCAGGGGCGTCCTTGTTTTCAGGCTGCCATTCCCTCTGCCCCATTCCTCTCGATACATTCACAGGAATCCTTTTCAGAAATGTCTTCAGACTTGCTGATATTTTTTTCCTGAGGAAAATCACAGTAATCTGGGAACCCTTCAGTCAGTCACCCTTTCAGGGATTTTTGTTTTGCGAGAATTGTCCAAGATTAAAGATTTCTGCTTCTGTCCGCTAATCTGCTACTAAAGTTTACATCCATCTTATTCACATTTTTAGTGCACATTTCTATTAATTCACTTTTTAAAAGTGTCTGTTTCCATCAACTGCATTAAAAGTGGAATAGGCAGAATCTGAAATAGGAAACACTGCCCGACTCGGCTCCCCTCCCTTCCCTGTCCTAAGCTATTCAACTTCTAAAGTGCGCAAATGTGAGTTATGTTGGCTTTTGTAGACACCCAATGACAAAACCTCTAGATCAGTGGTTCCCAACCATGTACAGTGGTTTCCCCAATGCCCTGAAGTTTTTACCTCCACCCAGTGTCTTCACCAAGTGATTTCACTGAATTTCTTTCTAGGTGTGAGCAAGGGAGTGAGCAAGTGAGAGCAAGTGAGTAATTGAGAGTGAGGGAGTGATGAGTAGTGATGGTGGTGGTGGGTTGGATTTTTGTGGTGCTTTGCATGTTGGGTGGTATCTCTGGGCGCTTGCGGTGGGTCCATTGGTCATTCGCTCTAGGTGGGCATTGGTGGCAGTGGGCTGCTTCTGTAGCCGCGGTTGCTGTGGTGCGGGTTGGCAGAGGTGTGGCTGCTGGCCCACGCCGGTGGCTTCCCTGGCCACTGCTGGGCACTGGAGCACGTTTGTACCCACTGCATCTGCATCGTTGCCGCCCCAAGTGTTAAGGGTGAAAAAGTGTGAGTGTGTAAGTGAGAGCACAAGTAAATGTGAGAGAGTCAGAGCGTGAATAAGAGTGTATATATGAGTAAGCGTGAGTGGAAGGAAGCATGTGTGAGTGCGAGTGACTATGAGGGTGAGTGGAAATGGGAGCGAGATTGAACAAGTATGGGAGTGGGTGAGAGTGAATGAGTCTGAGTGTGGGAGTGTAAAATTGTGTGAAGCAGTTAGGGTGAGGGAGAGGGTGAATGAGACGGGGTGAGCGAGTGCATGTGAGAGTATGAGGGTGTGAGTGTGTGAGAGTGAGTGTATGTGCTTGTGGGGGGGCTGGACTGGGGGGATGGCACCTCCTGGTCCCTCCTGGCCACATGGGCTCCCTTGGACTTGGGGGGCTGCCCCCCGTGGGGCTCCCCACACCTTTCTGCCACCTTCCCTGGGCATGGGGGCCTGGGGGCTCCCGGGGCTTGGCTTGCTTGGGATGGGGGGGTCCGGGGTTGTGTACCGGGACTGTGGGCTGGTTTCCAGCCCGGGGCGGGGGGGGAGGGAGGTTGGCCTTTTGGTGCCTGGGGCGAGGGGGCTGGCTTTGGCCCTCCTGAGGCGATTGCATGGCTGTCCCAGGGCTTGCTGGCTTTGGGGCATTTGTGCTTTTTAGGGGTTGGTGGTGCTGTCTTGCTTGCTCAGCATTTTCGGGGTTGGGTGGGGTGTTGCTGTGACCTGACAAACCACTCACATGCACACACTCACTTTGAGCATGCTCTCATACACGTGCATGCACACATACACACACACACACACACATATGTTCTTTTACAGGTGCAGATACCAGAGTCATGATGTGAGACCTTCTTCTGTTTGTCTCAGTAAAACAAACAAAAGGTTAGGTATATTGTTTTACAATATACCTAACCTTCTCATCACAAAACCTTACATATTGTCTGTGTGCTTGCTGTGTCACCTGTCATTAGATCCTGCACTGCAATCATGTCAGATTCAAATGTACAATGGATGTAGTGGTAAGTAAGCTTTGATATACTATATTTAAGATAAGATGAGATAAGCCTTTACTAGTCTCACAATGGAAAAATTCCCGGATTACAGCAGCAAAGGGATAACAGCGCTCAGAGCAATAATTAAGAAGATAAGACACTAAGAAAATTTATATTATTTTTGCATATTTTGCAGTCAACAAAAAAGTGTAATTTATAAAATCCTAAAGCATTTTTTTTTTTAAATTGTCGGTTTGGACGTTTTATTTCCACTTGATGGTTTTCTTTCACATTTAGTATTTTGAAAGGATTGACTAGATTTGCGAGCCAAAACATGAAACAACAATCAACTTTTTAAAAAGTGCTGTTGGGCAGTTGCTCAATAACATGCACAAATCTGATTTGAATACATGCGCTGAAACATGCTAGCACAGATATGGCGTGTGTGCTGGCAGGGCAGCTCGCTACACACAAGCTGAGCCACAAACTGTGGTGGCTGTGGGGACACAGCCACCAAAGGAGACACAGACTGTGACTCACATGCTGAACGTGACACCCACACCATCCAGGTCATCACTTGTCACCCAGGCACACCCTGCTTGCGCAAAAACTCCACTTCTGACGTAAACGCTGCAAACGAGTCCCGTCTGACGGGCTCTCCAGGCACAGAAAGACCTCAGAGTTTCATTGCCTTTCCATTGATTCCTTTATTGATTTCCCTTGCCCAAATAAATGGAAACTTTTATTTTTCTCTTTTTTCAGGGATTAATATTCCTCCATATGTATAAGTCTGTTGATAGCATGTGGCTCTGTTTAATGCAGACACATAAAACAACAAGCAGGAAGCATTAAAACCATGTGAGACTGGCTTTGCCGCTCTGCAAGGGACCCACTTCTCAATTCTGCCTGTGTGCCAACATCCCAAGATGCAGGCACACACAGAGTATAGCTGTTCAAGCAATTAGACATGCCTGCTCTCCATATTGGAATAATAAATACAGATGGAGTGGTGCTGCACTACTATACCCAGTTAATGCTTCTCTTTTAGCTCTGTGTGCCTCATTAGAATACTGCAGGTTTGGGAAAGTTGACTATTGGCATATAGAACGGATAGCCAGAGCACTATTTACATACATTTTGTGGTTTGTTTAAGCTTACCACAGTAGCAGTTTATACAGTAGGAGAGCAGTGCAATCACTGTGAGAAAGTTGAGAGAGGTGTATTTTAAAAGTGAACGTTGTGTGCTGCCCTATAATTGAGCAGACTCTATTTTAAACCTGCTGATACAATAATCCCTACTCATGTGACAAATGCTTATATGAGCTACTGTTTGACCCAGCTGTGCCAGTGGATGTTTTTTTATTTGTGACACCCAACAGGGCAGAGAGCTCTTAACAAGACTCCCTCTGTGGTAAACAGTCATTTAGAAAAACAGGATTTGGTTACATAAACACAAATAGCTCATTATACCTGGTACAAATGAAAGGTGCCAGCATGCTAGAAGGCTTTGTAATGCATGTCACCATTTGTAAAGAATAGAAACCATAAAGCACCAGGGATGGAAAGGTCTTCCCGTATAACTTTTTCTCCAACCCAGAAGTTCACCTTAATTGTGTCCAAACATGCAGGCATTCCAGTGAAAGATTTGAATCACATTAATTCTTCTGGTGTGTGTTTGTGCATACGGTGGTCTGTCCTCATATAACCTCCTCACATGACCCATACCTCAGATTGGATTAGGAAAGTGTCAAATCTCACAAACTATTTTCTGAGTGAGACACTGACTTATCATAGCCCCCTACTAACCACAGTTTAGCAGTGTACAGATTGATTGGTCTGTTTACGTTTTCATTTGGCCTGAAGGGAATTTCAGACTCTAACTTTCAAATTCTTTGCAGATGGCTAGCCAGCCCTTTGAATCCCTACTGTAATTAACCTTTGGAGGAGAATAACAAACCAGTCCTCAGGGGCACTGTGGCCTGGCTCAGCTGCTTTGATGTGGTTCCTGAGTTTGCCCCATCATGCACTGGAGGGGAGGTGAACTCTGTGCTGATGGGCTGCTGTAGGAGGGGTATGACTACCAATGTCACACCACCAGGAGAATTCAAAGAACTGCTTAATACTTCTCTGAATTATTAGCTACATTTACTTATTCAGAGGAGTTGGCCTTCAGTCAGAATTTTAGTTGCAAGAGCAAATGTCAGTTTGTTGCCTCAAAACCAGTAGATATGGGAAACATTGCTATGGTCTTTGGAGGCAGACACAAAGGGCTACCGAAGGACATAAAGGTGATCCCACCTAGACACCAAGTATGACACTTTCTTGGGATTTTGTTAGTATTTCATAAAAAGTAGCAAAGACCTGGGTCCTACATTTTTATACAATTGTTTAAAGACCTGATAGAAATTGCATAGTTCACCCTATTTTACAGAAGCACAAACTGGAGAATTCATCTGGCTAATTAAAAAAACTAGAGAGGTTGAAGAGGGTTTTATAACATATTTCATACACAACTGTCCTCCAGCAGAGAATAAGAGAAGCCATTTTTCACCACTGTCTATCATGACCTAGATCAGGGGTCTGCAACCTTTGCCAACTGAAGAATCATTTTTCTCATCAACGACTTAAATAGAAGTGGCTGAGGGCCGCAACAGCAATTTGACCTTTAAAATAAAGATTATGCTGCTTATAAAGTTTTATATATACGCAGCTCTGACTATTATGTGGGATTAATGAATTCATACTACAACAGTGAAAAAAAAACCTGTCAAGTTTTATATATAGCTTCATTCATGAAATAAAAATATTACAAATACAAATTGTTTTGTGCTGAAAAATAACGGGTATATCTGAATATCTAAGTCCTTCTGTATAGTTTTTAATTATCAGCACATTCATAAATTGTTTAAATCTGAAACGTATCATCCATCTCTTACTTTCAACAGTGTTCATACAGCTTTAGTTCCTGATCTTTTAATAGAGATGACAGTTTTATATTTAAAAGAAGCTACTTTTCATCTTTTTTGGGTTTCCTCATAATGTCCCTTATTAGTAGTAGTAGATTAGTTTATTTGACAGGGACAGTGCAATAAACATAGACAATTAATCAAAGACAATCAATCTGATGTGTTGCACATAGAGTGTATAGCTATTAGCTAATTTGCAACTCTTGTCCCTGGATGGGCTTTAGAAAAAAGAATCAAGATAAAAATATACACAATAACCACATACATCAATGCAGAAAAATTATAAATACACAATTATAAATATTATAAATATTATAAATACACAAATATAACAGCCTGACTCACATTTAACATAAATATTATAAATACACAAATATAACAGCCTGACTCACATTTAACACATATAACATAACTCACATTTGCCTATTTCAGGCCTTCCTCCCTCCGTCACTCACTATAAACAAACACATTTATTCCTTCCCTTCATTCACTCTCACTTTGCAGACAAATAATTCATACATGAGTACATTCTTGTTTATTTTTCAGCCAGTTTTTAACATTTTTAGTGAATGTTTTAAAGTCCGTTATTATTTTAATTTCATTTGGCATTGTGTTCCAGATGTGACTGCCCTTTATAGAGAAAGCTGTTTGTCCAAATGTGGTTCTGCGGTGGAATATTTTACAGTTATTGTTAACAGAACTCCTGGTGGCTCTGCTGCTGTCCTGTCTTTGGACGAAACCAGCAAGTGGCTCGGGTGCTGATTTATGGAAACATTTGAACGTTAATTTCAGAAGACAGAGGTCAATGAAGCTCTCAAAACTCAATAGGTTGTATTTTTTTAAAACATTACAGTGATGCCACCTAATGGGCTTTTTGTCCAAGATTTTTAGGGTTTGATTATATAATGAACCTATATGTCTTATTGTGGAAGGGGCTGCTTGAGCCCAGACTGTCAAACAGTATGATATATGAGAAAAAACCATAGAATGCATATACAGTGCAGCTGCTTCGTAAGGTATGTAATATCTAATTAATTTAAAGCAGTTCAGATTTTTTTTTACTGTTTTTGAAATTTTCTTTATATGAAGATTAAATTTGAGTTGAGGATCTAGTACAATGCCAAGGTATTTGAATTCTGTAGCTAAACTGATGTCATGATCATGTATATTAACTTTAAAATGTTGCAGGTTACATTTTTTGATTGAAAAGCACATTGAGACTGTTTTCTGAAGGTTCAGCAATAGATGGTTCTTGAGGAGCCACTCTTGGACATCAACCATACTTGTAGACAGTACATCTGCAGCCTGTGCTGGAGTCTTGGCAGCTGTGTAAATAACTGCATCATCTGCATAAAGTTGGCATGTTGCAGCTGAGCAGTGTAACGGCAAGTCATTAATAAAAATGCTGAAAAGTAAAGGACCAAGAATGGACCCTTGTGGGATACCCATGCGGTTGTTTAAAAATGAGGATTTATCCTGGTGAACTTTTACACACTGTTCTCTATTCTGGAGATAAGATGCAAACCATTCTAATGTATTTGGGGAGAAGTTAAAAGATACCATTTTGGATAAAAGCAAACTGTGGTTTACAGTATCGAAAGCCTTTTTGAGATCTAGAAAAACAGCTCCTACCACATTACCCCTGTCCAAGGACTGTTTGACGTTTTCAATAAGGCAACAATTTGCTGTTTCTGTTGAGTATCCTGGTCTAAAACCAAATTGATGTGGATGAAGAAGTTGACTGTCTTGTAAGTAGTCTATCAGCTGTGTAGCTACAACTTTTTCAAGAACCTTAGATAGGACTGGTAAGATAGAGATTGGGCGGTAATTGCATATATCGTCTTTACTGCCTGATTTATGAACTGGTATGACGACAGCTTTTTTCCAGCCAGATGGAAATGTACTAGACCTAATGGAGAGATTAATGAGATGAGTCAGTGGTTTGATTAATATTTTGCTGTGCATTTTGAGAAAGGAGGTGCTCATATTGTAGATATCACTAGTTTTTGAGTTTGACAGTGTTTTAACAATACCAGCAATTAACTTCTCATTTACCTCATCGATGTGAAAAGTATCTGTTGGGAGTATGGAATTTGTGTTGTTGAGCACATTTGGCAGCACAAAAATTTTTGTTAAGTCTTCCACAGAGCCCACAAAGTGTGAATTAAATTCATTTGCCAAAGTAGCCTTGTCACTGACGGTCTTGCCATTGATTCTAAGTTCCTTTACCCCCTTCTGATCGTTTTTTTTATTAGTTAAGTTATTTAAATGCCTCCATAGGGAACTGTTGTTACCCTTTGCATGATCTATCAGTTTATTGTAATAAGATATTTTTGATTTTCGCAGCTCATGTACCACTTTATTTCTTAAACTTTTGTACACAAGGTGATCATTTTGTAGTTTGGAGGTTAGTGATGTTTTCAGTGCATAGTCTCGCCTCTTCATAAGTTTTCTTATTTCATTATTTAACCATGGTAGGCTAATCTTCTGTTGTCTACTTTTAATTTGCTTTGAAAATTTTTCTATAGACTTTGTGATTGTTGCAGTTATAAAATTACAACAATCATCTACTTCACATGTTGCCATGAGCTGCTCCCAATTTTGATTCTCTAAGTAATGTTCAAACTCCTCATTTTTTGATTTGGGGATAATAAAATTTGATTTGTCAATATCGACTCCCCCAAAATACTGTAGTCGCTTTTTAGTAAGTTTCCTGACAGCAAGAACCATGTTATGATCTGAGAGACCAGTTACAAGATTATAGGTTCTGGTTATTCGTTCTGGTTTATAATACCATGTCAATACCATGTCAATAAGTGTTCTGGATTGTTTGGTTATCCTGGTGGGTCCTTTGATGATTTGCTGGTAATTAAATTTAGTCATGAGGCTTTTCAGTTTTTGTTTGTCTTTTTTATCAGACCAGTTGATATTAAAGTCACCATGAATTATTGTTTCTCTGTTCTTCTCAAGTTGTTTAACCAGATCACTTAATTCATTATAAAAGGAAGAGTTGTGTGACGGTGGGTTGTACACTACTGCAATGTTGAAATTCATTACCGGAGAGAGACATACATTAACAGCTAAACATTCAAGTGAAGTATTCAAATCAACCAGTTGACATTTATATTTCTCTTTGATGTAAATTAAAACACCTCCTCCCCTCCCTACCTGCCTGTCTTTTCTAAAACACTGGTAGCCCACAATATCGATCATATTAGTGTCTATGTTACTGTGTAGCCAGCTTTCTGAGAGACAAAGGTAGTCCAGATTTGAGTCCAACAGCAACACCGAAATCTCATCTCTTTTGGGGATTATGCTCCGTATGTTTAAATGACCGCCGAGGATCCCCTTTGGTTTAGCCTTGGTGTCCCAAAGAACTCGTGCATGATTAACAGTTTGGAAAAATAAATGTTGTTTTTGCTTTTGTACAGCTCGGTTTTGTGCTAACCCAGTGGTCTGCTGTTTAATAGTGGCAGGTCCAGGGTTAAGGTGAATATCTCCTGCCAGAAGTAGCAGAACTAACAGAACTTTAACTGTATATCCTCTGCCATATTGTGATTTTTGCTTAACAGCCATGTTTGCCTTAATTTGGAAGTTTTTGCTCAGGGCTTTTAAAGACCACATAGAGTGTAGGGTGAGATGTCCAAGCCCAAATCCATACAGATAAAACTTTTTAACTTCACCTTTGGTTGAGTTTGTCGGAAAATCCTTCTTGTTACAGGTCCAGACACACAAAGACAAAACGAAGAGGAAGTAGAGAAGTAGAGAAGGCTTATTAGTGGTGCCCATCAGCCCACTTTTTAATCCGGTGGCAGCCATCTTCAGTCCTTCTTGGAAAGAAGGAAAAGGAAAATCTGTGGATAGTAAAATAAATTCTGCTTATATCGCCAGAATCTCATCCGATCGTCCTCGAATCCAGCTGGGCCTCAGCTAGCCAACTAGCCCCTTCCGTTGCTGGTCTCGTTGCTCATAGTCGCCGTAACTGGTCTCCCGTCCCGCTCCTCCAACCGAGTCTCGTCACACACCGCCGCTGCCACCGAGCTCCGCTGAGGTCACGGTAAATCCTCCGCTAGGCACCGCCACCTACCGTCGTCTGCCTGGGTGAAATCTCTGCTGAGCCCCGTCAACAAATAGCCGCTTGCCTGGTAGTATCTCCGCTGGGCCTCGCAGCTGGGCTTCGATTCAGGCTGGTGTAAGGTGGAATGACTGGCGCCAGCATTAAGCTAACTAGCGTTAGCTTAGCAATCGCTTCGGGTAGTCTCGTCGCACACCGCCGCTGCAGTCACGGTAAGTCCTCCGCTGGGCACCGCCGCCTACCGCCGTCTGCCTGGGTGAAACCTCTGCTGAGCCCCGTCAAACAAATAGCCGCCTGCCTGGTAGTATCCCCGCTGGGCCTCGCAGCTGGGCTTTGATTCAGGCTGGTGTTAGGTGGAATGGCTGGCGCCAGCATTAAGCTAACTGGCGTTAGCTTAGCAATCGCTTCAGGTAGGGCACATCAGTGAATCACAAGGAAGCGCTGGAATCGCTGGTCAGTTTACTCACAGTGGCCGGATAAAAGCGATCAAAGGGGTAATCCACCGGAGGTATATCCGATCGCTGTAGGTAGTTATTTAGAGACTGGCGCCAGCATTAAGCTAACTAGTGTTAGCTTAGCAATCGCTTCAGGTAGCATTAAGCTAACTAGTGTTAGCTGAGCAATCGCTTCAGGAAGGCGCAGGAAGTCGCTGGAGAAAGGCGATTAAAGGGCAATCCAACGGAGGTGGCAATTCAGCCCGTGCGTGTTCGCCACGAGCGCCGATCGCTGCAGGCCAGCCACTTTTAATGGCAAAATCAGTGACTTTGTCTCAGCACTGAAAAAGTGTGACCATCCCGGTCGCCATCTTGAGAGAATTATCCAATTATTCAGATCTATTAATCATATACTGCGTAAAGAGATTCTGCGGTGTGGGTATGTATGCATGTAACAGAAACTTTGTCCCCCTACAAACTCAGAAGTCACTTGACTGCGGGCTCTGATCTCTTCAAGGCGATGCTACAATATTTGAAGAGTGACCTTGACATGGTTTCACTCACTGCTTGACCATAAACGAGGTCAAAGGTGACTTTTTTAATCAACCTTTACCAGTGGAGGTGTACGCCAAGGGAAGAATCAAGCACACCTGACAGAGTTGGTGGAGTTTAGGATCCGCGGGTCTCCGTCCTCAATACAGGCATTGTGGATTGACAGGGAGACAGAGGTACAGGATACCGCTGGGTGATGGGACACCAAAACTATATTGACATTTAACTATATTCACATTTATTTCTTTAATCTGCTCATATAACCCATACTGAGGTGTATGCTGGTAATAGAATCGAGCGCACCCAGACCATTTGTGTGTTAAAGAGCCCATGACAAGATCTTGGAACTATGCATAAGTATTCAGTATGAATTTATCTTATATCGTCCACATAGTTGGTTCTGTTGAATTAGAACGCTAAATAAGTGGAAAAATATTTCTAAGTGAATTCAAATTTAGCGCCGTGTTTCACTAACGAGATATCCTGAGACACGTCTCGTTTCAGGATATGACGTCATGAGGAGAGTTTCCTCTCGGCTGATCCGTGTGCTATCAATGTAAACAAGCTGTTTAGCTTCTATATCAGTGAAGAAATGCCGAAACGTTGCGTGGCGGCTGGGTGTTCTAATTGCTCCAGTGAACATATAAGCCTGTTCTCATTCCCAAAAAATCCAGATCTTCTTAAAAAATGGGCGAAGCAAGTACAGAGAACAAGGGACAAATGGCAACCAACACCATCTTCTGCACTCTGTAGCGATCATTTCACTGCAGACAGTTTTGAGGAGGTGCCTGCTATACAGGAATGTTTAGGCTTGAAAGTTCGTTACAAACGGGTTCTAAAACCGACTGCCATACCTACGGTTTTCAAACGAAAACCCACAGCTCAAGATGATATCAACATATCAAAACAGTGCAGAGAAGCAACAGTGTCAAAACTCCCCTGGAAAAGAGTTTGTGTAATTGACTTTTTTTTTCCGCATAAGGCAAACGTTATTTAATCGTTTGGTTTACAGAAATTTTGGCTTCAATTTTTCTTTTTTATTTCCCCAATCGGGTAGTCGGGGAAATAAAAAAAAAAAGCTCAGATATTCAGTTTTGGTAGGCAATGAGATTTATAAAAATGAAAAACGAAAAAAGTAATATAACGTTTTTTAACTCAAAGTCATTCCATTTGGAGTAAAGTCAACACTCGACTTCAAAATTCATAGGGGAGGATTTTACTTTCGGCGGAAAAAATAAAATAAAATCAAGTGTTCTAATTTTTTTTCTCTTGGCTGGGAAATTCTGGTCACATCGGCGGGTTTGTAAACCAAACTATCCATCCATCCATCCATCTTCTACCGCTTTTCCGGAGGTCCGGGTCGCGGAGGCAGCAGTTCAAGCAGAGAAGCCCAGACTTCCCTCTCCCCAGCCACCTGCTCCAGCTCTTCAGAGGGGATACCAAGGCGTTCCCAGACTAGCTGGGAGACATAGTCTCTCCACCGAGTCCTGGGTCTGCCCCGGGGTCTCCTCCCAGTGGGACGTGCCTGAAACACCTCAAGTGGGAGGCGTCCAGGAGGCATCCTAATCAGATGCCCATACCACCTCAACTGACTCCTTTCAATGTGGAGGAGCAGCGGTTCTACTCTGAGCCTCTCCCGGATGACTGAGCTCCTCACCCTATCTCTGAGGGTGAGTCCAGCAATCCTACGGAGAAAGCTCATTTCAGCCGCTTGTATCCGCGATCTCGTTCTTTCGGTCATTACCCAAAGCTCGTGACCATAGGTGAGAGTAGGAACGTAGATTGACTGGTAAATCGACAGCTTTGCCTTAGAACTAAGCTCCCTCTTCACCACAACAGACCGGTACAACGTCCGCATCACTGCAGATGCTGCTCCAATCCGTCTGTCGATCTCTCGCTCCATTTTCCCCTCACTCGTGAACAAGACCCCAAGATACTTAAACTCCTCCACTTGGGGCAGGAGCCTGTCCCCAACCCGGAGAGGACAATCCACCTTTTTCCGGCTGAGGACCATGGACTCGGACTTGGAGGTGCTGATTCTCATCCCAGCCGCTTCACACTCAGCGGCAAACCGTCCCAGCAAGAGCTGTAGGTCATTGCTGGATGAAGCCAACAGGACAACATCATCTGCAAACAACAGAGATGAGATCCTGTGGTCACCAAGCATGACACCCTCCATTCCCTGGCTGCGCCTAGAAATCCTGTCCATAAAAATTATGAACAGGACCGGTGACAAAGGGCAGCCCTGGCGGAGTCCAACTCTCACTGGGAATGACTCCGACCGAGTGTTGGCAATGCGAACTAAACTCTCACAACGGTCGTACAGAGACCGAATAGCTCGTAACAACAAGCCCGATACCCCATACTCCCGAAGCACCCCCCACAAAAATCCACGAGGGACGCGGTCAAATGCCTTCTCCAAGTCCACAAAACACATGTAAACTGGTTGGGCAAACTCCCACGAACCCTCAAGAATTCTCGAGAGGGTAAAGAGCTGGTCCGATGTGCCACGGCCAGGACGAAAACCACATTGCTCCTCCTGAATCCGAGGTTCGACCAACGGCCGGACTCTCCTCTCCAGTACCTTGGCATAGACCTTCCCAGGGAGGCTGAGGAGTGTGATCCCTCTAAAGTTGGAGCACACCCTCCGGTCCCCTTTTTTGAAGAGAGGAACCACCACCCCGGTTTGCCATGCCAAAGGCACTGCCCCCGACCTCCACGCAATGTTGCAGAGGCGTGTCAACCATGACAACCCAACAACATCCAGGGCCTTGAGGTACTCGGGGCGAATCTCGTCCACCCCCGGGGCCCGGCCACCAAGGAGATTTTTAACCACCTTGGCGACCTCAGCCCCTGTGATAGGCGAGTCATCCCCCTCGTCCCCAAACCCTGCTTCCTCTGTGGAAGGCGTATCAGTGGGATTGAGGAGATCCTCGAAGTATTCCTTCCACCGCCCGACGATATCCCCAGTTGAAGTCAACAGTGTCCCATCCGCACCATACACAGTGTGGACGGGGAGCTGCTTTCCCCTCCTGAGCCGCCGAACAGTTTGCCAGAATCTCTTTGAAGCCGACCGAAAGTCTTGTTCCATGGCCTCACCGAACTCCTCCCATACCCGGGTTTTTGCTTCAGCAACCACCCGAGCTGCACTCCGCTTGGCCTGCCGGTACACCTCAGCTGCTTCGGGAGTCCCACAAGCCAACCAAGCTTGATAGGACTCCTTCTTCAGCTTAATGGCCCCCCTCACCACTGGTGTCCACCACTTGGTTCGGGGGTTGCCACCACGAGATGCACCGACCACCTTGCGGCCGCAGCTCTGGGCTGCCGCTTCAACAACAGAGGTGGAGAACATGGCCCATTCAGACTCCATGTCTCCAGACTCCCTCGGAATGTGGTTGAAGTTCTTCCGGAGGTGGGAGTTGAAGACCTCCCGGACAGGGGCCTCAGCCAGACGCTCCCAGCACACCCTCACTATACGTTTGGGTCTACCAGGTCTGAATGGCTTCCTCCCCTGCCATCGGATCCAACTCACCACCAGGTGGTGATCAGTTGACAGCTCTGCACCTCTCTTTACTCGGGTGTCCAAGACATACGGTCGCAGGTCTGATGATACGATAACAAAATCGATCATCGACCTGCGGCCTAGGGTGTCCTGGTGCCAGGTGCACATATGGACACCCTTATGCTTGAACATGGTGTTCGTTATAGACAGACTGTGGTTAGCACAGAAGTCCAATAACTGAACACCACTCGGGTTCAGATCGGGCAGGCCGTTCCTCCCAATCACCCCCCTCCAGGTTTCACTGTCGTTGCCCACGTGCGCATTGAAGTCCCCCAGTAGGACAATGGAGTCTCCAGGAGGAGCACCCTCCAGCACCCCAGTCACAGACTCCAAAAAGGGTGGGTACTCTGAAACATCATTTGGTGCATAGGCACAAATGATGGTCAGGACCCGTTTCCCAACCCGAAGGCGCAGGGAAGCAACCCTTTCGTCCACCGGGGAAAACTCCAATATAGAGGCAGCAAGGTGGGGCGATACAAGAATACCTACCCCTGCTCGTCGCCTCTCGCCCGGGGCAACTCCAGAAAAGGCCAAGCTCCAGCCCCTCTCCAGGAGACTGGTTCCGGAACCGGAGCTGTGTGTTGAGGTGAGGCCGACTATATCTAGCCGGTATCGCTCAATCTCGTACACCAGCTCAGGCTCCTTCCCCACCAGAGAGGTGACATTCCACGTACCAAAAGCCAGTTTAGAAAGCTTGGGATCAGTCCGCCAAGGTCTCCGCCTTTGACTGCCACCTAATCCACATAGCACCGGACTTCCATGATCCCTCCTGCAGGTGGTGAACCTACTGGAGGGCGGACCCATGTAACTCCTTCGGGCTGAGCCCGGCCGGGTCCCATGGGTGGAAACCCGGCCACCAGACGCTAGCCTTCGAGCCCCTCCCCCAGGCCTGGCTCCAGGGTGGGGCCCCGGTAACCCCATACCGGGCGGGGTACACTGAATCCTTGATATACAATTTATATTACAATTTGTCATTGTCATTGTCATTGTTATACAATTGTCATTGTCATTGTTATACATTGTCATTGTCATTGTTATACAATTTGTCAGCAGTCATAACAGCAGACAAGTGTTTTTAATCTTGCTCCCGTGCGCTCCTCTGGTGTGCTGAAATGCCTCAGTTGAACGGAGGTGGCGGGTGTGGGGTAACCCCCACAGCCACGGACAAGCAGAGCGAATGAATGAATGAATGAATGAAATGATAAACCAAACTATTAAATAACAATTGCCTAATTGTTAAAAGTCTTGAATCATATGTTATACAAGATTATTTATGGGTCTTTACCTTCATAAAGTATAGATATGTAGGTTGAAAACTGTTGCTTGAAGATAAGCCTGCTTCTTCATGTTCTTCACTAGTGAGCGTCGCTTCTGGCTTTTTTGTCAGCAGTTCTGAGACTTCCTAAATGAACTAATTAATTGCAATATTACACACTCTTAAGTAGGGACTGTGCAATTGCCGGGGGTCGAGAGGAGGGTGATGGTGTTAGTGGATTCAGGGAGTGAGGGCAATTTCGTGTCAGCCCGGTTTGTTTGGGACTTGGGTATTCCCACCATATCTAAAATCAGAGTTATTCCACAGATTTCAAAGTTCTTTTTAAGTTAAAACTTAAGTATTGTAGTGTTTTTGAATGAAAATGAATTTGTTTTCTTTGCATGATTTGATTTAAAAGCACACAAAATTGGGGTGGTGGCGCAGGTGGCGCAGGTGGCGCCACCACCTGCGCCAGGTGCCAGGTGGCGCAGGTGGCGGTGGCGCAGGTGTAGTGTGACCGACTACTGACCGGAGGGTCATGGGTTCGATTCCCGCTCTGTCTGCTTGTCGAAATGTCCTTGAGCAAGACACTGAACCCCCAGTTGCTCCTGGTGGCCTGGTTAGCGCCTGTGTGTATGGCAGCTCTGCCGCCATCAGTGTGTGAATGTGTGTGTGAATGGGTGGATTGCAGGATCTGTAAAGCGCTTTGGTCATCCTAGATGAGAAGAAAAGCGCTATATAAGTGAATGCCGTTTACATATCTGGCCGTGAGGTTACGGTAGTTGCTGAACGCACGGTGCCGGTTGCCATCCTTATTTCCGGAATCATCGGGAGGAACTCACTTTCCTAATTCTCCCAAATTCATCATCCCCGATGATTCTAGGGTATCCTTGGCTCCAGAAGCACAGCCCCATTATAAACTGGGGCCAAAATTCCATCTCCTCCTGGAGCCCATTTTGTTTGGCAAGTTTTCTCCGTTCAGCTGAATGTTGTCCTTCTCTCCCTGTCTCCCTCCCTCCGGTCGATCCGCCAGACCTCAGCTTCGTCCCCCAGGTATACCACGATTTGGGGGAGGTCTTCAGTAAGTCAAGAGCACTGTCACTTCCGCCTCACTGCTCTTATGACTGTGCAGTGGACCTCATCCCGGGGGCGAAGCTGCCGTCCAGCAGGCTCTACAGCATTTCTGGTCCAGAGAGGGAGGCAATGGAGAAGTATATTAAGGAGCTGCTGAACACTGGCCTTATTCGGCCATCTTTGGACCCTCTCGGGGCCGAGTTCTTCTTTGTTAGAAAGAAGGATGGTTCTCTGCACCCATGTATCAACTATCGGGAGCTCAATGCTATAACAGTGAAGGACAAATATCCCTAGCCCCTGATGAACTCTGCGTTTGAACTCCTTCAGCGCTCACGGGCATTCACCAAATTAGACTTATGCAATGCGTACTATCTCATTCGCATTCGTGAGGGGGACGAGTGGAAGACGGCGTTTAAGACCCATCAGGGGCAGTTTGACTATTTGGTAATGCTGTTTGGGCTCACCAACGCCCCCACTGTCTTCCAACGGTTAATTAACGACATCCTCCGTGATATGCTCTACCAATTTGTGTTTGTCTATTTGGATGACATTTTGATTTTCTCCCGCTCGCCAGAGGAACATGAAGTCCATGTAAGAGCAGTCCTACAACGGCTCTTGGAGAACCAGCTGTACATTAAGGCCGAGAAGTGTGAGTTCTCCACTACATCTACCACCTTCTTGGGCTTCATAGTGGCTGAAGGGAGACTGATCGCTGACCTGGCCAAGGTTAGGGCAGTGCTCGACTGGCCAACTCCCCACTCCCGTAGGGAGCTTCAACGCTTCCTCAGGTTTACGAACTTTTATTGCCAGTTCATTCAGAACTATAGTGGGGTCGCATTGCCCTTGACACAGCTGACCTCAGACTGGTCACACAATACTGATGCACTCTACAAGAAGGGACAGCGCAGGCTGTTCCTGCTGAGGAGACTCAGGTCTTTTGGTGTACAAGGAGCGCTGCTGAAGTCATTCTATGACACGGTGGTGGCATCAGCCATCACTTTTGGAGTGGTCTGCTGGGGCAGTGGCATTACTGCAGCCGATAGGAAGAGACTGAACAAACTGATTAAGAAAGCTAGCTCTGTCCTGGGGCAGCGCCTTGATCCGATGGAGGAGATAGGAGAGAGGAGGACGGTGGCTAAACTGTCATCTCTGCTGGAGTCCGAGTTCCACCCTATGCAGGTCATACTGGATGCACTGAGGAGCTCATTTAGCAGCAGACTACATCATCCCAGGTGCACAACCGAGAGGTTTCGTAGGTCCTTCCTACCAATGGCTGTCAGACTGTACAACCTAAGCAGGGCTGCTCGCAGAGATAGCAAAAAGACGTAACAAACTAATAGTTTTTTGAATGCAAAAGATGCAATAGACTTACACAATGGTCCCCTCCGGCATACAACTAGGAACATACCGGTCGCTATGGAGGGTGAGAATATGTATGGGCACATAATCATACCATGTAGGATAACTAAGTAGACGGTTATGCTGTTTCATCCCATCAAGCAACAATGCTCTGCACTGTGTGTGTTTATATATTTACATATTTATTCCATCTAGCTACAATGCTCAGCACTGGGTGTGTTTATATTTATATATCTATATATTTATTCCATCTAGCTACAATGCTCCGCACTGTGTTTTTATATATCTACATATTATTCCATCTAGCTACATTGCTCCGCACTGTGTGTGTTTATATACTTGCATATTTATTCCACCTAGCTGCAATGCTCCATACTGTGGGTGTTTATATATTTACATATTTATTCCATCTAGCTACAATGCTCTGCACTGTGTGTTCATATATTCATATATTTATTCCATCCAGCTACAATGCTCTGCACTGTGTGTCTGTGTGTGCGTGTGTATATATATATTTTGTAGTAATATGTACATATGTATATTAGCTGCTCTTGCTTGCTTGTTTTTTTTCTTGCCTTCTGATTGTTGCTCTGAGTGTTCTATCCCTGTGCTGTTGCAATCCTGGAATTTCCCCGTTGTAGGACTAATAAAGGCTTATCTTATCTTACCTTATCTTTTGGTGGACCGAGGCAGCTGAACAGGCCTTTTCCAAATTAAAGGGCCTGTTCACTAACACACCTATCTTGGCTCAGGTCGACACGCAGCTCCAATTCATCCTCGAGGTGGACGCATCTGATTCGGGGGTGGGCGCTGTCCTCTCACAGCGTGCATCCTCCGACCAGAAGCTCCACCCGTGCGCGTATTTCTCTCATCAGCTTGCGCCGGCAGAGAGGAATTATGGCGTAGGGCACAGTGAGCTGCTCGCCATTAAGTTGGCGCTGGAGGAGTGGAGGCATTGGTTAGAGGGCGCCATTCACCCCATTGTCATGTGGACCAACTGCGGTTGGCCCGCTCACTCAATGCCAGGCAGGCTTGCTGGTCCCTGTTTTTCCAGCGGTTTAATTTCAGTATCACTTACCAGCCTGGCTCTCAGAACACCAAACCGGACTCGCTATCACGCCAGTTTGGTTCCAAGTGTTATGATTCCCTGTGCGCCATTACGCAGTGAATGAATGAATGAATGAATTTATTTATTTCGGATAGTACATTACAGGTTAAAAGAAACTGTATAATATAACAACAAGGTCAAATTAGACAAAGACTCCTTCTACTATACAATTCCACGTGAGTTATCCGAAATGGGTGATGGCTGAAGCCGCAGCTTATATTGCCCACCCATATTCCATCCAAGAATTCAAAGGAGAAAAAAGAGAAAACAAGACAAGAGCGATTACAATTTAAAACAAGGCTAAGACAAAATATGACTGAGAGAAAAAGAAAACTGAGCTAGTCTAAGTTAAGCGGTTACTATTCAAAAACAAATCTAAGACATAGTGTCACAGAGAAAAAAGAAAAACTAAGCTATAACACAACACAGGCTGGAAATGTCAATCCTTATGTGAGTTTACATGTCGTCTTGTAAATATGTTTGGAGTATTTCTTCCTTTAATTTTTGTTTAAATTGTCCAAGCTTTGTATATGATTTTAATTCAGGTCCAAAATCGTTCCATAATCTGACACCTTGCACTGAAATACAGTGTTGCTTGGTAGTTGTTCTCACTGTAGGCTTTTGAAATATACATGTTCCTCTGAAGTGATATCGTTTCTCCCTTGTTTGGAACAACTTTTGGATATTTGCGGGCAGTGATAGATTCTTCACTTTGAACATTATTATTGCGGTTTTAAAGTCGATCAGATCTTTCAACTTGAGAGTTTTTTGTTTAAGAAAAAGTGGGTTTGTTGGTTCCCTGTAAGCTGCTTTGTTGATTATTCTAATAGCTCTCTTTTGAAGCATAAAGAGTGGATATATGTTTGTTTTATATGTATTTCCCCATACTTCATTACAATATGTCATGTATGGGAGTATTAATGAATGATACAAGGTGTATAGTGTGGGCTGATTCAGCAAATTTTTCACTCTGTGTAATATTGCAATTGATTTGGATACTTTACCTTTTATATAATTAATATGTGGCTTCCAACACAGTTTGTTATCAATTATTACTCCAAGGAATTTAGTTTCGGATACCCTTTCAATCTCTACACCATTTACACTGAGTTTGGGTACTGGGTAGTTGTGATGGTTGTTAAAGACTATAAATTTTGTCTTGCTTAAATTGAGCGTTAATTTGTTTGAATCAAACCACAGTTTCAGCTTTCCTAATTCCTTTCCGAGTGTATCCAGAAGTTGTTCCAAGTTGTTTCCACTGCATAGCAGGTTAGTGTCATCAGCAAACAATATTAAGTCCATTTTTTCTGAAACTTTACATATATCATTTATATACATATTGAATAATAATGGTCCCAAAACTGAACCCTGTGGGACTCCACAGGTGACCTTCAGTAGCTCTGAGTTTTTGTTGTTAACACATACAAACTGATATCTATTCTTTAAGTAACTTCTTAACCAGGACAGTGCTACCCCTCTGATACCACAATTTTGTAGTTTCTTTAATAATAGATTGTGATCTACTGTATCAAATGCTTTTTTAAGATCCAGGAATACTCCAACTGAATACTCTTTATTTTCAATGGCTGTTGATATTTTTTCTGTAAATTCCATTAAGGCATATGCTGTTGTCCTTTTGTGTCTGAACCCATATTGCTGCTCACACAATAAATCATTCTTCAGTGCACGGAGGAAGGAATTAAAAGGAGGGAGCGCCGGCAGCGGCAGAGCCTGGTAAAGTGAGCCTGGGGGCTATGGCGAGCTGCCCCGGACCTTCTCCCCCGTTTCATCTTGCAAGCCCCTGCGGAGTCGTTCTACACCTCCGAAGCTACCTGGGTGTGTGGGGTTGTAATACACCGTTTTCATGAAGCGTGTCTCTGACATGATGAAATCTGAATGAGAAAAAAAAGACAGGACAGAGGATCTTTATTCATCTTCTTTTAATTAAACATCTTTATACCATCGTTACAACGTAGCAATGGATGTGTGAGAAACACTTTTGATCAAAGATTTAACAACAATTTCTTAAAAATAACCTAAAACTAACATCTACACAGGATAAAATGTGTGACAAGTAAAAAAACAAAAGAAATCTAACGCTACAAAATGTATCAGAAACTTAGCACCTGCGTTTTATAATAGCTAAAGTTTGAGTTAGGACAGAATGATCTACAGTATTATGAATGACGCCGTGCATTTTCAGGAGTTCACCAAAGATGTCGATAGGGTGTCTGGCTTGCAGAAGTTCTTTGGTAACATCAACAAACAAAGCATAGAATGCAAGTAGATGACTAGGCCCAAGAGGGTCATTCCCCATTTCTTTAATGATCTCTCTAAAACTGTGAGAGAAGTTGGAGTTGCACTCAGTCACACAGACTCGTACTAGTCTTTTCCACAGTGTATCGACGGATAAAGTCTGTACTTTTTCTAGCAGGTTCTCAAGTCTCTCACGCTCAACGTCGCCCCTTACATCTGCTACATTTTTATTTACTCTGCTATCAATAACACGATACAAGAGATTTGCAAAGTAAAGAGAGTTAAGATGGGTCTCAAACTTGCTCCAAAGTTTCTCGATGAAACTCCCCATTCTCGACATTTTTGTTCTTTTTAGATGTCCCAAAACAAAGGATTCATCCACAGCTCCGTGGCTTTCTGAAGATGCACCAGATCAATCTTATTTTTTTCAACCAGCTTCTCGTATCATTGATGGGCTCGTGGATGACTCTGGTCGATTGTAGCTCCAACAGAAGAGTCTGCGCCATAGTTTTGATTCGTTGATCGTCAGCCTGAATGTTGTGGAGTTGTAAGAAGTGTCGGATGGCTGGAATAAACCCCGGTGTGTAGTCTCCCCATCAACCAGTGAAAGTTTTCCTGGTAGAAACCCTCGCTGATCACATCCAAGCATTGGTGCTGCCTCTGACTGGGGTGATTAATACGACATTCCAGACATTTTTCATGCTGGTGCTCCTCCAGAGTTTTGCTGAGCAAATGAAGCACGGCTGATTTTACAAGTCTGAAGAACACGTCGCTCATCCACCCGCCAGGTTGATCTTCTGGCAATGTTACTGGCGTTAATGGTGAATTGTGGCCCGATAATGTATGTGAAGGGTGTGGGATCAGACACCCCGCACAGTCACACTCGATGTCCATGGAACTCGGGATTTTAGGACGGTCTATATCAGGTTCAGGTTCAGGTTCAGGTTCAGGTTACTTTATTTGTACCCATAGGTGGATTTGTTTTGCAGTCAGGTGACATCCTTTTAGACACATATTTACAAACCACAATTACATTCAACATGAACACAAACACAGGCGCACATGAAGCTCTTCATTAAGAGACTGGATGATTTCATTGAAAAACATAACCTCCTTACGGACAGCTGATATGGTTTTAGAGCAGATAAATCTACATCTTTGGCACTGATCGAACTTATTGAAGAAATTACTAGTTGTATAGATAAAAACAGTTTGCTGTAGGAGTATTTATAGATTTAAAGAAAGCTTTTGACACCATTGACCACAGAATTCTACTAAGGAAACTGGAAAGGTATGGGATAAGAAGGGTCGGACTGAGTTGGGTGGAAAGTTATTTAAGTAACAGACAACAATTTGTACAAATTGGTGAGCACAAATCACCCTTCATGGACATCACTTGTGGTGTTCCCCAGGGGTCAGTTTTGGGACCCAAACTCTTTATCTTGTATATAAATGACATATGCCAAGTATCAAAAATTCTGAAATTTATTTTGTTTGCGGATGACACAAATATCCTTTGCACTGGTGAGAATTTGCAGCAGGTTTTAGAGGTGGTCACAACTGAAATGAAAAGGTTAATGCAGTGGTTCAACAAAAAATAAATTATCTCTAAATCTGAAAAAAAAAACAACCAAAGATTATGTTGTTTGGAAATTATAAAATAAATCATGAAATAATGGTAACGACAGATGATACCAGAATAGAAACAGTACAGGAAAATAAGTTTCTGGGGGTGACGCTAGACAATAAAATCTGCTGGAAACCTCACATCAGTCACATCCGGGCCAAGTTGGCAAAATGTATAGGGATACTGGGGAAGACAAGACACATCTTGGACTATAAATCATTGTTCTTACTGTACAATTCACTGTTTCTACCTTATCTTAACTACTGTGTAGAAGTCTTGGGAAACACCTACAAGACCAACCTACAGTCAATATGCACATTACAAAAAAGAGCTATAAGGATAATAAATAATGCAGGATATAGAGACCACACCAATTCGTTGTTTTTAAAGTCACATGTCATAAAGTTCATCGATTTAGTTAAATTTAAGACAGCACAAGTCATGTACAGGGCAATTAATAATCAACTCCCAACTAATATACAAAAAATATTTTTAAAAAAAGAGACAATGATTATAATTTGAGAGGAGACTTAAACTTTACAAAACCCAAGATACGAACAACTAAGAAAAGTATGTGCATATCTGTCTGTGGGGTGGATTTGTGGAACAGTCTGGAGCCAGAACTGAAACTATGTACAAACAGAAATCAATTCAAAAAGAGGTATAAACATTATTTGCTGAAAGAATATATGTTAGAAGGGTAGTATTTATATGTACGATTCACTATGCTCACTCTGGGACACTATGGAATGGTGGGTTGGACAGCACTGTGCATATCTGTGTTGTTTGGGGCTGGTTTTGATGCATGGACTGTATGTATGTTGGAATGGATGGGTGTTAATGTTGATATGTACAAAATATAGTTAATTGTTTACTTGGGTTCTTAAATGTGGTAATTTGTATATATTTCACATGGGTGTATTTATGGAAAAGAGGAGTTGGAATTAGTAAGTGTTCACTTCTTCCTTCTCCCTTTCAAACACTGTATACTGTTACTTTATTGCACTTGTCATTTGTTTTGTTTTTGTTTTACTTTTTTTTCGAAATAAAGTATCTATCTATCTATCTATCTATCTATCTATCTATCTATCTATCTATCTATCTATCTATCTATCTATCTAAGCTGACTATAAACACAATAAAAGTACTCAAGGCTCCACCAATCAGGACATAAGACAAAGAGATGAGAGAAAAAACAAAGAGATAAGACAGAAGGGTCATATTAAAAAAGTTAAAAACTAAGTCAAAGAGATTAAAAACTCAATAAAAGTCTAAAACCCAATAAAAGATTGAAAACCCAAATAAAACCCTACAAAATAAATAAATATAAAATAAAAATTAATAAATAGATAACTAAATTATGTGCAATATATTGTTACATCTTGTTCAACAGCAGCAGGAACAAAGCTGTTTTTGTAGCGTTGGGTTTTACATTTTGGGACAACAAACCTCCGTCTGGAGGGAAGAAGCTGAAAGTGGCAGTGCAAAGGGTGGGAGTCATCATTTAAAATGGAGGTAGCAATCCTCTGTACCTGCCTGGTGTACAGGGATGTCAGACTGAGCTGTGTCTGGAAGATCTACAGGTTGTAGAGGGTATCGGTTCTCTGGGATCTTCACGGACAGCGGAGGCTCCGGGGTCTCTGCGCGTTGCATGGGTCCCGGGGCCTCTAGGGTCTGCTCGGGCGGTAGGATCTCCGGGGTCTGCAAGGGCTGTTGAGATTCCGGGGTTGGAGTAAGCCATTCCCCGGCTGGTTTGACGGCTGAGGTTTTAATTTTGGATTGAGGACCCCGAAACTTTGAAGGATCCGGAGCCGACTTCGCAGAGGTAAGCGCGATACGTCTGGTGACGTAGTTTCTCTTTGGGTTGCTCATGGTGATGCGGGGTTTTTTGCTGATGGCGGTCTGATGTCCGCCGCTGTGTCTGTGCTTTTTAAAGCATTTTAGTGCATGTGTGTGTGTGTGTAAAAAACATTGTTAACATTCCGTTCTCATGCTAAACCACATATGGTCAACAGATTAAAATTACAATCTGTCACTTCAGACAGAGAAGTTCCAGTCAAAGGTCATGTTTTCAAAACACTTTTGATTGACAGCCTAATTATGCGTAACCCCATCCTAACCCTAAACCACATATGGACAACAGATTAGAAACACAGCTGTCACTTCTGATAACAAGTTCAAAACACTTTTGATTGACAACTTAATTACACGAGGTCACGGGTTATGTGCCATGCGGTGACCCTCGCGGGCCACCATAAGACGCCAAAAGTCGCTGGTGAGCTTTGCATAGATGTTTATTTAACAAGACGAGAACATAAAGCTATGAGCCACTGTGGGCAAAAATACACTACACAGGATACAAGGGATCGTAGGGCCAACCCCAGCCACTACGACCTTTACTATGACATGAACACACGCTAAAGAATACAAGGGATCGTAGGGCTAACCCCAGCCACTACGACCTTAACTATGACATGAACAAGACACGAACCTGACATGAGCGTGCTGACACCAGGAATCTCTCAGGATGTTTCGACGATACTCCAGCATCAACCAGCTGTCAGCGCCCGCTAATAAAGCCGGCGACTAACAAGCGGTGATGCAGAACAGCTGATCGACCTTGACAGCCGGAAACCCCACCGAGCACTGTCACAATAAGAGCCTGGTGGAGCCAGAATGTAATCCACAGCTGTCAAGGCCGGCAGAAATGATGCATAGCCCGAGCGAGGACAAGATCGGCGCTCGGGTCATGACAGTACCCTCCCTCTGAGGGCGGGCTCCTGACTGCCCATAGACATCCAATCCCACCCACCCCCACCCCCTCCAGGGTGGGCGGATGGGGCAGGAGAGGATCAAATCACAGATAGAGAACCAGAGCACAGACAGGAAAAAAAAAAAAAACGACTCAAAATACATGAAACAGTTACAGGACCAGACTAGACTCCAAAATACATGAAATGCCATTACCCAGGCACGAAAACAACAACAACAACAACAAAAAAAACACACTCCCAGGTCAAAAAGCAAATACAGCACAGGACAGAGAAAAAACCCCCCAGAACAATTACAGGGCCAGACTATATTCCCAAAATACATGAAACACAATTATACTGGCACGAAAACAAAGATACCAAATTCTATGGTCAAAAAGCAAATACGACACAGGACAGAGAAAAAAAAACACAGAACAATTTCAGGGCTAGACTACCCTCCAAAATACATGAACACAATTGCCCAGGCATGAAAACAAAAATACCACGCTCTCAAGTCAAAAAGCAGATACAACACAGGACAGAGAAAAAAAAAAACAGAACAATTTCAGGGCTAGACTACCACAAAGGAATGACCTCTATCCCCCCCCCGACAGTTCATGCCGAGCGGCGGAGACCAAGCGCCACAGGAACAGTTCAGGCGGTCTCCCCACGTCCAACGGCTGACGGGTGGTCATAGGGGGCAGAACATGACCGGGCGGCTTACCACAGTCCCAGGCCCGGAAAGTCCACTCCTCCGGTGGCCGAACCAGATCGCCCAGTGAAACACACAAGAAGTCGGGTGGCCGACCCGAGGCGCCGAACCGGCGAAACAGTTCCTCAGGCGGCCGACCCGCATCCCTCAGCCACCAGTACCGGGGGAAAACAACCCGCGGCGGCCTTCCTGTCGAGGACAAAACACGGGAGAGCCGAGCGAAAAGGGACCCCCATGGCCCCCGGTGATGATGCGCAGGGGCGATGACTCTGTAGAGGGGACAGAAAGCAAGGATGAGCCCGAACTGGGTCAGGCGGTGAAGGGTCTGCAGCTCCTCCACCGTCCGTGGACCACACCGGCGCTGCACCTCCGCTGGACCCCGATTGGGTCCCGGCTGCACCCACGTCGGACCCCGATTGGGCCAGAACAGTACCTGCGGTGGACCCCGATTGGGCCTCGGGTGCACCCACGTTGGACCCCGATTGGGCCAAAGCAGCTCCCGCGATGGACCCCGATTGGGTCTCGGGCGCACCCATGTCGGACCCCGATTGGGCCAAAACAGCTCCCGCGATGGACCCCGATTGGGTCTCGGGCGCACCCACGTCGGACCCCGATTGGGTCAAAGCAGCTCCCGCGAAGGACCCCGATTGGGTCTCGGGCGCACTCACGCCGGACCCTGATTGGGCCACGGCAGCCTCCACAACGGACCCTGACTGGGTCGGTGCAGCTCCGATGACGACCTCCACCCCTAAACCTGGAACCTCCAACTCGGCGGCCCTGACTGGCTCCATGCCGGTGACACTGCAAGGAGGCTCAGAACACAGAGATTAACCGGGATCAGTGTCACCGGCAGCAACAGAACCCAGCGAGACGAGTTCGGGCGCAGCAGGCGGCTGCCCCTCGCTCGCCTCCCCGAGAGGCAGGCAAAAATGCTCCAACACAGGGGACAGAGACACAAGAGGGAGCACTTGCCTGCACTCGGGTTCTGTTGCCGTCCAGGACTCCGTCGATCCAGGCTCAGGGCGAAGAAGTTTGTGCGCAGGCTCCAACTCAGCTGCGTCGGGCTCCGCAGCTGGCAAGATGGGTTTCACAGCCTGAGGTTCCTCTCGTGCTGATGCCCACGCCGATGACCCGTATGGCATGGAGGCAGGGGACCCTCGACCCACTGGTTCGGACTGCTCCGGCGAGGAGACCCGGGGACAGACCCTGCGTGACGGCATGCTTCCAGCACGGTACCCAGACAGGAAGAACAGTAGTCCAATTCAGCAAAAACTCATGGTGAAAAGGCATCTCGGTGTGGCGTCTCCGTTTAGACGACATGGCTGGAGTATACTGTCATGCGGTGACCCTCGCGGGCCACCATAAGACGCCAAAAGTCGACGGTGAGCTTTGCATAGATGTTTATTTAACAAGACAAGATGAGAACATAAAGCTATGAGCCACTGTGGTCAAAAATACACTACACAGGATACAAGGGATTGTAGGGCCAACCCCAGCCACTACGATCTTTACTATGACATGAACACATGCTAAAGAATACGAGGGATCGTAGGGCTAACCCCAGCCACTACGAGCTTAACTATGACATGAACAAGACACGAACCTGACATGAGCGTGCTGACACACCAGGAATCTCTCAGGATGTTTCGACGATACTCCAGCATCAACCAGCTGTCAGCGCCCGCTAATAAAGCCGGCGACTAACAAGCGGTGATGCAGAACAGCTGATCGACCTTGACAGCCGGAAACCCCACCGAGCACTGTCACAATAAGAGCCTGGTGGAGCCAGAATGTAATCCACAGCTGTCAAGGCCGGCAGAGATGATGCATAGCCCGAGTGCGGACGAGATCGGCGCTCGGGTCATGACATTGTGTTTTCAAAACACTTTTAATTGACAGCCTAATTACGTGGGGTCACGGGTCATGTTTTCAAAACACTTTTAATTGACAGCCTAATTACGCAAGGTCACGGGGGGCGGGGTTAGGGTCAGGTCAGGTCAAGGGAGCGTGGCACCTGTCAAACTGAGATAGAGGGTGTGTATAAGTACTACCCCACCTCTCTGAGACTCATAGCAAAACACCAAAAATTTTATACTCATTTTTATCCATCCATCCATCCATCTTCTTCCGCTTAATTCTTTTTGGGTCACGGGGGGGGGGGTGTGTGTGCTGGAACCTATCCCAGCATCTTTGGGCGAGAGACAGGGTACACCATGGACAGATTGCCAGTCCATCGCAGGGCCAACACAGAGAGACAGACAACCATTCACTCTCACAGTCATACCTAAGGACAGTTTAGAATCCCCAGTTTGATGCCAGTTAACCTAACTTGCATGTTTTTGGCATGTGGGAGGAAACCGGAGAAATCCCGGAGTAAACCCACGCAGACACTTTTTTTTTTTTTTTTTTTGTTACTTATTTGTACCCGTAGGTAGACTTGGTTTGCAGTCTGGTGACAAGCCACCGGCTGCTGGTCGCTGCGTGCGCGAGCGCCCTAAACCTACATGTTTTTGGTATGCGGGAGGAAACCGGAGAAATCCCGGAGTAAACCCACGCAACACGGGGAGAACATGCAAACTCCACACAGCTCACTGTTGGTCGGGGGCTGGAATCGAACCCACGATCTCATGATCCCCGCGATCCCCCGGCCAAGGGTAAAACTGTGCTGCCACAGTGCTAAACCACTGCGCCACCGTGCAGCCCCACGGGGAGAACAGATCACTGTTGGTCGGGGCCTGGGTTCGAACCCAGGATCCCCCGGCCAAGGGTGAGTTGCTGTGCTGCCGCAGTGCTAACCACTCCGCCACCATGCTGCCCTACTCATTTTTATTTCATTTTATTTTACAGCAATGTCTGAAAAGCAACAGCACATTTGTAACATACAGTATGTTGCAAAAAGCATACTTCATGAATCAAAAGATTTTTGTTAACCCTCTCCCAAAGCTTTCCAGAAGTCTCACCCGCAGAGCTACACTGGGGTTAGTTTACTTCAACAATGTGCATTTTAACAGGCCTGCGGAACAATGCTGGCCTTGTGAAGTCTTTCCATGCCTTTTCTGTTAAGGACGTGGCATTTTAGAGAACCAGATTCCTTTGAATATGTCACAATGGAAGTGGATTTTTGTGTGTTAATGTGTGGGCAAAATTGGCATGATTTCATTTTTGGGATTAAAATTTTGAAGGGAAAAAACACACATATTCAAACATGCATCAAAATGTTATATGCTCAGATGTTGTTTACTTTGTTTTAAAAAAATATACTTGGTACTCCCCTCCCTTTGCTAATATGTTGTATGCATATTATGAGTTTTGGGTCAGACGTTTTCCACTAAACTGTCAGTGGGTGGAAGGTCATGGAGAGCTAAACTGTGGACAGACTAGTGCTTCAGCGTATTCACACTTCAATAGAATATAGTGTGTTTGTGGGGCTTAGCTTTCTATAATGCCTTTTGGGTTATAAGATTACGGTAAAAACCTTAAAATCTCTCTTTACTACACTCTGGCAGAAGGTGGTCGAACTCTTCTGAGGTACATTTCCCTACATTATAAAATGGGTAAAGATTTTTTGAGTGGTCCAATCACATACAGTATAAAGAGGCAGTGAGGATGTTTTGCTAACTCAGAAACCTGAAGGTGGGGCATGTTGGTTTGTGACATCATAAAGTCCAGAAAGTGCATTCCACTTTTTTTAAAGATGGTCTCTGGTGGATATAAATCCTTAAAAACAAATCTACTGTACATTGTCTATAAAAGTATCTTATGCCCTTTTTCTACAAAAAACCCTTCTATTGTCTTACAGTTTCGTGTCAAAATGTTTTCACGTTTCCTCCTCCAACACCCAGGATCTGTAAATAGGCCCACCCACATCCCACAAGGCTAATGGTGGCTAGCGCTCCATTAAACAGAATAAATACTGTGATATAAAAGACTTACCAGTTGAAGGACATGCCCAGTTGTATGTACAGTAGCCCAGGATAATGACCGAAACTGCATCGGTCCTTAAAAGTAGTTTTCAAAGCAGCTGTCAAAAAATGCTAACTGGCCCTGGAGGCCAACTTCGGTCAGGCCCAGGGCTGGACTGGTAATCTGGCATACCAGGCGTTTCCTGGTGGGCTGATGCACCTGTGAGAAGATGGATATAATTATATAATGTTTATATGGCTTCAAGGACCGCTACTGCACCGGCCCCTGAATCACTGATAGAAGCCCATTCATTCATTTTCATGATTGACACTGGACTGCCCAATCAAATCTCTTGAAACACCCCGCCCGAAGCTGGAAGAAGCTGAATGAAGAAGTGTTGGATGAAAATGGTTATAGCATTATAATAGCTGGCATGCTAGTTGTCAGAACATTTGTTGTTAACATTTGTTTGTTCTCTCCCACAGATTGAGTCCCCATCGTGCTGTTTGCTCTCTACATGTCTGTTCTTTTCTTCTTCTCTATCCCCTCACCCCCCAGCCAGTCGCAGCAGATGACTGCCCCTCCCTGAACCTGGTTCTGCTGGAGGTTTCTTCCTGTTAAAAGGGAGTTTTTCCTCTCCACCGTCGCCAAGTGCTTGCTCACAGGGGATCGCCTGATTGCTGGGGTCTTTCTGCAATTGTGGGGGTCCCCCCTTCAGTTGATAGTGCTATGAGATGACTGTTGTTGTGAAATGGCGCTATATAAATAAAGTTGAATTGAATTGAAATTGAATAGAACTGTGTCTGTGAATGAAGGACAGCGGAGATGATGACTGTGCTGAATGATGCCTTTTATTAACCAAAACTGGTAGCATGTGGAACAGATAAAACAAGCTAACATTAGTAGGGTGCAGGCTGTGTATGACTAGAGGTGGAGCGCCAAAGACCTGGGCTGCCACCGTCAGTCTCTTATTATAGGCACTGCCAGATGACATCACTCCATGCCTGGACCATCATGTCCGTGCCGTGCAGTGTCATGGCAGTAAAAAGGTAAATGGTGTTCACTTATATAGTGCTTTTTGTCATCTCTAGATGACCAAAGCGCTTTGCAGGTCCTGCTATCCACCCATTCACACACTGATGGCGGCAGAGCAGCCATACACAGGTGCTGGCCTGACCCACCAGGAGTAACCGGGGGTTCAGTGTTTTGTTCAAGGACACTTCGACATGCAGACTGTAGACAGAGCGGGAATCGAACCCCTGACCCTCTGATCAGTAGTCGGCCACACTACACCTGCACCACAGCGCAACATTCACCTCCCGCTGGGAAAAACTGACATTACCAACTTTATGACAGGCATGTGAACTGACAAGAACCTGGACAACCAGGTAGACTACCGGTAGACCCTGCATGGTTGAGTGGGTTATTCTACCACTATGTTTCCAACCATGCTCTGTTAAACATTTCAGTTTCTCAGTTCAACTTCAGGAGTCTCTGGCGGGCAAGCGGTGGACACACCCCTGGAGGTGTTGTTACAGCGGACCTGGGTGTTCTCTCGCTGATGTCGTTCTTGTCAGCAAAGTCCCTGTCCGAGTCCCACACTGGCTGGATCTGCTCCAGCGTCGTGGCTTGATCTGGGGCAGCTGCTCTTACCTTTCGCAGACGGCTGACATGCCATCTTGAACCATCAACCATCTTGAAGGTGGCTGGCCCCAGCTGCATGGTGATCATCATCAGCGGTGACTGGAGCGTCTGCAGGTCCAGGCGTTCAGATCAGCGTACCCGAATCCAATTGAATACTGTGAGTGGCGATCTGCTTGGCCGCACTTGGCGCTGCTGTTCTCTCGTGCCCGATGTTGGTTGCTGTTGTGGCAGCGTGCCATTCACGCCGGCGGCAGGACATGCTCTGGATTGGCGTTGTTCTGCTAGGTCCTGCTCGGCCACTGACTCTCTCTCCTGCAGCGCTGTGGTGGCTCCCTGAGGCTTATGTGGGGCAAGGATCTGAGATGAGTCCAATTTACGTCCACTCTCTCCTGATGCTGGTTGGGGTTGTGTTGGTGTGCTGCTCTCGCCGGCGACCAGATGGGCACCAGGTTGTCGTCATTCACTGGGGTCCTGCTGGGCCATGAATTCTCTATCCTGCAGCATTACGGCAACTCCCTAAGGCTTATGCTGGGCAAAGATCAGAGACGAGTCCGGTTTATGCCCTCTCTCCATGTTCCATTCTCCGTGCAGTGTCAAGCTTGGAGCAGCTGTACCCACGTCCGGGTGTGATGTGCTCTGGTCATCAGTGGTCAGACAGAGTCCCTGGTTGTCGTGAATGGTAAAGCCCAATTCATAAAAAAGGTTGCCCTCAAGGATGTTGTCTCCATGTGTAGCTACCTGGAAGGTGAATGCTGGGAGGGCTTTGGACCCGTAGTGAACCATCAGAAATATGGTGCCTATGAGGGTCACACAAGTGTGTCCATAACCATAAAGCTCAGCTGTGTTTTTCCCTATTGGATGACAAGGGAAAAATCTCTTAACCATGACCCAGTTCATCATCAATCTTGTAGAAGTGGTGTCCAATAGTAGCAGCAGGCTGACATCGTCAAGCCTCACCATGCACCACTTGTACGCTACTCTGCTAGAATTCACTGTATGGATGGTGGTTGTTAGCGGTGGTTCAGCTGAACTGGGTGGCAAGCTTGTTGTTAACCGTGTTGAGCGGCACACTTTGGTTAAATGGTTAAGCTTGCCACAGCATTGGTATCGCTGCCCCCTAGCTGAGCAGGAGTGCACTTGCGTTTGGTACATTGGGGAACCACAGTTACCGCACATTTGGCGTCCCAGGATGTTCTGTTGTCCCATAACGTTCACCTTGGTGTCCTCCGAGAAGGCCTCAATGTAACTGGGTTCTTCTGCCAGCGTAACTGCTTATGCTAGCAGGGTCTGTTGTTGTGGGTCACCTAGTTGTGATGTTAGCTTATTGGCAGCCTCCAGCTGGAATGCTAACTCCACCGCCTTCACCAGCAGCAGGCCATCAGGTGTCATCACCAGCTTTGCCCGCAGCCGCAGGTTGGTAGTGTGCTCTGCTAGCTGGTCCCGCATCATTTCGTCCTCTAGTTGCCCAAACCTGCACATGCTCACCAGACGGCAGAGGTCCGCGACATACTGCTGGGTCATCTCTCCCGCTCCCTGTCAGTGTTGGTGGAACTTAATTCTCCTCGCCAGCACACTATCGGGCATCACAAAATGTCCGGCTAGCAGGGCGACGCACTCATTGTATGTATCCGCAAGTCCCAACATTCTGAGCACTCGCTGTCCCTTGCTGCCCAGGCTATGAATCAGCAAAGCATATAGACGGAGCTTGCTAACCATAACGAGGTCCATAGCCGTCTGGAATGACTCAAACCAATGAGGCCACGGGATGCGCAGCTCACCTGGGGTAGCGAGGAATGGTGGTAGGGGTACCAAACATGCTTCCATCTTCAGGAAAATGTCCTGTTTTCTTCCAGAAGATTATTTTTTGTCCTTGTCGCCAATGTTGTGTCTGTGAATGAGGGACAGCGGAGATGATGGCTGTGCTGAATGGTGCCTTTTATTTAGATCACATCATGCCCCCACAGCAGAGTCATCCATCAAGCCAGACCTCCAGCAGACCGGGCCCAAGACGTCGTCGTCAGGATTGACAAAGTCCTGGATGGAAGTGGAGCTTGAGTGCAGGCAAGTAATCTCTCTTGTTTTTCTCATGTCTGTTTTAGAGAGATCTTGTCTGGCTCTTGGTGAGGAGAGTCGGGTGCAGCCCTCTGCTGCATCTGAACTCACCTCGTTGGGCTGCGCTGCTGCCGCCGACCCTAACCACCTTCCTTCTCCTGTCACTCCTGAGCTTCTTCCTAAGGTCGCCGGAGAGGATCCACCACCGCCAGGGGTCTCCGCAGATGACGATGAGAGTCCTGCTTCCCCGGTGGAGGTCAGCGTGGGGGTTCCGTCCCAATCCAGGATCTCCGTGGGTGCAGCACCTTCACAGCCTGATGGGCTATTGCTTCCTGGATCGTCGGAGTCCTGGATGGCGGTGGACCCCGAGTTCAGGCAAGTATGGTCCTTAGTTTCTCTCCTGCCTATTTTGGAGCTATCTTGCCTGATCTTGGTGAGGAGAGCCAGGGGCATCTCGCCGCTGCACCGGGCTCACCCCGCTGGGCTCTGCTGCTGCCGGCGACCCTGACCCTGTCCTTCTCTCTCCTGTCTCTGAGTTCCCTGCCAGGGTCGCTGGAGAGCAGCCAACACCACCTGAGGCCGCTGAGGATCCAGGTTCGCCATTCGAGCTTGCTGTAGAGTTCACTATAGATGCTGCTATGTCCCAGGCGGGGACCACTGCGGGTACGGCTGAGCTCCAGTCCGGAGCCATTGCAGGGGCTACAATATCCCATTACCTCCGAGGGTACCATGTTGGCCCAGTTGGTTCCCACCGTGGGTGCAACGATGTCCCAGACCGGGACTGCCACAGGTGCTAAGCTGGCCCAGCCAGGGCCGACCGCGGATGTAATGAGGTCCCAGACTGGGGCCACCGCGGGTGCTGCCACGTCCCAAGCTGGGGCCACTGAGGAAGTCACTGGCCAGCCTGGGGATACTGAGGCCTTCTCCCCCCTTCCAGAGGCCTTCAGGGTGTCCCTTCCTCCTCTGCCAGACGCCATCATGGTCCATGCGCCCCCGCCATCGGACGCAGTTGGGGTTCTCTTCCTCCAGTCCAGCCTCCCACCTTTAAGCCTCCCGGTGGGTAGGCCTCCTCTGTGTTCACCCCTTTGGTACTGGTGGCTCAGCAACGCTGGCTGGCCACCTGAAGAACTTAGTCTCCGGGCTGGGCGGTCTGCCAGAGTGAATGGGCTGCCCGATCGATCTCACCGCACCGTCCACTGTGCCTGGGATTTTGGTTGGCCCCCTGAACCCTTGGACTCTTTGAGACTGTGGGGACCTATTCTGTGCCTTGTGGGGTTGGTGGGGTGTGTTCCTTGTCTTGTGGGTTTTTTATGTGCATGGTTGGTGTGGGCCCTGAGCGGGGTTATTTTTTCATTCCCTCCGAACCTGTTTACCCCACCTCCCGCCCTGGGTAGTTTGTTGTAGTTTCGGCTGGGGTGGTGGTGGTGATGGGGTTTCCCTTGTTATTCAGTTGATGTTACCTGGGGGTGTCTGGAATCCACCCGTGGGGGTGGGGGGGCTCTGTCATGTGTCTGGGGCTTATGTCTTCCAGACCCCAGACACAGACTATTGTTGTATTTTGTTTTCTCTGTTTTTGTGTCTGCACATTTGTCTTGTGTCTGTCTCTGCCCCTTGGGCGGTGCGGTGGCGCAGTGGTTAGCACTGAGGCAGCACAGCAACTCACCCTTGGCCATGGGATCCTTGGTTCGATCCCAGCCCCTGACCAACAGTGATCTGTGTGGAGTTTGCATGTTCTCCCCGTATCTGCGTGGGTTTACTCCGGGATTTCTCCGGTTTCCTCCCACAGACCAAAAACATGCAGGTTAAGTTAATTGGAGACTCTAAAGTGGCCCTAGGTGTGAATGTGTGTGTGAATGGTTAAGGGATAGCGCCATACCGTGGCTGCTTCATCCATCCAGGTGGATGCCCTCAATTTCCCCTCTGGGGATCAATAAAGTATACAAAATAATAAAAAAAAAATCTTTCCAGGCATTCCTCACTGTCAGCTCCTCTCCCTGCTTGCATCCTTACACCCACTCTCACGCACACACATACGCGCTCACACTCATTCACACATACACCTGTTTCCACTCATTCAGCACACCTGTAGCAGCTAATCACCTGCCTCCTCTCTGTGTCATTAGTTCACTCACTATTTATACTCTGTTAGTTTGTTCACTCATTGTCGCGGTGTTAGTCTGTTCCCTGCACTTAGTCTGCATTTTGTGTCTATCGTGGCTAGTAGTCTTACCTCTATGACTCGCTACGCTCTCCTTAAGACTGTGTTTGGTGCCGTTTCCCTCGGGGCCCAGACTCGCTCTGTGACACACTAAGTAAGTCTCCTCACTCCTCTATTTTCAAGTTCATGTTTTTGTGTTCCCTTCAGTGGCCCACTTTGGCCTGAAGGCGTGACGTGGACTTCCTCATTATCCCTGCAGCGCTGTGTATTTCTCGACTGCTGTTGGACACTTTGTACAATTGTTTTCTTGTTTAATAAACACACACTTCACCTGCATTTGGGCTCATCTCCTTTCATCCATACGCTACATAAAAACGCACACATATGACAGGAACTCAAAAACATAATCAGAGACAAAAGGCAACTAATAAACATAATACATCCAAGACCAACTCAAACACAAAATGAAACCAAGATGAAGAAAATACAGAAAATAATCTGGACAAACTTAAACCACGAGCACGGTGCCCCCCCCGACAGGTTCTTATGGTTTACTCCACCAGTTCGAATCCTGAGTGGTCTATTGTTGAAGATAATGGAGGAAATGTGGTAGGTGGATGGTGAGGGAGGACTGGTACAGGGGGTGATGAAGTGGGGTGGGGAGGGGGGCGCAATTTGTGAATAAAATGTACCTACAGGGGACACAGTTAGGCTGATGGAGCAGTTGAAACAGAACTGAATGACTAGAACTGAATGACTAGATTGTTCCTAGGTACATTTGGAGGCCAGGAGAGAGACAGAGGCAGGGCGACAGCAGGGAGCGGGAGCACCCTTTTGCTTGGACTTCACTCTTTTTATAACTCTCTCTGGGTTCACTGAGGCTGGCTCCTGGGTGGCTCCCCATGGTATTTGGTTACGTAGAAGAATTTAATGTGTGCAAGCTTACATCAGAGGCCACAGGCCTCTGAGAATTTGACAGTGTGAAATGTGACGTTGTGTCAGTGTGAGCCACCTTTACTGGCAACAAGGTCACATAGGTCACAGCTTTGGGACACATGCCTAAAAACAGTTACACAGGCTACTTGAGTGAGGACTGGACCATACTGTGAGCTCTTCAGATACATTTGTGTCACAGCCACTTATAAGCATGATAACCAAATTTAAAAAAAATAAATAAATCAATAAAACTGATGGGGAAATACATGCCTCTTTAGATATCTAATTCTTGGCTCTAAGCTCTTCTGCTGACAAGAAGTTAGCATTATTGTTAAACTGATGTTTCTAGTTTTTTTTCAACAAATGTTTATAGTTGCATCAAAGGCAGCACTTAAATCTAATGACACCATCAATCATGTTTTTATGATTTATTTTTCTTAACCAAACACCTGTTATCAGTGTTAAGACAGGAGAATGTGAAATGCACAGTTCTTCGCTGCATGGAGTCTATGTCCTAGATTCCCGCTTAGGTATGCAGTGGACCAAGATGCTTGACAGAAGTGGAACAAGACTATTGTCAGGGTGTTGATCCTAATAATAACAGCAAAATGAGTTGCAGCTGCATAGCTTACCATACAACTACATTCTTCTCCAAGGGCTGCAGCGGTCACACATAGTAACTTCAATAATTTAAGAGTTATCATGAAATTTATACTTGCTCAAGCTAGGGGGCAGCTTGGTGGAGCAGTGGTGAGCACTGTGGAAACACAGCAAGAAGGTCATGGGTTCAATCCCACCCTTGGCCACGGTGACTTTTCTGTGTGGAGTTTGCACGTTCTCTCTGTGTCTGCGTGGGTTTGGCAAGGTACTCTGGTTTTCTCCCACAGTCCAAAGAAATGCACGTTAAGTTAATTGGCATCAACTGGTGATAAATTGTCCTATGAAAAGGTATGAAAGTGAGAATTAACTCTGACATCCCCAGTGCTTATTCCAGCAATCAATACCACATCCCTGAGGAGATCACCAGACTTCCAGACGCTCCATGGATTGTATCGGGCCCAGCAAGAAGCACAGACGGCACCAAGAAAGAAAAAACGAGGTTGCAGGGCTGGCTTCCAAGCCCAGCTGTGCAAACAATGCACCAACCCACCATTACCTTCAATTTTTCTCACCAACGCCAGGTCTCTCGCCAACAAAATGGATGAGCTGTGATCAAAGATTGCCTACAATCACTACGTCTGGGACTGTTGTATTCTGATTGTGACCTAGTCATAGCTGCATCCACATATTCCTGACTCCGCCATGGAATTACCCGGCCGAACTACACACTGTTTCAACTTCAACGCCAATTCTGGTAAGGGCAGGGGTGGTGGGCTCTGTGCTTATGTGCTTCAGACTTGGTGTAATAACAGCAGAATAATTCAAAGCCACTGTTCACCGGATCTAGAGACCATGTCCCTTCTGTGTAGGCCTTTCTATCTACCCCGCGAGCTAACGGCAGTAATTGTAACAGCTGTTTACATCCCTCCAGATGCTAGCATTAGCTTAGCACTTAGTCACCTCCAGCGCATTTTTAGCAGGCAACAGTAAGATCACCCCACTCAATCCACATTATTGCAGGGGACTTTAACAAAGCACTCTTAAAGACTGTACTCCCCAAATTCCACCAACATGTTAAATGTCCCACAAAAGGTGAAAGAACTCTGGACCATGTTTACAGCAACATTAAGCAGGCCTACAGAGCCACCCCCCCTCCCTCACCTTGGACAATCATACTATTTCCCCCTGCTTCTAATACCTGCTTACACCCCTCTGAGGAAGAGTTCCCCCCAACCAACCAAACAATTAAAACGTGGCCTGAAAATGCTCTCCTCCAGCTACAGGACTGCTTTAGCTGCACAGACTAGAACATTTTGGAACAGCAGGACTTGAACTTCTACACCGAGTCTGTCCTCTTCTACATTAAATGCTGTGGAGAAAATGTAACAGTCATCAAACACATCTGGATCTTCCCAAACTGGAAACCCTGGATGACCAGTGAGGTCCAGACTCTGATCAGAGCCCGCAACTCAGCCTTCAGGTAGAGGGACAGCTTTCTGTACAGCACTGCCAGAGCCAACCTGAGAAGAGGCATAAAACTTGCTAAAAACACCTACAGGAGGAAGGTGGAGGGACAAACAACAACCCCTGACAGATGTGGAGAAGCATCCAGGCCCTCACCAATTACAGGGGCCAGTCACCCCCAACATCAGACAGCAGCTTCACACTGGCTTTTTCGTCCGGTTTGAGCACACACACCCCAAACCCGTTCCCCCCTCCCACCCCCACACTGTACACCTCATCTTCTTTTTTCACACTGTAACAGGCACATAAACATCATACCAGCCAGAAACAGCACAAACCAATCTGCTTGGTCTGTTTTCTCTGCCACATCATCCCTCCATTTATACCTTTTAACCTCCACATTTCCACACTTACCCATTCCTTGGTTGCACCCATTCCTTTTCCCTCACTCACTGCCTCTCTAATTTGCCCCTATGGGTATACTAGGAATCTGTTGCAGGGTTCTGCTGTAACTAAATACTCAGAATGGGATTGGGAGAGTCAGCGATGCCTGGGGAAGGTCATGTAGGTTTATGGAAGGTGACACTGGAGCCCACCCAACAGTCCAGGCCCAAAGCTAATCACACATATGGAGATGTACTTTGATCATGAGGTGGTGCCGTGTCCAATGCCCTCCAACCAGTTGTGAAGTTATGCAAGCATCAGAAAAGGGGGTCCATCTCTTTGGTTGGAGTGAAGGCTCTACCTTTCATTACACTCTCCTGTTACACCTCAGTCTTGTGACTGCAAAGCACACAGATGATGGCGGACATTTAAGCCATGTGGAAGGTGACTCCTGGTGCGAGTGTTGAGTTTCACACTCAAGCCACAAAGTTGAAAAAAAGAGACCATGCAATGACACTGCTAGGTAAGGAGGTGAGATAGAGCAAGGAATAAAGCAAGACTGGAAGAACAAAAATTCTTTCACTTCTTTTATTCACGCTGGTTTTGCGAAAGCACCCTCACAGTAGCCATATGTCAGAGATCCCAGTACTTGCCATGGTTACATGGACAAACACCAATATTATGAGTTATAATCCATGACATGGTATTAATTTTGCTAAAATAATGATAAGGAGAAGTTGAGATGGAAGTCAGCTGCAAAGTGACTTACAGATGCAAAGCAGCTGTGGACAGTTGCATCCAGTCCTCTATGTCAAACTGGCTAGTATGAAGCAAATGAGGAAATCAGGTGAGTTGTCAGCTAATATATATACTGTATATATATATTGAACGGTAGACTACCGTTCAAAAGTTTGGGGTCACTTAGAAATTTCCTTATTTTTGAAAGAAAAGCACTTTTTTTCAATGAAAATAACTTTAAACTAATCAGAAATACACTCTATACATTGCTAATGTGGTAAATGACTATTATAGCTGCAAATGTCTGGTTTTTGGTGCAATATCTACATAGGTGTATAGAGGCCCATTTCCAGCAACTATCACTCCGGTGTTCTAATGGTACAATGTGTTTGCTCATTGCGTCAGAAGGCTAATGAATGATTAGAAAACCCTTGTGCAATCATGTTAGGTCTGCAATGCTGTAATTGCTGCAAATGGAGGATTCTTAGACGAAAGCAAAGTTTGAAGGAACAAATTATTATTTCAAATACAAATCATTATTTCTAACCTTGTCAATGTCTTGACTATATTTTCTATTCATTTTACAACTCATGGTGGTAAATAAGTGTGACTTTTCATGGAAAACACAAAATAATTGTCTGGGTGACCCCAAACTTTTGAACGGTAGTGTATATATATACAGTATATATATATATACGTATATATATATATATATATATACGTATATACAGTATATATACAGTGCATCTGGAAAGTATTCACAGCGTTTCACTTTTTCCACATTTTATGTTACAGCCTTATTCCAAAAGGGATTAAATTCATTTTCTTCCTCAAAATTCTACACGCAATACCCCATAATGACAATGTGAAAAAAGTGGTTGGGTTTTTTTTTAGATTTTTGCACGTTTATAAAAAATAAAAAATTAAGAAATCACATGTACATAAGTATTCACAGCCTTTGCCATGAAGCTCATAATTGAGCTCAGGTGCATCCTATTTCCACTGATCATCCTTGAGATATTTCTACAGCTTAGTTGGAGTCCAACTGTGGTAAATTCAGTTGATTGGACATGATTTGGAAAGGCACACACCTGTCTATATAAGGTCCCACAATTGACAGTGCATATCAGAGCACAAACCAAGCATGAAGTCAAAGGAATTGTCTTGTAGACCTCCGAGACATGATTGTCTTGAGGCACAAATCTAGGGAAGGGTACAGAAAAATTTCTGCTGCTTTGAAGGTCCCAATGAGCACAGTGGCTTCCATCATCCGTAAATAGAAGAAGTCTGGAACCACCAGGACTCTTCCTAGAGCTGGTCGTCCATCTAAACTAAGCGATCGGGGAAGAAGGGCCTTAGTCAGGGAGGTGACCAAGAACCCGATGGTCACTCTGGGCTAATTTCCACGGCTCATTTCCACCGTCACAGCTCCAGCATTACTCTGTAAAGAGAGGAGAACCTTCCAGAAGGACAACCATCTCTGCAGCAATCCAATAATCAGACCTGTATGGTAGAGTGGCTAGACAGAAGTCACTCCTTGGTAAAAGGCACATGGCAGCCCACCTGGAGTTTGCCAAAAGGCACCTGAAGGGCTCTCAGACCACGAGAAACAAAATTCTCTGGTCTGATGAGACAAAGATTGAACTCTTTGGTATGAATTCCAGGTGTCATGTTTGGAGGAAACCAGGAACCGTTCATAACCATGCCAATGGTGGTGGCAGCATCATGCTATGGGGATGTTTTTCAGTGGCAGGAACTGGGAGACTAGTCAGGATAGAGGGAAAGATGAATGCAGTAATGTACAGAGACATCCTGGATGAAAACCTGCTCCAGAGCGCTCTTGACCTCAGACTGGGGCAATGGTTCATCTTTCAGCAAGACAACCACCCTAAGCACACAGCCAGGATATTAAAGGAGTGGCTTCAGGACAACTCTGTGAATGTCCTTGAGTGGCCCAGCCAGAGCTCAGACTTGAATCCAATTGAACATCTCTGGAGAGATCTGAAAATGGCTGTGCACCAACGCTTTCCATACAACCTGATGGAACTTGAAAGGTGCTGCAAAGAGAAATAGGCTCCACTGCCCAAAGGTAGGTGTGCCAAGCTTGTGGCATCATATTCAAAAAGACTTGAGGCTGTAACTGCTGCCAAAGGTGCATCAGCAAAGTATTGAGCAAAGGCTGTGAATACTTATGTACATTTTCTTAGTTTTTTATTTTTAATAAATTTGCAAAAATTTCAAAAAACTTTTTTCACATTGTCATTGTGGGGTATTGTGTGTAGAATTTTGAGGAAAAAAATGAATTTAATCCATTCTAGAATAAGGCTGTAACATAACAAAATTTGGAAAAAGTGAAGCGCTGTGAATACTTTCCGGATGCACTGTATACTATATTCTGATATACAGAATATAGTAACCTCAGCTTTGTGACCTCCCTGATTTAACACTACATCCTGATTGTTTAGTCTGATGGCATTGCAATGGATAGAATACAATCAATCAGTGTTTCATAATTATTGCATACACTGTATACACTAAAGAATTACATGTTGGATTAAAAACCCATGTTATATGGTGTATTCTATACTTATACTTTTTGAATTGTGTTTGCACTAAAAGCAAACAGGTGTAGACACAGAACAGTCTCCTCTAATGCGTCTAGACAGCGGCAACAGTCTTATGTACCATTTATAAACAGCAGAAGCAAAGAAATATGATAACATGACACAGTACTGTTGGTTGTTGGTTGACAGCCACATCAAAGACAAATCTCTGTCCCTGTCCCTCACACAGAAACATTTTCTTGCTCACCCTATCACATTCATTTCCCTCTATATGTTTGTTGCTGGGCCTCCCTGATAGTTGGCAGTCTAAGTAGGCTAAAATTATCACCCAGCCTACAGTGAATTGGGTGCTTATTATCAGTCTTTGTTGTGGTGCTCCCACCTTCTTCTTATATGGGAATCGGTGCGAAGCTGTGGTAAGGCATAAGAAGGACAGGAAATAGTGGCCCATTACAGTGAATGTGAGATACAAACAAAATGGTGAAAAGGAGTCTGCCTAAAAATAACCTCCAGCTCTACCAAGTACAGGAAGACTGGCACTGTCCAGAAATATACCAGACACAGCACGGGAGGAGACAGTACAAAGTGTTTGGGTGGGTGTGAGTGTGTTATTTCCATAGGGGGTATAGTTTCTGGTTACATTTACTCAAGTCAAGGGCATAACTGTGTTTCAAACATTGGGGGTGTTGAAATCTCTGACTGTATAAGGATTAAAAAAAATTATAGGACTGTCAGCACATCAGTACAGGTATTTGTCTCCAGTGTCCTTGTTTTCATTTTTAAAAGAAAAGGATTTTTTGAAGAAAAAAAATGACAGTATACAGTATGTATCCTAGTGTGGAGGAAGAGTGCAAAATCATTAACTTTGATAAAAGGACAAGGGTAATTTACCTCCTTTATTTTGGCATTCCCAGATTAGTAAAAGGTGTAAAAAATTATTTCCCTGATTTACCAAATATATATGCCACTATGAAGCAGCAGGCCTACTTAATACCCATTATACATTAAGTATTTCAGCACTGGCAGAAATCAAGTTTTGACTATTGTTACCTGGTCATGTGTGCCTTCTGTGCCTCCTCTCTCTCTCTAGTCATCAGTACTGTCTCTCTCTCCCTCTGGACACCTGTGCTGATTCTCTGGTTACCTTTACCTCCTCTCTCCTCTCCTTTGTGGTTCACCCTGTTGCTGCCACATTCTGGCTCCTGATATTCAATTCAATTCAATTCAATTCAATTCAATTCAATTCAACTTTATTTATATAGCGCCATTTCACAACAACAGTCATCTCATAGCACTATCAACTGAAGGGGGGACCCCCACAGTTGCAGAAAGACCCCAGCAATCAGGCGATCCCCTGTGAGCAAGCACTTGGCGACGGTGGAGAGGAAAAACTCCCTTTTAACAGGAAGAAACCTCCAGCAGAACCAGGCTCAGGGAGGGGCAGTCATCTGCTGCGACTGGCTGGGGGGTGAGGGGATAGAGAAGAAGAAAAGAACAGACATGTAGAGAGCAAACAGCACGATGGGGACTCAATCTATGGGAGAGAACAAACAAATGTTAATGACCAGCAAAAAAAAAATATTTCATAGAGAGTGAGGAAAGGAGTGAGGCCCAGTGCATTACTGGAGGTCCCCCGGCTGACTAAACCTATTAGCAGCCGGGGGACCTCCTTATATAAAAAAGTTCAGTTAATATTCAAATGGTTTAAAATAGATACTTCATGGACAATGTTGGAGGATGTAATTCATGATAGATTTTCCAATGCCAAAAACTTGGAAATATTCTTTACCCCTTCTTCCCTCTTAATAGCATCTTAACAGTGCAATCAGTATTAACGGAGGTTAATCTAGCCACTGAATGAGGTTTAATCACCATTATTCTTGATGTAATATAGTGAGATTGTCACAACTCGCTCTCACCTGTCATCTGTTTCAGCCGCACGCACACCTGCGCCTCATCAGCCTCCAACTGTTTAACCCGCTCTGCCTGGAGCCTCAGCCTGGAGCCGTCTACTCGTCTAAGCTCCCAATTTCAGCGCACGACCGTTCCTTCCCAGCCTGCGCCATCGTTCTTCACGCATGTAAGCTGTTATTCCCTTACCTGCTCTCCAGTATTCTCCCCTGTGCACAGGTGGATCCTCCAGGCGGCGGATTCCTCTCTCCCTTGCCTCATCCTTGTCCTTCCCTTCCTCGCTTCGCCGAGCGCGCACCAGGGCGCTGTCCTCCAGGCAGGAGTTCTGCAACTTGCCAACGCCAGCCACCTCGACACCTGCAAGTAGCAGCACTTTTGTGATTAACTCTGCGGGGTGAAGGTCATTACTCACCCTTGTCTTTGCTCTGCCCTTAGGGTTGCCTGGCTGCACGGTGCACTGTTCCACCCTCGGCGCTCCCTGTCCTCCAGCAATCCATTCACACCTCACACTCACGCATCCAAACACCTGTTGTTGTTCAATAAAGCTTTTGAATCTCACTCGAGCCTGTGTGCGTGTTCCCTGGGCCCGACATCATGTCAGAGATTTGTTTGTTTTAGGATTTGGTGATAGTTTTAATTGATTTTTTGTGTTGTATAGTGGCTGCTGCATGTTTTGTGACAGGGATGGTCCCTTGAAGATGTGGGTTTCCATGATATTAAGTGGAAACTGAATTAGGTATGTCGCTTATTGGATTTTTTTTAGGGACTGTGCTGTAGTGGTGTATTTTTTTTTTTTTTTAACATTTTTAATGTTTGTGTACATGTTAGCATTTCCCATGATGAATTTGCTTGGGGAGATTGAGAGACGTACATTAATTTAGTAGGTATTTTTTGTTATGCATTTGAATATTTAGGAATGTTATTAGTCTTTTATAGTGATGATCGGGAATCCCATCACTGTTTTCTGCTGTCCTTCTTTTTGTCTATCAATGTCTTTTTCTCAGTAATTGTAATAAAATGTGTAAGATTTTTAAGTAAAAAAGTCTGTTTGATTTATTCAGTCTTTTTGACTGTCTAGATGCAACATACTGGTGTTGTCGGCAATTGTGACTTGAGAGATGGTATTTTGATATTTGAGCTAACTTTGTAAGGACAGCGGGAACAGTGGTGGGTACCTGCAGCGTGGGAGGGAATCTGGCATCGTCCTGCCCATTCGGTGTACAGCCATAATGCAGGAATCTGAACAACACAAAATGGCCCAAAGGATACATGACCTAGAGACTGAATTGCAGACTTTGAGGACTGCTGCTGGAGAAACTGCCGGGACTTGATCCACTACATTTGGAATTTCTGGAAGTGAATCAGAAATGATTATGAGAAATAATCCAGTGGTATATGTACAGCAAGATCGCAAGGTATCTATGTTTTCTGGGACATTGGATAAGTCGGACTCTTTGGCAGTGGATGAGTGGATTGAGCTGATGAGAGACTTTGTTCAAACAAGAGATAGAACAGAAAAAGAAAAAGTTCAAATTGTATGGGATCATTTGGAGGGTGCAGCGTAGACTGAGATAAAATTTTTGCCAGTAGAACAAGAAAAATAGAGTTGAAGGAATATTCACAACGCTTAAAGAAGTGTATGGGTGTTTGCATTCTCATATCTCCCTACAATGTAGATTTTTCAATCGTAAGCAACAAGAGGATGAATCCCTGCTTGATTATTCTCATGCACTAATGGCTTCAATGGACCAAACTGGTAAAACTGATGGACAGATCAGAGCGACAGCACAAAGGGATCTACGGGACCAGTTTTGTGATGGTATCAGAGATCAGGCCATGAAAATTAGACTTAGAGACTTGGTTTCAGCCAACCCACAGTGGACTATTCGGGAGGTTAGAAGTGAAGCTACAAGATAGATGGCACAATATGATAGCCAGCCATCTAGGCAAAGATGTAATCAGTCTGTGCTGGTCTCTAATGAAGCCCACACCTCTTGTCAAAGTGTAAATTCAACCCTGTCAGAGTATGCAGAGTTGAAATCTTTACTGAAAATGCAACAGGTTCAATTAGATTGGGTCATTAAGGCACTGGCACCCTCCAAGTTGGCCACTCGTACTGTTCAGCCTTCTCGGCCCAGGTGGAGTGCTGATGAGAAAACCCATCTGTTTCAGATGTGAGCAAATTGGGCATATTGCTCATCATTGTCTGATGAATTCTTTGTCTGATGACTGGCGCCTAGCGGCTGCCCCGGCCTTGGATGCGCTCTGCAGAGCGTGCCCAAATGCCAAGTCACGTTTCGTTACCTTGTATTCATACATGTGTAATGACAATAAAGTTGAATCTCATCTCATCTCATCTCAAATGGGCAAGAGCGGGAACAGAATGAGGCTGGTGCCTATGCTGCTGGAAGATCAGAACCCACTACTTTGCAGAGTCACACATTGGTAGAAGGGTTACAGGGCTCTATTGGTAATGGTAATTTGGATACCAGCCACCTTGTTGGCAAGTGTCCAGAGGGTGAGGTCGACTTGGGTGGGGTTACTGTCCCATGTTTATTGGACACAGGATCAATGATATCTACAATTACGGAGAGTTTTTTTAGGGCTCACTTCTCTCATCTTTCTGCCAATAAACTTAAAGACTGTAATTGGTTGGGACTTAAAGCAGCCATTGGTTTAAAAATTCCTTATCTGGGTTGTGTTGAGTTGGATGGTATTATCCTAGGAGTGTGTTTGCCTTGTCGGGGAATATTGGTTGTCAAAGACTCTACTGATGATTATATGAGAAACAAAAAAATGGCTGTACCAGGTGTATTGGAAATGAATGTATTTAATTCTCTTTACTGTGAATTGTACAAACAATATGGCTCTGATGTTTGGGAAACCCCAATCCTGAAATCTGCACCATGTGGCTGGAGGCGGGCCTTGAGATACTGCCAGATGATGGAAGCCATGGCTAATTCCCCTGAACCCCATCTTGTTCGAGTGCAGGGTAAGAAGCCTTTTTGCGTTCCAGCTGGAACTCTGAGTTATGTGCCTGTTACTTGTCCAAAAATATCTGTATAGGTGCAAATTGAACTATTGGTTGAACCTCTTGAACCTCAAGAGGATTATCTTCCAGAAGGGCTGTTGGTGTCACCCTCACTGGTCAAAGCAGAGGGTGGTAGGGCCTACATGCCTGTCACTAATGTAGGTACGAGTGATGTTTGGCTTACCCCTCGCCATGTCATAGCTAAAGTTCAAAATGCCTGTTCACTAATTGAGAATGATAATTCAATACAGTCTTCTGCGGATCCTCAGGACTGTCTTGTTTGTTTTTCTAGTCAGATGGCTGTGTGTACTGAAATAGAGTTAGATTTCCCCAAGTTTGAGAATCTCAGAGAAACTGAAAGATGGCAAGCAAGGCCTTTATTAGCTAAATATTGTAAGGTGTTTGCTAAAAATGAAATGGATGTTGGGTGTAATGAAATGGATGATGATGGGTGTACTAAACTGATAATGCATGAGATTCCTCTGGTATATGAAACACCTGTGCAACTGCCATACCGACGTATTCCTCCTTCTCAATATGAATTGGCTCGAGGTCATGTAAAACAGCTGTTGAAGAGTCAAATTATTAGGGAGAGTTGTAGCCCTTATTCATTTCCAATAGTTTTGGTTCAAAAGAAGGATGGGGGTTTACATATGTGTGTGGACTATCGGCAGTTGAATGCAAAAACGAGAAAGGATGCTTTCCCTCTTCCAAGAACAGAGGAATCCCTAGATGCATTAGTTGGCGCCCACTGGTTTTCAACTTTGGATTTACCCAGTGGTTATAGTCAAGTGGAAATGGCAGAAAAAGATAAAGAAAAAATGGCACTTTGTACTCCATTTGGTCTGTTTGTGTTCAATCGCATGCCTTTTGGGTTATGCAATGCTCCTAGTACATTTCAACAACTTACGGAGCACCTGTTTGGTGATTGCTGTCATCAGTCAGTGCTTTTGTATTTGGACAATGTAATAGTTTTTTCTTCCACGGTACAGCAACACCTGGAGCGATTAGAGCAAGTATTTTCTAGGTTGGATGAATGGGTTAAAAGTAAAACAGAGAAAAAGCCACAAGACTGAGCATGGCGGAACCTCCAGTGCTCAGCTCGTGACAATGAATAGTTATAGCTCTATGAAGTTGGAGTTGTTTGGCTTGAAATGGGCTGTTACAGAAAAATTTAGGGAATTCCTTTTAGGTCACTCATATATAGTTTTGACAGATAACAATCCATTGAGCCATTTGGGTACTGCAAAGCTGGGAGCTACAGAGCAGAGGTGGGCTTCAGAGTTAGCCACGTTTGATTTGGTCATGAAATACCACCTGGGGTCACAGAATACAAAGGCTGATGCCCTGTCGCAACAACATGTGATATCAGAAGAGTGTGTTATCGGTGAAGTCGAGGCTCTGGAGGGGGAGAATTCTAGTGTTCAATCTGGGATTGGTGCCTTCCCAGGGTGTTCTTTAGTGGATTTGTGTATTTTGCAAAAACAAGATCCGATAATTGGCACGTTCTATAGGTGTTGGAAGGAGGGTAGGATGCCAATATTTGAAGAAAAGGGTGGTCTTAGTCGGGGCACTAGGGAACTAGTCCAGCAGTGGGGATGGATTAAAGAGACAGAGTTTGCATAGGCAAGTCTGTGCCCCTGATAGGGGAGGTGATTTTGATCAGTTTATACTGCCACAGTGTCTTTACAAGACCATCCTTCGTGCACTTCACGATAACCATGGGCTTCAAGGGATCGAACGAACTCTGCAGTTGATATGGGCATGGTGTTACCAGCCAAATATGTACGTGGATGTGGAGCGATGGTGTAAAGATTGTGAAAGATGTGTCCTGTCGAAGGCTGTTCAGCCTAAAGTTAAAACTTTCATGGGTAGTATTAAGGCATCCCGTCCTCACGAGATTTTGGCTATAGATTTTACAGTACTGGAGCCTGCTACTGATGGGAGAGAAAAGATATTGGTGATGACTGATGTTTTTTCAAAATATACTCAGGCCATCCCCACGAAGGACCAGCATGCAAGTACAATAGCAGAGGTACTAGTGAAACATTGGTTCCAGTTATTTGGGCCCCCGGGCCGTGTTCATTCTGATCAAGGACGAAGTTTTGAAAGTTCTTTGATTCACCAACTTTGTAAAGTGTATAAGATTGAAAAGAGTTGTACAACTCCGTATCATCCTCAGGGAAATGGTCAATGTGAATGTTTTAACTGTACCTTCATGATTTGTTGCAAGCTCTCCCCCCGGAACAAAAGCGACGGTGGCCTCGCCAACTTTCTCAAGTGGTTTATGCCTATAACACTATTCCTCATCAGTCAACAGGGATGACCCCATATTTGTTAATGTTTGGACGGGAGCCTCATTTGCCTGTAGATTTTTTAATAGGCACCGTGTCGTGTTTGCCCCTTTCAGGCCATAAATGAGGCGCCAGATGCCAACAGAAAGTTTGTTTGTTTATTCACAAGAAAGAACAAAGTAAAGAGTCACGTGGGGCAAAACACATACACTAAACTTGAACACAAAATAAAGAACACTAACATCAGTGCTAGAGTGTAGCGAGGACGGAACCAGACACTATAGAGTACACACTTACGCCTGATGAAACAAGAATGAATCAGACATAGAAGGAAGACTGGAGCCGGGGATAGGGACTCCTGTCCAGGTAGACATAGGTCAAAGCCAGGAGTAAGCCTCAGCTGCTCCCTTAAATACTGATAACAAAAACACAAAGAACCAAACAGGAGAGGAGGAAACGTAATGACAAATCATGATCAGCTGTGACAGTGCCAGCTCGACTTTGACAGCCGGAAGTTCGGCCGTGGCGCTGTCACAGTAAAAGTCCTGGGGACACCAATAATAACCAAACAGAAATACTTCGGGAGAAAAAGGGAAAATACTGAGTAACCCGAGCGCGGATGGGCTCAGCGCTCAGATCACCACACACCAGTGGAGAAGTTGAAAGAGACTGCACAGTAGACGAGTGGATGCAGGAACATCAGGACTCGCTCACCACAGCATATGATATTGTGCAAAAGCGGCTTGAGGTAAAAAGGGCCCAAAGAGCTCAGAAGTTGGGCGATGGTCCAGATTTTGAGCAGGGGGATTTGGTGTATACCAGAAACTATGCTGTAAGGGGCCAGAATAAGATTCAAGATTTCTGGGACCCCAATACATATGAGGTTGTAAGGCCACCCCTCCACAAGGTGTAGTGTATTCGGTTGCCCCTGCTGGTCAGGATGGACCTGTATGACAAGTACATAGGACTGAGGCTAGAAATGTTCCTGGATGTGGGGAAGAGAGAAGTAACTCAGAAGGGGGTGAAGAACAAAGTGTGAAGGAGGAGGGGGTTGATAAGGAATTGGGACTGGATGATGGGATTGTAGATGAAGTTGAGGGACAGGATGATCAAAATACTGAAAATATTAATGCCAGTCTGGAGTCTGTCGTAGGGTCAGGGGACATAGGGGAAACAGAGACTTTATCTGTTATGGAACCTTGGAGGACAATAAGAAAGACAGCTGGAAAGCATTCTAATCCTTTTAAGCTACCTCAGTCTGTACAGTCGCGAACTGTAAATACTGTAAGTTAGAAATTTTATTTATTTTTTTCAGTTCTTCGTCAGGTCGCCGATGCACTGAGAGGGGTAGAGATGTAACGAGCAGCACCTGGTAGTTGGGTTTTTTGGTTCCTGCAGGTGGGGGAGAACATTACTAAGGGACAGGTGTGCATGTGGTTTTGATTGCTTTCTCCTGTGGGATGCCATGGTGAGTAACCACACGCATGCAGGAACTAGAGTTTTATGGGTAAGTGATTTAATATAGTGAGATTTGTTTGTTTTAGGATTTGGAGATAGTTTTAATTGGGTTTTTTTGTGTGTTTTATAGTGGCTGTTGCATGTTTTGTGACAGGGATGGTCCCTAGAAGATGTGGATTTCCATGACGTTAAGTGGAAACTGAATTTGGTATGTCACTTATTGGATTTTTTTTTTAGGGACTGTGTTGTAGTGGTGTATTAAACATTTTTAATTTTTGTCTACATTTTAGCATTACCCATGGTGAATTTGCTTGGGGAGATTGAGACACGTACTGTGGTGCACATATGTGGGTTTCATATGCTTCACATGTATATTACTGTATGCTTATTGTATGCTTCACGTCTCAGAGGAACAAAAGGACTGAACCTCCTAGGGGTAACAGGAGGATGTGAAATCTGGCCTTTTGTATGCAAAGAGATGGCCTTGAGGGATTTCCTGACCACCAGGACTTTAGGTGGAGGTGAGAAGACCTGGAGGGGGATGCATTGTGATTTGGGATTAAAAGACAATGTGACTGTGTGCTTTGATGTCCGGGGGTATAAAAGGGACAGATGTTGGGGGATTCACTCGCTTTCTGTTTTTGGATGTTGGAGAATGTGAATGTGAATAAAACTGGACTTGAGAAATAAACTCGGCCTCATCCTTCCACACTTCTCCACAGTACATTAATTTAGTAGGTATTTTTCTTATGCATTTGAATATTTAGGAATGTTATTAGTGTGTTTTATTGATGTGATAATGTTTGTCTTTTATAGTGATGATCGGGAATCCCATCACTGTTTTCTGCTGTCCTTTTTGTCTGTCAATGTCTTTTTCTCAGTAATTGTAATAAAATGTGTAAGATTTTTAAGTAAAAAAAAATCTATTTGATTTATTCAGTCTTTTTGACTCTCTAGATGCAACATATATATACATATATACATACATACATACATACGTACATACATATACACATGTATAATCAGTACTGAAGTGACCATACAGAAAAAGCAACGGGCTGGAGGTGACAAATGCTGCAAGAACAAAAAATGCTGTAAGAAGCATTGCAACTTTTTATTTATCAAGTTATTATTTTTTTTAGTGCCCCATTTATTGCAAATGGACCTTTACACACCAACAAACTTACTTAAAAAGTTATAGAGTAAGGTGATGAATCTTGCTATATTAGGAGCTAAGTCACTATACAGTGATAATAAGCCATCAATATCTCAGTGTCTGATCACTGCCCAATTTGTGTAATCCTGTCTCGTGATTAAATAAAATGGGAACTGAAAACTAGAAATGTGATTTTAAGCTCAATAATTAAATTAAATATATAAATCAGTGAAGCTTGGGGAAAAAAAGGGTGGATTGTCCTCTCCGGGTTGGAGACAGGCTCCTGCCCCAAGTGGAGGAGTTTAAGTATCTTGGGGTCTTATTCACGAGTGAGGGGAGAGTGGAGCGAGAGATTGACAGATGGATTGGAGCAGTATCTGCAGTGATGTGGACGTTGTACTGGTCTGTTGTGATGAAGAGGGAGCTGAGTTCTCAGGCAAAGCTGTCGATTTACCAGTCAATCTATGTTCCTACTCTCACCTGTGGTCACAAGCTTTGGGTAATGACAGAAAGAACGAGATTGCGGATACAAGCGGCTGAAATGAGCTTTCTCCGTAGGATCGCTGGACTCACCCTCAGAGATAGGGTGAGGAGCTCAGTCATCCAGGAGAGGCTCAGAATAGAACCGCTGCTCCTCCACATTGAAAGGAGCCAGTTGAGGTGGTATGAGCATCTGATCAGGATGCCTCCTGGACTCCTCCCACTTGAGGTGTTTCAGGCATGTCCCACTGGGAGGAGACCCAGGACTCGCTGGAGAGACTATGTCTCCCAGATGGTCTGGGAACGCCTTGGTATCCTCTCTGAAGAGCTGGAGCAGGTCGCTGGGGAGAGGGAAGTCTGGGCTTCTCTGATTAGATAGATAGATAGATAGATAGCCTTTATTGTCATTATGCAAACAAATGTACAATGAGATTTAAGCATCTCCTTCAGTGCAACATATGTAAAAGAGAGAAAAAAAAGCATAAAAACAATAAATTCCTGCAATAAATAATGTATAATGTGTACAATGTACGTAATCTTATTGACTCTCGTGCACTATATACAGCAGCTCATGTCGTTCATCACTGTTTTTCTGTTGCATTATCGACTGCACTGTGGTACCCCATATTATCTGCTACTTGCTAATTTATTTAAATCTGCCTTGACTAGTATTACTCATTATTATTATTATTATTATTACTTATTATTCTACACTTATTGCATGTTTTTAGTCTTTTAGTTTTTTAGTTTATCTCTTTATCTCATCATGTTTTTAATGTTGCAGCATGGCACCGAGACAAATTCCTAGTTTGTGTACTACATGAACAATGGCAATAAATCTGATTCTGATTCTGATTCTGATCTAAGATAAAATAAGTCATATGTAGGGAGTTAGAAATGAAGAAGCGATATGGCTTTATAAATCAAAGTTTAATATCAGCTTCACCTCCCTAACATCTCATCTCGGTGCAGAAGCAGAATAAGAGGTCGAACGCAGTCAGACCTTCATACTTATACCCACACTCAACAAAAGACATTGCATATCAAAGCTGACATCCCGCATTAACATAATCCCCCCTCCATTGTCCTCCGTCTCCTCCACCTGACCCTGGGTGGTCAGGGAGATCGATCCGGTCTCCACCGCTGCGACTCTGTCTGCTCTTTGATCCTCGCTGGCGGTTGAGACCTCTTGTCCTGTTCATAGGCGTTAGGTCATTCCACATATGTAATCACTAAACACTCTAATAAGTCTATACATATGTAGGTATGGAATATATGATTAATATAAGCCACACATATATACAATATAAAAATAAAAATTAAAAAGACTGCACAGCATTCTGGACCATAAATGTCAATTACACAGTGATGTGTTTAGAGGTATACTGAGAGGGTCAGGGAGGGTTGGACTGAGAATTCAGAGCCATGATGGCTTTTGGAAAAAAACTGTTCTTAAGTCTATTTGTCCTGGCTCTGATGCACCTGTAACGCCTCCCTGAGGGCAGCAGGTCAAACAGGTCAGCTCCAGGGTGGTAGATGTCCTTGATGATGTATTGTGCTCTCCTAAGGCAGCGGGCGGTGTAAATGTCTGTCAGGGAGGGGAGAGGGTGGCCGATGATCTTCTGTGCTGCCTTTACTACCTTCTGCAACCTCTCCCTGTCTACCATTGTGTAACTCCCATACCACACTGTAATGCACAATGTGAGCAGACTCTCAATGGATGAGCGATAGAAGGTCAGCAGCAGGGTGGAGTTGAGGTCGTACTTCCTGAGGACTCTCAGGAAGTGTAGCCGCTGCTGAGCCTTCTTAATAATCGCCGAGATGTTGTCTGTCCAGGAGATGTCAGAGGAGATAAGGACGCCGAGGTACTGGAATGTGTGGACCCTCTCCACACACTTGCCGTTAATGAAGAGGGGGGCTGGGTTGGTATTGGTCCTCCTGAAGTTGACAATGATTTCCTTGGTTTTCTTGGTGTTCAGAGTCAGGTTATTTTCTAAACACCAAGTTGCCAACTTCAGGACCTCCCCCCTATAGGCTTAACTGCTGCCTCTGCGACTCAGACCTCTGGAAAAGTGGTAGAAGATGGATGGATGGATATAAATCAGTGATGCTGTATTGTAGTGCTTTTGAACTCATTTTAACACATGTAAAAAAGTTTATAAAAAGTTTATGAATATGAAAAGCATCTATTCTTTCCTTCATTTATTTGGTGTTTATTTCTTATATATTTGTTTAGATACTCCGCTCCCTGCAGTCTCCTCTATTGGCCCTACCTCCCTCTGATTCCCCGGATGCCCCGGAGCCAATGGTAGTAGGACAGTTGAAGCTGCAGTTGGCTGAGACACAGTGCCGCCGCGAGCTGGGGTTGTGCCTCTACTGTGGTAGTGAGGAGCATGAAGTAGCGTCATGTCCCATACGGCCAAAAGAGGGAGTCCATGCGTAGCAGTAGGGGGACTCACGGACTCACCTCAATCTAATCCCCTCTCTAGATTTCTCCTACCAAATCGCTTCATTCACAATCAGACTGAGATAGCCACACACGCCTTGATTGATTCGGGGGCTGAGCAGAGCTTCATTTCAGGGGAACTGGCAATCCGGCTGGGGCTCCCCTGTCAATCCTTGAAGACCCCACTCAGACTCATTGCCCTGTCTAAGGCCCCTCTTGCCGTAGTATCCCAACAGACCGCCCGGGTGTCAGTCATCGTGTCTGGTAATCATCTGGAGGAGCTGAGGTTATATGTGCTGCCGGTTTCCTCATCCCCGGTTATCCTTGGCTATCCCTGGCTCCGACGCCATAACCCATCTATTGAATGGCGCTCGGGGAGCGTGGTTTCGTGGAGCTCATTCTGCCTCAGTGCCTGCTTGCAGTCTGCTGCTTGCTCGCCGTCCGTGCCCCTGGGTGTTCCCGTCACCCTCCCCCCTCCACCCGACATGTCCAAAGTCCCTCTGGAGTATCACGACTTGGGGGCCACCTTCAGTAAGACCCAGGCCCTACCCCCCCCCCCACCCACTGCCCATACGACTGTGCGATCAATCTCCGTGCTGGAGCCCCACTGCCGTCCAGTCGTCTTTACAGCCTGTCAGCACCGGAGCGGGAGGCTATGGAAACTTATATTAAGGAGTTGTTAAACTCGGGCATAATCCGGCTCTCGTCCTCAGCGGAGGGGGCAGGGTTTTTTTTCGTGGGCAAGAAGGATGGCTCACTGAGGCCGTGTATTGACTTCCATGAATTGAATAACATCACCATCAAGGATAAATACACACTTCCCCTGATTAATACGGTGTTCGATTCCCTCCGGGGGGCCTCCTGGTTCACCAAGCTGGACCTCCGCAATGCTTACCATCTGGTGCGGATCCCGGAGGGCGATGAATGGAAGAAGGGATTCCGGACCCCTAGCGGGCATTTTGAGTACCTGGTAATGCCGGTTGGGCTGATCAACGCCCCCACTGTATTCCAGTGCCTCATTAACGATGTGCTGAGGGGCTTTTTGGGCTCGTTTGTCTTTGTCTATCTAGATGACATCTTGATTTTTCTCAGTTCCTGGATAAACATCGGGTGCACGGGAGGCGAGTCTTGCAGCGGCTCCTGGAGAACAAGCTCTTCGTTAAGGCCGAGAAATGCGACTTCCACGTCTCCAAGACGTCATTCCTTGGATTCATTATTTCCCACAATGAAATCATCCCGGACCCCGAGAAGGTAAAAGCGGTGGTAGATTGGCCCTCCCCTTCCTCTAGGAAGCAACTCCAGCAGTTTCTAGGGTTCGCCAATTTCTATCGCCGCTTCATTAAGAATTATAGTATTATTGCTCTTCCCCTGACCTGTCTTACTTCCTCCAAGGTGCCCTTCCGGTGGACGGAGGAGGCTGCAGCGGCCTTTGCTGAGCTCAAGTGTAAATTCTCTTCCTCTCCTATTCTGGCACAGGTGGATCCCGCCCTTCAATGTCTGGTAGAGGTGGACGCCTCGGACTCGGGGGTTGGAGCCGTGCTATCCCAGTGCTCCCCGGTTGATGGCAGGATTCACCCCTGTGTGTTCTTCTCCCGTCGTCTATCTCTGGCAGAGCAAAATTATGACATCGGTGACAGGGAACTCCTGGTGGTGAAGCTCGCACTGGAGGAGTGGCACCATTGGCTGGAGGAGGCCTCCTAGCCGTTCGTTGTCTGGACGGATCACAAAAATCTGGAGTACCTCAGGACAGCCAAGTGCCTGATGCTGCCGCAGTGGCAGAGGATCCTATCCTTCTCCCGTCGTGTATCGTGAGCGCCCTCTCGTGGGGCATCAAAGAAAAGGTCCTGAGAGCGCAGGAGGCTGAGGCGGACCCAGGCGGGGGGCCAGCGTGGGGGCTGTTTGTCCCATCTGCCGTTCGGAATGAGGTGATCCATTGGGCCCACTCTTCCAGGTTCTCGTGCCACCCGGGGAGGGCTTGCACGGTGGCGCTCCTTCAAAGGACATTTTGGTGGCCTTCACTCCAGAAGGATGTCGGAGAGTACATCCGCGCCTGCCCCCAGTGCGCCGCTGGCAAGACGTCCTCTTTTCTTCCAGCCGGTCTGCTCCACCCTCTCCCCATTCCCGGCAGGCCCTGGTCCCATGTGCCTCTGGACTTCGTTACCGGTCTTCCACCATCATCCTCACCATTGTAGATAGGTTTTCAAAGGCTGCCCACTTCATCCCCCTACAGGGGCTGCCTACGGCGAGGGAGACGGCGGATCTTCTTGTCCAGCATGTGGTGAGATTGCATGGGATTCCCCTGGACATCGTCTCCGACCGGGGGACCCAATTTATTTCTCAGGTGTGGAGGTCGTTCTGCAATGCCCTTGGGGCTACAGTGAGCCTGTCCTCAGGATGCCACTCGCAGAGTAATGGACAGTGTGAGCGGGCGAATCAGGAGTTGGAGGCTGCACTGCGGTGCGTCGCGACCACCAACCCGGCATCATGGAGCACCCACCTTCCATGGATCGAGTATGCTGAGGCGGCATGGAAAAATAAGCAGTGATGCTGTGGTTTTAAGCAGGTTTTATTAATCATACCGCCGTCACGGGAACTCGGCTCCAGCCATAGCGTGAGCAGGCTGAAGCCGAATTCCTCAGGCTCTCAGTGAAGAGGGGACACAAAATCTGTGTCCTGCAGCAGGGTTGAAGTCAGATTGAGAGAGAGATTGCGTTACAGAGTTGCACCTTAAATACTTGATCATAACAATACATCAAAGAGACGTACCCCACAGTTTAGAATGATCAAAGGGACAACAGAACAGGCAGGAGGTATTTGCATTTGTAAGACATACATCACAATGGGCAGATTAGCTAGACCTCGCTCCAAGTGTCAGACAAAGAGGCTAACCAGCACATCTACATATTGATCTGAGTCTCTAGGTCACAGTAAGGGCAAAATGCATGAACACTTTAACTTCAAGGCTGTAAACTCAGCGTGCAGCGGAACAAACCCCAGGAGTGCGAGCTGACTGTCTCTGTGTTCTGTTTGTGTGTTGTGGGGGGTTTAATCAAACCGCTACAATGCTCACAATACCACTGTCTCTTCAGCAATTGGCATGTCCCCGTTTGAAGCCTCTCTGGGCTACAATCCTCCATTGTTCCCTCAGGAGGAGGGGGACATCACCATCCCTTCCATTCGAGCCCACCTGAGGCATTATCGTCGGCTGTGGAGAGCGACCCGGACCGCACTGTGGCGCATGGTGGAACGCAACACCACGACCGCCAATCACCGCAGGACGCCGGCCCCTCCCTACCAGGTATGGCTGTCTACCAAACACATTAACCTCAAGGCGGAGGCGAGGAAACTGTCGCAGCGGTTTATTGGGCCTTTCGCCATAACCTGTTTTGTCAACCCTGTGTGTGTGCACCTAGCTCTCTCCCCCCTCCCTCCGCATCTGTCCAACCTTTTATGTCTTGCCGGTCAAACCTTTCTGTTCCAGCCCTCTGTGTCCCCCTTCCAGGTCTCCATCTCCACCAGTGGTGATCGACGGCGACCCGGCGTGGATGGTCAATGCCATCCTGGACGTCTGCCACCGGGGTCGCGGCCTGCAGTACCTGGTGGACTGGGAGGGTTACGGCCCAGAGTGGAGGTCCTGGGTGCATCCCTCCTTCGTGTTGGACTATCAACTCATCAGGTACTTCCACCGGACGCACCCAGGCAGGCTGGATCGGCCGCCGAGAGGCGCCTCGTGGGGGGGGGGAGTACTGTGACTGCTCGCTCTGGCTGCTCATTATCCTCAGCTGCGCGCACACCTGCTCTCCATCACTACCAGAGCTATTTAAACTGCACTGCCCTTAGATCAACGCGGAGTCGTCTGTTTCCATACTCTGATGAGACCTACACTCGCCTTCATCCTCGTCTTAGAGCCTCCTTGCCTCAGCCTACTCTTGTCTGAGAATCTCGCCTCCTGTCCGTTGTCAGGGAGGATCATCACCTCCACACCAAGTAAGCCTTCATTCTATTCATCTTTGTCAACGCTCGTCCCCTGTGTACAGGCGGAGATCTGTGGCGGCGAACCTCTCTCTCTCCTGGCAGCGGACCGAGCTGCACCACGCTTTCCACGAACTCACCAACCACCTCCAGCTGCAACCGGGACCGTGGGCACTGTCTTCCTGGCTGGAGCCTCCGAGCTGAACCTGAGCCTAAAGCTATCTCTACAAACAGTAAGCATTGGACAATTCTGTATATCCCCTCAGGGGTCCAACTCTAACTCTCCCTGTCTCTGTTTGTCCATAGGGTTGCCAGGTTGCTTGGTGCTCTGCTGGCCTCCGGCTGCTACACTATCACACACCTGCATTGATTCAGTGATTTCACTGAGGAACACTTGGGTAATCCCCTTAGGATTCCCGGAATCCTATGCTTGATTCATTGATTCCTTTTTGCATAGCAAGAGAGAGGATGCAGTGATTTTGTAACGTCTGTGCTGCCATAATATGTAGTCCTAATCTTTCCAATTTAACCAAGGTTGCCAGGTATGTATAAATTTAGCTTTAAACTTATCTGGAGAGGTTAGAATTCTGAATCTTGTTCCATACTGTATAGTCAGGTAATGTTAGCATATTGACCATGCTGCTTGCTTAATGCTACCGTAATGACAGTAGACAGTACAAGGGCCTTTGACTCTAGGTCTTGTCATCCCTCCTTTTTCTCTCCTCTGTTCTGATAATGACAAATTTGTTTTTGTTTTCAGACACTTATTCATATAAAGTGAGAGATAAAATGGATACTGCAAGTGACAACGATGAATTACCATCAATGTCTTCCGGTGAATACGAATGCATTCTACGTTGTGGTCAACCATGTACCAAAAGTGACTCTTTGGATAATACCAAGGACCAAGTGTTCCTCAGTGAAATCACTGAATCAATGCAGGAGCTTTCTAATAATTATTAAAAATGAATGTAAGGATACCTCATTTGACATTTTTAGCTCATTTGGTGATGGATATGAAAAAGTCCATTGCATGTGAAAATGACAGCCGGCCGCTATCTTGGATTTCTCGATTATGTAATCATTTAAACACACTTTTATTGGAATAAACAGATAGTATGACCCCTTAAACCTCTGTTTTGACACCAACATCAGCTTTCTAGGTGCCTTAGTAGTCAAGAAACAAAAAAAATGTTAATCGGTGGCCATATTGGCAGCCATATTGGATTTCATCGTGATGGGTTTGTTTCACAAGTAAACTAATAGCATTAATGGAATGCTTGACTCCAAAAACCTATGTCTAGACACCAAAATCAACCTCCTAGCTGAATTAGTTACTGAGATATAGGTGGTGGTATGCATTTTGGTGGCCATTTTGAATTTTGGGCAAAAAAAAGGTTTCCCGTAATTTTTGGGAGGTACATGGGAGCTTATTTTCATTAAAATGGGTCTAGAATGCTAAATCCAGTGAGAAAAAAAGGTCCTGGGAGGTTGGTCACGAAACCCCCAAAAATGACTCTACTAAGATATGTAGGTTGAAAAATGTCGCTTGAAGATAAGCCTGTTTCTTCATGTTCCTCTTGAAGTTCTTCACTAGTGATCATAGCTTCTGGCTTTTTTGTCAGCAGTTCTTAGACTTCCTAATTGAAATATTTAATTGCAATATTACACACTCTTAAGCAGGCACAAAAGCCCAAAATATTTCACCCAGAAAACAAACTCATATATATATATACACACACACACACACACACACACACACACACACACACACACACACACACACACACACACACACATATATATATACACTACCGTTCAAAAGTTTGGGGTCACTTAGAAATTTCCTTATTTTTGAAAGAAAAGCACTTTTTTTCAATGAAGATAACTTTAAACTAATCAGAAATACACTCTATACATTGCTAATGTGGTAAATGACTATTCTAGCTGCAAATGTCTGGTTTTTGGTGCAATATCTAGATAGGTGTATAGAGGCCTATTTCCAGCAACTATCACTCCAGTGTTCTAATGGTACAATGCGTTTGCTCATTGCATCAGAAGGCTAATGGATGATTAGAAAACCCTTGTGCAATCATGATAGGTCTGCAATGCTGTAATTGCTGCAAATGGAGGATTCTTTGACGAAAGCAAACTTTGAAGGAACAAATTATTATTTCAAATACAAATCATTATTTCTAACCTTGTCAATGTCTTGACTATATTTTCTATTCATTTTACAACTCATGGTGGTAAATAAGTGTGACTTTTCATGGAAACACAAAATAATTGGCTGGGTGACCCCAAACTTTTGAACGGTAGTGTACATATGTGGGTTTACAGGTTAAAGAAATAATGATACTAATGACAAAACTACAGATAAAATGTCCATAATGTGTTTCTTGTTTTGAGATTGTAACTAAACACCCCAATTGTTTTGCTGATCTGGTGTGTACACACACCTCTATCACACCCTAAAACATAAATAAAGGGACTTACTCTTTTCCGGGCGAGTTTTGACAGTGTTGCTTTTCTGCACTGTTTTGATATATTGATATCGTCTTGAGCTGTGGGTATTCGTTTAAAAAACGTAGGTATGGCAGTCGGTTTTAGAACTCGCTTGTAACGAACTTTCATGCCTAAAAATTCCTGTATAGCAGGCGCCTCCTCAAAAACTGTCTGCAGTGAAATGATCGCTACAGAGTACAGAATATGGTGTTGGATGCCATTTGTCCCTTTTTCTCTGTACTTGCTTCACCCATTTTCTAAGAAGATCGGGATCTTTTGGGAATGAGAACAGGCTTATACGTTTACTGGAGCAATTAGAACACCCAGCCGCCACGTGGCGTTTTGGCATTTCTTCGCTGATACAGAAGCTAAACAGCTTGTTTACATTGATAGCACATGGATCAGCCGAGATGAAAGTCATCTTATGAAGTCATATCCGGAAACGAGGCGAGTCTTCAGATATTGCGTTACTGTAACATGGTGCTAAATTTGAATTCACTTAGAAATATTTTTCCATTTATTTAGCGTTCTAAGTCAACAGAACCAACTATGTGAACGATTGAAGATAAATTCATACTGAATATTGATCCATACTTCCTAAATCGTGTCACGGACACTTTAAGAATAGCCTACAGAGTGACGTAGTAATCAAAAGTGGTAAAACTTGCCTTTTAATTGAGTTTTATAATTATCAAAATCATGACATTTTAAAAATACAGAACAGTTTAAGGTTAACTTGAATTTTGTGGGGATGACAAGCAATATTTAAATGCATTTATATTTAAGGACTGGTGGTCGGAGTAGATTGTGTTTGTACTTGATAAATGTTTGGAGCTGCTAACATTTTGATGAGTGCTGAAACACATACATTTCACTCTAACAGTTGATGAACAAATCCATTCAGATCACATTTCATGAATGATTAATACAATGTAAAGACCCAATTTGCATGAGAAAAGCTCATCATTTTTCAGATCAGCTAAATCCTATCAGACAGCACATTTATTCTGTGGTGTAACTCATATTAGTAAACTAGGAACCAGCTAACTTCAGACAACAATTCATGCGCTAAATCAATAATATATTTACCTTGTTTTGGACAGAGGGGTTTGTCCTTTTATTTGACAACCAATTTAAAATGGTTTGTTGCCCTTGTGGAGCTCTTTCATTTTCTCTCACTTGTGAGCTGAATGCATTTTAGACGAGTATACCCACCTGCAGCGGCCACCAGCCATCCTTAACTGACTCCAATTGAGAGAAGGCCCAAGGACTGGTTGGGCAATACCAAATCTGCGGCAGGGGGAGATACATTGTCTGCTTATTAGAAATGTTACTTTTTGTTGCTTGCAAATGAAAAAAACGACAACTTCTTCATGCTCACCTGCAGATATATATATATTTTTAAATTAATTATAATTGTATGACTATTGGGCAGGTTATATTGAGTGGATGTGATTTTTTTTTTTTGGGGGGGGGGTATAACCCCTCCAACCCCTCCATAAATTACGCCTGTGACTCAAATACATGTAATCAAGTAATTTTCTCACAATTTTTATTATAGGATACATTTTTACTCTTGAGCGCATTTACCATCTTTGAGTAACTTTTCTTTTCACTGATTTAAAAACTTGTTAGAAATGTACTTATTTAAATGGTAATATGTCCTTACCAAATGTGATGCATCTTCAGCCATTTTAGTGAATTTATCATTTCTATTCATTGAAATCGATGTTGAAATCATTGTTCTTCTATTCTGCATTTGCAAAGACATGAGATAAATGTTGCAAAAAGTTGCAAAAAGTCCTAATTTGATCACAAAAAATATGACAATTTATAAGGAAAAAAGTTGAAAGTAGGTACTTAGGGTGCTTTCACATCTAAATTTGTTTACTTTGGTCCGAATCAGTTGATAAATTTGTTACTTTGTATCATTTTCTCCTTGGTTCGGTTCCCTTTCAGACAGGCAAAAATTCAAGCGGACCAAATTCCCTCGCGGTAAATCCCGCGAGACTTATGTCAGAACATTCTCTGTTCTTACTGGTCAGATTTTTTGCCGCGAGAACAGGAAAGGTAAATACAGAAAGTAGGATGACTACTGTACATTTATGCATTTCTGGGGAGAAAATAATACTGTGACGTTTGCAGGGTTCACACAAAGACAATGGAGCAGATGGCTGTGATCAACCTGATTTATTTTTCACACACCCCAACCCCCAACCTGCTTCTCAGCACAGACAGGAACGGAGGTCATTCTCACAGACCTCTGTTTACATCACGGTTACACACACATGATACATCTTGCCCTAATCCTGCTAAACACTGCTGGGCCATTATAATGCAGTTATAATGACACAGCAGTATAACTCAGAAGTAACACATTTAACACACACACAGTAACGTTTCAAACTGGCAAAGCATGCTGGGAAATCCCTGGCTCCCTTAAAATGGCCCCGACGTTACACTGCCCCCCCCTGGACTGGTTTCTGTCCCCAGAAAATTCAAAGTCCACTTTCAGAAATCCAACGCGAGTCAGCCCGGTGCCAGGGCGGCATGCACGGGCCATCTGAGTCTCGGTCAGAGCATCTGGTTGGGGTAGGGTTCCGGTTTGGCCATCAGCGGGCGGATGGACACATCTGACAGCCTCTGTAGGACCACGCACAGTCCCTTCCCTGGCAGCGGGAGTCCCAGGCCCGCTCCGGCCGACTCCCACCGCTGCCAGTTCTCCCAGGCGGCCGCTGGCCCGCATCCATGCGTCCAGCCTTTGCCGCGCCTGGAAAGTGGCCGCATCTTCGTCCTGCTCGCTCCGCTGCGTCGCTCCTGCGCCTCTGTGACGTCATCTGCCGGGGGAAGCATCTGCAGGAGGCGGCTTTTTTTCCCGTCCATGCCACCTCGCTCTAATTTAGCGTCGGCGAGGGGCCAGTTTGTCGTGCGCTGTGTGCGGGGCAGTACCATGCCATGTACCCTGGCTCTGTGCAGCGGAAGCCGTCCTTCCTCGCGTCGCCACGGCTGTCTCCTTCGTGCACGCGCTGCTGTGATCTGCCGTAGCTCCTCCTCCACTCGCTCTCAGCACGGTGGTTTCCTCTGATGATCAGCGCGGCAGCCAGCTCGACCTGGGCCAGGTGGTCATCCAACAGGTTCTCGCCGTTGTAGCGGGGAATCTTGGCCCGCTGCTGAATGGATGAGACTGTCATCTCCCGGTCGATTGCCGCTTTTAGTCGCTCTGGAATCGCCAGCCCGTCCTGCCCTGAAAAGGGCGGGAAGCGGGGCTGGTTTGCTCTGCTCCGTCCATCGCGGCAAAGCTCTCCAGGGGCCGGCGTCTCAGCTCTACACTCCGTTCCCAGCTGAGTGATGAATCGCTCCGGCCGCTGTACCTCCGCCTGGATCCTCATCTCGCTCCATATCCCACTTCTGACACCAGTGTGACGTTTGCAGGGTTCACACAAAGACAATGGAGCAGATGGCTGTGATCAACCTGATTTATTTTTCACACACCCCAACCCCCAACCTGCTTCTCAGCACAGACAGGAGCGGAGGTCATTCTCACAGACCTCTGTTTACATCACGGTTACACACACATGATACATCTTGCCCTAATCCTGCTAAACACTGCTGGGCCATTATAATGCAGTTATAATGACACAGCAGTATAACTCAGAAGTAACACATTTAACACACACACAGTAACGTTTCAAACTGGCAAAGCATGCTGGGAAATCCCTGGCTCCCTTAAAATGGCCCCGACGTTACAATACAAATCATAGCGTAATCTACAGGGGGTTTTCTTTGCCCTGGTTATCGTTTATTACCATATAGTACATGCATATACCACTTTCGGCAAATTGTACAGTTTGAAAATGAAGCGTGGCTACGGATGGAAAATAACATGTTAACATTCATTAATCTCCCAGGACCGTGACATGCTCAGCCACAGATATTTTCGAAGATCCAACAGGTGTGTACAGTGGCAAAAAATGTTTTACTGTTTGCAACTGGTCCTGTTTTAGTATGGTCCCTTTCTCACCTGCAGGAGTTTGCCACTTGATTTGAATCAAGACCACCTCTTTCAGGAGGTCTCAGTACGGTAGGTTTGGTGTGCACCTGAGTGCAATTACCGTGTTGTCACCAGACTAAACGAACTGCACTAACAGAGAAAACAAACTCCAGTTCGACTGAAATGACCTAAAGCCTGCAGGTGTGAAAGCACCCTTAGATACTTTCTTACTTGTAGTCTTTTGTTTTTTGGTAACCAATCTTGCTTATAGTTCAAAAGCTTTTGATTCTATTCACTGAGAACATATGTTCAAGATCCTCGAAGCATATGGCATCCTGGACAACATAATCAAAGCAATGAGGATCCTGTACGTTAACTCTAGAGCTATTGTCATGTCCAGCAACAGTGAAACAGAGTCATTCAAGATCTCGGCAGGTGTCTTGCAAGGTGATACCTTGGCTCCATACATTTTCATCATTGTTCTGGACTATATCATGTGCCAAGTACTTTCTTCTACATATGAAGACACAGGTATAGTCCTTGAGCCTAGAAGGAACAGCAGACACCCGGAGGTTTGTCTTGACCTGGACTTTGCTGACGACATTGCCCAACTTGCCACATCAGTAGAGAAAGCAGAATCTCTCCTTCATAGCGTTGAGTCTGCTTCAAATGCAGTTGGCCTTCATCTAAACGAAGGAAAAAACAATGCTCTTCTACTAAACATCGTGTGGTATATAGGAAACGGTACTTTATTGTGAAGTACAGTGTGGTGACGTGCACTTCCCGTCACGTCACCTCACTGCCCTATATAAGGGATGGGCGACAATGATGTGGTCTCTTTGACCGGTGCCCATTGCCAGGTGCCTGCCGTGTAACTGCTACTGAAATTCCATCCATAAAACTGTGTTTCCCAACTCATTTTGCTTCATCCTTCGCCCAGGTATTTTCCATACATAACACATCAATCCAACAACTAACATTAAAAGGAAGAAAGGGGTCAACTGGAGAATGTTCCACATTTCAAATATCTTGGATCACATGTGCCTGATTGTTTTCTTGATTTCAAATCAAGGAAAGCTCAAGCCTGGAAGGCATGTAACAAGCTGGAGAAAATTTAGAAATCCAATCTTGATCGGCAACTTAAGATCAACATATTCAGAGCCTGCATAGAATCCATCCTCTTATATGCGTCAGAAACATGGACCATCACAAAAGAACTAGAGGCACGTATAGATGGATGTTATACACAAGTATTGCGGAGACCATTGAACATAAGTTGGAAGGACCATATTCCTAAAAGAGTTGTGTATGGAAAATTACCCCTCATAACAATGACAATAAAAGTGAGACATCTACGGTTTGCCGGACACTGCCTAAACGCAGTGGACCAGCCTGTTTCCCACCTGGTCTTCTGGACTCCAGTCAGTGGTCGTACTAGCCATGGCAGACAAAGACTCAGTTTTGCCGACACAATCAAAAGGGACATGGGGCTTGAGGAGCAGGAGGTGGCAAGCCTGATGAAGGACAGGAAATTTGGGGCCCAACATGTTGCTGTGGCTTCTTTAGCTCCGTCCACGGATGACAGATGATGATGATAGTTCAGTAATTAATATCATAAGGTACCACCTGAATATAGGTCCCAGATATTCCACCCACCTCAGATTATTTCTTCTGATCTAAAAAAAAAAAAACAGTTCAGTAAAGGCACCAGAGTAGAAACAGTGGAACTATAACATGACAAATTAGACTTCATAGAATTCTCAGCTCACTAATTAAGATTGTATCTGTCATTCCCAGTGTGGCTTTTGTGTGTGTGTGTGTGTGGGGGGGGGGGGGGTGTAAAGTTGGGAGTGAAGCTGTGTTTACACATCCCAGACTTCTTATCAACAGTGTTGTCTGAGAGGGAAACACAACCTCACCATGGCCTTGAACTTATGTGGGACAACGAAAGACCCCGCACCCCACACACAAACACACCCTGAATACACACACCACACTCCCCAAGGAAAGGTTTGATGTACTATATATAAATATTTCAACCTTTTGCATTAACATCCCACCCTTCAACGGATAACTTCTCAATGTAAACACACTGACATAAAAGCATGCATTCATAGGAGTCTTCCACTGCTTCACCTATGTCTCGATTCCTACATTTATTAAATGGCACTGATGGATGTGACAATTCCTTTTTATTATCACATCATGGGCTGTATTATGATAATCTACTCAAAAGGGCATTGTCAAAGGTACAAAACTCATTCATGGGAGTATTCAGAAACAATTTGCTATTACAGCAGTGGGAAATACAGACTTTGCACAAGCAAAAAGCACACAAGGATTGTCCTAACTCTAATTTTTCAGATGTATGTATTGTGTGTAATATGTAATAGCCCAATCAGAATGACTCTTATTCTCATCATAAGAGGCAAGGAAGCATGATATAAGATGGATTACTATTATCATGTTTAGTTGACCTTGGAGGGTAGATCAGTTTTTCGATTTTGGAAAGGCTTATATGCAAAGTGAAAATGGACATGAACATCATCAGTCTGACATTAAGTTAATTCCTAGACAGTTATTTTACGTAGGAGGTAGAGAAGAAGAGGATTGAACTGGACTAAAGTAAATGGCATTCACTTAAATAGTGCTTTTTTCATCTCTGGATGACCAAAGTGCTTTACAGATCATGCTATCCACCCATTCATACACTGATGGTGGCAGAGCTGCCATGCAAGGTGCTAGTCAAACCCATCAGGAGCAACCTGGGGTTCAGTGTCTTTCTCAAGAACACTTTGACATGCAGACTGCAGACAGAGTGGGAATTGAATCACTGACCCTCCAATCATATAAGTTGACTACACTACACCTGTAGCACAGCCGCCCCAAATGTAAATATTTCAATGAAGTACAGCTCATGTCCAACTCATTCTGCTCCCCCACTGTGCAACAGTCACGCGTATACCACACCAGCCGGAAACTCAGTGGGGAGCAGTGGCCAATGAATGTATGTGAACCCTTGTATGTATATCCACACCCCTCTTTACCGTGAAGTGACATACACAGTCCCTGTTCATTAATACACTGGAAAAAAGTTAAATACAGACGTGGACAAAATTGTTGATACCCCTCTGTTAATGAAAGAAAAACCCACAATGGTCACAGAAATAACTTGAATCTGACAAAAGTGGTAATAAATAAAAATTCTATGAAAATTAACCAATGAAAATCAGACAATGCTTTTGAATTGTGGTTCAACAGAATTACTTTAAAAAACAAACTCATGAAACAGGCCTGGACAAAAATGATGGTACCGTACCCTTAACTTAATATTTTGTTGCACAATCTTTTGAGGCAATCACTGCAATCAAACGATTTCTGTAACTGTCAATGAGACACACCACAAAATACTGTAAAAGTACTGAGGGAAAAGTGTAGAAAGGTAGTTCAGCTGTGGTGGTTCAGCTGGTCTGGATTCGGGGGTCAGACTCGATCTCTGTTTTTAAGAGTTGTTTTGCGCTCGCTGTGAGAATTGGACTTTTGGGACTGTTCTCATTCGTGAGTGAACTGATTGGCGTTTCTCTTCGTGGTTCGCTGCTATGCTTAACCCGAAGCGTTTGCTAGGCTAACGCTATAGCTAACGCCATAGCTAGTTGTAGCACCTAGCACCGACACGGAGAAGCGACTCTGTCCCCGGTGATTGGGGCTCGCCGGAAGAACAAGCCGAGGCAGCAGTTGGAAGGGAGCTGGATCGGAGTTCAACTGCAGCGGTGGTGGGAGACGGGGACCAGTGGAGGACCACCGGGGCCCCAGCCGGAGTCGGAGCCCAGTTGCAGCGGCGGGGATCGGCGGAGAAACTACTGAGGCAGACGGCGGTAGGTGGCGGGGCTCAGCGGAGGATCTACCGGGACCCCAGCTGGACAGAAGCAGGATCGGAGCTTGGCTACAGCGGCAGTGGGTGGCGGGACTCAGTGGAGGAGCTTCCGGTACCCCGGCTGGACAGGAGCTCGGTTACGGCGGCGGTAAGCAGCGGGACTAGCAGCGGCGGGGGCTAGCTGAGGCCCAACTGGATTCAAGGTCGGTTGGATCGGATACCGGCGACACCAGCAGAGATTGTTTTACTATCCACAGGTCAGTAAAAATGCCACCAAAGAAGGAGGAAATGGAAGAGATCAAAAAATCTCTGAACTTCTTGTCAGAAGAACTGACCAAAGTGGTTAGTCAGCAGGCTAAAATAATAGAGCTAATGGAAGATGTCCGAGAATTAAAATTAACAATTAAGGAAAAAGACAAAAAAATTGCAGACTTGGAGTGACGCGTCGAGGATCTTGAACAATATTCTCGTATGGATGATCTAATTATAAGTGGACTAGACATTAAATATCAATCATATGCTCATGCTACAACAGGAATGAGAGGTGAGGATGCTCCCCTGAGTGAATCAGTCTTCCTGGAAAACCAGGTGCTTCAGTTCCTTGATAATAGAAATATAAAGGTCAAAGCAAATGCAATTTCAGCCTGTCATGCTTTACCCAGAAAAGATAATAAAACAAAGAAATCAATTGTGATGCGCTTTGTGAACAGAAGGGTAAAGAATGACATACTGAGGCAGGCCAGAAAACTATGGGGAGCAGAAGTTTACCTAAATGAACATCTAACAAGAACTAATGCTGAAATAGCACGGCAAGCACGGATGCTGAAAAGACAAAATAAGATATGGCATGAAATAAAGCAGCGTTGGTGAAGGTTTTAAGCAGAGTTTATTAAATCATACCGCCTTCACGAGCCCCGCTCCCGGCGCCGTGCATACACGCCGGGAGCGAGCCCAGAGGCTCTCTGAGGAGGAGACACAAAGTGAGTGTCTGCAGCAGCAGCTGAAGAGTGAGTGAATGAGAGAATGAGCATGGGTTACAGTGCAGTATATATACCCAACTACAACAATACATAAAAGAGCATTCCCCAGCAGTGGGTATGATCAAAGAGACTGCAGAACAGGCATGAAACATTTGCATTTGAGAGACATACATCACAATAGGCAGATTGCTGGCCTTTGCTCCAGCTGCAAGACAAAGAGGTTACAAGGCACATCTACATATTGATCTCAGTCTCTAGGTCACAGTAAGGACAGGACGCATGAACACAATGCATGAAAGGCAACATCAACATCACAGTAAAGAGCCAGAAGAAGCGGGGCTGCCTGTAGACATTAATACACACATTTCACTGTTCTGTTAATTGCTCTAGCCGAGCGCTGTGTCTGTCCAGTCTGTTGTGGGGGTTACACCAAACCGCCACAGATACAGGCAACATGGACAAGAAATTGTAGAGTTTGGATCAAACTAAATGGAACACCTGAGGAAGCAAAGAGTATAATAATCAGGGATGTTACTGACTTAAATAAATACAGATGAACACTGATTAAGAAAATTAAGAGACTATAAAATCCATATCCACACACACGGCAAGGTTAGTTCTTTTGACATACCATGTCAATGTACTTAAAAAAAAAACTTTAAAAAAAACAAACAAACAAACAAACAAAAAAGCTTATGACTGACTTGAGTAGACATCAATTATCCCCAGTTGGAGGAAGTCATTTGACACAGAGTGAGGAAATTCAAACTCTGAAAATATGCCATTATGCTGAACATAAACTACAAGAGATGGAAAATGATATTGATCCTGATAACCACTTTTTCAATAATATTCATAGTCATTGTGAATATTACACCGAAAAGCAATTCAAAAGTCAAGTGCAACTAGATGGTAAACTATCAATAATACACTTCAACAGCAGAAGTCTTAACAAAAACTTTCCACAGATTCAGGACTATTTAAAACAGCTAGACAGAAAATTTACAGCTATCGCAGTCTCTGAAACTTGGCTTAATGAAGAGCAGGCTCCCCTGATGGCAATAGAGGGATATCAGATGTTTCATATTAATGGATCTCAAAAACCAGTTTACATGTGTTTTGTGGACTTGGAGAAGGCATTTGACCGCGTCCCTCGTGGATTTTTGTGGGGGGTGCTTCGGGAGTATGGGGTATCGGGCTTGTTGTTACGAGCTATTCGGTCTCTGTACGACCGTTGTGAGAGTTTAGTTCGCATTGCCAACACTCGGTCGGAGTCATTCCCAGTGAGAGTTGGACTCCGCCAGGGCTGCCCTTTGTCACCGGTCCTGTTCATAATTTTTATGGACAGGATTTCTAGGCGCAGCCAGGGAATGGAGGGTGTCATGCTTGGTGACCACAGGATCTCATCTCTGTTGTTTGCAGATGATGTTGTCCTGTTGGCTTCATCCAGCAATGACCTACAGCTCTTGCTGGGACGGTTTGCCGCTGAGTGTGAAGCGGCTGGGATGAGAATCAGCACCTCCAAGTCCGAGTCCATGGTCCTCAGCCGGAAAAAGGTGGATTGTCCTCTCCGGGTTGGGGACAGGCTCCTGCCCCAAGTGGAGGAGTTTAAGTATCTTGGGGTCTTGTTCACGAGTGAGGGGAAAATGGAGCGAGAGATCGACAGACGGATTGGAGCAGCATCTGCAGTGATGCGGACGTTGTACCGGTCTGTTGTGGTGAAGAGGGAGCTTAGTTCTAAGGCAAAGCTGTCGATTTACCAGTCAATCTACGTTCCTACTCTCACCTATGGTCACGAGCTTTGGGTAATGACCGAAAGAACGAGATCGCGGATACAAGCGGCTGAAATGAGCTTTCTCCGTAGGATTGCTGGACTCACCCTCAGAGATAGGGTGAGGAGCTCAGTCATCCGGGAGAGGCTCAGAGTAGAACCGCTGCTCCTCCACATTGAAAGGAGTCAGTTGAGGTGGTATGGGCATCTGATTAGGATGCCTCCTGGACGCCTCCCACTTGAGGTGTTTCAGGCACGTCCCACTGGGAGGAGACCCCGGGGCAGACCCAGGACTCGGTGGAGAGACTATGTCTCCCAGCTAGTCTGGGAACGCCTTGGTATCCCCTCTGAAGAGCTGGAGCAGGTGGCTGGGGAGAGGGAAGTCTGGGCTTCTCTGCTTGAACTGCTGCCTCCGCGACCCGGACCTCCGGAAAAGCGGTAGAAGATGGATGGATGGATGGATGGATCTCAAAAAAAGGGTGGTGGTGTTGCACTGTATATTGATGACCTGTATAGGTGTAAGCTTGTAAATGGAATGTCCTTTGCACTACCAGGGATTTTGGAATGTGTTACTGTTGAGATTGACCAAGATAAAACAAAAAATCTAATTATAAGTTGTATATATAGAACGCCGGGAACTTGCATTGAGACATTCAGAGATAAATTAGTCGAGCTGTACAATAATATTACTAGTAAGAAAATGGTAGTAATTTGTGGAGATTTCAATATTGATTTACTAAATCCATATCAACAAAATGTAATTACAGAGTTCATGAATTCTATGTACAGCATGAGTCTATATCCCACAATAACACATCCCAGTAGAATCACAGTTCACACTGCTACACTTATTGACAACCTGTTTGTTAATATTATTGATAAGAAAATAGAAAGTGGATTATTGATAAATGATATAAGTGACCATTTGCCAACCTTTGCACTTATCCATGGCCACACGGGGGCCAATACAGAATTTTTTTTTTAAATCGTTCAGATACAAATCACAAAATGCAATCAATTCTTTTAAAGAAGACTTGCTGAAGCAAGACTGGGCAAAAGTCTATGTATCAGATGTAAATGAAGCCTATGACACATTCATAAACATTGTAACCACTCTTTATGAAAAAAATTGTCCATTAGTAAAGAAAAAGCTTAAACATAAATTTGCCGATAAGCCATGGTTAACCAAAGGATTACAAAAGGCGTGTAAAAAGAAAAATTTATTATATAAAGCTTTTCTAAAGAAAAGGACAAAAGAAGCAGAACAGCGGTATAAAACATACAAAAATAAGTTAATATATATAATAAGATGTAGTAAAAGAGACTATTACAGTAAAGAACTGGAGAAAAACAGAGACAATATTAAAAATACATGGACAATACTTAACAATATTCTTGGAAATAAACACAGAAATACAAGCTACCCAACCAATTTTTCAAAAAATAATAAAACGAATCGGAGTGTGAATGCAGCTTCACCTGCAGATGAATTTAATAACGTTTTTGTTAACATTGGTCCTAATTTGGCTCGAGAAATACCCATTACGGCACCCACAGGTGATACAATAAGCAAAAACACTGCTATAAAAGACTCCATTTTCATAAAGAACACAGACGAGAGAGAGGTAATTGAAATTGTTAAATCGTTTAAAAGTAAAACATCTACGGACTGTGATGGTATTGACATGCTCTTAGTCAAAACTATCATTGAATGCTTAGTGAAGCCACTGGCGTATATTTGTAACCTGTCTCTCCAAACAGGTATATTTCCCAATGCAATGAAAATAGCTAAAGTAATTCCGATATACAAGACGGGTGACAGAGGGGAACTTTCAAACTATAGACCAATTTCACTATTGCCACAATTTTCCAAGATACTTGAAAAAATATTCTATGAGAGAATTGTCAACTTCATACTGAAGAATAATTTATTGTGTGAGCAGCAATATGGATTCAGACACAAGAGGACAACTGCATTTGCTCTAATGGAATTTATAGAAAAAATATCAACTGCCGTTGAAAATAAAGAGTATTCAGTTGGGGTATTCCTGGATCTTAAAAAAGCATTTGATACAGTGGATCATAATTTATTATTAAAGAAACTACAAAATTGTGATATTAGGGGGGTAGCACTGTCCTGGTTATGTAGTTACTTAAAAATAGATATCAGTATGTATGTGTTGGTAACAAAAACTCACAGTTACTGAAGGTTACTTGTGGAGTCCCACAGGGTTCAGTTTTGGGGCCATTGTTATTCAATATGTATATAAATGATATATGTAAAGTTTCAGAAAAAATGGATTTAATATTGTTTGCCGATGACACTAATTTATTATGCAGTGGAAGTAATTTGGAACAACTTTTGGATACACTCGGAAAGGAATAAGGAAAGCTTAAATTGTGGTTTGATTCAAACAAATTAACGCTCAATTTAAGTAAGACAAAATTTATAGTTTTTAACAACCATCACAACAACTTAGTATCTAAACTCAGTGTAAATGGTGTAGAGATTGGAAGGGTATCCGAAACTAAATTTCTTGGTGTAATAATTGATAATAAACTGTGTTGGAAGTCACATATTAATTATATTAAAGGTAAAATATCCAAATCGATTGCAATACTACACAGAGTGAAATATTTGCTGAATCAACCCACACTATATACCTTGTATCATTCATTAATACTCCCATACATGACATATTGTACTGAAGTATGGGGAAATACATATAAAACAAACATATATCCAGTCTTTATGCTTCAGAAGAGAGCTTTTAGAATAATAAACAAAGCAGCTTACAGGGAACCAACAAACCCACTTTTTCTTAAATTAAAAGCTCTCAAGTTGAAAGATCTGGTTGACTTTAAAACTGCAGTAATAATGTTTAAAGTGAAGAATCTATCACTGCCCGCAAATATCCAAAAGCTGTTCCAAATAAGGGAGAAACAATATCATTTCAGAGGAACATGTATATTTCAAAAACCTTCAGTGAGAACTACCACCAAGCAACACTGTGTTTCAGTGCAAGGAGTCAGATTATGGAACGATTTTGGACCTGAATTAAAATCATGTACAACGCTTGGACAATTTAAACAGAAACTAAAGGAAGAAATACTCCAAACATATATACAAGATGACATTTAAAATCACATAAGGATTGTCATATCCAGTCTGCGTTGTGTTGTTGCTTAGTTTTTTTTTGTTTGTTTGTTTTTTTGTCACATTTTGTCTTAGCTTTGTTCTGAATTGTAATCGCTCTTGTTTGTTTTTCTTTTGAATTCTTGGATGGAATATGGGTGGGCAATATAAGCTGCGGCTTCAGCCATCACCCATTTCGGATAACTTATGTTGAACTGTATAATCAGAGGAGTCATTGTCTAGTTTGACCTTGTTGGATTTTCTTTCCCTCTTTGTTATATTATTCTGTTTCTTTTAATCTGTACTTTTAATCTATCCGAAATAAAGATTGATTGATTGATTGATTGATTGACTGATTGATACTTCTGCACCTCTCAGCAGGTATTTTGGCCCACTCCTCATGAGCAAACTGCTCCAGTTGTCTCAGGTTTGAAGGGTACCTTCTCCAGATGGCATGTTTCAGCTCGTTCCACAGTTCAATAGGATTTAGATCAGGGCTCACGGTGGCGCACGGTGGCGCAGTGGTTTAGCACTGTGGCAGCACAGTTTTACCCTCGGCCGGGGGATCGCGGGGATCATGAGATCGTGGGTTCGATCCCAGCCCCCGACCAACAGTGAGCTGTGTGGAGTTTGCATGTTCTCCCCGTGTTGCGCGGGTTTACTCCGGGATTTCTCCGGTTTCCTCCCGCACACCAAAAACATGTAGGTTTAGGGCGCTCGCGCACGCAGCGACCAGCAGCCGGTGGCTTGTCACCAGACTGCAAACCAAGTCTACCTACGGGTACAAATAAGTAACAAAAAAAAAAAAAAAAAAAAAAAAAAGGGCTCATAGAAGGCCACTTTAGAGTAGTCCACTGTTTCACTCTTAGCCATTCTTGGGTGTTTTTAGCTGTGTGTTTTGGGTCATTATCCTGTTGCAAGACCCATGACCTGCGACTGAGACCAAGCTGTCTGACACTGGGCAGCACATTTCTCTCTAGAATACCTTGATAGTCTTGAGATTTCATTGTACCCTGCACAGATTCAAGACACCCTGTGCCAGATGCAGCAAAGCAGCCCCAGAACATAACAGAACCTCCTCCATGTTTCACAGTAGGGACAGTGTTCTTTTCTTGGTATGCTTCATTTTTGCGTCTGTGAACATAGAGCTGATGTGCCTTGCCAAAAAGTTGCAGTTTTGTCTCGTCTGTCCATAGGACATTCTCCCAGAAGCTGTGTGGCTTGTCAACATGCAGTCTGGCAAATTCCAGTCTAGCTTTTTTATGATTTGTTTTCAACAGTGGTGTCCTCCTTGGTCGTCTCCCATGAAGTCCACTTTGGCTCAAACAATGACGGATGGTGCGATCTGACACTGATGTACCTTGACCTTGGAGTTCACCATGAATGTGTTTAGAGGTTGTTCTGGGCTCTTTTGTTACCATTCGTATTATCCGTCTCCTCCTGCGGCCATGTCCAGGGAGGTTGGCTACAGTCCCGTGGATCTTAAATTTCTGAATAATATGTGCAACTGTAGTCACAGGAACATCAAGCTGCTTGGAGATGGTCTTATAGCCTTTACCTTTAACATGCTTGTCTATAATTTTCTTTCTAATCTCCTGAGACAACCCTCTCCTTTGCTTCCTCTGGTCCATGTTTAGTGTGGTACACACCATGTCAACAAACAGCACAGTGACTACTTGTCACCCTTTAAATAGGCCGACTGACTGATTACAAGTTTGTAGACACCGGTGATGTTAATTAGAGGACACATCTTGGTTGAACATGTCGCTATGGTTACATTATTTTTAATCTTTTCTAGGGGTACCATCATTTTTGTCCAGGCCTGTTTCATGAGTTTGTTTTTTAAAATAATTCTGTTGAACCACAATTCAAAAGCATTGTCTGATTTTCATTGGTTAATTTTCATAGAATTTTTATTTATTACCACTTTTGTCAGATTCAAGTTATTTCTGTGATCATTGTGGGTTTTTCTTTCATTAACAGAGGGGTACCAACAATTTTGTCCACGTCTGTAAAATTGAATTAAATTTGCTGCCACTATCCTCAGCTAACGGAGGAGCCATTGTGGCCACAGTATAACAAGATATAGTAAAATAAGTTCAAATAATGTAGTGGAATGAAATACATGTACAGTGGTGTGAAAAAGTGTTTGCCCCCTTCCTGATTTCTCATTTTTTTGTATGTTTGTCACACTTAAATGTTTCAGATCATCAAACAAATTTAAATATTAGACAAAGATAACACAAGTGAACACAAAATGCAGTTTTTAAATGAAAGCGTTTATTATTAAGGAAAAAGAAAAAATCCAAACCTACATGGCCCTGTGTAAAAAAGTGATTGCCCCCTAAACCTAATGACTGGTTGGGCAACCCTTAGCAGTAACAACTGCAATCAAGCATTTGTGATGACTAGCAATGAGTCTTTCACAGCGCTGTGGAGGAATTTTGACCCACTCATCTTTGCAGAATTGTTGTAATTCAGCCACACTGGAGGGTTTTTGAGCATGAAATGCCTTTGTAAGGTCATGCCACAGCATCTCCATCAGATTCAGGTCAGGACTTTGATTAGGCCACTCCAAAGTCTTCATTTTGCTTTTCTTAAGCCATTCAGAGATGGACTTGCTGATGTGTTCTGGATCACTGTCCTGCTGCAGAACCCAAGTGCGCTTCAGCTTGAGGTCATGAACAGATGGCTGGACATTCTCCTTCAGGATTTTTTGGTAGACAGCAGAATTCATGGTTCCATTTACCACAGCAAGTCTTCCAGGTCCTGAAGCAGCAAAGCAGCCCCAGACCATCACACTACCACCACCATATTTTACTGTTGATATGATGTTCCTTTTCTGAAATGCTGTGTTACTTTTACGCCAGATCAAGTGGGACACACACCTTCCAAAAAGTTCAACTTTTGTCTCATCAATCCACAGAGTATTTTCCCAAAAGTCTTGGGAATCATCAAGATGTTTTCTGGCAAAACTGAGACGAGCCTTTATGTTCTTTTTGCTCAGCAGTGGTTTTCGTCTTGGAACTCTGCCATGCAGGTCATTTTTGCCTAGTCTCCTTCTTATGGTGGAGTCATGAAGTGAGGCCTGCAGTTCTTTGGATGTTATTGTGGGTTCTTTTGTGACCTCTTGGACGAATCGTCGCTGCGCTCTTGGGGTAATTTTGGTTGGCCGGCCACTCCTGGCAAGATTCACCACTGTCCCATGTTTTTGCCATTTGTGGATAATGGCTCTCACTGTGGTTCGCTGGAGTCCCAAAGCTTGAGAAATGGCTAGAAAATTGAACTCAGCTTTCCAAAGATGTGATAAACCACAGTTAATTTATGTTTTAACAGGAGGGGGTTAGGGTTAGGGTTAGGGAGCACGGAGAGGGAGGGTTTATACGTAAATAACGAGGATTTAAGTGCAGGATTCACCACAGCACATTTAATATAGAATGACAGACAATTCCCAAAAAGGTGAACTTACAAAAAATACACAGAAACACAAACAGTAGGCGTTCGGGGCCGACGTCGCCCAGCGAACATGGAGAGGAAGTGTGTTAACCACGGTTGTGCCCCAGAGCTGACATTGCTACAAGGGGTGCAACAGAACCACAGCTGTGTGGAGTGGCTAACACGTCGTGATAGTGTTGGCAGTATTGGCTGGCTGACAACATGGCAGATGATGCACACAAAACATGAACAGCTGAATGTCACTGAGTCTGACTCGCTAGGCATAATGCCCGCTTGGCACGGCTCAAACCTATACGGTTTGATGCTCCCAGATTCTTCATTGTCATCCCATTCTTCGGAACTATAATCCTCTGAAGATTGGACAACACAAACCAATTCCAGACTACATGTGCTGGAACCATGGTCGATGTTTTCAACCGCTTCCATCCTGTGTGTACAAAGGGCAGCCAAGCGCCATGTTCCGTCAATGACGTTACAACATGGCCGAGGGGTTTTTGAGCCACTGACGCAATGGGTGACGTTGCGCTCATGAAAACGTCGGATGTACGTGTGAAAAAAACCTGTTTGACTTAGAATTGCACAGACCAACCTATTCTGTAATACTGTATTGTGTGTTGAAAAATTAGATGAAGTCAAGAACATGTCATCAGCACTTTAAGTGTGACAAACATACAAAAAAATGAGTTTTGCCCATTCCTTCTTGCAGCACCTCTCAAGTTCTATCAGGCTGGATGGGAAGTGTTGGTGCACAGCCATTTTCAGATCTCTCCAGAGATGTTCAATTGGATTCAAGTCTGGGCTCTGGCTGGGCCACTCAAGGACATTCACAGAGTTGTCCTGAAGCCACTCTTTTGATATCTTGGCTGTGTGCTTAGGGTCGTTGTCCTGCTGAAAGATGAACTGTCGCCCCAGTCTGAGGTCAAGAGTGCTCTGGAGCAGGTTTTCATCCAGGATGTCTCTGTACATTGCTACATTCATCTTCCCCTCTATCCTGACTCATTCCTGCCACTGATAAACATCCCCACAGCATGATGCTGCTACCAACATTGGCGTGGTTATGAGCGGTGCCTGGTTTCCTCCAAACATGACGACTGCCATTCACGCCAAAGAGTTCAATCTTTGTCTCATCAGACCAGAGAATTTTGTTTCTCATGGTCTGAGAGTCCTTCAGGCACCTTTTGGCAAACTCCAGGTAGGCTGCCATGTGCCTTTTACCAAGGAGTGGCTTCCGTCTGACCACTCTACCATACAGGCCTGATTGGTGGATTGCTGTAGAGATGGTTGTCCATCTGGAAGGTTCTCCTCTCTTCACAGAGCAACGCTGGAGCTCTGACAGAGTGACCATTGGGTTCTTGGTCACCTCCCTGACAAAGGTCCTTCTCCCCTGATCGCTCAGTTTAGATGGCCGGCCAGCTCTAGGAAGAGTCCTGGTGGTTCTGGTTCTGAACTTCTTCCATTTACGGATGATGGAGGCCATTGTGATCATTGGGACCTTCAAAGCAGCAGAAATTTTTCTGAACCCTTCCCCAGATTTGTGCTTCATAACAATCCTGTCTCGGATGTCTGCAGACAATTCCTTTGACTTCTTGCTTGGTTTGTGCTCTGACATGCACTGTCAACAATGGGACCTTATATAGACAGGTGTGTGCCTTTCCAAATCATGTCCAATCAACTGAATTTACCACAGGTGGACTCCAGTTGAGCTGTAGAAACATCTCAAGGATAATCAGCGGAAACAGGATGCACCTGAGCTCAATTTTGAGCTTCATGGCAAAGGCTGTGAATGCTTATGTACATGTGATTTCTTAGTTTTTTATTTTTAATAAATTTGCAAAAATCTAAAAAAAAACCCCAACAACCTTTTTTCACATTGTCATTATGGGGTATTGTGTACAGAATTTTGAGGAAGAAAATGAATTTATTCCATTTTGGAATAAGGCTGTAACATAGCAAAATGTGGAAAAAGTGAAGCACTGTGAATACTTTCCGGATGCACTGTATTGACTTCTTAAATGAATTTGAAAGCTGTTTCCATGGAAGTTTTCTTGTTGCTATTATTATATTGTGGTCAGACAGTCCTGTTAAGGTAAAACCAACTTTATTGTCATTCAATCCATACAGCCAATCATGTACAGTAGAATGAAATTATGTTTCTCTTACCTACAATGTTAATCACATCTAGAATCAGAGGGGTCGCTGCCATGCAAGGTGCTGCCACAAATTTTCCCTCCTCTGTTCCATTATTGCTGAGCACCAAGCTGGACAGCAGGAAGTTCCACTTTTTTTATATGGTCTTCGGCATGACCCAGCTGGGATATGAACCCCAGCCTCCCGGGTGTGGGGTGGATGCTCTACGGCTCAATTATTAGTCTGGGGATTCTTTCAGGTCTATCTGTAAAAAGTAAAAGAATTTTGTTTTTTGACTGGCTTGTGACTCTGGTTGGTTTATCTATTAAATGAGTTAGGTTATAGTGATCTGTAATGATTTTTAAATTAGTCTTTAGTCTTTTAGATTAGTTTTTTTTTTTTTTTTTAGATTAGATTAGATTAGTCTTTTTTGTCATCCCAGTTCATATTAAAATCACCCAATAAGATTAATTCATTTTTAGGATTGCATTGATTAAGAAGCGCTTTCAATTGGTCATAAAAATCTGCTTTAGAGGAGGGTTTGCGGTAAAAACAAATAACAGAGAAGATCATATTGGCTGACAACTTCGTGTTAACTCCTACACATTCTAGACTCATATCTTTTCACCATTCAATCTGATTACATTTTAAGGTGTTTTTAACATGTAGTAAAACTCCTTCACCTTTTCCTTGCTCCCTGTCTTTTCTATACACATTATAGCCAGGCATGGTAACGACAGTTTCAGGTGACGAGGTTGATAACCAGGTGTCAGACAGACCCATAAAATCAATATTAGAGTTTATCAGCAGATGTTCTAGTTGTTCAAGTTTGGAGATCACACTCCGTACATTTAAGCAGACTTTTTTTTTTTACTTTGAGGGTCCCAAATTTGTTTTGCCTGGTTCAGGGTTTGAAAAACTTTTAGTGATCAATGTTTTTTTAATACAGGATTTCTCTGACGAGTTTTACACTCACTGCTGGCTGGTTGTTACATTGCCGCTGCAGTGGAGTCCATGCACTGGGCTGCTGTTGCAGCAGAGAACAACCCAACAGCAACGACCAGCCATTGGGTCGCGGTGCCAAGGGCCAGCAGCGGAGCTACAATATATGTCTGTCTGGTGATGTGGGTTCTCCGCTGTGCCGTGGTGAGGAGGGCACATTGCTGGGCTATGGGGACGAGGGTCGATCGTTAGTCCACCCCGGCTCTGTTCCACTGTTGGTTCGTGGCAACGCCATCAGGCTGCCACGGTGATGTTGGTTGGCTGCGGGGCAGCAGCGATGCTGGTTGGTGTGGGCTGCCTTAACACAGCCAGTACCGGTAGTGGGAGAGAGATTAATTCTGCTGGTGATAGTGCTTGTGTCCATACTGGTCCCGTAAACAATTGTGGTCTCGATGTCTCTGCTGTTGATGGAGGCGTTAGCAGTGCTAGTCCTGTTAGCGTTGGTGGTGTCTGTCCCGCACACAGGTCCATGGTCATCGGTCCTGGGTTTATTTCCACTTCGCCCGCCAGAAGCAAGATAACGCTGAGATGGAATAATCTCACAATGTCAGGTTTGCCCTTTCGGAGTGAAGGAAAGGACCCAATCGCTTGGCGAAAAAAACCCCATAATTTACTACAAAAACAAAGAACACAACACAAGGCTGGAAAGGCAAACACAACTGCACAGCAGGACAACGTAAAACAAAGGACCCAAGCCATGAGTAGCCTGAACACAAAACATTAAACTAAACAGTAAACTGTGTGTGTGTGAGCATAGCGATGAAAACTAACCAGGAACTAAACAGTCATCTTAACAGGAGATCAATGCTGAATAAGTAGGGGCAGGAGGTGATTAGAGGAAACAGATGCAGCTGTGAATAATTAACAGTACTCAGAACTAGTCATGGAAAATTAAGGTGCCGTCACAGCGGGTAAATACAAGGTGGACAGGATAGGGGTGATAATACACAGAAAAACCGTAATGAAAGGTGAGGGCAGAGTGACAATAATGACAACTGAGAGAAAAACATAACTTAAAGAGTGGGACATGTTTGCAAAACATGTCCCCCCACATCATAATGCCCCCCCCCCCCCGGTCGGCTGGAATCCACCCCTAGGGTAACATCCACAACAGAAAAAAACCCCCAACCCAAAACCCCTCACAGGGTGGGTGGTGGGGAAAAGGCCAGGTGGGCTGAAACAAACTGTACCCCCCCCTTCCCCACAGCAAAGTCCAAAACAGGTCAGGTAGTCTTCCAGAGTCCCAGGACCACTGGACCGGTGAGCAAAATGGGTCAGGGGGCCTACCCAAGTCTATTGGTCCCCAAACTGGAGTACATGATGGGTCTGGTGGCCTTCCAAAGTCCAATGGCCACACGGAGGGTGAACCCAGGGCGTTGCGCAGCCTGCCAAAGACCATGGGCTACCAGACAAGAGAAAACACATAAGCCTTTAACTCTGGGAAAAACAACACAAGATTTCTTTGTTCAGAGGAAAACAAAGAGGTTCTAACCCCATAAGATAACATGGAAACCTCTTGCTCAAAAGAAAATATGGGGGCTGAAAACTCAGGAGATGACATGGAAATTCTGTACTCAGGAAATAACAATATAGGAAGTTTGACTGCAGGAGATAATGACATAGACACTACAACCCCTGGAAGTGACCTCATGGGAACTTTGCCCTCAGGAGATGGCAACAAGAAAATCCTACACTCTAGAGATGGCAACAACAAATCTTTACACTCTAGAGATGACCTGGGAGCTTTAAATACAGATGGCAACATGGAACTCCCAAACTCCGGAGATGGCAACCTAGAATCTCTAGACTTGGGAAATGACCTCCTGGAACCCTTGCACTCAGTGAGGTGTCAACATGGAACCATAACCCCCCGGAAGCGACAACATGGACCCCCAAACTCAGAGGATAATAACATGGACACCCAAAACTCAGGGGATGCTAACATGAAACCTGTATCTTCAGGGGGTGACAACATAAAACCCCCAAACTCAGGAAGTGAAAATGTAGCACCCCGAAATCTAGGCGATAACAATGGAGCCCCTTGTTCTGGAGACCACAAAGGAGCTTCCTGCCTTAGGGACAGCAATATAGGAGTCAGTAGCTCAAAAAATAGATGACTGAGGCGTGCTGACCTCAGGATGAGACAACTGAGCTGTGATGACCTCAGGATGAGATGATTCAGGGGGCCTACCCAAGTTCATGGGTCCCCAAACTGGAGCACATAACGGGTCTGATGGCCTTCCAAAGTCCAGTAGCCACAGGAAAGGTGAGCATGGGGCGTCAGGTGGCCTACCAAAGACCATGGGCCACCAGTCAGGAAAACACACACGACCCACATGTTCAGAAAACAACACACAAACCTTTTGCCCTGAAAATAACCCACGAGCCCTTAACTCTGGGAAAAACAATACAGGACTCTCTTGCTCAAAAGAAAACATAGAGGTTTTAATCTCAAGAGATGACATGGAAATCTTGTATTCGGGAGATGATAACATGGAGCTTACAGACTCAGATAAAAATAACAGTAGAGTTCTTGCTCAAAAACAGATGACTGAGATGCGCTGAGCCTTGAACAGACGACTGAGATGCGCTGACTCCTTGAAGAGATGACCAAGACGCATTCACCTCTTGAAGAGACGACTGGGGTGCGCTGACCTCTGCATCAGATGGTTGGGGTGTGCTGACCTCCAAATGAGTCATATGGGGAGCGTTGACCTCTGAATGAGATGGGTGGGGTGCATTGACCTCAGGATGAGACAACTGGGGAGCACTGACCTCTGGATCAGATGACTGCAGCACGCCAACCTCATGTGCTGATGGTTTGGGCACAATGATTCCCGAATGAAATGGCTGGGGCACGCTGACCTCAGGTTGAGACCGCAGGGGCACATCCGATCCAGATGCCCAGGAATCATCCTCCGACCCCATCACCTTGGACAGGGAGGAAGAGGCACAGGTTGAACCAGGCATCACATCAATACAGTCAGCAGAAAAAACTTGGTAAGGACGGCTCAGAAACCAATGGAGACTGCAACTGGGTCGCCTCATCAGGAGCAAGACAAGACCTCTCTAACACAGATATTAAGAAAACAAAGAAGAGGACCTGCCTTAACTCTCGCTGCTCCGCTGGCAAGGACCCCAGTGCTGCCAATGCTGGGATGATGACATCAAGAGGAGCAGTCTCTGCAGGAGTGTGCATGTGAGGCGGGACAGTCTCTGCAGGAGCGGGCACGTGAGGTGGGACAGTCTCTGCAGGAGTGTGCACGTGAGGAGAAACGGTCACTGCTGGACCGTGCACCTCAGGATCAGCTGGAGCTATGGCATGCGCCCCAGACGAAGAAGGAAAAACGCAGGTGGGTAACATACCAATATCAGAAAAAATGGCAAGAGAGACAGGCAACGGAGGCTCAACAGTGATTATTGGCTGCCACTGTGAGCCCCCGTCTAGCAGCAGGCAAGACCCCTCATCATTAGGTGAAATAAAAGAAAAGGGTACTTGCCTGACCTGCTCTGCCGCTTCTGAGGCCCCCCTGGGGATCCCAACAAGGCGACAGCTACGAGCAAGGGCACCAGTGTAGTAGGTGGTGGAGCCGGCACTGCAGACATAGTGACAGGCTGAATTGCAGGCTTGTGGACAGATGAAGCTGGTGTTGAAGCGGAGGCGAGGTGGGTGGGACCTGTGGAAGCATGGGGACGCTGACTCGTCAGCACAAGCTTCCGGGGTACCAGGACTGGCGAGTGACGGGGAGGCGAAATGACATACGGAGCTAGGGAACGCTGATTCGTCAGTACAGTCTCCAACGTCCTGGGCAAATTCCTCCTCCACCCGTTGTATTTCTTGGGCCCGGCAGATGAAGGAAAAGAGGCTGGTGGTGATAGTACGGTGGGGAGCAGGAGGCCCTGCAGCCAACGAAGGTAGCGCAGGTCTGGGCAAGCCTCCAAGATGTTGGTGACTGCCTCCCAGCAGTATGTGGCATTTTCCGGGGAGCTGCGGGCCGCAGTGACGAGGTTCCACAGCATGTCAACAGCCAGTAGCTCTCCCCCCTCTGGCCTCCTCCTCCTTCTCCTGCTTCTTCCGCCCGCTGAGTCCAGTGTTGGCTGCAATCTTCTGTCAGGTTTGCCCTTTCGGGGCGAAGAAGAGGACCCAATCACTTGGCGAGAAGAAAGCATAATTTATGTGTTTGCCTTTCCAGCATGAGGCTGGAAAGGCAAACACAATTGCACGGCAGGACAACATGGAACAAAGGACCCAAATCGTGAGTAGCCTGAACACAAAACATTAAACTTAACAGTACACTGTGTGTGTGAGCATAGCAATAAAAACTAAAGCTGGGTTCACACTATAGCGTTTGGACCAACTTTTACAGACGTTTTGAAAAATCAGAGAAAGTAGTCCCAATGTTGGTGAAATTATGTTTGTGAGCAAGTTTTTTTTAATCCAGCACACACAAACTTTTACAAACTTTTGCTAGCATTTGCCAGCGTTGCATTCAGTGTTGGCAAACTTTTACCAAATTAGGCTAGTGTATGTGTAGGTGTTGCCAACTTAGGTTAACATAAGCAAGCCAATACTCAGCCCAGGTCAGCTGACATCAGCATCAGGCGATGCTCATATAAAGATCAGCATTTGTGGAGGCTTCCTGCCATTCTGGACCTGCTTTTTTTGGGTGGATTCACACTACAACGTTTGGACCAACTTTTACTGATGTTTTGGCAAACGTCTGGCTCTGATGGCAAAAGTTGATAAAAGTTAATGATGGTTGGTGTTTGTTGGCAAATGCTGGCGAAAGTTTTATTTCTTGAAAATTTTCAGCATGCTGAAAATTTGCCTACATTTGGAAATGAACGTTAGTGAAAATTGTGCTCAGTTAGTAAAAGTTCCAGAGCGCTGGGCTAAGTTATGCAGCATTTACCTAAGTCAGCCTAAGTTAAGTTCCATTGGCAAACGTTGATTGAAATTCTGGTGGAAGCAAATGTTTTTAGACTGAAACTCACTTCAGACATGCAAGGATGGAAGAGAAATAGAGAGAAGGGGAAATTTAAAAAAGAAAATATATACTGTATGTAAGAGGACAATGTAGTATTTGTTTGGTGATAACATGGCGTGTATGACATGTTTGTTTTTAATTTTAATCTAAGGGCTATATGTATATATGTTACAGGCATTTGATTAGTTTTACTTCTTGAAAATTTTTCAGCATGCTGAAAATTTGCCGACGTTTGGAAATAAACGTTAGTGAAAGTTGTGTTCAGTTTGTAAAAGTTCCTGAGCGCTGGGCTAAGTTATGCAATGTTTACCTAAGTTGGCCTAAGTTAAGTTCCATTAGCAAACATTGACTGAAATGCCAAAGGAAGCAAATGTTTTTAGACCGAAACTCACTTCAGACATGCACGGACGAAAGAGAAATAGAGAGAAGGGGAAATTTAAAGAAGAAAATATATACTGTATGCAAGAGGACAATGTAGTATTTGTTTGGTGATAACATGGTGTGTATGACATGTTTTTTTTTAAATTCATCTACAGGCTATACTGTATGTATATATGTTACAGGCATTTGATTAGTTTTGAGTTGTTTGTGGATTTGTTTTCTCCAGGTGATGGGTGTGGTTTGGGGTTGTGTGTCTTTGCAGTGTTATTTTTCTACCACTAGGCTGTGCTGTTGCACAAACGTGTCATTTGCCAGTACAGTTTACTGGTTGCCTCAGAAACAACACCTGTTGGAGAAGCCGATCATTTCTTTTTTTCTGTCTGAAAAACATTTTCTTGGTCCGTGGAATAAAGTTTTTTTTCATGAAATTTTCAGTCAGAGTCTGTCTATTCTCAACCTGCAACATAATATATATATAATTTCCCAAAATTGTGACAGCCCAAAAGAAAAAAAAAAAAAATCTCCTCACTGAGAAATTTACTGTTCTTAATCTTCTGCTCCATGCATAATCATTCTCCAGGATTTATTGGTTCACTTACATTGTAGGGAATCAAACAGCTCTGATGTGGTGTCAAAAAGTAAATGACATTTAATGGGATTTTATGTTATTTTAATGGAGAGAGTTGTAACAGTCAAAATATAATCACCCGTCATTTTATTTATATGATGATACACGAAATAGTTTTTTTTTTTTTTTTATTCCATCCACATTCACATTTTTATTGCGGACTTAGTGTTGGAGTCTATGCCTTATTTTATTATTTTTTTGATGGATGATTGAATGAATGAATGAACAGGGGAAAAGGGTATGCAGAAGTAACTACATAGGAATATAAAACGAAAATAAATACTGAAACATATGCCCAAGGGAGATGTGTTTACTCCAGAAGGAGGTCCAGAATGGCAGGAAGCCTCCACAGACACTGATCTTTATATGACTGTCGCCTGACGCTGATGTCAGTTGACCTGCACTGAGTATTTCTCTGATTTTTCAAAACGTCTGTAAAAGTTGGTCCGAACGCTATAATGTGAACCCAGCTTTAACTTAGGCCAATTTAGGTAAACTCTGCACAACTTAGCCCAGCGTTCAAGAATTTTTACAAACTGAACACAACTTTCACCAATGTTTATTTCCAAACATCTGTAAATTTTCAGCATGCTGAAAATTTTCAGAGACCACAACTTTCCCCAGCGTTTGCCAACAAACACCAACTATCATTAACTTTTGCCAGCAGAGCCAGACGTTTTCCAAAACGTCAGTAAAAGTCGGTCCAAACATTGTAGTGTGAATCCACCTTAACTGGCAACTAAACAGTCATCTTAACAGGAGATCCATGCTGAATAAGTAGGGGCAGGAGGTGATTAGAGGAAACAGATGCAGCTGTGAATAATTAACACTACTCAGAACTAGTCACGGGAAATTAAGGTGCCATCATAATGGGTAAATACAAGGTGGACAGGATAAGGATGATAATACACAGAAAACCTTAACCAAAAGTGAAGGCAGAGTGACAATAATGACAATTGAGAGAAAAACAAAGGGTGGGACATATTTGCAAAACATGTCCCCCCATGATACATGAAGCCATTGACTGTGCAGGATTTCCACTGGTAAGTTGGCGGTCTGGCATGTCCTTTGTTGAGGTAACTTGTGTACAAAAGGTACTGGCCCCCATTACCTGTGGGGTGGATTTTGTTGTTGAGAGCTGATGTTGTACTGTACTTGGAATTAAGTATAGGAGTAAGGCAGCAGCTAACAGGTGGGACTGTATGATGCAGAGGGTAAACAGAGAAGGACAGTAGGTATTGAGATGAGAGAGATTATGGTGAGGTAGCAGGAAGAAGCAATGGGGGGAGAAGGGTTGAATGTATTGTGATGCGAGATGTCATGCAGATGTGAGATGGGCAGTTGGTATAAAAGGAGAGACCCTGGTGTATTGAGATATGGTTTTTCTGTGTATGACTGATGTGAGAGTGAATAAAGTCATCTGCTGCATAAGTCTGCCTCCGTTTATTTGCACTCTCCACACTGGTGACCCCTTGACGAATTATGGAACACGAGGCAAGCATCCTAGAGACGGCCCGGATGGGAACCCCCAGCAACGCATGCGCTGTTTCAGTCAAACTACCGGACTTTTGGCTGCACGACCCGCGGTCTTGGTTCCACCACACCGAGGCTCAGTTTGCCCTCCGGGAAATAACGGCAGACGACACCAGATATTACTATGTGGTCGCAGCGCTGGACGCTCGCACGTCTCAGCAAGTGGCGAGCCTGCTCCAACAGCCTCCAGCCCACGACAAATACGAGGCTCTCAAGGCCGCGCTGACTCAGCGCTACACACTCAGACTGTGAGAGAGCGGAGAGGCTCCTGAGGCGCTCCGAGTTAGGAGATGGGTCAGCTGTCGAACTGATGGAGAAGATGTTGGCATTGATGGGCACGGACGACGGGCATTCTCTGTTTGCCCACCTTTTCCTCCGGAACCTCCCAACAGAGACAAGAGCGGTTCTTGCCAATTCGCCGTTGCTGGCCACGCGTGACTACCGGGCGCTAGCCCAGGAGGCAGATCGGATCATTCTCACCACCAGAGCCCTCATGGTGAACGCGGCGGCGTCGGAACCCAGCGAGACGACCAGCGGAGGCGAGGAGCCGGCGATGGTAGCGGAAGCAGGGGCCAGGAAGCGCCAGAGAGACACGCTCTGCTTCTACCACCACCGCTTTGGAGAGAACGCATGCAGATGTGTGCCACCATGCCAAATCAAGTGTTCGGGAAACGCCAAGGCCAGCACCGCCGGTGAAGAGAACAAGCCGCTCTACGTGAAGGACTCGCGCTCGGGGAGACGGTTCCTTGTAGGCACCGGCTCCCAAAAGAGCCTCTTGCCATCCTACGCCGACCGGCTAGCAGGAGCTAGCGGCCCCCAGCTGGTAGCCGTAAACGGCTCGGACATTAAGACTTTTGGTGAGAGAACACTGACTTTATCCCTACACGGCCGTATGTACAAGTGGACTTTTGTCATAGCGACACTGAGTTTCCCAATCCTGGGAGCTGATTTTCTGTGTGCACATGGGTTGCTAGTCGATGTTGCTAACAGACGCCTGGTTAATGCAATGTCTTTTGATTCTCTCCCCTGTACAGCTCGAGGGGCCGGGCCAATAACACAAGCCAGCGTCACAGCTCCAGGCGGTAAGTTCCACACACTGCTCACTCAGTTCCCAGCACTCACGGTCCTAACGTTTTCGGCGGCCAGCACTAAACACAGGGTGGAACACTTTATGACCACCACTGGGCTCCCCGTTTTTGCACGACCTCGGCGCCTGGACGCAGCTAAACTGGCCATAGCGCGCAAGGAGTTTGCCAACTTGGAAAGGTTGGGCATCATCAGGCACTCAAACAGCCCATGGGCATCCCCGCTACACATGGTCCCTAAGGCTGAGGGATCGTGGCGACCAGGTGGAGATTTCCGCAGATTGAATAACGCCACAGCGCACGACCGCTACCCGATTCCCCATATTCAGGATTTTTTTGTTCACCTCGCTGGAGCACGCATTTTTTCTAAAATAGACCTGGTCCGCGGTTACCACCAGGTCCCAGTGCGCGCGGAGGACATACCCAAAACAGCGGTAATAACTCCGTTTGGCTTGTTTGAGTTTTTACGCATACCCTTCGGATTAAAAGGCACGGCACAGACATTCCAACGCTTGATGAATGCAGTGTTGCGCGATCTGTTGTTTTTGTTTGTCTACCTGGATGATATCCTGGTGGCCAGTGCATCCGAGGACGAACACGTAACCCACCTCAGGACGGTTTTCCGGAGGTTGGAAGAGCACAGGTTAATAATCAACCCGGCGAAATGCCAGTTCGGCGTGACGGGGATTGACTTTTTGGGGCACCGCTTCTCACTGGAGGGAGTGATACCCTTGCCTGACAAGGTGCGTGCCGTGGCGAATTTTTCCTGGCCTCAGACGGTCAGGGCGCTGCAAGAGTTTTTGGGGATGGTTAACTTTTATAACCGGTTCCTCCCCCGTGCAGCTCAGCTCATGCAGTCATTGTACGCCGCGCTCAAGAAACGGAAACCGGTGGACAGAGTCGAATGGACTCCGGAGCGGAAGCAGGCATTCTCGGAGGTTAAAACAGCCCTGGCAAACGTCGCACTGTTGGCGCACCCAGACCCGGTGGCCCGGCTAGCGCTCACTACCGACGCCTCGGACGTGGCCATCGGGGCCGTCATGGAGCAACGTGTCGCCGGTTCTTGGCAGCCGCTCGCTTTTTTCAGCAGGGCTTTGCGCGACAGTGAGCGTAAATACAGCGTGTTCGACAGAGAGTTGCTGGCTCTCCACCTGGCCATACGCCACTTCCAGTTCTGGCTGGAAGGGCGCAGCTTCACTGCGTTCGTGGACCACAAGCCGCTAACGTTCGCGATGGCCAAGGTTTCGGAACCATGGTCGGGCCGGCAGCAGAGACAGCTGGCCGCGATCTCGGAGTTTACGACCGATATTCAGCATGTGTCGGGTAAACTGAATGTGGTGGCGGACTGCCTCTCGTGCGCAGTAGTGGCCTCGGTCTGTGTGGGGATAGATTATACAGCCAGGGCCGCAGAGCAGATTGACGATACGGACGTGTGCGCGCTCCAGTCTGGACCAACAGGGTTAAGGCTGGAGAGCAGAGTATTGCAAGACAGCAGCCGACCCCTAATCTGTGACGTCTCCACGGGACGCCCGCGCCCGGTGGTCCCAGTTGCTTGGCGTTGCCGAGTGTTTGAGTCAATTCACGCTCTGGCACACCCAGGAGTGCACGCATCAGTCAAAATGGTGGGAGCAAAGTTCGTTTGGCCAGGCCTGCGCAAACAAGTGAAAGAGTGGGCTGCGGCCTGCATAGCGTGCCAACGAGCCAAAATACACAGACACACAAAGGCTCCTTTGGAGCCGTTTCGTATGCTGGCTAAGAGATTCGACCATGTTCACATGGACCTCGTGGGCCCCCTTCCGCCATCGCAGGGGTGCACTCACCTTCTGACAGTGGTGGACTGCACCACACGCTGGCCAGAGGCAGTCCCGCTGGCGGAAACCACGTCTGTGGATGTGGCGCGTGCTTTTTTGACGACATGGGTGGCACGTTTTGGCATCCCGTCGGACATCACGTCCGATAGGGGCCCACAGTTTGTTTCCGACCTCTGGTCCACGATGGCCCATAGCCTGGATGTTGCAATTCATTGCACAACCGTGTACAACCCACAGGCCAATGGGTTATGCGAGCGTTTTCATAGGTCACTGAAAGCAGCGCTCAGGGCTTCGCTGACGGATGCAAATTGGGTAGACCGGTTGCCGAGGGTTTTATTGGGGTTGCGTTCCGCACCAAAAGAGGATTTGGAGGCTTCCCCGCCGAAGCTTGTTTTTTCTCAGCCACTGCGGCTCCCCGGGGAATTTTTGCCAGATAATCCCGTGCCGGACAACTGTCCGTCTCAGCGTTTGCAGCATAGCGCAGATACAGGCACGCTGCCGGGCCTGGCCCACCGCTGTTTTCCACGTGCTTTTGCACCAAAAACTTTGAAGAACGCGGCGTTCGTGTTTGTCAGGCACGATGCCCACCGCCCCCCATTGCGCCCACACTACGATGGCCCATTCAGAGTGCTGGAAACAGGGGACAAACATTTTTTTGTTAGACATGGGGGGGGGGGGGGGTTGTAGGGACAAAACATGTATAGACAGACTTAAGCCCGCCTTTGTGGTGGCAGACAAGCAAGTGATGTTGGCTTGGGCCCCTCGGCGTGGAAGACCCCCACTGAGAACTCCCCAGGTAAACGATTCATCAGAGCAGCCACACGGGCAAGTTGGAGGTTCCCCCTCCTCGCCATTGCCCACCCGCAGACAGACACACCCCCAGGAGCTCTCCACTGGCACAGCAGCGCCGCGGAGGCGGAAAACCCCCATTACAGCAGATACGGGAGGAGACTGAACCCAAAAGGACGTGAGGACTGAAACTCGGTCTGAGATTCTGGGGGGGGGGGGGGTGTAGAAGCTGGGTTAATCATCTCAGACTGGATGCAGAGGGTAAACAGAGAAGGACAATAGGTATTGAGATGAGAGAGATTGCGGTTGATATAAAAGGAGAGACCCTGGTGTATTGAGATATGGTTTTTCTGTGTATGACTGATGTGAGAGTGAATAAAGTCGTCTGCTGCATAAGTCTGCCTCCGTTTATTTGCACTCTCCACAAGCTGTTTTTTTGAGCTTACATGCAGGACCCGCCACGCTGCATGCTTGTTCTGTGTCGGCCATCTTGAAGTATTGTACCCATACTCTTGACAGTTCTCTGACTTACAGCTTGGCTCTGCCCACTTCTTCCTCGGTCACTGAAGCACAAATACTACATGTTGGATGGACTGAATGAGTTATGTATAGAGGAGATATGGAGTTGCTAAGTAAGATAACCTGTTTACCAATGTGATTATAGAGATATCCCAGCCAAACTATAACCAAATATGTAAGGGTTTCTGTCTGCTCTGTCTTCCTGCCTCCCTCTCTCCCCACTGATTGAGCACCTCTTTCTGCAACTGCAAGCACCATCTGCTGCCAACCAGTGGGAGATGATAAATAGGATGCTTTCCCATTACTCTGCTTGGTCGGGTCTGACCCACAACCAGCCTGTATCCTGCTCTGAGCTTAACCTTTTTAACCTTGTGCTTTTGTCCTTCTGTAATCTGACCCTTGCCTGTTTCTAGACCCTGTGCCTGCCTTCTGTATTGGATTTGTCTGCATGCCCTGATTAGATCTGCCATGCTCTGACCCCTGCCTGCCTTTGAACTCTGGAAATTGCCTAACAGATTGGATTTGGATATTCTCAAACTGTGCACATCATCACCTCCCAAAGTAAGTCGACTTACCACCGTATATCACCACTGTGACCATTCCACTCTCCCCAGCATTCAGGCCTGGCCAGCCTTTCCCTCTAACCCGTCCACCTGCACTGAAGGACTCCATCCCCAGCATCCACCATCACAGGATCTGCTGTCATGCCCCGCTGCTTCCACCAGAAGAAACCTGTAAGTATAAGAACAATATTAATCTCCCTGTCACCATTACATAGTCTTACCATTGCCTCTGCTCTCTCCCCTGCAGGGCTTCCAGATCCTCTTCACCTTTACAGTATTCCTACATTATTGTCAATAAAGATAATTGTTTCACTTACCTTAAATGTCATCTTCCATGTCTGCTCCTGAGTCTAAGTGTTACACTGTGTCAAAATAAGCCAGAATAATGACTGGAAGTGAAATATGATTGACTGTTGACAAATAAACCAGCTGGGAATGTGGCTGTCTAATGGGGCAGGTAGAATATAAAGAGAATAGTGGTCACTCTAAGCTAACTGTTACAACCCACTTTCTGGGCTAAGGCCAGGATTGCCTATTCAGCCCGGGATCTTCAAGTCCATTTCAACCCTTATATCAAGGTGGACTGACCTAGTCACTTTCGCCCTCAGGCAAGATAGACATACACCTACAAGTCTCTTTCGCACACAGGCAAGGCAGACACACCTATACCCCAGGCTGGGATTTGAACCAATGACACTGTAATCTGAAACCCTGCTACTTTACCACTGAGCCAAAGAGGAATTCCTCTTGGATGACATCATATGCCACCTGAATTCCACTACCTGCTACCCTCCCAACAGGTTTTTTTTTTTTTTTAATGTTTCATATTGTATGGCCTCAGATCTACTACAGATGATAAATATGTCTCTACATTCAGGTGTATTCCCTCAGTGCTTTAAAACAGCTGTTATCAAGCCACTTCTAAAAAAAGAGCAATCCAGACACCTCACTCATGAACAGCTATAGGCCCATAGCAAACCTCCCCTTTCTTAGTAAAATGATAGAAAAAACTGTTTTTCAACAATTGTATGACTTCCTGACATTAAATAACTGTTTTGATGTCTTCCAGTCAGGTTTTCAGCCACACCACAGCACTGAGACAGCTTTAGTTAAGGCCCTTAATGACATCCACTTCAATACAGACAATGGCAACATTTCAGTCTTGGTTCTACTGGCCCTCAGTGCTGCATTCCACATGATCAACCATAACATCTTACTAGACCAGCTGAAAAACTGGGTGGGACTTTCTGATACAGTGCTTAGCTGGTTTGAGTCCTATTTAAAAGACAAAATAATAAGTAGTTACCTATAGACTTTGGGTCTATAGGTAACTACAAATTCGAGCGAACAAAAATAACCTGTGGAGTTCCCCAAGGTTCCATTTTGGGACCTTTGCTTTTCAACGTCTATATGCTTCCACTAGCTTAAATCATAAAATATATATATATACACTACTGTTCAAAAGTTTGGGGTCACTTAGAAATTTCCTTATTTTTGAAAGAAAAGCACTTTTTTTCAATGAAGATAACTTTAAACTAATCAGAAATACACTCTATACATTGCTAATGTGGTAAATGACTATTATAGATGCAAATGTCTGGTTTTTGGTGCAATATCTACACAAGTGTATAGAGGCCTATTTCCAGTAACTATCACTCCAGTGTTCTAATGGTACAATGTGTTTGCTCATTGCGTCAGAAGGCTAATGGATGATTAGAAAACCCTTGTGCAATCATGTTAGGTCTGCAATGCTGTAATTGCTGCAAATGGAGGATTCTTTGACGAAAGCAAAGTTTGAAGGAAAAAATTATTATTTCAAATACAAATCATTATTTCTAACCTTGTCAATGTCTTGACTATATTTTCTATTCATTTTACAACTCATGGTGGTAAATAAGCGTGACTTTTCATGGAAAACACAAAATAATTGTCTGGGTGACCCCAAACTTTTGAACAGTAGTGTATATTACCATAATTATGCAGATGTTACACAAATCTATATAACCATCTCACCAGGAGACTATGGCCCAATAAACCCTGATCAAATGCACTGGTCACATTAAAAAGTGGATATGCCAGAATTTTCTTCAGTTAAACAAAGACAAAACCAAAATAATAGTTTCTGGAGCCAAAGAAGAAAGACTCAAAGTTAGTACTCAGCTTCAATCAATGATGCTAAAAACCAACAGCCAAGCCAGAAATCTGGGTGTGGTCCTGAACTCAGACCTGAATTTTAACAGCTACATTAAGACAGTAGTGAAATCAGCCTACTACAACTTAAAGAACGTAGCGAAGATTAAAGGACTGATGTATCAGCAGGATCTAGAAAAACTTGTCCATGCATTTATCTTCAGTAAACTGGACTACTGTAACGCTGTTCTCACAGGTCTCCCTAAGAAAAAGTCCATCAGACAGCTACAGTTGGTTCAGAACGCTGCAGCTCGAGTCCTCACTAAGACCAAGAAAGTGGATCATATAACTTCATTTCTCAGATCTTTACACTGGCTTCCTGTCTGTCAGAGAATAGATTTCAAAATACTCTTGTTGGTTTATAAAGCTCTGAATGGTTTAGGGCCAAAATAAATTTCAGATCTGCTAGTCCATTATGAACCACCCAGAGCCCTCAGATCATCAGGGTCAGGTCTACTATTCTGTCGTATTCTATTTTAGCCTGTTTTTGTTTCTCTTTAATTTACTTTTTATGTTGCTTTTAAATTCTTGTTTTTGTAAAATACATTTTTAAACTCATTCCTTTTGCACCTTGCTGCAATGCTTTAATGGTTTTATGTAGCAAACAACGTGGGCTGCATAGACAATTGGAGCTCATTTTGGGGAAAACCTGGTCTTATTAGATGAGACGGCGTCCATCCCACTTTGAATGGTGCGTCTCTCTTTTTTTTTTTTTCTTCCACAATATTTTTTGTTGAACCTTTTTTACAAACATGGCACAAACAGTCAGACACTAACACTAAAGTAATTTAAAAATTAAAAAGAACACTAACAACAACAACAACAACAAAAATGTAATAAAAACAACAACAACCATTAACAAAAACAAGTCAACAACAATGCTCCTCTGTTTAGTCTAGGTAATCTATTACATAAGAATACATAATATACTGTATATTCACCAGCTTGGAATTTGCAAGGTCCACACATATCATTCACCTTCTTCTTCAGAAGTTATGTTTAATTTCTTTACATAATTAATGAAAGATCTCCATATATTCTCAAAAACATTTTCCTTTGATTTCAGTATATACAGTATGTTATTCTTTCTAGTGGAAGGTTTGTTAACATCTGTCTTAACCACTGAGTCACATCTGGTCTATGAGTCTTTTTCCACAGTAGTGCAACACATTTTTTGGCATTAAGCAAACTGAGGTCTATGAATGTTCTTTCACTCTTATTAAAGTTATGTTTTTCTGGATACAGACCCAACAAAAACAGTTTAGGGTTCAATGTGAATTGTTTTGAAATTATTTTTTCAATTGTTACCCTCACCTCTTCCCAAAACATTCTGATTTTTCTACATTCTCATAAACAGTGAAATAGGGTTCCTTTACTTTCCATACATTTCGTGCATGTATCTGGTATGTTTTTGTTATATCTATTTAATTCCACTGGTGTAACATACATCCGCATTAACCATTTAAAATGTATCAGTTTAAGACGTACATTTATTGATTTGGTTTGAGCTCCTGCACAAGCCATTTCCCAGTGTTCCTCTGAAATTTAAATTTGCAGGTCTTCTTTCCAATAATTCAGTCTTTTCTGTGAGTTTTCACATGAGAATAGTGTCAATGAGTTATAAAACTCTGAAATAATACCCTTTCTCTTACTATCTTTCGTCAAAATTTTTTCCAAAGATGAATAAGTAGGTCGGATGAGAGCATTATTTTGATTTGATCGAATAAAATTTCTAAGCTGAAGATATTTAAAAAAATGTGTTCTATTAAGATTGAATTTAATCCTCAGAAAAGACATTATGTTATCTGAGTGTGACAAATATAAGTCTTGAATCTTTTGAATCCCTTTTAAATTCCATATTTTAAATACAGTATCCGCTCTCCCTGGTGTAAAATATTGATTACCCCATATTGGGCTAAATTGTGACAGTAAGTGTGGTTCTTTTAAATATTTTTTGGTTTCACACCATATTTTGATCATGTGCTTTACAATTGGATTTTTAACTTGTTTCTGTAATTTTTTAGCTGAGTCTGAGTATATGAATAAGGGAAGAGGTAAAGGTAAATTGTATGATTCCATTTCAGTCGAGTGAGGAAGATCATTTGATGAAAAATCATATGTCATAGACCTCAGTTGTGCTGACCAGTAATACAACATAAAATTTGGACATTTCAGACCTCCACGATCAAATGGTAAATATAGTAAGGACAAACGTAATCTAGCCTTCCTATTGTTCCATATAAATTCCACTAACTTTTTTTAATTCTTGAGAATAGATCTGAAGGTGGTAGTAAAGGAATGTTTTGAAATAAATAAAGTATTTTTGGTAAGATATTACTTTTAAGTATATTAATTCTCCCGATCATTGACATTGGTAGTGACATCCATCTCTGAAGTAACTCATTAATATCTGTCATTAAGGCTTCATAGTTGGCATTGGCGACTGATTCTAGCTTAGGCAAAATTTGAATTCCTAAATATTTAAACTGATTTACAACTTTGAATTGGTTTACCTCAGGAGCTGGGTGATTTCTCTGGGTCTCATTTAGCATTAATATTGAAGATTTTGTTTTGTTTATTTTATATCCTGATATATCCCCAAAGTTCTTTATTAAATTTAACAAGGTCGGAATTGATTTTTTAAAAATTCGACATAAACAAAATTATGTCATCGGCATACAGGGAGATTTTATGTTCTGTTGGTCCTACTTTAATTCCATATATTTGTGGATGTAAATGTACTGCCATCGCTAAAGGTTCAATTGCCATAGTAAACAGTAAAGGTGAAAGTGGACAGCCTTGTCGATATCCTCTTTTGATTTTTATTGATTTTGAGATATTGCTGTTTGTTAGGATTTCTGCTGTAGCATTATTGTATATTATCTGGACCCATTTTATGAAATTATTTCCAAGTCCAAACCTTTGTAGGACTTCAAAAAGATAGGGCCATTCGACCCTATCAAAGGCCTTTTCGGCGTCCAATGATAGGAGAGCTGTATCCAGTGCTTCTTTATTGGAATAAATAATATTAAATAGTCTTCTTACATTATGGAAGCCTTGTCTTCCCATTATAAAGCCATTCTGATCTCGGTTAATAATATTTGGTAATATTTCTTGTAGTCGTTTTGCTAAAATTTTACAGATTATTTTAAGATCAGCATTTAATAGGCTTATTGGTCTCATGTTTTCACATTTATTAGAGGGTTTACCTGGTTTTTGCAACAGTATAATTAAGGCATTATTCATGTATGGTGGTAAATTATCATTTTGAAATACTTCAAAAACCATTTCCAAAAGTTGTTTTATTAATTTATTCTTAAATTTTTTATAGAGGCCAACTGGAAGACCATCTGGTCCTGCTCCTTTTCCTGATTTCATATTATCAATGGCTAGCCCAACTTCTTCTTGACTAATTTTAGACTCCAGTATCTCCCTGTTTTCATTTGGAATACATGGTATAGATAATCCACCCAAAAACCCATTTAGTTTTGTTAAGTCAGTTTCATTTTTGTATCATATAGTTTTTCATAATAATCTCTAAAGGCACTATTAATTTCTAAAGGATTTATAACTACCTGTTCGTTACTTATAATACTGGTAATTGGTGTTTTAGATTCTAATTGTTTAATCTGCCATGCCAATAATTTTCCTGATTTTTCACCTCGTTCATAAAAAGTTTGCTTCAATCTTAGAAGACTCGAGGCAGCTCTATTCGCTGATTTTTTTTGTCATATTCAGCTCTCAGAATCAGTAATTCGTTCTCTAACTGTGTGTTACTTCCTGCATACACCTTTTCTTGAAGAATTTTTATTTTACGTTCCAATTGGACTCTCTCCTCTCGGGTCTTCTTAGATTTTGAACCTGTATAACTAATAATATGCCCCCTAATAAAAGCTTTGAAAGCCTCCCACTTTATACACGCCGTTGTTTGTGTAGTATTAATATCAAAGATATTAATAGAGAGACTGACTGCTGCAGCGGATGAAAAAAGGACCCGCAGGAAGAACCGCCACAGACCCAGCAGCACGGAGACCACCCACAAGTGCGACCTGTGTGACAGGGACTGCCATTAGCGCATCGGCCTGTTCAGCCACAGGTGGTGCTGTTCCAGCAGAGTAGACATTTAGGATTCTCTTCCATGGTCATCATAGACCGACGGAGGCTGACGAATATCAAAGAACTCATCTATCTGTTTTTCTATGTACTTAACAAATTCCTCATCCTGAAGCCATTTATGCTGAAAATGCCACCTACCTGGGTCCTTTGTCAATTTCTTATCTACGTATACTAAACAGCAGGGTGCATGATCAGAGATCACAATGTTATCATAGAAACAGTTTTGAATCTTGGACCTTAATTCTGTCGAGATCAAAAAGTAGTCAGTACGTGAGAATGTCTTATAGGTATTAGAATAACAAGAATAGGCTTTGACTTGTGGTTTCATTTCTCTCCATATATCTAGCAATCTCAATTCTTTCATAAAATGATTAATGGTCATCCTACATCCATTGTGCGTACAGTCCAGTCCTGTTGATCTATCTATACTAGGATTCAATGTACAATTAAAATCCCCCGCTATTATATGTTGCCCTGTAAGTGATGATAAAGTAAGGAATAAATTAACATAGAAGTTTTGATCATCAATATTGGGGCCGTATAAGTTCATCAGATTTAGATTTTCTAATAACAAAGATCCTTGGATGATTAGATATCTTCCAAATTTGTCTCCAATTACATTTTTCACTTGAAATGGGACTGTTTTGTGTATGAGAGTCATAACTCCCCTAGCTCGGGATGAAAATGATGAGGTAAACACATTACCTTGCCATCTTCTCCTAATTCTTTTTACATCGTCCTCTATTAGATGAGTTTCTTGTAAAAATACAATTTTTGAATCTATGTCTTTTATTTTATTCATAACTTGTTCAAGTTTTTTAAAGATTTTGTAGACCTCTGCAATTCCATGAAGTTAAATTAAGATTAACGCTTTGATCTATGATCAATAAGGAGTTTGAGATTACCTTGCAATATGAACATACTCTTACAGAGAAGCAAAAACATGGATGATAGAACATTCATCCTACAAACTAAACAAAAACAGATTCCCTTTCCCCACATTCGTGGTGATCCCCCCAAAACCAAAATATTCCATCTCCCGTTATAGCTAGTGACTGTTCCACACCTGCGAGGATCAGTCAAACCACTCTCTCTTTCTCCTCTCAATCACCCTGACTCTATTACTATTCTTATGACATTAACTCTCTTCTGTAGTTTTTCCAACATAACTTCAAAGTTTTATAGCAACGTTGCACATCATAGTTTTTTTTTTTTTTAAATACAGTCTGTATTTTGTAGACTTATTATATGTTTCAGATCAATCAGATGTCTGTACATATGCTTAAAAGTTCTACCTTTGTCATGTTCATGCTTAGCTCCCACCAGTTTCCTTTTGGATCTGCTTGATGAGCTCCTGCGCCTCTTGAGGGGTTTTGAAGGTGTGGGTTCTCCCCTTATATGTGACCAGCAGTCTTGGCAGATGAATCACTCTGTGACGAATCCCGAGGTTGCGCAGCTCTTTGCAGGCCGGGTTGAACTGCCTCCTTAATTGTTGAATTCCTGTGGTGAAGTCTGGATAGAACTGCACCTGTTGATCCTGGTATTTAATTTCCCCTTTAGCTTGCGCCGCATTGGTGACTGTCATCTTGTCCCTGTAGTTGAGGAACTTCATAATCAGTGTCCTCGGTGGTGTCTTATTATCTCTCAGTGGGCGGATTCGGTGAGCTCTCTCTAAAACGACCGATGACTGCAGATCCCCGTTATTCAGCGCTTCTGGAATCCACTTTTCCAAAAAGGAACATGAGTCCCATCCCTCCGTTCCCTCCGGGAGGCCCACCAGCCTCAAATTATTCCGTCGCGAGCGGGATTCCAAGTCTCGAACGTTATCTTCCAGACGTTTACATTTTAATTCCAGTGTTTGAAATTTAGTTTGCAGGCTGGTGACGTCTTCCTCAGCGCTTGAAATTTGGAGCTCCGCCTGCGATACTCGCTCCATACAGTCATTTATTTCTTTTCTCATACCTTCTATCGCTGCTATAATCCCATCAAATTTAGACAAAAACTCTGTTCTCATGGAGTTGATGGCAGCAAGCACTACGCTTGTCCCCTCTCCGGCAGTTCCCGCTCTGCCGCTGGCTCCATCCTCCGCCATTGTCTCTGGAGTTTTCCCTGCCTCGCCTCGAGCATAGAAGTCCGTTAGCTTGGGTTGTTTTGTTGAGTTGCCTTTTCCTCCACCTAATTTTCCAACCTTGGTCTTTACCATATCCACGCCAAGATGCTGGGATGGGTTTTTGTTCCAATTGAGAGAGTTTTAGTAAAATTTTTAGTTTTACGAGCAGAGCAGTGTGAAACACGTCTTCCTACGTGGCCGCCATAACCGGAAGTCCGCGTCTCTTTTATCTAACAATCTGGCATCATTTTTATCCAAATTTCCAAAACCTTGACAACTCAGAGTTGGGACCAGGAAGCAGAGTCGCAGTCTTACACACCCCTCTGCAGCTCCTCTTCATCTGCCACCCTTCAACTTAGCCCGTCTTCCCCATCAGAGAATCATTGTCTGCTCCCTCCAAAGTAAATAAAAATATAATGCATAAGCATCCCAAAGTGATTAAACAAAAAGTTGGTAAAACTCAAATTAAACATGAAGCCTCTAAATTGAATGATTTGGCCTCTGTTCCTCCTCATAATTTAAAAATTAAATGTGGTTTGTTAAATATTAGGTCCCTAACTCCCAAGTCTCTGCTAGTCCATGATCTGTTAATTGATTATCAGATTGATTTTAATATCCCTTACATAGACTTGGTTAGGACAAGAGGATTATGTTGGTTTAAATGAATCAACTCCCTCTGGTTATTTAAACTGTCAAAATCCTAGAAGTTCTGGTTGTAGAGGAAGAGTAGCAACAATTTACCATTCCAAATTACTAGTTAATGTAAAGCAAAAAACACGCTATTATTCCTTTGAGGGCCTGGTCCTCAGTATTGGGCATTTTAGCAATTTTAGGCTAAACCTGTGGCTCACATATTTTTGTCTACATATGTATAAGCACAAAGGAGATGCTTAGGACTGCATGTGTTGATTGACCACACGTCTGGGATGGAACAATACGGCTGGACCGCCTGTGGATAATGGCAGGAGGACGGAGGTGCCTTGATAAGACTCTGAAAGGACTTCCTGAACTCCTGGAGTCAGATGGACGACGGAGAGAACTCGGGGGGAGAATTATTGTCAATGGGGGATTTGACAACATTGTGTGATTCTGCCTCTGATATGATATGTATAAATGTGGGGGGTTTTATGCAGCTCACTCACTTCTTGTCGAGAGAGAAAGCTGGGGATGTGAAATCTGCGTTAAACCTGAATTGAGAAATAATTCAGTCTCTTTATTTCACGCTCCCCACATTGGTGACCAAAGACGTGAAATGCATAGACGCGATTCCCCCGATCCAGACTCGTCGGAGACCGCCCGAACGAGCGCCGTCTCGATCAAGCTACCAGAGTTCTGGCAGGACAACCCGGACTCGTGGTTCCTTCAGGCCGAAGCACAGTTCGCACTCGGGGGAATAACGGCGGATGACACAAAGTTCTACCATGTCATCGCCAAGCTCGACAACCGCACAGCTCGATGCGTGCGGAGCCTGGTACAGCAGCCGCCCGCTGACGACAAATACGGCGAGCTGAAGGCTGCCCTCATCCAGTGCTTCACGCCCTCAGCTGAGGAGAGGGCTAGGAGACTCCTGGCTATGCACGACCGGGGAGGACGCAGGCCAGTCGACCTGATGGAGGATATGCTGCAGCTGAGGGACACAGACAATAACGATTTCCTATTTAAGCATATCTTCCTGAGAAACCTCCCGATGCAGATGAGGGGGACCCTGTCCAGCATGCGTTGTGTGACCCAGCGGGACTTCTGTGCGCTGGCCCGAGAGGCGCAGCGGCTCCTCGACTCCTGCGGTGAGCAGACGGCCACCGCGGCAGCAGCAGACCTCGGTGCGGCGACCGGGAGCAGCGAAGGGCCGGAGACAGCGGAACCAATCCCACCAACGATGGCAGCGGCGCAGTCCCGACGCAGCGGAGGAGATGGCCTTTGCTTTTATCATTGGCGTTTCGCAGAGAAGGCGCACAGATGCGTGCCGCCGTGCCACTTCAAGAGCTCGGGAAACTCCAGGACCGGGAGTCGTTAGCAGCCTCGGCTCTCGGCGAACGAAACAAGCTGCTCTACATCACGGATGCGAGCTCCGGGCGACACTTCCTCGTGGACACTGGTGCCTAAGTGAGTTTCATCACCCCGACCTATGCTGACCGGCTGGCAGGCCCCCGGGGTAACGGGGCAACAGCGGCGAACGACTCGAGCATCGACACCTTCGGAGAGAGGACTCTGCTTCTGTCCTTACACGGCCGCACTTATGAATGGACTTTTATTATAGCGGCGGTGAGTTTCAACATGTTAGGTGCTGATTTTCTGTGCTCACATGGTTTGTTAGTTGATCTTGCCAATAGGCGGCTGGTTAATGCACTCTCTTTTTATTCTATCCCTTGTGCAGCTCGAGTGTCCCCGCCACCGGTTCAGACCAACGTCGCCACAGCAGGCGGTAAGTTTCACACACTCCTCACCCAGTTTCCAACGCTCACAGTTCCCACATTTTTGGCAACAGTTGCGAAACACGAGATGGAGCACTTTATCACCACAGCTGGCCCTCCCGTCTTTGCGAAAGCTCGGCGCTTGGATGCAGCTAAACTCTCCATAGCGCGCGAGGAGTTCGCCAGCCTGGAAAGGCTGGGCATCATTCGCCGTTCGAACAGCCCATGGGCCTCACCGCTGCATATGGTCCCTAAAGCTGACGGCTCGTGGAGACCTTGTGGTGATTACCGCAGGTTAAACAACGCCACAGCGCATGACCGCTACCCAGTCCCACACATCCAGGATTTTTCGGTGCATCTGGCGGGGGCGCGCATTTTTTCTAAAATAGACCTGGTCTGCGGCTATCATCAGGTCCCAGACCGAGCCGAGGACATTCCCAAAACAGCGGTAATAACCCCGTTCGGACTTTTTGAGTTTTTACGCATGCTGTTTGGCCTTAAAGGCGCTGCGCAAACCTTCCAATGCATGATGGATGCGGTGTTACGCGATCTCCCTTTTGTGTTCGTCTACCTCGACGACATTTTAGTCGTCAGCACTTCCGAGGAGGAACACAAAAAACACCTCACGGCAGTTTTTCAGAGGTTGGGAGAGCACGGGTTAATAATTAATCCAGCCAAGTGCCAGTTCGGCGTGGCGCAGATCGATTTTTTGGGGCACCGCGTTTCCCCAGAGGGGGCAGTTCCGCTACCGGACAAGGTGCGCGCAGTGGCAGAGTTTCCCCGGCCACAAACGGTCAAAGCATTACAAGAGTTTTTAGGAATGGTAAATTTTTATAACCGTTTCCTACCCCATGCAGCGCAGCTCATGCAACCATTATATGCCGCACTTAAAAAGCAAAAACCCTCCAATACGATCGATTGGTCCCCGGAGCGGGAGCGCGCATTCGCGGAGGTAAAAAAAGCCCTAGTAGACGCTGCGCTGCTGGCTCACCCAGACCCAACGGCCCGCATAGCGCTCACCACTGACGCATCAGATTTGGCCATAGGGGCAGTTGTGGAACAGCATGTTGCTGGGATCTGGCAGCCACTGGCCTTTTTCAGCAGATCCTTGCGCGAAGCCGAGCGGAAATACAGCGCGTTTGACAGGGAGCTGTTAGCGCTCCCTGTCCATTATCCACAGGCTGGACCGCCTGTGGATAATGGCAGGAGGACGGAGGTGCCTTGATAAGACTCTGAAAGGACTTCCTGACCTCCTGGAGTCAGACGGACAATGGAGAGAACTCGGGGGGAGAATTATTGTCAATGGGGGATTTGACGACATTGTGTGATTCTGCCACTGATGTGATATGTATAAATGTGGGTTTTTTTATGCAGCTCACTCTCTTCTTGTCGAGAGAGAAAGCTGGGGATGTGAAATCTGCATTAAACCTGAATTGAGAAATAATTCAGTCTCTTTATTTCACGCTCCCCACAAAACCCAATTTTATTTGCCATAGTTTACCATCCTCCATCAACCTACTCAGAGTTTTTATCCAAATTTGCCAATTTCTTAGCTGATTTAGTGCTGAAATCAGATAGAATAATTATAGTAGGGGACTTTAATATACATGTAGATGTAAATAGTGATTGCCTTAATATGGCCATTTAATTCAATATTAGACTTGATGGGGTTTTCTCAGAAAGAAGGAAATTCTACTCATTATCTCTACCATACGTTGGACCTTGTTCTGACATATGGCATAGAAATAGAAAATCTGGTAGTGTCTCCTCACAACTCTGTCCTGTCAGACCATTGTCTGTTAACCTTTGATTTTACTATTTCTGACTATTTGGCTCATAAAGAAAAATATTACTACAGTAGATGCCTCTCAGATGACAATGTTACCAAATTTATGCAGATTATCTCCTCTACGCCATGTGTCAACACAACGGAAATAAGCTATAGACAGCTTGCTCCTTCTGTAATTGATAGCATGGTAAATAGTGTTACAGCTTCTCTGCATCAGACTCTAGACTTGGTGGCCCCTTTAAAAAAGAAAAAGTCTAATCAGAGATTTCGAACTCCTTGGTTCAACACAGACACTCGTAGCTTAAAACAGAAGACCCGTCAATTAGAAAGAAAATGGTGCTCCACTAATTTAGATGAAATCTATTTAGCTTGGAGAAATCATCTTTTAATTTATAAAAAATCTCAGAAAAGCTAGAACGAGTTGTAGGGATGGCAATTTTCCGCCGATCCGCGGATTTCCGCTGATTTATTTTCCAAATTGATCATTTCTGTGAATCGTCTAAATCTGTTGAGAAAATTTTAGGGGGGGTAAGGTACCTTATTGTTACCGATTTTAACGAAAATCAACACGATTACATAAGCGCTCGGCGCTTCCCCGGGTCAAGTCTCCCACGATAACCCGGATGTTTTGTACTCAAGCTACTGCTGTATTGTAAACAGCCCTGCAATTGGATAGTTGCAAACGATTGGACCAATCAAATGGCTCGTTGTATGCTTTGTCAAAAATTCATGGCGGCGTGTTCTCAGGGATGTGATTTTTCCGCTAATTCGCCGAATTCCGCTTTATTTTATCTTCCAGGAAGATAAAGTACGTTAAGTACGTTAGCGGCTTGTGGTCCACGAACGCAGTGAAGGTGTGCCCTTTCAGCCAGAACTGGAAGTGGCGTATGGCCAGGTGGAGAGCCATTAACTCTCTGTCGAACACGCTGTATTTACGCTCACTGTCGTGCAAAGACCTGCTAAAAAAGGTGAGCGGCTGCCAAGAACCGGCAACGCATTGCTCCACGACAGCCGCTATGCCCATGTCCGAGGCGTCGGTAGTGAACGCTATCCGAGCCACTGGGTCTGGGTGCACCAGTAGTGCAGCGTTCGCCAGAGCTGTTTTAACCACAGAGAACGCCTGCTCCCGCTCAGGAGTCCAGTCGACTCTGTCCGCCGGTTTCCGTTTCTTGAGTGCAGCGTACAACGGCTGTATGAGCAGGGCTGCGCGGGGGAGGAAATGGTTATAAAAGTTAACCATCCCCAAAAACTCCTGCAGCGCCCTGACATTGATGTTGAGGAGGCAAAAATAGCAAAACAATTTAGTTAGATTACTTTTATGATTCCAAACAGTTTGAAATTGACAGTGCACAGTGGACATTGACTCATAACTTTTGAATATTTCTAAGACTTAGCTACATCAGTGATTGTGCAAAATGAACAGCTCAAGACTCAATGGAGATTGAAACTGGTGATCTGAAATGAATGCTGAAATTATAAAAAGTAATGGTATGAATGAATTTTATTTCTATTATGGAATAAATAAAATTAACTGATTTTGATTTGATCAAGTGTTAAAGCATGTGATGGATAATGCTTGTTGGAATATTTTAGGAATGCTGTCTTCTTGGAACATAAGTCAATATTATACAGTAATAAGTGGCATTCAGCTGTTTGTTTTGTCATTTAAGCACAGTTCTGGTACTTAAAAATCATAAAAACCCAGGAGCTTTGGGGGCCTTTGCCCCCCTCGCCCCCCCACCGGGGCTCTTCCCCGGACCCCGCTGGGGGACTAGAAATAGACAAAAGTGTCAAAAATAAGTTCCGATGGAATTGGCTTGAGAGAAAAGTGACAGTAAAGGTGAAAATTGGCTCAAAGTTCGACGAGGTAACAGAAACACTCGGACAGTTTCTAAAGAAACCAGAAAAGGAGATGAAGTTCAAAGTTCAGAGACTGACACAGCTTGCTGCCAAAAGGAAGAAAGTTTCACATTAGAAGTGACTTGGTGACCAGTGTAAATAGTGTAATAATCTCTTATAGAACTGTTAAATATGTTGGACTAAAGACAGTGAGACAACATTGAAGAAAAAGTTAGATAGATAGATAGATAGATAGATAGATAGATAGATAGATAGATACTTTATTTCGAACAAAAAAGTATAACAAAAACAAAACAAATGACAAATGCAATAAAGTAACAGTATACAGTGTTCGAAAGGGAGAAGGAAGAAGTGAACACTTATTAATTCCATCTCCTCTTTTCCATAAATACATCCATGTGAATTATATACAGATTACCACATTTAAGACCCCAAGTAAACAATTTACTGTATTTTTTACATATCAGCATTAACAGACATCCATCCTAACATACATTGATGTCCATACATCAAAACCAGCCTCAAACAACACAGATATACACAGTGCTGTCCCACCCACTATTCCATAGTGTCCCATAATGTCCCAGAGTGAGCATAGTGAATCGTACATATAAATACTACCCTTCTAACATATATCCTTTCAGCAAATAATGTTTATACCTCTTTTTGAATTGAATTCTGTTTGTACATAGTTTCAGTTCCAGTTCCAGACTGTTCCACAAATCCACCCCACAGACAGATATGCACATACTTTTCTTTGTTGTCCATATCTTGGGTTTTGTAAAGTTTAAGTCTCCTCTCAAATTATGATTATTGTCTCTTTTTTTAAAAATATTTTTTGTATATTAGTTGGGAGTTGATTATTAATTGCCCTGTACATTACTTGTGCTGTCTTAAATTTAACTAAATCGATGAACTTTATGACATGTGACTTTAAAAACAATGAATTGGTATGGTCTCTATATCCTACATTATTTATTATCCTTATAGCCCTTTTTTGTAAAGTGCATATTGACTGTAGGTTGGTCTTGTAGGTGTTTCCCCAGACTTCTACACAGTAGTTAAGATAAGGTAGAAACAGTGAATTGTACAGTAAGACCAATGATTTATAGTCCAAGATGTGTCTTGTCTTCCCCAGTATGCCTATACATTTTGCTAACTTGGCCCGGATGTGACTGATGTGAGGTTTCCAGCAGATTTTATTGTCTAGCGTCACCCCCAGAAACTTATCTTCCCGTACTGTTTCTATTCTGGTATCATCTATCGTTACCATTATTTCATGATTTATTTTATAATTTCCAAACAACATAATCTTTGTTTTTTTTAGATTTAGGGATAATTTTTTTTTGTTGAACCACTGCGTTAACTTTTTCATTTCACTTGTGACCACCTCTAAAACCTGCTGCAAATTCTCACCAGTGCAAAGGATATTTGTGTCATCCGCAAACAAAATAAATTTCAGAATTTTTGATACTTGGCATATGTCATTTATATACAAAATAAAGAGTTTGGGTCCCAAAACTGACCCCTGGGGCACACCACAAGTGATGTCCATGAAGGGTGATTTGTGCTCACCAATTTGTACAAATTGTTGTCTGTTACTTAAATAACTTTCCACCCAACTCAGTCCTACCCCTCTTATCCCATACCTTTCCAGTTTCCTTAGTAGTATTCTGTGGTCAATGGTGTCAAAAGCTTTCTTTAAATCTATAAATACTCCTACAACAAACTTTTTTTTTATCTATACAACTAGTAATTTCTTCTATAAGTTCGATCAGTGCCAAAGATGTAGATTTATCTGCTCTAAAACCATACTGGCTATCTGTAAGGAGGTTGTGTTTTTCAATGAAATCATCCAGTCTCTTAGTGAAGATTTTTTCTAGTATTTTGGAGAACTGTGAGAGTAAAGAGACTGGCCTGTAATTTGTGAAACAATGACTGTCTCCTGTTTTGTATAGAGGTATTACTTTTGCTATTTTCATTTTGTTTGGAAATTTACCAGTTTGAAATGACAGGTTACAGATGTGGGCGAGTGGCTTAACAATTCCTTCAATTACTTTTTTCACTATTGTCATGTCACTTTCATTCCAGTCCGTTGATTTTTTGTTCTTAAATTTACTCACAGTCTTGATAATTTCCTTTTCAGTAACTGCACCCAAAAAGATTGTGTTTGGATTTCTATCTTCTATTTCATTTACAGAACCACTGTTGTTTGTTTCTGCTGTCACTATTGATTTTGCTAATTCAGGACCAACGTTTACAAAAAATTTATTGAAACCACTGACCACATCCTCCATATTATTTATCAAATTGCCATTTTCAATAAAATATTCTGGATAATTAGCTTTCTTAGGTCGATTACTAATAATCCCATTGTACTTGCCATATTCCTCTTAAGTTATTTTTGTTATCCTCTAATATTCTGTTGTAATATTCTTTCTTACAGGTCCTCATTATATTAGTAAGCTTATTTTTATATCTTTTATATTTGATCTCAGCTTCCACTGTTCTGCACTTAATGAATTGTTTATATAATGTATTCTTCTTTTTACATGCATTTATTAACCCCTTGGTGACCCAAGGAATATTTTTACCTCCGCCAGGCCGAAAAGGCCAGGAGGAGGTTATGTTTTTGCCAGGGTTTGTGTGTTTGTCTGTTTGTCTGTCTGTCTGTCTGTCTGTCTGTTTGTCTGTTGGTTAGCAAGATAACTCAAAAAGTCTTGGACGGATTTGCATGAAACTTTCAGGCGTTGTTGGAAATGGTACAAGGAAGAACTGATTAAATTTTGGGGGTGATCCGGTTCACCGTCTGGATACAGGAATTTTTTTAAAGCATTTTTCAACACTGTGACATAGGGCCATTTTCAACATGTGCGCAGGCGCAATGGAGGCCGCTGGGCGTCGTGTCTGACCAACACAAACTCCGCCTTCGTCAACGTTTTAGCCACAAAAGCATGCGGAAAACACTGCTGGCCTCGGACCCCCAGCGTGCCTGTGCCAGCCATAGGCGCTGCGCACATTGCGCTGGTCGTCGTGTCTGACCAACACAAACTCCGCGTTCTTCAACGTTTTAGGCACAAAAGCACGCGGAAAACACTGCTGGCCTGGGCCCGCCAGCGTGCCTGCTTTTGCGCCACGCTGCAAAACCTGACAAGGCCACCTGTCCGCCGCCCCATTATTTGCCACAAATTCCCCGCCCAGCTATAGGCGCTGCGTAAAAACGACCTCTCTGCCGGGGAAGACTCTAAATTCTGTTTTGCCGCGGACCGCAACCCCAATATAATATAAAACCCACGGCAACCTGTCTAACCAATCTGCATCCGTCAGTGGAGGAGATGGACACACCAACACTTCAGTTTATTACCTCCGCCAAGGAGGCAATGCTTTTACAACCGTAAAACGGGGCTATAAGGGACGGCGGGGTAATATGGGAGACTTTTCTAAATGTAATTCTGCTTTTTTAATTTTGCTTCCGCCTAGATTTGATGAAGGATTCGTGGATATTTGACAATAACAACACAACTCAGCGTCCTGCTCAAAATAAAAAAAGCAGAATTACATTTAAAACATTTCCCACAAAAGTGTCCCTTATTAACCCGTCGTCCCTTATAGCCCCATTTTACACTACTGAACCACTAATCCTATCACTATCACATTGATTGTCATTCATTAATTGTCTGTTTATTGCACTGTCCATGTCAAAAAAACAAATAATCATTGTGAATCCAATTGCTACTCATATCTTTTCATGCTCAGGGAATCTGAAAACGTACACACAAACACTCTATTGGGGGAACTGTGCCGCTTGGCGGAGGTCTGCACTCTCTGAGTGCTTTTCTAGTTTTTTTTGTTGTCTGTCACTGTATTGTTTTATAGGACAGTTTTTATTGTACAATGATTTAAATATTTGCAAAAAATTATCATATGCTTTATTTATATCATTTTCATCATAAACTATCTTCCAATCTTGTATTAATAATTCCTTTGTCAGTAAGTACATTGATTCTTCGGTTCTTATTCTTTTATATTTAATATTTTTGGTATACTTTTTCTTCCTATAATCACATTGATAGACAACAAAAATCGGCAGGTGGTCACTGATATCATCCAATAAAAGCCCACTCCTGATATTATTTTCCATAATGTTTGTGAATATGTTATCTATTAGTGTGGCACTGTGTGATGTGATTCTGCTAGGTCCGGTAATTGTTGGATGTAAGCCCATACTGTACATTGTGTTGATAAATTCTTCTGTCAAACTATGTTGTTTTGAGTTCATCAGATCTATATTGAAATCCCCACAGATGAACATAACTTTATGAGTTAGTTTTGCATACATTTTTTCTATCCAGTCCTTAAATAAGTCAATGTTTGATCCAGGTGTTCTATATACACAGCTCACTACTATATTCTTCACATTGTCCAGACAGATTTCTATTGTAATACATTCAAATAAATCATCCACAGTTACTGACAGATTTTCAACAACCTTGTATTTCAATCTCTTGTCAACATAAATTGCAACTCCTCCTCCTTTTTTCACTTTTCTATTTATATAATTTAATTCATAGCCATCCATGGTAAAATCCACTCCTTTCTCTTCACTGAGCCACGTCTCTGATATTGCCACAATATTGAATGGCTCTTTAAACTGATGTAAATAATCTTTAATGTTATTAAAGTTGGCATAGAGACTTCTGCTGTTGAAGTGGATCATAGAAATATTGAAATCAGATGTGACCATTGTGTTAAACTGATCATCTGTGTAGTAACTACAGTCATTACTGATGGAGCTAAATAAATTATTGTCAGGGTCAATGTTATATTCTACGTCCTGTGGGTTGTGATCTGTATATTCAAAAACTTTCAGTTCCTGTTGTTCCTGTTTGTTGATCTTTTGTTTCATGTTGTTAAATGTCTTGTAGCAGATGAGTATATCCCTTCAGTGTCCTACAATTGTCTTTTGTTGCTGTGACTCCAGTTCATAACATTCACTGATATTTGTCCAGTTCCATAATATTACGGATGTTAATGACCTTGGCTTCTTCAGGTGATCCGTTTAATTTGATGTACACTACCGTTCAAAAGTTTGGGGTCACTTAGAAATTTCCTTATTTTTGAAAGAAAAGCACTTTTTTTCAATGAAGATAACTTTAAACTAATCAGAAATACACTCTATACATTGCTAATGTGGTAAATGACTATTCTAGCTGCAAATGTCTGGTTTTTGGTGCAATATCTACATAGGTGTATAGAGGCCCATTTCCAGCAACTATCACTCCAGTGTTCTAATGGTACAATGTGTTTGCTCATTGCGTCAGAAGGCTAATGGATGATTAGAAAACCCTTGTGCAATCATGTTAGGTCTGCAATGCTGTAATTGCTGCAAATGGAGGATTCTTTGACGAAAGCAAAGTTTGAAGGAAAAAAATTATTATTTCAAATATAAATCATTATTTCTAACCTTGTCAATGTCTTGACTATATTTTCTATTCATTTTACAACTCATGGTGGTAAATAAGTGTGACTTTTCATGGAAAACACAAAATAATTGTCTGGGTGACCCCAAACTTTTGAACGGTAGTGTATATTTTACAGTTTGATGTCCAGGTGTTTTGAATCTTTTTCTGCTTTCTCAGGTATCTTGCTTTTCTGGCTATTTCTGTGTTTTCTTTTGTGAGGTGCTCGTTTATGTAAATGTTCGTTCCTTTCAGTTTCCTACCTTGTTTTAACAGCGCAGTCTTGTGTTTTCTGTTGACAAACCTCATGATCACAGCCGGTTTGTCGCCGTTTTTCCTGGGCAGAGGGTGGCAGGTCTCAATGGTGTTACAGTCCAGCTGGATTCCTTTGGAGTGCATGAAGGCCGCCACTTGTTGCTCTGTGGATTCGTCTTCCAGCTCACCGAGCCTCCCTCCGCTGTCCGCGGCCACCGCTCGCGCGTACAATCGTGGTTTAATGTGGAGCCCCGTGATGATCACGTCGTTCACCCGGGTGTTCTGCTCCATTTCCGACACTCTGCTCTCCAGATATGCCAGCCTCTTGTCCTTCTCAGCGTTCTGGAGCCGCAGCGCTTTCACCTCCTCGACCAGGTCCAGAATGTTTTTTTGCTGCAGCTTAACAGCAGAAATCTCTTCCGCCAAGAAGTCCAGTGCTCTTTTAATGTCGTCCACCTCCTCAGTCTGCTGAGCTTTCTTGGGACCCATGATCCCGGCCGATGTTCGTTGATTGTGATGGTAAGAAACAAAAAAAAACAACAAAAACACATGGGAGAAATCCCTTTGTTCTCCCTGAGTGTGAGGGGCCTGATTGCTTCACCAGCCACTACAATATTAAGTTATGAGACTGGCAATTTCTCTTTTTTCGCACGAGCAGGTTTATTCTCCAGCGGTAGTGACAAAAAAAAAAAAAAAAACAGCTCAAAACGCCAGCTCTAAACTGAGTTTTAAGCAAGAAACGAACTGGGAGCCTTTACCTGTGCATCCTCACCTTACATGCCACAACCGGAAGTGAAAAGTGAAAAGGGAAAAGTAAGTTAACTTTTCATTAAATTTAATGATTTATCTAAGTCTAGTATTTCATTTTTTTTTATCATTTTTTCAGTCTAAATTACTTCTGTTTTACTGAAAACCTCCCAGCTTCAAGGGGGCTGTGCCCCCCCCCCCGGCCCCCCCATAAGTCAATCGACCAAATTAGATTTCAGCTGAAATCAGAATTTCCTGTTGCCATCCCTGGAGTTATTATTCTGCATTAATAGAAGAGAACAAGAATAATCCTAGGTTTCTTTTCAGCACTGTAGCCAGGCTGACAAACAGTCAGGACTCTGTCAGTCCAAGCATTCCCTTAGAGCTTACTAGTCAGGACTTTATGAACTTTTTCAATAATAAAATTTCATCTATCAGAGATAAAATCAACCAGATCCTTCCCACCGTTAACTTAAATACAGTAACTACTACAACCCCTATAATTGATATCTGTTTGGATGAGTTTACTCCAATTGACCTTTTAGAGTTACACAAAATAATTTCCTCATCCAAGCCTTCAACTTGTCTTTTAGACCCTATTCCTACCAGGTTATTTAAAGAAGTCTTCCCACTTATTGGTAGTGTGGGACACATATACGCACATATGTATATCACTGTATGATTCATACATATACCACCTTAGGCTTCACATCTGAGACGGAACAAAGGACTGAGCCGCTTTGGAGATAACACAAGGATGTGAAAGTTTAGTCTTTGGCATGCAAAGAGACGGCCTTGGGGGATTTCGCCCAGCGGCCAGAGACTGAAGGTGGGGGGTGTTAAGATCGGGAAGAAGATGCATTGTTACTGGGGATTAAGTACAATGTGACTGTGTGCTTTGATGTCCTGGGGTATAAAAGGGACAGATGTTGGGGGACTCTTTCTCTTTCTGTTTCTGGATGATGTTGGAGAATGTAATAAACCTGACTCGTGGGATAAACTCAGCCTCGTCATTTCCACATTCTCCACACTGGTGACCCTAAGACGTATCATGAGCGAAAGAAATTCCCCCGAGCCGGACTCGTCAGGAGCCAGCCAGGCGAACGCAGCCACAGTCAAGCTACCAGACTTCTGGCAAGACAACCTGTGCTCCTGGTTCCACTTGGCCGAAGCACAGTTTGCCCTCCGGGGGATAACGGTAGATGACACGAAATTCTACCATGTTATTGCCAAGCTCGACAACCGCACGGCTCGACATGTGCAGAGCCTTTTGGAGCGCCCACCGGCCGACGACAAATACGGCGGGTTGAAGGCTGCGCTCATCCAGCGTTTCACCCCCTCAGTCCAGGAGAGAGCGGAGAGGCTCCTGGCTCTGAACGACTTGGGAGATAGCACGCCCGTCGACTTGATGGAGGACATGCTGAGGTTGAGGGGCTCAGACGGCGACGACTTCCTCTTCACCCACATTTTCCTGAGAACCCTACCGTCGGCCACGAGAGCGGCCCTGGCCAGTTCACCGTTGTTGGCCCAGCGGGACTTCCGCACGCTGGCCCAGGAGGCACAACGGATTCTCAACGCCAGCAAACAGCGCGCGGCCACCGCGGCAGCGATGGAGCTCGGCGCGACGACCGGAGATGGCAGGGGGCCAAAGACGGCGGTAGCAGACCCACCAACAACGGCGGCGGCGAGGGCCAAGGATCGCGGAGAAGACGACCTCTGTTTCTACCATCACCGCTTTGCAGAGAGGGCATGCAAATGTATACCACCGTGCCAGTTCAAGCGCTCGGGAAACGCCAAGGCTGGGGGTCAGTAGCAGCTGCGGCCCTCCGTGAAGAGAACAAGCTGCTCTACTTGGCGGATGCGCGTTCGGGGAGGCAATTCCTTGTGGACACAGGCTCCCAAGTGAGTTTCATCATGCCTACCTATGCTGACCGGCTGGGGGGTCCCGGAAGCCACAGAGCGTCAGCAGCAAACGGCTCAAGGATTAAGACCTTTGGTGAGAGGACTCTGCTTCTGTCCCTACACGGCCGTACATTTGAGTGGACTTTTGTTATAGCTGCAGTGAGCTTCAATATGTTGGGGGCTGATTTTCTGTGCTCACATGGTTTGTTGGTTGATCTTGCTAATAGGCGCCTGGTTAATGCACTTTCTTTTTATTCTATTCCCTGTGCAGCCCGAGTGACCCCGCCCACAGCACAAGCCAACGTCGCAACAGCAAGCGGTAAGTTCCACACACTACTCACTCAGTTCCCAGCACTCACGGTTCCCACATTTTCAGCAGCTGTCGTTAACACGGAGTGGAACATTTTATTACTACCACCGGACCGCCCGTTTTTGCAAAAGCTTGGCGCTTGGATGCAGCTAAACTGACCATAGCGCGCGTGGAGTTCGCCAACCTGGAAAAAATGGGCATCATCAGGCGTTCGAAAAGCCCATGGGCTTCCCCGCTTCACATGGTCCCTAAAGCTGACGGCTCGTGGCGACCTTGCGGAGATTTCCGCAGGTTGAACAACGCTACAGCGCACGACTGCTACCCAATCCCGCATATCCAAGATTTTTCCGTTCATTTGGCGGGGGCGCACATTTTTTCTAAGATAGACTTGGTCCGCGGGTACCATCAAGTCCCAGTGCGTGCTGAGGACATACCCAAAACAGCGGTAATAATTCTGTTTGGCCTATTCGAGTTTTTGCCCATGCCGTTTGGGCTTAAAGGCACTGCGCAGACGTTCCAACGCATGATGGACGTGGTGTTGCGCCATCTACCCTTCGTGTTCGTCTACCTGGACGACATCTTGGTAGCCAGCACGTCCGAAGACGAACACGAAAATCACCTCACGGCAGTTTTCCAGAGGTTGGGAGAGCACGGGTTGATAATCAACCCAGCGAAGTGTCAGTTCGGGGTGACGCAGATTGATTTTTTGGGGCATCGCGTCTCTCCAGAAGGAGCAGTTCCTCTTCCTGACAAAATGCGCGCAGTAACAAATTTTCCCCAGCCACAAACGGTCAAAGCGTTACAGGAGTTTTTGGGAATGGTGAATTTTTATAACCGTTTCCTCCCCCGCGCAGTGCAGCTCATGCAACCATTGTATGCCGCGCTAAAAAAACAAAAACCCACAAATAAAATCGAATGGTCTCCGGAGCGAGAGCGAGCATTCTCGGACGTCAAAACAGCCCTGGCGAACGCTGCGTTGTAAGCACATCCAGACCCAACGGCCCGCATAGCGCTCACTACTGACGCGTCAGATGCGGCCATAGGGGCTGTCGTGGAGCAGCATGTAGCCGGGGCTTGGCAGCCGCTCGCCTTTTTCAGCAGGACTTTGCGCGATAGTGAGCGAAAATACAGCGCATTCGAAAGGGAGTTGTTAGCTCTCCACTTGGCCATTCGCCACTTCCAGTTCTGGCTGGAAGGACGCCGTTTCACCGCGTTCGTCGACCACAAGCCGCTAACTTTTGCGATGGCCAAGGTTTCAGAACCGTGGTCAGGCCGGCAGCAGAGGCAGCTGGCTGCAATCTCAGAGTTTACTACCGATATTCAGCACGTAGCGGGTAAACTGAATGTAGTGGCAGACTGTCTCTCGCGCGCCGTAGTGGCTCCAGTCCACATAGGGATAGATTATGCAGCCATGGCCGCGGATCAGATTAGCGACGCGGACGTGTGCGCGCTCCAGTCTGGACCAACAGGGTTAAGGCTGGAGAACAGGGTGTTGCAGGATGGTATGCCCCCCCCAATCTGCGATGTCTCCACGGGACGACTGCGCCCGGTGGTACCAGCCGCGTGGCGCCGCCGCATTTTTGACTCTATTCATTCTCTGGCGCACCCGGAGGTGCGCGCGTCGGTCAAAATGGTAGGAGAGAAAAGAAATTTGTATGGCCGAGTCTGCGCAAACAAGTTAGAGAGTGGGCAGCAGCCTGCATGGCTTGTCAACGAGCCAAGGTACACAGGCACACGAGAGCTCCCTTGGAGCCGTTTCACATCCCGGCTAAGAGGTTCGATCATGTTCACGTGGACCTCGTAGGCCCCCTCCCGCCATCACAGGGGTGCACACACCTTCTGACAATGGTAGACCGCACCACGCGCTGGCCGGAAGTGGTCCCGCTGTCATCAACCACAGCCGAGGAGGTGGCGCGCGCGTTTTTGATGGCATGGGTAGCGCGATTTGGAGTCCCGTCGGACATTACGTCCGACAGAGGTCCTCAATTTGTTTCCAAACTTTGGTCAGCGATGGCCCGCAGCCTGGGGGTAACGATCCACCGCACTACCGCGTACAACCCGCAGGCTAATGGGTTATGCGAACGTTTTCATAGGTCATTAAAGGCGGCCCTTAGAGCGTCGCTTACGGATGCAAATTGGGTGGACAGGCTACCATGGGTTTTATTGGGGTTGCGTTCTGCACCTAAAGAGGATTTAGAAGCCTCCCCGGCGGAGCTAGTTTTTGCGCAGCCACTTCGGCTGCCCGGGGAATTTCTCCCAGATAATCCTGCGCCAGAATGCTCGCTGGCTCAGCGGTTTCAGAGTGGCACGGAAGCGGGCATGCTGCCTGGCCCCTTTCACCACAGTTTTCCGCGCGTTTTTGTGCCTAAGGCTCTAAAAAATGCGGAGTTTGTTTTTGTCAGACACGATGCGCATCACCCACTGTTGCGACCACCTTATGATGGACCATTTAGAGTGCTGGAAACAGGGGATAAGCATTTTTTGCTAGATTTGGGGGGCAGGAAAGAAAAGATTGGCATAAACAGGCTCAAACCCGCCTTTATGTTGGCCGACGAGGATGTGCTGTTGGCTACGGCTCCTCGGCGCGGCAGACCCTCTAAGGAACATTCCCCAGAACACCCACAGGGATTGACTAACAGTTCTCATCCTCAGACAGCAGCTCCCCAGCAGGAGGGCGCCGCGAAAGTGGTAAAGCCCGCTTACAGCAGATACGGGAGGAGACTGAGGACCAAGCAACACGTGGACTGATGTGTAATAATTTTACCATGACATGCAGACTGTTATTACGTTGTTCCATCTTAGACGTTTGGGGGGGGGGGGGTCATGTGGGACACATATACGCACATATGTATATCACTGTATGATTCATACATATACCACCTTAGGCTTCACATCTGAGACGGAACAAAGGACTGAGCCACTTTGGAGATAACACGAGGATGTGAAAGTTTAGTCTTTGGCATGCAAAGAGACGGCCTTGGGGGATTTCGCCCAGCGTCCAGAGACTGAAGGTGGGGGGTGTTAAGATCGGGAAGAAGATGCATTGTTACTGGGGATTAAGTACAATGTGACTGTGTGCTTTGATGTCCTGGGGTATAAAAGGGACAGATGTTGGGGGACTCTTTCTCTTTCTGTTTCTGGATGATGTTGGAGAATGTAATAAACCTGACTCGTGAGATAAACTCAGCCTCGTCATTTCCACATTCTCCACAGTAGTTTTATTCTTCAAATAATCAATTCTTTATTAACTTTAGGCCATGTACCGCAGGCTTTTAAAATGACTGTGATTAAACCCTTACTCAAAAAGCCAACACTGGATCCAGGAATTTTAGCTAACTATAGACCAATCTCTAATCTCCCTTTCATTTCAAAAATCTTAGAAAGAGTTGTTGCTATGCAATTATTTGACCACCTGCAGGGAAATGGTTTACTTGAAGAGTTTCAATCTGGGTTTAGAATCCATTATAGTATTGAAACAGCCTTAGTGAAGGTCACTAATGACCTCCTTATCGTATCTGATAATGGACTTGTTTCTGTTCTTGTCCTTTTAGACCTTAGTGCAGCTTTTGATACTATTGATCATAATATTCTACTTGATAGATTAGAACACTATGTTGGACTTAATGGAACTTTGTTGCAATGGTTTAGATCTTATTTATCTGATAAGTTCCAGTCAGTAATGAGTTTTCTTTCAACTCAAAGCTCAGTCATGGAGTTCCACAGGGATCTGTGCTAGGCCCTACTCTTTTTAGTTTATATATGCTTCCATTAGGCAACATTATTAGGAAGCACAAGCCTGATGACAGTAATCAATTAGCCAAGTTAGAAGCCTGTCTTAAGGAAATCAAAGCTTGGATGACTTGCGATTTCCTGCTGTTAAATTCTGATAAGACTGAAGTCATTCTTGTTGGCCCAAAAAAACCTTAGAAATACCTTTCCAAATCAAACTTTTAGTTTGGATGTGGTTACTCTTTCTCTTAATAGCACTGTGAGGAACCTTGGAGTTATTTTTCATCAAGATCGGTCTTTCAATTCACATATTAAATTTGTTTCTAAGACTGCCTTCTATCATTTGCGTAATATTGCCAAGATTAGGAGCATCTTGTCTCAGAGTGATGCTGAGAAACTAATCCACGCTTTTGTTAGCTCCAGATTTGATTAAGATAAGATAAGATAAGATAAGCCTTTATTAGTCCCACAATGGGGAAATTCCAGGATTGCAACAGCACAGGGATAGCAACACACAGAGCAACAATCAGAAGGCAAGAAAAAACAAGAGCAGCTAGTATACATATGTACATATTAATATAAATATATATATAGACACACAGTGCGGAGCATTGTGGTTATTGTAACTCTTTATTATTAGGTTGTCCTAAAACATCTTTAAAAAGTCTTCAGTTGATCCAAAATGCTGCAGCAAGAGTTTTAACAGGTACTAGATAGAGACATCATATCTCTCCCGTTCTGGCCTCCCTTCATTGGCTTCCCATAGAGTTTAGAATTAAGTTTAAAATCCTTCTTCTTACTTACAAAGCTCTAAACAATCAGGCCCCTTTTAATTTAAAAGATCTGATACTACCGTACTATCCTAACAAAGCACTACGCTCCCGAAATGCAGGATTACTTGTAATACCTAGAATCTCCAAAAGTACAATGGGAGGCAGAGCCTTCAGTTATCAAGGTCCTCTCTTGTGGAACCAGCTGCCAATCTGGATTCGGGAGTCAGACTCTCTGTTTTTAAGAACAGGGTTAAAACTTTCCTTTTTGATATAGCCTGCAGCGGATGATAAAAAATAATAAGCGACAATGCTGTAGGTTTTAAGTAGAGTTTTATTATATCATCCAGCCGTCACGAGCTCCGCTCCCGGCGCCGTGCATGCGCACCGGGAGCGAGCCCATGGCTCTCAGAGAAGGAGGACACAATGTCTGTGTCCAGCAGCAGCAGTTGCAGAAGTGAGATTGAGAGAGAGAGTTTGCGTTACAGAGTTGCAGCATATATACCTAACCACAACAATACATCAAAGGGCATTCCCCAGCAGTTGGTATGATCAAAGAGATAACAGAACAGGCATGAGACATTTGCATTTTGAGAGACATATTGATCTCAGTCCCTAGGTCACAGTAAGGACAGGACGCATGAACACAATGCATGAAAGGCAACATTAACATCACAGAAGTGAGCCAGAAGAAACGAGTCTGTCTGCAGACATTAATACACATTTCACTGTTCTGTTAATTGCTCTAGCCGAGCGCTGTGTCTGACCAGTCTGTTTGTGGGGGTTACACCAAAGCACATCTACATATTGATCTCAGCCTCTAGGTCACAGTAAGGACAGGACGCATGAACACTATACATGAATGGCACATTACATCACAATACATGCACGGCACATTGCATCACAATACATGCATGGCACATTGCATCACAATACATGCATGGCACATTGCATCACAATACATGCGTGGCACATTGCATCACAATACATGAATGGCACATTACATCTCAGTAGTGCAGCGGGAAAAACCGAGAGAAGAGAGCTGAGTGTCCTGTGTGTTGTGGGGGGGTTGAATCAACCCGCCACACGCTCCCCCCCAGAGGGCACGGCAGGGGGCCGAGACCTCGATAATCCATCTATGGGAGTGAGCTGTGGGAGAAGCTCGCTGCAGGCGGAGGGGGAGGGAGGAGGGGGGTAGCCGGCAGGGGGACGGTGAAATCGTGCCAGCCGCGCAAAAATTGCTTGCTGCTCCACGACGTCGAGGGGCTGTCCCATTGCGCGTGCGGAGATCACAAGAAGAAAAATTTGTCTCTGACTCCTCTTGTGACCATGAAGAAAAGCAGGAGTGGCTGTAAGAAAAAAAAGAAACAAAAGCAGAGGGACTGGCATGTTGGCTATAGGTGCAGGAGCAACCCCAAAGCCCCCCGGGAACAGCTGACGGCTGAAATCCCTTTGCGCCGTGGCTGAGACCATTAGAAAATCCAGTGGCGAGCTGCGTGCTTGCTTCAGGTGAACGAGCAGCCCTGAAGGTTCCGAGGGTGGCGATCGGCCGTTTTTCTCGGGCATGTGCAGCGGCGGAGGACGATAGCGATCTCTGTAGCCTTTATTGCCCCGTGCGTGGTGCGCCGTCCTCGTAACTCCCCGGTGCGCGCGCGGGGGTTCCGTGCTTGGGTGGGCCGCTGGAGTGGCGAGTCAGGGTGCAGAATGTTGGTGGAGATCGGCGCAGATGGCGCCGATAAAATCCAGGTTGAGCTGTGGCTGCAGATTGGCTATGGTGCGTTGGAGCGGTGAGAGGAAATAGACGATCTTTTGTCCTTCAGGCTCGTGCAGAAGCGTTGGAGCGGTGGGAGGGAATAAACGATCTTTGTTCCTCAGGCTCGTGTAGATGAGTAGGATCGCTGAGAGGGAGGAGTAGCGGTGAGAGGGAGAAAACGTTCTGTGTCCCTCGGCTGGTCCAGCGTGGACGTCCTGATCTCAGGCGAGGGTCGCGCCATGACGTTTTCTGCAGTTTTCCCGGTTGTGGGTGATGTCCGGAGAACAGCTCGCCTGTGTTGGCTCCGCGTCGAGGTCTCCCTGAAGCCGAAGGGAGAACAGCTCATTTGTGTCAGGCTGCTGTGTTCACTGGCAGCGTGTTCTTTTCTGCCTTCAGGTCATGGTGCGTTGGGGCGGCGAGAGGGAGGAGACGTCTTGTGTCCCTCGGCCGGTTCAGCGTGGATGTCCAGACCGGAAGGCTGCATCGCACAAAACGTGTGCGTCTTCGGGGTCACCAGTGCAGCGTTCACTGGCAGCGGATGATAAAATAAGGCGGCGTTTGGTGGAGGTAGTTTTAATTAAGGTTTGTTGAATCATACCGCCTTCACAGGATCCCCGCTCCGATCCAAGTGTGAGCAGACCGGAGCGGGATCCTCCGGCTCTCAGAGAAGAGGAGACACACAGTGTGCGTGTCTCGCAGCAGCAGTTGCAGAAGTGAGATTGAAAGAGAGAGTTTGCGTTACAGAGTTGCAACATATATACCTAACCACAACAATACATCAAAGGGCATTCCCCAGCAGTTGGTATGATCAAAGAGATAACAGAACAGGCATGAGACATTTGCATTTGAGAGACATATTGATCTCAGTCCCTAGGTCACAGTAAGGACAGGACGCATGAACACAATGCATGAAAGGCAACATTAACATCACAGAAGTGAGCCAGAAGAAACGAGTCTGTCTGTAGACATTAATACACATTTCACTGTTCTGTTAATTGCTCTAGCCGAGCGCTGTGTCTGACCAGTCTGTTTGTGGGGGTTACACCAAAGCACATCTACATATTGATCTCAGCCTCTAGGTCACAGTAAGGACAGGACGCATGAACACTATACATGAATGGCACATTACATCACAATACATGCATGGCACATTGCATCACAATACATGCGTGGCACATTGCATCACAATACATGCGTGGCACATTGCATCACAATACATGAATGGCACATTACATCTCAGTAGTGCAGCGGGAAAAACCGAGAGAAGAGAGCTGAGTGTCCTGTGTGTTGTGGGGGGGGTTGAATCAACCCGCCACATAGCCTACAATTAGGGAGGGATCATGTGTCTCTGAGCCCTCCCTTGGTTATGCTGCTAATAGGTTTAGATAGCCGGGGGACCTCCAATAATGCACTGGGCTTCACTCCTTTCTTCACTCTCAATGAAATTCTTTTTTTTTTTTTTTTTGCTGGTTATTAGCATGTGTTTGTTCTCTCCCATAGATTGAGTCCCCATCGTGCTGTTTGCTCTCTACATGTCTGTTCTTTTCATCTTCTCTATCCCCTCACCCCCCAGCCAGTCACAGCAGATGACTGCCCCTCCCTGAGCCTGGTTCTGCAGGAGGTTTCTTCCTGTTAAAAGGGAGTTTTTCCTCTCCACTATCGCCAAGTGCTTGCTCACAGGGGATCGCCTGATTGCTGGGGTTTTTCTGCAGCTGTGGGGTTTTCCCCTACAGTTGAAAGTGCTATGACTGCTGTTGTGAAATGGTGCTATATAAATAAAGTTGAATTGAATTGAATTGAATTAAAGCACTTTGAATTGTCTTGTACATGAAATATGCTATACAAATAAACTTCCTTTGCCTCTACTAGCACAGGGCTTGTAGTTGCTAGTAAGATGTCAGGAACTGCACCATTGACTAATTCCCTATGGAGGGGGCCATAACATAACTAAGCTAGCTGGGCCATTGGGGAACATCTACTCCCATAATCATTAAAAAGGGTAAAAGTAAAGGGTAAAAGTAAAGTAAAGATATACATTGCATTGAATCTATACAACTCACTGAATGATACTTGGGAGATCCAGGTTGACCCAAAGTGACAGGGTTACATTTTGTTGGAGTTTTACAATGGTGTCCACTTCAAATACCCAAATTCATGTGTGAAAGTGTTAAAAACCTATATTTTCATAGGTCTCTTTTTAATTGTTAACACTACACTAGGTACAAGAGAAAAGAAAAGCATGCTAGACTACAAGTCTGAGGTTATGCTCTCGCAATGCAGAAGTGTGTTCAGCAGCTTCCTTTAGTGTAATAACATATTTACTAAAGCTCCTTTCAGACTCATTCATTTGACATCAACAATACTATGACATCAACAGAATGGACGTTCACCCTGGTCCCTTGCCTATCATAATGGCAGTGTTATTAATCTGGACCCTAGCAACATTTCCGTGTCATTTTTAACATGGCACACAACTACAGACTGTCACATTGATATACAAAACATTAGTACTGCACACATATTAACCCAGCCATGTGGGGTGCACAAGCCGGTGTACTCCTAGTGCCAGTTCCAAACCTGGGTAAATGGGAAGGGTTTTGTCAGGAAGGGCATCCAACATAAAACCTTTGCCAAATCAAACATGCGGATCATGATGAATGAGACTTCTATACAGAATCGGTCGAGGCCCAACTTAACAATGACTGCCTCCAGTGCCGTTAACCAACAGGGTGCCGCTGGAAACTGGGCTACTGTTGGTCAAAGATTGAGGAGGAGAGGGGGAAGGCATGTTAGGAGGGAGAGAGAGAAAAGGAAAGGTAGAAATCTGGAGGTGAGAGTAGGGACTTTAAATGTATGGACTATGACTGGTAAAGGAAGATAGTTGGCAGATATGATGGAGAGAAGAAAGGTAGATATACTGTGTGTTCAAGAAACCAGATGGAAGAGTAGCAAGGCTAGGAGCACTGGAGGTAGATTTATACTGTTCTACCATTGTGTAGATAGGAAGAGAAATGGAGTAGAAGTAATCTTGAAAGAAGAGTATGTGAAGAGTCTTCAGGAGGTAAAGAGGGTGTCAGAAAGCATCATGAGTTTGAAGCTAGAAGTCGAAGGTGTGATGTTGAATGTTGTCAGTGCATATACCCCACAAGCTGGATGCCAGGTAAAAGAGAGAAAGGAATTCTGGAGTAAGTTTGATGAAATGGTAGTGTTCCCAGGGGGGGAGAGAGTGGTGATTGGCATGGACCTAAATGGGCATGTAGGTGAAGGGAACAGAGGTGATGAGGAGGTGCTGGGTAGGTATGGTCTTAAGGAGAGAAATGTGGAAGGACAGATGTTGTGGATTTTGCTAAGAGGATGGAAATGACTGTGGTGAACACATATTTTCAGAAGAGAGAGGAACATCAGGTGACTTACAGGAGTGGAGGAAAGTGCACACAGGTGGACTATATCTTATGCAGAAGGAGAAATCTGAAAGAGATAGGAGACTGCAAGGTGGTGGCAGGGGAGAATGTAGCTAGGCAGCATCAGATGGTAGTCTGTAGGATGACTTTGGAAAGCAAGAAGAGGAAGAGAGTGAAGGCAGAGCCAAAGATTAAATGGGGGAAGTTACAGAAGGAAGAAGGTTGCAGAGAATTCAGGAAGGAGTTGATACAAGCTCTGGGTGGTAGGAAAGAATTACCAGATGACTGGGAAAGTACAGCAAAAGTATTGAGGGAAATGGGTAGAAAGGTATGTGGTGTATTCTCTGGACAGAGGAAGGAAGGCAAGGAGACTTGGTGGTGGAATGAGGAGGTACAGGAAAGTATTCAGTGGAAGAGGTTGACAGAATAGGAAAGTCAGGGAGATGAAGAAAGTAGACAGGAATATTTGGAATTTAGGTGCATGGCAAAGAAAGAGGTGGCAAAGGATAAGGCATATAGGGAGTTGTATGAGAGGCTGAACACTAAGGAATGAGAAAAGGACTTGTATCGACAGAGAGCGTAAGGGCAAAGAGATCGAGCTGGAAAGGATGTACAGCAGGTTAGGTTGATTAAGGACAGAAATGGTAATCTACTAACAAGTGATGAGAGTGTGTTGAGAAGGTGGAAGGAGTGCTTTGAGGAGCTGATGAATGAAGAAAATGAGAGTGGAAGATGGATAAAAGAAAGATGGTGAACAAGGAAGTCCCGAGGATTAGCAAGGCAGAAGTGAGGACAGCTTAGAAGAGGATGAAGAATGGAAAGGCGGTTGGTCCAGATGACATACCTGTGGAAATATGGCAATGTTTAGGAGAGATGGCAGTGGACTTTTTAACCATATTGTTTAACACAATTTTGGAGATTGAGAGGATGCCTCAGGAGTGGAGAAGTGTTTTGGTACCAATTTTCAGGATCAAGGGTGATGCTCAGAGCTGTACTGACTACAGAGGCATAAAGTTGATCAGCCACACTATGAAAATACAGGAAAGAGTTGTTGAAGTCAGATCAGATTAAGAGGAGAGGTGACAATCAGTGACCAGCAGTACAATTTCATGCCATGAAAGAGTACTACAGATGCAGTATTTGCTTTAAGAGTGTTGATGGGGAAGTATAGAGAAGGTCAGAAGGAGTTGCACTGTGTCTTTGTGGATCTAGAGAAAGCATATGATATGGTGCCAAGAGAGAAAGAATGGTACTGTATGAGAAAGTCAGGAGTGGCAGAGAAGTATGTGATAAAAGCACAAGAGAGATGAAGAAGAGAGTACAGGCAGGGTGGAGTGGGGGGCAATGAGTTTCAGGGGTGATTTGTGACAGAAGGATAGCAGCAAACGTGAAAGGGAAGATTTACAAGATAGAATAGAATAGACTTTATCGTCATTGTACAGTACAACGAAACTGTGGAAAATCTGGAGCATCTAGCTGCGTCGTGTGGACGCACAGCGATCTTGCTAAAGATGGCAGTGAGACCTGCTACAGGGGTGGGCAATCATGTGCCATGGAGGGCCATTCCATTACAGGTTTTCTGTTCCACCCACTCTCTTCAGCAGGTCTTTTCAGTGATTAGCAATGCTTGAAGCTGATTAGAGCAAACACCTGTTGAAGAGAGTGGGTCAAACAGAAAACCTGCAGTGGAATGGCCGTCACTGCCCACCCCTGTGCTATGATGTATGATTTGGAGATGGTGGTGCTGACACAAAGACATGAGGTAGTGCTGGAGGTGGCAGAGTTGAAGGCGGTATGATTGTCATTGGGAGTGACTAGGAGAGACAAAATTAGAAATCAGTATATCAGAGGGACAATTCAGGGCGAGCAGTTTGGAGACAAAGTGAGAGACAAGGCTGAGATGGTTTGGACACGTGCAGAGGAGGGATAGTGGATCTATTGGACAAAGGTTGTTGAAGATGGAGCTGCCATGAAGGAGGAAAAGAGGAAGACCAGAGAGAAGATTCATGGATGTACTGGAAGGAGGACATGGAGAGGGTTGGTGTTACAGAGGAAAAGGCAAGGGGTAGGGTGAGATGGAGGCAGATGATCCACTGTGGCAACCCCTAAACTAACTAACTAACTACCCTACACTTATATAGCGCTTTTCTAGTCACAAAGACCACTCAAAGCGCTTTCACTAATACTAACCCTCTATTCTAAGGGCCTATAGGAAACAGATATCTAGGGACAATTTAGAACAGCCAATTAACCTAACATGCATGTCTTTGGATTGTGGGAGGAAACCGGAGCCCCTGGAGTAAACCCACGCAGCACAGGGAGAACATGCAAACTCCACACAGAAAGGTTCCAACCCCTGCCAGCCTGGGGATTCGAACCAGGAACCTTCTAGCTGTAAGGCAACAGTGCTAACCACTGCACCACCGTGCTGCCCACCACCGTGCTGCTAAAGCAGAGGTGTCAAACTCATTCCATGGAGGGCCAAGAGTCTGCATGTTTTACTTCCACCCAGTATCTTCAGAAGGTGTTTTCACTGATCAGCAATCAGTGGGAAGACATTCAGTGAAATCACCTGTTGAAGGCACTGGATGGAGGTAAAACCTGCAGGGTCTTGGCCATCCATAGAATGAGTTTGACACCCCTGCCCTAAAGGGAGCAGTCAAAAGAAGAAGTACTGAACACATATTGAATGTCTTAACCAAAAACTCATAATTGTTTTATTGAAAGAGCATAGAAATAACCTCATTCTGCCCCCAAACAGACATAAGGTTTCCCTTCAAAGCTACTACTAGAAATCAATGCCATGTTGAACCTCACATCTACCTCTCTAACACTGGTACAATAAAAACTACATTAGTGTTAGAGCTGGTCAACAGTTTTTTAGCAGAGGTTTAGTTAGATTGATATAAAGATGTACTGCCTGAGCTGGTGGGCGGTAAGAAATCAAGCTCTGCTGACAGCCGTTTAGTCAACCAGGACTTACTGTTTTTCCAGGAAGTGGAGCCCTTTATTAGACTGGGGTACAATATCAATACCAGCTTGTCCGATATAACCATGAGAGCGGATGTCCGGTGGATCAGTCAGACCGTGGCTGTCCAGGAGCTCTGTTACATGTCTTCCACTGCTGAGAACAAACAGCTGCTCCTGGGGGCTTCTGTAATGTTATTCTCTTATAGCAGGAGTGTATGAAATTGTGTGGAATACAGTGAAAGTCTAAGAAAGAAGCAGCTGTGAAAACAAGATTTCTAGCAGCCTGCAATACATGAGCTGTTAGTGTTACAGAGGTTTCACTGTGCTACCTGAAGATCTCTGGTTTCCTGATCCAGACTTTAGATGCTAATTCTTTCTATCATGAGACAAGAGCACTTCCTCCAGTCATGATTTGAGAAAAGGCTGATGGTTGTCTGAATGAAAATCTCTCAGTATAGTAAGCTTTTCAGTGTAACTGATGTATTTTGCAGTTTCTGTCCAAATCCACTCAGCCCAGTTGGATCAGATAATTTGAATAAAAGCAAAAATAAGGAGAAAAACATAGTTCACTGTTTCTTTATCGATCAAAATTAACCCAGGTGCAAGAAAAATCCACAGAAAAATAAGTGAAGGCTTTTTCTTTTACTCACTGCCAGAAGAACCATGGCCACCACAGTGCACATTTTTCCTTTAATCATTTCCATGCATCTTGCAGGGATTGAGAAAATTGCTGTCATAAGTGGTACACAGACTTATGCTGTTCCCCACCATGGTAAAGTAAACACAGGGGAAACTCACCCGCTTTTCTGTTTACCCTGCTTTTCCAGTCACCAAACAAATGTAGCAAATTGGTCTTAATCAAAACATTGTGAAAGTGCAAATGGCTTTTGAGTGCAGCCGTCTTGTCTAACTTGAGCAGTAATTCCATTTGACACATGTAACAGTGAGTAATGTGTAGCATCTCGGTGTCCTCTAATTCTCTAAGCCACACAGAATTTTCTTTCCCTCTTTGCCTGTTTCTCTCTCTGTGCAGTTTCATATTCTCACTGGACAAGGTCATTAATTAGCAATCTCTCTCTATAGGAAACAGATGGGTCTTGATAAATTAGGGTCATATTTTGAATTGTTGTCATGCCTCTATTCCCATAACTAAGCAGCAACATTAAAACATTTGCCTGCCAGTTCAGTGTAAAAACTAAAATTCAGCTTTTAAGAGTTTCAGGACAGCTGGACACCCACACACACTACCAGGTCTTAAACTATCCTTTACCTCTACTACTTGCTAAATTTTCTCTTTCACTTGCACACAGTCTTGTTTGGATATCCAGACAGGCTGATTCATCACATACTTGAGCCTATATTTACAATAATCAGTGCTTTTATCTCAGGCACTCCCTCATAATTCTTCTTGTGCTACAGATCAGGCCCAGACCTATTCACCATATCTTACCTTAATGCAGCTTTTCCACAAAGTCAACTCCTTGAGACATAGTGTAGTTTCTTCTCTTTCTACATTGCATAATGACATTTTTCTGATTAATTTCATAGAACTCAGTGAACAAAATTATAAGGATTTTCTGACCTCTTTCAAGTGCCAGACCTGCAGTTGTTGTAAATGTCTGTGTTCTTTTTTAAAAATTTCATCTATAGGATTCATCATGCATGGCATGCCCAGCAATATATATTGCAGCGATAACCCTGTTTTAACAAGTCTCTCATGATGTTGCACAGTTTGGCCTTTTCATTTATTGCTTCATTCCCACAAAAGAAAAATGAGCCAATACCATGATGCTGTATCCATCTGCTCATTTGTTATCTGTCCATTTACAATTCATGAGAATCAATGCTACTCTTAAATGATTGCCTGGATGCTGACCAAACTCACACTGAATGATTCTCAGGTGGGTCTCTACAAAGGTTATGGTCAGGAAATCTGGGTATTATTCACAAAAATTGTTACTCCTAGTCAATTGTTGGGATATTCACTAAATTCAAACAGCAATCTGCAGGTGGGTCCATATCCCAGTTATGGTCAAGATCAAAGGAGTGCATGTCATTTCAACTTTGAGTAGCCTACCCCAATGTTTTTCAACCATGGGTCCCTGGAACTTTCAGGTTTCCGTCAAAAATTGCCAGCTAGTCATTTCCAGTTGCTTGGTATATACACTGAAAACAATCCAGAATGCAGTAATTTATGTATAAAACAAGGTAACAGTATATTCAGACATAGAAGTTTGGCAGTACTGTGTTTATGACCATCTACAAAGGCAATATAAAACTGATTTGTAATGAATAGTGTGCTTTACACTACTTTTGATGCACAGTGCACAGGTGCATCCATCTTAACTTCAGTTATAGAGTTGACGTTGGCGTTGCCATGGTTCACCTGACTTCATGACTCAGAAGAACTTATTAGACATAAATGAAGTCCAAGTTACTCATAGAAAAGGAATGCACCATGAGCTTTTCTGTCACTCATGATCCGGTATATTTTTTTTATTAGTGCGTTTCCTTGGTTGGTCAATTCTGAGAAACAAATGTGAAACTCTTAACATCCACTCAGTCCCTTCCTACAGATTTTATTTTTACCTAAAGGTTTTCTTTAATGCTGACTTGATAAATTCAAATGAACACTTATTAGAAACTGATGAGTAATCCACGATTGCATATTTTTATTTCCACTCATGGATGCATGTTTTTCATCTACTGTCAGGACACTGGTGACAAACCATTACTAACTAATTATCCTGTTTAATAATATTTGTAGAGCAATTCATTTAACTAATCTGATCATTGGCTGGTCTGTTTCTGTACTTTCCATTGCCTTCCCTCCATTTTTTAGGGAGAAAAATGGCTTTCATTACAGAAGAGAGAAGTAGAGCACTTGGCTTGAGATTTTCTCTGCAAGTCATTACTGTACTTGGTCAGTAACGACACCAACTGAAACGCTTAATGAGACAGATAATTTCTTGGCTTGCTCTGCATTTGGATACTCTGTCTTACTGGCCACCTTTGGCTTAATGCTTTTGGCATTTAATAATACCACAAACTATGGGAATTAGCTTTAACTGCATGAGATATTGACATTTGACTTAGTTTAGAAAACACAACAGAAGTCCCACTGTTTCTTTATTTCTCTGGTGTGCTTTGAAAAAGGAGCCTACACATGGTCCCCATTAAGGTAAATATAAGGAAAGCTGTGTATTTAACACTAACTAAAGGTTTCTATTAATTATCCCACCTCCGCAACACTGCAATTACATAGATGCTTCTGCTGCTTACTACATGGTGTGTTTTTTCTTTACACAGGCAAAGATTTTCAACTAACTGTACATAGCAACACATAGCGGACAGACAAGGTGAACAGCTGTTGAAAAAGAATCTGAGGGTTTAGTCTCAATCATTAGTTATATGTCTGAGTAAAGCCTAGATTCAGAGTAAATAATGGACTTAAATTGATCTGGGGGGAAACATAACACTGAATAAATACCAATATTGCACCAAGTCTGCTGAATATGTATAAGGCATGCTAATTTAATTAAAACTAACATTCTCCATATGTCAATATTATATTCTCAGACACTACACCAAGAAAAATGAATTAGCCTATCATCTGTATGTGCTATGATGCAATGATATGAGGAAAGGAATTGGAGAATACAAAAATAATGAGAAATACATGTCTGTATTAAGATATTCATTCAGTCTCAGTGTTCATTTATCTAATTGCTAAATAAATACTCAGATTGAATGTAGGGTTTCCTCTGGTAACATATCCGGCTGGCGACCCGTCATGCTTGAAATTATGCTGCCACTCTAAGAGGAAATATAAATTTTAGAAAAAAATTTGAAGGAATGATGGTCCGCAAGCATGCACACGAACAACGCGCGTGACCGTCATCCATGCGGAGTTCAGAAACGCCCCAGCCGCGTGACTGTTCCAGTCGGCGCTGGGCAGGCAGAATGTCTCGCTAGTGTCGCTGTCCAAGAGAAACATGAGCTTAATAAGGTACTTTAAATGCGGAAAAAAAATCACAAGAAGAATGTAAGCAGTGGAGGCATTTATCATGGTTTTAACCTGCTCATAACGGGAGCAATAATGAAGAGTCGCTTAGCTAACAGGTGTAGTTAGGAGCTCGAGAAGGTTCATTTTGTCTTCTTTTTAATTATTAGTTTTTTGTCTTTCTTATTTCAGACAAGAATAAAAAGGAGATGTATTTACCTTTTCCTTAGTTAATATTAATTAACTAATTTATGTTCATCATTATGTATCTGGCAAGTTAAGATGACCAAAATTCACGAAGTCAATGACTTCAATCTGTCAGCAGCCTTCAGACAAACTAAACATGCCAGCATTTGGATTTCAAAATAAGGGAGGTTTTTCCTGCTGTCTGGGTGGTGAGGAGATTTCTAAAAAAAAAAAAAAGCAACTGCAAATATATAGAAATACTATAACAGAAATAACTGCATCTTTGGTCATTTTAAGTTAATTTATTTCATTTCATTAAATATAATTTTATTATTATTTTTTCTTTGAAATCAGAATTAAATTATTGTTCTGTTTTGGCTTTGCAAAATTATGGTCAAAAATGTAAATTGTTATAAGGAAAAAGTAAAAAAAAAAAAAAAACCATAGTCTGTTTCAAATTTATTAAAAAAAAACCAACACAGTAATTTCATTTTAAAAAATAGACAAAAATTAGCCATAAAATAATCCACAAATTTATAATAAAGTCTCAAATGTACAAGAAAAGTCAATTTTACAAGAGGAAATTACAAATTTGAGGAAAATGGTTTCAAATTTACATAAATGTACAGAGAAAAGTAGAAAACTGTAAGAAAATTGTTTTAAATTTTGAAGAAAAACCTCAAACCTTCAAGACTTAAAGTCATTACTCAAGTTTTTAAATGGATGCTCTTTGTACCCTTAACTCTACTAGAAATTTTTGGTTGTCTGCTTTTAATTATTAATTTCAAAGCACTGCTTTTACATGAGTAGAATTTCTGGCTACTATACCCACCTCTGATCATATAATTTAAGTATGCCTGAGTAAATTACTATTGTGAATGGTTTTTTTTCTCTTTCCTACTCTTTTTCAATGGATAAAAAGAAACTCTAGAATAAAAATACAAAAAAAATACACATTTTTGTCATTTAAGTAAACCATGACAAAAAAATCCTGCAGGACAAATTTTTTTTTTTTTTTTTGTTACTTATTTGTACCCGTAGGTAGACTTGGTTTGCAGTCTGGTGACAAGCCATCGGCTGCTGGTCACTGCGTGCGCGAGCGCCCTAAACCTACATGTTTTTTGGTGTGCGGGAGGAAACCGGAGAAATCCCGGAGTAAACCCGCGCAACACGGGGAGAACATGCAAACTCCACACAGCTCACTGGTGGTCGGGGGCTGGGATCGAACCCACGATCTCATGATCCCCGCGATCCCCCGGCCGAGGGTAAAACTGTGCTGTCACAGTGCTAAACCACTGCGCCACCGTGCAGCCAAAATGTGACACTTGGTATTTTCTAACTTGTTTATATACCACCACAGACAGAGAGAGAACCTGAACTAGACAGAGATCAGAGATGGCAAGATGAGACAGAAGAGAGGAGCCAAGGAGAGGAAAGTGTTCAGGCAGAGGGTCCAGGAGAGGTGAGAGTAGAGGAAGGAGAGAAGGATGACACCAGTAAAAAGTCCAAACACTGGACGTCTGGGTGGGACCCCATCTGGCCCAATATTCCAACATTCAAGCCTTGGTTGTACAATACTTCAAATGGTAAGATCCATATGCAAAGTTACTGTGCAAAATTTTAAAAAAGAAATAGAATAAAATTAACATATTATGGTAACAATAGTGTCATGTGTTTTCTGCCCCAATCCCCCCTTTCCCCGGGAAAAATATGTTGTCACCACAACAATGTCTTTAAGCCAGAGGAAACACTGGAATGAATAACACCAGTGATAAATATAATATTACAGTATAAACAAATGCTTTAAGTTGTTCAAATATCTAACTTTAACAGTGCAACATTTTGTGCTATGGTACATATGCAGGTAAAATGTATGATGTATGAATGTATGTTTATGCATGAATGAAATCACTATGGACTATGTAAAAGCATTAGTGTACCAATATTTATCAAAATGAAGCTTTTCATATTACAGAATATATCGTTTTATAAACCAGTTTCTGGCAAAGAGCTTCACTATTGACAACATTTTCAGCCCGGTCTCACAAAAATGCATATGTCTCATGTTTATCTACCCTTAGAGAATGTTTATTGTACACAAAAAACAACTTTTTCTGCATATATTACACATTTTGTAAGTGTGGGTGTAGGATCATAGTGTAGTTATAATATATTAGTATGGCGGTGCCCTAGGCTGGGAGGGGTGATGCCCCACCATCGGGGGGTGGTGTCACCTGGGATATATAAGCCTGGAGCAGGAGACATATTGTCTCCTTGCTGTTACTCCCATACTCACAGAAAGGTCTCCCCACGTGTACATAGTTTTTGTAATAAACTTTATAAAATGTCACCTCGCCACCTCACTTATTCGGACACTACATTTGGTGACGAGGACAAACGGAGATGGAGAGGGTTGCGACCACGTTACATCCCTTTTTGGAGGCTTCGGGAGAGCCGCTGGTCCCTTGGGCCAGGTGGTTTGTGGCCTTCCAGAACTATCTATTCGCGTTGGACCTCGGCGACCTGGACAAACTACAAGCGAGGGCAATTCTTGTCCATAACCTGGGCATGGAGGGCCAGAAAATCCTCAGCACCTTAGGAGGAGGTGATAGCCTCGATGACGTTATGAGGCTCATGGCTGGCTACTTCCGCGCCTCCGAAAATATCATTGTGCAGCTCATCCAGTTGCGACAACAGCGCCAGCGACCCAGAGAATCAGTCCAGCAGTTTGTGGCAGACCTCAGACAGCTGGCGGGTGAGTGCAGGTTTGGGGCCCTAGAGGAGGAGATGGTCCGTGACCAGTTGGCCGAGCACGTGGCCTACTCCTTGGTTCGCCTGCTACCTTGCGCTGGTGAGCTAACTTTGCTAGCGGCCATGGAGCTAGCGCAACAGCACAAGGCAGCAGAGCGGCTGACGAAACACCTCGGCTGCGACAATGCTCCGCAGAAGAGCGAGGCACACGGGAAGACTCTGGCCTTGGATTCGGACGATGGCAGCAATGACGAGTACGTGGCCATTGCCAAGATACGGTCCACCCCGGGGACACCACGATGCTACGGCTGCAGATCCAGCAGGCACCACTATCAAGCCAGGGAGTGCACTGCGAGGGGCAAGCGTTGTGGACAGTGTGGTTTGCTCCATCACTTTGCCAGAGTTTGCCGCAATTTTGACAAGGAGGAACGGAGACCGGTGAAAGGAACTGTTAAGAAGAAGGCCCCTATGGTGGTCCACACAGTCTCGCCCGACACGGACTGTCGCATCGTTTGTGACATTTTGTTGGATGGGATGCCGATACCGCTGTTAGTGGACACTGGGTTGGTGGTCTCCATCCTCAACTTGGCAACTGTAAGTCGGTGTTTTCCCCACTATAGAGTGAGTAACACTAATATTACCTGTTATGGTCATGGTGGCCACTCGCTGGATGTTGTGGGCTCGGTGTGGCTGTTGGTGAGGTACAAAGGGGCCTCCATGTGTGCCAACGAGTTCATGGTGTCGCAGGACAGTAATAACCTAATGGGCTGTGATTTATTCTATGGACTCGGTTTCACCATTACCTGTGGTGAAGTGGAGGAATGGTCAGGTGGTGGCTTGTAGGACTGGCCTTTCTACGTGGGAAGTGGCGATGAAGTGTGGGACTTTGGGTGGCCCATTCCGGTTGAAGAGGGACACCACCAGCACCTTAGTACGCCGAATAGGTGGGGGTCCCGTGCCAGTGTTTGTGGTCCCATGGACAGTGGACCCGAACGGCATGGGTTGACCTCTGCGGTGGCGGAAATGTCCGAAGAGCGTGAGCTACAGGGCGCCGGTGGCCAAGGAGTTCTGGCTGCTGAGGCAACAGTGACCGGTGCCGCTCCGACGCAACAACATCTGGTATCCGGGGTACCTCCAGACGGCTTGAACCCTAGCCGTGCCAATACCAAAGGCAAGGGACATGACTCTAGTCAACTTGGCGAACCGCTGATGAGTCATAAGGGAGCCAGATCATGGCGCAGATGACAGAGGAAGCCAGTGAGTGCTCCCCTGGGCGAGGGTGATGATGTGCACCCTAGGGTTGAGCCTCGGCTTGGTCGGGTACGCAGTTCAAGGAAACAGACAGCTGGGCAGGATAATCTGCGGATAATTCAGTCTGGCGGCGACGGCTACCTGAATTTGACTGATGGGTCGAGACGGCATCCCAACGAGCTGCAACATCGGAGCACGAAAGGGCATCTATGCAGTCCGTCTCCAATCACGACAAAACAGAGACGCTCTGGAGGTGGGCCGCGTGATGGACACTCCAGGGGGGGCCTTCGGAAGACCTGGGTTGAATGTATGAGGGCTTATGGTGTGCCTGAAATGTGCATTTATTAGTAGATGTGTTTTGTTTACAGTTATTATGGTTAATGGGTTCTGAGTATATTCACATGTTGAAGTTGTATGGGAATGGGGTTGAAGAGAACCATGTGAGTGATGTGTAACGTGTATAAGTTGGTTCCCATGGACATTTACCCTATTAATGGTACAACTTATGTGGCTATTTAATTTGTTCTGCAGTTATTAAAAAAAAGAAAACAAAGTGTGTTTATAGAATTGTTTTATTACAAATTGACCTGTTTGTGTGTGTGCCACCTCTTGGTCAGTGTAACTGTCTATAATATTTTGATATGTTGTATTTTATTTCTATTTCCAGCACGAGATGCTGTGTTTATTTCCCTGTCTGTGGTGGGGCCTTTATGGCTGTTTACATTATTGTTAGTAATGGGATACATCTGCCACTGTAACAGGGTGATTATGGGATTGGAAGCACAAGACCACTGTTGTTGTGTGACTGTTGTTGAGTGTGAGGTGCAGTAACACCTGGGTGTGAATGATTAGGTTTACTGCCCTATACTGTGAGAATTCAGTTTTGTTTGAGGGGTTCTCTGTATGTACTTTTATGTACCCTGAGAGTTTATAGGATCGGGTACCACCATTGTATATGTCCATATTTGTTATGTGTTTAGTTTAGGAGGGATTAATTTAGTTTGGTGTGTGGCCCATTTTTTCTTTCAGGGACTATTTGATTACATAGCGGAGAGGTCCGCTGGGCCAGTATGTTGTGTGAATGTGTAGGCCTATTCTTTGTGGTGGCCTGAGCGCTGATCCCATCCGCACTCGGGTTGCCTAGTATTTTCCCTGTTCTGCCATCTTATTTTGGGTCTTGTTTTGTGGCCTTCTCCAGGGCTTTTAGTACCTCCGCCAGGCCGCAGGCCAGGAGGTTATGTTTTTTCCGGGGTTTGTCTGTTTGTTTGTCTGTCTGTTGGTTAGCAAGATAACTCAAAAAGGTTTGGACCGATTTCGATGAAACTTTCAGGCGTTGTTGGAAATGGTACAAGGAAGAACTGATTAAATTTTGGGGATGATCTGGATCACCGTCTGGATCCAGGAATTTTTTAAAGGATTCTTTAACATTGTGAGATAGGGCCATTTTCAACACAGAGGATGCGGACAATCACCGTGCTGCAGCGACAGAAGAAATGCAGCGACTCAGGCAAGGGCTATCCCGAGATGTTATTGAAGCTCGTCGAGCTTAGTTTTATTATTTTTTTTTTTAATTGATTTTTTTCTTATTACCTCCGCCAGGAGGTTATGTTTTTTTTTTTTTTAAAAAAAAAGAACATCTGCTCGATATTGCCAGTCATGCCTCGTTCAAAGTCTAAAAGTGTGAAACAGAGAAGGCAACAGAGTGCAGAGTGCATGAGAAAGAAAAAAAGGCAGGGAGATAACACAGAGGATGCGGAGAATCACCGTGCTGCAGCGAGAGAAGAAATGCAGCGACTCAGGCAAGGGCTATCCCCACATGCTATTGAAGCTCGTCGAGCTTAGTTTTATTTTATTGATTTGTACCTTCGCCAGGAGGTTATGCTTTTGCCGGGGTTTGTCTGTCTGTCTGTCTGTCTGTTGGTTAGCATGATAGCTCAAAAAGTTTTGGACGGATTTCGATGAAACTTTCAGGCGTTGTTGGAAATGGTACAAGGAAGAACTGATTAAATTTTGGGGATGATCCGGATCACCGTCCAAAACAAAACCGCCATTACGGAAAATGCCATTTTCGTGAATAACTACTCAACCACTAATTCTATCATTGTCAATCCAATTGCTAGTCATATGTTTTCATGGTCAAGGAATCTGAAAACGTACACACAAACACTGTATGGGGGGAACTGTGGTGCTTGGCGGAGGTCTGCGCTCTCCGAGTGCTTTTCTAGTTTTGACAGTGTCACAGCGGGACTTCCGGCTGTCAAAGCTGAGCCAGCGCTGTGACAGCTGTGTATCATTCCACTAATTACATTCCCCTTCTTCGATTGGTTTGTGTTCTACACTTAAGGGAGCAGCTGAGGCTTACTCCTTGCTGCAACCTACAACTCTGTGCACCTCCGTGTATGCGACTGGAGTCCCTATCCCCGACTCCAGTCTCTTCTGTGATTCATCCTTGTTCATCCTCTCGTAAGTGTGTTTTGGATATCTTCAGAGTCTATTATCCTGTGTCTCAGTTTATGTTCGTGTTTTGCCCCACGCGGCTGTTTATTTTGTCATTTTTGTCCTTTTGTAAATAAACTAGCAAACTTACTGGTTGGTCTCTGCTGTCTCATTGATGCCCTGCAAGGGGCATCCATAACATTCTCCTCTGTATTAGTGTACGATTTGGGTGTAAATTATTTGGTTGGGTAATTTGTATGCTTGCATTTTTTTCAAGGGGGGGTCGTGGAATGTAGGATCGTAATGTAGTTATATTAGTATGGCGGTGCCCTAGGTTGGGAGGGGTGATGCCCCACTTTCGGGGGGTGGCATCACCTGGGATATATAAGCCTGGAGCAGGAGACATATTGTCTCCTTGCTGTTTCTCCCATACTCACGATAGGGTCTCCCCACATGCACATAGTTCTTGTAATAAACTTTATAAAACGTCACCTCGCCTCCTCACTTATTCGGACACTACAGTGGGTAAAGTGGATACCCTGGCAGAGAGAAGAAAAGTTTTGAAAACAATGCCTTACAATAGTGAAGTTTTAGGTGGCTTAGTTTTTTTTAAAAAAAGCTTGAAAATGAGCTCCTCATCCTACCATTACCCTAACCATTACAGTAATAAGGATGCCTAGCCCTGAACATAGATAGGATAGCCCCCATGGTCCACCACCCACCACTGTACTAGGCACTCAATGTATTTCAAGCGATGCAGTAGCAGTCTCACTAAGAACAGCAAAACCGAAGGCAGGACATCACATAATGGCCACGCAATGGAGGGAGAAATCCAGACAGTTACACAGTGGTAGACCAACCTGTCATTTACAAGCACTAGTGCAGTGCCCAGTCACATGACCATATAAGGAATTGTTTAGTTCCTGCTGAACTCCTTATAAGGTGTTGTTCAGTCATAGAATTGTGGTCACATGACCATGCAAGGGGTTGTGCAGTTCAGCATGAACTCATATCAGAACATAGTGTGTCTGTGTTCTTAACTCCTTATAAAGAGTTCTTATAAGGACTTCTGAACAACTCCTTATAAGTATTAGTTTTTCTTATTAAAGACAAGAATAAAAAGGAGATGTTTTTATCTGTCCACGGCAGTCTTCCTCAGAAGTGTCAGCTGATTGCTGTGAAGTGTCGTTTATCAGCTGCCCTTCCTAGTTTGTCTTTAATAAGAAAAACAAAAAACTAATAATTTAAAAAGAAGACAAAATAAACCTACTCGAGCAACTCCTTATATGGTCATGTGACTGCACAACTCCTTACTAGCTGTACTGAGCAACTCCTTATATGGTCACATGAACTCATATCAGAACATAATGTGTTTGTTTTCTTAACTACTTATGAGTTCTTATAAGGACTTCTGAACAACTCCTTATACGGTGTTGTTCAGTACAACACCTAATAAGGAGTTGTACTTGTAAGTGCAAGGAGTTGTTCTGAACTCCTTATAAGAACTCCTTATATACTGTAAGGAGTTGGTCTTATATGGTCACATGACCATATAAGGAGTTCCTGTTGGGTTCTTCTAAGGAAGACCCGGTTCCAGAGCTCGGTTCAGGCCCAAACTTTTAAGATTTTATCCCACCAGCCTCCACAGTCTGCCCTCTGAATTTGAGCCATCAACTCCCAGCGATTATACCAGGGGTGTCCAATCATATGCCATGGAGGGCTAAGATCCTGCAGGTTTTCTCTTCTACCCAGTCTCTTCAGTAGGTGTTTTCATTTATCAGCAATCAGTGTGAAGAATTTCAGTGGACTCTGCTGCTGAAGACACTGGTTGGGGGTAAAGCCTGTAGGGTCTTGGCCCTCCATGGCACATGATTGGACACCCCTGGGTTATACCTTTTCCACCTCTGTGTTTATTTAATAGTTCCCCTATGGACATTCAATAAAAATTTTCCCTCCTAAACTTCCACATATCCAGGGAAGCTGATATTTAAAAGAGTTATTGGGCTTAATATTATAGCCGTAAATCCAAATTTTCAGCCCCCAAATCCCAGCGGTTATACTTTTTCCACCTCTGTGTTCATTTAATAGCACCCCTTTGGATGTTCATTAAAGATTTCCCCTCCTAAACTTCGACATATCTGGGGAGGCTGAAATTCGGGGATGCACACCCTCATAATCTCAGCAAAGGATGTATCAAATCTGTGGTCAGTCTGACAAATGGCTTGAGAGATATGCACGGAACAGACAGAGTGACACACACAGACAGACAGACAGACAGACAGACAATCCTTGCATTTTAACCCTTTAACTGCCCTAGGTGCCATGTGGCACCTGGGGCAATGCAAGGCAACTCAAGGCCCCCTCAAGGTCAAGAGTGGTAAAAAATTTGTCAGTAAAATAGTTCAGATTTCGAAGGCTATAACTTGAAAGTTACAAGAGATAATGGCTTACTGTCAATTAGAAAGATGTAGAATATGATCCAAAGTTTCAGATAGGAATAAATATATGCATCTAATTTGCATAATGTTGTGGCAGCTATATAAATTACATAACTCAGTCAAAAGTAGACTTTGCGCATATTTACATAAAGAATGGTCCTTTTTTGACGCCGATTTGTCTACAGGGGTATGTTTTATATTAACCAGAAAATCAATAAAATGTAAAAAAAACCAAAACAAAACATATTTCTCTCTTACCTGATACTGGGAGGGGGGCTCACCTGCCCATGTGACCGATCAGTTTTCGTCCATCATAGCTGATGTTTGTGTGTTTGCTCAGCCATTTACACCATGTACCACATCTACAAACTCTTATGATTACCCCACGTGAATTTCGTTTGTATTACGTGGCTATTTTTTTCTGTTTGGTGCATTATTCCTGTGGGAATCCATGCCGCCCGTGGGCGCCGCCATCTTGGTACTGGGAGCTCAGTTTTTGTTACATTGACCTTGGTGTAACACATTTACCTAGTAATTTACACCCGTGTACCACATCTACGAACTCTTATGATTATCCCACATGAATTTTGTTTGTATTACTTGGCTATTTTTCCCGTTTCATGCAGTTTCCATCATTATTGTTGTCGCGATGACCAAACATGGCGGAATCCACATTGGTGTGTGAGCTCAAAGCGGAAAAAGGAAGAATAATAATGAGGCTTTCTCCTTCTTTGCTATATTCCATGTCAGCCATGATTCCTTCGGCGTGTGTCTGCCACCTTCTAAACTGTCAGATCAATAGAGATTAGTACAATTTCTCAGTAAAGCCGGGAGACGTCAATAAGTTGACACGTGCAGTTACTGCGCTGTGCCACTGGGGGCACACGATCCATCCATTTAATCTGGGCAGTTAAAGGGTTAATACGATGGCCAGGCTATCGAGACAGCTTCTCTTTCCTCTTTTCTCCATTGCTGCAGTAGGTACAGTATTTTTCTCTTTGTGTGAACAGACCACTTTATCGCAGCCTCCTTTGTGGAGGAGAGAAACTCTGACAGCTCATCCAGGCATTTTTCCAAAGGAGGAGCAACCACTTTTTCATTTACTATACTCGGTTAAAGATGTCCTATGTCCTTTGTTTGACAAAGAATATCTATTGATTTTTTTTACTGTGAGCAAAGAATACAGAAAATATCCTACCTGAATGTGATTATTTCAGACAAATCTATGATTCAACACAAAACGATAAGGCACATTTGGAGCAACAGTTGCTCCCTCTCAATTCCAACTTCCCCTCACTCTACTGATCATCACCCTCCCTTTTGGTACCCACCACCACCACCACCACTACTCTGCACTAAACAAATATACAACCCAGCCTGGTGCTGTTTTGCTTCAGTTTCCTCCCCTGCAGGGTGCACCAGCTCAGATGCCCTTGACTTTGTGCTTAACATCGACAATGTTAATTCTCTAAAGTTTAAAACAATAAACACCACAGTGATGGGACCCACCCGGAGGAGGCCACACTTCCTGTGTGCCCCAAGCTTCTTTTTGGGAGGAAAAAAAAATAAAAAGAAGACTGACAGGAAAGGGTTGGGGGACAGGAGGAAGAGGTGAATGAGGCATGAAATGAGGAGAAAGAACAAAAAAAAAAAAAAACACTTGAAGAAAAGGAGATTAAAATGGCAGGGATTGCAGTGCAGAGGAGGGTAAAGCATGACTTGTCAACCTTGACAGGGATCAGTTTAGCAGGACTTCTTATTTGCAGAAGTGCAGCCTTTTTCTTTTAATATAACCTAGTCCTAAGCTTATCTAATATTCAGCACACTTTTGACAAAGTACAGGAACAGCTTTGTCATTTACAACTTGTTTTAAATGCAGAGAAAACAAAACTCATGTTCTTCACTACCTCTAATACAACAAGATCAACACTAACTGAAATTTTTTTAACAAAAAATGGTGAACAAATAGAGTTGGCATCCTCTTTTCGATATCTAGGGTTTTCAATTGATGAACATTTGACTTAAGGAACACATTCAGTAAGTTGTAAATAAACTGAACCTCTTATTAGGATTCGGGGCAGTGGCTTGACTCTGCTTGGAGCTTTGCTCGGAGCCGGTCTAGAATGGAGTAGTGAGGCGCCTCCTTCCCTCCTCTAGCCTTGGGTGCGCACCTTGGGCAAGTGCTAGTACACCCGCAGCCTCCCTTGCCAGGGTCACGGCATGGCGGTTATGTCATCAACTCGATGGCATCTCTGGCACTACATCATTGGCGCTTCTGAATGTCAACTCGGCTTCAGTTGTGGCAGGCGTCTTTGACTGTCTACTCGGCTTCAGTTACAGCAAAATGCAACGAGCTTCTCTGCGACCATCTCAGCTTTGCTGTGTTGTCAACCAACAGAGCACCTCGCCAAGGGACACTGCCTATGCACCAAGCAGTGTCATCATCACCATAGGTGCAGCCCCACAGTTTTCAATGGAAGTGCAGTTAAGGAGAGAAGATATGGCTACCGCATATGGGGGAACCGATGCGCCACTCAATACGACAGTGGCGATAAGTGGACGAAGTTCGTATACTGCTACCGCGTCCGGGGTAACCGACGAACAACACCATCGACCTTCTGTTTCGAACTCATGCAAACAATGCCTCAATCTCGGTGCTTGGAATGTCTGTACAACCAACGACAATGAGTCTTCAATCAGACCTGAAAGAGCAACAGCCCTCATCTGTCGTGAGCTAGAGAAAGCGTCCATTGACATCTGTGCCCTAAGCGAAGTTCGGCGACCTGGCACCGGAAATGTAGTTGAGAGGAGTCACACAATCTTCTGGAGTGGAGGAGAAGAGAGAACAGCTGGCGTTGGCTTTGCTATTTCCAACAGGCTAGCTGCTCAAGGTATCACCCCTACACCAATTAGCGACAGGCTCATGTCAATGCGCATACAGCTAAAGGGAGGAAACAATCTAACTCTCATTAGTGTATATGGGCCGACCATGCAAAGATCTCAGGAAGAAAAAGAGCAGTTCTATGAAAAGCTTAGCAACTGCACATCTGCCGCCGAGACGGACATCATCATCATCCTGGGCGACTTTAATGCTCGAGTGGGCAAGGACTGGAAATTGTGACCGAATGTAATTGGAAAACATGGCGTTGGTAAAATGAACTCCAACGGGCTTATGCTCTTAGAATTCTGCACCAGATTCCAGCTCAGTGTCATGGGTACTATGTTCCAACAGAAAAACACCTTAAAGAACACATGGCAACACCTACGTTCAAAACACTGGCACCAAATTGACCATGTACTATCCAATAAGGCCGCAAAACCATATGTTACAGTGACACGAGTCAATCAAGCAGCAAACTGCTTCACCGATCATAAGCTCCTGGTATCTAAGTGCCTGTTCTTTATTAAAAACAAGAAGAGTGGTACAAGGCCTTCCAAGAAGCTAGACACACATTTGGATGATGACAAAAAAGCATTACTGGAGCTCTTCCTAGATGAAAAGTTGTCTACCTGTAAGGCGGACTTTGATGAACTCAGAGTTATTATGTGCAGAATGACTGGTTTGATGATCAGGACCAAGAAATTCAAAAGCTGTTTCAAGACAAGAACTTGGACAGGCATGTTCTAAGAAGGCGGATCAGAGAGCTAAAGAATGACTGGTTTTGGCGCAGAGCTGAGGAGGCAGAGCGGCACTCTCAGGAGAAGAACCACAGAGAGTTTTATGCTACCCTCAATGCCGTCTATGGCCCTAGATCCAGAAGCACCCATCCTGTGAAGTCCAAAGATGGTGAGCTCCTGACTGTTCCTGACAAGATAAAGGACAGATGGGTTGAGCACTTCAGCGACTTATTAAACCAACCAACGGATGTTGACTTGAGCATCGTTGATGACATAGACCAGCTTCCAGTTATCGAATCAATGAGCCTTCCAATTGAAGACCAAGAACTTGACCAAGCCCTTAGAAACACCCGATCAGGAAAGAGCCCAGGCCCAGACGGTATTCTACCTGAAGTACTTGTGCATGGAGGACGTCGCTTAAAAGCTTTCCTACTTGTCCTATTCAACATCTGCTGGACTACAGAGATTATCCCAACAGACTGGATAGATGCCATCATCGCAATTCTGTTCAAAAAAGGTGACAGAAGCCTCTGTGGCAATTACAGAGGAATCTCACTGCTCAGTGCTGTCGATAAAGTCTTTGTGGGAATTATCTTGCAGAGGCTTCACCTGTTAGCAGAATATATCTACCCCCAGTCGCAGTCAGGGTATCGAAACGGTAGAAATACAATAGATGGGATTTTCACCCTTCGCCAGCTGATGGAAAAAACAAGAGAGCAGCGCAGATGTTTGTACATAGCCTTCGTGGATTTTGTGAAGACGTTTGACATGGTCAATCGCGAGCTCCTCTTCATCATCCTTGGCAAACTTGGCTGTCCTCCAAAGTTTATAAGAATCATCAAGAGACTATACACGGATGTGCACGCCCGACTTGCTATCAATGGTGAACTCACCCAATCCCTTGAATACAACAGCGGGGTCAAGCAGGGGTGTAAACTAGCTCCAACACTCTTTGGCATGTATGCAGCAGTCCTACTTTGGCTCGCTTTCAAAGAAATCAAGCACACCTGCAGCGTACAGATCAGACTGCGTTACGATGGCGATCTTTTTGACCTCCGCAGATTAAAAGCAAAATCTTGAGTTCTCACAGAATATATTAGAGAAGCTCAGTATGCTGACGATATCACGATCTTCAGTGATACACCAGAGGAACTGCAGACGTTATTATCCTCCTACAATGACATCGCTAAGAGAATGGGTCTCTGTATCAACACAGTCAAAACAGAGACCATGTGTATTGGCAATACAGCTGAGTTCTTTATTGACGACATCAAATTGGCCAACGTTACTCGCTTCAAGTATCTCGGCAGTTATGTCAGCAGTGACTGCTCTATGAAGGAGGAACTTGCATCTCGCATTCAAGCAGCATCGTGTGCTTTTGGCCATCTGCGCAAGAGGGTGTTTGATTCTTATTACCTCACAGTCTCTACCAAAGTCGCAGTTTACAATCAGTGCCTTATGCCCCTCCTGATGTATGGCAGCGAAACCTGGACCCTATACCAGCACGAAGTCAGGCAGCTTCGCATAATCCAACAGCGTCACCTTCGCCTGATACTAAACATCAAGTGGGACGATTTCATCAGCAATGAGGAGGTGCTGCGGCGGGCACACGTCGAAGACATCGAGATCAAGCTTGTAATGAGTCGCCTGCGCTGGTTAGGTCATGTCTGCCGAATGAATGATGATAGGCCAGTGAAGGAACTCCTGTATTGTGAGCTGGCTCATGGTTCTTGCAAAGTAGGTTGACCCAAACTTCGTTTTAAGGACACATGCAAAAATGCATTGAAGTGTGTCGATGTTTTAGATCAATGGCAATTGGTAGTACATGATAGAGCAGAATGGAAGAACCTCACCAGGAAAGTTTGCAGGGCGCATAATACAAAGAGAGTGATAGCTCACGAGAAAAGACGGGCTCGACGCAGAGTGGAGAGAAGTAAGGAAGGAACTGTGGATATGCCCGTTTCGGGTAAAAGGCGATAATAAATTATTAGGATTTTATTACAGGAATAAGACTTGCTTCTCTTTTAATGTAAAGCTGAAACTGGTGGAATCAACGTTTCTACCCATCATTGATGATGGAGATGTATTTTACATGAATGCACCTGCCCATTTTCTTCACCTGTTGGACAGAGTTTATCATGGGGCTTTGAGATTCATTACAAACTGTACTTCCTTCACTCATTATTGTGTTCTCTACAGTAAAGTGAACTGGTTGTCATTATCTGCTTGTGGCCTCTGTCACTGGCATATGTGGCATATCTTCAGGAGTGCCCCTTGCACTTCAAAAGACCTGGGTTTCCTCAGGAGGAACAGCCTGCGCTGCCCCTTCTTGTAGAGTGCGTTGGTGTTGTGTGACTAGTCCAGTTTATTGTTCAGGTGAACACCCAGGTACTTGTAAGATGATACTATCTCAATGTCTGTTCCCTGGATGTTTACCGGTGCTGTGGGGGGCTGTTCTCACCTGCGGCAGGCCACCACTGGTTCCTTGGCTTTCCTCACATTGATCTGGAGGCAGTTCCACAGGCACCAGTCTTCAAAGTCTTGGATAAGTACTGTACTCCGCATCTTCCCCATCAGAGATGAGGCCGACGATCGCAGAGTCGTCAGAAAACTTCTGTAGATGGCAGTGTGGTGTGTTGTGTGAAAAGTCAGCAGTGTAGAGGGTGAACAGGACGGGAGCTAGAACTGTTCCCTGGGGGCCCCTGTACTGCAGATGATGGTGTCAGACACACAGTTCTGGGTTCTCACAAGGTAGTCCAGGATTCACGATGACAGGTGCTGGTCCACCCCTGCCAGCATCACCTGCGCAATACAGGCAAAGCCCCCCCTTGGAACAACAACACCACTCAGCGATCGAGATTCGCAATTGACTCAGCATCATGGGCTCAGGACAGTCAGGGGAGGAAGGGGAGGGGCGAGCTGGGAGGCACGTTGTCGATGAGGAGGTGGAGGGGACGGGTGCGTGCGTTTCACTTTGGCGTTCACGCACACATTCCCTAAGATGGTTGTCAAAGTGAATAACCAGAGTAATTAGAGCGTCAAGAGAGTCAGGCTCGTTCTGGCAGGCAAGCTCATCCCGAAGTTGGGAACTGAAGCTACTGATGAACGTAGACCTCAGCACAGTATCATCCTAACCTGCCTCGGCTGCGAGTACCCGAAGTCGACTGAGTGTTCAGCGGCCAACTGGTTACCCTGGCGAAGGTTAGTAAGCCGAGCTGACACACTCCCCTCTCAGTCTGAATGATTAAAAATCCTGAGGAACTTGCTAAAAAAACGATCAAAGGAGTAAGTGGAATAGTTGGGGCGAGTCACTATTTTGTGAGCCCACGAAAGTGCTCTTCTGTCCAGTAGATTTACCGCATAGCTAATTTTACTGTGTTCAGATGGGAAATCCTCTGGCACAATGGCACACGCTGAAAAACCAAACTACATTGTAGGATAACCCCCCACCCGATTTCCCATTGTAGCGAGTGGGGGTGGAGATGGCCACCAAATGGCATGATAGCGTGGGAGCAGGAACTGAGGAGATGGCACTCACGGCGAGTGACAGTTGTTCCATGACTTGTGATAGCTGGGCAATTACAGACTGATTCTGTGAACTGAGGTGGTCAACCCACTGTTCAGGTAAGACTCTTTCTCATATATCATACTGTTTGACAGTCTGGGCTCAAGCAGCCCCTTCCACAATAAGACATATACTGTAGGTTCATTATATAATCAAACCCTAAAAATCTTGGACAAAAAGCCCATTAGGTGGCATCACTGTAATGTTTTAAAAAAATACAACCTATTGAGTTTTGAGAGCTTCATTGACCTCTGTCTTCTGAAATTAACGTTCAAATGTTTCCATAAATCAGCACCCGAGCCACTTGCTGGTTTCGTCCAAAGACAGGACAGCAGCAGAGCCACCAGGAGTTCTGTTAACAATAACTGTAAAATATTCCACCGCAGAACCACATTTGGACAAACAGCTTTCTCTATAAAGGGCAGTCACATCTGGAACACAATGCCAAATGAAATTAAAATAATAACGGACTTTAAAACATTCACTAAAAATGTTAAAAACTGGCTGAAAAATAAACAAGAATGTACTCATGTATGAATTATTTGTCTGCAAAGTGAGAGTGAATGAAGGGAAGGAATAAATGTGTTTGTTTATAGTGAGTGACGGAGGGAGGAAGGCCTGAAATAGGCAAATGTGAGTTATGTTATATGTGTTAAATGTGAGTCAGGCTGTTATATTTGTGTATTTATAATATTTATGTTAAAGGTGAGTCAGGCTGTTATATTTGTGTATTTATAATATTTATAATATTTATAATTGTGTATTTATAATTTTTCTGCATTGATGTATGTGGTTATTGTGTATATTTTTATCTTGATTCTTTTTTCTAAAGCCCATCCAGGGACAAGAGTTGCAAATTAGCTAATAGCTATACACTCTATGTGCAACACATCAGATTGATTGTCTTTGATTAATTGTCTATGTTTATTGCACTGTCCCTGTCAAATAAACTAATCTACTACTACTACTACCCGAGCCGCCCAAGTTCCATCTGCAGCCGCTGGGTCTGCTGCAGGAGATCGTTCTGTCATGTTTCAACAGTAATAGACCCAAAAGCAGGCAACAGAGAGAATTGGTGGTGAGTTAATGATTTTATTGATAAATGTGCAAGAAGTGAACTGCAACAAGAGGTCTGGCAACCCTATGGAGAGAGAGGAGACCAATGGTAAGTTTAGCAGTAATAGGGAATTATTCACAGTACTAATAATTGCTGTTTGCTTACAGGTGCTGTGAGGGAGCTGGGTGGTGAAGAAGAGGCTGGAACCCTCAGCGTCGCAGTAGGGTAGGTGAGTGCTTGGGGGTTAAAAGGGGACAGGTTAGGAACGTTGGCAAGTGCACTTACAGGGTATGGGTAAAGGATCCAGGTGAAGCCTCCACAGCTTGGGGGTTGAGTCCACCAGGGTTAGGTCCACTGTCCGCCTGGAGAATCCTGGAGGCGGGAAAAGGGAATAATAGTTGAATGAATATGTTCCTTTCCTTTGCAGGGGCATTGGAGGAGAGGTACTGGCTGCACATGCATCTAGATGGCATGAAGTCATCAACGATCTCAAGAGTGGAGGATGCTGGGGCTATTTAAGAGTTGCCTGATTACTTGCAGATGGTGAGTACAGCTGTGGAGAATGAGATTAATTAATGAAGTAGAGAAGCACTGTGCAGCCAAACCATGGCATTTTCCTTCTCTGCGGCCAGTTGAGTTTCCTTGGCTGTGTGTTTTGGATCATTGTCTTGCTGAAGTGTCCACCCTCGTTTCATCTTCAGTATCTTGGCAGATGGCAACAGGTTCTTATCAAGGATGTCTCTGTACATTTGTCCCTTCATCTTTCCTTCAATTATATAAAGTCTGCCTGTACCAAGTGATGAAAAACACACCCACACCATGATGCTCCCACCTTCAAACTTCACTCTTGGTATGGTGTTTTGGGGCTGATGTGCAGTGCCATTTCTCCTCCAAACACGCTATGTGTTGTGGTATCCAGAAAGTTCAGTTTTGATCTCATCTGACCAGACTATGTTCTCCCAGTATTTTACTGGCTTGCCCAAATGTTGTGCAGCCAACTTTAAATGAGCTTCAACATTCTTTTTCTTCAGCAATGGAGTCTTGTAAGGTCAGCAAGCATACATCCCATGTTGGTTGAGTGCATTACTTATTGTTTTCTTTGAAACAGCAGTACGTGCTAACTCCAGGTCTTTCTGGAGCTCTCCACAAGTGGTCTTTGGCTTTTGGATAATTCTTCTGATAATTCTTTTGACTTCTCTGTCAGAAATCTTGGGAGAAGCTCCTGGTCGTAGCCGGTTTATGGTAAAATGATGTTCTTTCCACTTCCAAATGGTGACTCCAACAGTGCTCACTGGAACAGTCAGCAGTTTAGAAATGTGCCTATAACCTTTGCCATCATTATGTTTTGCAACAATAAGGTTGGGAAGGTCTAGAGAGAGCTCTTTGCTTCTACCCATCATGAGTTCTTTGTGGTGTGACAATCTTGATATTCACAGACCTTTTTAAAGGCTATCAGTCAGGACTTAACTAGCCAAAATTAATTTGCACTGATGGGAGATGGGATTGCTTCCTTAATTCTGATGGATTTCAGCTGGTTTCTTAGCTTTCTATGCTTTTTTGCACCTCTTTTTATTCATGTCTTCAACACTTATTCTCTGTGTCATTTCACTTAATTAAATATAACTTGTTTTGTAAACACAGTTGCCTTGATTTCTTTGTATGTAAGGATTACTTGGGTTGTTACTGATATCTGGTGAAAATCTCAGGTCAGTGGCTCCATCAGAAATATCTTTAATAAGAAAAATGTTGACATGTTCAGTACTTATTTTTTAAGATCATTGATACGTATCCTTGCCAAGCTTTGGTCAAGCATGCTACAGGCACTGTGTGGTCCCGCAAGCTGTCTCTTTCTCTCCTTCTCTGTCTTCCTCTGTCTTTGAGACATCTGGCTACAGGCATCTTTCGGATTCCATCAATACCATAGCAAGGGGGGGAACCCCACAGCTGAAAAGAGCAGCCTCAGCAGTCTAAATCCCAGCCAACTCAAATCTACTCCAGCAACCTCTCAGTCATCTTGCAGATCTCTCTGTGCTTCAGATCTGGCTCTGCCAAGAGTCCGAGAGAAAGATGAGTGGATGATGGGGTGTGAAGAGGTAATTTCTACCAAACCAGAAGGTCAGCAATGTCCTCGAGGAGTCAGCATGTATATGTGAATGACAGCATTAATCCTGCTGTTGTGCTTTATCTGGGCAATTAGCTCTAATCAGCTCTCTGGGTGTTCTACAACACTTTTACATGCTGGCACCGGATATCCCTCATCACCACATCCCACACACACACACACATGCACACTAAAGCACACATGCTGAGCACTACCTGGAAGCTAAAGTAATACCATGAACCTTTGACCCCCTTTAAAAGTAAAGAATGTACAAGAACATGGTTACTTGTGCACATTGTGTCTTTGTGTGCCTGTGTGCAACTGGTGTGTGGTGGTTGTAGCCGGGTCTCTCTGGGCCTCTCCAACTCTCTCTCTCTCTCTCTCTCTCCCTCTGTTTAAGCTTCACCATGTGTTGTACACATGTTCCCATCAGACCCTGTGAAGCAGTCTTTGTGTCTGTGAGCGGCATCCTCAACAGCAGCTAACCGTTTTTCTCCTTGTGAGAAAGTGAGCTTGTACACCTCTCCATCTGACCAAAAACACCCTCACCCAGTAGTACTGGACAACATGGATGCACGTGTTCTTGACTATTTTAATGAAGTGTGATTGAATCCCCAATATTTGAATAGTAGGGATTAACACAGATGAAAACGGGTTTTGCCTCTGCCTCTTCCAGATCCACTGTGAGTGATCCTTCGTACCAAGGGGGATTATGCAGTAGTCCAGTTAGTTTAGTGTGCCACTTCTCATCCCCACAGTGTGTGGGCCATGTTGGCCTCAAGTGACACCACAGGCAGCCAGGAATGACTGCTGCTCTGGGCAACAGCTGCTGAGCAAAATGGAGCTGAAAAATTCCACTCCCAGTTCCCATAAACAGTTCCATGATATGATTTACATGTTGTGAAATTTTAAAAAAAGGCCTATTGCTTTAAGTAAACTGTGTTACTGATTGGTCTGGTTACTGTATGTCATGCTGCTGTTACACAAAAATTCCCCAGTTTGGGATCAATAAAGTCCATCCATCCATCCCCCCATCCCTCCATCCATTCATCCATCCATCAATCCATCCATCCAGCCGTGTGCAGAATTTACAATTATCGGTGTCACTGGGGTATGAAAATGCCTACAATACAAATCCTTACATGATTAAGTGTTCATTTTCAGACCTAGTTTGCTGCAACTAGGAAGAGCTGCTACATTATTGTAGTCATGCAGGGGACTTGGGCTTGAGCAACATAACAAACCCTCACAAATTTCAGGACAAAAAAAATGCAAATTTGAGATGAAAAGTTGCAAACATATAAAAGATAAGTCTCAAAATTACAAGAAAAATTTCAGACTTTATAGGAAAAAAAATGGCAAATTTGCAAGAAACATTCACAAATTTATGAAAAAAAAACTAATTTCAAAGAATAAAGTAGGGTTGCCTATCAATAATGCTGACAGGCTAGTTATAATTACAATCTGACTGTTCCTTTTAAGGCTCCATGCAGATATTTCTGGCCAAAAATTGCTCAAAATGGCTCCTTCCATAATAGATATTGCCCAGCCCTCTATTAACACAGAATATAATAGGCTAGAGTGCTCACAGCAAACATTTTGATGGCAAATTTAGGCACCATGTTGGTACTGGAAATAGTCCTGTTGAAAGCCCTTGTAGTGTTTTCTTCTTTCAGCTGCTCAATCTCACCCTATCCCTTGGATCTTCCTCTGTAAGACCAACCCTCTATCATGAACTCCCCGTGCGCTTTTCCACAGCGCACGGAGGAGGGGTGAAAGGATGAGGATTTACGCGCTGGGTTTACACCACACACACATTTATTAAACACGAAAACTGATGAACATTTAAAATGCACATATTCCACAATAGCTTAAGGAGTCCTCCAGGATGCTCAACAGTCTCAGGTGAGGCTTACCAGGGAAAACACACACAGATTATACTCACAGGACTGGAGCTGTCCGAGTATTCCAAATACAGCACCAAGTGAAAGCAATCCTTTAATGACTTTGACTATCACACGGCGATTAACGACTGCATGTCTAGTGCAATGACCCAGCAATGCGTGACTGGCAAAAAAGGCTCCTTAAGTACACGCATTGCTGGGGATGGTAAATTGGTCGCACCTGGGCAAGGAGCAGGGAGATGGCAAACGGGAGTGGGAACAGCTGACAATAATAAGAGAGGGAGCGTGGTCGGACCGGCAGACAGTTAGACAGCGCTCACACCAGCGTGAGCCCAAGGGGCTGCCTCACCACTGCCGGCCAGAAAGCAGTGGCTATGGGTACGGCAAGGCACACAGAACTACATACTAACATACATACAAAGTGGCACCTAACCCACAGAGAGGCCAGGACCGAGCCGGGGGAAACCAAGCCGGCTCGGCTCCTGACACACTCTCCATGTCCTCCTTCACTACATCCATGAGTCTTCTTTGTGGCCTTCCTCTTTTCCTCCTGCCTGGTAAGCTCCATGTTCAACATCCTTTGTCCAATATATCCACTATCCCTCCTCTGCACATGTCCAAACCATCTCAGCTTTGCCTCTCTTACTTTATCTCCAAACCGCTCAACCTGAGCTGTCCCTCTGATATATTCATTTCTAATCTTGTCCATCCTGGTCAGTTCCAATGAAAATCTTAGCATCTTCAACTCTGCCACCTCCAGCTCCATTTCTTGTGTTTTTGTCAGCACCACCGTCTCTAAACCATACATCATAGCAGATCTTACTACCATCTTGTAAATCTTCCCTTTCACTCTTGCTGCTATGTTTCTTTCTCAAATCACCCCTGAAACTTGTCTCTACCCACCCCACCCTGCCTGCACTCTCTTCTTCACCTCCCTTGTGCATTTTTCATTGCTTTGAATGGCTGACCCCAGGTATTTAAACTCATCTACCTTCACTACCTCTAGTCCTTCCATCATCACCGTTGCACCTGCCTCCCTCTCATTCACACATGTATTCTGTCTTGCTTCTACTGACTGTCATTCATCTTCTCTCCAGAGCATACCGCCACCTCTCCAGGTTCTCTTCCACCTGCTCCCTCCTCTCACTACAGATCACAGTGTTGTCTGTAAACATCATGGTCCATGGAGACTCCTGCCTGATCTCATCTGTCAGCCTGTCCATCACCATGGCAAACAAGAAGAGGCTCAGAGCTGATCATTGATAAAACCCCACCCCCACCTTGAACCCATTTGTCACTCCGACAGCACACCTCACCACCGTCTTGCTGTCCTCATACATGTCCTGCACCATTCTCACATACTTCTCTGCCACTCCTGACTTTCTCATAAAGTAACACACTTCCTGTCTTGGCACCCTATCATCTGCTTTCTCTAGCTCCACAAAGACACAGTGCAACTCCTTCTGACCTTCTCTATACTTCCCCATCAGTACTCTTTGAGCAAACATTGCAGCTGTAGTACTCTTTCTTGGCATGAAACCATACTGCTGCTCACTGATTGTCACCTCTCCTCTTAACCTGGCTTCAAAACCTCTTTCCCATATCTTCATAGTGTGGCTGATCAACTTTATGCCTCTGTAGTTACTACAGCTCTGAGTATCACCTTTGTTCTTGAAAATTGGTACCAAAACACTTCTCCACTCCTCAGGCATCCTCTCACTCTCCAAGATTATGTTAAACAATCTGGTTAAAAAGTCCATTGCCATCTCTCCTAAACATCTCCATACCTTCATAGGTATGTCATCTGGACCAACCGCCTTTCCATTCTTCATCCTCTTCAAAGCTGCCCTCACTTCTGTCTTGCTAATCCTCGAGATTTCCTTGTTCACCATCTTTCCTTCATCCATTCTCCTCTTTCTCTCATTTTCTTTATTCATCAGCTCTTCAAAGTACTCCTTTCACCTTCATTACCATTTCTGTCCTTAATTAGCCTAACCTGCTGCAGCTGTTCTCCAGCTCGATCTCTCTGTCTAGCCAGTCGATAAAAGTCCTTTTCTCCTTCCATAGTGTTTAGCCTCTCATACAACTCACTATATGCCTTTTCCTTTGACTTTGTCACCTCTCTCTTTGTCATGCCCCTAGATTTCAAATACTCCTGTCTACTTTTTTCATCTCCCTGACTATCCCACTTTTTCTTTGCTAACCTCTTCCTTTGGATACTTCCCTGTACCTCCTCATTCCATCACCAAGTCTCCTTGTCTTCCTTCCTCTGTCCATTGGATACACCACATACCTTTCTACCCATTTCCCTCAATATCTTTGCTGTACTTTCCCAGTCAGCTGATAATTCTTCCCTACCACCCAGAGCCTGTATCAACTCCTTCCTGAACTCTGTGCAACCTTCTTCCTTCTGTAACCCCACTTAATATTTGGCTCTGCTTTCACTCTCTTCTCTTTTTGCTTTCCAAAATCATCCTACAGATTACCATCTAATGCTGTCTTGCTGCATTATCCCACCACCTTGCAGTCTCCCATCTCTTTCAGATTTCTCCTTCTACATAAGATGTAGTCTACCTGTGTGCACCTTCCTCTACTCTTGTAAGTCACCCTATGTTCCTCTCTCTTCTTAAAGTATGTGTTCACTACAGCCATTTCCATCCTTTTGGCAAAATCCACAACCATCTGTCCTTCCACCTTTCTCTCCTTAAGACCATACTACCCAGAACCTCCTCATCACCTCTGTTCCCTTCACCTACATGCCCATTAAAGTCCACTCCAATCACCACTCTCTCCCCCTGGGAACACTTGCTACCACTTCATCCAACTTAACGCTAGTATTCCACTTTCTCTTTACCTGACATCCAACTTGTGGGGCATATGCACTGACAACATTCAACACCACACGTTTGACTTCTAGCGTCAAACTCATGATTCTGTCTTGATTCTGTCTCCTCCTGTGTGAGACGGCTGTGTGAGACGGCTGTGCTGTTCACAGTCAGAGATTTCCCGATGTCCTGCTTCGAATGGGTGTGGTTTAAAGTAGTGTGTCGTTTTCAGTCTCAGCTTCTCTGTGTCTTGCCTGGCGTGCAGCATTGGCGGCCAGCCGACTATTCCGCATCTCTTGGGTCTCAGCTTGTCTGTGCCTTGTGTGGCATGCAGCGTTGCAGCGTTGCTCACTTTGCGGGCATTTTGGGCTTCAAGTGACTCAGCACGTGCATGGCGCACTGTCACACGTTTCCTGTCTGTCTATACATCCCTTGTCTGTTGTACCCTATGCTGGTGAAGGGTCTCCTCCTGTGGCAGGCATCATAGGACAGAAGAGTGATAGTGAAGTTACACAGCTAAAGCAGTGGACTGGTTTCTGCTGAACATTACCAGAACTGTACAGTATTGTGTTGTATGACTGTGCTGAATGAATAAATATCAAAATTAACAAGAGCACTCTGAGGCGTGTGCAATATAATCCCGCCTCAGTTTTCTTTGAAGATCCCAATACTTACTGACAGAGAGCAGTTTTCAACTTTTCAGTATAATTACTGTGGCAGAACCAAATTATGATAAGCCCATCATCCATGAATATACAACAAAGTATATAACTCATAGTTGTAGGTCAGCATTCCAAGGTGAACCTGTGTAGCAAGTATGGTTACCCTAGAGAGCTTTACATGTTCTAAAGTAAGAGATCACAGGGAGTGCCAACCTTGACCTTTGACCCCAAACCTTGAGTTAGAGGTCATGGTCTCAGCATGAACTTGTGTACCAGATTTGGTTTATTCCAGCTTTCTTTGTTGTCGAGATATACTTTATAAGACATTTTGATGTTGATCTTTGACCTTGCGATCCCAAAACCACAGTCACACTTCAGGGTCACAGGGTGAACCTATGTACCAAGTTTGGTGGCCCTATCTTTACTCGTTGTACAGTGATAGGTATAAGGAATGTTAACCTTGACCTTTTGACCCCAAACCCATAGTCAGAAGTCAGGATCCCAAGGCGAACCTGTGTACCAAGTTTGGTGACCCTAACTTTACTCGTTGTACAGTAATAGGCATAAGGAATGTTAACCTTGACCTTTTGACCCCAAACCCATAGTCAGAGGTCAGGATTTCAAGGCGAACCTGTGTACCAGCTTTGGTGACTCTAGCTTTACTCATTGTACAGTAATAAGGCATAAGAAATGCTAACCTTGACCTTTGACCTTTTGACCCCAAACTCATAGTCAGAGGTCAGGATCCCAAGGTGAACCTGTCTAGCAAGTTTGGTAATCCTAGCTTTCTTTGTTGTTGAGATATAGGTTATAAGCCATTTTGATGTTGACCTTTGACCTTGCAATCCCAAAACAATAGTCACACTTCAGGGTCACAGGGTGAAACTATGTACCAAGTTTGGTGACCCTCACTTTACTCGTTTTACAGTAATAAGGCATAGGGAATGTTAACCTTGATTTTTGACCTTTTGACCCCAAACCCATAATCTGAGAGTCAGGATCCCAAGGTGAACCTGTGTATCGGGTTTGGTGGCTCTAGCTTTATGTGTTGTACAGTAATGAGGCATAACGAATATTAACCTTTGATTTTTTTGACCCCAAACCCATGGTCAGAGGTCAGGATTCCAAGGTGAACCTGTGTACCAGGTTTGGTGGCCCTAGCTTTTCTCATTTTATAGTAATAGTAAATGTAACATTTACTATAGTGCAACTGCAGTGTTAACTTTGAACTTTGAACTTTGACCCCTTGACCCCAAAACCCTAGTTAGGTGAGGGTGTAAGTCGTCCAAGATGTGTATTAGATACAACTACTGTATCGATTTGAAAAGCCTACATCATTTCTTTCAGTAGTTATTGTGTTTAGAAGATTTAGGGAAAAAAAATCTGACCTGACCTTTGACTTCAGGGTCATCCAATGAGAGTGAAACTGTAATATGTGCATCATCAGAGTATATCAACCCATGGTACCAAGTTTCAAAACAATTGGAAAAAACTAGGAGAAGTTAATTTCACAAGACGGTTACTGTCTATGAATTGAGGTGAAACAGGAGGTCATAGGTCAGGGGCTACAATTCCTGCAAATACCACCTGATCAGAACCAAACTGCAATATGCACATCATCAGTGTATATCAAACCATAGTACAAAACTTCAAAACAATCAGACCAAAACTGTAGGAGGAGTTGATTTCACAATAATGGGACAGACGGACAGACGGACAGACGGACAGACGGACAGACGGACTGACGGACCCATAACATAATCCCCCTTCGGTCTTTACCCAAAGGGCTCTTGAACCACTTTGGGCTTCGACTGGCAGGGGATAAAAAGCACCTGAACTGAAAAATATTCTTTTTAATCTTCCCATCAAGTTCTCAGATACTTCAGTATAATGTAGTTGTTTATGGGGCTGCAGTTAATGACTATTTTACGGCTCGAGTAATCAACCACTCTAATCAAATGATTACTCGAGTAATCAAACACTTTTTTAAAGAAACTTGCATTAACCAACATGAGCAGAACTTTTTTTTCCTAAAGAGCAGTAGTAATTGTACCAAACATGCAATAACACAGGTACACGCTTATTGTAATGTTTATTGCATAGAACATAACTTTAAACATTATGTTACACCATAAAGTTCCGTTTTGTAGCATTAGCTTCAACTCACAACTTGGAAAATAATCTTTTAAATTAACAAACATCATGTGTGTACCGTAACTTGTGGCAAAATTCAGTCGGGATCAAAAGATAATTTCGCTCTTGCCATTCATTTCAGTGGAGATTTTTTCCAGTTTATGGTCCCATGTGCGGAAGAGGGGGCGTGACTTAGGCTCTCTATTATATCTCTGTGTGTATTAAAGCTGCAGTAGGCAGAAATGTGAGGAACCAGAAAACAATTGCTTGATGGTAAAAGAAAGAGCCTTCCTTATGCAGTTCCAACTCCGTTCCATGTCCTGTGTGTTATGTTGGGAAATGAAGCAGGCAGAGAGTGTCTTGGTGAACATACAACTGAACTTTATTTGGTGCACATTACTATTTATACTCCCCGCCGTAGCCCGCCTGACATCATCCTGTTCCCCACCATGGCAGTGCTACGGCAAACCCCAAAGGCCAATCTCCATACACAACCCCCCCCCCCCCCCCGCCCCACAAGGTTGAACTATAACACAGTGAACAATTTTCCAACACCACAACACAAAGTCACATAAAACAAAACCGTCCATACAGTATATACATATATACAAGTCCATCAGTGGGCGAACAGGCATGCTACCAATATGCCCAACTGAAACTGTCCGTAACAGTCCTCGCCACATAGTCCTCCAAATAAGCAGGCCTCCGACGCACTCTAGCTGGGCGTCCCCCCCAGGGGACTCTTCCCCAGGCACCGTCGGAATCACCCACGAGTCCACACCTGACGTGGCTGACCAGTCCAAAGATCTGTCAAAATCTCTGACAGCGTCCGAACCCCGGCCAGGTGTCGCATGCCTCAGCCTGCTGGTGTGCCACATGGACCCGCCGTCCAGTTCAAATGTGTCAGGGCCCCGCCGACTCCTAATCTCCCGTGGTCCTGTCCACAAAGGTTGAAGTTTGTGGGCCCTGACAGGATGTCTAATCCACACCCGATCCTTCTCTTTCAGGCCGTGGTCTCTCCCCTGGTGCCTCCTATCAAACCGTCCCTTCATCCTCCGCTGCTGGTCAGACACTCTACTCCTCACCACCACATCACTTGTCCAGGGCACTGTTCTCAGCGGCTCCAACCGATTGACTGGCAGCGACAGCTCCCGCCCCAACATGAGCTTCGCTGGGGAACACCCCGCCGTTGTGTGGACTGATGCTCTGTAATGGAGCAGTGTGTTTTGGAGTGCCTCCGGGAACAAAAACCCGTCTGCCAGATGAGCTCTCCGCCCGTTCTTCAGGGTCTCGCTAAACACTTTCGACCCATCCATTGGCTTGGGGGTGATAGAATGTTGTTTCACCCCTTTGCCGGTCAAAAAGTCCTTGAACGCCCCCGACACAAACTGAGGCCCATTGTCCGTCGTGATGGTGTCCAGGATTCCCCACTGGGCGAACAAAGACGTCAGGAATCCCATGACCACCTCCGTCGTCACTGAACTGGTGGGCAGCACCTCTGGCCATCTGGAGAACAAATCATACGCCACCACCAGAAACTGACTGTTGTATGGCGCCACATGAAATTCACCACAAATGTCCCACTCAACATGTTTCCACAGCCCCCCAGGAAACTCAACAGGCCAGAGCGGTGGTGGGGGAGGTCTGCCCGTCTTTCCGCTTTCCAAACACAGCACACAGTTCTTAACCATGGCCTCTATATCGCCATCAATGCCAGGCCACCAGACCAACCTCCTACTCTTCTGCTTCACCCGCACCACTCCCAAATGACCATCATGCAGCATGTCCAGGACCCGAACCCTCAACGCAACAGGAATCAAGGCGCACTGGCCCCTGGCCACACAAACCTCATTCCAACAGCTCAGCTCGTCCCGGAAATGATGAAAAGGAGCCAGTTAGCTCGGCACCTTCGCTGGCCAACCCTCACGAAACACTGTGTGCAGCTGTGCCATAACTGGGTCCCGTTCCGACTCATCTTTGAGATCTTGTGGGGAGACCACACCTTGGAGAGTTCCACACAGGGCATTCACCAGCTCCTCCTCTGCAGCGCCAACGTCATCCTCGACCACCTCTGAAGCCCCCACGGTGGCCTGCGAGAGAAGATCCGCCACTATGTTCCCTCTGCCTGGGGTGAATTTAGTGGAAAAGTCATAGGCCCTCAGATGCTCCGACCATCTATGAAGTCTCAGCGGCCTATGCCATGATCCCGACGTCTCCAGCAGTGTGGTGAGTGCCCAGTGGTCCGTCCTCAGAGTGAAGCGACGTCTGTAGAGGTACGGTATATGTGCCACCTCTTGCACGCCCAGACGCAGGCCAGCACCTCCCTCTCGTCCACCGCGTACTTCTGTTCCGCCGGCGAGAGGGACCTGGAAGTAAACGCCACTGGCCTTTCCACTCCAGCCTGTATTTGGGACATGATTGCACCTAACACCCAGAAGCATCACAGGTCACCACCATCTCCATTCCAGGGTCAAAATGTGCCAGCACTGGTGGTGAGGTGAGCTGCTGCTTCAGCTTCAAGACCGCCGCTGAGCACGCCGGAGTCCACTCCCATGGCGCATCCTGTTTCAGCAGAGCTTTCAGGGGCCCAATCGTCTCTGAGTAATGTGGGATAAACTGGCAGTAGAAATTCACCATGCCGAGGAAAGATGAAATCTGGGTGGGCATAGTAGGCTCCGGGATGCGAAGCACCGCCTCCACATTGGAATGCAGTGGTTGCAGACCCTTGCCCGTCAGCTGGAACCCCACAAAATCGATCGCCTCTGCTGCAAAGAGGCATTTGTCACCGTTGAGAGTGACCCCGTGCTCCTGCATCCGCTTCAACACCTTCTCCAGCCTCTCATCATGAAGCTCATTCATTGCACCGTGTACCACCTGCCTGGTAAAAGCCTGGCTTTTTAATTAACTATGTGTTGATTGTATTTTTATGTGTTTTTACTGTCTATTTTGTTCTCTCTGTCTGTGAAAAGTGCTGTATAAATAAACTTATTATTATTATTATTATAATTACCACAATGTCATCCAGGTAGGCTATGACCCCTTTTATACCCACCAGCATCGTGGCCATAACCTTTTGGAAACAGCTGGGGGTGGAGCTCAACCTGAACAGCATTCGGGTATACCTAAAGACCCCCATATGGGTCACAAATGCCGTCAAGTTCCTGCTATCCGGGTGTAGCCGCACCTACAGATACCCCTGCCGAAGGTCTAGCTTAGCAAACACCTTGGACCCGTTGAACGTCGTCGTGAGCTCCTCCATGGTCGGGAGGGGGTATTTATGTGGGATGATCGTCTTATTTACCATGCGTAGTACAATGCATGGCCTGATCCCTCCGTCCTTCTTCTTTGCCACCACCAGGTTTAAAATCCAAGGTGGCACATCCACCTTCTCGATGATCCCTGTATCCAACAGCTTTGAGAGCTCTGCCGACACACCTTCACGCAACGCCAGAGGTAAGCACTCACCAACTCATCCACCAACGGGCGGTGGCAAAAGGTCCCGATCCAGCCAAGGCCCATGAACAGCGCCGGCCAATGAAGCTGCCAGTCCATAAATGCCGTCAGCACCACCGAACCCTGGGGATCCCGAATGGAAAACCCAAATTGTCCCAGTAAATCAATCCCAAGCAGGTCCGTCCTGTGCCGTGCCACCTGGAAGACAAACTTCGGTGCCCTCTGTTGTCCACACAACACATCGAACTCCACCGTGCCAACCATGTCGATCTCGGCGTGGCCATAACCGAACATCCTTATCGCTCCCGCTTTAATAGCCTTCACTGGGAACAGCCTCTTCAACGTCGCCAGGCTCAAAATGGACCTGCCAGTGCCCGAGTCCAGCATGAGAGGCACCTTGACGGCATCCAGCTGTACCACATACCATTTCAGGCGTCCTCTTCCTCCTTGTGCCACACACACTTGGCCCTCTGTTGTCCACACAACCTTTTGGAAACAGCTGGGGGCGGAGCTCAACCTGAACAGCATTCGGGTATACCTAAAGACCCCCATATGGGTCACAAATGCCGTCAAGTTCCTGCTATCCGGGTGTAGCCGCACCTACAGATACCCCTGCCGAAGGTCTAGCTTAGCAAACACCTTGGACCCGTTGAACATCGTCGTGAGCTCCTCCATGGTCGGGAGGGGGTATTTATGTGGGATGATCGTCTTATTTACCATGCGTAGTACAATGCATGGCCTGATCCCTCCGTCCTTCTTCTTTGCCACCACCAGGTTTAAAATCCAAGGTGGCACATCCACCTTCTCGATGATCCCTGTATCCAACAGCTTTGAGAGCTCTGCCGACACACCTTCACGCAACGCCAGAGGTAAGCACTCACCAACTCATCCACCAACGGGCGGTGGCAAAAGGTCCCGATCCAGCCAAGGCCCATGAACAGCGCCGGCCAACGGAGCTGCCAGTCCATAAATGCCGTCAGCACCACCGAACCCTGGGGATCCCGAATGGAAAACCCAAATTGTCCCAGTAAATCAATCCCAAGCAGGTCCGTCCTGTGCCGTGCCACCTGGAAGACAAACTTCGGTGCCCTCTGTTGTCCACACAACACATCGAACTCCACCGTGCCAACCATGTCGATCTCGGCGTGGCCATAACCGAACATCCTTATCGCTCCCGCTTTAATAGCCTTCACTGGGAACAGCCTCTTCAACGTCGCCAGGCTCAAAATGGACCTGCCAGTGCCCGAGTCCAGCATGAGAGGCACCTTGACGGCATCCAGCTGTACCACATACCATTTCAGGCGTCCTCTTCCTCCTTGTGCCACACACACTTGGCCCGCAGGTCTTCACCAACCTGGTCTGCGAACCTAACATGGGCTCCTCCATGCGCCACAGGCTGCTTTCACTTCTTCTTCTTCTTCCTCGGGCGCCCCCGAGGCCTAGTTAGCACATTAGCCGGTACCTGTGGCGCAGAGGCCTGGTCCTCCGGTGTCTCACCCGTGAAGGTCCCTAGCCCCCGCAGGGCTGCAGACTCCCTTAGTTTGATCATATCCACCACTTCGAGCAGAGAGAAAGGCTGTCGAGTTACCCGCAGCGTGGCTCCTAGCCACTCGCTAGTCATGCCATGCGCCAGTCTATCACGAACTATCTTGTCTGTTAGCGGCCCAAAATCACACTCTCCTGCCAAACAATGCAGTTCCTTCAAAAAAGATAAAATGGACTCACCAGCTTGCTGTACATGGCTAAAAAATCTGTACCTCCTCTTGGTGATCGTGGCACCGTCACTGAACAGGTCATCTATCTTTAACAGCGACTCCTCCAGCGACCCTTCACCACACAGCGTGAGGAACAGGCGTTGTCCTTCTGCGCCCAGATGGTGAATCAACAGGCCCCTCCGCCTGTCGTCGGAAACCCTGTCAAACCTGGCTGCTGTCAGATAAACTTGAAATAAATTTTTCCAGCGTGCCCAAGGGATAATCGGCATACCCTGGTCCTGCAGGAATGGAGGCTGTTCCACAACACACTCGCCCATAATTTACCTCGTCGCCAAATGTTATGTTGGGAAATAAAGCAGCCAGAGAGTGTCTTGGCGAACACACAACTGGACTTTATTTGGCGCACATTACTAGTTATACTCCCCGCCGTAGCCCGCCTGACATCATCCCGTTCCCTGCCCCGGCAGTGCTACGGCAAACCCCAAAGGCCAATCTCCATACACAACACTACGCTATTCCTTATCCAAAGTGCACACCCATGATGCATGTCAGCTACAGCCAATAGCAAAGCCTCTGGCAGGCAAGACGTGTGATTGAACAAAGAAACAATTGTGTGTGTGAAACTTTCTGCAGGCTGAACAGGGCCCAGAGGAGATGCCGTGATGCTGTGTATTATGTCAGACCACTTGCATTAACAATTAGTGCAGAATGATAATCAATGTATTATCAAATTTAGACAATCTTATTCTGCCTACTCTAGCTTTAAATCATAACTGACTATACAGTATATTAGTTACTGTTGGTCAGCAGTTGTCCTCCCCCAGCACCAAACAACCTCCTTAACCTGAGCTCTTTGTTTTATATTTCCAAGCTCTTCTTTACGCACAGCGCTGCAGCTGACTCATCCTAAAACCCCTCTCACACATGCCAGAGCACAGATAGTGCATCCCACAGACAGAAAACCACGTACACACAAACACTGCACATGCATGTACACTCAACTTACCCCTGGCCTTAGTAGCGCTCAGCACATTCTTGTGGGGCATGTTGACACCCTGGCAGGATCTAGTAGGAGGTTCTGGCAATGGGAGCATTTTGTTATTCCAGCTTCTTTTCTCTTGTGAATTCAAACTCTTCCATCGGAGCCACAAACCAAATAAGAGTTCAGCCAAGTATTTCAGTCGCACCACATGATATTAGTGGATTTTGGAACTGTAGATGAAAGGACGCAAAATATCAATTTTCTGGCTTGATCATTTTACTGCCCAGTGCATTTTCATATATGTATGACTAAAGTTTTCAATATGGAACATATATTAGCAGGAGTTCACAAAAAAAAGACCTTTCACCTTTATTGTGCACACCTATTTAGTACATTTTTATGAAAAACATCATCAAGGTCAGGGTAATACTAAATGTGAAGCCAAATCTTGTAACAGCTGGGATTTTTAAGCCTTGTTTTTGCCAAGGGGACAGGTGGTTAAGCCCAACTGGTGGCGTCCAACCGGGGGTTCAAACCCACAACCTCCGGCTCCAGAGTCCAGCACTCTACCTGTGTCATCAACAGGGTCGACCCACTTGGCAAGCCAAGTAGGAATACTTTTATTGACTCTGCTACACTATCAACAAATTTTTCCTATCTTTGCTTTGACTTCAAACATAGACTCTCCCAGAATGTGATACAGAGATTCTCCCTGACCAAATATGTGCCAAAGAGAGACTCATAATTATTTGTAGGCAGACTGCCTGTGAAAAGATTAGTGGAAATTATCTAAAATACATAAAATATTACTACTAAATGTGGAAGAATTGACCAGACTAAACTTCTGACCAGACTAAACTAAGCTTCAAGCTCATGCACCAGAACAAATGACAGTGCCATTCAATATGGCAACTAGCTCCCCTAAGTATGTAAACAGGTCATGTCAGCTGATTTGGAGGGAAAAAATGTATCGGCTGTACATGCAAAATAGATATTTTTACTCTCAGACCACATAACTTTTTGTATGTTAGATCACTTAGTAGTCATTTCAGTATCTTTTAGCTCAGTATTTTGGATTTTCATCCACAACACACAGCTCTAAAATATTTCAATTGTTTTTCACCAAACATCAGACAGTTCATAGCTAGCTGAGTTAAAGGCATCATTGACTGCACTTTTTCCACATTTTACCAGCTAACACATGTCTTAATGGAATATTTGTGACATTGTACAGGAAAAAGGATGCGAGGTGAGGCATGGGCTGGACGGCACAGAATCTTTATTTTCCTCTAACAACATAATACAGCCATGAGCCTCCAGCGTGGACGTGCTGGGGCTGAAAACCCCCATCAAGGGGAACTCCGTTTCGGTTGCTGTGCATCTGGCTTTTATAGCTTTAATCTCATGCATGACAGCTGAGGCTTCTGACATTATACATGTTGCCTGGTCAAAGAGAATGTGTGGCACAATTATCATAACAACTTGACACATACAGTAAGTTACAATACATTCACACCCCTGCGTCTTCATGCTCCAGCTTGGTGCAGCAGGGGGCGAAAGGCACATCTTTGTCTGGTTAGCTCCAGGATACTCTTCCTCTCCCCGTGAGGTGTATAGCACTAACTGTCTCATTTGATACCTCCTGGAGACACTTCCTCTGTCAGTTCATTATTGTGTCTCTCCTCCTGCGTTCCGGGTGTGAGAGAATCCCAGACCTGTGCCCCCACAACATATGTTGGTCAAATTTTCTTTAATTTTTTAAATTATTGTTTTTTTCACCTTTTCCAGCCTCTCTGAGAATGCCTGGTTTCAGTGCATGTCTCTTTAGTGTATGTCTATTTTCATTTCTTCTTCTATTTTAAATCACAATTTGTTCATTTTACAAAGTCTTTCATGTACACTGGTGGCTTCTGGTCTCTTTGGGACCTCCTCAACTGAGTTGGTGACCAACCAGGTACACTCTTCTCCACTCGTTATGTTGTACCAAGGGTATTTCCTTGTTGTCTTCTCCCGCCGGAGTGATGCTTGCATCCTTTGACCCTGTACTCATCACTGATATGTCCTCCTCACTCATCCGATCTGGAATCCTTACTGAATCCTGTTTTTGTCTGTTAAATAGTTGGTCCACATGTCATCTCACCACTTGTCCATTTCCCAGCAGTACTGTGTAGGAAACTGGTCCAGTGATGTCCTGTATTAATCCCGGTATCCACTTTGGTTCATATCCATAGTTTTTTTGTATAGACAGCATCTCCTTCCATGAAATTACGTGCTTTTGCATGTCTGTCATGAAAAGCTTTCTGGTTAGCTTGCTTTGCTTCCACTTTTTGTTTCAAGTCAGGGTGTATGAGATCTAGTGCACACCTCAACTTTCTTCCCATCATCATCTCGGCAGGAGACAGTCCTGTTGTTGCCTGTGGAGTGATACTATAACTGAACAAAACTCTGTTTTAATTTTTTTCTCCACCATATCACCTGAGCTCTTTTTCATCAGTTCTTTAAAGGTTTGCACTGCTCTTTCAGCTAGCCCATTTGATGAAGGGTGGTAAGGAGCTGACGTGACATGTGTGATTCCATTTCTTGTCATGAACTCTTTCATCTGCTTACTGACAAAATACTGTGCACTATCAGACACAATCATTTCTGGGATACCATGTGAACTGAAACTGTTTCTCAAGCAACTTACAGTTATAGCTGATGTAGCTGAAGTCACTGGGTAAGCATCTAACTATTTTGAATGTGCATCTACAATCACTAGGAACATTTTTCCCATGAAAGGATCTGCATAGTCCATGTGCAGTCTCCTCCATGGTTTGTCTGGCCACTCTCAGGGATGGAGTGGCGCACTTGCGGGTGCCTTTCTGTGCTCTTGGCAGGTTGTACATGACTTCACCTTATCTTCAATGCCACTGTCTATTTGAGGCCACAACATATAACCTCTTTCCAAACCTTTCATGCGGCTCATGCCTGGATGTGATTGATGCAACTGTTCCATCAGAGGAGCTCGTCTCCTTTCTGGTATCACAATACGTGCTCTCCACAGTACACATCCATCTTGCACACTCAGTTCATTCTGCCTCAGTTTATAAGCAAGAAAGTCTACTTCCAGATTCTTTGTCCAACCTCTCTGTATATACTCGCTGACCTTTGAGAGTACCTTGAGAGATCCTTACTTGTCCACCTCTGAAGCAGTTTTGATGTCACTAGTAGACTTTGCTCTTGGTCCAACATGAGCACCATTTCTTCTGATGATAGTCTTTTAAACGTCTTTGGCAGGGGTAATCTACTGAGAGTGTCTGCATTGCTGTTGTCTTTTCCAGCTCTGTATCTCATCACATACTCATAAGCTCTCAGTAACACTGCCCATCTCATTATTCTCTGTGAAGCCATTTGTGGTACTGCTTTTATCTCATTGAACAAACTTATCAGTGGCTTATGATCTGTGCAGAAGATAAACTTACAACCATATACTTGTGGAAATACTGTACTTCAAAGATAACAGCAAGTCCTTCTTTGTCAAGCTGAGAATCGTTTTTTTCTGCAGCTGAGAGTGTTCTGGATGCAAATCCTATAGGTTTTTCTTTATTTACCATGCGGTGCGCTAGCACGGCTCTCACTCCGTATGGCGATGCATCACATGATAATATCAGTTCTTTGTTTTCGTCATAGTGCACTAATACACTACTTAACTGCAAAAGCTCTTTTGACCTCTGGAAAGCTTCTTCTTGTTCTGGTCCCCATGACCACTTTTCATCTTTCCTTAGTAACTTGTACAGTGGTGCCAACACTGTAGACACGTTTGGTAAGAACTTATAAAAGTTCAGCAGTCCTAAGTAAGGTTTTAGCTCTGTCACTGAGGTGGGTGTAGGTGCTTTTTGTACAGCTTCCATCTTTGCTGGTTGTGGATGTAGTCCTGTTTTGTCCACCTTGTGACCTAAAAATGTCACCTCTTTTTCCATAAACTGGCATTTGCTCCTTTTCAGAATCAGAATCAGAATCAGAATCAGCTTTATTGGCCAAGTATGCACAACACATACAAGGAATTTGACTTTGGCTAAAAACTTGCTCTCATTGTTCAGGTGGAGGATTTAAATAAGGATTCAATGACAACAGAGTATGTACAGTAAATTACAGTCTGTCCACGTTTCTATAAAAGGATGCAAATATATACAGGAATATATGCAGTTATTTACTCAGACTAACCACACTTTGCAGAAATATATGAAAAAATATACAGTCACACAGTATTTCAATGTGAACTCAGATTCAGTGATATAATGTGAATGAAGTAAAAAGCAGTGTGAGAGTTATGTGCAATGTAATAATGGATGAAAAGTCATGAGTACAGCAACAGGTAGGACTAGGTGAATATTAGGAGTTCATCAGAGTGATGGCTTGAGGAAAGAAACTGTTCCTGTGACGGGTGGTTTTGACCTTCAGTGATCTGTAACGACGACCAGAAGATAGAAGTTCAAACAGTTTGTGGCCGGGGTGTGATGGGTCAGCACAGATGTTTCCCGCCCGTTTCCTGGTTATGGACCGATATAAGTTCTCAATGGAGGGTAGGTCAGTACCAATGATCCTCTCCGCAGACTTAATGATCCGCTGCAGTCTGGTCTTGTCCTGTTTAGTGGCAGATCCAAACCAGACAGTGATGGAAAAGCAGAGGACAGATTGGATGATGGCGGTGTAGAAGACAACCAGCAGCTCCTGAGGCAAATCAAACTTCTTGAGCTGACGCAGAAAAAACAACTTCTGCTGGACCTTTTTCCGGACAGTGTCTATATGGGAGGACCACTTCAGGTTCCGGGAGATTGTGGTTCCCAGAAACTTGAAGGAGTCCACAGTGGACACTGTGCTGTTGAGGATGGTGAGTGGGGGGAATGAAGGGGGGTGTCGCCTGAAATCCACAGTCATCTCCACCGTTTTGGCTGGGTTAAGTTCAAGATGGTTCTGGCTGCACCAGAGGATCAGCTGTTCCACCTCCCGCCTGTATGCAGACTCATCATCATCCCGGATCAAACCGATGACTGTGGTGTTGTCCGCAAACTTCAGGAGCTTCACCGAAGGGTCCTCTGAGGTGCAGTCATTGGAGTAGAGGGAGAAGAGCAGTGGGGATAGGACACATCCTTGGGGGGCGCCAGTACTAATTTTTCGGGAGCTGGATGTAAATCTCCCTAGCTTCACCTGTTGCCACCTGTCAGTCAGAAAGCTGGAGATCCACTGGCAGGTGGAGGGGGGCACCTTGAGCTGGAGGAGTTTCTGATGAAGAATGCCTGGGATGATGGTGTTGAACGCTGAGCTGAAGTCGACAAACAGGATCCTGGCGTACGTCCCTGGGGAGTCGAGGTGTTGCAGGATGTAATGTAGTCCCATATTCACTGCATCATCCACTGACCTGTTTGACCGGTAGGCAAACTGCAGTGGTTCCATCAGGGGGCCTGTGTCGACCTTCAGGTGGTTCAGCACCAATCTCTCCAAGGATTTCATGACCACAGAGGTCAAGGCAACAGGTCTGTAGTCGTTTAATCCTGTAACAGAGGGTTTCTTGGGAACTGGAATGATGATGGAGCGTTTGAAGCAGGAAGGCACTTCACGCAGCTCCAGTGATCTGTTAAAGATCTGGGTGAAGATGGGGGCCAACTCGTTGGAGCAGACTCTCAGGCAGGACGGAGACACACCATCAGGTCCTGCAGCCTTCTTGATCTTTTGTCTCTGAAAGACCCGGCGCACCTCCTCTTCACAGATTGTTAGTGCTGGTGGGAGGTCAGAGTGGAGGAGGGATGGAGTTCCTGGGGCTGCAGATAATCCTTTTGTGTGGGTGGGAGGTGAGAACTGTAGGTTCTTTTCAAACCTGCAGTAAAAGCTGTTTAGGTCGTTAGCCAGCTGGAGGTTTTCCACAGGGTGGGGGGATGGTCTCCTGTAGTTGGTAATATTCTGCAGGCCTCTCCAGACAGAAGCAGAGTTGTTGGCTGAGAAGTTTTTTTGTAACTTCACACTGTAGCTCCTCTTAGCAAGCCTGGTCTCCTTTGTCAGCATGTTTCTGGCCCGCTTGTACAGAGTCCAGTCACCAGTCCTGTAGGCCTCCTCCTTGGTCTGACGTAGCTGCTTCAGTTTAGGAATGAACCAGGGTTTATTGTTGTTGTATGTGCAGAAGGTCTTGGTCTGCACACACATGTCCTCGCAGAAACAGATGTATGACGTCACAGTGTCAGTGAGTTCATTTAAGATAATGGCTGCAGCTTCAAAAACACTCCAATCTGTGCAGTCAAAGCAGGCTTGTAACTCCAGCTTTGATTCCTCAGTCCATTTCTTCACAGTCCTTACAACAGGCTTGGAAGTTTTTAGTTTCTGTCTGTATGTTGGAATAAGATGGAGCAGACAGTGGTCAGAAAAACCCAGAGCTGCACGGGGGACGGCATGATAGGCGTTTCTTAAAACTGTGTAACAGTGGTCAAGTGTATTTGTGTCCCTGGTGGGACATTTAATATGCTGTCTGTATTTAGGAAGCTCATTTGTGAGATTAGCTCTATTGAAATCACCCAGAATGATAAGCAGAGAGTCTGGATGTTTTTCCTCCACGTCTGCTATCTGCTATCTTTCAGACACAGTCCTGCATCCCCCAGTCTTTGCAGCACTTGGTGTAGTGTCTTCAGATGATTTGTGTCATCTTTCCCAGTCAGGATGATGTCATCCAGGTATACTGCCACATTTTCAATACCCTGCAATATGTCTTCCATTGTACATTGAAAGATGGCTGGACTGAAACTCACGCCAAAAGGCAACCTCGTGTATGTAAACAACCCTTTGTGAGTGTTTATTGTGACATACTTCCTGGATTCCTCATTCAGCACTATCTGTATTTCTCTCCACCAGTTAAAGAAGTTATCATGTCCTCCATTCTTGGGATGGGGTACTGCTCAATGGGTGATACTTTAACTGCTAGCTTGTAGTCCCCACAAATCCTCACTCTAGAGTCTGGCTTAAGCACTGGCACTATTGGAGTTGCCCACTCTGAGAACTTCACCTGTTCTATGATTTTCTCTTGTAAAAGTCTGTCTATCTCTTGCTCTACTTTTTTCCTTATAGCAAAAGGGACTGACCTTGGCTTATAAAAGCAAGGGGTGGCATCACTAGCTACATGTATTTTTGCTTTGAAGCCCTTGAGCATCCCTAGTTTTTCCTTAAATACCATCTCATGTCTTGAAAGTACTTCCTGTAGAGAATCCTCTGTCTTCTATTTTCTGCACAGACTGCCAGTCTAACTTGAAGGCCTTGATCTACCCTCGTCCCACTAGACTTGTCCCTGAGCCCTTCACTACCACTACCTCTAATATCTTGGTGATGTCTTTATGTCCTACTTTAACTTTAGCTGCACCTATCACTGGTACTTTATGTCACCATATGTTTTTAACTTAATTCTGCATTTTGCTAGCCTGGGCCTGTGAATGTCACTGAATAACTTGTAAAAAGTTTTACTTAACATTATAGTGTATCCACAACCTGTATCTGCTTCAAATGTTACACTTTCCCCATTTACTTTTAGCTCTTTTCTAACAGGTTCTTCTCTGGGAATGTCCATCATTTCCTTTTCCTGCATGTTGTACAAAGTTACATCCCCCTCAATGTGGTATACGGTGAAAACGTCCTCATTGTCATCTGTTTCTTGCATGAAATTAGCCCTCTTTGTGTTCTTCTTTCTCTCCCCCTTTGCTGGTTTCATTCTACAGGCTCTTTTTATGTGTTCTACTTTTCCACAGTTGTGGCACATTTCCTTGGCAAATCTGCAGTCTCTTGCCATGTGTTTTTCTCCCCCACATCTGTAACATTTCTTGATGTCCGGCTGGACTTTAGTATGGGCATCGCTGACCTTGTTTACGGACCCCATCGTTCGGTTCCATTTACTCTGTTCTTTCACACCATGTAAATCCACCATGTCTCGATTTGCCGCTTCCATAGCTTGTGCAAACTTGAGTGCTTTGTCAAACGTCAGACTATCTTCCGCCAGCAGCTTCCACTGTATCCTGTCATCGTTTATGCCACAAACCAAACGGTCTCTCAGCATCACTGTTAGAGAGTCTCCAAAATTACAATCCTGCACCAGCTTCGTCAATTCTGCCACATAGTCGCTGACACTATCATCAGATCTTCTGTTCCTTGTATTAAACTTCCACCTCTGCATTATTTCACTTGGCTTTGGATGAAAATGATTTTTCAACAGTCTCACCAATCCACTGTAGGAGCTATCATCTGGCTTATCTGTGCTGAGGAGATTTCTCATCAGGGCAGAGGTCTGGGCCCCCACACAGCTTAGCAGTACAGCTCGTTTCTTGTCTTCATTATCAGTGCTGTTTGCCACAAGAAAGTGCTCCAAAATCTTACAGTAGTCTTCCCATGACTGTGACTTACTATCAAAAGGAGTCACAGAACCCACCATAGCAGCCATTTTCCTTGTTAGCAGCACGTAACACCTCGTGTTGTTAGCAGAGTGTTAGCTTTACTTGTCAAAGCAGTCGCTTCTTCTTCAAGCCTCGTTTTTACTTACAACATCTTCTATCCTTAATGGCTTTTTATCCTCGTCGCCATATGTGATATCTTGGGATATCAATAACAAAGAGACGTTTATCTTCAGTTCAACTGGCTTTATTATGGAGGGCACAACATGTCTTCAGAGTGGAACATAGCGTCTGTACATACTCTATTCCTGTGCACTACTGACCTCTAGTGGCCCGGAATTGTAATGACATCCTACTATGCTTCACGAAGAATGAATTGTGGTGCACATATGTGGGTTTCATATGCTTCACAGGTGTATTGCTGTATGCTTATGGTATTCTTCACGTCTCAGAGGAACAAAAGGTCTGAACCTCCTAGGGGTAACAGGAGGATGTGAAGTCTGGCCTTTTGTATGCAGAGAGATGGCCGTGAGAGATTTCCTGACCACCAGGACTTTAGGTGAAGAAGAGAAGACCTTATGGGGGATGCATTGTATTTGGGATTAAGAGACAATGTGACTGTGTGCTTTGATGTCCTGGGGTATAAAAGGGACAGAGGATGGGGGATTCCTTTCTCTTTCTGTTTTTGGATGTTGGAGAATGTGAATGTGAATAAAACTGGACTTGAGAAATAAACTCAGCCTCGTCCTTCCCACACTTCTCCACACTGGTGACCCTAAGACATATCATGAGCGGAGACGAATCTCCCGAGCCAGACTCGTCAGGAGCCAGGCAAACGAATGCAGCCACAGTTCAACTACCGGACTTCTGGCCGAACAATCCGTGCTCCTGGTTTAGCACAGTTGAGGCACAGTTCCACCTCCGGAGGATTGCGGTGGACACCACAAAGTTCTACCATGTGGTTGCAAAGCTGGACAACCACACAGCCCAGCGGGTGGCAAACCTGATCAACTACCCACCGGACAGCGACAAGTACAGCACGTTGAAGGCTGCACTCATCCGTTACTTCACCCCCTCAGTGGAGGAGAGAGCAGAGAAGCTCTTGGCGCTGACTGAATTCGAGAGCGACAGACCTGCAGACCTGATGGGGAAGATGTTGAGTTTGAGAGACTCCGAAGATGATAACTTCATCTTCACCCACCTTTTCCTCAGGACCCTACCGTCAGCGGTGAGAGTGACCCTGGCCAGTTCACCACTGTTGGCCCGACGAGACTACCACGAGCTGGGCCAGGAGGCGCAACAACTCGTCGACGCCAATAAACGGCACGCGGCTGCGGCTGCAGCAGCGGAGCTAGGCGCAACGTCCGGAGATGGCAGGGGGCCAGAGGCTGCAGCACCAGACTCACCGACGACGGCGGCGGCAGGGGCCAGGAAACACGGAGCAGACGACGTCCTTTGCTTCTACCATCGCCGCTTTGCAGAGAGGGCATGCAAGTGCATGCCACCGTGCCATTTCAAGCGCTCGGGAAACGCCAAGACCGGGGGTCGGTAGCAGCTGCGGCCCTCGGAGAGGAGAACAAGCTGCTCTATTTGAGGGATGCGCACTCGGGGAGGCATTTCCTCATGGACACGGGCTCCCAGCTGAGTTTCATCACACCTTCCTACGCTGACCGGCTGACACCTTCCAGTGGTCTCCGGGAGTCAGCAGTGAACGGCTCGGCGATTAAGACCTTCGGTGAGAAGGCTCTGCTTCTGTCTCTACACGGCCGTGCATTCGAGTGGACTTTCGTCATAGCGGCAGTCAATTTCAACATGTTAGGGGCTGATTTTTTGTGCTCACATGGTTTGTTGGTCGATCTTGCTAACAGACGCCTGGTTAATGCACTCTTTTCATTCTATTCCCTGTACAGCTCGAGTGGCCCCGCCGACAGCACAAGCCAACGTCACAGCTGCAGGTGATAAGTTCCACACACTCCTCACTCAGTTCCCAGCACTCACGGTTCCAACATTTTCGGCGACCGTGGCTAAACAAGGCATGGAACATTTTATTATTACCACCGCACCGCCCGTTTTCGCAAAAGCTCGGCGCTTGGATTCAGCTAAACTGACCATAGCGCGCGAGCTGTTCGCCAACCTGGAAAGGTTGGGCATCATCAGGCGTTCGAAGAGCCCATGGGCTTCACCGCTTCACATGGTCCCGAAAGCTGATGGCTCGTGGCGGCCTTGCGGTGATTTCAGCAGGCTGAACAACGCTACAGCGCACGACCGCTACCCGATCCCGCACATCCAAGATTTTTCAGTTCATTTGGCGGGGGCACGCGTTTTTTCTAAAATAGACTTGGTACGCGGTTACCACCAGGTCCCAGTGCGCGCTGAGGACATACCCAAAACAGCGGTAAGAACTCCTTTCGGGCTTTTCGAGTTTTTGCGCATGCCGTTTGGGCTTAAAGGCGCGGCGCAGACGTTCCAACGCATGATGGACGCGGTTTTGCGCGATCTCCCTTTCGTGTTCGTCTACCTGGACGACATATTGGTAGCCAGCGCGTCCGAAAACGAACACGAAAACCACCTCACGGCAGTTTTCCGGAGGTTGGGAGAGCACGGGTTAATAATTAACCCAGCGAAGTGTCAGTTCGGGGTGACGCAGATTGATTTCTTGGGGCATCGCGTCTCCCCAGAGGGAGCGGTTCCTCTGCCTGACAAAGTGCACGCAGTAACGAATTTTTCCCAGCCACAAACGGTCAAAGCGTTACAGGAGTTTTTGGGAATGGTGAATTTTTATAACCGTTTCCTCCCCCGCGCAGCGCAGCTCATGCAACCATTGTATGCTGCACTAAAAAAACAAAAACCCACAAACAAAGTCGAATGGTCTCCCGAGCGAGAGCGCACATTTTCTGAAGTCAAAACAGCCCTGGCAAACGCTGCGTTGTTAGCACATCCAGTCCCAGCGGCCCGCATGGCGCTCACTACTGACGCGTCAGATGTGGCCATAGGGGCAGTCGTGGAACAGTATGTAGCTGGAGCCTGGCAACCGCTCGCCTTTTTCAGTAAGACCCTGCGTGACAGCGAACGAAAATACAATGCATTCGACAGGGAGTTGTTAGCTCTCCACTTGGCCATTCGCCACTTCCAGTTCTGGCTGGAAGGACGCCATTTCACCGCGTTCGTTGACCACAAGCCGCTGACTTTCGCGATGGCCAAGATTTCAGAACCTTGGTCGGGCCGGCAGCAGAGGCAGCTGGCTGCGATATCGGAGTTTACTACCGATATCCAGCATGTTGTGGGTAAACTTAATGTAGTGGCGGACTGCCTCTCGCGCGCCGTGGGGGCTCCAGCCCGCGCGGAGGTAGACCCCGCAGCCATGGCCGCGGAGCAGGCTAGCGACGCGGAAGTGCACGTGGCCCCGGTCGGCGTGGGGATAGATTATGCAGCCATGGCCGCGGAGCAGGTTAGCGACGCGGATGTGCGCGCGCTCCAGTCTGGACCAACAGGGTTAAGGCTGGAGAACAGGGTGCTCCAAGACGGTATGCCCCCCCTAATCTGCGATGTCTCCACTGGGCGGCCGCGTCCGTTGGTTCCAGCCGCGTGGCGCCTCCGCGTTTTTGACTCAATCCATTCTCTGGCGCACCCGGGAGTGCATGCGTCGGTCAAAATGGTGGGAGAGAAATTTGTATGGCCGAGCCTGCGCAAACAAGTTAGAGAGTGGGCGGCAACCTGCATAGCTTGTCAGCGGGCCAAGGTTCATAGACACACGAGAGCTCCCTTGGAGCCGTTTCACATCCCAGCTAAAAGGTTTGATCATGTCCACGTGGACCTCGTAGGCCCCCTCCCGCCCTCACAAGGGTGCACACATCTTCTGACAATGGTTGACTGCACCACGCGGTGGCCGGAAGTGGTTCTGCTGTCATCAACCACAGCTGAGGAGGTGGCGCGCGGGTTTTTAACGGCATGGGTAGCGCGTTTTGGAATCCTGTCGGACATTACGTCCGACAGAGGCCCGCAATTTGTCTCCGAACTTTGGTCAGCGATGGCCCGCAGCCTGGGGGCAATGAGCCACCGCACGACCGCGTACAACCCGCAGGCTAACGGGTTATGCAAACGTTTTCACAGGTCACTGAAGGCGGCTCTCAGAGCGTCGCTTACGGATGCAAATTGGGTGGACAAGCTACCATGGGTTTTATTGGGGTTGCGTTCTGCACCTAAAGAGGATTTAGAAGCCTCCCCAGTTGAGCTAGTTTTTGCACAGCCGCTTCGGCTGCCCGGGGAATTTTTCCCAGAGAATCCAACGCCAGAGTGCTCCCCGGCTCAGCGGTTACAGATTAGCACGGGACCGAGCACGCTACCTGGCCCCGTTCACCACAGTTTTCCGCGTGTTTTTGTGCCTAAGGCTTTAAAAAATGCGGAGTTTGTTTTTGTCAGACATGATGCCCATCGTCCGCCTTTACGCCCACCTTATGACGGACCATATAGAGTGCTGGAAACAGGAGATAAGCATTTTTTGCTAGATTTGGGGGACAGAAAAGAAATGATTGGCATTAACAGGCTCAAACCCGCTTTTGTGGTAGCTGACGAAGTTGTGCAGTTGGCTAAGGCTCCTTGGCGCAGCAGACCCCCTAGAGAGCATTCCCCAGAACACCCACAGAGATTGACAAACAGTTCTCATCCGCAGGCAGCAGCTCCACAGCAGGAAGACGCCGCGGGGGTGGTACAGCCTGCTTATAGCAAATACGGGAGAAGGCTGAGACCCAAGCGGCACGTGGACTGATATGTAGTGATTTTATTATGACATGCAATCTGTGGTTATGTTGTTCCATCTTAGACGTTTTGGGGGGGTCATGTGGTGCACATATGTGGGTTTCATATGCTTCACAGGTGTATTGCTGTATGCTTATGGTATTCTTCACGTCTCAGAGGAACAAAAGGTCTGAACCTCCTAGGGGTAACAGGAGGATGTGAAGTCTGGCCTTTTGTATGCAGAGAGATGGCCGTGAGAGATTTCCTGACCACCAGGACTTTAGGTGAAGAAGAGAAGACCTGATGGGGGATGCATTGTATTTGGGATTAAGAGACAATGTGACTGTGTGCTTTGATGTCCTGGGGTATAAAAGGGACAGAGGATGGGGGATTCCTTTCTCTTTCTGTTTTTGGATGTTGGAGAATGTGATTGTGAATAAAACTGGACTTGAGAAATAAACTCAGCCTCGTCCTTCCCACACTTCTCCACAGAATAAAATTATACATCACTGGTGGGCAGGGATGTGTGATTTCAGTAGTTGCTAGGATATGGTCAGTCCGTGGAGTACAATAAATACAGAGACATTCATGAATGACTGAAGACTAGAGGCTAATCTGCCAGCTTCAGCTAATAGTGCTAATGATGTAGCATCATGGCAAAAATGTGTCAGAGTAAGCCAGACACAAGCTATATTATCAACTGTGGATTAGTGAACCAGGTAGAAATAGTGATGTCTGTTAGGGTGACTGAAATCTAAGGAAAATAACAATATAAACACCAGCTTCCTAATCACTGTTGGCTCTTATGCTAACGCCTTTGGCTCCCCGCCTAATCTACATGACAGACAGCTAGGCTGGCCAATAATGCAGCGGCGGGTAGGTATCAAGGCTCGTCACGTTTACCTTTTAGTGGCGTTTCTCATTTCATGACGTACAGGAAAATACCTGGAAGAGTCAAAACAGCTATTTAGAGAGAAAAATGAGATAAATACTCTGTATTTTTTGAGAAGTGAGTGTTTTGAATTTTTTTTATAATAATGTGACTAATAGATGCATTGCATAAGATTAAAGCAACAAAAAACCCCACAATTTTTTAGTCAATGACCTATTTAATGTAGTTTTCCCTATTTTTTTTGCTATATAATTATGATCATCATAACATAATATATCAGTATACCATTTTACTGATACGTTTTAGAAAATATAAACCTTTGGTCTATTTCAGCCTTAAAAGTTTTGTTACGGCCCTTAGTTTTCACATAGAATAACCTCAAGTGCTGAGTAGCCCATTTATATAGCAAGAAGTTTTAGAGCTTAAACTAAACAAAGGAAAAGACAGATTAGAAGCAAATTAAAATCTTACTAGCCTTTTTTTCTTATTAAAGACAAAGCTAGAAAGGAGATGTTTTTACCTTCTTTTCTTTTCTTTACTTTTCTTTACATTTCGACTGTTCACTGCAGTCTTCATCAGAAGACTGCATCTGATGAAGACTGCAGTGAACTGCAGTGACTGCAGTGAACAGTCCAAACATGTAAAGAAAAGTAAAAAAAAAAGAAAAGGTAAAAAAATCTCCTTTCTCTCTTCATCTTTAATAAGAACAAAAGGCTAATAATTAAAAGAAGACAAAATGAACCTACTCAAGCTAAATTAAAATTTAACTGCAAACAACTCGTGTGTTCTGTTTTAGGGCGCATTCAGACAGCCACTGTTTGGTCCAGACCAAAGGAACTCTGCTCTGCTTCCACGGATAGTTCAGTTTGTTTGGTGCAGTCTGAATGTGCGTTGGGACTCTGGTGCACACCAAACAAGCGAAGTCTGGTCCCCCTGAAAACCGGGGATCTTGATTCACTTGCAAAAGAAGTCTGGTGCGCTTCGTTTGCAGTGTGAATCCAAACGGACTATCCAGCAGACCAAAGGACAGAAGTGCCCCTCGGTGTTTGTGTAACCATAGCAACACATAGTCTGAAAAGAGGAAGTGGCAGACATTTTGGGTAGAAAATAACAATAAAGACAACTGCGCAAATCTGAGAAATCCTTTTACCGGAGAAAGCTGAGGAGAAAAGTTAAAAAATGACTCGTTTGTGGTGGACAAACAACCCGGCTGAAGGGAACAGATTTCCGTTTTCGGTCCTGGCCAATTGATGAGCCGGATTTTTCTTCTTTGCTGAGAGTTTTTTATCCTGGTCAGTGGTGGTTTCGGCTATAGTGCCCCAAACGAGCAGTTGTTGTAGCTGCATGACATTGTCCAGGCAGTTTGGTCCACTACAGTGTGAATGCAAACCAAACCAAACAAAGGTGCCAAAATTCTCGGCATTCCCCACCCAGTTGAACTGAGACCCCGGGACTATCCTGGTCTGAATGCAGCCTTACTTTGTTTCTGTACCGGGATAAACCTGGCTAATTAGTCACAGCTTGTTGTGCCCAGCTCTATGAATAGACTTTCCTGTGCCTTGGGCCACCTTAGTCAGGCCCACTTTGCTGTGACAGAAAGTCTTTACCAGCACAGGGCACAGGATAGTTAATGTCAAACATATGTGGGGAGGAAAGGGGTTTACACAAAGATAAGCAAAGATGTTTCATCTTTTAAGTGATAATTACTTGATTCCTCCTCTGCTTTTCTCCACATTGGTATTTGCTCTTGCACAAGTCAGCCTGGAAGATAAGCATAAAATTACAGGAAAAAAACATATTTTGCTGGTTTTGTGTAGCTAGGGAACTCTCCATCTCTTTATCCATATATCTTTGTATTTTGTTCTCTTTGACACATTTAGCACATTTAGCTTATCTCATATTTGCTTGCTGTTTGTGAGTGCAGCATGCATACCTCTCGACACATTCACTGCTCACTGTGGCATGACTCAGATGCCAGTGGGACTGGGCGCGTCTCCCGAAGCCAACTGCACATACTTCTGAAGTCAAGATTTGCAAGTGTCTTTCAGACAGCCCCCTCACTTGTAAATAGAACCAGCCAGGGCCTGTGGGAAGGAAACTGAAGTCCGCCTATGAGCACTGGAGAGCTATTAACAGCATTCAACACAATGCTGCACATAGTGTGTATCTTTTTTACTGAATAATATCTGAAATGTCAGACTGTGGTTTGGACTAATCTCCTTTAGATGTAGTGTAACAGAAGCAAAGCATCCACTTGCAAAATGAAATGTGTGTTTCTGTGAAATGTATAGTGCCTTTATTGACTTGAAATGTAATGAATTCAGAAAAAAAAGAGAGCTTAAGAGACTGGTGTAACTGCAGGGCTAAATCTTTGGCCTCATGTACCTCCTCCTCCACTTCCTCCCCATCTTGCTTACCTCTCTCCATCCCCTGACCACTTCTTCGTGCCTTTGAAGCCAGCCCCCTCTCTACTGCTGCCGGACAGGATACCCCACATCCTGTGCTAGATAAAAACTGCTCGCTCTGCAACCCCAGACACAAAATCTGTGCACCAGCAGCCTTCAAAAACGCCTTTATGCTGCAAACTGTCATCATGCAAACTAATGTATTTTTTAGGCACACGTTTGTTAACACGCTGAACCAAAAAAGTTTGACTTAGTTTTCCCGATAAAGCGGATCAAAATCTGTTTTCCAATCTGTGAAGATCTTAACAGCTGCTACCAATTTTCTTGAGCCTCTTTTGGACGAGCTCGCCCATGCTTCAGTGAAGGCTGTCCAGACCCCCATCTGCTTCGGAGCAAGTAGTGGTTTGGGCCGATATGCTGATAAACCACATACAGATCAGGAATTTGGTTACCAGTATTTTCAGGGCTTTCTATGGCTCATGCAAATGCACAGTCAGGGCCCATCAAAGAATCAGTTGACCTGAGGTGTGTCTGTCAGCAGCAGTGCTCCATTCCAGCTGCTGGACATGGTACTGTGGGTGAGGTCTGCACAATTCAAAGATAAACTTAAGAAGCACAGCAAGCAAATGAAAAGGAGGAAATGTGTCCTTTCAACACTAAGCCTCAGGTGCTATTTTAAATGTTGACATACAGTATATCTTGCTTCAAAATGTGATTTACTGCAGCCTTCACTCTGGTGTTTGTCCAGTTTTAGTTCCTGGCCTAAAGTTTCAGGTTAAAGGGAGTCAGCCTGAGTCTGCTAATCCTTCTCTTCTCAGCTTTCATTTGTTTTAGGACAGGCATGCCAGCTTGTTGAAATATTCCTTTTCATCGCATTGAAGATCGGTGCAGATCCTTCCAGAGACAAGGAGACAGGGTGGCAGAGGATTGAACAGGTCAGTGCTGTTCTGTGTAACATCTGCCAGGATTACATTGTTGTGAGACACCCCCCCCCCCACTGCCCACTCCTCAAACATGGCTGTAATTCAAACTTTTATGATGCAGTAGAACAGATTCACCGCTTCCAGCTTTAAAAATCCCCAATAAAGCTGACTGGGTAATCGTTTAATAGGATAATATCTGGCAGGTCAGTTTGCAATGCCCATCCTTGTGTACTCACGTTTTTATCTGTTTTTCACTGGAAGTATCAGCTGTATCAGTCTATATGTTTATTTGTGCTCGTGTCACTGGATTTGTGGTCCAAGGCACATAAAGTTTTTCCCAGAGGCCCTAAAATTGTCTCTCTTCAGCATCTCTCAGTGAGATATGGTCACAATAAACAGCAGTCACAGAGAGAGAGAGAGAGTGAAGGAATATGGTCCCACCATTATGTTGAGTAGCTCACTTTAAATGTCTAAAATTTGTTTTGCTTTTAACCAAATGTGCAAATTTCCCTTGGGTTTTGTGTGTGTGTGTGTGTGTGTTTTCTCATTTAGAGGATAGCTTTGTGGTTGCACCTCTTAAAAGCACCGATTGGCTTTTTTAAAAAAAAAAAGATTTCTATAGCAAATATTTATTTACAATTATTTACAATTATTATTTTATTTACAGTTGGTGTTATTAATACTGGCAGTGCAATCTGCTGTGACTTTTTATAGGATCTGTCTCATTTTCTGTAGCTGTACCTGGGCGAACAAGTCATATTCCTTTCTTGCTATACCCTTGGCACCATTATACAGCTCGCCATATTTGTCTCTTTTTTTAAAGTGGAGGTAGAGACTGGAGCTGAGAGTTTTTGCCAGCAGTGACAGGAGACACCTAGTGGCATGTGTTTGGATCGCTGACAATGACTGTTAACCATAAAAACATAATAAAGTTGCAAAAGTTTGCATCTCCTTCAAGTCTCTCCAGGAACCACTTTAAAATACAAAGGTGCAAGTTAGCAATGTGCACATCCTTCAAAGGGAAGAATAGTATTATATTGTATTGACACTTTATTATATTATTTTATATATATATTTTATATACTATATAAACTGTCCACTAGTAAAAAAAAGCTTAAACAGAAATTTGCCGATAAGCCATGGTTAACCAAAGGACTACAAAAGGCGTGTAAAAAGAAAAATTTACTATATAAAGCTTTCCTAAAGAAAAGGACAAAAGAAGCAGAGCAGCGGTATAAAACATACAAAAATAAGTTAATATATATAATAAGATGTAGTAAAAGAGACTATTACAGAAAAGAACTGGAGAAAAACAAAGACAATATTAAAAATACATGGACAATACTTAACAGTATCCTTGGAAATAAAAGCAGAAATACAAGCAACCCAACCAATATTCCAAAAAATAATAAAACGACCCAGAGTGTGAATGTAGCTTCACCTGCAGATGAATTTAATAACTTTTTTGTTAACATTGGTCCTAATTTGGCTCGAGAAATACCCGTTACGGCACCTACAGATGATACGATAAGCAAAAACACTGCTATAAAAGACTCCATTTTCATAAAAAACACAGACGAGAGAGAGGTCATTGAAATTGTTAAATCGTTTAAAAGTAAAACATCTACGGACTGTGATGGTATTGACATGCTCTTAGTCAAAACTGTTATTGAATGCTTAGTGAAACCACTGACGTATATCTGTAACCTGTCTCTCCAAACAGGTATATTTCCCAATGCAATGAAAATAGCTAAAGTAATTCCGGTATACAAGACGGGTGACAGAGGGGAATTCTCAAACTATAGACCAATTTCACTATTGCCGCAATTTTCTAAGATACTTGAAAAAATATTCTATGAGAGAATTGACAACTTCATACTGAAGAATAATTTATTGTGTGAGCAGCAATATGGGTTCAGACACAAGAGGACAACTGCATTTGCTCTAATGGAATTTATAGAAAAAATATCAACTGCCATTGAAAATAAAGAGTGTTCAGTTGGGGTATTCCTGGATCTTAAAAAAGCATTTGATACAGTGGACCATAATTTATTATTAAAGAAACTACAAAATTGTGGTATTAGAGGAGTAGCACTGTCCTGGTTAAGTAGTTACTTAAAGAATAGATATCAGTATGTATGTGCTGGTAACGAAAACTCACAGTTACTGAAGGTTACTTGTGGAGTCCCACAGGGTTCAGTTTTGGGGCCATTATTATTCAATATGTATATAAATGATATATGTAAAGTTTCAGAAAAAATGGACTTAATATTGTTTGCTGATGACACTAATATATTATGCAGTGGAAACAATCTGGAACAACTTCTGGATACACTCGGAAAGGAATTAGGAAAGCTTAAACTGTGGTTTGATTCAAACAAATTAACGCTCAATTTAAGTAAGACAAAATTCTTTAACAACCATCACAACAACTCAGTATCTAAACTCAGTGTAAATGGTGCTGAGATTGAAAGGGTATCTGAAACTAAATTTCTTGGAGTAATAATTGATAATAAACTGTGTTGGAAGTCACATATTAATTATATTAAAGGTAAAATATCCAAATCAATTGCAATATTACACAGAGTGAAATATTTGCTGAATCAACCCACACTATATACCTTGTATCATTCATTAATACTCCCATACATGACATATTGTAATGAAGTATGGGGAAATACATATAAAACAAACATATGCCCACTCTTTATGCTTCAGAAGAGAGCTATTAGAATAATAAACAAAGCAGCTTACAGGGAACCAACAAACCCACTTTTTCTTCAATTAAAAGCTCTCAAGTTGAAAGATCTGGTTGACTTTAAAACTGCAATAATAATGTTTAAAGTGAAGAATCTATCACAGCCCGCAAATATCCAAAAGTTGTTCCAAATAAGTGAGAATCAATACCATTTTAGAGGAACATGTATATTTCAAAAACCTTCAGTGAGAACTACCACCAAGCAACACTGTGTTTCAGTGCAAGGAGTCAGATTATGGAACGATTTTGGACCTGAATTAAAATCATGTACAACGCTCGGACAATTTAAACAAAAACTAAAGGAAGAAATACTCCAAACATATATACAAGATGACATGTAAAATCACATAAGGATTGTCATATCCAGCCTGTGTTGTGTTGTAGCTTAGTTTTTTTTTTTTCTGTCACACTTTGTCTTAGCTTTGTTTTTGAATTGTAATCGCTTAGCTTAGCTTAGCTTAGTTTTAGCGGTGTTAAAACTAAGCTAAAACGGTGCCCACGGTGCTAAGCTAAGCTTAGCCCACCGTGGGCTGCACGGTGGCGCAGTGGTTAGCACTGCGGCAGCACAGTTTACCCTTGGCCGGGGGATTGTGGGGATCGTGGGATCATGGGTTCGATCCCAGCCCCCGACCAACAGTGATCTGTGTGGAGTTTGCATGTTCTCCCCGTGTTGCGTGGGTTTACTCCGGGATTTCTCCGGTTTCCACCCACATGCCAAAAAACATGCATGTTAGGTTAATTGGCTGTTCTAAATTGTCCCTAGATATTTGTTTCCTATAGGCCCTTAGAATAGAGGGTTAGTTATATTAATGAAAGCGCTTTGAGTGGTCTTTGTGACTAGAAAAGCGCTATATAAGTGCAGGTTAGTTAGTTAGTTAGTTAGTTTTTTTCTTTTTTTCTGTCACATTTTGTCTTAGCTTTGTTTTTTGAATTGTAATCGCTCTTGTCTTGTTTCTTTTTCTCTTCTTCTTTTTCTCATTTGAATTCTTGGATGGAATATGGGTGGGCAATATAAGCTGCGGCTTCAGCCATCACCCATTTCGGATAATTTATGTTGAATTGTATAATCAGAGGAGTTATTGTCTAATTTGACCTTGTTGGATTTTCTTTCCCCCTTTGTTATATTATTCAGTTTCTTTTAACCTGTACTGTACTATCCGAAATAAAGATTCATTCAAGATTCAAGATTCAAGATTATATATATAGCTGCAGCAGTCAAGTGGGAAATGGGGAAAGACGCTGAAGGGGAACACAGCTAAGACGATTATGAGTGCGCATAGACATGGGGACACACTTGCCAAGCATTTAATATGCTTGAATTGGCACAGGAGTTAATGTTAGCTGACCCCAAAGATCAGGTTTTATTCTGTTCCTACCAGACTGTGTGCTCCATTCTTGTTTTCCCACTACACCTTATCCTGCTGGTGACTGTCATGTTGAATGTTTCTGTCACCCATTAATTTGACTGTATTATTTCTCTTGTTTAAATGATTCATGAAGGTGATGGTCAGTAGCAGAAATGAACATGTTAATTATAGCTGCAGTAGTTCTAAAAGGTGCTCTATAGTTCTGAGCATTTGTTCACATGATAATATACTCATAAAACAGTAAATTCAGTAATCAGTGAATATTTTTAAATCTACCTGCCTGAGCTGATGACTTTCATTACGACTAAGCAAACCTTATTCCCACTCACAGAGGGCTGCTTGTTGCTCAGCTTAGCATTTCTCTTTGGATGGAGGCAGCAGAGCCAGCATACTAAAATGTGAAAATGTGTCAGTGCTCAGTCACACTGTGGCTGACACATACATCACACATGCACCTGTACAAACATACAAAATGAGGGGACAGAAGCAAAGAGCACGAAAAGCATCATCTTCTAATTTTTTTTTTAAACTTCAAACACTATATAATAGTAAATCAATTTTCAGTCACAAACAGAAAACACTTAGAGTGCAAACCTCCACCAAGGCAGTTAATTTTGACCCTCATACCTAGTTTAATTTCTCCTAAGGGGCTTTAAACAGCAGACAGCACCCTCTACTTGTGACCATCAAATTATCCATCAAGCAATGGGCCTCATGTAAGAATAATGCATTTTTTTAAGGTGCATTTAATAATGCGTTTTTTTAAGGTGCCGTGAGGAGAGGCGGCCGTATCAGCAGCAACTCTCTCGTGTCTTTGTGTTTTTATCTGCTTATTCTTGTATATAGGGTGTCTTTTTTTCACCAGAGCTCAGTAGAAAGACTTGGATTAATGACTAGACCAAGTTTTTTCTATTTTAGCCCCATCTTTCTCTTATTTTTTTCTCTTCCTCGGGGCAATGGAGAACAACAGAGGTGGGGTGGACGCATCTTTTACACATGTGGCCAGCTGATTGCGATGAGGAGGCTGGCGCCACTGCTGGAAGCAAAGCCCCTCACCCCGCATGAGCTCAGGAAGAAATGCCGCGGAAGAAGAACCGGCTGTACCGATGTTCATCACCGGGAACGTTAGGTCACTGGGAAACAAAGCAGATGACCTCACAGTGCTGGTCAGGACGCAAAAGGAATATCATGAGTGTAGTATCATGTGTTTTACAGAGACGTGGTTACACTCAGAGATCCTGGATATTAATGTAGCGATACCTGGCTTTAAGACTATCTGGTGGGACAGGGGTGTTATAAGTAGCGGGAAGAAGAGGGAAGGAGGATTGGCACTTCTTGTGAATGAAAAGTGGTGTAATCCTGGACACATTTATGTGAAGGAAAAGCGCTGCAGCCTGGACATTGAACTGTTGGCTGTGAGTATGAGACCCTATTATATGCTGTGAGAATTTACGTGTGCCTTGGTAATTATCGTCTACATCCCTCCGTCAGTTGACGCAGCGGTGGCCTGTGATGTCATCAGCTCCACTACTGCCACATTACTGAAAAGCACCCTGACGCATTTATGGCCATCACGGGTGATTTTAATTATGTCTCACTGGGAAAAACGCTACCAAACCTTCACCAGTTTATTGACTGTCCCACCAGAGAAAATAAAACACTGGATTTACTGTATGCCAGTGTCAGAGATGCATATAGTGCCACAGCTCTACCCCACATTGGCAAATCGGATCAGTGCATGGTCATGTTATCACCCAAGTACGTTCCCCTTGTGCAAAGGCAGCCTGCTTATACATGGACTGTGAGGAGGTGGACACAGGAAGCTGCTGATGCACTATAGGACTGCTTCGAGATGACGGACTGGAGCATACTCTGTGAACCACATGGGGGGACATAGACAATATGACTGACTGCATCACAGAATGAATCAGATTCTGTGAAGACACAACCATGCCAGCTCAGACCATACACTGTTTCCCCAACAACAAACCATGGGTCACCAGTGACCTGAAAGCACGTCTGAACAAGAAGAGAGCTTTTAGGTTTGGAGGCAAGGAGAAACTGAGGAGAGTGCAGCACAAACTGAGAGAGATGCTGAGGAGGTGTAAAGACAATTCAGGAGGAAGATGGAAGATAAACTCGGGCAAAATAATACCAAGGATGAATGTTTGGGAATGAAACAAATAACTGCGTGCAAGGGGAGAGACAGACAGACATCTGGGAGCCTTGAGAGAGCTGAATCTGTTTTTTAATAGGTTCAACTCACCATCTGTCACCCCCACAACACAGCCAGGCCCCCACACATCCCCCCCACCCTCCTGTCACCCCCACAACACAGCCAGACCTCCACACACCCCTCCTCCCCACCCTTATATGCAGCACCTCTCTCCATCTCCCCCCTCACCCCCTCCGCCTCCTTGGGGCACACCAGCCCTCCCACTCCCCCAATCACTGTAACTACAGACCAGGTTAAGAAACAGCTGGAGAGACTCTGTCAGCGGAAGGCTGTGGGCCCTGATGGCATCTCCGCCAGGATCCTGAGGACCTGTGCCAACCAGCTAGCTCTGGTACTGAAACATCTGTACAACCTGAGCCTGAGTCTGGAGAGAATGACCTGTGTTTTGACCTCTCTCTCATCTGTATTCATAAAGAACACAGACGAGAGAGAGGTCATTGAAATTGTTAAATTGTTTAAAAGTAAAACATCTTCGGACTGTGATGGTATTGACATGCTCTTAGTCAAAACTATCATTGAATGCTTAGTGAAACCACTGATGTATATTTGTAACCTGTCTCTCCAAACAGGTACACTACCGTTCAAAAGTTTGGGGTCACCCAGACAATTATTTTGTGTTTTCCATGAAAAGTCACACTTATTTACCACCATGAGTTGTAAAATGAATAGAAAATATAGTCAAGACATTGTCAAGGTTAGAAATAATGATTTGTGTTTGAAATAATAATTTTTTCCTTCAAACTTTGCTTTCGTCAAAGAATCCTCCATTTGCAGCAATTACAGCATTGCAGACCTAACATGATTGCACAAGGGTTTTCTAATCATCCATTAGCCTTCTGACGCAATGAGCAAACACATTGTACCATTAGAACACTGGAGTGATAGTTGCTGGAAATGGGCCTCTATACACCTATCTAGATATTGCACCAAAAACCAGACATTTGCAGCTATAATAGTCATTTACCACATTAGCAATGCATAGAGTGCATTTCTGATTAGTTTAAAGTTATCTTCATTGAAAAAAAGTGCTTTTCTTTCAAAAATAAGGAAATTTGTAAGTGACCCCAAACTTTTGAATGGTAGTGTATATTTCCAAATGCAATGAAAATAGCTAAAGTAATTCCGATATACAAGATGGGTGACAGAGGGGAATTTTCAAACTATAGACCAATTTCACTATTGCGGCAATTTTCCAAGATACTTGAAAAAATAATCTGTGAGAGAATTGACAACTTCATAATGAAGAATAATTTATTGTGTGAGCAGCAATATGGGTTCAGACACAAGAGGACAACTGCATTTGCTCTAATGGAATTTATAGGAAAAAATATCAACTGCCATTGAAAATAAAAAGTATTCAGTTGGGGTATTCCTGGATCTTAAAAAAGCATTTGATACAGTGGATCATAATTTATTATTAAAGAAACTACAAAATTGTGGTATTGGGGGGTAGCACTGTCCTGGTTATGTAGTTACTTAAAGAATAGATATCAGTATGTATGTGTTGGTAACAAAAACTCACAGTTACTGACGGTTACTTGTGGAGTCCCACAGGGTTCAGTTTTGGGGCCACTGTTATTCAACATGTATATAGTAAATGATATATGTAATTAATAAGTAGTAATGTAATATATAAGTAATGTAATATATAAGTTTCAGAAATAATATATAATATATAAGTTTCAGAAAAAAATGGATTTAATATTGTTTGCCGATGACAGTAATTTATTATGCAGTGGAAGCAATTTGGAGCAACTTTTGGATACACTCGGAAAGGAGTTAGGAAAGCTTAAACTGTGGTTTGATTCAAACAAATTAACGCTCAATTTAAGTAAGACAAAATTTATTGTTTTTAACAACCATCACAACAACTTAGTATCTAAACTCAGTGTAAACGGTGTAGAGATTGAAAGGGTATCCAAAACTAAATTTCTTGGTGTAATAATTGATAATAAACTGTGTTGGAAGACACATCCATCCATCCATCCATCCATCCATCCATCTTCTACCGCTTTTCCGGAGGTCCGGGTCGCGGAGGCAGCAGTTCAAGCAGAGAAGCCCAGACTTCCCTCTCCCCAGCCACCTGCTCCAGCTCTTCAGAGGGGATACCAAGGCGTTCCCAGACCAGCTGGGAGACATAGTCTCTCCACCGAGTCCTGGGTCTGCCCCGGGGTCTCCTCCCAGTGGGACGTGCCTGAAACACCTCAAGTGGGAGGCGTCCAGGAGGCATCCTAATCAGATGCCCATACCACCTCAACTGACTCCTTTCAATGCGGAGGAGCAGCGGTTCTACTCTGAGCCTCTCCCGGATGACTGAGCTCCTCACCCTATCTCTGAGGGTGAGTCCAGCAATCCTACGGAGAAAGCTCATTTCAGCCGCTTGTATCCGCGATCTCGTTCTTTCGGTCATTACCCAAAGCTCGTGACCATAGGTGAGAGTAGGAACGTAGATTGACTGATAAATCGACAGCTTTGCCTTAGAACTAAGCTCCCTCTTCACCACAACAGACCGGTACAACGTCCGCATCACTGCAGATGCTGCTCCAATCCGTCTGTCGATCTCTCGGTCCATTCTCCCCTCACTCGTGAACAAGATCCCAAGATACTTAAACTCCTCCACTTGGGGCAGGAGCCTGTCCCCAACCCGGAGAGGACAATCCACCTTTTTCCGGCTGAGGACCATGGACTCGGACTTGGAGGTGCTGATTCTCATCCCAGCCGCTTCACACTCAGCGGCAAACCGTCCCAGCAAGAGCTGTAGGTCATTGCTGGATGAAGCCAACAGGACAACATCATCTGCAAACAACAGAGATGAGATCCTGTGGTCACCAAGCATGACACCCTCCATTCCCTGGCTGCGCCTAGAAATCCTGTCCATAAAAATTATGAACAGGATCGGTGACAAAGGGCAGCCCTGGCGGAGTCCAACTCTCACTGGGAATGACTCCGACTGAGTGTTGGCAATACGAACCAAACTCTCACAGCGGTCGTACAGAGACCGAATAGCTCGTAACAACAAGCCCGATACCCCATACTCCCGAAGCACCCCCCACAAAAATCCACGAGGGACGCGGTCAAATGCCTTCTCCAAGTCCACAAAACACATGTAAACTGGTTGGGCAAACTCCCACGAACCCTCGAGAATTCTCGAGAGGGTAAAAGAGCTGGTCCGATGTGCCACGGCCAGGACAAAAACCACATTGCTCCTCCTGAATCCGAGGTTCGACCAACGGCCGGACTCTCCTCTCCAGTACCTTGGCATAGACCTTCCCAGGGAGGCTGAGGAGTGTGATCCCTCTAAAGTTGGAGCACACCCTCCGGTCCCCTTTTTTAAAGAGAGGAACCACCACCTCGGTTTGCCATGCCAAAGGCACTGCCCCCGACCTCCACGCAATGTTGCAGAGGCGTGTCAACCATGACAACCCAACAACATCCAGGGCCTTGAGGTACTCGGGGCGAATCTCGTCCACCCCTGGGGCCCGGCCACCAAGGAGATTTTTAACCACCTTGGCGACCTCAGCCCCTGTGATAGGCGAGTCATCCCCCTCGTCCCCAAACCCTGCTTCCTCTGTGGAAGGCGTATCAGTGGGATTGAGGAGATCCTCGAAGTATTCCTTCCACCGCCCGACGATGTCCCCAGTCGAAGTCAACAGTGTCCCATCCACACCATACACAGTGTGGACGGGGAGCTGCTTTCCCCTCCTGAGCCGCCGGACAGTTTGCCAGAATCTCTTTGAGGCCGACTGAAAGTCTTGTTCCATGGCCTCACCGAACTCCTCCCATACCCGGGTTTTTGCTTCAGCAACCACCCGAACTGCACTCCGCTTGGCCTGCCGGTACACCTCAGCTGCTTCGGGAGTCCCACAAGCCAACCAAGCTTGATAGGACTCCTTCTTCAGCTTAATGGCCCACCTCACCACTGGTGTCCACCACTTGGTTCGGGGGTTGCCACCACGAGATGCACCGACCACCTTGCGGCTGCAGCTCTGGGCCGCCGCTTCAACGACAGAGGTGGAGAACATGGCCCATTCAGACTCCATGTCTCCAGACTCCCTCGGAATGTGGTTGAAGTTCTTCCGGAGGTGGGAGTTGAAGACCTCCCGGACAGGGGCCTCAGCCAGACGCTCCCAGCACACCCTCACTATACGTTTGGGTCTACCAGGTCTGAATGGCTTCCTCCCCTGCCATCGGATCCAACTCACCACCAGGTGGTGATCAGTTGACAGCTCTGCACCTCTCTTTACTCGGGTGTCCAAGACATACGGTCGCAGGTCTGATGACACGATAACAAAATCGATCATCGACCTGTAACCTAGGGTGTCCTGGTGCCAGGTGCACATATGGACACCCTTATGCTTGAACATGGTGTTCGTTATAGACAGACTGTGGTTAGCACAGAAGTCTAATAACTGAACACCACTCGGGTTCAGATCGGGCAGGCCGTTCCTCCCAATCACCCCCCTCCAGGTTTCACTGTCGTTGCCCACGTGCGCACATATTAATTATATTAAAGGTAAAATATCCAAATCAATTGCAATACTACACAGAATGAAATATTTGCTGAATCAACCCACATTATATACTTTGTATCATTCATTAATACTCCCATACATGACATATTGTACTGAAGTATGGGGAAATACATATAAAACAAACATATATCCAATCTTTATGCTTCAGAAGAGAGCTATTAGAATAATAAACAAAGCTGCTTACAGGGAACCAACAAACCCACTTTTTCTTAAATTAAAAGCTCTCAAGTTGGAAGATCTGGTTGACTTTAAAACTGCAGTAATAATATTTAAAGTGAAGAATCTATCACTGCACGCAAATATCCAAAAGTTGTTCCAAATAAGGGAGAAACAATATCATTTCAGAGGAACATGTATATTTCAAAAACCTTCAGTGAGAACTACCACCAAGCAACACTGTGTCTCAATGCAAGGAGTCAGATTGTGGAACACTTTTGGACCTGAATTAAAATCATGTACAATGCTTGGACAATTTAAACAAAAACTAAAGGAAGAAATACTCCAAACATATATACAAGATGACATGTAAAATCACATTATGGCGATGCATATTGGTGATATAGCAATGTATATTGTGGTTGTGTCAGCAGACAGCATCTCAGTCAGGAGGCAGTGGTTAGACACAAGAAAACAATAGGCAGGGACCTCATGGGGAGTTGGCAAGAAGAGAGAGCTGGGGGTTTAAGGAAAATGTATGGTGGAGGTGAAATGTCATGCAGATGTGAAATGATCTGTGGAGTTTTAAGGGATGAAACCTGGTTTGGCTATTCTGTGCTTTCTGTGTATGATGTTGTGAGAGAGTAAATAAACTTCGTCTGATCGTAACTTGGCCTCATCATTTCCACACTCTCCACACTGGTGACCCTGGATGTATTATGGAACACGAGGCAAGAACCCCAGAGTCGGCCCGGACGGGAAGCCCCAGCAACACGGCAGGCATCCCACAGATGGCCCGGACAGGAACCCCCAGCAGCGCGTGTGCTGTTGCAGTCAAGCTACCGGACTTTTGGCAGCACAACCCGCGCTCTTGGTTCCACCACACCGAGGCCCAGTTCGCCCTCCGGGGACTAACGACAGACGACACCAAGTTTTTCCATGTGGTTGCAGCACTGGACGCTCGCACAGCTCAGCAGGTAGCGAGCCTGCTCGACCAGCCCCCAGCCCACGGCAAATATGAGGCTCTCAAAGCTGCGCTGATTCGGCACTACACGCTCTCGGACTGTGAGAGAGCAGAGAGGCTCCTGAGGCGTTCGGAGTTAGGAGATGGTTCGGCTGTCGATCTGATGGAGAAGATGTTGGCGTTAATGGGCACGGACGACGGGCATTTTCTGTTTGCCCACCTCTTCCTCCGGAATCTTCCAACAGAGGCGAGAGCGGTCCTGGCCAATTCGCCGCTGCTGGCCGCGCGTGACTACCGTGCGCTAGCCCAGGAGGCAGACCGGACCATCCTCACCACCAGAGCGCTCACGGTGAATGCAGCTGCGTCGGAACCCAGCGAGATGACCAGAGGAGGCGAGGAGCCACCGACGGTAGCGGCAGCGGGGCCAAAGAGCGCCAGGGAGACATGCTCTGCTTCTACCACCGCCGTTTTGGAGGGAACGCACGCAGATGTACGCCACTATGCCAATTCAAGCGCTCGGGAAATGCCAGAGCCGGCAGTCGGTAGCAGCTGCGACCGCCGGCGAAGAGAACAAGCTGCTCTACGTGACGGACTCGTGCTCGGGGAGACGGTTCCTTGTAGACTCCGGAGCCCAGAAGAGCATCATCCTGCCGACCTACGCTGACCGGCTGGCAGGACCCAGCGGCCCCGGGCTGGTAGCAGTAAACGGCTCGGACATTAAGACCTTTGGTGAGAGAACACTGGCTTTATCTCTACATGGCCGCACATACGAGTGGACTTTTGTCATAGCAGCACTAAGTTTCCCGATCCTGGGAGCTGATTTTCTGAGTGCGCATGGTTTATTAGTTGATGTTGCTAACAGGCACCTGGTTAATGCACTGTCCTTTGACTCTCTCCCCTGTACAGCTCGAGGGTCAGGGCCAGTAGCACAAGCCAACGTCACAGCTCCAGGCGGTAAGTTCCACACACTGCTCACTCAGTTCCCAGCACTCACGGTCCCGATGTTTTCAGCGGCCATCGCTAAACATGGGGTGGAGCACTTTATCACCACCACCGGGCCGCCTGTTTTCACACGACCACGGCGCTGGGACGCAGCTAAACTGGCCATAGCGTGCGAGGAGTTTGCCAACCTGGAAAGGTTGGGCATCATCAAGTGATCGAACAGCCCATGGGCTTCCCCGCTACACATGGTCCCTAAGGCTGAGGGACCGTGGCGACCGTGTGGTGATTTCTGCAGGTTGAATAACGCCACAGCACACGACCGCTACCCGATTCCCCACATTCAGGACTTTTCCGTTCACCTCGCCGGAGCGTGCATTTTTTCTAAAATAGACCTGGTCCACGGTTACCACCAGGTCCCAGTGCGCGAGGAGGACGTACCCAAAACAGGGGTAATAACTCCATTCGGCTAGTTCGAGTTTCTGCGCATGCCTTTCGGATTAAAAGGAGTGGCACAGACGTTCCAGCGCATGATGGACGCGGTGCTGCGCGATCTCCCGTTTGTGTTCGTCTACCTGGATGATATCCTGGTAACCAGCACGTCCGAAAATGAACACGTAACCCACCTCAGGACGGTTTTCCAGAGGTTGGAGGAACACGGGTTAATTATCAACCCGGCGAAGTGCCAGTTCGGCGTGACGGGGATTGATTTTTTGGGGCACCGCATCTCACCGGAGGGAGCGATACCCTTGCCCGACAAAGTGCGCGCTGTGGCGAACTTCCCCTGGCCTCAGACGGACAGGGTGCTGCAGGAATTTTGGGGGATGGTTAATTTTTATAACTGTTTCCTCCCCTGCGCAGCTCAGCTCATGCAGCCACTGTACGCCGCGCTCAAGAGACGGAAGCCCGCGGATGGAGTCGAATGGACTCCGGAGCGAGAGCAGGCGTTCTCTGAGGTGAAAGCAGCTCTGGCAAACGCCGCACTGTTTGCTCACCCAGACCCAGTGGCCCGGATAGCGCTCACTACCGACGCCTCGGACGTGGCCATAGGGGCCATCGTGGAGCAACGTGTCGCCGGTCCTTGGCAGCCGCTCGCTTTTTTCAGCAGGGCTTTGTGCGACAGTGAGCGTAAATACAACGCGTTTGACAGAGAGTTGCTGGCTCTCCACCTGGCCATACGCCACTTCCAGTTCTGGCTGGAAGGGCACAGCTTCACCGTGTTCGTGGACCACAAGCCACTGACGTTCGCGATGGCCAAGGTTTCGGAACCATGGTTGGGCCGGCAGCAGAGACAGCTGGCCGTGATCTCGGAGTTTATGACCGATATTCAACATGTGTCGGGTAAACTGAATGTGGTGGCGGACTGCCTCTCGCGCGCGGTAGTGGCCCCGGTCTGTGTAGGGATAGATTATACAGCCATGGCCGCAGAGCAGATTAGCGATACGGACGTGCGCGCGCTCCAGTCTGGACCAACAGGGTTAAGGCTGGAGAGCAGAGTGCTGCAAGACGGCAGCCCCCCCCCCACAATCTGCGACGTCTCCAAAGGACGCCCGCGCCCGGTGGTCCCGGTTGCACGGCTCCGCCACGTGTTTGAGTCAGTTCACGCTTTGGCGCACCCAGGAGTGCGTGCGTCAGTCAAAATGGTGGGAACGAAATTCGTGTGGCCAGGCCTGCGCAAACAAGTGAAAGAGTGGGCTGCAGCCTGCGTAGCATGCCAACGAGCCAAAGTGCACAGACACACCAAGGCTCCTTTGGAGCCGTTTAGGATACCGGCTAAAAGATTTGACCATGTTCACGTGGACCTCGTGGGCCCCCTCCCGCCGTCGCAGGGGTGCACGCACCTTCTGTCAGTGGTGGACCGCACCACACGCTGGCCAGAAGCAGTCCCGCTGGCAGAAACCTTGTCCGCGGACGTGGCGCGTGCTTTTTTGACAGCATGGGTGGCGCGTTTTGGAATCCTGTCGGACATCACGTCCGATAGGGGCCCTCAGTTTGTTTCCGAACTTTGGTCCGCGATGGCCCGCAGCCTGGGTGTTGCAATTCACCGCACAACTGCGTACAACCCACAGGCAAATGGGTTATGTGAGCGTTTTCACAGGTCACTGAAAGCAGCACTCAGGGCTTTGTTGACGGATGCAAATTGGGTTGACCAGTTACCGTGGGTTTTACTGGGGGTGCGTTCCGCACCAAAAGAGGATTTGGAGGCTTCCCCTGCTGAGCTTGTTTTTTCTCAGCCACTGCGGCTGCTTGAGGAATTTTTGCCAGATAATCCCGCGCCGGACAGCTGCACGTCTCAGCGTTTGCAGCGTAGTGCAGACACAGGCATGCTGCCCGGCCCGGCCCACCACTGTTTCCCACACGCTTTTGTGCCAAAAACTTTGAAGAACGCGGCGTTCGTGTTTGTCAGATACGACGCCCACTGCCCGCCATTGCGCTCACCCTATGATGGCCCGTTCAGAGTGCTGGAAACAGGGGACAAGCATTTTTTGTTAGACTTGGGGGTGCGTAGGGAGAAAATATGCATAGACAGACTTAAGCCCGCCTTTGTAGTGGCGGACGAGCAAGTGCTGCTGGCTCGGACCCCTCGGCGTGGAAGACCCCAACTGAGAGCTCCCCAGGCAAACGATACACCAGGACAGCCACACGGGCAGAGCGAAGTTTCCCCCCCCCTCCCCTTGGCCCACCCGCAGTCAGACACACGTCCAGCAGCCCCCCGCCAGCACAGAGACCCCCGTTACAGCAGATATGGGAGGAGACTGAAGCCCAAAAGATGTGCCGACTGAAGCTCTGTCTGGGGGGGGGTGATTATGGCGATGCATATTGGTGATATAGCAATGTATATTGTGGTTGTGTCAGCAGACAGCGTCTCAGTCAGGAGGCAGTGGTTAAACACAAGAGAACAATAGGCAGGGACCTCGTGGGGAGTTGGCAGGAAGAGAGAGCTGGGGGTTTAAGGAAAATGTATGGTGGAGGTAAAATGTCATGCAGATGTGAGATGATCTGTGGCGTTTTAAGGGATGAAACCTGGTTTGGCTATTCAGTGCTTTCTGTGTATGATGTTGTGAGAGTGTGAATAAACTTCGTCTGATCGCAACTTGGCCTCATCATTTCCACACTCTCCACAACATAAGGATTGTCATATCCAGTCTGTGTTGTGTTGTTGCTTAGTTTTTTGTCACGTTTTGTCTTAGCTTTGTTCTGAATTGTAATCGCTCTTGTTTTGTTTTTCTTTTGAATTCTTGGATCGAATATGGGTTGGCAATATAAGCTGCGGCTTCAGCCATCACCCATTTCTGATAACTTATGTTGAACTGTATAATCAGAGGAGTTGTTGTTTGATTTGACCTTGTAGGATTTTTTTCCCCCTTTGTTGTATTGTTCTGTTTCTTTTTTTTTTGGTCTTTGCTTTTGATCTATACGAAATAAAGATTCATTCATTCATTCATTCATTCGTTCATTCATTCAGAATATTGGTGCTGTGGAAGACCTTCCTGGTTCCTGTCCTCAAGAAGTCATCTCCATCTGACCTGAATGACTATCAACCAGTTGCCCTCACATCTCATGTGATGAAGGTCCTGGAGAGACAGGCCTTAGCCCACCTGAGGCCGCAGGTGAAGATGTGGCTGGATCCTCTGCAGTTTGCATATCAGCTCCATTTAGGAGTTGAAGCCGCTGTCATCTACCTGCTGCAACGAGCCCATCTGCATCTGGATGGCGGAAGAGACACTGTGAGAATCACATTCTTTGATTTCTCCAGTGCCTTTAACACCATCCAGCCACTGCTGCTGGGTGAGAAGCTGCGGGTGATGGGGGTCGACACCTCTGTGATCTCCTGGATTACTGACTATCTGACAGGCAGGCCACAGTTTGTCCGGCTGGCAGTGTCTTGTCTGACGTGATGGTTAGTGACACGGGAGCTCCACAGGGTACTGACTTTCAGTACAACGCTGAGTCATGCAACCTGCAGACATTCTCTGATGACTCAGCTGTTTTTGGGTGTATAAGAGGGGGAGAAGAGGGGGAGTACAGGGCACTGGTTGACAGATTTGTGGAGTGGACAGAGCAGAATCACCTGAGGCTGAATGTCAGCAAGACCAGAGAGATGGTGCTTGACTTCAGGAAGAAGAGGACACCTTCTCAGCCATTGCAGATTAGGGGGGAGGATGTGGAGGTGGTTGAGGACTACAGATACCTGGGTGTCATGATCAGCAACGGGCTGGACTGGAGAGCCAACACTGCTGTGGCGCACAAGAAGGAGATGAGCAGACTACTTCCTGAGGAAGCTGAGATCCTTCAACGTGTGCAGCAGGATACTGGAACTTTTCTACCAGACCATTGTCGCCAGCGCCATCTTCTTTGCTGCTGTCTGTTAGGGTAGCAGTATCAGAGCCAGCTACACCAATAGACTTGACAAGATTATCAAGAGGGTTGGCTCTGTATTTGGTCTCAAGCTGGAGACCTTTGAGACTGTGGTGGAGAGGAGGACACTAAACAAACTGCAATACATCATGGACAATCCTGATCACCCCCTCCACCACACACTGGACAGACAGTAGAGGACTTTCTCCAGCAGACTGCTCCAGCTTCACTGTCGAATGGTTAGGTACAGGAAATCTTTCCTGCCACATGCCATTTCACTGTACAATAACTCACTCTGATGTTGAATTCTGGTCGTAACTGTGCTGCCATACTGCACTCTACAGTCCAACTGGCACCTCACATTTCACTCTGCTTCTGATAGTCCTGCATTGTACAGCGGGTATGATTCATGTGTTTATACAAGTTGTGGAAAGCCACTCAGTATGTTTTCACTCAGACGGAATGGTCATGGGGGGGGTTGTGTGTTGATGCGGGGGTTGGTGTGTTGATGCAAACAGTGACAAAGAGAATGGGAATTGCAAAGTCTTTCATGTTACTGCAGCACCACAGGTGACTGAGCGGGTTGTATGCTATAAAAGGAGAGGTGCCTGCGACCTGTGGCTTTTTTCTGATGCTTGTGATTCTGGAGGATGTGAGAGAGAGAAATTAATAAAGCCTGCTTTGTTCTGGACTGTTCTGCCTGATTATTCTTCTCCCCACACTGGTGACCCTTGATGCACAATGGAACTCGAGGCAAACACCCCGGACACGACCTGGACGGGAGGTGCCGGCAACGCGTGCACCGTTTCGGTCAAACTACCAGACTTTTGGCTACATGACCCGAAGTCTTGGTTCCTCCACACCAAGGCCCAGTTTGCACTCCGGGGAATAACGGCAGATGACACCAGATAATACTACGTGGTTGCAGCACTGGACGCACGCACAACTCAGCAGGAGGCGAGCCTGCTCCAACGGCCCCCAGCCCACGACAAATACGAGGCTCTCAAAACTGCGCTGACCCGGCGCTATATGCTCTCAGACTGCGAGAGAGCGGAAAGGCTCCTAACGTGCTCCGAGTTAGGAGACGGGTCAGCAGTCGAATTAATTGAGAAGGTGTTGGCGCTGATGGGCACAGATGACGGGCATTTCCTCTTTGCCCAACTTTTCATTGGGAACCTCCCGACGGCAGCCAGGGCGGTCCTTGCCAATTTGCCGCTGCTGGCCGCGTGCAACTACCGGGCATTAGCGCAAGAGGCAGATTGGATTATTCTCACCACCAGAGCCCTCGCAGTGAACGCAGCAGCGTCAGAACCCAGCGAGACGGCCAGCGGGGGCGAGGAGCCAATGACGGTCACTGCAGCGGAAGCCAAGAGGGACCAGAGAGACACACTCTGCTTCTGCCACCGCTGTTTTGGAGAGGACACACGCTGATGCGTGCCACCGTGCCAATTCAAGCGCTCAGGAAACACCAGGGCCGGCAGTCGGTAGCAGCTGCGACCGCCAGTGAAGCGAGCAAGCTGCTCTATGTGACAGACTCACGCTCGGGGAGACGGTTATTCGTGGAGTCTGGCTCCCAAAAGAGTCTCATCCTGCCGTCTTATGCTGACCGGCTGGCGGGAACTAGCAGCCCCGAGCTGACGGCCGCAAACGGCTCAGATATTAAGACTTTTGGTGAGAGGACACTGACTGTATCCTTGCACGGCCGTACATACCAATGGACATTCGTCATAGCGGCATGCAGCTTCCCCATTTTGGGCCCTGATTTTTTGTGTGCACACGGTCTACTAGTTGATGTGGCTAACAGACGCCTGATTTTGATTCTCTCCCCTGTACAGCTAGAGGAGCCGGGCCCACAACGCTAGCCAACGTCACAGCTCCAGGGGGTAAGTTCCACACACTACTCACCCAGTTCCCAGCACTCACGGTCCCGACTTTTTCAGTGACCGTCACTAAATGCGGGTTGGAGCACTTCATTTCCACCACGGGGCCACCAATTTTTGCACAACCTCGGCGTCTGGACGCGGCTAAACTGTTCATAGTGCCCGAGGAGTTTGCCAATTTGGAAAGGTTGGGCATCATCAGATGCTCAAACAGCCCATGGGCATCCCCGCTACATATGGTTCCTAAAGCCAAGGGATCGTGGCAACCGTGCGGAGATTTCCGCAGATTGAACAATGCCACAGCACACGACCGCTACCCGATCCCCCATATTCAGGATTTTTCCGTTCACCTCACCGGGGCACGCATTTTTTCCAAGATAGACCTGGTCCGCAGTTACCGCCAGGTCCCCGTGCACGCTGAGGACATACATACCTAAGATGGCGGTAATAACCCAGTTTGGTCTTTTTGAGTTTTTACACATGCCTTTCAGCTTAAAAGGTGCGGTGCAGACATTACAACGCATGATGGATGCGGTGTTGCGCGATCTGCCTTTTCTGTTTGTCTACCTGGACGACATCCTGGTGGCCAGCGCGTCCGAGGACAAACATGTAGCCCACCTCAGGACAGTTTTCCAGAGGTTGGAGGAGCACGGATTAATAATCAACCCGGCGAAGTGCCAGTTCGGGGTGACGGAAATCGACTTTTTGGGCCACCGCATCTCACTGGAGGGCGCAATACCCTTACCGGACAAAATGCGTACAGTGGCAGATTTTCCCCGGCCTCAGACGGTCAGGGTGTTGCAGGAGTTTTTGGGAATGGTTAACTTTTACACCGTTTCCTCCCCTGCGCAGCCCAGTTCATGCAGCCATTGTAAGCTGCGCTTAAGAAACGGAAACCAGTGGACAGAGTTGAGTGGACTCCTGAGCGACCGCAGGCGTTTTCCGAGGTTAAAACAGCTCCAGCGAACGCCGCGCTGCTGGCGCAACCGGACTCAGCAGCTCGGATAGCGCTCACTACTGACGCCTCAGACATGGCCATAGGGGCCGTCGTGGAGCAGTCTGTCACCGGTTCTTGGCAGCTGCTTGCCTTTTTTAGCAGGTCTTTGATCGACAGTGAGCGTAAATACAGCGCGTTCAACAAGGAGTTACTGGCTCTCCACCTGGCCATACGCCACTTCCAGTTCTGGCTGGAAGGGCGCATCTTCACTGCGTTCATGGACCACAAGCCGCTAACGTACGTATGCGATGGCTAAGGTTTTGGAACCATGGTTGGGCCGGCAGCAGAGACAGTTGGCCGCGATCTTGGAGTTTATGACCGACATTCAGCATGTTGCCGGTAAACTCAATGTGGTGGCGGACTGCCTCTCGCGTGCATTAGTGGCCCCAGTCTACGTGGGGATAGATTACACGGCCATGGCCACTGAGCAGATCGGCGATGCGGACGTTTGCACGCTCCAATCTGGACCAACAGGGTTAAGGCTGGAGAGTAGAGTTCTGCAAGATGGGCCCCCCCCAAGTCTGTGACCTCTCCACGGGCCGCCTGCGCCCAGTGGTCCCACGCCCTTGGCGCCGCCGCATTTTTGAGTCGGTTCACTCCCTGGCGCACCCCGGAGTGTGCACGTCAGTCAAAATGGTGGGAGCAAAGTTCGTCTGGCCGAGCCTACGCAAACAGGTGAAAGAGTGGGCTGCAGCATGCGTAGCGTGCCAATGAGCCAAAGTGCGCAGGCACACAAAGGCCCCCTTGGAGCCATTCCATATCCCGGCTAAGAGGTTCGACCATGTTCCTGTGGACCTCGTGGGCCCCCTCCCTCCATCGCAGGGGTTCACGCACCTCCTGACAGTGGTGGACCGCACCACACACTGGCCCGAAGCAGTCCCGCTAGCTTCCACTGTGTCCGCAGAAGTTGCACGCGCTTTTTTGACAACATGGGTGGCACGTTTCGGCGCTCCTTCGGATATCACGTCCGATCGGGGCCCGCAGTTTGTTTCCGACCTCTGGTCCACGATGGTCCGGAGCCTGGGTGTCACAATTCATCGCACGACCGCATACAACCCCCAGGCCAATGGGTTATGCAAGCGTTTCCATAGGTCGCTTAAAGCAGCGCTCAGGGCTTTGCTTACGGATGCAGTCGAGGTAAAGCGATTACCACCGATCTGTAAACACAGTAAATATCACGGTATGTTTCATACAAAGCTAGGACAAAGCTAATGAACGTGTTTTTTTTAAGGCTGCAGTTGGTAACTTTCATTAAAAAGGGACTTTTGTCATTTGCTGAATCTCAGCATAGCCAGACAGCTTTCTTAGCCGCTTTGCAGCAAAATGGATCAGTTTAACCCACTTCTGGGTAGAAAGCTACCCATCCCTCCTTTGCCAACGACGGCATACACTGTAAAGACGACTAAACAGAGGAAGACAGAAAAGGAAAAGAAAGCAAAAAAGACAGAATTAAACCGAGCACGAGACCAGACCAGAGTAAGCATCGGGGTGGCGTTTACAAGATGGAGAGAACTGCGGGATCTACAGGGCTATAAAACAGACGCCGAGTTGGCTACGTTTCTGCTGAACAGGTATAAACAAGCCTCATCTTCAAGACCATCATCCCCTGCTGCATCTTCCATCCTTCCAGAGTCTGTTTCTGACCGGTGTCAGTCAGGTACTTTGGGTATTTCAGCAAAACCAACCAGACACAGGAGCGTGGACTCTGCAGACGGTTTAATTGAAGTAAAGAGGGCTTCTGTTGAAGTTTCAGATAAAACACATGTTAACCAAATGACTCCGCTGTCCTCAGAAATAGATGGTGTGGATGAGATAACAGTTCACTTGGAGACTACAAGCACTGAGGAAGAGGAAACAACTGATAAGGGAGGTTACAAAGATGATATTCCTTCAACGTATGGTAGCCCTGATGCCACTTCAGATGATGAGGAAACCACTGATAAGGATAGCTACAAAGATGACATTCCATTTACATATGGTAACGTTGACGTCACTTCAGAAGAAGAAGAAACGGCTGTTGAGGATGGTTGCAAAGATGGCATTCCTTCCATCACTGATACAACTTCAGAAGAATGGGAAGTAAACGATAAGGATGGTTACAAAGATGACAGCGGGGATGAGGACTACATCCCCTTTTCAAGGGTTCTTCAATCTCTCTGCAAAAAGAAAAAAACTAAAAGAGAACAGCCCCCAGGGATGGAGAACAATCAAGTCAAAGGTGAAAGTCCAAAACTTGACAGCAGTCACAGCAGCTCTCAGCAGCTTTGCAAACCAAAGAAGACCCACAAGTGTCCAACCTGTGAAAAAGAGTTTCATCAGCGTGCTGCCCTAAAACGACACCTTGTGATTCACTCAGGAGAGAGACCTTTTAAATGCTTCATATGTGGAAGAGGATTCACCCAGAGTGGAAACCTCAAAACACACATGAAAGTTCACAAAGGCATGCACCGGTCTTCCTGAACAGGGTCGAAAGCCACTTTTTGCTCAGATCTATTTTCATGATCCTGTCCATGAACTGGAATTACAACGCACCTATCCCTCAACCAGTGGTCTGAACGAAGAAGGAGAAGAACAAGAAGACTCTCCATCTGGTGGGTCTTCTTGTTCTTGTCCTTCTTTGTTCAGATGCCTGTTAAGATAAGGTAAGATAAGCCTTTATTAGTCCCACAATGGGGAAATTCCAGGATTGCAACAGCACAGGGATAGCAACACTCAGAGCAATAATTAAGAAGATACGAAAAATATAAATAAGAGCAGTGGATATACATACGTACACATAAATATATATACAAAGTGTGGAGCATTGTAGCAAGATGGAATAAACAGCATCCATGTTGCATCCATAATTGAGGCAATAACAAGTAGACTGTGACTACTGTTTATGGAGCTTTATTATAAATACTATTGAAGAGGATGATAAAATAAAGGCAGCGTTGGATTTTTACATAGCTTTATCACCCGCCTTCATCAGAACTCGGCTACAGCCCATGGTTTGAGCAGGCTGCCACTTCGTTCCTCCAGCTCTCAAAGAAGAGACAGTGTGTGTGTCTCGCAGCAGATGCAGAATCAGAGTGAGAGAATGAGAGGCAGATTTACAGCACAGTGCAGCTTATATACTCAACTCAAACAATAGATCAAAGACATTCACAGCAATTAATCTGGGCATTTGCATATCAGAGGTACAGACAGGATGCATGAACACAATGCATGGATGACACTTTAACCTCATAGCTGTAAATGCAGCATGCAGCGGAAAAAACCCAGGAGTGCGAGCTGACTGTCTCTGTGTTCTGTCTCTGTGTTGTGGGGGTTGAATTCAAACCGCTACACTATGTACAATACCCTCAGGTGTTCGGCACTCTCCGACAGGCCAGGTGTCCCACGACGAAAGAGAACTAGCCTCTTCCCCTTCCTCTTTTTTTTTTTTTTGTCCGGTTCCGGTTCCGCCGGACCGGCGGCGCCACACGAGTCGGCTGCCTATTGCAACAGCCTTTTTTTTTTATCTTCCTTCTTCTTTCTACACCTTTCACTCTGTATATATATCACGGACGCACGGATCGCCCCGGGGGTCTCCCGGGTCGGCGGACGGAGCCACGGTTTGCAGCGGGAGACGTTACAGCGGGGAGGAGCTAGTGCTAGCTAGCACTTGGCCGCCGCCCGGTGCTAATGGGAAACTCGACATACCGGGAGCTGTAGCGAAAACGATGCGGGTGCCGGGCTGGAGTTTAGGCAGCGTGAAAGAAATATAAGACAGAATAATAAAGAGCGATGGCAAGAACCAAGCAGACCGCCCGTAAAATCTACTGGAGGAAGAAGCCCCCCCCCCCCCCCCCCAGGAGACAGCTAGCCACCAGGGCTGCTCGGAGAGGCGCTCTGGCCACCGGCAGAGTGAAGAGGCCTCGCCGTCACAGGCCCGTGGCTCTGAGAGAGATCCGTCGCTACCAGAAATCCACGGAGCTGCTCATCCGTAAGCTGCCCGTCCAGCGCCTGGTGAGGGAGATCGCTCAGGACTTCAAGACCGTCCTGCGTTTCCTGAGCTTCGCCGTCATGGCTCTGCAGGAGACCTGCGAGGCCAACCTGGTGGGTCTCTTCTTCGCTAAGGGGGTCACCATCATGCCCAAAGACTTCCAGCTGGCCCGCTGCATCCGCGGAGAGAGAACTTAGACTTTCTGCTGCACATTCACCAGCCATAATGCTCTGCACTGTGTGTCTATATATATACATTTATAGTAATATGGACATATGTTTACTAGATGTTGTTTTTTTCTTGCCTTCTGATTGTTGCTCTGAGTGTTGCTATCCCTATGCTGTTGCAATCCTGGAATTTCCCCATTGTGGGACTAATAAAGGCTTATCTTATCTTATCTTATCTTAAACTGGATGGACCGGATGCCGTGGGTTCTATTAGGGTTGCGTTCAGCACCGAAGGAGGATTTGGTGGCCTCCTCAGCAAAGCTGTTTTTTTCCCAGCCACTGCGGCTCCCAGGGGAATTTTTGCCGGACAGCCCCACACTGAACACCGATCCATCCCTGCTTTCACCGCATAGCGCAGTGGTAGGGACACTACCTGGTCCTGTCCACCACTGTTTTTCACGTGCTTTTGTGCCAAAGGCCTTGAAGGACGTGGCATTCGTATTTGTCAGGCACGATGCCCACCGGACCCCCGTGCGCCCACCCTACGATGGCCCGCTCAGAGTGCTGGAACCCGGGGAGAAACATTTTGTGTTAGACTTGTGGGGACGCAGGGAAACAGTCTGTATAGACAGGCTTAAGCCCGCTTTCGTTTTAGCAGATGAGCAGGTGGTGTTGGCCCAGGCTCCTCGGTGCGGATGACCCCCACTGAGAACTCCCCAGGTACATGACTCATCAGATCAGTCACAATGGCATGCTAAAAATGTCCCCCCCCAATGTCCCCCTACAGATGGACATACCCCCAGGAGCCCCCCCACCGGCACAGCAGCGCCTCGGAGCTGCAGCTCCCCGTTACAGCCGCTACGGACATAGGCTGAAGCCCAAAGGACATGAGGGTTAAGGCTCAGTCTGAGTTTCGCGGGGGGGGGGGGGGGAGCCACTCAGTATGTTTTCACTCAGGTGGAATGGTCATGGGGTGTTTGTGTGTTGATGCGGGGGTTGGTGTGTTGATGCAAACAGTGACAAAGAGAATGGGAATTGCAAAGTCTTTCATGTTACTGCAGCACCACAGGTGACTGAGCTGGCTGTATGCTATAAAAGGAGAGGTGCCTGCGACCTGTGGCTTTTTTCTGATGCTTGTGATCCTGGAGGATGTGTGAGAGAGAAATTAATAAAGCCTGCTTTGTTCTGGACCGCTCTGCCTGATTATTCCTCTCTCCACAGGGTCACCATTTATTCATCTATGGTATAGACAGGCTATTTTTAGTAGTTTTACTTCCATGGGTAATCTCTTTGTCTGTTACGCTGTGTGTGCTTCTGTCATTTGGTTGTCTACTGTCATGCTGCTGTTACACTGCAGTTTCCCAGTTTGGGATCAATAGTCTATCTATCTATCTATCTATCTATCTATCTATCTATCTATCTATCTATCTATCTATCTATCTATCTATCTATCAGACTGACCTAAGATTCAGTAAGTGTTTTGCTGAGGTTGTAAGGGTATGCATCCCAGACCATGGACTTGTTCAGACAAAATACGCAATCATTAGCAGTAAAAGTTTGCTCCTCTACCACTGTTAGCCATCGCTCTTTCTCCTCCGGTGCTTACATCTGTGAATAACATCACATCCGCCTAAAACAAGATGCCCAAGTTTCTAGAAGTAATGACTATCCTATGTTGGAAGAAAAACACCAACTGCACTTAAGTTTTGCTCTACAGAGCTGTCATTTAAACATGCAGATTACCTAAAAATGATGGCATCACACAATCTTGTGACTTTTCAGAGAGCCAATAGCGATTTTCCATGAGATTTTCTGTTTTGCGGACAGTGCCTATTTCAGCAGTCAGCTCTAGCCACAGATGTTTGCAACAAATGCTACAGATGATCCTGGAACACTGTGAACTGCAGCTTAACTTGACAAACTCTGGATGTTCTTTAATCCATAGCCTTCACTCATTGAATCTATAAATTAATAACTGTACACTCTACACCCTAAAATCTAAGTTTGATTGCAGTTGTGTTTTGAGTATTGTGTTTGCTGACTTTCAGACCTAGCATCGAAACACAGCCAGTTAAAATCCACGAGTTACAATGTAGGCCTACACCTTAAACTATTTCTGCAGTTCTTGTTCTCAGCTGTTACTTATTGTATATGAAGAGTTCTTTTGCAAGAACAGATAAGTCCAGTTGAGTTCAAAATGAGAAAAACCACTTTTTCATCTGTAGGTTTATACGTGTCAGTATTTTCAAATCAGCTTCTAAGACATGGTCACTTGAAATATGAGTATCTCAGACATAATAAAGCAAAAAATCAAACATCAACTCATTGTTACTTTTTTGCAATTTATTAGTATGTTTTATTTGCAAAAACAGATATGTCCCGAAAGCCATGCTATTTTGTCTGAACATACTTGAATGTCTATAAGCATCAATGTAGTATGATTGACACACTGATTTAGGGATATCCACTCAGTAAAATGGTATAATATAGCTATAATAAAGCTATAATTCAAGATTCAAAGATTTTATTGTCAGTACTACTGTTATGTCCATAATTTGGTAGTCAAGGAGGAGGCTCAGGTTGCAGTTGAATGCAACGTTTATTATATAACAGGACCAAACAATAGGTGCTCCGTACAGCCAAGGGGTCGACGGCGAAAGAGGATGAGCCTCTTCCGCATCAGCCCTTTATACCCCGGGTAATGGCGGAACCGGAAAGGTGGGCCGTCACCCCCACTACATCCAGGTACACCCAGTATCATATTTGATACATATCAACTACTATACGTACAGGACATACAGGAGAATTGAAATGGCGTTTCTCTCTCTCTTCATTGGTGTGCACAGTATAAAAAGAAAAGGAATAAGGTTGGAAAAAAAGAAACTCCTTCCCCATATAGTGTACTATATAGTGAATGCGCAGCCAACAACATAAACTACCTTAAGATATTTATATTTAATAATTCAGCAAAAATTCTTTGATTTAATACATATTTACTACAAATTACATGCAGGTATTCATTTTTTTTTTTACCACCGTTAGTCTGTTACATTTTACTCTCACGTGATGACGTCATTAACCGTGTCGCGAAAACAAGCCCAGTAGTGCCCGAAAGCGGTTAATTTTATTGTTTTATTGAGTTTACTGTATAGTCTACTATATCTAAATTCACTGTATAGCGAGTAGGGAGAGAGTGAGTGAGTAAACATTCTGAACACAGCCAGGGAAATCAGTCAGAGCGAGTACACCAGGAAAGCGGCCAAGATGAGTCACGTGACCCAAATTCCAAGCGCTGATTTGCCCTGTGGAGTTACCTGCTTTTGTAAAAAAAAAAAAAAAAAAAATAGAACCCAGGCGTTTATCGGCTTTTGAAAAAAAAAAAAGCAAAACATGAATTTGTAGTGACTATATCATGGGACATATCGGCTTTTAAGACAAAACAATTTGAACTTCTACAAGTAGGCAATGTTAACAGTTGTTTGATGTCATCATCATCATCATAGCAGTCTGTCGGGGGCGACAATGACTGTTTCATTTAGGTCTGATCAGATTCCTCCAAGCAGTTCTATCCTTCGCCTTCTGCTACCAGGTGAAATTTTCATGGAAGTGGCGTTTATCACTTTTTGCAAACAAACTCTTCTTGGTGAGTTAAACATTTTCATATCTAAAACATGGCCTACTAAACATTCGTTAGCATTTAAAACATGGTCCTGACATAATGGCTGACCCAGGGAACAGACATGGACTCAGAAAAGGATTCAATTATCTTTATTGACTCAGTGTATAGTGTGTGAATGCGTGAGTGTGTTATGTTGTGTATGTGAGTGCGGGCTGGAGACTTCGAGCAGCTGGGAGGGAGCAGAGTGCCGTGCAGCCTGGCAACCTTGTTCCAGGCAGATGGTGAGCACCCGTTGGCCAGGTAGACAGCGCCCACTGTCCCAGCGTTGTTGCAGTCATGCAGAGGGTGGAGAGGAGAGAGCGGAGACCGCCGCTGATGGAGACGATTCCGCCGCCAGGAGATTCCGCCTGTGCACAGGGGAGTAGCGGAGAACAGGTGAGTAAAAGGGTTGGCTTACTTGGGTATGAGAGGAGATCCTCCGGGAGTTGATGCCGAGGTGGCGAGGTGGAAGATCGTGATGATGATGGCTAGAAAGTTGGGAGATGCGCTTCATAAACCCAGGGAGACAGACGGCTCTGTGCAGGTCAGCAGGCCGGGTGAGGTTATGTAGTCCTGTCCTGACGAGGAGCCGGTGTGCACGCAGCTGTGGATGATAATGGCCCAGAGCGAGTCATCACAGTACTCCCCCCCCAGGGGTGCCTCCTGGCACCCGATCCAGCCTACCTGGGTGCGTCCAGTGGAAGTCCCTAATGAGTTGTTTGTCCAACACGAAGGATGGCTGCACCCAGGAGCACCACTCAGGGCCATACCCCTCCAAGTCCACCAGGTACTGCATGCCACGACCCCAGCTGTGGACGTCCAGGATGGAGGTGACCTTCCACGCTGGGTCGCCGTCGATCACGACCGGTGGAGGTGGAGACCTGGGAGGAGGACAGAGAGGACTGGAAAAGAAAGGCTCGATCTGGGACACATGGAATGTGGGACAGATGCGGAGGCGGGGGGGGGAGACAGGTGCACAGCTACAGGAGTAATAATCCGAGTGATGGGAAATGGGCCAATGAATCGCTGCGATAATTTCCTCCTCTCACCCTTCAGGTTAATGTGTTGTGTTGAGAGCCAAACCTGCTGACCCACCTGGTAGGCTGGAGCCGGCCTCCTGCGGTGATTAGCGACTCTGGAGTTACGTTCAGTCGTGCATTGGAGCGCCGTCCAGACCAACCTCCTCAACCGCCCACAGCATCTCAGATGAGCCTGGACAGAAGGCACGGTGATGTTCCCCTCCTCTTCGGGAAAGAGCGGGGGGTTGTAGCCCAGGGTGGCCTCAAAAGGGGACATGCCAATAGCTGACGACACCGTGGAGTTGAGGGCATACTCGACCCATGGAAGCTGGGCGCTCCACAAGGCCGGGTTAGACGAGACCACACACCACAGCGTAGCCTCCAGCTCCTGGTTAGCTCTCTCACATTGACCGTTACTCTGGGGGTGGTAGCCGGAGGACAGGCTCACCATAGCCCCCAGAGCATTACAGAATGACTTCCAAACCTGAGACACGAACTGCGGCCCTCGATCAGAGATGATATCCACTGGTATGCCATGAAGCCTGACGATGTGCCGCACTCAGCAGATCTGCCATCTCCTTCGCCGTGGGCAGTCCCAGTATGGGGATGAAGTGGGCGGCCTTAGAGAAGTGATCCACGATAGTGAGCACAACAGTGTGTTGATCTGATGGAGGGAGGCTGGTAACAAAATCCAAGGCAATGTGTGACCAAGGTCTGCCAGGAACAGGAAGGGGGTGAAGCAGCCCCGCTGGAGAAGAGGAAGGCGTCTTGTCGGTGGTGCACTGAGGGCAGGCGCGGTAATCGACGACATCCTTCTGGAGCGATGGCCACCAAAACGACCTCTGGAGAATCCTGATCGTGCGAGAACCCCCCAGATGGCATGCCAGCCTGGAGGAGTGGGCCCAGTGGATCACCTCGCCCCGAACTGTAGATGGAACAAATCACTTGCCCGCTGGCCCCCTGCCCGGGTCCAGTTCCGCCTCCTGCGCCTTCAGGACCCTCTCCTTGATCTCCCATGAGAGGGCGCCCACGATAGAAGAAGACGGAAGGATGGGGAGAACGGGTACCTCCGCTGTGTCAGGGGAGAACTGCCTGGACAGCGCATCAGGCTTAGTATTCTTAGACCCGGGGCGGTAGATGATGGTGAAGTTGAAACGGCCGAAGAACAAGGACCAGCGGGCCTGGCGGGTGTTCAGACGCTTGGACGTTGTTAAGTACTCCAGTTTCTTATGATCTGTCCACACAACGAAGGGTTGGGCGGCTCCTTCCAACCAGTGATGCCACTCCTCCAGCGCAAGCTTAAATGCCAGGAGCTCCCTATCCCCGATGTTGTAATTCCTCTGCGCCGGGGACAGACGGCGGGAGAAAAACGCACAGGGCCAGACCTCCCCATCCACTGGAGAATGCTGGGACAACACGGCCCCCACCCCGGAGTCTGAGACATCCACCTCCACCAAGCACTGTAGCGCAGGATCCACCTGAGTCAAGATGGGGGAGGACGAAAACCGGGTCTTGAGCTCAGCGAATGCGGCTGCACCCTCCTCCGTCCACTGGAAAGGCATCTTTGGAGAGGTGAGGCGGGTGAGGGGAAGAGCGATGACACTGTAGTTGTTGATAAAGCACCGGTAAAAGTTGGCGAAACCCAGGAATTGCTGCAGCTGCTTCCTAGAGGAGGGGGGAAGCCAGTCCACAACTGCCTTCACCTTGTCGGGGTCTGTGATGATCTGATTATGGGCGATGGTGAAGCCAAGAAATGAGGTTTTGGAGGTGTGAAACTCACACTTCTCAGCCTTAACATACAGCTTGTTCTCCAGGAGGCGCTGCAAGACCCGTCTCACGTGAACACGGTGTTCATCCAGGGATTGGGAGAAGATCAAGATGTCGTCGAGGTAGACGAAGACGAATGAACCCAGGAAGTCACGGAGGACAGCGCTGATCAATCTCTGGAAGACGGCCGGAGCGTTGGTTAGCCCAAACGGCATCACCAGGTACTCAAAGTGGCCGCTTGGAGTCCGGAAACAGTCTTCCACTCATCCCCCTCCCTGATGCGCACCAGATGGTAGGCGTTCCAGAGGTCCAGCTTGGTAAAGACCAAGGCTTCCTGGAGGGAATCAAAAGCCGTGTCCATCAGGGGCAGTGTGTACTTGTCCTTGATGATGATCTCATTGAGGGCACGGAAGTCTATGCACGGCCTAAGGGAGCCATCCTTCTTCCCTACGAAAAAGAACCCGGCCCCCACTGCCGAGGACGATGGACGGATAATGCCCGAGCTGAGGGAGTCCTTAATATAAGCCTCCATAGCCTCCCGCTCCGGTGCCAACAGGCTGTAGAGTCGGCTCGAAGGCAGCGGGGCCCCAGCCCGGAGGTTAATGGCACAGTCGTAGGGCCAGTGGGGGGGGGTGGGGTGACAACGCCTTGGCCTTGCTGAAAGCTGCCCCTAGATCGTGGTACTCAGTGGGCACCCTGGACAGATCGGGAGGAGGAGAGACGGGGGAGACCAGTGGCGTGGAGGGAGCAAGTGCGGCGGACTGGAGGCAAGTGCTGAGGCAGAAGGAGCTCCAGGACACCACGCTTCCTGCCCGCCAGTCAAAAGAAGGGTTGTGGAGCCAGAGCCAGGGATAACCCGAGATGACCGGGGAGGAGGCAACTGGCAGGACAAACAGGCTGAGATCCTCTCGATGATTACCGGAGATGATAACTGAGACAGGGGCCATTTGTTTAGTTACTATCGCCAATGGCGACCTGGACAGAGCGATGAGCCGAAGGGGGGGTCTTCAAAGGAAGGCAGGGAAGCCCCAATCGGGTTGCCAGTTCCCCCGAGATGAAGCTCTGCTCCGCTCCCGAGTCAACCAGGGCGTGTGTGCAAAATTCAGTCCTGTTGTGTATGAATCTAATGGGTAATGTACATTTGGAGAGGGGATTTGGCCGAAGTTGGTCCGTGAGTCCCCCTACTGTAACACATGGACCCCCTCTTTTGGCTGCACGGGGCAGGCTTCTAACTCGTGGTCCTCACTTCCACAGTACATGCATAAGCCTAGCTCCCTACGACGCTGTTTCTCCGCTTGGGAAAGCTTGGTTCGCCCCATAACCATAGACTCCTGTGTGTCAGCTGACTCAAGGGGAGGCAGGGCCAGTAACGGGGTCTGGGGGGAGCGCAGTGTCTGGACACCCGAGCGACCGGACATTCTCCGCTCGGCTGCCCGCTCACTCAGCCTATTATCTAAATTGATGGCAAGAGAAATTAGTGCCGTAAGCTTTTCCGGCTTCTCTAAGTGGGCTAACTCATCCCGCAGGCTAGGGCTCAAGCTCCTGATGAAAATACTACACAACGAGGCATCCTCCCACCCCAACTCCGCTGCTACCACCTGGAAATCGACGGCATAGTCAGCCATGGACCTGCCCCCCTGTCGAAGATTTAACAACCGGGTGGTGAGCACATTGTTCCGGTCGGAGTGGTCGAATACCTCGTTGAACTCACTAACGAACTGGCTATAGGTTAAGCTAGCATAGCTTGCCCTAGCCATCACAGCATATGCCCAAGCTAGCGCTTGCCCTTCCAAAAGGTTGGTAACATAACCTATCCAGCTATGCTCAGTTGGGAAGTCCCCCGGTACCTGCTGGAAAACTATCTCACACTGGAGGAGAAACCCACAAGCCTCCCCTAGCTCACTGCTAAAGCGGGAGGGCGTGGGAACAGGAGTGAGTTGGGTCGGGGTAGCTTGGCTAGCCTGGCTAGTGGGGGAGCTAGCAGGAGCTGTAGCACCGATTGGTGCCTGTGGAAACGTCTGCTGCCCTGCCAGACGATCCAACCGGCTGTTAATTTGGGTCAACTGATTCAGGATAACCTGCTGCTGGTAAGGAATTTGATCCACACGAGCCTCTAAGTTGTTAAATCGTTGTGCTAACGCGCTGTTCGCTGGGTCGTTCTGACGGAGCCGTACTGACATAATGGCTGACCCAGGGAACAGACATGGACTCAGAAATGGATTCAATTATCTTTACTGACCCAGTGTATAGTGTGTGAATATGTGAATGTGTTATGTTGTGTATGTGAATGCGGGCTGGTGACTTCGAGCAGCTGGGAGGGAGCAGAGCGCCGTGCAGCCTGGCAACCTTGTTCCAGGCAGATGGTGAGCACCCGTTGGCCAGGTAGACAGCGCCCACTGTCCCAGCGTTGTTGCAGTCATGCAGAGGGTGGAGAGGAGAGAGCGGAGACCGCCACCGAGGGAGACGATTCCGCCGCCAGGAGATTCCGCCTGTGCACAGGGGAGTAGTGGAGAACAGGTGACTAAAAGGGTTGGCTTACTTGGGTATGAGAGGAGATCCTCTGGGAGTTGATGCCGAGGTGGCGAGGTGGAAGATTGTGATGATAATGGCTAGGAAGTTAGGAGATGCGTTTCATAAAGCCAGGGAGACAGACGGCTCCGTGCAGGCCAGCAGGCCGAGTGAGGTTATATAGTCCTGTCCTGACGAGGAGCCGGTGTGCACGCAGCTGTGAATGATAATGGCCCAGAGCGAGTCATCACAGGTCCGTTTGCTGTGCATGGCATTCAGCATTTCAACTATTTCTAAAGTTTCTGTTCTCATCTCTTGCTTATCATGTTTGTTCATTAAGCATTATTATATCAAAAACATGGCTTATTAAAGATCTATTCGCATCTGAAACATGGTCTGTTTGCTGCATACAGGGGTTAAAGCAAAAAAACATGCTGATCCTGAACTTTTTTCCGGGGGCAGGGTCACAGGGCTGGGGACACACACACACACACACAATATATCAATATCAATATATATATATACTGTATATATATATATATATATATCCTGCTGCAGAACCCAAATGCGCTTCAGCTTGAGGTCACGAACAGATTGCCGGACATTCTCCTTCAGGATTTTTTGGTAGACAGCAGAATTCATTGTTCCATTTACCACAGCAAGTCTTCCAGGTCCTGAAGCAGCAAAACAGCCCCAGACCATCACACTACCACCACCATATTTTATTGTTCGTATGATGTTCCTTTTCTGAAATGCTGTGTTACTTTTACACCGGATGTAATGGAACACACACCTTCTAAAAAGTTCAACTTTTGTCTTGTCAGTCCACAGAGTATTTTCCCAAAAGTCTTGGGGATCATCAAGATGTTTTCTGGCAGAACTGAGATGAGCCTTTATGTTCTTTTTGCTCAGCAGTGGTTTTTGTCTTGGAACTCTGCCATGCAGATTACTGTTCCATCTGATACACCCCGGTGACACCTCCTCTTTCAGTCCCTTGTTCCCTGGGTGGAGAAGTCCAACACCATGCCCCCACACAGCCCCCCCAAACACCCAGAAAGGGCACTAACCCCCCCCCCCCCCCCCGTCCTGATCCGTCCTGTCACTGATCCAGTCGAACTGCCCTAATGGCAGGGTGTACAGGAGGGCACGTCAGTCTGTGGAGAGAAAAAGGGAGAGGGAGAAAACACATCAGCTTCATGAGTGCAGGTCCCTGCCGAGGGATCACCACTTTGTGGAGCCACCAATGGTGGGCGTCCACGCTGGGGAGCTTGGGCAAAAACCATCTGCTCATCTGCCAACAGAAAAGCGGGCTTCAGCCTGTCGATGCAGACGGTCTCCCTATGCCACTCCAAGTCTAACACAAAATGCTTCTCTCCAGGTTCCAACACCCTGAATGGTCCATCGTACGGTGGGCACAGTGGGGTCCGGTGCGCATCGTGCCTGACAAAAACAAAACTGGCGATCTGCAAGCTTTTTGGGACAAATACTGTATGCGGGGAAAACAATGGTGGGCCGGGCCCGGTACGTTCACAGCCTCTGTACTATGTAAAAATTGCATGGATGGATCAGCCTCGGGCACAGGATTTTCCAGTAAAAACTCTCCGGGGATCTGCAGTGGTTGAGAAAAAACAAGTTCTGCTGGGGACGCTGCCAAATCCTCCTTAGGTGTGGAGCGCAACCCTAAAAGAACCCAGGGCAGGCGGTCGACCCAATTTGTGTCCGTGAGCGAAGCTCTGAGTGCTGCTTTAAGTGACCTATGAAAACGCTCGCATAACCCATTAGCCTGGGGGTTGTACACGGTAGTGCGGTGAATTTTGACCCACAGGCTCTGGGCCATAGCAGACCAGAGTTCTGAAACGAATTGTGGACCCCTGTCAGACGTGATGTCTGATGGAGATCCGAAACGTGCAATGTGCAAAAAAGTGAGATCCACTTCTGCGGACATGGTAGAAGCCAGAGGGACCACTTCAGGCCAGCACGTGGTGCGGTCCACGATTGCTAACTCTTTGCATGTGTCTGTCGCCCAATTACAACATGACCCCTAGTGGTCAAGAGTGGTAAATATTTTTTGTCAATAAAATAGTTCAGATTTTGAAGGATATAACTTGAAAGTGGTAACAGATAATGGCTTACTATCAATTAGAAAGATGTAAAATATGATCCAAAGTTTCAGATAGGAATAAAATTATGCATCTAATTTGCATAATGTCGTGGCAGGTCTTTAAATTCCATAATTCAGTCAAAACTGGACTTTGGACGTATTTACACAAAGAATAGTTCAGTCTTTTGAGACCGTTTTTTGTACAGAGGTACCTCATCATCTTATCATCAAAGTATATGAACAAGAAGTCAGTACAATATTAAAAAAACAACGACACAGAAATTCCTCACTTACCGACGGCTAAGGAGACTTGCTCACTGCCGTGGTCGCTGCGTTTTCGTCCATTGTGGTCTTTATTTTGCGTTCTGTCGGTCATTTACGCTCTCTACCACATCTACAAAGTCTTATTAGATTAGATTAGTGTTGGAAAAATTGTATATAAACAGTTATCATTTTATTAATGATTCATGAAGCTGAGACTGATGTCCCCACATGTGGGTGTAGCTGGAGCGTTGTGTGCCAGGACTCATCCTTTTCATATCTTGTACCTTTTTGCATATCCTGTACTTTATCTTCTCTGCAATAGACTGTTGTACAAACTGTGTGTGCTTTCCCCTGTGTGGGGGGAAAGAATGGGTTGTAAAGCTGTCACTGTCTTATCTTTGCCTATAAAAATTACTGTACGAGACTGCCTCGTCAGTATCCCACTCGCCCTGTAAAAGGTATGTGTTGATACTCCTTGTACAAGTAAAAACTTCAAAGGCTCTGCGTGTCTGCGTGTCTTAAGTCTGATCTTTGATTCAGTCTAATACCTTTTTGTACTCTGTATTTGTGAGGTTATATTTCAGACTTCTGACATAGCTGGTGCCGAAACCCGGGACAGCTGAGATCCAGGTGGAGCGGGAAGGGACGTCCTGCAGGTTGAAAAAACCGTGCACGGTCTGATGGTATCCATCAGTATTGGAAACCCGACTTGAGGGAACGCTGCCAGAGACTCTCCTTCTCCCGGCTCTATCTGGTGACGGCTGTCCTTACCGATAGAGCCTAAAAAGTAAGTTACAAATTTTTCCCTTTTCAGATTGACTGTAGTAGACGTATATGAAGAATAACCGAGCCTCACAATTCACAATTTCCCATTTTTAAAGAACCACAGGTCAGCTGACGAGCGAGTAATGGTAGTATAAGGCGGCGCCCTGTACTTTTCCTTGTGGTTAAAAACCGCTGCAGGAATGCAGTGGTCTTAGGAAGTAACGTGACGGCGATTCACGGTTACTGACCGGTCAGGTTTTAAAATAAAGAGGGGTGCAGGAGACAGTGTGACGGCGATTCACAACTGTTTGGTGGTCAGGTTTTAAAATAAGTAGGGTGAAGGAATTCACCCCAAATTGGGCGGTAATAGTGTTACAGTCGGCGTACTGATAACGTCCCTGACCACGAACCCACCCCAAAAATTGGGCAGTAATAGTGTTACGGTGGGCGTACTGATAACGTTCCTGGCCATCTAAAAATGGGGAATTGTGTTAGAAGACCAGATAAGCAGACGAATAAACAGAAGAAAAAACAGGATATGGCGCGCGCAACTGTAAAAAACTACAATAACAGACAAAATGAAAAGGGAAAAATGAAGGATCCGGATAATATTTAATCACTGCTGCAAGTGCTATTTGGTTTATATTGGTAAGGTATTGCTATTTGTGTTATATTGGGAACACTGTAAGTGAGAAGGTAAAAGTTAAAAAAAAAAAAAGCGGCTGTTCTCTCTCTCCCATCAGCAAGGGGAGGGGTGAGAAGCTCTCTCTCTCTCTCTCTCTCTCTCTCTCTGTTCCTCGCTCTCCCAAAGGGGGCGGGCGAGGGATAGTGCTCTCTCTCTCTCTCTCTCTCCTTTTGCCTGAGGGGCGGGGGGAGAGGCAGATTTGGCCTGTAGAAAAAACAGAAGTGAAGGAAAACTCCGTGGGAGAACGGCTGCAGAATGTTGAAGCTGGTGTAACTAATTTGCAAAGACAAACACAGGATTTTCAGTATAGTTTATGCTCTAATACTGGCAGTGTGGAATCAGGTGTAGTAGATGATGAAGGTACAGTCTTAGCGTTGACGGAAAAACTTAAAACAAAAAGAGATAAATATCAAAACCAACCGAGCATCGAACCATTATTAAATGAAAAAGATAATCCTTCCCCAACTTATCAATGCCACGATCCTAAGGAGGGTCCATACGGCAAATTATTTAAAGAAGCCCAAGAGGTTGGGAAAAGGAGGAGGCAAATAAAATCATAAAAATTAGACCATAATATTTAAAGACGGATGGATTAAATGGCAGCAGAACTGGATAACGTTAAAATGGACAATGAGAAAGTTATTTTATCTCTTATCTATTCTTTGTGTGTGTGTGTGTGTGTGTATGTGTGTGGTTGATCTGTGAAGAAAGTGGTCTAAATATGGGTACTTTTACAAAGTTTTGGGTTTTTATTTTTGTCAATCTAACTCTGTGGGGTCTTGATTAATGTTGCGTACGTGATAAACTGTTTACATATTTAAAAAAAAAGCAATTTTGACGCATTACTGACCTTTGTCCTTGACTGAAACTGACAGTGCACTTTATAGAAAAAAAGGACTGACGTGTGACAATGTGACTACAGGCCATACTATGATCATATTATGATGTCATTTAATAATGCCTAATCACTGAAGATTTTATGTTTACCCTATATCACATGATTTAGAGCACAGAGGATCAAAACAGATTGATAATTAATGTGTCTGTGCATATGATCTGCCAGAGGCTATGGATTATCAGACAAAGGTCTTGGAGAAAGAATCCTTAAATTGATAAGCACTTTTTGAAGCCAAGTATGACTTTGTATGACATTGTAGATAACATAAGGTGTACTGATTCAAATGACTTTGACTTTACAAATGTAATGTTTATATGATTTTATACTGATATTACTCACCACATAATGGTGCGGTAACAATATATTTCAGAAATGTGACAGCAATGAGGGATGTGCTTCTCCTGATTCAGCGGTGGCCAAGCTGGGTCAGGGTGAACTACATTGCACTCCATAATTTACCAAGGAATGTATGAAATAGGGACATTCCTTGTAAAACATTAAATCAAATTCTAATTAGGCAAAACGTCCGCCTTTCCTTTGACTGAAAGAATGTGACACAATATTTCAAATTCAACCCATCTGTGTTCAACTGGACAAACTGATCTTATTTATCAATGCTGAAGCATATCAAAATGCACAGATAGTTATTTTGTTTTTCTTAAATGAAATTTGTAAACTATTTCAAGAGATGTCACAAAAAGAAACTATAATTATTGAGATCTCATCTTTGAAGGAACTGGGCTACCTGCAAATTTTATCTAAAACTAAAAATGGTAACACACTTCCTTTCAGTAAAAGAATCAAACAAATACCCTGTAACTTTGCTGCATGTGAGCCTCCATGTATCAAAACAGGGGGTATCAAAGAAATGAATTAGCAAATAATTAGCAATCCTCAGAAAAATAGATAATGCATAAAAATTATCAATAAATGATTGATGATGAATGCAATGCAATTTTATTTACATAAGTGCTTTTCATTTCATTTTCTGTAGTGCCCAGGATAAACATATGGCCGCAGTTATAACTCAAATACAGGCTGGGCAATACAGACCACCTTTTTATTATTTATGGGATAATACAAATAATAAGATCATGCCCTCTATTATCCTACACATTTCCCATGTTGTGAAGGAGGGGGAGAACAGCAGCTCTCTCTCTCTCTTTCTACTTAGCAAAGGAAGAAGCGAGTGATAGGCTTGCTCTGTAAAAAATAGAAGTGTGCTTATGCTGTAACGGTGTTGTCTGGGGTCCTGATTGTGTAAAAATTCCACAACCTGCATCACCTCCAACAGCTGAATGAGCTACTAACCTGAATGTAACTTATCTGTATTCTGTACAGATAGTAAATATGCTTATAGCACATGCCACCTGCATACTGTTTCCTTGAATCTGCGGGGGTTTGTCACCTCCACAGAAAAACCAGCAAAACATCGACAGCAATTGTTGCAACTATGCAATGTTCTGATGCTACCATGTTCTGTGGCAGTTATTCACTGCCCTGCCCACACTAATGGCACTGACTTGTCTTGTCACCATGGGTTGAGATGCCGTCTCGGCACTCAGCCCATGTTTTCCCTCATCCCTGCTTCCCATTGAGCAGCGTCTCAGCAGGCTCCCAGCTGGCAGCATTATGGACAGCTGGGGCCAATTAGTCCTCATCAGCTGGGGCGCTGCCAATGAGGATAAATAGGAGCAGTCTCGATGACTCGGGGCTGCGACATAAGCACTGCTAGGCTGAAGCCCCTTCGTCTGGTGTCAGCCTCAACTCCCCTTGCAGCATTCCGGTGTTTGTATCCCGCTGTGAGTATGCCCGTCTTGTTACCCCCATGTCCGGTACGAGCTACCTACCCCTGCGCTGTGCAGCCTGAGAATGTACGTCTGTATGAGTGTCTGTGCTCTCCTCATCCCTTATCCCTTACCCAGAATAAAACATCTCGACTCACTGGCTTGTCCCTGGCTCTGATTGCCCGGCTCCCTAGAGCCGGATATGACAGTATGTCGCAGCCCGAAGAGTTGCCGGCGGCCGTGAGTCGCTGTGGAAATGTACCTTTCTGTCCGGGTGTCAGTGCTGCTAGCATGCCGTTTCCCAGGAGTCACTTCCGGCGCCAGGGCGACGAGCTGAGGTCCATCTCGGAGGCTGTCGACGGGACGCTCTTCACCCTGCACGACGCCTCCAACGCGAGACGCTGGCATCCGGGCCGTGCTGAGGAACTCCTGGACTGTCACCCTCACTCTCTGTACCATCTGGAGGACAGTGCCAGGATAGACGCTGCAGGTACACAGCGAGAGAAGCTCCACGGGGTGGATGGAAATCCCGGCAGGGAGTCGAAGTGGGCGACGTCTTTCCCCGCTTCGGAGTCCCGTTCCTGCCGCCATTCCAGTCCGGGAGTTCGCGCCAACCAGAGGACTTCCCCCGACCTGCGCCACGTCACTCGGGATTCCCTTCAAGGAGCCGCAGCTGACAGCAGTTATGTCTGGGGTCGAGTGGCTGTCGCGAGCTCCACTGTGTTTCCTGTCACCACCTTCAGGCATGTGGCGGCGGCAATGAGGTTGATGGTGAGGACTTCAGGGCTACGAAGCTTTCCCGTGCTCGACGCCTTCCTCGTCTCGATCTCCGATCTGGAGCGGCGAATCCTGGGTTTCCCCCTCGCTTCGTCCCCTGGGAGTAGCCGTCATCACATTGCCGAGTCACCTCTGCACGAACCTCGTCCGGATCCAGTTCTGGGCCATCGTCAGGACAGTTCCTCCCACGCAGCTGTCACCTCTTTGCCTCGTCTGTGTGGAGATTCTACAGCCCCGTTTCCTGAGCCTCATTCCCCCGCTGTCATTCCTGGACATTCGGGCTGGCTCACCCCGGCTGTTTTCCCCTCCTCCTCGACGCGCTTCCTGACTGCTGTGTGTGCCTGGAATTCCGACCTGGTGAGCTCTCTGCTGGAGACAACGCGAGCGATCCTCAGACGAACTCCCGGGGGGTCCTCCGTTATCGCCGGGCGGGGAGAGGAAGAAGCAGATTCCACTACAGCAGGCGATACTCAACCTCCAGGGGGCAGGCAAGTCATTGTTTTTTCACACCTGCTTAATGATTTGCTCTGTCACATCCCTGGAGGAGAAATTCAGGGTTCGCAGCTCCCTGAACTCCCTCCACCTGCTGTAACCTGTATTCCTAATCCCGCATCCTCTGTGTCTCTCTCCGCCGAGCGGTCCCCGGCTCCGGGTCAACGTGGTGGGATATGGAGAGGGCCTGTGGTTCCGCAGCTACATTGCGGACGGAGGAGGGGGACTGACTGCTGCGTGGAGTCTACGCCGACGATTGAGCGTCCCCGGGTCTCCACGGAGGAGCGGTTCGGTCCAGCGGGACGAGATTCTTCTGGCTTCACGCCGAGTGGATCGTCGGCGGGGTTACCTGAGCTGGAGGAATCTCAAGCTGCGCTGACCATCGTGCTGGCTGCGGGGCCCGACGCGGCTAGATGGGAGCCTGACAACGACCTCCTGACGACGGATCCTGGATCTTCGCAGTCCTGGACGGCGTCAGATCCCGGTTCTGTTTTCTCTTCTGAGCCTTCTTCCAGGGTCACCGGCGAGGAGTTGCTGTTCCTCGTGGTGCTGGAGGGTCCAGGTTCAACGTTGGAGGTCGGTTCTGGTGCAGTGTCCAACGTGGGTTCGCCCGAGACCCAATCGGGGTCCAACGTGGGTTCGCCTGAGGCCCGATCGGGGTCCGACGTGGGTGCTGCCCCAGTATTGTCCAGGTCCGGTGAGGAGGTGGCCGTTTTCCTGCGGCCTGACGCCCGCCGCCCTCGTCATCGGCTCTCCCCTGAGCCTCTTCCACCGGGATCCGCTCTGATCCTTCGCCCGTCTCAACGGTCCTGGTGGTTGAGTGATGCGGGTCGACGACCCGACCCACAGAACTTTCGGTTCGGTGATCTGGTTCCCCCCACTGGTCTGTTTCCTTCTGGGCGGCCTGGTTCGGCTGCCGGTGGACTGGATTCCTGGGATCTGGGTCCGGAGTTCGCCGTCCGAACACTTCTCTTCCCCTGATTCACCAGCTGGACAATGGGCGGGGAGATCTCCGGAGCCATCTCGGCTATTTTTGGACTCTGCCTGCCGCACACCTCGGGTGTCACTTTTTCTTTTATCGTTATCAAGGTCACTCGGGTGTAATGTTTTGTCCTGTTGGTGGATATGTTTTTATAGTGCTGTGTTTTCCATCTCACATACTCAGCATTTTATTTTTTGTACCATGTTTTTAGTCCCGTTTTTGCATTGTAGAGTTATGTTTTGTTTCCTTTCAGACCATGCTCTGCAGCTATCCATTTATTCCAGTCACTTTCATTTCTTTAGGTGACTGTGGGTATTTATATATTCGTGTGTGTGGGTTTTTCTTTGCCTGCACTCAGTATTTCTTTTTTATGCCCTGTTGGTTCATTATAGAGTCATGTGCCTTGTTTCCCGTAACACCATGCTCTGTAGTTGTCCATTTGTTCCAGTCACCTTCTCTTTTCTTGGTGACTGTGTATGTACTTAAATTGGCGTGTGTATTGTGTTCCCCTTTATTTAACCATACTCAGCATTTTTGCCCTGCACCTTTTTGGTGGTTTTTTGTTTCCTTGCTCTGGGTCACGCATTGTTGGTACTCTCTGAGTAGTGTGTAACCGGTGTGCTGACCCAGTTCTTTTCCCCATTCGAACCTGGGTTGATTATTCCCTGTTTTGTTCAGTATTGTATTTGGTTTTTTCCCTGCCACCCTACATTGCCCCATTGGTGTTGTCCTTCCCTTGGCTTCTTCCCCTCCAGTCCTGCCTCCCTTCCTCCCACCCTAGGTGGGGGGGGGGGGGGCTGGGATGTTCCTGGTCATTCAGGAGCCCGACCTTGAGGGGGGGGCTCTGTCACCATGGGTTGAGATGCCGTCTCGGCACTCAGCCCATGTTTTCCCTCATCCCTGCTTCCCATTGAGCAGCGTCTCAGCAGGCTCCCAGCTGGCAGCATTATGGACAGCTGGGGCCAATTAGTCCTCATCAGCTGGGGCGCTGCCAATGAGGATAAATAGGAGCAGCCTCGATGACTCGGGGCTGCGACATAAGCACTGCTAGGCTGAAGCCCCTTCGTCTGGTGTCAGCCTCAACTCCCCTTGCAGCATTCCGGTGTTTGTATCCCGCTGTGAGTATGCACGTCTTGTTACCCCCATGTCCGGTACAAGCTACCTACCCCTGCGCTGTGCAGCCTGAGAATGTACGTCTGTATGAGTGTCTGTGCTCTCCTCATCCCTTATCCCTTACCCAGAATAAAACATCTCGACTCACTGGCTTGTCCCTGGCTCTGATTGCCCGGCTCCCTAGAGCCGGATATGACATGTCTAGCTGCGATAATCACTTGGCTGATAACGCTACTACTCACTGTGCTGCTATTGGCCTTTTAGGAACCGTCTGTCTTATTAATAATGTTGATGTTTTAAAAGACTGTCAAAATAATATGGACCTTCCTCCTGTTTCATGTGTAAATAATTAGATATACATTTGGCTTGTCTGATGAAAATTTGCTCTGCCACCCACATTATACAGATGAGCTGTCCTGGTGGCACATGGCCAATCATGTGCCAACAAGAGGGAAATCAATGATGAGGATGTTGGAAAAACTGTCCTAATATTTTGAAAGAAGTAACAAAAACATGCCAAAAGTGCATCATTTGTTTATAAAATAATGCTCAAGGAGCAATGGAAAGCTACAATATTGGTTGGTGTTGATTGACACCTTCACAAAGTGGACAGGAATTCATCACACATCCTCAGCAAATGCCGCATCTGTGTGTGTGAAACTCTATTAAATGATGCTCTTTCCGTTTTTGGGGTTCCAGAACTGATTTATGCAGATAATGGAACTCATTTTACAGCACAAACAGTTCAAGACTTAATCCAAGCTGTAAGAAGTAAGATCAAATTTCATAGTATCGGTACAATCAAACAAATGCTGGCAAAAACCACACATGGAAAGGGTATTACTTGGCCAGAAGCTCTGAAATTAGTCAGACTAACCATTAACTCTATACTAGACCCAAAGACAGGATTATCACCTTTTGAATGTGTTTTTTCACCCTCCTTATGTATTACCTGACCTCTCACCACTAACCACACCTAACAAATACACAGATCTTGGTGAACATCTCAGGGAATGTTTTGATTCTGTCAGAAGCTCTCTCTGCTCCACAGAAAAGGATAACCTGGAGACTATGTCTTCATAAAGAACCACCACCGACAACACTAGACACTCCCACTCCCACTGCAGTATGTATTGCTGAATGACCATCTCGGATTCACCTATCACACGCTAAAAGACTACGAGTGCCTGTAAGTGAACTAACTAACTTGTTTCCCTGAGTAAGTCCAGTTACAAAGGGGGCATGTCCTTTTAAGGACAAGGCCGTCTCAACCCTGGTGAAGAAAGAGGCCCGGAGGGGTACTCTCTCAGATGGAAGCATGGCACCAAAATTATTGATGACTCTGTGTTCAGCACTTCTCCTGGCAGTGGGGTGGTAATCTCTTTCTGATTCAAGGACAAGGAACCCACGAAGCACGGACAATGAACAATATGCATAACCTATGGTACCAGACAATGGTGGTTTCGGTGAGAGGACTGGGAATCGATACTTCTTGCTATGTGTGTTCATTGCTACCCCATTTACACAAGACTGCAATACCCATGATTGACTACAATACTCATGATCCCTGTTCCACTGAGTGAAGAGAAAACGCCCGGAGTGACAATAGCGATGAACTCTCGTCTCAGTCTGTTTAATACAAGCAATAAAGTTGGACATTGGTTGGTGGGGAATTTGTCAGAAAGGTATCTTAATAGATTGAATGTCACTATTACTGATTACACTGGGTCTAAGATTAGAATATTTAATATTATTGGGATTGGAACTTCTTTGCTTGCAGTTAAGAAGCATTTAATGAAAGTAAATCCTACACTGTTTACTTCACCAATCTGCTTTCACAAAAATTGTAGTAAAAACAGTTTTATTTAAATGTATTTCACTTTCCCTATATTGCTGCTGGAAAATTCACCTTAAAGAGGAAAAATTGTACTTTTAACTGCAGCAATAATCCTACTGTTTTTTGGCCAAATGATGATGGGAAACCAATGGGTACTTTTTTTCCAATGTATGGCAGTGCTCTAGCTATACACCACATAAATGCATTAGCATGGACAATAGAAAATCTGACTATATTAATGGAGCAAGGATTCACAACTTTAAATGAAGAACAAAAATTAGCCATTTGAATGATATTTTACACTTACAGCATGGGTTAGATGAAGATAAAGGTTGGGGCTCCTGGGATTGGTTTCAAAGTAGAACTTGGTGGCAGATTTTGCTCAAATGGCTGACCCCAGTTATTATAATTTTAGTGCTTTTCTGTGTATTGTTCATGTGTGTCATTCCCTGCATCAGATCAATGATCACACATGCATTGACTCAACACACTTTCATGCTACAGCAGTCATTCTTGTCCAATCATGTTCAAGGCCCGTATATGCCACTCTCCCAAAAGGATGAAAATCTTTTGAAGTTACATTGTACTGATAATTGCATATGATTAAAAGGGTTAATAAAATAATAAACAGGAGGGAAATGTTGGAAAAATTGTATATAAACAGTTATCATTTTATTAATGATTCATGAAGCTGAGACTGATGTCCCCACATGTGGGTGTAGCTGGAGCGTTGTGTGCCAGGACTCATCCTTTTCATATCTTGTACCTTTTTGCATATCCTGTACTTTATCTTCTCTGCAATAGACTGTTGTACAAACTGTGTGTGCTTTCCCCTGTGTGGGGGGAAAGAATGGGTTGTAAAGCTGTCACTGTCTTATCTTTGCCTATAAAAAATTACTGTACGAGACTGCCTCGTCAGTATCCCACTCGCCCTGTAAAAGGTATGTGTTGATACTCCTTGTACAAGTAAAAACTTCAAAGGCTCTGCGTGTCTGCGTGTCTTAAGTCTGATCTTTGATTCAGTCTAATACCTTTTTGTACTCTGTATTTGTGAGGTTATATTTCAGACTTCTGACAATTAGATTAGATTCAACTTTATTGTCATTACACATGTATGAATACAAGGTAACGAAACACAGTTTAGCATCCAATCAGAAGTGCAAAGGACAGCAGTGCAGTATATATAGTAATTAACAGTATGTGCAATTTAAGCAAATATATGCAGATAAGTCAGTGTAGAAAGTTAAGAGTACCGTTATGTGCAAATAATGTACAATAAGTTAGGTGGGCAGTTATGTACAGGTGAGGATGGTAAGAGATGGGAATAAGTTAGCATAAATTACAGAAGAGCAAAGTACAAGTGAAGTGAGGTAAGTAGCAGACAATCTAACTATACAGAGTGGCAATATGCAGAAAAACAGTATGTAGTTAAATATGTGATGATAATATACAGAAGAGCAGTATGTATCAATATATAATGACAATATGATTATGATTATCCCACATAAATTTCGCTTGTATCCCGTGGCTATTTTCCGTGTAGAAAGCCGACTAAGTGACGGTGCATGATGATGGACGGCAGCCATATTAGCTTTCTGGTCTAAAATGCTAAAAACAGAAAAAGGAAATGAAGAGTTCTTCTTCTTTGGTGTATTAAGTATCATCCATTGAGTCCTCCAACGGATGTCTGCCACCTTCTGAAACTGACCGATCAGTACAAATCAGTACAAATCCCCAATGCAGCCGGTCATGTCAGAGTGAGATGACAGGCGCAGCACCGTGCTCTGCCACTAGGGGCACGCAAAATCTCACACTCAAAACGTTAAGAGGTGCATAAAACTTTGCAATGGCGGGAGGGGTCCCACCAAATCCACGTGGATGTGGTCGAACCTCCTGGCTGGGATTTGGAACAGCTTGAGGGGGGTTCTGGTGTGCTTGTTCACTTTGGCTTGCTGACACGCGACACAAGCTGCAGCCCACTTTTTCACGTCTTTGCACAAACACGGCCAGAGGAATTTCGCCCCCACTAGCTTCACCGAAGCGTGCACTCCCGCATGCGAAATGGAGTGGACCGACTCAAAAACGCGACGGCGCCAAGAGCTCGAAACCACTGGGTGCGGGCAGCTTGTGGAGACGTCGCAGAGCAATGGAGGGCATCCTTTTTGCACCACCCTGTTCTCCAGCCTTAACCTACTTGGCACAGACTGGAGCGCTCAAATGTCCGCATCCCGGCTTGTTCCGCGGCCATGGCAGGGAAATCTATTCCCATGTAGACCAAGACGATTAAGGCGCGCGACAGGCAATAGGCCACGACATTGAGTTTATTGGCAACATATTGAATGTCGGTAGTAAACTCCGAAATTGCGGCCAAATGCCATTGCTGCCAGGCCAACCACGGTTCTGAGGTCTTGGACGTCGCTTGTGTCAACGGCTTATGGCTCACGAATGCGGCGAACTCGTGCCTCTCTAGCCAAAACTGGAAATGGCGTGTTGCCAGGTGGAGAGCCAGCAATTATCTATCGAATGTGCTGTACTTGCAATCGTTGTCAGGCAAAGTCCGGCTAAAAAATGCGAGCAGCTGCCACAAACCTGAGACACACTGCTCCACCACTTCCCCTATGCTAATCTTTCTGATCCAGTGACACCTTATACATCGGACGGACACACGGATCGCCCAAATGTCTCCTGAGCCGGCAGACGGAGCCACTGTTTTTAGCAGGATACGTTACAGCAGAGACCAGCTGTTAGCAGTTAACCGGACCAAGATGCTAGCACAAGACTTCAACATACCGGGTGAAATAAGACAGAAACGACGTGGATGCCATGCTGGAGCAAGAGGGCAGGTGAGAAATATAAGGTACAGACCTGTCCTTCCATCCGTTATTATGGGGAATGTACGATCGCTACTCAATAAGACAGATGAGCTAGCGGCTATGGCTCGTTACCAGAGCGTCTTCAGAGAGATTAGCATGATGTTGTTTACTGAGACGTGGCTAACAGAACTAGCAACAGATGCTAACATCAAACTGGAGGGTTTCCACACAATACGGGCAGACCGGACACCAGACAGTGGGAAGGCAAGGGGTGGAGGAGTGATAATGTATGTCAATAACAGCTGGTGCAGACCGGGACATATCATGGTTAAACAACATCACTGCAGCAAAGACATTGAGTTGCTAGCTGTTAGCATGCGGCCTACATATCTCCTGAGGGAATACTCACACGTGATCTGCATTGTTATTTATACAAATCCGACGGCGAACGCGGGGACAGCGCGTGACGCCATTCACTCAGTAACTGGCAGGCTGCTGACAGAACACCCAGTGCTCTTCTCCTCATCTCAGGTGATTTCAACCATATTTCACTGTCCCCCATTCTGCCCACGTTCACCCAGTATGTCACTTACCACTCTAGAGACAATAAAACACTGGACTTATTCTATGCTAACACTAAGGAGGCGTACACCTCATCATCACTCCCCCCACTCAGGAGATCAGATCACAACTTGGTTCATCTCCTGCCGGTGTACAAACCCCTAGTACACAGACAACCTCCAGTCATGCGTACGGTGAAGATATGGTCTGAGGAGGCAATGGACGCTTTAAAGGACTGTCTTGAAACCACTGCCTGGGAGCAGCTCTGCGATCCACATGGTGAGGACATCGATGGCCTCACTCACACCATCACGGACTACATCAACTTCTGTGTGGACAACACCGTACCCACCAAGACCATATGGTGTTGCTCGAACAACAAACCCTGGATCAACCCTGAGATAAAAACACTTCTGAGAGAGAAGAAGAGGATCTTCAGGTTGGGGAACAGGGAGATGCTGAAGTCCGTACAGAGGGAGCTGAGGAGGAAGATCAGAGAAGGCAAGGACAGCTTCAGGAAGAAGATGGAGGACAAACTGCAACAGAGCGACATCAGCGGGGTCTGGAGAAACCTTAAAACCATCTCTGGGCTCCAGAATACCTCCTCCCAGGCCACGGGGGGCAGGGAGTGGGCGAACAATCTGAACCTGTTTTTTAATAGGTTTGACCAGCCGCCCTCCCCCCCGACTGCACACCAACCACTGCTGCCTCTAAAGTCATCGAGACCTGCTGTCCACACCCCACTCCACCAACACCCCCCCACTCCCAGCACACAGCCCCCCAACCTGACCATCACTAAGACCCAGGTGAGGACGGAGCTGAGGAAGATCAAGGCGAGGAAGGTCTCGGGACCGGACGGCATCAGCGCGAAGCTCCTCAAGTCCTGCGCAGACCAGCTGTGCTAGTGCTAGTGCTAGTGTGTACTAGGGGTTTGTACACTGGCAGGAGATGAACCAAGCTGTGATCCGATCTCCCGAGTGGGGGGAGTGGTGATGAGGTGTACGCCTCCTTAGGGTTAGCATAGAATAAGTCCAGTGTTTTATTGTCTCTAGTGTGGCATGTGACATACTGGGTGAACGTGGGCAGAATGGGGGACAGTGAAATATGGTTGAAATCACCTGAGATGAGGAGAAGAGCACTGGGTGTTCTGTCAGCAGCCTGCCAGTTACTGAGTGAATGGCGTCATGCGCTGTCCCAGCATTCGCCGTCGGATTTGCATAAATAACAATGCAGATCACGTGTGAGTATTCCCTCGGGAGATAGGTAGGCCGCGTGCTAACAGCTAGCAACTCAATGTCTTTGCTGCAGTGATGTTGTTTAACCGTGATATGTCCCGGTCTGCACCAGCTGTTATTGACATACATTATCACTCCTCCGCCCCTTGCCTTCCCACTGTCTGGTGTCCGGTCTGCCCATATTGCGTGGAAACCCTCCAGTTTGATGTTAGTATCTGTTGCTAGTTCTGTTAGCCACGTCTCAGTAAACAACATCATGCTAATCTCTCTGAAGACGCTCTGGTAACGAGCCATAGCCGCTAGCTCATCTGTCTTATTGAGTAGCGATCGTACATTCCACATAACAGATGGAAGGACAGGTCTGTACCTTATATTTCTCGCCCGCCGTCTTGCTCCAGCATGGCATTCACGTCGTTTCTGTCTTATTTCACCCGGTATGTCGAAGTCTTGCGCTAGCATCTTGGTCCGGTTAAGTGCTAACAGCTGGTCTCTGCTGTAACGTATCCTGCTAAAAACAGTGGCTCTTTCTGCCAGCTCAGGAGACATTAAACCGATTGATTGCCAGATAAGTTGTTACAGAATGAAGATCTGATAACAGGCATTTTCCATCAGACACCTGGGACTGTGATCCATTGAAGTTAAAACACATTTACTTGCTACTGTTATGGTCCCTCGTGTGCCATTACGCAGCGCACAGAGGGCAAAAGGAAAAACCCAAGAGCAGGAGTAGATTCATGCACTTTATTTAACAACAGCCCCAAACTTGTCCAGTAAACAGTCACGCTAATAAACAGAGAGTTGATATGATAACGCTTAAGGCCATCAGACATGCAGGGATGCCACCTGGATGCTCCACAGCCCAGGGGAGGGATGCCTAGTGCTGCAGAGCTGCTGTCAGCACGGGGAGAAAGGCAGACATAAACTTACGGTGCTGGAGCGATCCAGGGCCGTCCGTGCAGTCTGGTGGATGAGGATAAGGCGGAAACAGCTGCTAACACCAACAATGTACGACAATCTTGTAGCGTTAGAGAAGACAGGAACATCAGGCTGAAAATCACCGTAGGGAATGATGATTTGCATACACGGAGGAACACACTACTGTGTATGAAGTGCAATGCTCCGGCGATCTCTTCCCATAAACACAGCATTTAAGTAATCATAATACTACTGAGGGAAGAGACCGCTGGTGTGAAGGAGCGTGGCCAGAACAAATTGAAAACGTGTGCATGAGTGAGTGTCAGAGTGTGTGAATGGAAGTGAGTGAGGTGTGTGTGTATGTGTGTGAAATACCAATAATGAGACACAGCTGATGACACTGACAGGAGGAGGGGGCGTGCCCGAGCTGTCAGGTAGCGAAGGACCAAAAGGGCTCCCTAAAGTGCCTGATGGAAAATAAATAGTGAACTGAACCAAAATAGCCACGGTGTCAGAACTGGGTTTGGAATCACCAAACCCAGGTTCATGACAGCTACCTGGATAAACATTATTCAAAAGTGGATTTGATTGCAAAGGGATTTCAGAAACTGGATCATGTCTGTCACAGCAGACATTTGGACTGAAGATAATGGGCATTTTTTTTGGATCACTGCACATCGGATTAAATCCATAATATTGAAGGTAAGAAACTGCTGACAGCTTTATGCAGTGTTGCCAACTCACTCTTTTTCCCTCTCTCACTCCACAAACCCTATTTCTCACACCAAAATGAGGAAATTACTGGCAATTTTATGTTGATTTTCTTCAGATTTTTCCCACATTAAGAGCTCTCAAGGCAGGATAAAGCAGACTGAACATGTTCTAAAAGCTCTTTCTGAAACAGTCTGTTTTCAGCCTGGTATTAATAAGCCCCTAATGTAATCCATTAATTAAATTATCTTGCTATGGGTGCAAGATGATTTAAGTATGCGTTTAAAAGTAACGTGAAAGTTACTTTTCCAAGTAACTAGTTACTTTAATCATGCATTAATTAGTGAGTAATTCAGTTACTTTTGAAAAGTAACTAGTTACTATTTTTTAGCAACTTGCCCAACACTGTTTATAAATAAAGTTGATTGATGGATTGATTGATTGATTGATTTGCTATGGGAGAAAGAGCAAGCTCCTTTTGTGGCTGCTGGTTGGCTGGTTGTTGTTAAGTGATGTTATTGAGCCCTGGCATTCTGTTGTTTGCACATGCAGTAATAATTTTGAGAATTTTCTGGAGAATATTCTGGATAGTCTTTGTCATTTTGAATATGTTGAGAGCTTTAATAAACCTGCAGGTGAAGACAGCAAGCATATTCGTCCACACTGTACCTGTATGGAAAAACACACTTCTAATGCGTTATTAACCACGATTAACTCAACATTCCAAAAGATTAATCACAATTAAAATGTGTATATATATTAAAATATGTATATACTGTATATTTGTATATTATATGTATAGACACACACACACACACACACACACACACACACACATATATATATATATATATATATACATACAGTCATGTGAAAAAATTAGGACACCCTGTATAAGCCTGTGGTTTTTTTTTTACATATTTGGACATATGAATATTTAATATCAATGTTAAAAATACTGGGAGATTCATGTAATACAACTAAACAATTAAACCACTTTCAAATTTTCTCTAAAATATGATTCTAAACAAATAGTGAGGAATAAATTAGGACACCCCCCATCTTTTTTAGGACACCCCCACATTCATTCTCACTTAAAATGGCTAAAATAAATGTTAAAAAATGCAAATAAAAACAAAAACAAGGTTAGACATAGATATGGTTCTAATGAACGTGTGCTCACTTTCACACAGGTGGAATTCATCATTCATTCATTGATTTTTTTAATGTAGGTTTCCACAGTTTTGTAGGACATACAAGTGTTTGTTGAACTTGGAGTGGCTCGTTGGCTCGTTCATTCTAATGTGGCTTACTAACAAAGTGCAAGGGATTTACTCTTACTGACGTGTTCTTGCATGAAGCACAACTGCTGCCCACTTAAGAATCTTTAGAAAAATTCCTGGAGGCTGGTGGTGATTCAGACCACCCCCAAAAATCTGCAACAGATTTCTAACCTCTCCTGAAAACAAACCAAAGTGTGAACATTAACTTTCTTATTGGAGGTTAAAAAAATACTTACACTGATGCGACTGAAATATCTGACAAAATATGATGGCTATATAGGCTTTTACATGTTTAATTTATTGTTGTTGAACTTGGTGCAGTTGTGTATAATTGCCCTGTTTGTCTGAGTAATAACAAGGTTTTCATCTGCAACAAAGACAAGACCGCAGCGGCAGTATATTTTATAGCCTTATTTGCATTTTTGTTCTCTGCTATAGCTCCTTATAGTCATATAGCTTTTTGTGATTCAGCTAACACACAGAGCACAGATGACTGTCGAGAAGGCACTGCTAAATGGGCTGTGTGTTTGGAGAATGTGTCTGGGAGGTGCAGGGTGTTATTTTGAGCCAACGGTCTCTGAAAGCAAAGACTCAGAATACTTTTCAAAGCAAGACTGAAAGAGATAAAGCACACACTGATGTGACATTCCCTTTTTTCTAGAGACCATGAATTAGCCTGATTATGACAATGAAATGTGATTTTTGCTAAAAGTTCCTTGTTTTAAAGAAAACCTTTCACTGTTATCTTTCAAAAGAAAACACACATTGCCCCTCTGTGAGGCTCCACTCAATACTGCTGCTTATAATACTCCATAAAAGTCAAATGCCACAATACTGTTCAGTTAAGAGATCCAGTTCAGTCAATCATATTTAAAGCTGGGTGGACAGCTCCATGTTCGTCTATACACCTATTATTAGTCTAGTTCCAAGCATAAGATTAAAAAAAAACCCCAGCAGAAATGACACTCTCTACAAGCAGTTATCTGTTGATATGATGGGCCATTCGGTAAGTACAGAATAATTAGAAAAATTATTAGAGCTATTGACTATTAAAGGAGTTGTTTTTGTATTTCAGCCTAAGAGAAGACTGCTTCATGGTCACATTTGCTACGGTAGAATCTGAAGTAAAACATGAATGATACTACATAGAAATAAATGGCTAAAACTGCTGCACTCCTCCAAAGCAAAATCTAAAGCAGATTTTATACTAACAATGCTACTATTTTCTCAGTCTCAGTCACTCATATAAGACATCTTGGGGTGTCCTGGTCTAATGCAGTCTGCTTCAACCTTTTTTTTTTTGAGCCATAGAACCCTTGTTACAATGAAAAAAATCATACAGCACCTCACCCATCTAAAATGCCAAAAAAAAAAGACACATTGTAGACTATTACGGCATATTTAATGACAGTTTAGGGGCAGATTTACTAATGTGCTGTGCCATCACAAAACCCTGTTTTGGCATAAAAAAAACAACAAAAAACTACTGCTGAAATTTACTAAGAAGAAGAAGAAGAAGCCAACTCTATTGTCATTCAGTCCATAAAGCCAATCATGAACAGTAGAATGAAATTATGTTTCTCCTATCTACAATGTTAATCTCATCTAGAATTAGAGGGGTCGCTGCCATACAAGGCACCACCACAAACAACTTCTCCTTCCTCCATTCTATTACGCTGAGCACCAAGCTAGAGGCAGGAAGTACCATTTTTATGTGGTCTTTGCTATGACCCAGCCGGGACTTGAACCCCCAACCTCCCAGTTGTGGGGTGGATGCTCTAGGGCGCAGAGCAAAGTTAGCAATGGAAAGGCGTGGACTATGTTAATTTTGCGCCTGGCCTCATTATGTCTTTGTAGGAGTTGTCATGTCAAAGTGCAAATTTGAGGGAGGAGAGTATTTATGACTGGCGCAGGGTGATTTACTAAGGTTTGCGGTTGTCAATCTCCTGCTAAATACGCCAGGATTTAATGCCCCCAAAAAGCATGTCTTAATTCATGTGCGTCTGACATGACAGCGATCATTGGTGCCAAGAGGAGACATCGCCAAGATAAGAGGGCATGTGGCCGAAGAGAGAGAATCTTCTCTCTGCGCGTGTGACTGTATTTGGCATGACAGAAGAACAGATTATGCGAATGTCAACGGTCTTACAGAGATCGGTGTTATGCTGAACTGGACATCAGCCGTCAGAGTTTTTTAAAAAATTTCATTTGTTTATACTAATGCATGCCCATAGAAAACAAGTATTCTTGTCTGAAAACCTAATTAGGCTTTACAGGCCCAAGTGTAGGCTGTGTTTGAAAGTGGAAAACAAAGAGGTGTAGGCTATATGTAGGCAATCACACATGCTAGACTTTAACAAATATAAAAGGGAGTAAATGGCACTAAGGTTTATTTGATTGTTTGAATATTAATTATAAAATTATTTAAAATGACGTGGCGTGCATGTGTAAAGTGGGAGGCTTTCAAAGCTTTTATTAGGGGACATATTATTAGTTATACAGGATCAAAATCTAAGAAGACTCGAGAGGAGAGAGCTAAATTGGAACATAAAATAAAAAGTCTTCAGGAAAAAGTGTATGCAGGAAGTGACCCAAGGTTGGAGAATGAATTACTGATTTTGAGAGCTGAATACGACAAAAAATCAGCGAATAGAGCTGCCTCGAGTCTTCTAAGATTGAAACAATCTTTTTATGAACAAGGTGAAAAATCAGGAAAATTATTAGCATGGCAGATTAAACAATTGGAAATTAAAACACCAATTACCAGTATTATAAGTAATGGACAGGTAGTTATAGATCCTTTAGAAATTAATAGAGCCTTTAGAGATTACTATGAAAAATTATATGATACCAAAAATGAACCTGATTTAACAAAACTAAATGGGTTTTTGAACGAACTATCTATACCGTGTATTCCAAATGAAAACAGGGAGATATTGGAGTCTAAAATTAGTCAAGAAGAAGTTGGGCTAGCCATTGATAATATGAAATCAGGAAAAAGTGCAGGACCAGATGGTCTTCCAGTTGACCTTTATAAAAAATTTAAGAATAAATTAATAAAACCTTTTTTGGAAATGGTTTTAGAAGCATTTCAAAATAATAATTTACCATCATACATAAATAATGCCTTAATTATACTGCTGCCAAAACCAGGTAAGCCCTCTAATAAATGTGAAAATATGAGACCAATAAGCCTATTAAACGCCGACCTTAAGATAATCTGTAAAATTTTAGCAAGACGAATACAAGAAATTTTACCAAATATTATTAATCGAGATCAGAATGGCTTTATAAAGGGTAGACAAGGCTTCCATAATGTAAGAAGACTATTTAATATTATTTATTTTAATAAAGAAGCACCGGATACAGCTCTCCTATCACTGGACGCCGAAAAGGCCTTTGATAGAGTTGAATGGCCCTTTCTTTTTGAAGTCCTACAAAGGTTTGGACTTGGAAATAATTTCATAAAATGGGTTCAAATAATATACAATAATGCTACAGCAGAAATCCTAACAAATAACAATATTTCAAAACCAATAAAAATCAATAGAGGATGTCGACAAGGCTGTCCACTTTCACCTTTACTGTTTACTATGGCAATTGAACCTTTAGCGATAGCGATACGTTTACATTCACAAATATATGGAATTAAAGTTGGACCAACAGAACATAAAATCTCCCTGTACGCCGATGATATAATTTTGTTTATGTCGAATCTAAAAAAATCAATTCCAACCTTGTTGAATTTAATAAAGAATTTTGGGGAAATATCAGGATATAAAATAAATAAAACTAAATCTTCAATATTAATGCTAAAATGAGACCCAGAGAAATTACCCAGCCCCTGAGGTAAATCAATTCAATGTTGTAAATCAGTTTAAATATTTAGGAATCCATATTATGCCTAAGCTAGAATCAGTCGCCAGTGTCAACTATGAAGCCTTAATGTCAGATATCAATGAGTTAACTCAGAGATGGATGTCACTACCAATGTCGATGATCGGGAGAATCAATATACTTAAAAGTAATATTTTACCTAAAATACTTTATTTATTTCAATACATTCCCTTATCACCACCTTTAGATCTATTCTCAAGAATAAAAAAAAAGTTAGTGGAATTTATATGGAACAACAGGAGGGCTAGATTACGTTTGTCTCTATTATATTTACCATTTGATCGTGGAGGTCTGAAATGTCCAAATTTTATGTTGTATTATTGGTCGGCACAACTGAGGTCTATGACATATTATTTTTCATCAAATGATCTCCCTCACTGGACTGAAATGGAATCATACAATTTACCTTTACCTCTTCCCATATTCATATACTCAGACTCGGCAAAAAAATTACAAAAACAAGTTAAAAATCCATTTGTAAAGCATATGATCAAAATATGGTGTGAAGCTAAAAACTATTTAAAAGAACCACAGTTATTGTCACAATTTAGTCCAATATGGGGTAATCAATATTTTAAACCAGGGAGAGCGGACGCTGTATTTAAAGTATGGAATTTAAAAGGGATACAAAAGATTCAGGATTTATATTTGCCATGTGCAGACAACATAATGTCTTTTGAAGAGCTGAGGATCAAATTTAATCTCAATAGAACACATTTTTTTAAATATCTTCAACTTAGAAACTTTATTCGATCAAATCAAAATAAAGCTCTCACTCGACCTATTTATTCATCCTTGGAAAAAATGATGATGAAAGATAGTAAAAGAAAGGGTATTATTTCAGAGTTTTATAACTCATTGACACTATCTTCAAGTGAAAATTCACTGAAAAGATTAAACTACTGGAAAGAAGATCTGCAAATTGAAATTTCAGAGGAACAATGGGAATTGGCTTGTACAGAAGCTCAAACCAAATCAATAAATGCACGCCTTAAATTGATACATTTCAAATGGTTAATGCGGATGTATGTTACACCGGAGGAGTTAAATAGATATAACAAAAAAATACCAGATACATGCACAAAATGCATGGAAAGTAAAGGAACCCTATTTCATTGTTTATGGGAATGTAGATTAATAAGAATGTTTTGGGAAGAGGTGAGGGTAACAATTGAAAAAATAATTTCAAAACAAATCATATTGAATCCTAAACTGTTTTTGTTGGGTCTGTACCCAGAAAAGCATAATTTTAATAAAAGTGAAAGAACATTCATAGACCTCAGTTTGCTTAATGCCAAAAAATGTATTGCACTATTATGGAAAAAGACTCATAGACCAGATGTGACTCAGTGGTTAAGACAGATGTTAACAAACCTTCCATTAGAAAGAATAACATATATACTGAAATCAAAGGAAATTGTGTTTGAGAATATATGGAGACCTTTTATTGATTATGTAAAAAATTTAAACATAACTCTTGAAGAAGAAGGTGAATGATGTGTGTGGACCTTGTAAATTCCAAACTGGTGAACATAATATGTATACTTATGTATTGGATTGTCTAGACTAAACAGAGGAGCATTGTTGAAGACTTGATTTTGTTGGTGGTTGTTGGTGTTTTTAGTGCATTTTTTTTTTGTAGTACTTTAGTGTTAGTGTTTGATTGTTTGTATCATGTTTGTTAAAAAAAAAAAAAGGTTCAATAAAGATATTGTGGAAAAAAAAAAATGACGTGGCGTGGCATACAGACCCTCACCAACTACAAACCTCCACCTCAGACCTGGGCGAGTGACATCACATTGCTTAACAACCTAAATGGCTTCTTCGGCCGCTTTGAAGAACACAACAGCACATCAGCACATAAGTCCACTCCTTCTCCAGATGAGCAGGCCATGAGCCTGGATCCGGCGAGCGTGAAGAGGACCCTCTGCAGAATCAACCCAAGCAAGGCAGCTGGTCCAGACAACATACCGGGTTGTGTTCTGAAGGACTGTGCAGAGGAGTTCAAGAATGTCCTGGCCGACATCTTCAGCATCTCCCTGAAATGTTGTCCCCACGTTTCAAAACTGCCACCATAATACCAGTCTCAAAGAAGCCCATCCCATCCAGCTACAATGATTACCGACCCGTAGCACTGACTCCCATCATAATGAAGTGCTTCGAGTGGCTGGTAATGCAGAACATCAAGTCCACCCTCCCTCCCTCCCACAACCCATCTCAGTTTGCTTACAGATCAAACAGATCCAAAGAGGATGCCGCCGCTGCTGCTCTCCACCCAGCCCTCACCCACCTGGACTCAAAGAACTCCTATGTGCAAATGTTGTTCTTAGACTTCAGCTCAGTATTCCACACAATCACACACCCCAGCACCTAATACATTAACTCAGACGGTTGGGACTCAAAACCTCTCTCTGTAACTGGGTGCTGGACTTTCTCACAGGGAGGCCACAGAATGTGCGGGTTGGCAGTAACACATCCAAGACCATCACATTAAGCACAGGGGCCCCACAAGGGTGCGTGCTCAGCCCGCTGCTCTTCACCCTGCTGAGCCATGACTGTGTACCAGCCTACAACACCAACCACATCATCAAGTTTACGGATGACACAACGGCACCAACAGCGAGGAGGCCAACTACAGACATGAAGTGAGCCAACTGGTCCAGTGGTGTAAAGACAATAACCTCTTCCTGAACATGGGAAAAACCAAGGAGATTGTGGTCAACTTCAGGAGAGGACACACACAGCATCTCCCTCTGATCATCGAAGGAGCAGCTGTGGAGAGGGTGAGCAGCACCAAGTTCCTGGGGGTGCACATCTCTGAGGACCTCACCTGGTCCAACAACACCACATCACTGGCCAAGAAGGCTCAAACTTGCCTCTCTTTCCTCCGCAAACTGAGGAGAGCACGAGTCCCACCCCCCATCATGTGCTCATTCTACTGGGGAACCATTAAGAGCATCCTCACCAGCTGCATCACGGTGTAGTATGGAAGCTGCACCGCCTCCTGCCGGAAGATGCTACAAAATACAGTGAAAGCAGCCAGCAACATCATCGGTGCCCCTCTGCACCCCCCCCCCCGGCATCTACCTCACCCGCCTCACCCCAGAGCCATCAACATTGCAGGCGACACCTCCCACCCCTCATACTCCCTCTTTAGCCCCCTGCCCTTGGGGAAAAGGTACCAAAGCCTCCGGGCCCGCTCCACAAGACTGCTATACAGCTTTGTTCATCAGGCCATCAGCACCCTGAACTCTGTCCACTACCCCACCCCCCCATAAACTCATGCAGTACTATAACAGGACACTTTTACAAATATTTCAGACCCATTGTAGTGTATCATTTTATATTTTAGCAATATTATAAGTACAAAACACCTAACATTACTGTACTCAGCAGAATGATCCGTTTGGCTGCAACTGCTGGATCAGTGTTGCCCATTTGTCAGTAAATAAAAAATGATTTATTTCGTTATTTGGGCGGTTTTTGTCACGGCCGTTGTTTAGTCAAAGCGTGCGCATATGTGTCCACATATGATATGTAATTGATCTGGCCATTCCGCTCCACAATCATGGTTTTAATTTCTAGATAGCCGTGCCCCAGGAGGAGCGTCATGTTGAACCTGCGGTGCCGCAATCGACAGCGGTGGCACACAGGTGAAGCAGTAGCTGAGACTCCGTCCCATTAATCGGGTAGGCTGGGCTTGGCTCCCTGGGAAGGACAGCGATAAGCCAGTCCGGCGGCTGCCCCCCCCTTCCCCCCACGCATCCGTGCACCTTGTGTTTTCCATATATCAATGGCTGAAACGTAAAATGTCCTATCTGAAAAATGCACTTTTTTGAGAAAATTAAAAAAAAACAACTTTTGTTTTCTTGCAGAATGCTATGCCTTTTTTTTTTCATCAGAATGATTTTCTGTCACAATAAAGGGCGGGACTGTCTTGCAGACAGATATGAGTAGCCTTCCTTGTTCACATTGTTTCACAATCACAGCAACATTATAGTATAATTTTTTAAAGCGTTAAATCGTCAGTATTCTCTTTTTCTGGTCAAATTTGTTGCTCTTCATTTCCTTGGTTTGTTTGCGGAGAGCTCTGGTGACTGGTTGTGATGCCGCGTATTACCCAATCAGTACAGAATCAATCCGAAGCCCCGCCCACACTTCTAGAAGCCAGAGCAGGAAGAAACGAAGCGGTGGCTATTTGCTTAAGTTTTATTAATAAAAATTACATATTTTCACTGAGCAACTCCATACTCGCACACCCTCGTAACCTCAGCAAAGCACTTGTAAAATCTGAGGTCAGTCTGACAAACGGTTTGATAGCTATCTGAGGAACACACACACACAGACAGAGACATCTTGCATTTATAGATAGACATAGCCTACTACATGAATTTGTATCCATAAAATAGGATACAATAGGAGCCCTTCCTACCTGCAGCAGTGGACATACAGATGTGTCAGTAGACAGTGACTTTTTTCTCTTTTATGTAGAGGTTCAGACTCGGATTCTGGAGTTTTCTTCTCCTCTCCATCCATCAGCTCCCCCTCACTCTTGAAGCAAAATCTTCCACATTGTCAGTTTTCTTCGGGTTTTTTTTCTCTATCCATATTTCTATATTTGTTTCTCTTAGCTGTGCATAAAATAGCAATTCAGTTCCCTCTTCTTCTCTCTAACTCTCTCTCCCGGTTCAGGATACACAATATAGGAGGAAAGCAACAATGAGATTATTAACAAAAGAGCACAGACCCATAGAAACATCCCCTGAAATTGGAACACCATAACTCAATGACAGCAGTCTCTGCTGTGGCTGTCCGAGGAATAAGTGAAATTGTGTGTGTTTAATTTTATTACGTTCCAGACTTCAGAAAACATAAAACACACATTTATAAAAGGTTGTGAATTGAGACCTGTAGATTTTGTTAAAACAAAGTTTTTTTTGTTTTTTTTTTCCACAATATCTTTATTGAACCTTTTTTTTTTTTAACAAACATGACACAAACAATCAAACACTAACACTAAAGTACTACAAAAAAAAAATGCACTAAAAACACCAACAACCACCAACAAAATGAAGTCTTCAACAATGCTCCTCTGTTTAGTCTAGACAATCCATTACATAAGTATACATATTTTGTTCACCAGTTTGGAATTTACAAGGTCCACACACATCATTCACCTTCTTCTTCAAGAGTAATGTTTAAATTTTTTACATAATCAATAAAAGGTCTCCATATATTCTCAAACACACTTTCCTTTGATTTCAGTATGTATGTTATTCTTTCTAATGGAAGGTTTGTTAACATCTGTCTTAACCACTGAGTCACATCTGGTCTATGAGTCTTTTTCCACAGTAGTGCAATACATTTTTTGGCATTAAGCAAACTGAGGTCTATGAATGTTCTTTCACTTTTATTAAAGTTATGCTTTTTTGGGTACAGACCCAACAAAAACAATTTAGGATTCAATATGATTTGTTTTGAAATTATTTTTTCAATTGTTACCCTCACCTCTTCCCAAAACATTCTAATTATTCTACATTCCCATAAACAATGAAATAGGGTTCCTTTACTTTCCATGCATTTTGTGCATGTATCTGGTATGTTTTTGTTATATCTATTTAACTCCACCGGTGTAACATACATCCGCATTAACCATTTAAAATGTATCAATTTAAGACTTACATTTATTGATTTGGTTTGAGCTTCTGTACAAGCCAATTCCCATTGTTCCTCTGAAATTTCAGTTTGCAGATCTTCTTTCCAGTAGTTTAATCTTTTCTGTGAGTTTTCACTTGAGGATAGTGTCAATGAGTTATAAAACTCTGAAATAATACCCTTTCTTTTACTATCTTTCATCAACATTTTTTCCAAGGATGAATAAATAGGTCGAGTGAGAGCATTATTTTGGTTTGATCGAATAAAGTTCCTAAGTTGAAGATATTTAAAAAAATGTGTTCTATTAAGATTAAATTTGATCCTCAGCTCTTCAAAAGACATTATGTTATCTGAACATGACAAATATAAATCTTGAATTTTTTGGATCCCTTTTAAACTCCATACTTTAAACACAGCATCCACTCTCCCTGGTTTAAAATATTGATTACCCCATACTGGGCTAAATTGTGACAGTAAGTGTGGTTCTTTTAAATATTTTTTAGTTTCACACCATATTTTAATCATATGTTTTACAAATGGATTTTTAACTTGTTTCTGTAATTTTTTTGCCGAGTCTGAATATATGAATATGGGAAGAGGTAAAGGTAAATTGTATGATTCCATTTCAGTCCAGTGAGGGAGATCATTTGATGAAAAATAATATGTCATAGACCTCAGTTGTGCCGACCAATAATACAACATAAAATTTGGACATTTCAGACCTCCACAATCAAATGGTAAATATAATAAAGACAGACGTAATCTAGCCCTCCTAATTTTCCATATAAATTCCACTAACTTTTTTTTAATTCTTGAGAATAAATCTAAAGGTGGTGGTAAGGGAATGTATTGAAATAAATAACGTATTTTAGGTAAGATATTACTTTTAAGTATATTGATTCTCCCGATCATCGACATTGGTAGTGACATCCATCTCTGAAGTAACTCATTAATATCTGTCATTAAGGCTTCATAGTTGACACTGGCGACTGATTCTAGCTTAGGCACAATTTGGATTCCTAAATATTTAAACTGATTTGCAACATTGAATTGATTTACCTCAGAGGCTGGGTAATTTCTCTGGGTCTCATTTAGCATTAATATTGAAGATTTAGTTTTATTTATTTTATATCCTGATATTTCCCCAAAATTCTTTATTAAATTCAACAAGGTCGGAATTGATTTTTTAAGATTCGACATAAACAAAATTATGTCATCGGCATACAGGGAGATTTTATGTTCTGTTGGTCCAACTTTAATTCCATATATTTGTGACTGTAGACGTATCGCCATCGCTAAAGGTTCAATTGCCATAGTAAACAGTAAAGGTGAAAGTGGACAGCCTTGTCGACATCCTCTATTGATTTTTATTGATTTTGAAATATTGTTATTTGTTAGGATTTCTGCTGTAGCATTATTATATATTATCTGAACCCATTTTATGAAATTATTTCCAAGTCCAAACCTTTGTAAGACTTCAAAAAGAAAGGGCCATTCGACTCTATCAAAGGCCTTTTCGGCGTCCAGTGATAGGAGAGCTGTATCCGGTGCTTCTTTATTAGAATAAATAATATTAAATAGTCTTCTTACATTATGGAAGCCTTGTCTTCCCTTTATAAAGCCATTCTGATCTCGATTAATAATATTTGGTAAAATTTCTTGTATTCGTCTTGCTAAAATTTTACAGATTATCTTAAGGTCGGCATTTAATAGGCTTATTGGTCTCATATTTTCACATTTATTAGAGGGTTTACCTGGTTTTGGCAACAGTATAATTAAGGCATTATTCATGTATGATGGTAAATTACTATTTTGAAATGCTTCTAAAACCATTTCCAAAAAAGGTTTTATTAATTTATTCTTAAATTTTTTATAAAGGTCAATTGGAAGACCATCTGGTCCTGCACTTTTTCCTGATTTCATATCATCAATGGCTAGTCCAACTTCTTCTTGACTAATTTTAGACTCCAGTATCTCCCTATTTTCATTTGGAATACACGGTATAAATAGTTTGTTCAAAAACCCATGTAGTTTTGTTAAGTCAGATTCATTTTTGGTATCATATAATTTTTCATAGTAATCTCTAAAGGCTCTATTAATTTCTAAAGGATCTATAACTACCTGCCCCTTACTTATAATACTGGTAATTGGTGTTTTAAATTCTAATTGTTTAATCTGCCATGCCAATAACTTTCCTGATTTTTCACCTTGTTCATAAAAAGATTGTTTCAATCTTAGAAGACTTGAGGCAGCTCTATTCACTGATTTTTTGTCATATTCAGCTCTCAAAATCAGTAATTCGTTCTCCAACCTTGGATCACTTCCTGCATACACTCTTTCTTGAAGAATTTTTATTTTATGTTCCAATTGGACTCTCTCCTCTCGAGTCTTCTTAGATTTTGAACCTGTATAACTAATAATATGTCCCCTAATAAAAGCTTTGAAAGCCTCCCACTTTACACATGCTGATGTTTGTGTAGTATTGATATCAAAGAACTCCTCTATCTGTTTTTCTATGTACTTAACAAATTCCTCATCCTGAAGCCATTTATGCTGAAATTGCCATCTACCTGGTTCCTTTGTCAATTTCTTATCTACATATATTAGACAGCAGGGTGCATGATCAGAGATCACGATGTTATCATAAAAACAGTTTTGAATCTTGGACCTTAATTCTGTGGAGATCAAAAAATAATCAATACGTGAGAATGTCTTGTAAGTATTGGAATAACAAGAGTAGGCTTTAACTTGTGGTTTCATTTCTCTCCATATATCTAGCAATTTCAATTCTTTCATAAAATGATTAATGGTCAGCCTACATCCATTGTGCGTACAGTCCAGTCCTGTTGATCTATCTATACCGGGATTCAATGTACAATTAAAATCCCCTGCTATTATATGTTGCCCTGTAAGTGATGATAAGATAAGAAACAAATTAGCAAAGAACTTTTGATCATCTATATTGGGACCATATAAGTTCACCAAATTTATATTTTCTAATAGCAAAGATCCTTGAATGATTACATATCTTCCAAATTTGTCTCCAATTACATTTTTCACTTGAAATGGGACTGATTTATGCATGAGAGTCATAACTCCCCTGGCTCGGGATGAAAATGATGAGGTGAATACACTTCCTTGCCATCTACTCCTAATTCTTTTTACATCCTCCTCTATTAGATGAGTTTCTTGTAAAAACACAATTTTTGAACCCATGTCTTTTATTTTATTCATAACTTGTTTAAGTTTTTTTAAATTTTGTAGACCTCTGCAATTCCATGAAGTTAAATTAAGATTAACGCTTTGGTTTATGATCAATAGGGGGTTTAGGATTACCTTGCAGTGTAAACATGCTCAAACAGAGAAGCAAAAAAATGAGTGGTTGAACTTTCACCCTACAAACTATACACAAACAAATTCCCCCTTCCCACATCTGTGGCGATCCCCCCAAAATCAAAAGAAAAATTCCGTCTCCCGCTATAGCCATTGACTGCTCCACACCCACGAGGATCAGCCAAAGCCACTCCTTCTTCATCCTCCCAATCACCCTAACTCTACTGCTTTTAATAACGTAACATTAACTCTCTTCTGTAATTTTCCAATTTAACTCCAAAATTTTATAGCAATTTTGTACATTTTTTTTTTAATATGTAATACAATCTATATTTTGTAATCTTGCTATATGCTTCAAATCAGTTAAATGCCTATGTAAATGCTCAAATATTCTACCCTATATTCTGTTCATGCTTAGCTCCCACCAGTCTCTTCCTGGATCTTCTTGATGAGCTCCTGCGCCTCCTCAGGGGTCTTGAAGATATGTGTTCTGCCCTCATATGTGACCAGAAGTCTTGCAGGGTGAATCACTCCATGACGAATCCCAAGGTTGCGCAGTTCTTTACGGATGGGGTCAAACTGCTTCCTTAATTGTTGGATTCCTGAGGCCAAATCTGGGTAGAACTGCACCTGTTGATCTTGATATTTAATTTCTCCTTTGGCCCGCACCGCGTTGGAGATCGTCATCCTGTCTCTGTAGCTGAGGAACTTCATAATTAACGTCCTCGGTGCTGCCTTGTTATCTCTCGGTGGGCCAATTCGGTGGGGGCTTTCCAAGACGACTGATGTATTTAGCTCCGTGTTGTTCAACGCCTCCGGGATCCACTCCTCCAAAAAGGAGCATGAATTACGACCCTCGGCTCCCTCCGGTAGACCCACCAGCCTCAGGTTGTTCCTTCTCGACCGGGACTCCAAGTCCAGGACATTATTTTCCAGACTTTTATTTTTTTTTTCCAAAGTGCGCACCTTTAATTGAAGTCCGCTGATTTCATCCTCCGCACTGGAAACACGAAGCTCCGCCTGCGTCACTCGCTCCACGCAGTCACCCAACTCCTTTCTCATTGCATCCAACGCTGCCATAATCCCATCAAGTCTAGCGGAAAAGTCCGCTCTCATTGAGCTAATGGCAGCCAGCACTGCACCTGTGCCGCCATCATCAGCAATTACCGCACCACCGCTTGTTTCATCCGCCATATCCGCAGCTTTCCCTGCTGCGCCACAGACGTGAAAGTCCGTTAATTTCGACTGCTTCGGCGGTTCAGTTTTTCCCCCACCTGATTTCCCAGCCTTAGGCCTCACCGGCATATCCTCGCCCAAACGCTGAGAAAAGTTCTGTTCCAAATGAGAGAGTTATTTGCCGAATCTTTATCTCCAGGAGCAGAGCAGAGCGATACGTGTCCTTCTAGGTGGCCGCCATAACCGGAAGTCCTGTTAAAACAAAGTTATTCACATAATAAAACTCCAGAGTCTCCATCAGACCATCTTGACGGTTCTTATGTTAGTAAAATAAGCAATTTGGTCAAATAATCAATTTATTCATGAGTAGTCCTTTTTTTTAAATTAGATACAAACACTTCATTTATACATATTAAACAAAAGAGTCTGCCATGTTAAATGAAAATCAAAATTATGGAATATGATGAACAAAAACTATTTTAGTGGGTTTTGCGCTTAAACAAATGCTTAAAAAAGCTTTATATATTATGTGCCTCCAAACTGGCTGTGCCTGTATTAATGACCCACTTCCTCGTCAGGTGTGCCTGTGTGCACTTTTGCACTACTCTTGGTCGATGGGTGGTCATTATTGAAATGAAGTGACTGCATCTGTGGTCATAATTTTGCATGTTGTTAATAGATCACTTGTAAAAACTGGCCACTCCCTTCGGGACTCTGTCTAAATTGCACACTCACTAATTTGCCCTGCCTTAGTAAATCTGCCGCTTAATCTTGTAATTTGTTTATACTCAGTGTGAAATGTGGCACAATTACATACAAAATCAAAGGAAAGATAGGGACACACACGTATTTGCTCCAAGAGACACGAGTGCACCTTTGTGTTCATGTCTGCGCGAATTGGATTTTGCTTAACTCAGGCCAGGAGTTTGCATGATGCTTTTGGCATTAGTGTTCCATCATTGCCGGGAGAGTGAATTAGTTGAAAATGAGATAGCTACTTATTGGAGATGTCTCCCAATAGATATGGGCTCCCGTGAGGGGGGTTCTTTTCAAGGCTGATGCACTTTTCTCAGCACAGCACCTCCTGCATCTGTGATGGCTGTATACAATGTTTGGTGCTGGGGGCAGCTGTTTCTGGGGGAGGTGGTGACATTTTCCCCATCTGGATGGTTGTTGGAAAACTTTCTTATTAAAAATCAGGCAGGATCAAAATTTCAGCAAATTTAAAGGTGCAGTCCATTACTTTTTGACCTCCTGGCCAGTAGGTGTCGCACTCACTGTTGCCTCATGATAACATTGCACGTGTTGCCATGTAGAAACACAAACGGCGCTGGAAACAAGCATTCACAGGCAGCAGCAGACTGTGTGGAAATCAGTCTTTGTGATTACGAACCAGTGAAATCCTGTCAAGCGACGAATCTTTTGTGGTATAGTGCCCAGTGATTTTAACGGGGTCTTCTTTGATGTTTATCTCCATTCGTCAATTTTTTAAAATTACTGTCATATAATTATTAATAATTTAAAGTAATGCTAACGTTTCACAGATGTGACTGAACCTGATAATTACATAATTTTGATAATGTAATCATGGCAAAACTGTAGCTGACTTTAAGGACTTTGCTGTTGGTAGAGTGCTTTTTGCAGATATGCTGTAACACACTTGTGTGCTTTGTTTATCTTCAGCGTTTTAGCTAAGAATGCTGTTCTAAAATGAGCTGTTGCTATGGCTAATCCATTGCCTTGGTCATCCCCAGTTGCTGTGTGTGGGCAATCAGGGACCGTTACCCTGATCCCTACGGACAATACACTGGGTTTGTTCCAGGTTGCTAGCTCATGCTCCTGGTCTGTGGCAGGTCCACATGTACATCCATGGTACAAAGTGCACCATTGGGAAATCAAAAACCAGGAGGTGGCAAGTAATTTTTGGGTTCTGTCTCATTTTCGTTCATTTAAATGTTATTTGTTTTATATTATTTTTATTTGGTTGTTTTATATTATTGTTATATATTATTAAAATAAATTATTGTAAAATGGATGCCTGATATTGTTTGTGCCTTTTGTACTTTATACAGTGGGGTAAAAAAGTATTTAGTCAGCCACCAATTGTCCAAGTTCTCCCACTTAAAAGATGAGAGAGGTCTCCAATTTTCATCATAGGTATACCTCAACTACGAGAGACAAAATAAGAAATAAAAAGTCCAGAAGATCACACTGAAGGATTTTTAATGAATTAATTGGTAAATTCCTCGGTAAAAGAAGTATTTGGTCAATAACAAAAGTTCATCTCAATACTTTGTTGTATACCTTTGTTGGCAATGACAGAGGTCAAACGTTTTCTGTAAGTCTTCACAAGGTTTTCACACACTGTTGCTGGTATTTTGGCCCATTCCTCCATGCAGATCTCCTCTAGAGCAGTGATGTTTTGGGGCTGTCACTGGGAAACACAGACTTTCAACTCCCTCCAAAGATTTTCTATGGGGTTGAGATCTGGAGACTGGCTAGGCCACTCCAGGACCTTGAAATGCTTCTTACAAAGCCACTCCTTCATTGCCCGGGTGGTGTGTTTGGGATCATTGTCATGCTGAAAGACCCAGCCACGTTTCATCTTCAATGCCCTTGCTGATGGAAGGAGGTTTTCACTCAAAATCTCACGATACATGGCCCCATTCATTCTTTCCTTTACACGGATCAGTCGTCCTGGTCCCTTTGCAGAAAAACAGCCCCAAAGTATGATGTTTCCACCCCCATGCTTCACAGTAGGTATGGTGTTCTTTCTCCTCCAAACACGACAAGTTGAGTTTTTACCAAAAAGTTCTATTTTGGTTTCATCTGACCATATGACATTCTCCCAATCCTCTTCTGGATCATCCAAATGCTCTCTAGCAAACTTCAGACGGGCCTGGACATGTACTGGCTTAAGCAGGGGGACACGTCTGGCACTGCAGGACTTGAGTCCCTGGCGGCGTAGTATGTTTCTGATGTAGCCTTTGTTACTTTGGTCCCAGCTCTCTGCAGGTCATTCACTAGGTCCCCCCGTGTGGTTCTGGGATTTTTGCTCACCGTTCTCGTGATCATTTTGACCCCACGGGGTGAGATCTTGCATGGGGCCCCAGATCGAGGGATATTATCAGTGGTCTTGTATGTCTTCCATTTTCTAATAATTGCGCCCACAGTTGATTTCTTCACACCAAGCTGTTTACCTATTGCAGATTCAGTCTTCCCAGCCTGGTGCAGGTCTACAATTTTTTTTTCTGGTGTCCTTTGACAGCTCTTTGGTCTTGGCCATAGTGGAGTTTGGAGTCTGACTGTTTGAGGTTGTGGACAGATGTCTTTTATACTGATAACGAGTTCAAACTGGTGCCATTAATACAGGTAACGAGTGGAGGACAGAGGAGCCTCTTAAAGAAGAAGTTACATGTCTGTGCGAGCCAGAAATCTTGCTTGTTTGTAGGTGACCAAATACTTATTTTACTGAGGGATTTACCAATTAATTCATTAAAAATCCTTCAGTGTGATTTTCTGGATTTTTTTCCCCTCATTTTGTCTCTCATAGTTGAGGTATACCTATGATGAAAATTGGAGACCTCTATCTTTTAAGTGGGAGAACTTGGACAATTGGTGGCTGACTAAATACTTTTTTGCCCCACTGTATGTAAAGGGTGTTGTTGATTCATTGTTAGATTTACCAAGTGATGGCTTACCTATCCTCAATGCACAACTGAAATACTGTCAATCTTTGTATAACCTTGTAAAATTACTGAGAACATCAGTTATACATACCTGATCAGACATATGCATAGTATTCTCTTCAATAAGCTCACTTTTTGAAATTATTTGTAGTGCAGTAATACTCCAGTTCTCATATGGATACTCAGTGTAAAAAATTCAGTGCATTTCAGAAAATAAGCACCTCACTAATCCAACCTGACACAAAATCACTAGTTATAGTCCTCATAATATCTATAAAAAAGTATTATTTAAATATTTAAAATTATATTGGATTACTGTATAATCTAAAAGTTTTGTTAGTATTTTATAAAAGTTAAATTCTCAGCAATATTACATTTTCTGACAGTATACTAATATGTTATAAAGCAAATCAACATCAACTAAAGTTGTCTATGAAAAAAGGGCTTTTTTTATTAATACAACTTAATCATATAGCACCAATTCACAGCAGCAGTCAGCTCATAGAACTTTGAGGTGTTGGACAAAGACCCCACAATTCCAGAAAGACCTCAACAATCAGGTGATCCCCTGTGAGGATCACTTAGCCACAGTGCAGAGTAGAAACTCCATTTTAACAATAGGAAGCCTCCAGCAGAAGTGGTTTTGGCATCTGATCAGGATGCCTCCTGGTCGCCTCCCACTTCAGGTGTTTGGAACACGTCCCCCGAGGATGAGACCATGGGGCAGACTATGACTCCCAGCTGGCATGTAACACCTTGGTGTCCCCTCTGAAAAGCTGTAGAAGGTGGGTGGAGAGAGGGAAGTCTGGGCTGCTCTACTTGGACTGCTGCCTCCATGACCCGGATCCCCAGAAAAGCTGTTGAGGACGGACGAATGGATGGGCAAAAGAAAATTTTGACAATATTCTCAAAAGTAGAAATAGTCTGTCTCCCAAATATCAGAATTTGAAAACAAAGTCAGATGTAGGCATCTTCCCCGTGTGACTTTTGAGTGGACTGGATCAACGTGGTCCATAGAGCCGATCTGGGAGAGCAATATAGAAAAATAATATAAGAAATTGGACACAAACTTTAAATATTTCGTTATCTCTTTAGTTTGTGTTGCCCTAGCTTCTTACAGTAAGGTACAAAATACCAATGTCCAAATTAAAAATAAAAAAAACACAAAAAAACAAAAACAGTCTAAAGAAAAAAACTGCATGAAAATATGACATAATCTGAACCTGTAGACATTTTTTTAAACATTAAAAATATGCTACAATGAGAGTGCTTGGTCTACTAATGGAAATATATACTGTTGGTGACAGAAAGAGTGGGTAGAGAAATGGAATTGGATTTTACCTGTGTACCATGTGCTGTGTTCACTCCTGCTGCAGCACTGGACCTGATTCAGAAACAGGAAAAAGTTTTTAGTTCCATATCCTTGGAACACCAAGTGTACCGCCACCTTGTATTTTCATTAACAATGAAAAAGTTTAAGACATTTTAGCGTCCCCATTTGTAAGATGTTCTTGATCAGACAGTTAAAAAAAGAAAAAAATCTCTACTATCTAGTACATAGGCCTCTCCTAGTTTGTGTCGTCAGCTCTTCCATTGGTTCTGCAGGAACAAGGCCAAGTGTACATGGGTCCTCTGGGTGCAGTTGTCTATGTTGTGGCAGCACTGCATCTGCAGAAAGGCACTTTGAAAGAATGTGGGCCAGAAGGAGTGGAATGTGGTTATAAGTCTAATTAATTCATTATGAAAAATGATAAATAAATATGAATGGATGGACGTAACAGAGTATTCACTAAATATTAACAAAAACAATAGTTTCTGTAAAATTTACAAAAAGGTTTAAAATTCATCACCCCCCCCCAAAAAAAAACATTTTAAATTTATAATCCTAATATTACAGTGTATAGATTATTGTGTAAAATGTTTTGGTGGCACAAAACTTACATGGTCCCTGTGCTGGTTATCTGGTTATAGTCCAGTGCAGCTAAAAGGGTCCGGGCTTCCTATCCAGGTGGGCTACAGGAGAACCTTTTGCTGGCATACATCAGAATGAGAATTAGAATTAGAACAAGAATGTTTATAAAACATTGGGAATACTTATTGGGAATACTTTTCACAGACACCAAGAAGTTTAAAAAATTATATATTGATGTAAGATGACAACTACGCTGAACCGGAGGAGGTTTTGGCTCTGTTTCTGCTACACTAGACCAGAGTGGAAAAAATTACTGTTTGGAAAGGATTAAAGAGAAATTACTGTGGTCTATCCCATTGCCATACACCAGTTGATATCATCACACAGTCATATATGTGTGGAACATCTCATAGACAAAATGTAGGTCACAGATAGCTATGCAAACACTAGTTAGCTTAGCTTAGCTTAGCAGTCGAGTAGCAAATTGGCGACTTCAGTATGGATTTCAAAACCTTTATGATTCCTCAGTTTGCACCAGTGATCAAAAGCTGAACCAATACTTATTCTGGTCTTGCCCCTTCATTTATTACCTCTTACTTGAGAAGGATAACGGAATGAGCTATTCCTTTCAGAAGTGGCCATGGCTGCCTCTGGCAACCCGCACTGATACGGAAATGTAATAGCACGTGACATTAACAGATTTATTGTATTGGATCAGAAATCTGGATGGAACAATTTTCTGTCTAAAAAAATCTTCTGGAATGTAAATATTTATATTATTTACAACCAGCAAAAAATTACAATTTTTTTTTCATGAATATGCTAATTTTTTTGAAGAACATTAAGACTTACATTGTGTAAGTTTCTAAACGCTTTTTTGATGTATTATTTTTTTTAAAAATCTTCGTTTTTATAAAATAGTTATGAATTTCACCTTTAATATGCACTGATCAGCGGCAGACAATACAGAGTACAGCTTTCACAGACTGCTGCAGTGCTTTGGCTTAACTAACAGAGTGTTTCTGGCTAATATATATGCAAGGGACCATCGGGGTGGGGTCTCTTCTTGATGAGTTCATTCATGACTCAGTGTGATAAGGTTTGCTGAGCCTCTTGATATCTCATTCATGACTAAGATTGCATTTGCTGAGTTCATGCAGAAATCACTAGTGATCAGCTGAACAGTCAGTGATAGAACTGAACATTCACACTTACATCAGCATCCTTCAATCTGTTTTTTTTTTCCCGCTACTCAACAACTCCAATTTTTTTTTTTTTTTTTTTTACTTCCGCTGCCACACGAGTCGGCTGCCTTTTTGCAACAGTGGCTCAATTCTGAGTTTTTCTTCTTGTTTTCTATTTACTATCTGTCTTTTTCTGGTCAAACTTTCTGATCCGGCGACACCTTATCCATCACGGACACACAGCTCGCCACAATGGTGCTGATATCAGTCTGATACTCGGCTCATATCCCAAATGTCTCCCAAGCCGGCGACATAAGCCATTGTTTACAGCAGGACAGGGTACAGCAGGCATCAGCTGTAAGCACTTAACCGCCCCACGGTGCTAACGCAAAAGCTCGACATACCAAGAGAAATCAGATGGAAACAGCACGGATGTCGGGCTGGAGTAAGATGACGAGCGAGGAACAAGGTACAGACCCGTCCTTCCATCCATTATCATGGGGAATGTATGATCACTACTTAATAAGACAGAAGGGCTAGCGGCCATGTCCCGTTACGAGAGCGCCTTCAGAGAGATTAACATCATGTTGTTTACTGAGATGTGGCTAACAGAACTAGCAACAGATGCTAACATCGAACTGGAGGGTTTCCACGCAATACGGGCAGACCGGACACCAGACAGTGGGAAGACAAGGGGCGGAGGGGTGATAATGTATGTGAACAACAGATGGTGTAATCCTGGGCACATCACGGTTAAAGAGCAACACTGCAGCAAAGACACTGAGTTGCTAGCTGTTAGCATGCGGCCTGTATACCTCCTTAGGGAATGCTCACACGTGATCTGCATTGTTATTTATGCAAATCCGTCTGCGAACACTGGGGCAGCGCGTGACATCATCCACTCAGTCACTTGCAGGCTTCTCACAGAACACCCAGATGCTCTCCTCCTCATCTTGGGTGATTTTAACCATACTTCATTGTCCTCCATTCTGCCTACGTTCACCCAGTATGTCACGTGCCAGACCAGAGACAATAAAACACTGGACTTATTCTATGCAAATACTAAGGAGGCATACACCTCATCGCCACTCCCCCCGCTCGGGAGATCAGATTGCAACTTGGTTCACCTCATGCCAGACAACCTCCTGTTACCCACACAGTGAAAGTATGGTCTGAGGAGGCAATGGACGCTCTAAAGGACTGTTTTGAAATCACTGCATGGCAGCAGCTCTGCGATCCACATGGTGAGGATACTGACAGCCTCACACACACCATCACAGACTACATCAACTTCTGTGTAGACAACACTGTACCCACCAAGACCATACGGTGTTGCTCAAACAACAAACCCTGGATCAACCCCGGGATAAAGTCCCGACTGAAAGAAAAGAAAAGGATCTTCAGGTCGGGAAACAGGGAGAAGCTGAAGTTCATACAGAGGGAGCTAAGGAGGAAGAACAGGGAAGGTAAGGACAGCTATAGGAAGAAGATGGAGGACAAGCTGCAACAGAGTGACATCGACGGGGTCTGGAGAAGCCTCAAAACCATCTCTGGGCTCCAGAATACCTCCTCCCAGGCCACGGCGGGCAGGGAGTGGGTGAACAACCTGAACCTGTTTTTTAACAGGTTTGACCAACTGCCCTCCCCTCCGCCTGCACACCAATCACTGCTGCCTCTATCGTCATCTAGTCCTGCTGTCCCCCCCCACCAACACCCCCCACTCCCAGCACACAGCCCCCCTGCCCCAGCCTGACCCTCACTAAGACCCAGGTGAGGGCGGAGCCGAGGAAGATCAAGGCGAGGAAGGCCTCGGGTCCAGACTGCATCAGTGCAAAGCTCCTCAAGTCCTGCACAGACCAGCTGTGTGGGATTGTGGAGCACATCTTCAACATGAGCTTGAAGCTGGGGAGGGTACCACAGCTGTGGAAAACATCTTGTGTGGTACCCGTACCAAAGACTTCCCACCCCAGAGACTTGAAAAGGTATAGACCAGCGGCCCTCACATCTTACTTGATGAAGACCCTGGAGAGGCTGCTCCTTGTCCACCTCCGCCCCCTGGTGTGACCAGCGATGGATCCACTCCAGTTCGCCTACCAGCATGGCATCGGGGTGGAGGATGCAGTGATCTTCCTCCTACACTGTTCTCTGTCCCACCTGGAGAAGCCTGGGAGCACGGTGAGGATCATGTTCTTTGACTTCTCCAGTGCTTTCAACGCCATCCAACTGGTGATCCTGAAGGACAAGCTACTGTGCGCAGCAGTGGACCAGCACCTGTCATCGTGGATCCAGGACTACCTCACAAACCGGCCACAGTTTGTGAGAACCCAGGATTGTGTGTCCGACACTATCATCTGCAGTGCGGGGGCCCCCCAGGGAACAGTTCTGGTTCCCTTCCTGTTCACCCTTTATACTGCGGACTTTTCACACAACACACCATACTGCCATCTACAGAAGTTCTCTGACAACTCTGCGATCATCAGCCTCATCTCCAATGGAGATGATGCAGAGTACAGAGGACTTATCCAGGACTTTGTGGACTTGTGCCATCGGAACTGTCTCCAGATCAATGCGAGGAAAACTAAAGAACTGGTGGTGGACTGCCACAGGCGAGGACAACCCCTCACAGCACCAGTAAACATCCAGGGAACAGACATTGAGATAGTGACATCCTACAAGTACCTGGGTGTTCATTTGAACAATAAACTGGACTGGTCACACAATACCGATGCACTCTACAAGAAGGGACAGCGTAGGCTGTTCCTCCTGAGGAGGCTCAGGTCTTTTGGTGTACAAGGGGTGCTCCTGAAGACCTTCTACGACTCGGTGGTGGCATCAGCCATCACATTTGGAGTGGTCTGCTGGGGCAACGGCATCATGGCAGCCAACAGGAAGAGACTGAATAGACTGATCAAGAAAGCTAGCTCTGTCCTGGGGCAGCGCCTCGATCCAGTGGAGGAGATAGGAGAGAGGAGGATGGTGGCTAAGCTGTCATCTCTGCTGGAGACAGAGTCCCACCCCATGCAGGACATGCTGAACGCACTGAAGAGCTCATTTAGCAGTAGGCTGCACCATCCTAGGTGCGCGACCGAGAGGTTTCGCAGGTCCTTCCTACCTACGGTTGTCAGACTTTATAACCTAAACAGGGCTGCTCGTAGAGGCCGTAAAATAAAAAAAAAAACGTTACAACCTAATAAGTACTGAATGCACAAAAAGTACCAAACTTGCACAATGATGGTCCCCAAGGCTGACTCAAATACAAAATATGTTGTATGGGTACATATTCATACTATGTGGGGTAACTGAATAGACCGTTATGCTGTTTATTCCATCTAGCTACAATGCTCCGCGTTGTGTATATTTCTGTGGACATATGTATATTCACTGCTCTTATTATCTTATCTTCTAAATTATTGCTCTGAGTGTTGCTATCCCTGTGCTGTTGCAATCCTGGAATTTCCCCACTGTGGGACTAATAAAGGCTTATCTTATCTTATTTTATATGGTAACAGGATTTCTTAGGTATACACATTAAGCTTTATAAGGAAAAATTCATATTCATAAAAATTCATATAACTCAGTGTAACAGAATTTTTCTACCCCCCCCACCGATGCCCAAAAAAGGCATCATAAAAGAAAAGTGGTTACAAGTTGTGATGTCGAAAACCATGTTTTTAACAATTCTTTGTCCCACTGCTTCAATCACCTCGCCAGGTGACCAGCAAAAGAGTTCACTAGTGGTTAGTGGGCACTGTTGCTGAGTCCTGGATTTGGGACCTTTTTGCAATGGTTGATTCCTCGCTGTGGATCTTTCTGCAACCTTGACAGCTGTGAAGGCCATCGACAGGACCTTTGTGGCATGGTTTCAGGCAGATGATCCTCTTTCCCTTGTATAGTCACACTCGAATTATTGCTCATTGAAATGAAGCCGTCAGCATCTTCACAATGTCCCCACGATGGCAATCTGGGCCCCTCCTTATCTGCCTCAGTCTCCTTCCACACTCCGCCTGAGAGGGAGGAAAAAAGAATATAAGTCTCACTTGCAAAATCCAATGGGGTTTTGTTTTAATTTTTCTTACAGTCATCATATTTCAAATTGATTAAAGCAGTAGCAGACAGAACTGCGTTTATTCTCTTAGTTTTAAATAAATGGTGCATCAATGCAATATATAACAATCTGATCTGCACATTAGTTAGTTATTTAGTTTCCCCAATGAGTCTCCTGGTCTTTTCAACCTTCAAACCATGTAGTGCGCTAAGGTCACTCCTTTTGATACATACACTCATTCAGCCGATAACCAGGCTTTACTCCAAACTTGACCAAATTTGCAACTGTATTAGCAGATCATATTGGTTAATCAGTCAATCAGAGCTATATTTGTATAGTTCTTTTCATACAAAAACTGTAACCCAGAGTGCATAATAGATAACAGATCATTAGGATTAAGACAAGAGCATTGAACGTTGTTAAATCATATTTCTTTCATTTTCTGTCTGCTCTCACTTTAATCTTGTAGAAATTAAAATTTAACTCACCAATAGAAGAAGCATCTTCTTAGTTTTAGTTTGTGTAATGCTTTTGCCTATGGAGAAAGCAAAACAAAAACAACCATATCTCCAAATACTTACCACTAACCCGTATACAATCTAAACCCAATTCATTTGAAATGTGTTATTGTGCAAACAATGTTATGTTTTGACGGTAGACATGTCAAGGCAAGCTTATAGGTTAGTCATCATTATTAGTTGTGTCTATGACGGAATGGATTAAAGGTGGCAGACTAAACTCAGGATTTCAGTCAGTGTTCATGCAACCAGTAAGAGTTTACCTCAAAGAAAAATAGACAATTACCTGCTTGATGGTCCCTTGGTCTGCATTTCCTCAGACATACTGTATAATGAATGTTTAAACCAGTAATCTTCTAGATTTCATTTACCCATAATATACTCCCCTTTTATGTCAGTATTTAACTTTCTTCAGCTTTGTTTTTCCCTGTGTTTACCAATCTGTTAAAAGGTCATTAAATTCATCAACTTTGGTTTAAATTCAACAAAACACTTCATTCATCCTACCAAGTTATCAATGATTCAGTAAAATACCCTTCTAACTTGCTAATTTATTAATTTAGAAATCCCCATTCTTATCAGGCATACAAAAATTAATATATATATATATATACAGTATCTCACAAAAGTGAGTACACCCCTCACATTTTTGTAAATATTTTATTATATCTTTTCATGGGACAACACTGAAGATATGACACTTTGATACAATATAAAGTAGTCAGTGTACAGCTTGTATAACAGTGTAAATTTGCTGTCCCCTCAAAATAACTCAACACACAGCCGTTAATGTCTAAACTGCTGGCAACAAAAGTGAGTACACCCCTAAGTGAAAATGTCCAAATTGTGCCCAATTAGACATTTTCTCTCCCCGGTGCCATGTGACTCCTTAGTGTTACAAGGTCTCAGGTGTGAATGGGGAGCAGGTGTGTTAAATTTGGTGTTATCGCTCTCACACTCTCTCATACTGGTCACTGGAAGTTCAACATGGCATCTTATGGCAAAGAACTCCCTGAGGATCTGAAAAAAGAATTGTTGCTCTATATAAAGATGGCCTGCGCTATAAGAAGATTGCCAACACCCTGAAGCTGAGCTGCAGCACGGTGGCCAAGACCATACAGTGTTTTAACAGGACAGGCTCCACTCAGAAAAGGCCTCGCCCTGGTTGACCAAAGAAGTTGAGTGCACGTGCTCAGTGTCATGTCCAGAGGTTGTCTTTTGAAAATAGGCATATGAGTGATGCCAGCATTGCTGCAGAGGTTGAAGGGGTGGGGGGGGGGGGCGGTCAGCCTGTCAGTGCTCAGACCATACGCCACACACTGCATCAAATTGGTCTGCATGGCTGTTGTCCCAAAAAAAGAAGCCCCTTTTAAAGATGATGCACAAGAAAGCCCGCAAACAGTGTGCTGAAGACAAGCATACTAAGGACATGGATTACTGGAACCATGTCCTGTGGGCTGATGAGACCAAGATAAACTTATTTGGTTCAGATAGTGTCAAGCATGTGTGCTGGCAGTCAGGTGAGGGGTACAAAGACAAGTGTGTCTTGCCTAAAGTCAAGCATGGTGGTGGGAATGTCATGGTTTGGGGCTGCATGAGTGCTGCCGGCATTGGGGAGCTACAGGTCATTGAGGGAACCATGGATGCCAACATATACTGTGACATACTGAAGCAGAACATGATTCCCTCCCTTCAGAAACTGGGCCGCAGGGCAGTATTCCAACATGATAACCGCCCCCAAACACACCTCCAAGATGACCACTGCCTTGCTAAAGAAACTGAGGGTAAAGGTAATGGACTGGCCAAGCACGTCTCCAGACCTAAACCCTACTGAGCATCTGTGGGGCATCCTCAAATGAAAGGTGGAGAAGCGCAAGGTCTCGAACATCCACCAGCTCCGTGATGTCGTCAAGGAGGAGTGGAAGAGGATTCCAGTGGCAACCTGTGAAGCTCTAGTGAACTCCATGCCCAAGAATGTTAAGGAAGTGCTGGAAAATAATGGTGGCCACACAAAATATTGACACTTAGGCACAATTTGGACATTTTCACTTAGGGGTGTACTCAGTTTTGTTGCCAGCAGTTTAGACATTAATGGCTGTGTGTTGAGTTATTTTGAGGGTACAGCAAATTTACATTGTTATACAAGCTGTACACTGACTACTTTACATTGTATCAAAGTCATATCTTCAGTGCTGTCCCATGAAAAGATATAATAAAATATTTACAAAAATGTGAGGGGACAACTCACTTCTGTGAGATACTGTATAGCTATCCAAGTTAAATTAGCTATAATTTAATTTGTTTGCTTGCCAAATAATTTAACCTATATCCATCCATCCATCCATCTTCTACCGCTTTTCCGGAGGTCCGGGTCGCGGAGGCAGCAGTTCAAGCAGAGAAGCCCAGACTTCCCTCTCCCCAGCCACCTGCTCCAGCTCTTCAGAGGGGATACCAAGGCGTTCCCAGACTAGCTGGGAGACATAGTCTCTCCACCGAGTCCTGGGTCTGCCCCGGGGTCTCCTCCCAGTGGGACGTGCCTGAAACACCTCAAGTGGGAGACGTCCAGGAGGCATCCTAATCAGATGCCCATACCACCTCAACTGACTCCTTTCAATGTGGAGGAGCAGTGGTTCTACTCTGAGCCTCTCCCGGATGACTGAGCTCCTCACCCTATCTCTGAGGGTGAGTCCAGCAATCCTACGGAGAAAGCTCATTTCAGCCGCTTGTATCCGCGATCTCGTTCTTTCGGTCATTACCCAAAGCTCGTGACCATAGGTGAGAGTAGGAACGTAGATTGACTGGTAAATCGACAGCTTTGCCTTAGAACTAAGCTCCCTCTTCACCACAACAGACCGGTACAACGTCCGCATCACTGCAGATGCTGCTCCAATCCGTCTGTCGATCTCTCGCTCCATTTTCCCCTCACTCGTGAACAAGACGCCAAGATACTTAAACTCCTCCACTTGGGGCAGGAGCCTGTCCCCAACCCGGAGAGGACAATCCACCTTTTTCCGGCTGAGGACCATGGACTTGGACTTGGAGGTGCTGATTCTCATCCCAGCCGCTTCACACTCAGCGGCAAACCGTCCCAGCAAGAGCTGTAGGTCATTGCTGGATGAAGCCAACAGGACAACATCATCTGCAAACAACAGAGATGAGATCCTGTGGTCACCAAGCATGACACCCTCCATTCCCTGGCTGCGCCTAGAAATCCTGTCCATAAAAATTATGAACAGGATCGGTGACAAAGGGCAGCCCTGGCGGAGTCCAACTCTCACTGGGAATGACTCCGACCGAGTGTTGGCAATACGAACTAAACTCTCACAACGGTCGTACAGAGACCGAATAGCTCGTAACAACAAGCCCGATACCCCATACTCCCGAAGCACCCCCCACAAAAATCCACGAGGGACGCGGTCAAATGCCTTCTCCAAGTCCACAAAACACATGTAAACTGGTTGGGCAAACTCCCACGAACCCTCAAGAATTCTCGAGAGGGTAAAGAGCTGGTCCGATGTGCCACGGCCAGGACGAAAACCACATTGCTCCTCCTGAATCCGAGGTTCGACCAACGGCCGGACTCTCCTCTCCAGTACCTTGGCATAGACCTTCCCAGGGAGGCTGAGGAGTGTGATCCCTCTAAAGTTGGAGCACACCCTCCGGTCCCCTTTTTTGAAGAGAGGAACCACCACCCCGGTTTGCCATGCCAAAGGCACTGCCCCCGACCTCCACGCAATGTTGCAGAGGCGTGTCAACCATGACAACCCAACAACATCCAGGGCCTTGAGGTACTCGGGGCGAATCTCGTCCACCCCCGGGGCCCGGCCACCAAGGAGATTTTTAACCACCTTGGCGACCTCAGCCCCTGTGATAGGCGAGTCATCCCCCTTGTCCCCAAACCCTGCTTCCTCTGTGGAAGGCGTATCAGTGGGATTGAGGAGATCCTCGAAGTATTCCTTCCACCGCCCGACGATATCCCCAGTTGAAGTCAACAGTGTCCCATCCGCACCATACACAGTGTGGACGGGGAGCTGCTTTCCCCTCCTGAGCCGCCGAACAGTTTGCCAGAATCTCTTTGAAGCCGACCGAAAGTCTTGTTCCATGGCCTCACCGAACTCCTCCCATACCCGGGTTTTTGCTTCAGCAACCACCCGAGCTGCACTCCGCTTGGCCTGCCGGTACACCTCAGCTGCTTCGGGAGTCCCACAAGCCAACCAAGCTTGATAGGACTCCTTCTTCAGCTTAATGGCCCCCCTCACCACTGGTGTCCACCACTTGGTTCGGGGGTTGCCACCACGAGATGCACCGACCACCTTGCGGCCGCAGCTCTGGGCCGCCGCTTCAACAACAGAGGTGGAGAACATGGCCCATTCAGACTCCATGTCTCCAGACTCCCTCGGAATGTGGTTGAAGTTCTTCCGGAGGTGGGAGTTGAAGACCTCCCGGACAGGGGCCTCAGCCAGACGCTCCCAGCACACCCTCACTATACGTTTGGGTCTACCAGGTCTGAATGGCTTCCTCCCCTGCCATCGGATCCAACTCACCACCAGGTGGTGATCAGTTGACAGCTCTGCACCTCTCTTTACTCGGGTGTCCAAGACATACGGTCGCAGGTCTGATGATACGATAACAAAATCGATCATCGACCTGCGGCCTAGGGTGTCCTGGTGCCAGGTGCACATATGGACACCCTTATGCTTGAACATGGTGTTCGTTATGGACAGACTGTGGTTAGCACAGAAGTCCAATAACTGAACACCACTCGGGTTCAGATCGGGCAGGCCGTTCCTCCCAATCACCCCCCTCCAGGTTTCACTGTCGTTGCCCACGTGCGCATTGAAGTCCCCCAGTAGGATAATGGAGTCTCCAGGAGGAGCACCCTCCAGCACCCCAGTCACAGACTCCAAAAAGGGTGGGTACTCTGAAACATCATTTGGTGCATAGGCACAAATGATGGTCAGGACCCGTTTCCCAACCCGAAGGCGCAGGGAAGCAACCCTTTCGTCCAACAGGGAAAACTCCAATATAGAGGCAGCAAGGTGGGGCGATACAAGAATACCTACCCCTGCTCGTCGCCTCTCGCCCGGGGCAACTCCAGAAAAGGCCAAGCTCCAGCCCCTCTCCAGGAGACTGGTTCCGGAACCGGAGCTGTGTGTTGAGGTGAGGCCGACTATATCTAGCCGGTATCGCTCAATCTCGTACACCAGCTCAGGCTCCTTCCCCACCAGAGAGGTGACATTCCACGTACCAAAAGCCAGTTTAGAAAGCTTGGGATCAGTCCGCCAAGGTCTCCGCCTTTGACTGCCACCTAATCCACATAGCACCGGACTTCCATGATCCCTCCTGCAGGTGGTGAACCTACTGGAGGGCGGACCCATGTAACTCCTTCGGGCTGAGCCCGGCCGGGTCCCATGGGTGGAAACCTGGCCACCAGACGCTAGCCTTCGAGCCCCTCCCCCAGGCCTGGCTCCAGGGTGGGGCCCCGGTAACCCCATACCGGGCGGGGTACACTGAATCCTTGATATACAATTTATCATGAGAGTCTGTTGGATCGTTCTTAGTCTGGCCCTTCACCCAGGACCAGTTTGTCTTGGGAGACCCTATCAGAGGCAAATTGCCCCGGACGACATAGCTCCTGGGATCACTGGGGCACGCAAACCCCCCCACCATGATAAGGTGACGATCCATGAGGGGGTTATTGATATAACCTATATCAATAACTGTTAATCCCCAATAACTTTTATTCTTCAAACATTAAGTGTCTTCTTTTATAACAATGTATCTTAAACCAACAAAAATTTAATCAGTTTTGTCTCTAAATTAATAAGATTTGCCAAACTTGTAATATTGTCTCAAAGTGAATATATAGGGAAAAATGAAAAAAAAATGTCAGTAAATAAGAAAACTGTTCATAAAGTATATTCCAGATTTTGTATGTATGTGATCACATAGTTCAGATTAATCTTTGCTTTACAAACCAAATTATAATTTACTTATTTCAATTTATGGTCATGTAGCCAAAATACTCTAATTACTTGTTAGACTTTATAGTTTCTATTTTGTTGATCAACATTTTATAAAATCAAATAATCATACAGTTCACAGGACTGCCTCCTCTGGATGCCAGTTTTAAAAGATTTTCTCCATAATCCATGCTCAAGTTTGTCCTGTAATGAGGAAAAAGTAATTTCTCTAAATTTATTTTGTAGTCACCCTTGAAGGCAGAAATCTGAGAAGGGTATGAGTTCAAGATTCTTTATTTTCAGGCAGTGGAAGAGCTCTTCAGTTTCTATTTTTGTCATTTGATCTCAAAATATCCCCCTCCTTATCATCACCTTATCCCCCGATAAGGTGACGATCCCCCTCATGGATCGTCACCTTATCGTGGTGGGGGGGTTTGCGTGCCCCAGTGATCCCAGGAGCTATGTCGTCCGGGGCAATTTGCCTCTGATAGGGTCTCCCAAGACAAACTGGTCCTGGGTGAAGGGCCAGACTAAGAACGATCCAACAGACTCTCATGATAAATTGTATATCAAGGATTCAGTGTACCCCGCCCGGTATGGGATTACCGGGGCCCCACCCTGGAGCCAGGCCTGGGGGAGGGGCTCGAAGGCTAGCGTCTGGTGGCCGGGTTTCCACCCATGGGACCCGGCCGGGCTCAGCCCGAAGGAGTTACATGGGTCCGCCCTCCAGTGGGCTCACCACCCGCAGGAGGGATCATGGGGGTCCGGTGCTATGTGGATTAGGTGGCGGTCAAAGGCGGAGACCTTGGCGGACTGATCCCAAGCTTTCTAAACTGGCTTTTGGTACGTGGAATGTCACCTCTCTGGTGGGGAAGGAGCCTGAGCTGGTGTACGAGGTTGAGAGATACCGGCTAGATATAGTCGGCCTCACCTCAACACACAGCTCTGGTTCCGGAACCAGTCTCCTGGAGAGGGGCTGGAGCTTGGCCTTTTCTGGAGTTGCCCCGGGCGAGAGGCGACGAGCAGGGGTGGGTATTCTTGTATCGCCCCACCTTGCTGCCTCTATATTGGAGTTTTCCCTGTTGGACGAAAGGGTTGCTTCCCTGCGCCTTCGGGTTGGGAAACGGGTCCTGACCATCATTTGTGCCTATGCACCAAATGATGTTTCAGAGTACCCACCCTTTATGGAGTCTGTGACTGGGGTGCTGGAGGGTGCTCCTCTTGGAGACTCCATTGTCCTACTGGGGGACTTCAATGCGCACGTGGGCAGCAACAGTGAAACCTGGAGGGGGGTGATTGGGAGGAAAGGCCTGCCCGATCTGAACCCGAGTGATGTTCAGTTATTGGACTTCTGTGCTAACCACAGTCTGTCCATAACTAACGCCATGTTCAAGCATAAGGGTATCCATATGTGCACCTGGCACCAGGACACCCTAGGTCGCAGGTCGATGATCCATTTTGTTATTGTCATTTTGTTATTGATCCATTTTGTTTTGTTTTGGGTGCATGCGCACGCAGCGACCGGCAGCTGGTGAATTAGTGCGTGTGTGTGTGTGTGTGTGCTTTTGTGTACAATTATACGTTTTTATAAAATCCTCTGTGTCGTTTCTGCCCTGGAGTGTTTGTGGGAATATATGGCGAAGAGCTCCCTGGTATCTACAACATGGATTTCCTCTCCTCTCTCGCATTGCTGCTATCTGTGCTGTGGCTCTTTGTCTCTGAAGTAAACGTGTTTGGCTCCATGGCGAGCAGAATAGCGGGCAGAATACAATATTCCAGGGACATGTTGCTACGCTTAAACACAGCTGATGCAGCGTCTGTGATTGAGCCAAAGCTGCAACTGCCGGACTTTATTTTGAGAGACGGACACAGCGGTGAAAAGAGAGGCGGCAGAAGGAAGGGTGGAAGACGTGGAGGTGTGAAATTGCGCCTTAGGAGACGTCAGTTTGGTAACATTCCTCTTCCTTCGATAATTTTTGGGAATGCACAGTCTGTGAGAAACAAGGTGGATGAAATTCAAGGAAATGTACGCTACCAGAAGGATTTTAAGAACTGCTGCGTCATGGCTTTCACTGAATCTTGGCTTACTGCGCATGACCGAGATGCAGACCTGTGGATTGATGGCTTTGGAGCCCCGCTGCGCTCGGATCGGCTGGAAGAGGTAACGGGGAAACGTCAGGGGGGCGGAGTATGTTTATACATTAATAAGCAGTACTGCACATCTGTCACGGTCAGAGAGCGCATCTGTACACCCGATGTGGAGCTGCTGTCTGTGTCACTACGCCCCTTTTATTTGCCTCGCGAGTTTCCCCAAATTTTCATCACAACCGTGTACATTCATCCGAGGGCAGACGCTGACTCCGCCTCCAGAACCATCTTTGATGTGATCCAGCGGCTGCAGTCAATTTCTCCAGAGGCGCCAAACTTCATTCTTGGGGATTTTAACCATGTTTCTTTAAAGAAGACACTTAAAAACTTTCATCAGTATGTCTCCTGCCCAACCAGGCGAAAAAAGACATTGGACCTGTGCTATGGATCCATAGAGAGGGCCTATAAATCACTCCCCCTTCCTCCTTTAGGATCCTCAGATCACAACTGTGTACATTTGCTGCCCACATATAAAACTGCTCTCAGAAGAGGCAAGGTGGAGATGAGAGACACTGATGTGTGGACAGAAGATTCAGAGCACAGCCTCCAGGAATGCTTTGACTGTACAGACTGGGAGATGTTCATAATGGCCTGCGGGGATGATTTGGACTCTCTGGCTGAGCTCACATGCTCATACATGGCTTACTGTCAAAATAAGATTGTTCCACGTAAACGTGTCAAAATATATCCCAACAACAAACCATGGGTTACTAAATCAGTTAAATCCTGCTTACAGAGGAAAGCACTTGCCTTTAAACAGGGGTCTGTTTCTGAGCTACAGGTTGCCACTAAGGAGCTGAAGGCCGAAATTTTAAGAGCAAAACAGAATTATAAATCAGAGTTGGAAAGCAAGATGGCAGCAAATAAACTTGGTTCGGCCTGGGCCAGTATGAAAACTATTGCAGGCCTTCAGAGCACAGAACGCAGAAATCGTGTGTTTTTAGATGGTTTTAGTTCAGACACAGAGCTGGCTAATGCTCTAAATTGTTTTTATGGTCGTTTTGACTCCTTTGATTTCAGTACAGAAATCCAAGATTTGAAACAGAAACTCAAAGACAATCAGCACTTTAATATTGAGATGCAGGATGTTAAAAGGGAGTTCTGCACTGTAAAAGTGAACAAAAGTCAGGGCCCTGATAATATATGTGGGCGCCTGGTAAAGTCCTGTGCACATGAACTGAGTCCTATATTTCATTACATTTTCAATAAGTCCTTACAGACACAACATGTGCCTAAGATCTGGAAAGATGCCGTGGTTGTTCCCGTTTCAAAATCCAGCTGTCCTAAAACGGTAAATGACTTTAGACCAGTTGCTTTGACTTCAATTTTAATGAAAATTTTTGAAAAACTGGTCAGATGTGAGGTCCTAAGGCACACTGAACATGCATTGGATCCCCTGCAGTTTGCCTATAGGCCTCACAGAGGAGTGGAGGATGCCACTGTCACGATGTTTAACATGCTTTTCAAACATCTGGATTTTAATGGGACACATCCCAGGCTTTTATTTGTGGACTTTTCTTCTGCCTTTAATACAATCCAACCTCATATTTTAGTTGAAAGGCTCCTGCAACAATTTGATTTGAGCAATAATCTGGTGGGTTGGATTCTGGATTTCTTAACCAACAGGACGCAGAGAGTAAGGGTCAATGGCACATTGTCTGACCTAAAGTGCTCTTCTACTGGCTCTCCTCAGGGGTGTGTGTTGTCACCACTACTCTTCATCCTGTACACAAACATGTGTCGGAGCAGACATGACAACAGACACATTATAAAGTATGCTGATGACTCAGTCATTGTCAGTCTCCTCCAGGATGGTGAGAGTGGCCACGGCCCAGTAGTTGATGACTTTGTTCACTGGTGTGAGGATTCCTACCTGCAGCTGAATACAACAAAAACGAAAGATATGATTATTGACTTTAGGAGGAAAACTCCCAGGCACAAAGTCACCATACTAAAAGGCCAGACCACCGAATGTGTACAATCGTACAAATATCTTGGGACGATTATTGATAGTAAATTAAACTTTGAAGTGAACTGTGAAAGGGTGTGCAAAAAGGGTCAGCAAAATTTGCATTGTTTGAGGAAACTGGCACGCTTCCAAATTGACTGAACCAAAATGACTATGTTTTATCGGGTTTTTATTGAATCTGTTTTATCCTTTTCTTTAATGTCATGGTTTGGTCAGATAAAACTGAAACAGAGGAAATCCTTGGATCAGGTAGTTAGATGGTCCAGTCGTTTGCTTGGTGAGTCACAGCTGAGCCTGACATCCCTGTACACCAGACAAGTACAGAGGATGGCTGACTCGATTTTAAATGATGACTCCCACCCTTTGCACTGCAACTTTCAGCTTCTTCCCTCCAGACGGAGGTTTGCTGTCCCAAAAAGCAAAACTCAGCGCTACAAAAACAGCTTTATCCCTGCTGCTGTCAAAGAGTTGAACAAGCTATAAAATATATTGTACATATTTTATATTTACTTATTTTGTATGATGTGTGCCTGTGTTTGTGTCTATGTTGAATGTAATTAGTGGCTTGTAAATATGGATGTCACCAGACTGCAAAACAAATCTACCTACGGGTACAAATAAAGTAACCTGAACCTGAACCTTGTATCATCAGACCTGCGACCGTATGTCTTGGACACCCGAGTAAAGAGAGGTGCAGAGCTGTCAACTGATCACCACCTGGTGGCGAGTTGGATCCGATGGCAGGGGAGGAAACCATTCAGACCTGGTAGACCCAAATGTATAGTGAGGGTGTGCTGGCAGCGTCTGGCTGAGGCCCCTGTCCGGGAGGTCTTCAACTCCCACCTCTGGAAGAACTTCAACCACATTCCGAGGGAGTCTGGAGACATGGAGTCTGAATGGGCCATGTTCTCCACCTCTGTTGTTGAAGCGGTGGCCCAGAGCTGTGGCCGCAAGGTGGTCGGTGCATCTCGTGGTGGCAACCCCCAAACCAAGTGGTGGACACCAGTGGTGAGGGGGGCCATTAAGCTGAAGCAGAAGTCCTATCAAGCTTGGTTGGCTTGTGGGACTCCCGAAGCAGCTGAGGTGTACCGGCAGGCCAAGCGGAGTGCAGCTCGGGTGGTTGCTGAAGCAAAAACCCGGGTATGGGAGGAGTTCTGTGAGGCCATGGAACAAGACTTTCGGTCGGCCTCAAAGAGATTCTGGCAAACTGTCCGGCGGCTCAGGAGGGGAAAGCAGCTCCCTGTCCACACTGTGTTTGGTGCGGATGGGACACTGTTGACTTCGACTGGGGATATCGTCGGGCGGTGGAAGGAATACTTTGAGGATCTCCTCAATCCCACTGATACGCCTTCCACAGAGGAAGCAGGGTTTGGGGACGAGGGGGATGACTCGCCTATCACAGGGGCTGAGGTCGTCAAGGTGGTTAAAAATCTCCTTGGTGGCCGGGCCCCAGGGGTGGACGAGATTCGCCCTGAGTACCTCAAGGCCCTGGATGTTGTTGGGTTGTCATGGTTGACACGCCTCTGCAACATTGCGTGGAGGTCGGGGGCAGTGCCTTTGGCATGGCAAACCGGGGTGGTGGTTCCTCTCCTCAAAAAAGGGGACCGGAGGGTGTGCTCCAACTTTAGAGGGATCACACTCCTCAGCCTCCCTGGTAAGGTCTATGCCAAGGTACTGGAGAGGAGAGTCCGGCCGTTGGTCGAACCTCAGATTCAGGAGGAGCAATGTGGTTTTCGTCCTGGCCGTGGCACATCGGACCAGCTCTTTACCCTCTCGAGAATTCTTGAGGGTTCGTGGGAGTTTGCCCAACCAGTTTACATGTGTTTTGTGGACTTGGAGAAGGCATTTGACCGCGTCCCTCGTGGATTTTTGTGGGGGGTGCTTTGGGAGTATGGGGTATCGGGCTTGTTGTTATGAGTTATTCAGTCTCTGTACGACCGTTGTGAGAGTTTGGTTCGTATTGCCAACACTCGGTCGGAGTCATTCCCAGTGACAGTTGGGCTCCGCCTGGGCTGCCCTTTGTCACCGATCCTGTTCATAATTTTTATGGACAGGATTTCTAGGCGCAGCCAGGGAATGGAGGGTGTCATGCTTGGTGACCACAGGATCTCATCTCTGTTGTTTGCAGATGATGTTGTCCTGTTGGCTTCATCCAGCAATGACCTACAGCTCTTGCTGGGATGGTTTGCCGCTGAGTGTGAAGTGGCTGGGATGAGAATCAGCACCTCCAAGTCCGAGTCCATGGTCCTCAGCCGGAAAAAGGTGGATTGTCTTCTCCGGGTTGGAGACAGGCTCCTGCCCCAAGTGGAGGAGTTTAAGTATCTTGGCGTCTTGTTCACGAGTGAGGGGAAAATGGAGCGAGAGATCGACAGATGGATTGGAGCAGCATCTGCAGTGATGCGGACGTTGTACCGGTCTGTTGTGGTGAAGAGGGAGCTTAGTTCTAAGGCAAAGCTGTCGATTTACCAGTCAATCTACGTTCCTACTCTCACCTATGGTCACGAGCTTTGGGTAATGGTAAATGGTAAATGGCACTCACTTATATAGCGCTTTTATTCTCATCTCTTGATGACCAAAGCGCTTTACAGATCCTGCTATCCACCCATTCACACACACATTCACACACTGATGGTGGCATGCTGCCTAACATGGCGCTTCCAGACCCACCAGGAGCAATTGGGGTGAAGTGTCTAGCCCAGGGACACAACGGCAGGATATCTGGGGAGAGCGGGATTCGAACCGCCAACCATGTGGTTATTGGACAACCTGCTCTACCTCCTGAGCTGAAAGAAAGTAATGACCGAAAGAACGAGATTGCGGATACAAGCGGCTGAAATGAGCTTTCTCCGTAGGATTGCTGGACTCGCCCTCAGAGATAGGGTGAGGAGCTCAGTCATCCAGGAGAGGCTCAGAGTAGAACCGCTGCTCCTCCACATTGAAAGGAGTCAGTTGAGGTGGTATGGGCATCTGATTAGGATGCCTCCTGGACGCCTCCCACTTGAAGTGTTTCAGGCACATCCCACTGGGAGGAGACCCCGGGGCAGACCCAGGACTCGGTGGAGAGACTATGTCTCCCAGCTGGTCTGGGAACGCCTTGGTATCCTCTCTGAAGAGCAGGGAATGGAGGGTGTCATGCTTGGTGACCACAGGATCTCATCTCTGTTGTTTGCAGATGATGTTGTCCTGTTGGCTTCATCCAGCAATGACCTACAGCTCTTGCTGGGACGGTTTGCCGCTGAGTGTGAAGCAGCTGGGATGAGAATCAGCACCTCCAAGTCCGAGTCCATGGTCCTCAGCCGGAAAAAGATGGATTGTTCTCTCTGGGTTGGGGACAGGCTCCTGCCCCAAGTGGAGGACTTTAAGTATCTTGGGGTCTTGTTCCCGAGTGGGGGGAAAATGGAGCGAGAGATTGACAGACGGATTGGAGCAGCATCTGCAGTGATGCGGATGTTGTACCGGTCTGTTGTGGTGAAGAGGGAGCTTAGTTCTAAGGCAAAGCTGTCGATTTACAAGTCAATCTACGTTCCTACTCTCACCTATGGTCACGAGCTTTGGGTAATGACCGAAAGAACAAGATCGCGGATACAAGTGGCTGAAATGAGTTTTCTCCGTAGGATTGCTGGACTCACCCTCAGAGATAGGATGAGAAGCTCAGTCATCCGGGAGAGGCTCAGAGTAGAACCGCTGCTCCTCCACATTGAAAGGAGTCAGTTGAGGTGGTATGGGCATCTGATTAGGATGCCTCCTGGACGCCTCCCACTTGAGGTGTTTCAGGCACGTCCCTCTGGGAGGAGACCCCAGGGCAGACCCAGGACTCGGTGGAGAGACTATGTCTCCCAGCTGGTCTGGGAACGCCTTGGTATCCCCTCTGAAGAGCTGGAGCAGGTGGCTGGGGAGAGGGAAGTGTGGGCTTCTCTGCTTGAACTGCTGCTTCCGCGACCCGGACCTCTGGAAAAGCGGTAGAAGATGGATGGATGGATTTTGTTATGATCTGGTGAGCACCCCCCCCCCCATCCTGTGGGAGGATCCCGGCTCTGCAGGTAATCAATTCACCTGCATGAGTGGATTCACCCTCTGTCTTCTTGCTGCCAGCGCTTAAAAGAAGCAGTCTGTGAATGCTCCAGCGCTGGCTCGTGTGGTATACTGCCATTACAGAATTAAGTAAGTAAAGTATTAATTGTTTTGGAACCCAGAGAATAACCCATCTCTCTCTTCCTCATTCTCAGGTTGCTGGCATCTCTGCGGTGTGTCCCCAGGGGTTTGTTGTGTGCTCACTTGCTCCTTCATCATCATCATCTTCATTCCAGATCACCTACTCCACCCGGTCAGACTTCTCACCAGCTATACTCATCCGCAGCTCCTGTTCCAAGTCATCATTGCCTCCCTGGGTTCCTTGACGGGCTCTCTGCTCTCACTCGTAAGAGTTTTTTCCTATGATCATTATTACCTGCCCCCCTCCTCATTCTAACCTGCTCTCGTCTCCCCCATTACCAGCTGGGCGCTCCTCTGGCGAGTGAGGTGAATTAGGCTCAGCAGGTGCTACATCAGCGGAGTACTCCGCCCTTTATCGCCTCAACGTTACAGAGAGGCAGGTGGCCGTGCTGACTGAACAGCTGCAGACCATTACGCAGCAGCTGAGCACGGTCACCGAACACCTTAGTCACATGTCTCATTTGGGCCCTCTCCCTCCACCTGCCATTCCAGTTTCTTATACTATCCGCCGAACCACCTCTGTTCCCTCACCTGCCCTGTATGTGGGGAAGGTGGGCAAATGTAAGGGGTTTTTGTGTCAGGTTCAGCTGTATCTGCGACAGGTGGGTGGGAAGTACCCAGACGAACACATCTAAAATTCACCTTATGACCCTCCTGCTACGAGACCGAGCTGTCAGCTGGGCTCAGTCTATTTTAGATAGTGTGGAGGGTCGTCATTACACTTTTGATAGATTTATTAGAGAGTTTTCCCGGGCTTTCGATCGCTTGGAGAGTGAGGGGAACATCATGAGTCGTATGTTGTCACTCTGCCAGGTTGGTCGGTCAGCAGCCAATTACTCTGTGGAGTTTCAGGTCGTTGCGGCAGATTCTGGTTGGAATGATGTTTCCTTAAGAAGCGCCTTCCTCCAGGGTCTCAATACCAACCTTCGCAACAACCTGGTGATTCATGCTGCCCCCTCCTCCCTGGATGAGGTTATCGATCAAGCCGTTAGTTTGAATAATCGCTACCACGAGCACGCGAAGGAGCAGAAGTCCTCTTCCGGCCCGTCCGTCTCGCGTACGTTCCCTCTGGCTACTGGCATAGGTGAGACCGACTCCTCCTCCGAGGCTATGGTGCTTAGCCGAGTCTGACTAACTCCGGAGGAGCACCAGCAACGGAGGAGAGCCGGTGCTTGCATGTATTGCGGCTCGCTTGAGCACAAAATATCTAAATGCCACCTTAAGCCAAAAAGAAGTGGCCCGTCAGTAGCTGTGGGGGGTCTGACGGGCGGGAACTCTATTTATCCCCCTGGTAACTTTTCCGTTCCGGCCCTGATTCAGTTGCTGGGGGTCGAGAGGAGGGTATCGCCATTAATTAATTCAGGGGTAGAGCAAAATTTCATCTCTTTGCGGCTCGTGCAGGAAAATGGCATTCCCACAACTAAACTGCCGGCTTCGCTAAACATTGTGGCACTGTCTGGGAATTGTGTGACATCTATTTCTGAGTGCATGCCGCTGATTCCTGTCCTTCTGTCTGGGAACCACCAGGACACCATTTCGTTCTTTATTCTCCCTAGTTCGTCTTCCCCGGTGGTTCTGGGGTAACCGTGGCTCCGGAAGCATAACCCCGTTATCAATTGGGCACAAAATTCCATTTCTTCCTGGAGCCCTTTCTATTTAGCATCCTGTCTCTGCTCGACCAAGTGTTCACTGTCCCTTTCTGCCTCCTCTCTTCTGGTGGAGCTGCCGGATCTCAGCCTCGTGCCCGAGGTCTACCATGACCTTGGGGAGGTCTTTAGCAAGTCAAGAGCCCTTTCTTTGCCTCCTCACCGCTCTTATGACTGTGCTATCAACCTCCTCCCGGGTGCGCAGTTGCCATCCAGCCGGTTCTACAGTCTTTCTAGACCGGAGAGAGAGGCGATGGAAAGTTATATAAAGGACTCCTTGAATGCCGGCTTCATTTGGCCCTCCTCGGCTCCTCTTGGGGTGGGGTTTTTCTTTGTCAGAAAGAAGGACGGATCTCTGCGGCCGTGCATAGATTTCCGCGAGTTAAATGCCATCACCGTCAAAGATAAATACCCTTTGCCCCTGATCAACTCAGCGTTTGAGCTCCTTCAGCGTGCGCGGGTGTTTACTAAATTGGATTTGTGTAATGAGTATCATTTAGTCCGCATTCGCGAGGGGGACGAATGGAAGACAGCAATTAAAACTCACCTGGGGCACCTGGGGCAGTTTGAATATCTGGTGATGCCCTTTGGGCTCACCAACACCCCCGCCGTCTTCCACTGAATGATTAATGATGTCCTACACAATATGGTTAATCAATTCATTTTTGTCTACCTTGACGATATTTTGATGTTTTTGTGCACACCAGAGGAGCACTCAGTCCATGTCAGGGCCATGTTACAGCGGCTCCTGGAAAACCAGCTCTTTGTGAAGGTCAAAAAGTGTGAGTTTTCCACCAGCTCCACTTCCTTCCTGGGCTTTATTGTTGCTGAGGGAGTGCTGAGGGCTGATCCGGAAAAGGTGAAGGCTGTGCTTGATTGGCCAATACCCCAGTCCCGTAAGTAGCTTCAACACTTCCTAGGATTTGCCAATTTTTACCGTCACTTCATTAGAAATTATAGTGGGGAAGCACAGCCCCTTAAGTAGCTGACCTTGGTCAAGGTGCCTTTCACCTGGTCCGAGGCAGCTGAATGGGCCTTCCTTAAACTGAAGAGCCTATTCTCCAACACTCCCATCTTGGCCCAGGTCGATCCTCAGCTCCAATTCATTGTAGAGGTGGATGCTTCTGATTCGGGGGTGGGCGCTGTCCTCTCGCAGCGCTCGACTTCCGATCAGAAGCTCCACCCATGCGCATATTTCTCTCGGCAGCTCATGCCAACCGAGAGGAACTACGACATAGGGGATCGAGAGCTCTTGGCCATTAAATTGGCTCTGGAGTTGTGGAGGCACTGGCTGGACAGAGCAGTTCATCCTATCGTGGTGTGGACCGACCATAAAAATTTAGAATATCTTCAGTTGGCCCGCCGATGAAATGCCCGGCAGGCCCGTTGGGCCTTATTCTTTAGAAGATTTAATCTTACCATCACCTATAGGCCGGGCTCTCACAGTATCAAACCTAACGCTCTCTCCTGCTAGTTTTCCTCTAACCACTCACCCCCCTCCCCCAACCCATTGTGCCCCCCAATTGTATCTTAACTGCTGTTGCCTGGGAAATCGAGCAGAGGGTCCGACAGGCCCAGGTCACTGAGCCCAAACCCAAGGGAGGACCTGAAGATCGACTGTTTGTCCCGGCCGGCCTCTGCAGCAAAGTTATCAGGTGGGGTCACACTAGTCATTTTGCCTGTCACCCAGGGGTTTCCCGGACTATTGATCTCATTCAGTGGGTGTTCTGGTGGCCCACGCTGCGGACGGATGTCCAGGATTATGTTAAAGCATATCAAGTATACACCAGAAATAAATCTGACTCCTCTCCTCCCGCCGGTCTGCTTCATCTCCTCCTGATTCCCAGCCGTCCCTGGTCTCATGTAGCCCTGGACTTTGTCACTGGACTTCCTCCCTCTAATGGTAACACTGTCATCCTCACCATTGTCGACCAATTTTCTAAGGCCATTCATTTTGTGCCCCTCCCCAAACTGCCCTCTGCCTCAGAAACTGCCAGCCTTTTCACCAACCACGTCATCCGCCTTCATGGCATTCCCTTGGACATTGTGTCTGACTGGGGGCCACAATTTACATCTCACGTGTAGAAGTATTTTGCCGTACCTTGGGCACCTTGGTCAGCCTGTCATCTGGATACCACCCTTAGAGCAATGGGCAGGCTGAGCGCACCAACCAATCCCTGGAGGCCGCTCTCAGATGTGTGGCATCCTGCAACCCATCTACATGGAGCACTCATCTGACCTAGGTGGAATACGCCCACAACTCTGCAGTTTCATTGGCTACGGGATTAACACCCTTCGAGGCATCGATGGGGTACCCCCCCCCCCCGTTGCCCATGGCGGAGAGGGAGGTCGCCATGCCATCTGTGGAGGCCCACACCCACCGTTGTCATCACCTGTTCCACCGAACGGAACTGACAGTATGCGGACCGCAGGCAGGTTCCAGTGCCCAGATACACGGCTGGGTAGATGGTGTGGCTGTCGGCGGACCGCTAAAAACGGAATCTCACAAGCTGCCACCTTGGTTCCTGGGACCATTTTTCATCTCCCGAATCATTAATGATGTAACAGTCCACCTGGAGCTTCCGCCGGCTTTCCGTATCCATCCAACCTTCCACATATCCAGGATCAAGCCCCTCTCTGCCAGTCCTCTCTGTCCCCCCCAAAGCCTCCTCTTCCCCCTCGGATCCTCCACGGTCAGACCACCTACACTGTTCAGAGAATTCTGGACGTTTGCTGTCGGGGCCGGGGGCTACAGTACTTGGTCCACTGGAAGGGCTACGGACCTGAAGAAAGGTCATGGATTCCCCGGTCATACTTCCATGACAATGGGATGGCCCAGGCCTTTCACTGAGTACATCCAAAAAAGCCCGGTGGGCCGCCAGGAGGCATCCCTTGAGGAGGGGGCACTGTTATGATCTGGTGAGTGCACTCCCCCTCCCATCCTGTGGGAGGGTCCCCGGCTCCGCAGGTAATCAATTCACCTGTGTGAGCGGACACACCTGCTGTCTCCTTGCTGCCAGCACTTAAAAGTGCCAGTCTGTGAACGCTCCAGCGCTGGCTCGTTGGGTATACTGCCATAACAGAATTAAGTATGGCACATTAAGTATGTTAAGTCTGATCGAACACCAGACAGTGGCAAAGCAAGGGGCGGTGGAGTGATAATGTATGTTAACAACAACTGGTGCAGACCGGGACATATCACTGTTAAACAACGACACTGCAGCAAAGACATTGAGTTGCTAGCTGTTAGCATGCGGCCTACATATCTCCCGAGAGAACACTCACACGTGATCTGTATTGTTGTTTATGCAAATCCGACGGCGAACGCTGGGACAGCGCGTGACGTCATCCATTCAGTAACCAGCAGGCTGCAGACAGAACACCCAGATGCTCTTCTCCTCATCTCAGGCGATTTCAACCATGTTTCACTGTCTCCCATTCTACCCACGTTCACCCAGTATGTCACATGCCACACTAGAGACAATAAAACACTGGACTTATTCTACTCAAACACTAAGGAGGCATACACCTCATCACAACTCCCCCCACTCGGGAGATCGGATCACAACTTGGTTCATCTCCGGCCGGTGTACAAACCCCTAGTGCACAGACAACCTCCGGCCATGCGCACAGTGGAGTTATGGTCTGAGGAGACAATGGACACTCTAAAGGGCTGTTTTGAAGCCACCGCCTGGAAGCAGCTCTGCGATCCACATGGAGAGGACATCGATGGCCTCACTCACACCTTCACGGACTACCTCAGCTTCTGTGTGGACAAATCCGTTCCCACCAAGACCATACGGTGTTGCTCAAACAACAAACCCTGGATCAACCCTGAGATAAAAACACTTCTGAGAGAGAAGAAGAGGATCTTCAGGTCGGGGAATAGGGAGATGCTGAAGTCCGTACAGAGGGAGCTGAGGAGAAAGATCAGAGAAGGCAAGGACAGCTTCAGGAAGAAGATGGAGGACAAGCTGCAACAAAGCGACATCAGCGGGGTCTGGAGAAACCTCAAAGCCATCTCTGGGCTCCAGAATACCTCCCCCCAGGCCACGGGGGGCAGGGAGTGGGCGAACAACCTGAATCTGTTTTTCAATAGGTTTGACCAACCGCCCTCCCCCTGACTGCACAACAACCACTTCTGCCTCTAAAGAAATCAAGTCCTGCTGCCCACTCCCCACTCCACCAACACCCCCCACTCCCAGCACACAGCCCCCCTGCCCCAGCCTGACCCTCACTAAGACCCAGGTGAGGGCGGCGCTGAGGAAGATCAAGGCGAGGAAGGCCTCGGGTCCAGACTGCATCAGTGCAAAGCTCCTCAAGTCCTGTGCAGACCAGCTGTGTGGGATTGTGACGTACATCTTCAACCTGAGCCTGAAGCTGGGGAGGGTACCACAGCTGTGGAAAACATCTTGTGTGGTACCTGTACCAAAAACTTCCCACCCCAAAGAGCTGAACAGCTACAGACCGGTGGCCTTGATGTCCCACTTGATGAAGACCCTGGAGAGACTGCTCCTTGCTCACCTCCGCCCCCTGGTGGAACCAGCGATGGATCCACTCCAGTTCGCCTACCAGCATGGCATTGGGGTGGAGGATGCGGTGATCTTCCTCCTTCACCGTTCTCTGTCCCACCTGGAGAAGCCCGGGAATATGGTGAGGATCATGTTCTTTGACTTCTCCAGTGCTTTCAACACCATCCAACCGATGATCCTGAAGGACAAGCTGCTGCGCGCAGGGGTGGACCAGCACCTGTCATCATGGATCCTGGACTACCTCACGAACCGGCCTCAGTTTGTGAGAACCCGGGACTGTGTGTCCGACACGATCATCGGTAGCACGGGGGCCCCCCAGGGAACGGTGCTGGCTCCCTTCCTGTTCACTCTTTATACTGCGGACTTCTCACACAACACAACACACTGCCATCTACAGAAGTTCTCTGATGACTCTGTGATCGTTGGCCTCATCTCCAATGGAGATGAAGCTGAGTACAGAGGGCTTATCCAGGATTTTGTGGACTGGTGCCATCGGAACTGCCTCCAGATCAACACGAGGAAAACTAAGGAGCTGGTGGTGGACTGCCGCAGGCATGGGCAACCCCTCACAGCACCAGTAAATATACAGGGAACAGACATCGAAATGGTGACATCCTATAAGTACCTGGGTGTTCATCTGAACAATAAACTAGACTGGTCACACAATACTGACGCACTCTACAAGAAGGGACAGCGTAGGCTGTTCCTACTGAGGAGACTCAGGTCTTTTGGTGTACAAGGGGCGCTACTGAAGACATTCTATGACACGGTGGTGGCATCAGCCATCACTTTTGGAGTGGTCTGCAGGGGCAGTGGCATTACTGCAGCCGATAGGAAGAGACTGAACAAACTGATCAAGAAAGCTAGCTCTGTCCTGGGGCAGCGCCTTGATCCGGTGGAGGAGATAGGAGAGAGAAGGACGGTGGCTAAACTGTCATCTCTGCTGGAGTCCGAGTTCCACCCTATGCAGGACATACTGAATGCACTGAGGAGCTCATTTAGCAGCAGACTACATCATCGCAGGTGCACAACCGAGAGGTTTCGCAGGTCCTTCCTACCAACGGCTGTCAGACTGTACAACCTAAGCAGGGCTGCTCGCAGAGATAGCAAAAAGACGTAACAAACTAATAGTTTTTTGAATGCAAAAGATGCAATAGCCTTACACAATGGTCCCCTCCGGCATACAACTAGGAAAATACCAGTCGCTATGGAGGGTGAGAATATGTATGGGCACATAATCATACCATGTAGGATAACTAAGTAGACGGTTGTGCTGTTTCATCCCATCTAGCAACAATGCTCTGCACTGTGTGTGTTTATATATTTACATATTTATTCCATCTAGCTACAATGCTCCGCACTGGGTGTGTTTATATTTATATATCTATATATTTATTCCATCTAGCTACAATGCTCCGCACTGTGTGTTTATATATCTACATATTATTCCATCTAGCTACATTGCTCCGCACTGTGTGTGTTTATATATTTACATATTTATTCCACCTAGCTGCAATGCTCCGTACTGTGGGTGTTTATATATCTACATATTTATTCCATCTAGCTACAATGCTCCGCACTGTGTTTATATATTCATATATTTATTCCATCCAGCTACAATGCTCTGCACTGTGTGTCTGTGTGTGTGTATATATATATTTTATAGTAATATGTACATCCTCACTCTCTATGAAATATTTTTTTTTTTTTTTTTTTTTTTTTGCTGGTCATTAACATTTGTTTGTTCTCTCCCATAGATTGAGTCCCCATCGTGCTGTTTGCTCTCTACATGTCTGTTCTTTTCTTCTTCTCTATCCCCTCACCCCCCAGCCAGTCGCAGCAGATGACTGCCCCTCCCTGAGCCTGGTTCTGCTGGAGGTTTCTTCCTGTTAAAAGGGAGTTTTTCCTCTCCACCGTCGCCAAGTGCTTGCTCACAGGGGATCGCCTGATTGCTGGGGTCTTTCTGCAACTGTGGGGGTCCTCCCTACAGTTGATAGTGCTATGAGATGACTGTTGTTGTGAAATGGCGCTATATAAATAAAGTTGAATTGAATTGAATATGTATATTAGCTGCTCTTGCTTGCTTGCTTTTTTTTTCTTGCCTTCTGATTGTTGCTCTGAGTGTTGCTATCCCTGTGCTGTTGCAATCCTGGAATTTCCCCGTTGTGGGACTAATAAAGGCTTATCTTATCTTATCTTAAGTAAGTAAAGTATTAATTGTTTTGGAACCCAGAGAATAATCCGTCTCTCTCTTCCTCATTCTCAGGTTGCTGCCATCTCTGCGGTGTGTCTCCGGGGGTTTGTTGTGCGCTCACCTGCTCCTTCATCATCATCTTCATTCCAGATCGCCTATTCCACCCGGTCAGACTTCTCACCAGCTATACTCATCCGCAGCTCCTGTTCCAAGTCATCATTGCCTTCCTGGGTTCCTCGTCAGGCTCTCTGCTCTCACTCGTAAGAGTTTTTTCCTATGATTCATTATTACCTCCTCCCTCCCTCCTCATTCTAACCTGCTCTCGTGTCCCTCATTGCAGGCTGGGCGCTCCTCTGGCAAGTGAGGTGATTTTTCCGCTAATTTTGCAATCATTCTTTTCAATAAAATTGTGTTTAAAACTTTGCCTCCCTGCGTTGTGCACATTCTCTGGTGTAGCATCTTGCAAGTGGGCTGATATTACTAGTAATCATGACAGGTTTAGATAAAACTTTTAGGAAGGAAGACGGAAGATGAAGGGGAGGGATCACGCTCCTGCTGCCGCTTGCTGACATGAAGGAGCACACTGCAGGCGGCAATACACAATAATGGCAAGTGATTCGCAATTTTTTGGACCAATTAAGAAGTGAAATTAGACAATTTCCCATGAGACCCTGAACATTCATTCACTGACCCCTAGCTGAAAAATGGTTACCACACATGCACACACATGTGGGGTGGTGGTTTGTGTGGAGCCTCTTTAGCCTAGCCACAGAGATCCCAACTTTCATTTTAAGTTTGCTTTGCCAGTTTCTTCTTGGCATCATCAGATGGAGATCTTCAGATGCCGTAGAGTCATGCATACATTGAACTGTGCGGCTTTAATCCATGAAGGAACTGGCAACTCATTTTTAAAAGCACCAAAACACAGCTAAGTCAGCTAACACTTACATGGACTAAAAAGAAAATAAGTGGACATACTGTTTGTCTTGGGCTTTTTATATTCTTTTTGTTCAAGTTCAATTTTGAGACAGTCTGTTCTGCTGACACAACATTGTGGTACTGGTTAAATCAAAGTTGCTGACTTGCTAGTAGCACTAAACTAATGCTTGTTTATTAAATATCACCAGCACATGTAGATGACAGACATTCCAGGAGGATGGCTGATGAATTCCAGACCCAGGCTGAAGAAAATAAAACAAATGGTTCAGGATAGTGGGTGTCACTGTCAAGTCTGGGAGTCTGGACTGGATCAAACCAGCAGGAGGGTCATGCTCATATCTGAGGTCAGTCAACATCATCTCTCTACACGAACCCTGGTGTAGGAGACTGGATGTAAACAACCTGAGTGCAGGGCACACAAAATTACAACACAAAATTACAGTTCATTGTTACCTTTAGTTGTATTTTTACTATCAGAACACATTTATGAACTACACTGTTTTCTGCCAACATGTAGAAAACTGAGTAACTCAAGGAAACATTGCATTGCAGTGTCTTGATTGGAATTTGTTCTCAATTTAACACCCTTACTTCAGAGTTTAAATGATTTTATGTGTTTGCTCACACTGTGAACTTTTGTGATCTCAAATATGAAAATGTGTCCTCCCCCCACTGTCTCTCCCCTATGTCTAATGCTCAGCATGAACTGTCCCGTGTGACCTCAAGTCAACACCCTCTTCAAAGTTTTTCTGTGCTTTTAATGCACAGTTTGAATAAATTGCTCCAGCCCTTTAAACTTTAACAGCTGTTTTGTTGCTTACTGCACTTTCCTGTGTTGCTCATGTTTAGAGTGGAAAGTGTTCCTGGCTGCTTGTCTGTTACCAATGTGCATGTTTTCATAAAATATATATATTTTTTATTTCTGTGGTATTTTTGCCCGTGCTGAAACTTGAAGCTGAGTCTCAAAAGGTTCTTCTCATTGAGGGAAAGTTGTAAAGAAAAAAAAAAAAATCCTGTAATGAGGTTCATTAAACCACCAAGTTAATTAGAGAGCTTTTACTTTGAAAACATCATTATGTTGCATCAGCAAAGGACACATGGGATTCATTCATTAAAACAACAGATTGCAAGTGCACTTTGCTTGATATAGACTCATCTGCATTTCTGCAGTAGCTACATCACAGACAGTTTCTTTGCATGAGATGCTAACCAGAACTTCGCCAGACTTATAGTTATTTAATATTGCCAGTAGCTCATTGAATAAATAGAAAAATACTAAGTTTGAGGGACTTTATGTGGCCGAACCAGCTGCTAATTAAACTAGTTGGTTCTGGACTTGTTCTCCCCACTTTTGGAGCAAAAGGCAAACAACCTACTTCAGGAGGTTGGCCGCACCCAGAATAGACCAGAGCAGGCACCCTTCAGTCTTAGATCTGCTCAATGCAAAGTGAAATTTGCCAAGTTCATAGGCCTAAATAAACTGAAAGTACCAGCTGTGCAAACAAATCGTACCATTACGCTCCAATTCACAGTTTATATACCTCCACACAATGTTCAATAAGCTGCCCTGTTGAAACATTTATATGTTGTTTGTCCAAAATTTGTGAAAGCAGTGTGTGGTGTTGAAACATTGTTGTCCCTGCTGGCAGCAGCAGCCCGTCATTTTCGGCGCAGTAATAAGCGAGTTTACCTGCAGTAATCAGCAGCTTTGTGTCTGCATGGCTGCAGCAGATGTGTCCTCTCCGCCCTGGCTGGTTCAGAGAAGACTGAATAACTGTGGGAATGAGGCCAATGTATCTGAAGAGAAAAAAATCAGCTTTTTTATTTAAAGAAATCCACTTTTTTGATTAAATATCAACATGCAAAAAATTAGTGTTGGGCAACGATTAAAAATCGTAATCACGATTAATCTCCAAAATTTTGCATTTGTTCACGATTAATCGCAATTAGACATTTTTTTGTATAATGTACCTTAAACTTGTAATTTTTCAAGTTTTTCATACTCTTATTATCATGGGAGTGGACAAATATTATCTCACTTTCCCCTTCAGCTTTGTTCCTGCTGCTGTCAAAGAGTTGAACAAGCTGTAACAATATATTGCACATAATTTAGGTACCTATTTATTAACTCCATTTTATATTTACTTATTTTTGTAGGATGTTACTTGGGTTCTAAATATTTTATTGGGTTTTAGACCTTTGAGTTTTTAACCTCTTTGACTAGTTTTTAACTTTTAATATGACCCTTCTCTCTTACCTCTGGTTTTTCTCCCATCTCTTTGTGTTTTTATACCCTGATTGATGGAGCCTTGAGTATTTTTATCATGTTTATAGTCAGCTTCATGTGTGCCTGTGTTTGTGTCTATGTTGAATGCAATTTGTGGCTTGTAAATATGGTTGTCACCAGACTGCAAAACAAATCTACCTACGGGTACAAATAAAGTAACCTGAACCTGAACCTGAATGTATGCTCCAGTAGTAGACAGTCCAGTCCATTCTCTAGGGAGTGGACACCTGTGAACAGACCTGATGGAAGCCCGGAGCCAGCCCCCAGCTTAGCTATTAGCCTTTAGCCTAGCTGTCAGCCCCAGAACCTCCAGCTGTCTCGTCCTGCAGCAGCGGGGAACCAGCACCACTTCCTCTCATGGCATGCCTCCCCTCTTCTCTCAAGCGCCCAGGCTAGGACTGTGCACCAAAATGGTCCACATAGCACAACAGCGACGCTCCAGCAAACCGACCCACACACCCAGAACTAAACAAAATGAAGAGTCCATGCCACAAGCTTCTCTTACCTTGGATTTAGACAGACTCTGGATGCAGTCCGTTACAGATGCAATCCGGTCTTTGCAGCAAACAGTTCCCATTCTGGTCAATTTTCTAATCCCCATGTGGTCCGGGCCCCTGCGGAACAAACCCGGCTCGTCAGATTCAGTTCGCTAATGAAATGCAACAAGTCTATTTTTGACAGATGCTGGATCCAATCCACAAGGAAATACCACAGTATCTGGTGGTATTTAATAATAAATAATAATAATACATCAGATTTATATAGCACTTTTCACAGACACTCAAAGACGCTTTACAATGGATACATTATTCATTCACTCCACAGACAATGGTAGTGGTAAGCTACTACAGTAGCCACAGCTGCCCTGGGGCAGACTATCGGAACTTTATTTAATAGCCACTTGTTAATTAAAAACGATTTAAGGATTGTCTACTCCTCAACCACTGTGTCAGAGAAGGTAAAAACTTAACATGCAAACACTTCATAGAATTAAAATTAACAGGCTACTTATGTTTTATTTAGAGCCCAAAAAGCCAGGTGGACAGCCACTACATCACACTTCCTTGTTGTTATCACATGATCATGATCGGTTCATCTCGGTAACGGGCCTTTCTCGAGATCTCACGTCATTTTGTGTAATTCTCATGCGATCTTGTATTTCAAACTCTATTCTTATTCATGCCACTGCAAAACACAAATGGAGCTGGTAGGAATGGATGCAAGGGGCCATCTGCACTGCGTCCGCAACAGACTGCATCCAGAATGAGTGTAAATCCTGGAGTAGTGTGCATTGATAGAGTCCATATGTCCACATATTATGACAGGGATACTTAAGCAAACTGATTTGAACACCCAGAATTAAGTAAAATGAGGAGTTTGTGCCATGAATTGAGCTTTACACCTATATTTTGAGCCACACTATAGACTGTCCGATGGAAACAGTACCTGTGTTTTGAGAAGTGTTGGGCAAGTTACTTAAAAATAGTAACTAATTACACAGTTACTAGTTACTTCTTTTCGAAAGTAACTGAGTTATTTTACCAATTACTGCATGATTAAAGTAATTTGTTACTTGGAAAAGTAACTTTCATGTTACTTTTAAATGGATACTTAAATCATCTTGAGCACATAGCAAGATGATGTAATTAATGGATTACATTAAGGGTTTATTGATATCAGGCTGAAAACAGACTGTTTCAGACAGAGCTTTTAGAACATGTTCAGTCTGCTTTATCCTGCCTTGATGTCATGAATTGCCCCTTTGGGCAGGGAGGAAGACCCAGATGCTGAACTGTAGTTTGTGGCATTTATTAACAAAAAAACACAAAGTCCCATACAAAGCACCAACACAAAAATCCGCGAATTGGGAATACTTCCACAAGCCGGGGTGTGCCTCCACAATCATACCACTCCATTTACACATTCCCAGGTCTTCTTTGGTCTGTGGGCGACGAGAGCTTCATCCACAGAACTTTGGATAAATTCAGCAGCCCACTCCTCCTCCAGGCTCGGGGACCCAGCGGCCAATCTTCCTTTAGGTTGACAAGATGACAGGTGGACCAGCACCTGTCATCATGGATCCTGGACTACCTCACGAACCGGCCTCAGTTTGTGAGAACCCGGGACTGTGTTTCCGACACGATCATCAGTAGCACGGGGGCCCCCCAGGGAACGGTGCTGGCTCCCTTCCTGTTCACTCTTTATACTGCGGACTTCTCACACAACACAACACATTGCCATCTACAGAAGTTCTCTGATGACTCTGCGATCGTTGGTCTCATCTCCAACGGAGATGAAGCTGAGTACAGAGGGCTTATCCAGGACTTTGTGGACTGGTGCCATCGGAACTGCCTCCAGATCAACGCGAAGAAAACTAAGGAGCTGGTGGTGGACTGCCGCAGGCATGGGCAGCCCCTCACAGCACCAGTAAATATACAGGGAACAGACATCGAGATGGTGACATCCTATAAGTACCTGGGTATTCATCTGAACAATAAACTAGACTGGTCACACAATACTGACGCACTCTACAAGAAGGGACAGCGCAGGCTGTTCCTGCTGAGGAGACTCAGGTCTTTTGGTGTACAAGGGGCGCTGCTGAAGTCATTCTATGACACGGTGGTGGCATCAGCCATCACTTTTGGAGTGGTCTGCTGGGGCAGTGGCATTACTGCAGCCGATAGGAAGAGACTGAACAAACTGATTAAGAAAGCTAGCTCTGTCCTGGGGCAGCGCCTTGATCCGATGGAGGAGATAGGAGAGAGAAGGACGGTGGCTAAACTGTCATCTCTGCTGGAGTCCGAGTTCCACCCTATGCAGGACATACTAGATGCACTGAGGAGCTCATTTAGCAGCAGACTACATCATCCCAGGTGCACAACCGAGAGGTTTCGTAGGTCCTTCCTACCAACGGCTGTCAGACTGTACAACCTAAGCAGAGCTGCTCGCAGAGATAGCAAAAAGACGTAACAAACTAATAGTTTTTTTGAATGCAAAAGATGCAATAGACTTACACAATGGTCCTCTCCGGCATACAACTAGGAACATACCGGTCGCTATGGAGGGTGAGAATATGTATGGGCACATAATCATACCATGTAGGATAACTAAATAGACGGTTATGCTGTTTCATCCCACCTAGCAACAATGCTCTGCACTGTGTGTGTTTATATATTTACATATTTATTCCATCTAGCTACCATGCTCAGCACTGGGTGTGTTTATATTTATATATCTATATATTTATTCCATCTAGCTACAATGCTCCGCACTGTGTTTTTATATATCTACATATTATTCCATCTAGCTACATTGCTCCGCACTGTGTGTGTTTATATACTTGCATATTTATTCCACCTAGCTGCAATGCTCCGTACTGTGGGTGTTTATATATTTACATATTTATTCCATCTAGCTACAATGCTCTGCACTGTGTGTTCATATATTCATATATTTATTCCATCCAGCTACAATGCTCTGCACTGTGTGTCTGTGTGTGTGTGTGTATATATATATTTTATAGTAATATGTACATATGTATATTAGCTGCTCTTGCTTGCTTGTTTTTTTTCTTGCCTTCTGATTGTTGCTCTGAGTGTTGCTATCCCTGTGCTGTTGCAATCCTGGAATTTCCCCGTTGTGGGACTAATAAAGGCTTATCTTATCTTATCTTATCTTTACTTGCTGAAGGCCAGCGTGCTGGGGACATACTGATGCTCCGGACAAAACAGGTGAGTGAAACAAAAACAAAAAACTACAAACCACAGCAGCTGGGTCTCTTACTGGCCAGAGTCTTCTGTCATGAATTGCCACTTGGGGCAGGGAGGAAGACCTAGATGCTGAACTGTAGTTTGTGGTATTTATTCACAAAACCCCCCCCACACAAAGTCCCACACAAAGCACCAACACAAAAATCCAAACAGATAAATAAGAAAACTTCACACAGATGAAATGGGACAAAACTCACCAGAACAGAGAAAGTGTTCTGGTGGAGAAGAGGATGTGTAACTTAAGACTCCGGCAAACAGAAATGAAAATAACAGCCCTTAAATAGGGTCAGAAACAAATGGTACAAGTGATAACAGGTGTGAGTCACATGAGCGGGAAGAAGGTAACAATGATTGCAACTGGGATCAGCTGGGAGCAATGAGAGGGAGAGCCGGGACTGACAGCTGACAGAAGCACCGCCCACAACAGAGCAAAAAACCCAGAAATACCGCTAACAGCTGCAGCCTCAGGAAGAGACAAGATACAACAGAATAAAAAACAATGAGATAACAAAGACAAATAAACCCAAACATATAAACAACAACACTACGATGAACGCAATGGGAAAATAATTCATACTAAGAAACAACACAGGATAAGTGAAAATTAACCAAAGATAAAATAACAGGAATAAGAACTGAAAAAACAACAACATACAAATATGATTTGTATGGTGACAGAGCCCCCCCTCCCAAAGCGTGGATACCAGACACCCTGGGTAACAGCAAAAGAAAAGGACCCCCCCCAAAAAAAAACAACAACAAGAAAACAACCCCACCCCGACCAGGAGGAGGGGGACCCAGGCACGGAGAGACCGAAACAAACCACAGATAATAAGAAAAACTCTCAGAACACACACCCCAGCAACCCCAGACGAAGAAGAAGCAAAAGAAAAAAACAAAGTCCCCGCTCAGGACCCACACCCACGCAGGACCAGGCACTTAGGCACCCTGGAACAAAGGATTAGACAGTTGAGGTGGCCGGATAAAGTCCCAGACCTGACAGATGGCATGGTGGTAACAGTTGGGTGGTCTGCCGGAGAACGTGGGCCACCCAACCCAGCGGCACAGTCTGTCAGGCAGTCAGCCAGAGTTTTTTAGCCACTCAACCCAGCGGCACAGTCTGTCCGGCAGTCATCCAGAGTTTTTTAGTCACCTAAACAGCAGGGGTGGCCCAGGAGGCGGCGGCTCCACGGGGAAGACCAATGAGGAAAAGGACAGTGGAGGTGGAGAAACCACAACGGCCTTGGGCAGAGGAAAGGGAACCACGACGGCGTCTGGCAAAGGAAAGGGAACCACGACAGCATCTGGCAGAGGAGAGGGTACTACGATGGCGTCTGGCAGAGGGGAGGGGACCATGACAGCGTCTGGCAGAGGAGAGGGGACCACAACATTCTCGGACCGGCCTGTAGCATCCTCGGTGGTCCTGGACTGGGACATAGTAGCATCCGCGGTGGCTCCGGGCTGGAGCGAAGCAGCACCCACGGAGGCTCCAGGCTGGAGCGAGGCAGCACCTGCGGTGGCTCCGGGCTGGAGTGAGGCAGCACCAGTGGTGGCCATGGGCTGGAGCAAAGCTGCATCCACGGTGGACTGGGCTGGAGCGAGGTTGCATCTGTGGTGGACCCGGACTGGGTCAGCGCTACACCCTCGGTGGACTCGGACTGGGACGGAGCACCTGCGATGACCTCAGCCAGCTGGGAAGCAGCACCCTCAGAGGCCCCGGGCTGGAATGGTACACCCGTGAAGACCTCATCCGGAGGGAAAGCAGCACCCACCGAGGCCCCGGGCTGGGACAGAGGACCTGTGATCACCTCGGCAGGAGTTGCTGGACCCACAGTGATCTCGGGCAGAGAGGCTGGACCCACAGAGATCTCTGGTGAAGCTGGGCAATCCCCGGTGACCCTGGGGGAAAGCTCAGACAGGAGAGGCAGAGAAACAGGGTCAGGGTCACCGGCGGCAGTGGAGCCCGGAGAGGTGAGCTCAGATGCAGCTGATGGCTGCACTTGGCTCTCCCCACCAAGAGCCAGGCAAGATCTCTCCAACATAGAAACAATGAAAACAAAGGAGAGCACTTGCCTGAGCTCAAGCTCCACCGCCGTCCAGGAACTTCGTCGATCCAGACGATGATGTCTCGGGCCTGGAACTCTGAAGGTCCAGCTCGGACTTTGTTGTGACGGCCCCAGCAGCAGGCATGATGGTCAATGCAGTCCAGGGACCCCCCAGTGATGTGGCCCACGCAGGTGGCTTGCCTGGTGTGACAACAGGAGGTCTGCTCCCTGTTGGCACTGGATCCTGCACAGCTGAAGCCTGGGGATGCTCCTTCATTGGCGCAGGCATTAGCTCAGTCTCAACGCTCTCTCTCCGTCCAGACCATGGCTGCGGGGCTGGAACCAGGTCCTCCAGGGCCGCAGGCTCCTCCAACGTCCGGCGGCTTAATCCTGCAGCCAGCAGACACTCAGGGGGCAAAGGAGGAGACACAGAGAGAGCAGGTAAAAGGTGTGTAGCTGCAGCAGACAGTGAGGACTCAGAGGACTGCACAGGCTGAGTCTCACCACCGGGAATCAGGCAAGATAATTCATGCGTCAAAGATGGAGAATGAAAAAACACTGGCCTATGTTCCTGGGGTAAGATGTTTTCTGCTGCAGTTGGTCTACAGTCATCCCTATCCGTGGCTACAGTGGTCATGGGCCCCTCAGGGGATTGTGGAGGAGCCGCCCCTGCAGACACCGAGACGGGCGGAGCCGGAGAAGAAACAGCCAGACCCTCAGCAGCGGGAAGGAATGCCAAGGAGGAGAGGGGGACAGGGAGACAGCAGCTACGGGAAGGATGAAGCTGACGAGAAAGCCGGAGGGGAAAACTGCAGAGAAGGCACTGCTGCGGGAGTCTTCTCCCTTGGCGAAGGAGGGGCTGCTGACAGGGAGCTGGAGGCGTTCTTCCGGGGGTCCGTTGCTGGATGACGGCGTCTCGGAGCTGGCAACGCGGGAGCTGGAGCCGGAGCTGGCGAACAGGGAGGGGAGAAGGATGTCTGCCGCAGAAAGCGCCTCCGTGTCAGCTTTGGTCCCGCTGAAGGCGGCCCCATTGTCAGCCCGGGGAACACCTGCTGAAGTGAGGAGACCATGGACAGCAGTTCCGCGAATTGGGGATACTTCCACAAGCCGGGGTGTGCCTCCACAATCATCACCACTCCCTTTACACATTCCCAGGTCTTCTTTGGTCCGCGGGCGACGAGAGCTTCATCCGCAAAACTTTGGATAAATTCAGCAGCCCACTCCTCCTCCAGGCTCGGGGACCCAGCGGCCAATCTTCCTTTACTTGCTGAAGGCCAGCGTGCTGGGGACATACTGATGCTCCGGACAAAACAGGTGAGTGAAACAAAAACAAAAAAACCACAAACCACAGCAGCTGGGTCTCTTACTGGCCAGAGTCTTCTGTCATGAATTGCCACTTGGGGCAGGGAGGAAGACCTAGATGCTGAACTGTAGTTTGTGGTATTTATTCACAAAAAACCACAAAGTCCCACACAAAGCACCAACACAAAAATCTAAACAGATAAATAAGAAAACTTCGCACAGATGAAATGGGACAAAACTCACCAGAACAGAGAAAGTGTTCTGGTGGAGAAGAGGATATGTAACTTAAGACTCCGGCAAACAGAAATGAAAATAACAGCCCTTAAATAGGGTCAGAAACAAATGGTACAAGTGATAACAGGTGTGAGTCACATGAGCGGGAAGAAGGTAACAATGATTGCAACTGGGATCAGCTGGGAGCAATGAGAGGGAGAGCCGGGACTGACAGCTGACAGAAGCACCGCCCACAATGGAGCAAAAATCCCAGAAATGCCGCTGACAGCTGCAGCCCCAGGAAGAGAGAAGATACAACAGAATAAAAAACAATGAGATAACAAAGACAAATAAACCCAAACATATAAACAACAACACTTCGATGAACGTAATGGGAAAATAATTCATACTAAGAAATTCATACTGTATTTTCACAGGATAAATGAAAATTAATCAAAGATAAAATAACAGGAATAAGAACTCAAAAATACAACACCATACAAATATGAAAAAAGGTAAAGAGACCGAGCACGGTGGGATCCCCCTGTGCTCAGATCGTGATACTTGAAAGCTCTTATTGTGGGAAAAATCTGAAGAAAATCAACACAAAATTGCCAGTAGTTTCCTCATTTTTGAATGAGAAATAGGGTTTGTGGAGTGAGAGAGGGAAAAAAGAATGAGAATCACTCCAAATGAGTGAGAGTTGACAACACTGCATAAAGCTGTCCATGTTTATCTTACCTGTATATTATGGATTTAATCTGATGTGCAGTGATCCCAAGAAAATGTCCATTATCCACAGTCCAAATGTCTGCTGTGACAGAGACATGATCCAGTCCCTCAAATTCCTTTTGGAGATCAAAATCCATTTTTGAATAATCTTTATCCAGGTAGCAAGTAAATGTGTTTCAACTTCAGTAGCTCACAGTCTCAGCTATCTGGTGGAAAGTCACTGTTTATATCACGTCTTCATTCTGCAACAACGTATCTGGCAATCAGTCAGTTTAATTTTTGCTGGGTCACAAACTGTCCAGATGCATACCTGTGCTTGAAATCCAGTTGTGGCTGTTCAGAATGCAGTAGATCCACTTCATGGTGTTGTTAGCATAGCTAGCCGTTACTTAGCACTAGCTTTGTCGGAGATTTGTTGCTGTTTTCAAGCACTTCTGAAGATTGCAGGAGGTCTCAACTGGCACTTTAGCTTGCAACCCACCAATATGCTGCTGTCCTTAACCACGACAAAGAAAAAATAATCTGCCTATTTCCACAAAAACAAACTAGCTTCATCTTTTCCTCCGCTCAGTAGTGAAGAGGCTCTTTACAAAAGGTCACATTGACTGACGGCTATGTCAGCTACGTAGGGTCAGTTTGTATTTATTTGCGCTAAAAATATCTATCCTTATTAATAAAACGAGTAACGAATAACACATCTGATCAAATTTCAGTAACTGTAACACATTACTGAATTTTTAAACAGTAATTTCCTTACAGAACACGTTACTACAAAAGTAGTGGCGCTACAGTAACGCATTAATGCGTTATTCCCAACACTGGTTTTGAGGGTTCCACTTTTTTCATTCCACCATAGTTATTCATGAATAGATAATGATCAGTTAACATATAATCGCACAATAATGTGTTAATTTACCCAGCACAAAAAATTATGTAATTATATTCCATCCATCTTCTTCCGCTTAATCCTTTTCAAGTCCCGGGGGGCTGGAGCCTATCCCAGCATCTTTTGGGCGGGCGGCAGGGTACACCCTGGACAGATCACCAGTCCATCGCAGGGCCAACACAGAGAGACAGACAACCATTCACTCTCACAGTCATACCTAAGGACAATTTAAAATCCCCAGTTTGATGCCAATTAACCAAACTTGCATGTTTTTGGCATGTGGGAGGAAACCGGAGAAATCCCGGAGTAAACCCACGCAGACACGGGGAGAACATGCAAACTCGACACAGATTACTGTTGGTCAGGGGCTGGGATCAAACCCAGGATCCCTCAGCCAAGGATGAGCTGCTGTGCTGCCACAGTGCTAACCACTCCGCCACTGCGCTGCCTGTAATTATATTCTACTGTACAGATTTCTTAGATGAAGTGTATGTAATTATCAGCATTTTAAGAGGTTATACCATGAGAAATGAAACAGAACTTTAAAAATATGAAAATTCAGCTTGTGGATTTTACATAAGATCTGCTCTAATCCAAAGAACATTGATTGTGCATGTGTCTATCATCCTTCCAACTATAATTCCGCTCAATAGGACACAACACTCTTCATACAGTGTGAGTGGCATACTGGAGCAGTGTGGGGCTTGTCTTTGCATTGCGGTTGTGTAGCTTACACCTTCCCAGTCACATTGTGGCCAGACTGTGTGGATTCTGTATATTTATATATGGGAAAACACAGGAATGCATGTGTGCTGAAGTATAGAGAGGCCCTGCAGACCCATTCTGAGCCCACCACCAGGAGAACCAAATGGGCCCCAGAAACCCTTCATTACTCTTCAGATTTATTTTTAGACACATTTTCAGCCCAACAAAGAGGTCATTGACTTTAATTCAGAAGCAACGATTTCTTAAGAGTTTTATTGAATTAAACCACGTGGTTTATTTACATTTATGCTACAGCACAGCCTTACATTTATCCCTTGAGGTGTGCGTTTAATTAAAGCAAAAATAACATTCGGTAATTATCTGAAAAATCTAACACACGAGGATTTTTGAGCATGGCTTCCATAAACAACAATCCTGCTTATTTAATATGACTGCTTCACTGCTTCTAAAATATAAGATCATTCTTCAGTGGCATCAGAAAATATTTTGGGAGGGAGGGAGGAAGAAAGCAACCCAAGACATAAACACATGGAGCAGGAGGGCCAACAGGCACAGGAGGACAACCTGCCAACGGGAGCTGTGGCTTTCAGGAATGTGCACAAACACACCGCCTCTCTGTTACCCTCAGAATAATCTGTGTTCTTCCATTTTCACCTGCAAGCTGGAGACAGCTGAAAGATGAAACTGATATTTTTATGCAGAATATTGCTGAAAGCAAAGATTTGGAGCCAGATTTTTTTTTTTCCACTTCACATAAAGACAAAATGAGAAGATTGATACTATCCCCATATGTTAAAGTCAGCATTATTATCATGGTTAGAGTAAATGGAGCCTCAGGATTGGAGCAGTCTGTCGCAGTTAAAAGCACCTCTACCACTTACCAATGCATTTAAAATCTAAATAATAACAGGCAGTTTGTCAGATGGATTACAGTTACCGTAGATGGTGGGCAGAAATTACTTAAAGCAATTATGTAAAGTCATTGTTCAAAGGAATTACATTTTTGAAACTTGAGAAGTGAGTATAATTAGCATGTACAATTTATGTATATAGAACTTAAAGTCATTGATTTGTCAAAGCTAAATAAGTCAATTTTCTTTCCAGACAGAACACAAACCCACAGCCTCCTTATTGCAAGGCCAATGCTCTACCACCAGGCCACCACTCTGACCTATAGAAATACATCTATACCTGGGCTTGATCAGGCAGGTTTGCTTGTTTACCTGTCTGTCTAGTTGTTTGCAGGATTATGCAAAAGCTACAGGACAGATATTGCTGAAATGTTCACCAAAATTGGCCCTCAGCGTACGAATGAACCCATTAGATTTTGGAGGTGATCCATGAGCGTATACCTCCACCAAGGCCCTGTTTCGCAATGCATGGATGGACAGAACAGAGGTACGTATGGACATAGGGAGGAAGGCAGGGAGCTTTGGAGGAAGTAGGACTGCACAATTAATTGAATTTTGATCGCGATAATGAGTTTGGCTGTCACAATTAAATTAACGTGATCATCGGCGATATTAACATTTAAAATGCGGGCTCTGCTGCATATCAAATCAAGCTTTTTCCCAACCAACAGCCAGCTGACCACAGGGGGCGGACGCACATTAGGGCAACATTAAGCTGCAAAACTGACAAATGAGCACACCCTGTAGTGGCAGCCTGAAGTTTGCAATTCATCACAGTGTGATGGTGAAACACAAACCAGATGTCGGGACCAGAAGGTGACAGTACAGCAACATGTGGAAGGGAGGAGCTAGTGCCTCAAAAGGCTCATCATCTGTTGTCTGGACGTGTTTTGGATTCAGGGCAAGTGATGCTAACTAAAAAGAAATTATATGCAAAGAGTACCATAGAGCTGTGTCTGCGCTGCAGGACAATACAACTAACTTATTCAACCACCTGAAAAAACACCACAAACACAAGTACGATAAATGCATGAAGGCTAAAGCGAATGTCACTTCATTGACTCAGGCAACCATACTATCAACCCTGCACAGAGCTTCACCGTATCCATCTGCCTCCCAAAGACACGCTAAAGTAACTGATGCAGCAGCGTTTTATTTGGCCAGAGACATGTGTCCACTAAATACTGTATGTGCAACGAAGGCTTCAGAAACACGGTCAAAACACTGGACAAGAAATCCGTGATCCCCACATGATTCTCCAAAGTTGCATTTCCTGTGCTGTATGAAAAATACAGATGAATATCACAATTGTTGAGTACTTTGCAACTACGACTGACTGATGGTCAAGCAAATAACAGAGCCGTACCTGTCCCTGACAATTCACTACATTGATGGTGATTTTAAAATGAAAAGTCTGTGGTGTATGAATACCAGGTATTCTAGAGTGGTGCGGCATCCTGTGGATGACGTCACCATCTCTTATATGTTGGGCGGCCCACCATCTCAGCAGACAGTTACATAGAGACATTCGGTGTTATGAGAAGTGGTTGGCAGCCGGCCCCATTGTACACGTGCCTTTATTCGCTATTCTTTATTGTAATAAAGTTCAGTAAATACCGGAGTGGTGGCTCACTTGGTAGAGCATCCGCCCCACACCCGGGAGGCAGGGGTTCAAATCCCGGCCGGGTCATGCCGAAGACCATATAAAAGCGGAACTTCCTGCCATCCAGCTTGGTGCTCAGCAATAATGGAATGGAGGAGGGAAATCTGTGGCGGCGCCTTGCATGGCAGCGGCCCTCTGATTCTACACTTGGGGTGTGCGTGATTAACACTGTAGATAGGAAAAGCACAATTTCGTTCTACTGTACATGATTGGTTGAATGACAACAAAGGGTGATTTAATTTAATTTAAATGGCAGCATCCTCATCGGTCGTCATTGCCAGGTTTGTGGACATAACATTTGGTGATGAGAGATTATGAACCGTGGATACGTGCTTCAGGTTAAAGCCGTTCCTCGAGTCCCCTGGTGAGCCAGCTCTCCTGTGGCCACAATGGTTACGTGCATTCAAGGGCTTCATTTCAGCACTGGACTTGGAGTAACTGGATGAAATTCAAATGCAGATACTACTTGTCCACCACCTGGGTACAGAAGGTCAGAGAATTTTTCAAATGCTTGGCCCAATGGACTATTATGAGGATGCTGTCTGGATGCTAATTAGCTACTTTGCTAAATCCGAAAACGTGGTGCGGCGCGCAAAAACTTGCCGCCGTCGACGAGAAGCTAAGCTAGCTAACCCCACACCCTATGGAGATGGCATAAACATCGTGGGCCCCGAAGGTTGGTCAGGACTGCAGCTTGTAGTGAAGTTAGACGGCATAAGTGTACCGATGCTGATGGCCACTGCCGCCATGCAGTCCATAGTGAACAATGCCATGGTTCGGAGGCTCACCCCCCCCCGCGCCCTGATGTGGTGGAACTACTGGATGACGGGAGCTCTAGTACTGGCAGGAACATCACATTTGCAGTGCAGTACGGCGAAAAAGTGATTCCAGCATTCCGGTTCCAGGTGACACGCCAGGGTGAAAATGTTATGGGGTGGGATTTATTCTGTGAGCTGGGTTTTACTCTCACAGTCAGCGGGCAGACAGTCACCGGTCCAGGCCCAGTTAACCCAGGCTTCGCGGATTTGGGTGCAGCCAAAGAACACAATGTAGACAGCAAACGTAACGCAGAGAGTTGATACGGCACGGACGGTGAAGACGACATGGAGAAGGAACAGAGACCGGACTCGCCTCCGTTCCTCCCACAGACAGAACCAAAACTGGAGGGGAGGGAGCCTGTGTCTATCGAAAACGACACCGACAAGGTAATTCTGAACGACACCGGCACCACACCAGCCACCCTGCGCTCTCCGGAGGAGAGACACCCGGAGGGGGAGCAGCTGGACTCGCCTTCGGCCCTTGCTCATCCAGAACCGGAGCCACAGGAGAGGAAGCCTGAGCATACAGAGAACCCCAAAACACAGCGATAACAACCAGGCACGAACGACACTCCCGACACGGCACAGCAGAGCACTTCAGCTGGGAAAGAGGAGGAACCGGATTACTTCCATACCCTTGCTCAACAAGTTACGGAGGTTGCGGCCAAGCTTGCAGATGAAGAGTCCAACTCAACAAACCACACCGGAGAGGTACCGGACACCTTCTGCACCCATGACGAGCCTCAACCGACAATAGAGACAACGGGTGAAGGGTCCGCAATGAACACAGTGACTACCAAACCACCGCAGCATGACCGAGGTCCCAAGCCGAACCAACACGCAGAGCCACTGGGAGTGCAACAACGCATAAAACCAAGTAAGGTGCCACCCCAAGTCATGGACTGGGTTCAGGTTCACACCGGCGAGAGACCGGAACGGCGATTGACCAGGCCACAGCCAGCGAAACAACGAGCGCCACTGAGGATCATGGTGAAGCAATCAACTATGGCATGTCCAGGTGGCTGCTCTAGACGGTGAGGCTTTGCAGGAGCCAGCTACTGCAGTGTGGGACCCAGTCTCCAGCGTCATGAAGACTGGCCCGGGTCCCGGGGGTCTGAAGCCTCCAGGGATGCAGCCGCCATGGGCCCGCCACAAAGCTCCAGGGATGTGGCCGAACGGGCCCGCTACAAAGCCCCAGGAATGAGGCCACCACGGACCCGCCACAAAGCCCCTCAGGCAGAACTGTTCTCCCCGTGGGAGACTGTCCATAAAAAAAAGACTGTTCAAGTAGGAGCGCGGCTGACATGATGGCAGAATAACCCACCCAGCCGCATTGGGTCCCACGATGGTCTACCTGTGGACTTACTGTGAACAGTAAGCCTAATTGTTTTGATTTACTAATACTGAATAAGAAAGGTTTAATATGTTTATCATACTGTATATAAGTAACATTGATTAGTGATGTGTGTTTGAATAGTAATTCTAAGTATTTGCTTAGTGGGATCTGATTATTAAATTGGGGAGGGACATCTGCTAAAGTTAATCATAATTTTTTTCAGTTTTTGCAAGGGGGGAGGAAAATGTGGTGTATGAATACCAGGTATTCTGGGAGTGGTGCGGCATCCTGCAGATGACGTCACCATATCTTATATATTGGGCGGCCCACCATCTCAACAGGCAGTTACATAGAGACACTTGGTGTTATGAGAAGTGGTTGGCAGCCGGCTCCATTGTACACATGCCTGTATTCTCTATTCTTTATTGTAATAAAGTTCAGTAAATGGTAGCATCCTTGTCAGTCGTCATTGCCAGGTTTGTGGACATAACAGAGTCGATGCTTGCAGACATCATTTTTCTCACAAGACTACACAGGAGAAGCTATAACCCACAAACTGAGGGAAGTGCAATCATCTTGGAGCCTGCAGGAGGAGGGACCGGTTTGCATAACAACAGACAGTGGATCTAATGTTGTCAAGGCAGCTTCTCTAAATAAATGGGCGAGGGTCCAGTGCTTTGGCCACAGGCTTCATCTAGCAATTGGTAAGTATGATGAATAAAAAAAATGAATTTCAAGTAATCTGTGTTTTTTCCTAAAGTTAATGAATAATGGTGATTAATTATTGTGATTTTAATATTGATCAAAATAATTGCGATCACCATTTTGGCCATAATCGCCCAGCCCTAGGAGGAGGTATGTGCTCTCTGAGTGCTCTCTAGTTAAGGCATGTTTCCAGATAGCTGTAAAGTGCAACATAGATAAGTAGTGATCTGTGCATGCCTGACTGTTAAAAAATAACTGTAGCAGCAATTTGCTACTTTGTTTCTTTCTTAAAACCTTTTAATGATAAACACGAATCAAAGTTTTTCAGAAAGGAGTTAAAAGATAAAATTTGTACTAGAATCACATCCAATTTTTTGTGTCACTGATAGATTACATCAACTAATATACTACACTGTACTTTCATACTCCTTACACCTCTAGTCTAGTTCTGCCTTGTGAACACAATCACACAAATACAAAGCAAAGCCAGTGAACCACAAAGCTAGTGCAACAGCTGACCACACCTTACCTAGATTAGTCTCGGGGTTTATTATTCCTAAACTTGCTTGGACCTGAGCCTAACAATTCCTGTGGTGTGTGCATTCAGCGGGAATCAGTGCTATATGAAATATGGGATGCGAATAAGAGGGAGACAACAAAAGCTTATGGAGGAGGCCCATCACAAATACATCTCCCTGAGAGTGACCGAGGTAAAAATAAAGTAATTCCAAACCAAGTACTCATCTTCAGAGAGAGACCATCTACCAGTGTGCAGTATCCTGGTAAAACCACAATCTCCCAATACTGACAAACACCTGGGGCCACCCCACTTTTTTTCCCCTCTCTGCTAAAATCCAGTTTAAAATTCAAATAAAACAGGCAAAAGAGTGATGTTTGGGCAACAAATAAATAAAGACTTGAAGTGTGTTCACACCAAACGCGAACAGGCAAATTTTTCACTTGGCACGATTACATTATAAATAGTGGTGTTGGACGATTAAAATTTCTAATCGTGATTAATCTTTTGGAACGTCGAGTTAATCGCGATTAATAATGCATTAATCATGTGTTTTTCCATTCAGATACAGTGTACCTTAAGTTGGTAATTTTTCAAGTTTCTCATACTGTTATAAACATGAGAGTGGACAAATATACTTGCTTTCTTCACCTGCAGGTTTATTAAAGCTCTCAACATACCCAGAATGACAAAAACTATCCAGTATATCCTCCAGAAATAATATTTCTGGTGTGCACCACATCATTACGAACTACAGGCACGAGAAGTGCATAAATCATGACTCTTTCTTTGTTTGCTAGCGGCAAGTCCCAGGAAAACCCCCATGAGTGCTTGGTATCATTGGAAAGCTTAGAAATCGTACTTTCTAAAAATACATATGTTTTTGCAGAAGACATAACTCCCAACCGATCGAACACGCGTTTTCAACCTAGCCAAAATATAAACAAATCGTTTTTCCAGGTTGTTTTGGCACACTTTATATTTTACAAATTAAATATCATTTTGAAGGTCTTTCAATACAGAATATGGAAATAATGTTACATCAGTTTTGAAAATGTCATCAAAGTGACTCATTTTGCCAGCACGGGTCATTTGTTTACAGTGTTAGCATCTTAGCAGTGGCGCTAACAAACAGAGCTACTATCGCGCTCGTGATGACACCCCAACATGCTACAAAAACGGCGAGGGAGTGAATGGACATTCCAAACACAGCTTGATAAGTTTTTTAGACTGGTACTCAACAACAGTTGGACCTGTGGGGATGAAAACAGGTGAATTTCTGTCCGTCTCAGCAGATGAAGATCAGCTATAACCTAGCATGTAGCTAGTAGCTACTAGCTATGAGCTAGCTAGCTCCTACAGAAGAACAACACAACATCCAGGCAAAGTTTTGGAGGAGGCTATAACAATAACCCAGGTGAGCGCTCCGACAGAAAACGTTGTAAACTTAAACATGACAGCACTTTGGTGATATCCATGGCTGTAATCCAGCTTGTCTACATGGTGCACACAGTGTCAGTGGCCACAACGGCTTTGGTATGGAGAGTGGCTGGGCCAAAAAGTACTGTTTGCACTTTCTGCTGTTAACTGCCGTTAACCGCAATCACAAAATTTGTCGCCGTTACCCGGGGCAACACGTTAACGGGCGATTAACACAGTAACGCCAACACCACTAATTATAAACCAATGTAAACATGCCAACAGACATGAATAGTGAGATGCAGACAGGCGAAGTTGTCTTTACAACTTCTGCAGCTGTGTTCAACCTGCTGTGGAAATTCCCAAAATAACTAACTAACTAACTAACTAACCTGCACTTATATAGCGCTTTTCTAGTCACAAAGACCACTCATAACGTCATGCTTAGGTTTACATTATCCGACCGGAGGGTCACCTGAAAATGTCGTCTTGTGGGGGCATGGTGTTGAACTTCTCCACCCAAGGAACAATGGACTGAAAGAGGAGGTGTCACCAGGGGGTATCAGATGGGACAGTAAGGACTATGCGCCCCCCAGGGAGAGAAGTAAATGCTGGAGCCGCTGGGAGAAGAAGGGTGTCAGAGTGGCGCCGGCGTTATGTCATGTTAATGTGCCTCACAGGCTTTGTTCTAAACATAATGTATGGTGGTCGGAAGTTCCGGGCCTCGATGCATGGTACTAAAGATATAAAAGAGGAATGCACAGAGACCAAGGATCATTTTTTGCTTTAAGTTATGTTGGAGAAAGAATAAAGTTTCTGTGTCGTCGAGCTCGTTGCCTTGCCTGCCTCCTTTCTCCACAGTCTCAAGCCTCCAAAACTTCACAGATGATGGGTGTTTATGTCGCTTGCTTGCTAGCTTGCTAGGATATCCGTGGCCGGAAACCGTGGGTAAATTACTCCAAAATCCCGATTCAGATGAAGAGTTCCCGGTCCTCCTGCCTCCCGGTGAGTGAGTTTCATTTTCTAACTAGTTTACTCTGCAATGGTGATAATTTCACTCCGGTGACAGCAGAATCTCAAAGCTAGCTAGCTAGCTAGCTGCTAGTGGACGCGATCCCGCGACCACGCAAATTTGCGCGTACTCGCATCTTCCCATTCACTTTGTATGGGTTTGCTCCACCCGTTCGCATTTGGTATGAACACACCTTGATAACACAGATCACATTAAATAATCACCAAAAACTTTCATATTGTGAAACAAGAGGTACTGGATCCCACTAAAGAGGTTCAGGCCCCAACATGAAACAAAAAATGTCCATTTAAAGTTCACCTCTTCAGACCCAGAAACAAATAAAACTGTTTTTGCCTCTGTTTTTGGCAAACTTTTCTCTTCCTGTGCTCTGATTGACTGATGAAAAGCAGTGAAGCCACTCAATATGCCAACCAGGGAGATGAAGATGACAATGAGGAGGTTGAAATTGCAGATGTGCCAGACATAGACTAATCCCATATTGCAGAAATTAAGCCAACCATGTTGGCCGAGATATGACTGTAACTCATACAACTCATACGAATAAACAGAGAAAGTATATTTTGCTCACTGTGTTTACATTTATGATGCGATAGGGTCTGTAACATAGAATTCTGACAGACAAGAGGGAAGCTTTGGTCTAACTGTGCACCCGTTTTAATGCCCATTTGGGGGAGTGAAGCTGTAATTGCAGTATGTTGTTTCTCCTGCCCTGTTCACTTCACTTTGACGGCCCACCAGCTGCTCACCCAGCACTGAGTCTGCAGGCTTAGTTTACACAACCCCCAACTCTAATTTCTCCCTCCATCAAGTTTGTGCAGTTTATTTCATGCATGTCACACTTGTCAGTTTAATTTCCTCCATTCCACACTGCACCAGTAGACTTATGGCTGCAGGTCGGTCACAGTTTTACACCTCTGTGAAGTGATTTGTACTGTCATGTATGGTAATTATTGACACGGCTGCTTCACATCATGGATTCTGCACCATGTGTCAAATTAGCCTCTCTGAATTCATGAGATCCTGCTTAAAAAAATGTCACACAGGAAAATTCTTCTGTTGCACTTAAGGCATTATCGCAAGGTATTTTGAGAGGCATGTCAGAACACTGAGGCATCTGATGTTGCTGGTACCAAAGCCAGGAAACGCTGCCAAGCACTTGATTCATTAAGAACTCTATTCCTCCAAGAAAAGAAAATGATTAAAGAAGTGATTTAGTTATATGGGAATAGGACAGAAAAGCAGCTACTTTCTCAGTCAGATAAACACTCAATTCCCAGTGCTTATTTTTAAGCCTCTCTGGCATTGTGTCAGTCACTGAACTGAGTCTCAGGTGAATGGCAGAGAAAGGCTCTTTTCATTGCACACTGAATGGATGACTGGAGTGCAACAGACAGATTTTCAAGGCAGGGCTATGCCCTTGCTTGAGCGAAAATACGGCACGGAAAGAATTTCCTGAAATGAAACCCAATCACATTTAACACTAAACGGCAGGCTGTGCAATGGAGGAATCATCTGCAAAGTCTTGGGCTTCAGTGGCTTGTTAGAGCTGTTCTTGGAAATCACACAACGCTAGTTCAACAATCAAAAATTCAAGCTCAGTATGGGGGAACGTGTCTGTGGGTGCAACGATAAAACACGCACAGGATATTGTTTAGGTTTTTCATTGTCTTTGCAACTTAGACATTGAATAGGTTTGACGTTTCTTGCAGGGGAGGCTTTCTTTAAAGCAAAAGTGGACATCAGCAGCGTAACCGAAGATGGCTGTGGCAGTGAAAGCTGTAATCTTCGGGTTTCCTGTATGGACTGGTCTCACACCGCCCAGCTGGTGTTGAGTTTCCTTCCAAGCAGCTGCATGGGCCGCAGTGTTTTGTGGTCTTCTTCAGCCCCTCTTTGAAAGAGAACAATCAAGCTCTGCCTCCCAAGAAGCACTGAGAGTCCCTTTACTGCAGAGAAGAGATGTCCCTGTGGCAGAAGTATAAAACCTTGCCTGGAGAGACACTCTGGGAGATTCTGCAAGACTTTGGCAACAAGTGAATGCAGAACCAGTGTGAAGGAGAACATCTGACAAGTGACTTGGAACGTTCTGAGCCAATGTTGGAACTTACTAAGTTGTCAATATGGGTTAAAGGTGTGTGACTCAGTACAGGATGGTGCCTAAGACAGGGTGGAGTGCTCTGAGCTTGTGAGCCAACTCTCCTGCTGGGAGAGGAGCATGCAGGGCTGGCCGAAACTGTTCTCCCCCGCATAGGAAGCGGACAGTTTTAGGAAGGGCCTTGACAGCATGTTGATGGGGCCTGCTCACCAATCTGACTGATCTAGTGTTCCTTGATCTGGGAAGGCACGGGTAAATGGTTTCCTTGTATTTTGCCTGGCCACACAGATGGTGGAAAATAGCTCTGTAGTGGGTTTTGCTTGGCTTAGTGGCTCTGTTTTATTTGGAGTCCTGCACCAAAGGATGAGTAGCACAGTTTGACTGAAACAGATCTAAGGCCTTTTGGAGATCACACAGGCACTAAAATCCATATGTGGGATGTATAAACAGCCGCCAGTGTTTATTTACAGCATTTAAAGTGTCCAGTGCTCAGCTCCACACTCTGAAAAAAGGGGCTGTGTGTTGTCTTGGAGCTCATAAGGAAACCACACGCTGCTACAATTTCTAATAAACAGGAACATCAATTTAGTCATCATTTTCTTGGACCTGTAATGTAATCAGTCAATACTATGGATTTTGAGGTTGTGTAAAACAAAGGGGTTTCCCTTTTAAAAGGAGCTTTTGTGCTCATTTACTCTGATCAAAGTCAGTCTCATGTCCAGTAAATCAGAAGCAGGTTCTGTCAGAACGTGGGTTGAGCTCCTGTCCTCACGATGTATTGTAAATTATATTTTCTTGTTACAGGATATGAGTCTCAACTCATGTCTTCACCTTTAGTTCTCCTTTGGGAGTTTTTAGTATTTATTATTATTATTATTATCATCATCATCATCATCATTATTAGTATCATCATTAGTATTATCATGTCCTTGGTTATGTATTCATTCCTTCATTCATTCCTTCCCAGGCATTTATTCCATCCATCCATCCATTTTCTACCACTTTTCCAGAGGTCCGGGTCGCAGAGGCAGCAACTCAAGCAGAGAAGCCCAGACTTCCCTCTCCCCAGCCACCTGATCCAGCTCTTCAGAGAGGATACCAAGACGTTCCCAGGCCAGCTGGGAGACATAGTCTCTCCAGCGTGTCCTGGGTCTACCCCAGGGTCTCCTCCCAGTAGGACGTGCCCGAGACACCTCAAGTGGGAGGCGTCCAGGAGGCATCCTGATCAGATGCCTAAACTACTTCAATTGGCTCCTATTGATATGGAGGAGCAGCTGTTCTACTCCGAGCCTCTCCGAGATGACTGAGCTCCTCACCCTATCTCTGAGGGTGAGTCCAGCAATCCTATGGAGAAAGCTCATTTCAGCTGCTTGTATCCACGATCTCATTCTTTTGGTCATTTCCCAACGCTCATGACCATAGATGAGGGTAGGAACGTAGATAGAAATCGACAGCTTTGCCTTACAGCTCAGCTCCCTTTTCACCACAACAGACTGATACAACGTCCACATCACTGCAGAGGCTTCCCCGATCCGTCTGTCAATCTCTTGCTCCATTCTCCCCCCAGTCGTGAATGAGACCCCGAGATACTTAAACTCCTCCACTTGGGGCAGAAGCATGTCCCCAACCCAGAGAGGACAATCCACCTTTTTCCGGCTGAGGACCATGCACTCGGACTTGGAGGTGCTGATTCTCATCCCAGCCGCTTCACACTCAGTAGCAAACTGTCCCAGAAAGGCCTGTTGGTCACTGGTCGATGAAGCCAACAGAACAACATCATCTTCAAACAGCAGAGATGAGATACTCTGGTCACCGAGCATGACACCCCCCGATCCTTGGCTGCGCCTAGATATCCTGTCCATTAAAATTATGAATAGGATCGGTACAATTGGGCATTTATTATTTAATGAAAAACGTTACTCCTCCTAGGCCATTGACCTTGACCTTATGCACATCCTAGATGGGTCTGTATCTAGACTGCAAGGTCAAGGTCAATGATCAGGAGATCTGAATACTCTCAGGGTGATTTCATCAGGCCAGAATGAGCAAGCTTTTCTCTTCCAATCTTATCTTGATGGGGAATTCATTTGCAGATAAAATGTCACTAAAGGGTATATCTACTCACAACAAATGAAACAATAAATACAAGCCATAAATGAGGGCATTAAGGCAATAATGAAAGCAATATAAACACAACAAACCTTATAACTCTCTAAAACACCAATCATTAAAAATGAGTATTACGTGTACTGAGCATCTTAACAGCAAAAAGAATAAAGGAATTAGAAATAATAGGAAGTTCTCATCAGGGCCACATTATAACCCCAGCTGAAATCATTAGAGAGAATTCCTTTGAGAGAATGTGTCTGGTCAGCTGACAGTTTTCTTTGCTTTCATAGTCACCTGTGAGAGCCTAAAATCCCTCTGCTGAATTCCAATAATAATCAACATTTAACATGGCAATTAGTGAGGCACGAGTGGTTGGACGCAGTCTCCAACATACAAAGTAGGCACCACACATGCAAAATGTTAAGATTCATGCAGCAGTTTCAACTTTTTTATTTTGAGCAGTCAAAGCGTTCTCTAATTTTGCTTTAGAGGGTGAATTTGAACACTCACAGCAGGTTATAAAACAGAAGTATATATTCTCAGTCACCCCATCACACAGATCTAATGGCAATGTATTATGTAGATCCATCTATCAAAGGACAGCAACACCTGCAAGAGCATTCCAACCATGAGGAAAACTTTGCAGCTTTTGGTTACTCTTTCTCATACACTACAATAAAGTCTGGTGTGTAGGTATGCACTATGTAAAACTGCTTTATTTCACGGTTCTTTCTTTATATTTCAGAGGCATGCACTGCTCTGTTTTTGCTTTCCAGAGCAGTGGTTTGGATGGATAAAAGTGGGCACATGAAACTGAGATGTCAGCAGAATTCTCATCTTTATTGTGACTAGACACCGAGGTAATATATTTCTATTGAAAACAGGGAAAACGCAAAACCAGCCTCCTATATCTCTGGAAAAACAGAGACTATATGAGCTCTATCTCAGAGCGGTGATTATGGTGGTGTAATATAAATGACTGAGGTGGTCAAAATAGAAGTCTGGAGGGTTTTATAACCGTTCTGGCTGAGTCCAGGAAACACACGTCTGCTCTTGTTCTTCTTCTCTTTTGGTAGCCAACCATGGTGTGATAATCTGAATGGAGCGTGCTCACCACAAAACGAAGGGTTTGCACTTAACGTCACCACATAAGTTAGCACCCAATGTTTACTTCATCGAAAAGTCTGGTAGAAATATTTTTGAATTTATTTAACAAGACCTGCACAGACAGCAAGATAACAACCCTCCCTCTGCAGCCTGCCAAAAAAGACACATACAGAGAAGTAGTTTTTTTCAAATGTATACATAGCACAATATAACTTTATAGATTTTTCCCAGTTTTTTTTTCAGTTCAGCTACTCCCCCACATAATCAACAGATTGCAGATGATTTGATCATGTTAAAGAAATCTGAAACAACTAATCAGTTAAGAATAAAGGAGCATAAATTTGCATCATGGTTTGCATACCATTGTAGTGTGTATGAGGCCTTTTTCTAATAATCACAGACATGGAATATTTTTCTATGCTCTTTTATTCACTTTCAGGTACATTTTAGAATTAAAACAAGCTGGTGTGGTGAGGAAAAAATTTAAAAGCTTGCAGAATTCGGTTTTAACCAAACTTTATCAGTCTCACTGTTAGTAAAACCTGAGACGCTACTTCCTTCGGCAGTTCAGAAAGTTCGAGGTCAATCAGAAAGCTGTGACTCATTTTTATAGAGCCATCATAGAGAGTGCACTAACTTTTTTCATCCTGAAGTGGTTCAGCAATACAACTAATCAAGATAAACAACAGCTTGAGAATGTAGTATGTACGGTCTCGAAAATCATTGGTTGCAGTCTGCCTTCCTCAGCTTCACTATACATCATCAGAATTACCAGGAAGGCTGCTGGAATCATCCCTTCACACCCTTTACATCATCTGTTTGATCTTCTTCTATCAGGCAGAAGATACAGGAGTATTATTAGTACTGGAGAACATCACGTTTAAGGGATAGCACCTACCTCCAAGCTATGAGACATGTAACCTGTTAAGCCCTAGGCCTATCTTTGTAGACCCTGCTTGAAAATAACATGCCCAAAATTAATTGAGTATATCTCAGCAACCACAATGTTTATTTGTATAATCTTGGTATCATAATAAAGGTAACGCTTGTGAGATTATTTCAGAGGTGTAAAAATCACTGTATATGCTACTGGGTCGGAGTAAATGAAGATGCAACACAGCAGAAAATAAAAAAAAATAATTCTTACCCAAAATAACTGACATTCTTACAGTAAATATCATTTTAGAATGATACTGTAGAAGCCATGCCAAAGACACTGTCCCCAACCTCCACGCAATGTTGCAAAGGCGTGTCAACTGTGGCAGCCCTACAACATCCTGGGCCTTGAGGTACTCAGAACAAATCTCGTCCACCCCCGGGGCCTGACCACCAAGGACCTTTTTAGCCACCTTGGCAACCCCAGCCCCTGTGATAGGCGAGTCGTCCCCCTCGTCCACAAGCCCTGTTTCCACTGTGGAAGGCGTGTCAGTGGGATTGAGGAGATTCTCAAAGTATTCCTTCCACTGCCCGACGATATCCCCAGTCAAAGTCAGCAGCGCCCCATCTGCACCATACACAGTGTGGACAGGGAGCTGCTTCCCCCTCCTGAGCCGCCAGACAGTTTGCCAGAATCTCTTCGAGGCTGATCGAAAGTCTTGTTCCATGGCCTCACCAAACTCCTCCCACACCAGAGTTTGTGCTTCAGCAACCACCCGAGCTGCACTCCGCTTGGCCTGCCAGTACACCTCAGCTGCTTTGGGAGTCCCACAAGTCAACCAAGCTCGATAGGACTACTTATTCAGCTTAATGGCCCCCCTCACCACTGGCGTCCACCATTTGGTTCGGGGGTTGCCACCACGAGATGCACCTTGCAGCCACAGCTCTGGGCAGCCACTTCAACAATGGAGGTGGAGAACATGGCCCATTCAGACTCCATGTCTCCAGACTCCCTCGGAATGTGGTCGAAGTTCCTCCAGAGGTGGGAGTTGAAGACCTCCCGGACAGAGGCCTCAGCCAGACATTTCCAGCACTCCCTCACTATACGTTTGGGTCTACCAGGTCTGAATGGCGTCCTCCCCTGCCATTGGGTCCAACTCACCACCAGGTGGTGATCAGCTGACAGCTCTGCACCTCTTTTTACCCGAATGTCCAAGCCATGCGGTTGCAAGTCTGATGATACAATAACAAAATTGATCATTGACCTGCGACCTAAGGTGTCCTGGTGCCAAGTGTACATATGGACACCCTTATGCTTAAAATGGTGTTCATTATAGACAAACTGTGGTTAGCACAGAAATCCAATAACTGTACGCCACTCAGGTTCAGATCGGCCAGGCCGTTCCTCACAATAACCCCCCTCCAGGTTTCACTGTCATTGCCCATGTGCGCATTGATGTCCCCCATTAGGACAATGGAGTCTCCAAGAGGAGCACTCTCCAGCACCCCAGTCAGAGACTCCAAAAAGGGTGGGTACTCTGAACCATCGGTTGGTGCATAGGCACAAATGATGATCAGGACCCATTTCCCAAACCGAAGATGCAGGGAAACAACCCTGTCATCCACCGGAAAAAACTCCAATATAAAGGCAGTAAAGTGGGGGGGATACAAGAATACCCACCCCTGCTCGTCACCTCTCACCCGGGGCAACTCCAGAGTAGGCCAAGCTCCAGCCCCTCTCCAGGAGACTGGTTCCGGAACCAGAGCTGTGCGTTGAGGTGAGGCCGACTATATCTAGCCGGTATCTCTCAACCTCAGGCACCAGCTCAGGCTCTTTCCCCACCAGAGAGGTGACATTCCACGTCCCAAAAGCCAGTTTAGAAAGCTTGGGATCAGACTACCAAGGTCTCTGCCTTCGACCACCACCTAATCAACATAGCACCCGACCCCCATGATCCCTCCTGCAGGTGGTGAGCCCACTGGAGGGTGGACCCATGTAACACCTTCGGGCTGAGCCCAGCCAGGTCCCATGGGCAGAAACCCGGCCACCAGGCGTTCGCCATCGAGCCCCTCCCCCGGGCCTGGCTCCAGGGTGGGGCCCTGTAACCCCATACCGGGCAGGGTACACTGAATCCTTGTTCTGACATTCATCATGTCAGGAAGCACCACCGGGGTGGTGGCTCCTCTCTTCAAGAAAGGGGACCGGAGGGTGTGACCAGAGAGTGTGCTCCAACTTAAGAGAGATCACACTCCTCAGCCTCCCTGGGAAGGTCTATGCCAAGGTATTGGAGAGGAGAGTCCGGCCATTGGATTCAGGAGAAGCAATGTGGTTTTCGTCCTGGCCGTGGCATATTGGACCAACTCTTTACCTTCTCAAGAATCCTTGAGGGATTGTGGGAGTTTGCCCAACCAGTTTACATGTGTTTTGTGGACTTGGAGGCATCCCTCATGTTTTTTTTTTTGGGGGGGGGTGCTTCGGAGTATGAGATATCGGGCTTGTTGTTATGAGCTATCTGGTTTCTATACGACCGTCGTGAGAGTTTGGTTCGTAGTGCCAAAACTCAGACGGACTCATTCCCAGTGACAGTTGGACTCCACCAGGGCTGCCCTTTGTCACCGATCATGTTCATAATTTTTATGGACAAGATTTCTAGGTGCAGCCAGGGAACGGAGGGTGTCAGGCTCGGTAACCACATGATCTCATCTTTGTTGTTTGCAGATGATGTTGTCCTGTTGGCTTCATCCAGCAATGACCTACAGATCTAAACTGGGACAGTTTGCCACTGAATGTGAAGTGGATGGGATGAGAATCAGTACCTCCAAGTCTGAGTCCATAGTCCTCAGCCGGAAAAAGGTGGATTATCCTCTTCGGATTGGAGACAAGCTCCTGCCCCAAGTGGAGGAGTTTAAGGGCGCATTCACACGGCCACTGTTTGGTCTGGACTAAAGGACCAAAGTGTGTATTCCATGAATAGTTTGGTTTGTTTGGCGCTGTCTGAATGCGCCTGGAACTCTGGTGCAGCACCAAACAAGTGAACTCTGGTCCCCCTGAAAAGGGGGGGGTCTCGGTCCGCTTGCAAACGCAGTCTGGTGCGCTTCGCTTGCCGTGTGAATGCAAACAAAGAATCCATCGGACTGAAGGGCGGACATGCCCCTCTGCGTTTGTGTAACCATAGCAACACACAGTGAGAAGAGAAAGTGGCGTTTACTGTAAAGGTGCCTTCACAACACAAACAGGCAATTTTTTTGCACAGCATGATTACATTATAACTCAATGTAAATACATGAAAAGACATTAATTCACCCTCTGGGTGAGATGCAGGCAGGCAAAGTTCCCACTCACCTGAAAAAGTTGTCCCTGTTGAAAACTTGATGTGTGTTTCCTGGCAGCACATCCGTGGTAGGACTCCGTGGGTAAATAAATAAAATCCAACATCTCGATTCAGCTGAAGAGCTCCTGGTTCTTCAGCCTCCATTTTGGGTAGAAAATAATAAAGTCAACCACGTGGATCCAAGAAACACTTTTACCAGAGAGAACAGTTTAAAAAAAAATGTCTCTTGGACTTGGAGTAGTGACGAGTGAGGTGTGAGATGCAGGCTCTGATAGATATTTGGTCTGAGAACCAGATTTCTCAGCTGCTTGTGGCTACACACAAGAACATCGATGTTTTTAAAATATTTAGCGACATGATGGCAGAACGGGGCTTTATACAGAAAGCGGCGCTTTTCATTTTTATTATTTATGGCGCATAAACACCTGGACTGAAGGGAATGGTGTTATGCTGAGAACTGCTCTCTTACCAAGAATTGCATCCCATCGTCGAATAAACATAATTTAAAGATAATTTACAAGAGGTAATAACAATTTTTACTTCTAAAAATGTATAATGGGTACTTCTAAAAATGCATAAATGGTTACAAACCTGGCTGTAGTGTTATATTTTATATTTTTGGTGCATGGGATGCAATTCTTGGCAAGCAAGTAATTCTCAGCATAACACCAGTCCTGGCCAATCGCTGAGCCAGATTTCTCTTCTTCATCGAGATTTTTTCTTCCTGGTCAGTGGTGGCTTCGGCTACAGTGCCACAAACAAACGAGCAGCTGTTGTAACTGTGTGACATTGTCCAAGCAGTTTGGTTCGCTTGAGTGAAGTGCTGTGTGAATGCAAACCGAACCAACCGAAGGTGTGAAAATTCTCGTCATCCCCCGCCAAGTCAAACCGAGATTCCCGGACTATCCTGGTGTAAATACAGCCTAAGTATCTCAGGGTCTTGGGGAGAACGAGTGAGGGGAGAATGGAGCGAGAGATTGACAGATGGATCAGAGCAGCATCTGCAGTGATGCGGACGTTGTACCGGTCCGTTGTGGTGAAGAAAGAGCTAAGCTCTAAGGCAAAACTGTCGATTTACCGGTCAATCTACATTCCTTACCCTCACCTATAGTCACGAGCTTTGGGTAATGACCTAAATGACCGAATGAGATCACAGATACAAGCGGCTGAAACAAGCTTTCTTTGTAGGATTGCTGGACTCACCCTTAGAGATAGGGTGAGGAGCTCAGTCATCTGGGAGAGGCTCAGAGTAGAACCGTTGCTCCTCCACATTGAAAGGAGCCAGTTGAGGTGGTATGGGCATCTGATCAGGATGCCTCCTGGACGCCTCCTACTTAAGTTGTTTCAGGCACATGCCACTGGGAGGAGACCCCGGGGCAGACCCAAGACTCGGAGAGATTACATCTCCCAGTTGGTCTGGGAACGTCTTGGTGTCCCCTCTGAAGAGCTGGAGCAGGTGGCTGGGGAGAGGGAAGTCTGGGCTTCTCTGCTTGAACTGCTACCTTCGCGACCCAGATCTCTGGAAAAGTGGTAGAAGATGGATTAATGGATGGATGGATGGATGGATGGATGGTCTGTAGTAGCCCAAAACCTCTAGCAAATCAAAATAGAGCATGTAACCATCACCTACACCAATTAAATTAAATTAAAATTCATTCAGAAATAATAAAAAAACTGATATTTTAGGAAGGCATTAATGAAGAAATATTTAGGCAGACTGTGTCATCTGTACCATTGGGCACATTTGGCTGGCACCGTTGGCACATTTTAGATTTCTCAGGTACCAAACAATAGAAATAATTGTATTTCACTTATATATCACAACAGATATTTATTCCATATAAGTCCAACTGTTGGGTTTTGTTCTGAAATTATCTTATTATTATTTTTCAGTGATTGTTTTATTTTTTATCATCCTGTCCAAGCATCAGCGTTTCCTCACAGGGAGGCCTCCCACAGGGAATTGTGTCTGTTTTCTGGCTGCAGAGTGCTGGCCTGTGATTGTCCTTGTCTACCCGGCGAGGGGATCGTACACTGCGGCGTCACACCTGCAGTGTTGACCCCTCGGACTGGATTTGGGCAGTCTCAGAGGCGGTGTCCCTGTAGCTGTAGATCTGGCCCTTTCTCTGCTGGTGATGGCTCCCTAGTGATGGTGCTTCCTCATTTGGATCCCCAGTGCTCAGTCAAAAGTCTCACATAGACAAAAGTTTTTGTGTGCGTGCACAAATGCATATGTGTGCATACATGTGTGTGTGGAAAGGTTAAATGTGTTTTACTTTGATGTGTGAAGCAGTAACAACATTTATATGAAAAATGTTATATAAATAAAGCTTTGATTGATTGATTGATTGATTGATTGAAAACCCAGTAGACCCATCTGTGCCAAGCATGTCTTAGTCTTATGTGAGTATGCATATACAGTATATATATATATACAGTATATATATATATATATACATACACTACCGTTCAAAAGTTTGGGGTCACTTAGAAATTTCCTTATTTTTGAAAGAAAAGCACTTTTTTTCAATGAAGATAACTTTAAACTAATCAGAAATACACTCTATACATTGCTAATGTGGTAAATGACTATTATAGCTGCAAATGTCTGGTTTTTGGTGCAATATCTACATAGGTGTATAGAGGCCCATTTCCAGCAACTATCACTCCAGTGTTCTAATGGTACAATGTGTTTGCTCATTGCATCAGAAGGCTAATGGATGATTAGAAAACCCTTGTGCAATCATGTTAGGTCTGCAATGCTGTAATTGCTGCAAATGGAGGATTCTTTGACGAAAGCAAAATTTGAAGGAAAAAAATTATTTCAAATACAAATCATTATTTCTAACCTTGTCAATGTCTTGACTATATTTTCTATTCATTGTACAACTCATGGTGGTAAATAAAAGTGTGACTTTTCATGGAAAACACAAAATTGTCTGGGGTGACCCCAAACTTTTGAACGGTAGTGTATATATATATATATATATATATATATATATATATATATATATATATATATATATATATATATATATATATATATTTAGTGGTGTTGGCATTATTGCGTTAATTGCTCCTCGCGTTAATTTGGCTTAGCGGCTCTCCATACCAAAGCCGTTCTGGCCACAGACACTGGCTGTGTTTGGAATGTTCACTCACTCACTCCCTCCCTCCCTACTCGCTATATAGTGAACTATATAGTAAACTCAATATAACAATAAAATTAACAGCTTTTGGACACTACTGGCTTGTTTTCGCGGCATAGTTAATGATGTCATGACGTGAGACAGTAAAACCTAACAGACTAGCGGTGGTAAAAAAATGAATACCTGCATGTAATTTGTAGTAAATATATATTAAATCAAATCGTTTTTGCTGAACTAATAAATATAAATACCTTAAGGTATTTTATGTTGTGACGTGAAGCTCTCCTCTTACTGCTCCGTTGGCAGCGTATTGCATTATGGGATATATTGGCTAATGTAGTGACCATCCGTTGTACACTACTTTTCAAAATCCATTGTGGGATAGTTTGAGTGTACTATATAGTGAATGAAATTTTCAGTTAAGATTTCAAACAGTACTACAAGATGGCTGATTCACTATATAGTGCACTATATGCGGAAGGAGTGAGCATTTCGAACACAGCAACTGTGTGCGCCATGCAGACATTGCTAAGTCAAACAAGCTGGGTTACAGCTATGGATATCCCCAAAGTGCTGTCATGTTTAAGTTTACACCATTATCTGTCGGAGCTCTCACCTGAATAGTTGTTACAGCCTCCTCCAAAACTTTGCCTGGATGTTGGGTTGTTCTTCATCTGTGGAAGCTAGTAGCTGGTAGCTACTAGTAGTGATGTGCGGATCGATCCTGAAATATCGACACCGGATCTTTATGCTCTAAAATCGATACTCAAATCAAAATATCGATACTTTTGATCTTTGAGGCTGTACATGTACATTTATGCCATGATTACATAATTCATTCATTCATTCATCTTCTTCCGCTTAATCCTTTTTGGGTCGCGGGGGTCTGGAACCTATCTCAGCATCTTTGGGCGAGAGGCAGGGTCCACCCTGGACAGATCACTAGTCCATCGCAGGGCCAACACAGAGATACAGACAACCATTCACTCTCACAGTCATACCTAAGGACAATTTAGAATCCCCAGTTTAATGCCAATTAACCTAACTTGCATGTTTTTGGCATGTGGGCGGAAACCGGAGAAATCTCGGAGTAAACCCACGCAGACACGGGGAGAACATGCAAACTCCACACAGATCACTGTTGGTCGGGGGCTGGGATCAAACTCAGGATCCCCCGGCCAAAGGTGAGTTGCTGTGCTGCCGCAGTGCTAACCACTCCGCCACCGCGTTGCCCCATTACATAATGTACATGTTAATGTTTGTCAGAAAAATGTACACACATGTTATCATTTTTCATGTCTAAGCCTTATACAAGTGTAGAAGTGTGGAAAAGTACCGAGACTGCATGCAGAAGCGTGTTCCTCTGGAAAAACACTAAGTCTGAATGCAGGGAGCCAGTTCTGCCGGAAAGGTACAGGAAGCCCCCTGTAGAGCAAGAGGACACAAAGAGCCCCCTGCGGAGCGAGAAGGGGAGCAGGGCCCCCTTTGTTCTTTTAAGAAAGTCAATACACCTGGCTCCGGTTTAACGAACTCTGTCGAACTCTGTTAATAATGTGCCAGACCTGTTTCACCCCTTTCTGTCTGTGATGTATTCAGCTGAAACCGTTTGTGTATTGCAACTGCCTCTCACATATAAGCCTGCTCGCTGAAGCCAGTCTTCAGTACTGACCTCCTGCAACCTGAGGTTCGTACTCCTTGTATACAATTTATACAAGTAAAAACTCTTAAAAGAATATTCTTGTGTCTCGAACCTTTATTGAGGTAACGAACTAATATACAATCACATTCTGAGTGTTTTCAGAGATTCCTGACATACGTGGTGCCATGACCCGGATGACCAATACCCTAGATGAGCCAGGACAACCAAGCCTTCTTCCCCGGTCTTCAAACCCATGCATGGTCTGACCAACGGTCAGTTTTGGAAACCCGCCTTCAGGGAACGCCGGGGAGGAGACTGGCTCCTGACTCTGTCTAGTGACAGTCATCCTCACTAGTAGGGTCATAAAGTAAGTGACGTCTTTTTATTATTAAGGAAAAACAAGATATAGTATACACTATATGCGTTAGAAGATCCTCCCAAATCCAGCCTTGAGTGAGTAACGTAAAATAGGCCGCTCCAATATTTTACTAATGTAAAATGGGATGCGCTCCTAAATATATTACTAATGAAAAATAGGCCGCTCCAATATGAAAAATTGGATGCACTCCTAAAAATATTACTAATGTGAAATAGGCCGCTCCAACATATTACTAAAGTAAAATAGGATGCGCTCCTAAATACGTTACAAGATCCTCCTAAATCCAACCACGAGTGACTAACGCGATAAGAGAGTGAAGTGCGCGGACGAGTAGTTGCAACGAGGAAAAAAAGGTTTTGTTCAGGTTGAAGTCCCAATTGTGCTGTTTTCCGGCCGAAGAGTCAGGTTTCAAAAGAGTAATAAAAGTAAAAGGTGCTGTGTATTGACTGATAGGTCAAGCTTTAGCTAGTAATGGTAATATAAGGCAGCGTCCTATATATTTTTCCTATCTGATCATACCAGGTAATGATCCTGTAAGAAATTACAGGAGTCCTCATATAGGTTGCGTAAGATCTAGTCCCATCAACAAGTGAGCGTATCCTGAAGGCGTGAGATCTAGTCCCAACAACAAGTGAACGTATCCTGAAGGCGTGAGATCTAGTCCCAACGACAAGTGAGCGCACTTCAAAAGAGTAATAGTGTTGCAATATAGGTTGCGTAAGATCTAGTCCCATCAACAAGTGAACGTATCCTGAAGGCGTGAGATCTAGTCCCAACAACAAGTGAGCGCACTTCAAAAGAGCAACGTCCCTGACTAAGAAGAAAAAAAAATGGGTAACTGTACAGGAAAAACAAATAAAGCGAAAAATAAGCAAAAGAAAAAAGAGGAAACTGCGCGCCGAACGGTAAAAAATTACAATAACCGGTTAAAAGAAAAAGATCAGATAAAGGATCCTGAAAAATATTTAAACAAATGGGGAAAAAAGATTATTCCTTTAAACCCACACTGGATGTGGATGAATGCACAGTCTTAGTGTCGACGGAAAAACTTACAACAAAAAAAGATAAATATCAAAACCAACCGAGCATTGAGGACACAAAGAGCCCCCTGTGGAGCGAGAAGGGGAGCAGGGCCCCCTTTGTTCTTTTAAAAAAGTCAATACACCTGGCTCCGGTTTAACGAACTCTGTCGAACTCTGTTAATAATGTGCCAGACCTGTTTCACCCCTTTCTGTCTGTGATGTATTCAGCTGAAACCGTTTGTGTATTGCAACTGCCTCTCACATATAAGCCTGCTCGCTGAAGCCATTCTTCAGTACTGACCTCCTGCAACCTGAGGTTCGTACTCCTTGTATACAATTTATACAAGTAAAAACTCTTAAAAGAATATTCTTGTGTCTTGAATCTTTATTGAGGTAACGAACTAATATACGATCACATTCTGAGTGTTTTCAGAAATTCCTGACAATGTTTAATTTGTGCAATTTTTGGACTAATCTTTTGGCATGAAAAAACCCTTTAGCACCAGGTCCTTTTTCCATGTAATATGTTTTGTATGTGTTGCGTGATGTTATATGGACACATACCTAGACAGTTAGTCCCTTCCACAGCATGTGGTGGTGCCTATCTCCGTTTCACTGACCCTAGGCCACACAGCTACTGTAAGTAGTAAAAGCTACAGTGGGGGTCAGTCCTCTGGTAGCTCTGTGCGTTAACTTTCCTTTCCTCATTCTATTATGTTGAGCACCAAGCTAGAAGGCGGAAAGTACCATTTTTATATGGGCTTTGGTATGACCTCGCTGGGATTTGAACTTCATGACCTCCCGGTTGTGGGGTGGATGCTCTACCAGCTAGGCCACCACCTAGTTGATAGTTGGTAGTTAGTAGTTTGTAGTTGGTTTTACCTTGCCAATCCCAAGATAATTACTATGAAAATAATAACTAGGTCAAAATGTCAATAAATATTAACTTAAGCTTTTCTGAAAAATAAAGTTCAAAAAGACCTCTCTACTTCAGAAATATCACCAACCTCACCTGCTGATTTAATGTTATGTAAGGGCCAAGTTTCCCTCAGTGGCTCAGGAGGTAGAGTGGGTCATCCAACAACCAGTTGGTTGGTGGTTCAAGTCCTGCTCTACCCAGCCATCCTGCTGTTGTGTCCCTGAACAAGACACTTTCCCCACCTTTCCTCCAGTGTCCATGACACTAGGTATGAATGTGTATAAATGTTCGATAGTGGCTGGAGAGGTCAGTCTGCTACAGTAGTAGCTTATCAGTGTCTGTGGAGCGAATGAATAATGTTTCCATTGTAAAATGTCTTTGGAGTGTCCATGAAAAGTGCTACATAAATCTGATGCATTATTATTATTATGTTGTGATATGTTGTGATTTAAAGGCAGGCAAGGGAAGAGGACCCAAGATGCAGGCAAACTCAGTTCACAAGGATTTATTAACACAGCCTGTGGTAAAACACCAGGAAACAATGAACTAACTTAAATACTGAATCAACTAGAAAAAAGTGCAGCATGGGGGCTGGAAACAAGCTGAACTGAATTTAATCACAAGAAATTATCTAAAGATAAAAAACAGAAAACTGAATGCAAACAAACTTTGAAAACTGAGGAGCTTGGGAAGATACAAGGAGCAGAACAATCCACAACATGTACATATAAAGTCGTCATGAGGAGTAGAGCGACAAGACTAAACTTAAAAAGGAGCAGACAATCAACAAATGGATGACAAGTGCAAGGAATAATTAAAATTAATCTTAAAGTAAACTGTAAATCATAGCCAAGGACAAACAGGAATATGTATTTTAAAATAAGACAGGAAACAAAGTTACAAAGCAAAACAGGAAGTACTTTCAAAATAAACCTCAGACCAAGGGAGACTAACTAGACAAGGATAACACAAGAAATACTTTAAACATAACCCTGGAATTAAACAAGAACAAATAGTAAGTCTGAACTCATAGAACAACTCAAAGGGTGGGGCATAATCACAAATCTTGCCCTTCATGACATATAAAGCATCTGATTCATTTCATGAAAAAATGTCAAATGCATCAGATAGATGAGAAGCATTCCATGCTAGTTTTGCATAAGTACGCAACCAGCTGTCAGACCTAGCAGCAAGGATGGAAGCCTTAACTTTCAGACTCAGTACCCTTGAGCAGTGCACTGATCAAATGGCCCATCAGATTCAGGTAATTCTTAATGAGTTGGCTAAGCTAAGTGAGCGATTTAGCAAGGTGGAAGAGACCATACAAAACCTCATTGTTGTGGCATCCGCTGCCCCACCACCGGCAGCCGAGCCCTCTCCCCCGACTTGCTCTGGGCATGCTCCATTAGTTGCCACCCCCCTCGGTATAATTGGAAATTAGGGGGAACCCGTGGGTTTTTGCTACAGTTTCAGCTTGTTTTTAATAGCTCACCCAGTGACTCTCCCACTGACTCAAGCCAAATCAGTTTTGTAACGGGCCTTCTTGACAGTCTCGCCCTCTCCTGGGTTCAGGCGATTATCCAGGGGCCTAATTATCATGCTTACACTTTTGACCGTTTCACTAACGAATTCTCCCATGTGTTTGATCACTCCAAACATGAGGGGAGTGCCCCTACCCATTTAATGAGTCCCCACCAAGGAGTGAAGACTGCGGCCGAGCATTCCATTGAGTTTTGGGTTCTCACGACCAAAGCAGGGTGGGATGGCTCAGCATTGCGCATTGTATTTACCCACAGTCTTAACACTACCCTCTGCGATGAGGTTACTCGCCTCCAGGATGAGCCCAATTCTCTGGACAAATTAATTTCCCTCATCGTTAAGCTTGATTACAAACTTCACTAACGATCGAGGGAACGCCAGCCCGGCTTCCGCATACCTTCTCGTCCTACGTCAATGCGCTCTTCGCTTCTCGATCTCCTGCCCCCATCACCCCCCCACACACACACACACACACACACACGTGCGCCAGAACCCATGGCAATGGGGTGGTCCAAATTCTCCCCCGCTGAAAAACAATGGCATCGCAATGAGGGGCTGTGTTTGTACTGCAGCCAGACTGGTCATGTTGCCACTTCTTGCCCCAGTAAGCTAAAAGATTAAGCCCGTCAATTGCTGTGGGGGGATTGGCAGGCGAGGCTGTTAACCTCTCTCTCAAGCACTTCAGTTTGCCTGTCCGATTACTGCTCAAGACCGCTGAGTTTGTGGGCTCCACTTTAGTTGATTCCGGAGCCAAGCAAAACTTTATTTCAGAGAATCTGGCAACCCAGCTTAATATTTCTTGCTCTGAATTTCCTCTGCCCCAGAAAATCATTACCCTGTACAGCCAGCCCCTTTGCCAGGTGTATTAAACAAACTGTTCCTCTGACCCTACTAGTCTCCAGGAACCATCATGAGCTACTATCTTTTCTGGTCCTCCCACTGTCCACGTCCCCCATGGTGCTAGGATTCCCCTGGTTGAGGTCACACAACCCGGTTATTAATTGGGACGGGGGTGATTACCTCATGGAGCCCCTATTGTATGTCCTCCTGCCTTTGCTCTGCAGCCTGTTTTCTGTCCATCCCCATTCAGCCTTCAGCCCCTGAACCCCCCGACCTGAATAATGTGCCCCCTAAGTATCATGATTTGACACTTATTTTAGCAAGGCTAAAGCCCTGTCTTTGCCCCCACACCAACGCTACGATTGCACCATTGAGCTCCAGCCCAGGGCCCGCCTCTGATCCAGCCACTTGTACAGCCTGTCTGCCCCCGAGAGAGAGGCCATGGACAAATATGTCAAAGAATCCCTCAATGATGGTATTATCCAGACATCATCATCTGATGTGGGCGCAGGGTTCTTCTTCGTGGGCAAGAAGGATGGCTCCCTGCGTCCCTGCATAGACTATCGGGAGCTGAATAACATTACTAATAAGGATAAGTTAAGGATAAGTATGCCCTCCCCCTCATGAACTTGGCATTCAATCAGCTCCAGGGCTCAGTTATCTACACCAAGTTGGACCTACGCAACGGCTATGATCTTATCAGGATTTGGGAAGGCGACGAGTGAAAGACTGGATTTCACACCCCTTGTGGCCACTTTGAATATTGCGTCATGCCCTTTAGCCTCACCAATGCCCCCACTGTCTTTCAGTGTGTTATTAACGACATACTCAGGGACTTTTTGGGCTTATTTGTGTTTGTCTACCTCGATGACATCCTTGTTTTCTCTAGATCCCCAGCTGAACACAAGACATATGTTCGAGTGGTCCTCCAGTGCCTCCTCATGAACCAACTTTATGTGAAGACAGAAAAGTGTGAATTTCATACCACCACCACCACTTTTCTGGGCGTCATAATCTCCAAAGGTCAGATTGAACCCGACCCAGTAAAAATCAAGGCGGTTGCTGACTGCCCTGTCTCGTCTTCACACAAACAGCTCCAGCAATTCCTTGGTTTTGTTAATTTTTACAGACACTTTGTTAGGAATTACACCTCCATTGCCCACCCCCTCACCTCCTTCATGTCTGTCAAGGTTCCCTTACGGTGGTCCAAGGAGGCTAGCGACACATTCTCCCTGCTGAAATCCAAGTTCACAGAGTCTCCCATCCTTATCCAGCCCAATCCTGATCGCCAGTTCGTGGTGGAAGTGGATGCCTCTGACGTTGGGGTGGAAGCCATGCTTTCTCAGTGCTTGGCTGACGATTACAAATTACACCCCTGTGCATATTTCTCTTGGCGTTTGTCCCCAGCCAAGAGGAATTACGGCATCGGCAACCAAGAGCTGCTAGTGGTCAAGCTGGCATTAGAAGAGTGGCGTCACTGGTTGGAGGGGTCCACTTTACCCTTCATGGTTTGGACGGACCACAAAAACTTGGAATACATCAAGTCTGCCAAATGGGTGAACTCACAACAGGCCAGGTGGACCATGTTCTTCTCAAGAATCCAGTTTAGTATCATGTATTGACCTGGCACCAAGAACACTAAACCAGATGCCCTCTCCCACCAGTTTTCTGTTGACCCACCAACCTCGAATGAAGAAACCATTGTGCCTGAAGGGGTGATAGTGGGGGTACTCACCTGGGACATTGAGCAGCGCATCAGGGAAGCGCAGGCCATCGACCTGGACCTTGGGAGGGGTCCTCAAGGTCGGCTATATGTTCCAGTGGCCATAAAGGGAAAGCTCATCCATTGGGCGCATACCATCAAGTTCTCCTGCCATCCGGGGGTGGCTAGGACCCCCTCTCTGCTTTGTCACTCCTTCTGGTGGCCCTCTATGGACAATGATGTGTGGGAATACATCAGAGCCTGCCCTCAGTGTTTCACAGCTAAGACGCCCACATCCCCCCAGTGGTCTGCTCCAACCCCTTCCCATTCCAGGTCAGCCCTGGTCTTGCCCTCAACTTCACCAGACTACCCCTCTCCAATGGGAACTCGGTGGGAACTCGGTGATCTTCACCATGGTGGACCGCTTCTCCAAGGCTGCACACTCCATTCCCTTCAAGAAGCTCCCATCGGCCTTGGAGACAGTCCAACTCCTCTCCGTCCATGTGGTTAGATTGCATGGCATCCCATTGGATATTGTTTCTGACCCGCGCCCCCAGTTTGTCTCCAAGGTGTGGCAAGCGTTTTGCAAATCCATCGGGGCCACGGTCAGCCTATCCTCCGGTTTCCATCCCCAGAGCAATGGGCAGTATGAACGAGCCAACCAGGAGCATGAGTCCGTGCTGCGCTGTGTCACGGCCTCAGACCCCTCGACATGGAGCTCCCTTCTCCCATGGGCTGAATACATCCACAATTTGGCCACCTCCGGTGCTACTGGGTTCTCCCCCTTCAAGGCCTCCCTCGGGTATAACCCACCCCTTTTGGAGGGACACTTAGACTGCCCTGCTCCAGTACATGGAGGAGAATGCCAGATGGGCCAATAGGAGGAGGCACCCTGCTCCTGCCTACAGGATCAGCCAGAGAGTATAGCTTTCTATGAGGAGTTTCCCCCTCAAGACCGACTCTAGGAAACTCACCCCCTGGTTTGTTGGACCTTTCACCATCAAGTCTATCCTTAACCCTATTTCCGTGACACTTGACTTACCTGCCTCCCTCAGGGTCAATCCCTCCTTTCATGTGTCCCATATCAAGCCCGTTTTTGCCAGCTCTCTGTGCCCACCACGCAAGACACCACCACCACCACCTAAGATGACCAACGGTGGGCTTGTTTATGCCATTACCCGCATCCTGGATTCCCGCTGCAGGGGGCGTGGCATCCAGTTCTTGGTTGACTGGCAGGGGTATGGTCCTGAGGAACGCTCCTGGATCCACTGATCCTTTGTTATGGACAAGTCCCTCATCACCGACTTCTACCAGTGCCATCCTGACAAGCCCCGAGTTACACCAGAAGGCATTCGTGAGGAGCACTGTAAGGATCCCTGTCTGTCATGTGTGTCTGCCTCTCTCTCCCCCGTTAATTAGCGCCCTTCCTTCAGCCTTGATCACCATCTGTGGCCAATTAAAGGTGCTCTTTATAAGGGAGGCTCTTCCACTGCTCTGTCTGGTCATGTAGCTTTGCTCTTGTCTGTTTGTTCCTGCCTAACTTCATGTACCTTGCCTGCCTGCCATGTTCTGACCCCTGCTTGTTACTGGACTCTGGATCTTATCTTACAGACTGGAATTGGATTCACATGGATAAGTGCACTTCACCGTTTTCCCCAAAGTAAGTCAACTTACCCACGCTTGTCACCTGTGTCTTCTACCTTCACTCCCCAGCCCCCAGGCCTGGCCAGCCTGACACCTGCATAATCGCCAAAGCTGCCCTGTTGCACCACTTCACCCCTTCTGCTGGCAGCCCACTCGTCACCTCTGGAGGACCCTCGCCCTGTCATCGCAGCTTCTCACTGTTACAACTCGCCGCTCATTAGCGGCGCCAGCTGAGCGCACACCTGCACCTCATCAGCGGCGGGGCATATAAGCTGCTCTGCCCTGAGCTTCGGCCTGAAGCCGTCTGTTCCCTTCAGCTACTTGCTTCAGAGGAACCCCCTCGCCAAACAGCAAGATCGCTCACGTAAGCAAACCTCTACTTGTGTTCCAGTCTTTCCCCTGTGCACAGGTGGACCTCTCCCGGCGGCGGACTTCGCCCCCGCATCACCACCTCGCTGCTGCTGTCAGGTGCATCGTCAGGTCTCTGTCTTCTGGACTCTCCCTTGAGCGCGCCTGCCACCTGCCCTGCCAAGTAAGCCAACAAACCTCACATTACCTGTTGTACTGGTTTGGTGCCCGTCACCTTCTCCCTGTGCTCTCTCCCCAGGGTTGTCTGGCTGTACGGTTTCCTGCCTCCGTGCCTGACGCTGACGTCCGCCACCAGTACATCCACATTCCACAGACATGCATCCATTCATCCTTGTTGTTGAATAAAGCTATTGAATTCACTCTGAGCCTGCGTGTGTCTCCTGAGCCGTGCGTTATGTCACTCCCCAGAGTGCCTGTAAGCATAAGACAATACAATTCATAATCCATATCCACCCAGTTACACTAACCTCTGCTTCTGTTCTTGTCCCCGCAGGGTTGCCAGATCTTCGTGCACATTTATTCCCTATTTGCATTATTTTTGTAATAAAGATTATTGTTTAAAACTCTACTTACTGTTTCCCTCCACATTGTTTTTGGGTCTTGGTCTCAGATTCCCTGTCAAAATGAACAGTCCATAATTTTTATGGTAGATTTATTTTAACAGAGAGAGACAGAATATCAACAAACAAATTCAGAAAATATTAAATCCATCCATCCATCCATCTTCTACCACTTTTCTGGAGGTCCGGGTCGCGGAGGCAGCAGTTCAAGCAGATTAAATTAAATCAGGGTTATAAGTTAATTTGCATTTGATTGAGGGAAATACTGTTAGTATTTGATCCCCAAGCAAAACGTGACTTAGTAGTTGGTGGAGAAAGCCTTGTTGGCAAGCACAGAGGTCAGACGTTTCTTGTAGTTGGTCACCAGGTTTGCACACATCTCAGGAGGGATTTTGATCCACTCCTCTTTACAGATACAGTTCAAATCTTGAAGGTTTTGAGGCAGTTGCTTGGTAGCTTGAAGTTTCAGCTCCCTCCACAGATTTTCTATGGGATTAAGGTCGGAGACCTGCTAGGCCACTCCAGGACTCTAATGTGCTTCTTCTTGAGCTACTGCTTTGTTGCCTTGGTCGTATGTTTTGGGTCACTGTCATACTGGAAGACCCATCAACCCAACCACAGGGCGTGCACAAGCCAGTGTACTCCTAGTGCTGGTCCTAAGCCCGGGTAAATGGGGAGGGTTGTGTCAGGAAGGGCATCTGACCTAAAATCTTTGCCAAATCAAACGTGGATGATGACGAATGAGGCTTTTATACCAGATCGGTCAAGGCCCGGGTTAACAACAACCGCTACTGGTGCTGTTAATCAACAGGGTGCTGGTGGAAATTGGGCTACTGTTGGTCGAAGATCAAGAAGGAGGAGAGGGGGAAGGCGTGTTAGGAGGGAAAGAGAGAAAAGGAAAGGTAGAAGTGTGGAGGTGAGAGTAGAGGCGTTAAATGTAGGGATGATGACTGGTAAAGGCAGAGAGTTGGCTGATATGATGGAGAGAAGAAATGTAGCACTAAAAGAACTGTATCAGGGCATCAGTGAGACACAAACCGCGTATCCAGATGGTTTCCTCATCACAGCAGGAGATTTCAGCTATGCAAATTTAAAGGCCCTCCTACCAAATCTACACCAACATGTAGACTTTCCAACAAGAGGAGACAATTTGCTAGACCTGGTGTACACAACTCACAGGAAAGAATACAGAGCCTCCCCCCTTCATCTCCTGGGTCTCTCTGATCACATCACTATCTTGTTAAGGCCGGCATACAAACCCAGAGTGAAAACAATCAGACCAACAAAAAAACAGGTACGTGTGTGGCCAGAGAGGGCATCTGATGCTCTGAAAGACTGCTTCAGCACTACAGATTCAGGACACTTTCAAGCATGCAGCCACTCACAATGGACACACAAACCTAGAGGAGTACAATGAGGTTGTTGTAGCATACATAGCTAAATTCAATTCAATTCAACTTTATTTATATAGCGCCATTTCACAACAACAGTCATCTCATAGCACTTTCAACTGTAGGGGGAACCTCCACAATTGCAGAAAGACCCCAGCAATCAGGCGATCCCCTATGAGCAAGAGCTTGGCAACGGTGGAGAGGAAAAACTCCCTTTTAACAGGAAGAAACCTCCAGCAGAACCAGGCTCAGGGAGGGGCAGTCATCTGCTGCGACTGACTGGGGGGTGAGCAGATAGAGAAAATGAAAAGAACAGACATGTAGAGAGCAAACAGCACGATGGGGACTCAATCTATAGGAGAGAACAAACAGATGTTAATGACCAGCAAAAAAAAAAAAATTAATTGAGAGTGAAAAAAGGAGTAAAGCCCTCCCTAATTGTAGGCTATATCAAAAAGGAAGGTTTTAACCCTATTCTTAAAAACAGAGATCGAGTCTGACTCCTGAATCCAGATTGGCAGCTGGTTCCACAAGAGAGGAGCTTGATAACTGAAGGCTCTGCCTCCCATTGTACTTTTGGAGATTCTAGGTATTACAAGTAATCCTGCATTTTGGGAGCGTAGTGCTCTGTTAGGATAATAGGGTAATATCAGATCTTTTAAATAAAAAGGGGCCTGATTGTTTAGAGCTTTAAAAGTGAGAAGAAGGATTTTAAATTTAATTCTAAACTCTATGGGAAGCCAATGAAGGGAGGCCAGAACCGGAGAAATATGATCTCTCTTTCTAGTACCTGTTAAAACTCTTGCTGCAGCATTTTGGATCAACTGAAGACTTTTTAGAGATGTTTTAGGACAGCCTGATAATAAAGAGTTACAATAATCTAATCTAGAGCTAACAAAAGCATGGTTCAGTTTCTCAGCATCACTCTGAGACAAGATACTCCTAGTCTTGGCAATATTACGCAAATGATAGAAGGCAGTCTTAGAAACGAATTTAATATGTGAATTAAAAAACAGATCATGATCAAAAATAACTCCAAGGTTCCTCACAGAGCTATTAAGAGAAAGAGTAACTGCATCCAAACTAAAAGTTTGATTTGGAAAGGTATTTCTAAGGTTTTTTTGACCAACAAGAATGACTTCAGTCTTATCTGAATTTAATAGCAGGAAATTACAAGTCATCCAAGCTTTGATTTCCTTAAGACAGGCTTCTAACTTGGCTAATTGATTACTATCATTTGGCTTCATTGACACGTATAATTGTGTGTCATCTGCATAACAATGAAAATGTATACAGTGCTTCCTAATAATGTTGCCTAATGGAAGCATACTGTATATAAACTAAAAAGAGTAGGGCCTAGCACAGATCCCTGTGGAACTCCATGACTGAGCTTTGAGTTGAAAGAAAACTCATTATTGACATGAACAAACTGGAATCTATCAGATAAATAAGATCTAAACCACTGCAACGAAGTTCCATTAAGTCCAACATAGTGTTCTAATCTATCAAGATTATGCATTGATGATGTCACTCGCCGCAAAACTATGACTGTTCATGCCAAGCAAAAGCAATGGATGACTGCAGAAGTCCACAGGCTCCTGAGGGCTTGGGACGCAGCCTTCAAGTCCAGCAACTCTGCAGGACTAACAAGAGCTAGGGCCAACCTGTCCCATGACATCAAGGAGGCAAAATGACAGTACATCAAGAAAATACAGACATGAACAAAATTGTTGGTACCCCTCTGTTAATGAAAGAAAAACCCACAATGGTCACAGAAATAACTTGAATCTGACAAAAGTGGTAATAAATAAAAGTTCTATGAAAATTAACCAATAAAAATCAGACAATGTTTTTGAATTGTGGTTCAACAGAATTATTTTAAAAAACAAACTCATGAAACAGGCCTGGACAAAAATGATGGGACCCTTAACTTAATATTTTGTTGCACAACCTTTTGAGGCAATCACTGCAATCAAACGATTTCTGTAACTGTCAATGAGACTTCTGCACCTCCCAGCAGGTATTTTGGCCCACTCCTCATGAGCAAACTGCTCCAGTTGTCTCAGGTTTGAAGGGTGCCTTCTCCAGACGGCATGTTTCAGTTCCTTCCACAGATGTTCAATAGGATTTAGATCAGGGCTCATAGAAGGCCACTTTAGAATAGTCCAATGTTTCACTCTTAGCCATTCTTGGGTGTTTTTAGCTGTGTGTTTTGGGTCATTATCCTGTTGCAAGACCCATGACCTGCGACTGAGACCAAGCTGTCTGACACTGGGCAGCACATTTCTCTCTAGAATACCTTGATAGTCTTGAGATTTCATTGTACTCTGCACAGATTCAAGACACCCTGTGCCAGATACAGCAAAGCAGCCCCAGAACATAACAGAACCTCCTCCATGTTTCAATGTAGGGACAGTGTTCTTTTCTTGGTATGCTTCATTTTTGCATCTGTGAACATAGTGCTGATGTGCCTTGCCAAAAAGTTGCAGTTTTGTCTCGTCTGTCCATAGGACATTCTCCCAGAAGCTTTGTGGCTTGTCAACATGCAGTTTGGCAAATTCCAGTCTGGCATTTTTATGATTTGTTTTCAACAGTGGTGTTCTCCTTGGTCATCTCCCATGAAGTCCACATTGGCTCAAACAACAATGGATGGTGCGATCTGACACTGATGTACCTTGACCTTGGAGTTCACCATGAATGTGTTTAGAGGTTGTTCTGGGCTCTTTTGTTACCATTCATATTATCCGTCTCCTCCTGCGGTCACATCCAGGGAGGTTGGCTACAGTCCCATGGATCTTAAATTTCTGAATAATATGTGCAACTGTAGTCACAGGAACATCAAGCTGCTTGGAGATGGTCTTATAGCCTTTTCCTTTAACATGCTTGTCTATAATTTTCTTTCTAATCTCCTGAGACAACTCTCTCCTTTGCTTCCTCTGGTCCATGTTCAGTGTGGTACACACTATGTCAACAAACAGCACAGTGACTACTTGTCACCCTTTAAATAGGCCGACTGACTGATTCCAAGTTTGTAGACACCTGCGATGTTAATTAGAGGACACATCTTGGTTGAACATGTCCTTATGGTCACATTAGTTTCAATCTTTTCTAGGGGTACCATCATTTTTGTCCAGGCCTGTTTCATGAGTTTGTGTTTTAAAATAATTCTGTTGAACCACAATTCAAAAGCATTGTCTGGTTTTCATTGGTTAATTTTCATAGAATTTTTATTTATTACCACTTTTGTCAGATTCAAGTTATTTCTGTGACCATTGTGGATTTTTCTTTCATTAACAGAGGGGTACCAACAATTTTGTCCACGGCTGTACCTGGCCACTTCAGCAACACCAAAGATGCATGTTCCCTCTGGTGTGGCATACAGACCCTCACCAACTATAAACCTCCACCTCAGACCTGTGGGAGTGACATCATTCTGCTTAACAACCTAAATGACTTCTTCGGCCACGTTGAAGCACAAAACAGCACATCAGCACAGAAGACCACTGCTCCTCCAGACGAGCAGGCCATAGGTCTGGATCCAGCTAGTGTGAAGAGGACCCTCTCCAGGATCAACCCACGCAAGGCAGCTGGACCAGACAACATAGCAGGTCGCGTTCTGAAGGACTGCGCAGAAGAGCTCAAGAATGTCCTGGCCGACATCTTCAACATCTCCCTGAGTCAAGCTGTTGTTCCCGCATGTTTCAAAACTGCGACTATAATGCTGGTCCCAAAGAACGCCGTTCCATCCGGCTACAACGACCCATAGCACTGACCCCCATCATAATGAAGTGCTTCAAGCAGCTGGTCATGCAGAACATCAAGTCTATCCTCCTTCCCTCCTTCCCACAACCCATCTCAGTTTGCATACAGGTCAAACAGATCCACAGAAGATACGATCGCTGCTGCTCTCCATCCAGCACTCACCCACCTGGACTCAAAGAACTCCTATGAGCCAATGCTGTCCTTGGACTTCAGTTCAGCATTCAAAACAATCATCCCCCAGCACCTAATGCAAAAACTCAGACACTTGGGACTCAAAACCTCTCTCTGTAACTGGGTGCTGGACTTTCTCACAGGGAGGCCACAGAATGTGCAAGTTGGCAGCAACACCTCCAAGACCATCACACTGAGCACAGGGGCCCCACAAGGGTGCATGCTCTTCACCCTGCTGACCCATGACTGTACCAGCCTACAGCACCAACCACATCATCAAGTTTGCGGACGACATGACGGTGGTGGGCCTTATCACCAACAACGAGGAGGCCAATTACAGAAATGAGGTGAGCCAACTGGTCCAGTGGTGTAAAGACAATAATCTCTTCCTGAACGTGGGAAAAACCAAGGAGATTGGGGTCGATTTCTGGAGGGGACACACAGAGCATCCCCTTCTGATCAACGATGGTGCAGCTGTGGAGAGGATGAGCAGCACCAAGTTCCTGGAGGTGCACATCTCTGAGAACCTCTCCTGGTCCAACAACACCACATCACTGGCCAAGAAGGCTCAAACTCACCTCCACTTCCTCTGCAAACTGAGGAGAGCACGAGTCCCACCCCCCATCATATGCTCATTCTACTGGGGCACCATTGAGAGCATCCTCACTAGCTGCATCACAGTGTGGTATGGAAGCTGCACCGCCTCCTGATGGAAGACGCTACAACACACAATGAAGGCAGCCAGCAAGATCATCGGTGCCCCTCTGCCCCCCTTCTTGGACATCTACCTTACCTGCCTCACCCGCAGATCCATCAACATTGCAGGCAACACGTCCCACCCCTCACACTCCCTCTTCAGCCCCCTGCCCTCAGGGAAAAGGTACCAGAGCCTCCAGGCCCGCTGCACTAGACTGCTAAACAGCTTTGTTCATCAGGTCATCAGGACCCTGAACTCTGTCCACTCCCCCCACCCCCACCGGACCATAACGCACTCACCTGCACAATAACTACCTCAGCTGTTGGTACAGAAAGACTGGCACACCAACAGTAATACATTGGCAGCTGTATGTCTCTGCGCTATACTGTAACCATTTGCACAAATGCCATATCTGTTGCTGTCTGTTATTGCAATACTGATCATGTGCAGTCCTATCTGTCACGGTCTGCACCTACATCGAACTACAACTGCGAGTATTACTGCTCTACTTTTCTGTATAGGCTATAGGATTTCTGAGTTTCATCGTTTCATCATTTATGTTTATTTGCACTATGGGATGTCTGGGTCTATCGTTTGTCGCCACTTGCATTATGGGTAACATTACTGTACATAGACTACTGTTGTTGTTTTTCCAGCCTATTCTTTTTTCTTTTTTTATGTTGTGCACACCACTGAAGAGAGAGTGGAATGCCTTTTCAATTCTCATGTATGTCCTGTATGTACAGTGGGGTAAAAAAGTATTTAGTCAGCCACCAATTGTGCAAGTTCTCTCACTTAAAAGATGAGAGAGGTGTCCAATTTTCATCATAGGTATACCTCAACTATGAGAAACAAAATAAGAAAAAAAAAAAATCCAGAGAATCACATTGAAGGATTTTTAATGAATTAATTGGTAAATTCCTCGGTAAAATAAGTATTTGGTCAATAACAAAAGTTCATCTCAATACTTTGTTATATACCCTTTGTTGGCAATGGCAGAGGTCAAACGTTTTCTGTAAGTCTTCACAAGGTTTTCACACACTGTTGCTGGTATTTTGGCCCATTCCTCCATGCATATCTCCTCTAGAGCAGTGATGTTTTGGGGCTGTCGCTAGGCAACACAGACTTTCAACTCCCTCCAAAGATTTTCTATGGGGTTGAGATCTGGAGACTGGCTAGGCCACTCCAGGACCTTGAAATGCTTCTTACGAAGCCACTCCTTCGTTGCCTGGGCGGTGTGTTTGGGATCATTGTCATGCTGAAAGACCCAGCCACGTTTCATCTTCAATGCCCTTGCTGGTGGAAGGAGGTTTTCACTCAAAATCTCACGACACATGGCCCTATTCATTCTTTCCTTTACACGGATCAGTCATCCTGGTCCCTTTGCAGAAAAACAGCCCCAAAGTATGATGTTTCCACCCCCATGCTTCACAGTAGGTATGGTGTTCTTTCTCCTCCAAACATGACAAGTTGAGTTTTTACCAAAAAGTTCTATTTTGGTTTCATCTGACCATATGACATTCTCCCAATCCTCTTCTGGATCATCCAAATGCTCTCTAGCAAACTTCAGACGGGCATGGACATGTACTGGCTTAAGCAGGGGGACACGTCTGGCACTGCAGGATTTGAGTCCCTGGCGGCGTAGTGTGTTTCTGATGGTAGCCTTTGTTACTTTGGTCCCAGCTCTCTGCAGGTCATTCACTAGGTCCCCCCGTGTGGTTCTGGGATTTTTGCTCACTGTTCTCGTGATCATTTTGACCCCATGGGGTGAGATCTTGCGTGGAGCCCCAGATCGAGGGAGATTATCAGTGGTCTTGTATGTCCTCCATATTCTAATAATTGCTCCCACAGTTGATTTCTTCACACCAAGCTGCTTACCTATTGCAGATTCTTCTTCTTGCTCTGAGAGAGAGCAGTCGCATTTTTCTTCCCTCCTCCCGTCTGCCTTCCTGACCTATTCCCAGCTTTGCAATGTTGCGTTTTTGTCTGTGTTTAGTCGCTCTTCTTCTGCTGAATCTTAATCTAAACGGAAATTATGGATTTGGAAGCGGCTTAAATGTGCTATTGTCACTATTTTTCAACAAGAATCGGGCCAAGGGGGAGCCCAAGAATTGGAACCTGCGATGAGACTCATGGACATTGGAATTCATGCGTCTGTGGAAACATTATTGGTTATGATCTCAGGACTTCTATTTTTGGCTGTGAAGTTCCCTGATGTATCAGAAATTGAAGGAAGGTGAGAGAGCTGATCAAAGCGGACCCGGCAAGCTCCTTCATCAAATTCGACCAGTTGGGGAGGGCACGAGTAGCGGCAAACGGTGAACTGAATGACAGTGATTCAGCGGAGGAATACATCTGGAGCCCTGTGCTCTCCATGGAATAAAGTTTAAGCCTGCACATGGAAATTATGAAAGCACAGAATTGCACGGGTGAGGAAAAATCTATTCTCTGAGTGCACTGTGCAGATTTGATTTGGCCTTGTCTTTGGTGCCCTGTATTTACATTCCTCCTGATGAAGATAAGCGGAAGGAGCGGCTCTGCCTGCTAACCCAAACAATCAACACAGTTGTTATTGTTTCAGCAGATGAACGCTCAAGGACAGTGCACCATGTGACAATTTACCATCTGCAAGCAAGAGCGAGAGACTCTAGACTGCTTAGATCACATGACTTTAACATCTATCCACTGCCAGGAGGCGCCCTCTGCTGTTCACTAGCAATTGACACACCTACACTTGCATTCAACATTACACTACTGATACAATTACTGATATATATTCACAATACACTGACTCTCTCAACTACTGCTTTGTCATTGTGTGATCTATTGTCTGCTAATTGTGCATTTGAGAATTTTTTTCTTGTAATCAAAATTTTGGTCATAAAATGAGCTCTATTTTGATCAACAATGCTTTTTTCTCTCTCCTATTGTGTTTTTCCCTATCCTTCCCCCCTCCCCCCTCTTCACCCCCCCTATATGACAGGCGCCTCGTCATGGCTGCCACGTCATTGGGATGCGCCTTTCGTGCACGCCCAATGTCAAGTCAAATTCCTCGTATGTTTACTTGTTTACTTGTAAATGTGCTTGGCAATAAATCTGATTCTGATTCTGATTCAGTCTTCCCAGCCTGGTGCAGGTCTACAATTTTGTTTCTGGTGTCCTTTGACAGCTCTTTGGTCTTGGCCATAGTGGAGTTTGGAGTCTGACTGTTTGAGGTTGTGGACAGGTGTCTTTTATACTGATAATGAGTTCAAACAGGTGCCATTAATACAGGTAACGAGTGGAGGACAGAGGAGCCTCTTAAAGAAGAAGTTACAGGTCTGTGAGAGCCAGAAATCTTGCTTGTTTGTAGGTGACCAAATACTTATTTTACTGAGGAATTTACCAATTAATTCATTAAAAATCCTTCAATGTGATTTTCTGGATTTTTTTTTCTCATTTTGTCTCTCATAGTTGAGGTATACCTATGATGAAAATTGGAGACCTCTCTCATCTTTTAAGTGGGAGAACTTGCACAATTGGTGGCTGACTAAATACTTTTTTGCCCCACCGTAAAGTAGCATTGACAAATAAAAATCTTTGAATCTTGAATCGTTTGAATATTGTCAGTGCGTATGCCCCACAAGTTGGATGTCAGGTAGAAGAGAAAGAGGAATTTTGGAGTAAGTAGAATGAAGTGGTAGAGAGTGTTCCCAGGGGGGAGAGAGTGGTGATTGGCGTGGACTTTAATAGGCATGTACATAGGTGAAGGAAACAGAGGTGATGAGGAGGTGCTGGGTAGGTATGGTCTTAAGAAGAGAAATGTGGAAGGACAGATGGTTGTGGATTTTGCTAAGAGGATGGAAGTGGCTGTGGTGAACACATACTTTAAGAAGAGAGAGAGAAACATAGGGTGACTTACAAGAGTAGAGGAAGGTGCACACAGGTGGACTACATCTTATGCAGAAGGAGAAATGTGAAAGAGATAGGAGACTGCAAGTTGGGGGCACTGGAGAATGTAGCTAGACAGCATGGAATAGTAGTCTGTAGGATGACTTTGGAAGGCAAGAAGAGGAAGAGAGTGAAGGCAGAGCCAAAGATTAAGTGTGGGAAGTTACAGAAGGAAGAAGGTCGCACAGAGTTCAGGAAGGAGTTGATACAGGCTCTGGGTGGTAGGGAAGAATTACCAGATGACTGGGAAAGTACAGCAAAAGTATTGAGGGAAACGGGTAGAAAGGTATGTGATGTATCCAGTGGATAGAGGAAGGAAGACAAGGAGACTTAGTGTTGGAATGAGGAGGTACAGGAAAGTATTCAAAGGAAGAGGTTGGCACAGAAAAAGTGGGAGAGTCAGGAAGATGAAGAAAGTAGACAGGAGTATTTGGAATCTCAGCACATGGCAAAGAGAGAGGTGGCAAAGGAAAAGGCATATAGTGAGTTGTATGAGAGGCTAAACACTAAGGAAGGAGAAAAGGACTGTTATCGATTGGCTAGACAGAGAACTCGAGCTGGAAAAGATGTGCAGCAGGTTAGGCTGATTAAGGACAGAAATGGTAATGTACCAACAAATGATGAGTGTGTTGAGAAGGTGGAAGGGGTACTTTGAAGAGCTGATGAATAAAGAAAATGAGAGAGAGAGGAGGATGGATGAAGGAAAGATGGTGAACGAGGAAGTCCCAAGGATTAGCAAGGCAGAAGGACAGCTTTGAAGACGATGAAGAATGGAAAGGTGGTTGGTCCAGATGACATACCTATGGCGGTATGGAAATGGTTAGGAGAGAAGGCAGTGAACTTTGTAACCAGATTGTTTAACACAATCTTGGAGAGTGAGAGGATGCCTGAGGAATGGAGAAGTGTTTTGGTACCAATTTTCAAGAACAAAGGTGATGCTCAGAGCTGTAGTAACTACAGAGACATAACGTTGATGAGCCACACTATGAAGACATGGGAAAGAGTTGTTGAATCCAGGTTAAGAGGAGAGGTGACAATCAGTGAACAGCAGTACGGTTTCATGCCAAAAAAGAGTACTACAGATACCATGTTTGCTCTAAGAGTGCTGATGGAGAAGTATAGAGAAGGTCAGAAAGAGTTGCACTGTGTCTGTGGATTTAGAGAAAGCATATGATAGGGTGCCAAGAGAGGAAGTGTGTTACTGTATGACAAAGTCAGGAGTGGCAGGGAAGTATGTGAGGGTGGTACAGGACATGTATGAGGACAGCGAGATGGCGGTGAGGTGTGCTGCAGGAGTGACAGATGGGTTCAAGATGGGGGTGAGGTTACATCAGGGATCGGCTCTGAGCCCCTTCTTGTTTGCCATGGTTCAGGTTCAGGTTCAGGTTACTTTATTTGTACCCGTAGGTAGATTTGTTTTGCAGTCTGGTGACATCCATATTTACAAGCCACAAATTGCATTCAACATAGACACAAACACAGGCACATATGAAGCTGACTATAAACATGATAAGAATACTCAAGGCTCCATTAATCAGGGTATAAAAAGACAAAGAGATGGGGGAAAAACCAGGGGTAAGAGAGAAGGGTCATATTAAAAGTTAAAAACTAGTCAAAGAGGTTAAAAACTCAAAGGTCTAAAATCCAATAAAATATTTAGAACCCAAGTAACATCCTACAAAAATAAGTAAGTATAAAATGGAGTTAATAAATAGGTACCTAAATTATGTGCAATATATTGTTACAGCTTGTTCAGCTCTTTGACAGCAGCAGGGACAAAGCTGTTTTTGTAGCGCTGGGTTCTACTTTTTGGGACAGCAAACCTCCGTCTTGAGGGAAGAAGCTGAAAGTGGCAGTGCAAAGGGTGGGAGTCATCATTTAAAATGGAGGTAGCCATCCTCTGTATTTGTCTGGTGTACAGGGATGTCAGGCTCAGCTGTGGCTCACCAAGCAAACGACTGGACCATCTAACTACCTGATCCCAGGATTTCCTCTGTTTCAGTTTTATCTGACCAAACCATGACACTAAAGAAAAGGATAAAACAAATTCAATAAAAGCCCGATAAAACATTGTCATTATGGTTCGGTCAACTTGGAAGCGTGCAAGTTTTCTCAAGCAATGCAAATGTTGCTGACCCTTTTTGCACACCCTTTCACAGTTCTCTTCAAAGTTTAAATTACTATCAATAATCGTCCCAAGATGTGGCACACATATTTTGGATGCTCTGACTGCATATGTATAGCACAGTGATTGAGATGCTTAAGACTGCATATGTATTTTGTAACCTCACGTCTTAAAAGGAACAATAAGTCTGGACCTCCTGGTGATAACAGTAGGAGGTGGAGGTACCTTTAGAAATGACTCTGAAAGGACTTCCTGACCTCCTGGGGTCAGGTGGAGGAAGAAGAGGCCTGGGGGAGAGGTATTGTCGATGGGGGATTTGATGACAATGTGATTCTGTACTTTGATGTCCCAGGTATAAAAGTGGGGGATTGGAGTAGTTCGTTCTCTTTTCTGTTTGAGAGATCGTTGGAGATGTGAAGATGATTAATAAACCTGAATTGAGAAATAAATTCAGCCTCTTCATTTCACGCTCTCCACATTGGTGACCTGAAGACGTACAATGACCAGAGACAGTTCCCCCGAGCCAGACTCGCCAGGGACCGCTGGAGCAAGCGCGGTCTCAGTCAAGCTACCAGAATTCTGGCAGGACAACCCAGACTCGTGGTTCCTCCTGGTCGAAGCCCAGTTCGCACTCGGGGGAATAACAGCAGATGACACAAAATTCTACCACGTCATCGCCAAACTCGACAACCGCACAGCCCGACACGTGCGGAGCCTGGTGCAGCACCCGCCCGCTGGCGACAAATACAGCGGGTTGAAAGCTGCCCTCATCCAGCGTTTCACGCCCTCAGCCGAGGAGAGAGCTAGGAAGCTCCTAGCTCTGTACGACTTGAGAGGACGCACACCTGTCAACCTGATGGAAGACATGCTGCAGCTGAGAGGCTCAAGCAACGACGATTTCCTCTTCAAGCAGATCTTCCTGAGAACCCTACCATTGCAGACGAGGGCGACCCTGGCAGGCTTTCATTTTGCGACCCAGCGGGACTTGCGCGCGCTGGCCCAGGAGGCGCAGCGGATCCTCAACTCCAGCGAGGAGCACACGGCCACCGCAGCAGCGGCAGATCTCAGCGCGGTGACCGGGAATAGCGGTGGGCCAGAGGCGACGGAGGCGATCCCACCAACAATGGCGGCAGCGAAGTCCCGACGCAGCGGAGGAGACGACTTCTGCTTTTACCATCGTTGTTTCGCTGAGAGGGCGCGCAAGTGTGTACCGCCGTGCCAGTTTCAAGAGCTTGGGAGACGCCAGGACCGGGAGTCGCTAGCAGCGGCGGCCCTCGGCGAACGGAACAAGCTGCTCTACCTGACGGATGTGCGCTCTAGGAGGCACTTCCTCGTGGACACGGGCGCCCAAGTGAGTTTCATCACCCCAACCTACGCTGACCGGCTGGCAGGCCCCCGTGGTGACGGAGCAACAGCAGCGAACGGCTCGAGCATTAAGACCTTTGGTGAAAGGACTCTGCTTCTGTCCTTGCACGGCCGCACATATGAATGGACTTTTATTATAGCGGCGGTGAGTTTCAACATGTTAGGTGCTGATTTTCTGTGCTCACATGGGTTGTTAGTTGATCTTGCCAATAGACGCCTAGTTAATGCACTCTCCTTTTACTCCATTCCTTGTGCAGCTCGAGTGTCCCCGCCACCAGCACAGACCAACGTCGCCACAGCAGGCGGTAAGTTTCACACACTCCTCACTCAGTTTCCAGCACTCACAGTTAACACTTTTTCGGCAACAGTTGCGAAACACGGGGTGGAGCACTTTATCACTACCACTGGCCCCCCCGTTTTTGCGAAAGCTCAGCGCTTGGATGCAGCTAAACTGTCCATAGCGCGCGAGGAGTTCGCCAACCTGGAAAGGTTGGGCATCATCCGGCGTTCAAAGAGCCCATGGGCCTCCCCACTGCATATGGTCCCTAAAGCTGACTGCTCATGGAGACCTTGCGGTGATTTCCGCAGGTTAAACAACGCCACAGCGCATGACCGCTACCCAATCCCACATATTCAGGATTTTTCGGTGCATCTGGCGGGGGCACGCATTTTTTCTAAAATAGACTTGGTCCGCGGTTATCATCAAGTCCCAGTGCACGCTGAGGATATCCCCAAAACAACGGTGATAACTCCGTTTGGACTTTTTGAGTTTTTACGCATGCCGTTTGGGCTTAAAGGCACTGCGCAAACCTTCCAGCGCATGATGGATGCGGTGTTGCGCGATCTCCCTTTTGTGTTCGTCTACCTGGACGACATTTTGGTAGCCAGCGCGTCCGAAGTAGAACACGAAAAACACCTCACGGAAGTTTTCCGGAGGTTGGGAGAGCACGGGTTAATAATCAACCCAGCTAAGTGCCAGTTCGGGGTGGCGCAGATCGACTTTTTGGGGCACTGCGTCTCCCCAGAGGGGGCAGTTCCGCTACCGGACAAAGTGCGCGCAGTGGCAGATTTTCCCCAGCCACAAACGGTCAAAGCACTACAGGAGTTTTTGGGAATGGTGAATTTTTATAACCGTTTCCTCCCCCACGCAGTGCAGCTCATGCAACCATTATATGCTGCGCTTAAAAAGCAGAAACCCTCCAATGCAATCGAGTGGTCCCCGGAGCGGGAGGGCGCATTCGCGGAGGTAAAAAAAAGCCCTTGCAGACGCTGCGTTGTTGGCTCATCCAGACCCAACGGCCCGCATAGCGCTCACCACTGATGCGTCAGATTTGGCCATAGGGGCGGTAGTGGAGCAGCACGTTGCCGGGGTTTGGCAGCCGCTGGCCTTTTTCAGCAGGTCCTTGCGCGAGGCCGAGCGAAAATACAACGCGTTTGACAGGGAGCTGTTAGCGCTCCACTTAGCCATTCGCCACTTCCAATTCTGGCTAGAAGGTCGGCGTTTCACCGTGTTTGTCGACCACAAACCGCTCACTTTTGCGATGGCCAAAATTTCGGAACCATGGTCGGGCCGGCAGCAGAGGCAGCTGGCCGCAATTTCGGAGTTTACTACTGATATTCAACACGTAGTGGGTAAACTCAATGTAGTGGCAGACTGCCTCTCTCGCGCAGTAACCGCACCAGTCCGCGCAGAGGTAGATTATACTTCCGCAGCCGCAGAGCAAAATAACAGCGCGGAAGCGCACGTGGCCCCAGTTCACGTGGGGATAGACTATGCAGCCATGGCAGCGGATCAGGGTAGCGATGCGGACGTGTGCGCACTCCAGTCTGGACCAACAGGGTTAAGGCTGGAGAACAGGAGGCTGCAAAATGGTATGCCCCCCCTAATCTGCGATGTCTCTACTGGACGACTGCGTCCAGTAGTGCCGGCCGCATGGCGCCGCCGCGTTCTTGACTCGATTCACTCCCTGGCGCACCCAGGGGTGCACGCGTCTGTGAAAATGGTAGCAGAAAAGTTTGTTTGGCCGAGCCTGCGCAAGCACGTTAAAGAGTGGGCACGAGCCTGTATGGCTTGCCAGCAGGCCAAAATACACAAGCACACAAAAGCCCCCTTAAAGCCGTTTCACATCCCGGCCAAGAGGTTTGATCATGTGCATGTCGACCTCGTAGGCCCCCTACTGTTGTCGCAGGGGTACACACATCTTTTGACAATGGTGGACCGAACCACGCGTTGGCCGGAAGTGGTCCCACTGGCATCAACCACAGCTGCAGAGGTGGCCCGCGCATTTTTAACGGCTTGGATAGCGCGTTTTGGGGTTCCGTCGGATATTACGTCCGACAGGGGACCTCAATTTGTGTCTGAGCTTTGGTCAGCGATGGCCCACAGCTTAGGTGTGACAATTCACCGCACTACCGCTTACCACCCCCAGGTTAATGGTTTATGCGAGCGTTTTCATAGATCATTGAAGGCAGCCCTCAGAGCGTCGCTTACGGATGCAAATTGGGTAAACAGACTACCATGGGTTTTATTAGGGTTGCGTTCTGCACCTAAAGAGGACTTAAAAGCCTCCCCAGCGGAGTTGGTTTTTGCGCAACCTCTCTGGCTGCCTGGAGAGTTTCTACCAGATAATCCGGCGCCAGGGCGTCCCCCTGCTCAGTGGTCACTGAACGACACGGGAGCAGACATGCTTCCGGGCCCCGTTCACCACACGTTTCCACGTGTTTTTGTGCCCAAATCTTTAAAAAATGCCGAGTTTGTTTTTGTCAGGCATGAGGCTCAGCGCCCAGCCCTGCGTCCACCTTACGATGGCCCATATAGAGTGCTGGAAACAGGTGATAAGCATTTTGTGCTAGATTTGGGGGACAGGAGGGAAACAATTAGTATAGACAGACTAAAGCCTGCTTTTGTGATGGCCGACGAGACTGTGCGAGTAGCGAGGGCTCCTCGACGCGGCAGACGCCCCAGGGAGCATGCCCCAGAGCCCCCGCAGGGATCAACTAACAGTTCTCATCCTCAGATAGCAGATTCACTGCAAGATGGTGCCGCAGGAGCTGCGAAGCCCACCTACAGCAAGTTTGGAAGACGGTTGAAGCCCAGACAACATATGGACTGATGTCGTGGTTTTATCATGTTGTCAGAATCAGAATCAGAATCAGATTTATTGCCATTGTTCATGTAGTACACAAACTAGGAATTTGTCTCGGTGCAATGCTGCAACATTAAACATGATAAAATAAAAGAAATAAACTATACATGCAATAAAGTGTAGAATAAGAGTGAGTAATACTAGTCAGCAGTTTAAATATATTAGTGAGCAGCAGATAATGTGGAGAACCATATAGTGCAGTCGGTAATGCAGGAAGAAAACAGTGATGATTGACATGAGTCTGGTTGAGCTGCTGTACATAGTGCACGAGAGTCAATAAGTCACTTAGTGTTCAGCAGTCTGATGGCAGAGGGGAAGAAACTGTTCATGTGACGGGAGGTTTTAGTCTGGATGGACCGAAGTCTTCTACCTGAGGGGAGAGGGGCAAACAGTACGTGACCAGGGTGTGAGGGATCGGCTATGATCCGGCCAGCACACCTCCGGGTCCTGGAGATGTACAGATCCTGGAGAGATGGGAGCTTGCAGCCGATCATCTTCTCAGCAGTGCGCACGACGCGCTGCAGCCTTAGTCTGTCCCTGGCAATGGCTCCTGCGTACCAAACGGTTATGGAGGTGGTGAGGACTATGTCGTATTGTTTCATCTTCGACGTTTGGGGGGGTTATGTGGCACACATATTTTGGATGCTCTGACTGCATATGTATAGCACAGTGATTGAGATGCTTAAGACTGCATATGTATTTTGTAACCTCACGTCTTAGAAGAAACAATAAGTCTGGACCTCCTGGTGATAACAGTAGGAGGTGGAGGTACCTTTAGAAATGACTCTGAAAGGACTTCCTGACCTCCTGGGGTCAGGTGGAGGAAGAAGAGGCCTGGGGGAGAGGTATTGTCGATGGGGGATTTGATGACAATGTGATTCTGTACTTTGATGTCCCAGGTATAAAAGTGGGGGATTGGAGTAGTTCGTTCTCTTTTCTGTTTGAGAGATCATTGGAGATGTGAAGATGATTAATAAACCTGAATTGAGAAATAAATTCAGCCTCTTCATTTCACGCTCTCCACACCAAGATACTTGTAGGATTGTACACATTCGGTGGTCTGGCCTTTTAGTACAGTGACTTTGTGCCTGGGATTTTTCCTCCTAAAGTCAATAATCATGTCTTTAGTTTTTGTCGTATTCAGCTGCAGGTAGGAATCCTCACACCAGTGAGCAAAATCATCAACTACTGGGCCGTGGCCACTCTCACCATCCTGGAGGAGACTGACAATAACTGAGTCATCAGCATACTTTATAATGTGCCTGTTGTCATGTCTGCTCCGACACATGTTTGTGTACAGGATGAAGAGTAGTGGTGACAACACACACCCCTGAGGAGAGCCAGTAGAAGAGCACTTTAGGTCAGACAATGTACCATTGACCCTTACTCGCTGCGTCCTGTTGGTTAAGAAATCCAGAATCCAACCCACCAGATTATTGCTCAAATCAAATTGCTGCAGGAGCCTTTCAACTAAGATATGAGGTTGGATTGTATTAAAGGCGGAGGAAAAGTCCACAAATAAAAGTCTGGCGTGTGTCCCATTAAAATCCAGATGTTTAAAAAGCATGTTAAACAGAGTGACAGTGGCATCCTCCACTCCTCTGTGAGGCCTATAGGCAAACTGCAGGGGATCCAATGCATGCTCAGTCTGCTTTAGGACCTCACATCTGACCAGTTTTTCAAAAATTTTCATTAAAATTGAAGTCAAAGCAACTGGTCTAAAGTCGTTTACAGTTTTAGGACAGCTGGATTTTGGAACGGGAACAACCAAGGCTGGTGATGGACAGGCTGACAGATGAGGTCAGGCAGGAGTCCCCATGGACCATGATGTTTGCAGACGACATTGTGATCTGTAGTGAGAGTAGGGAGCAGGTGGAAGAGAACCTGGAGAGGTGTAGGTCTGCTCTGGAGAGAAGAGGAATGAAAGTCAGTAGAAGCAAGACAGAATACATGAGTGTGTTTATCCTTTTTTTTTTTTTCCTTTGAAAGACAAAAGTAAAATAGAAAGATGTCTTTACCTTCTTTACATGTTTCAACTGCACTGCAGCCTTCATCAGAAGAGTCAGCTGATTGCTGCCAGGTGACATTTATCAGCTGATTTTCGTAGGCGGGGCCAGCTCAGCAGATCTGTCAGATCCGCCGAGCCGGCCCCGCCTCCCGCCGTCAGATGGTCTCTGGAGAATGTGGTCCCAGGTGTGAGAAAGCATAAAGGCCCCCTCATCTCGGTTCATGGTGTCTTTTCCCCGCTTTCTGATCTCTATTGCCTCCTTGATCCAACGTTTGTGTCTGTTGCTCTCCGATCCAATAATTTTTGTGTTGTCCCAGTCCATGATGTGATTATTTCTTTTGCAGTGGTCCGATATAGCTGATTTTAATGTTTCTTGTTCTGCTTTTTCTTTTTGTGATCTTGTGAGTCGTCCTTGCGTTTCCTTCTCACATTCCTTTTGGTGTTCTTTTTTTCTTGTGGTGAATAATCTTCCGGTTTCTCCAATGTAGGTTTTGTTACATGATCTGCATGATATTTCATATAATACATTGCATTTATTGTCTTGTTCTATTCTGTCCTTGGGGTGTACTAATAACTGTCTTAATTTTTTGTGTGGTTTGACTGCTGTGTTTATTTTGTATTTTTTCATGATCCTTTGAATTGGTTCCGTGATCCCTCGTATGTATGGTATAGTTATGGTTTCCTTGTTTTTGATTTCAGCTTTTGTTCTGTGTCTTGTGTCCTGTTTATTTTCTTTGTTTTTGACTTGCTGTTTCCCTTTGTTTATGGCCCATACTGGATATTGGCAGCGTATAAGTGCATGTTTTATGTGGTTATCACAACGCACACCTATCACAACGCACACTCACGGACACGGAGAAAACAGTGCTGAACAGAGGACTGAACTTCGCCATCACACCAGCCAGAATCCCCCATGAAGAATACATCCTCGCAACAGAACTGGCATGTGAAAAAATCCAGGACCAAGGAGAAAAAGCAGCACTCCGGAACGCAGTCGCAGGAATCCTCAAAACGGCCAAATTACCACAAAGCAACGTTACAAGAAAAGAAGAAAAAGCATTAAACTCACTCAAGACAGATAAAACGATCACAATACTCCCAGCAGATAAAGGCAGAACAACAGTAATTTTGGACACGGAAACATACGAAAAACAGATGGAAACCATGTTGGCAGACAGTAACACATACGAAATCATTAAAACAAACCCGACAGAAGAAAAGAAAAAAATGCTCAAAGCCCTTCTAAAACCTCTATTAGAAAGCAATAAAATCACAAAGGACGCATATGATCACCTGATCCCCACAGCCAGCATCACCCCTCGGATTTATGGAACACCGAAAATACATAAAAAGGATATCCCACTGCGGCCAATAATAGACAGCATTGGATCAGTCACATACAACTTATCAAAAGCCCTAGCTGAAATCATCAAACCCCTCCTTGGACTATCAGACTTTCACTGTAAAAATTCAAAAGAGCTGGCACAAGAACTCAAAGACATAAAAATAGAATCAGACGAGATCCTCATCTCACATGACGTCATCTCTTTATTCACAAAGACTCCTATTGACGTCACACTACATATAGTGCAAGAACGCCTCAACAAGGACAGTACCCTAAAAAGACGCACCAACCTCACAGTCCATGACATATCCAAATTACTACAGTTTGTTGCAAAATCCACTTATTTTCAATTCAGAGGAAAAATCTACAAACAAAAAGAAGGATTTGCAATGGGAGACCCACTATCAGCCATCATGAGCAGTTTTTTTATGGAGGATCTGGAAAATAAAGCCATCAACACAGCACCCACAATATGCAAACCCACCCTTTGGAAGAGATACGTAGATGACATTCTGGAAAAAATAAGGAAAGGACATACACAAGAACTCACTGACCATCTGAACAGTACAGACAGTACGGGGAACATAAAATTCACACACGAAGAGGAGGAAAATGGCACCATAGCCTTTCTGGACATGAAAATCCACCACAACGAGGATGGCAGCATAAAAATCACAGTCTACAGGAAACCAACCCACACAGATCAATACCTACTTTGGACATCGGAACACCCCACAGCACACAAGCTATCAGTCGTCAGGACATTATATGAACGAGCCACCATCATCACGGAACAAGAAGACAGACAGGAAGAGGAAAACCACATAAAACATGCACTTATACGCTGCCAATATCCAGTATGGGCCATAAACAAAGGGAAACAGCAAGTCAAAAACAAAGAAAATAAACAGGACACAAGACACAGAACAAAAGCTGAAATCAAAAACAAGGAAACCATAACTATACCATACATACGAGGGATCACGGAACCAATTCAAAGGATCATGAAAAAATACAAAATAAACACAGCAGTCAAACCACACAAAAAATTAAGACAGTTATTAGTACACCCCAAGGACAGAATAGAACAAGACAATAAATGCAATGTATTATATGAAATATCATGCAGATCATGTAACAAAACCTACATTGGAGAAACCGGAAGATTATTCACCACAAGAAAAAAAGAACACCAAAAGGAATGTGAGAAGGAAACGCAAGGACGACTCACAAGATCACAAAAAGAAAAAGCAGAACAAGAAACATTAAAATCAGCTATATCGGACCACTGCAAAAGAAATAATCACATCATGGACTGGGACAACACAAAAATTATTGGATCGGAGAGCAACAGACACAAACGTTGGATCAAGGAGGCAATAGAGATCAGAAAGCGGGGAAAAGACACCATGAACCGAGATGAGGGAGCCTTTATGCTTTCTCACACCTGGGACCACATTCTCCAGAGACCATCTGACGGCGGGAGGCGGGGCCGGCTCGGCGGATCTGACAGATCTGCTGAGCTGGCCCCGCCTACGAAAATCAGCTGATAAATGTCACCTGGCAGCAATCAGCTGACTCTTCTGATGAAGGCTGCAGTGCAGTTGAAACATGTAAAGAAGGTAAAGACATCTTTCTATTTTACTTTTGTCTTTCAAAGGAAAAAAAAAAAAAAAAAGGATAAATAATTGAAAGAAGACAAAATGAACCTGTTTGACGTATACATGAGTGTGAATGAGAGGGAGGCAGGTGTAACAGTGAAGATGGAAGGAGTAGAGGTAGTGAAAGAAGATGAGTTTAAATACCTGGGATCAACCATCCAAAGCAATGGAAAATGCACAAGAGAGGTGAAGAAGAGAGTGCAAACAGGGTGGAGTGGGTGGAAACAAGTGTCAGGAGTGATTTGTGACAGAAGCATAGCAGCAAGAGTGAAAGGGAAGATTTAAAAGACTGTAGTGAGACCTGCTATGATGTATGGTTTGGAGACGGTGGGGCTGACAAAAAGACAGGAGATGGAGCTGGAGGTTGAGGTGGCATAGTTGAAGATACTAAGATTTTCACTGGGAGTGACTAGGAGGGACAAGATTAGAAATAAGTATATCAGAAGGACAGCTCAGGTTTAGCGGTTTGGAAATAAAGTAAAAGAGGCAAGACTGAGGTGATTTGGACATGTGTGTAACGGATGCCAACTAGTACTGTTCGGCGTAGAACGTTAGTAAAACCTCCCTCCCAAAGCCTCATACAGTATCGGTAGCGCTGAGCTACCGGTCGGACCTTTAGCTCAGCACGATCGTGCTGTGTGTGTCTCTGTGTAGTTAACTGTGAGGTCGCGGGTTCGTGTCCTGTGTAGGGCGAACTGCGCTGATGACCTCAGTTACAAAGTGGTGCTGTGAGCCCCCAGATGGTAGCGCTGAGCTACCGGTCGGACCTTTAGCTCAGCGCGATCGTGCTGTGTCTCCCATGCTCGAACTGTGTAGTTGACTGAGAGGTCGCGGGTTCGTGTCCCGTGTGGGGCGAACTGCGCAGGATGATCTCTGTCACATGTGCAGAGGAAGGATAGTGGATATATTGGACAAAGGATGTTGAAGATGGAGCTGCCAGGCAGGAGGAAAAGAAGAAAGCCACAGAGAAGATTCATGGATGGAGTGAAGGAGGACATGGGGAGGGTTGGTGCTACAGAGGAAGATGCAAGGGATAGGGTGAGATGGCGGCAGATGATCTGCTGTGGCGACCCCAAAAGGGAGCAGCCGAAAGAAGAAGAAATCATACTGGAAGACTCATCCATTTCCCACCATCAGTGTTCTGGCTGCGGCCAAGAGGTTCTCATCCAAGATTCTAGGGTGCAGGGCCCCATTCATCAGCCCGTCAATGTGAAGTCTTCCTGTACCCTTAGCAGAGAAACAGCCCCAAAGCAGAATGTTTCCACCTCCATGTTTGACAGTGGGGATGGTGTTTTTGGGGTCATATTCAGCGTTTCTCTGCCTCCAAACACGGTGAGTCAAGTTGATGCCAAAGAGCTCAATTTTGGTCTCATCTGACCTCACCACACTTCTCCCAAGCCTTCTCTGAATCATTCAGGTGTTCACTGACAAACTTCATATGAGCCTGTACATGTGCCTTCTTGAACAGGGGGACCTTGCGAGCACTGCAGGATCTCAGTCCATTATGGCAAAGTGTGTTACCAATGGCTTTCTTGGTGATTGTGGTCCCAACTCCCTTGAGATCATTAACAAGCTCATCTCATGTAATTCTGGGCTGATCCCTCACCTTTCTCAGAATCATCCTTACCCCCACGAGGTGTGATCTTGCATGGAGCTCCAGAGTGAGGGCAATTGACTGTTATATTTCTTCCTTTTTCGAATTGTCACACCAACAGTGGTTTCTTTTTCATCAAGCTTTTTGCTGATGGTCTTGTAGCCCTTTCCAGCCTTGTGCTGGTCTACAATCTTGCCTCTGACGTCCTTTGACAGCTCTTTGGTCTTGCCCATGGTGGTGGAGAAGTTTGAATTGAAGAGATTGATTCTGTGACAGCAGTCTTTTATACACATAACAACTTGAGATTAGGACTGCTTTCCTGAAGGGACAGGACTAATTTATATGCCTCATGGAAACATAACCAGTTTGTGTGGGTCAGAATTCTTGCTGGTTGGTAGGGGATAAAAGGTTTATTTCCCTTGATCAAACGCAAATTAATTTATAACCCTTATTTGATGTTTTTTTCTGGATTTTTTTGTTGATATTCTGTCTCTCTCTGTTACAATAAACCTTCCATAAACATTATGGACTGTTCATGTCTTTGTAAGGGGGTAAACTTACAAATTCAGCAGGGAATCAAATAATTATTGTAATTGGTTGTTTTTATAAGTGCTGCCAGGGCACCACTGTAAAAGAGGTCCTTACCTCAATTAGTATATCCCTGGTAAAATAAAGGCTAAATAAAAGTAAAAATAAAGTATTTCCCCCACTGTATATTCCTGACACCTCACGAGTTCATTAGCTGGTTTTAACTGCATAGACCTTATCACAGGATGTTCCAATTTATTGGTGACTGTGGAAGGATTACACTGCGGCGCATTTATTTCCTACTGAGGCTGACACCTTGAGTAACGGCGTTAAAGTCCATTAACCACGAGTAATTGAAGTATCACTTTAAATGGCATAGAGTGCACTGCTCTCCCTGGGCTGTAAAGGGAAAAAAAAAGGTTTCTGTGTAGTCCAGATTCATTAACAGAACAAGGAGGCATTTTGGCAACCTGTGTGTAATAATCATTCTATAGCAGGGCTTTCCATCAGGGTCTTATATGAATCATGCTGGCTATAATTTCCTCTCTGTGTTCACCTATGTTTTGTCAGCCAGTAAATTTGTCAAGAACAAATTAGATGGAAAAGGCTGTTGGAGAAGATGATTATTGTTGAAATAACCTTTGTTTTAAGTGCTCATTTCATATGCTCTGCCACTTTATTTTCAAATGGCATCAATAAAGTCCAGGTGTATGTTGTAAAAGGACAAATACCTTCTATACCTCCCAAGTGCAAAAATGCATCAAAGGTTTGAATCCATTTTATATGACAGAGTGATGGTTCAAATGTCAGTCTGTGTCTGTGCCTGTATAGTTGCAACAGTTATAGGATTTTTATGAAAATAGCTCAGGTATGTTGTTGCACTTTACATTATGAAATTCAATATCTAGTGTTAAATGCAGTATCATAATATTGGCTCACTTTGAAGCTTTTACATAAATGACACATTCATAACTGTCAAATTAAAAAAAATCTTGGAAAATTAAACTAGGTTTTCAAAATTTTAGAGGGCTTTCACCTTGCCAATCCCAATATAATAACTGTAAAATTATTACAAACTGAGAAGTGTTGGTCTTGGCTGCCTGTAGGAGTGGGGGCAGTAAAACAGTTCCCATCTGAGACAGGTCGCAATCCACTTACATTTCATTTGTAATTCCATGACAGTTTCCAGCATCGATCTGTTCATAACCCAGAAACTCCCCCACCAATGGGAGACATTCATGGCTAGTATAAATTATTTGAGTCTTGGGGATGTGTGACATGCTCAGAAGTTGTAACAAAAGCTTTATAGTTCACAGTCATTGCTTTTCCATCAGTCACACGTGACGTCTTTGGGCACATGTCCCACATCCTTGCTACTGGTCTGTAAGACATCAGTTGAAATATTTCTGAGAGCTTGGCTGAGTTTGAAAGAGTGTACTTCCTTGGTTTCAGCATTAAAAAAAAGAATATCAATCTTAAAATGGTTGTAAACTGTGGGCTTTTTTTATTACAAGGCTTGACACGTTTTTTAAAGGAAATCCCACTGTGACGCCTCAGATGGGAGAGAAGCTTTGGTCAGCTTGTGTGAAGGACATTACTCAGCTGGATGGTACCCATCACTGGATCCCCTGTAGACAAAGGCCAAAAAAAACAGCTGGACTCACAGGAGGAGTCCACAGCCAATCCTGCTTCCTTACTACTTCTTATGATATATAGAGGTCTCTAGCAGCCTTTAAGTAAAACAAATCACAAAGAAAGGTTGAGGGGTCTCTGTTGGGGACTTATTTTTCACCTCATTGTTCCTAGTGTGAGCAAAGTTTACTTTCTCCCCAAATGGTAGTTTTTTGGAGGGCAGCTGGGAAGTGTGCCAGGATCAGTAAAATAAAGAAATGAGAAGAATTTAATCCCTATCATAAACACACCAAAAGCCAGGGAGAGATTAAAGGCTGCTTCCGAAAAATAACATATCTGGAAGGGGGACAGTAAGTCCATTTATTCCTTGCAATATTTTTTTTTAATACACGAGAGACTCATTCTTAGGCCAAGAATGAAAATTGTTGCTTTTGTTTTTGGTTTGTATCATTTTACGCAGTAGCGAATGTCGCTGAGGAATTTCTCCAGACAGAAATAATTTAAAGTGATGTTTTGGGTCAGTAATGAAAAGGCTACTGTTTCTCTATATTTTCTTTTTTTTTTTAACTCCAGATGAGGAAACCTAAGACTCATGAGTCTTGATATGGCTTAAGATTCAACAAAGTTCAGTTATTCTTCTATAAAACTATGGCCTGCCTATTGTAAAGTAGCACATGCTGAATATGACAGCAACATTTCTGCCAGATTTAAAATGTGGTGTGAAGTTTTCAATGTCGGACAGATTTACAACAATATTTGACTTTTTCATATCTAGCTTTTTCTAAATAAGAGAAAAATAATGTGACTTTTAAATCTAAGTGGTAAATATTCAACCTAAATGTTAAATCTAATCTAAATGTCAAATGTTAAATCTAAATATGAAATGATAAATATAAATATAAATGTTAGTTGCTGAATATAAATATAAATGTTCAATATAAATCTAAATGTCAAATGTTAAATCTAAATGCTAAATATAAATGTCAAATGTTGAATATAAACTTAAATGTCAAATGTTAAATCTCCCCTCTGTGGATCACCAACTTATCTTGGTAGAGGGGTTTAGGTGCCCTAATGATCCCACGAGCTATATTGTCGGGGGCAACTTGCCTCTGGTAGGATCTCCCAAGGCAAAGTGGTCCTGGGTGAAGGGCCAGACCAAGAGCAATCCAGCAGATCCCCATGACAAAGTTAAATGAATGATCCAGTGTACCCCACCCATTTTGGGGTTACCAGGGCCTAGGGACTGGGCTCTGTCCAGAGGGCCCAGGTGGGCCCAGCCCAAGCAAACGACATGGGTCACCACTTACAGGAGGGATCATGGGGATCATGGTGCTATGTAAACTGGGCAGCAGTCTAGGCTCCTCTGCTTGGACTACAGCCCCAACAACATGACCCCTGGATAAGGGGTAGAAGATGGATGGATGGATGGATGGATGGATGTTAAATCTAATTGTTAAATCTAAATCTAAATGTTAAATCTAAATGCTAAATGGTAAATATAAATCAAAACATTGTTATATATAAATCTAAACGTCAAATCTACTTCTTCTTCTTTTGGCTGCTCCTTTCAGGGGTTGCCACAGCAGATCATCTACCTCCATCTCACCCTATCCTTTGCATCTTCCTCTGTAACACCAACCCTCTCTATGTCATCATTCACTACATCCATGAATCTTCTCTGTGATCTTTCTTGTTTCCTCCTGCCAGGCAGCTCCATCTTCAACATTCTTTGTCCAGTATATCCACTATCCCTCCTCTGCACATGTCCAAACCATCTCAGTCTTACCTCTTTTACTTTGTCTCCAAACTGCTCAACCTAATCTGTCCCTCTGATATACTCATTTCTAATCTTGTCACTGTCAAGGATGGCCCTCACGAGCCATCAATGAGACGCTGCAGGCCAGCCAATGAATTTGCATAATTTATTAACAAAGGACAAAAGACAAAATAACCAGCCATGGGGGGCAAAAACACAACTAAGGCTCAACAGGAATACAGATACTTAGGAAATACACTTACAGGAGCGGATGGTAGATGAAGGAATCATCGACGAGGTCGCAGCCCCGAGCAAACAGAGCTGCTCCCTTAAATAGGGGTTGATAGATTGATCAGGTGATGGAGTCAGCTGATTTGGATCCAGCCGTCCCGCGGAGCTTGGCTTCTGACAGCCGGAAACACCGCGGAGACGCTGTCAAAATAAAAGCCCGGAGGCCAAGAGGTGCGCTAGAGAAGAGAATGGGAAACTACCGCACAACCTGAGTGCAGACAGAGTCAGCACACGGACCGTGACAGTCCCTCCTACTCACTCCCACTGAGAATCTTAGCATCTTCAACTCTGTAACCTCCTGTGCCGCCTCCTGTCTTTTTGTCAGCGCCACCGTCTCCAAACCATACATCATAGCAGGTCTCACTACCATCTTGTAAATCTTCCCTTTCACTCTAGCTGCTATCTTTCTGTCACAAATCACCCCTGACATTTGTCTCCACCCACTCCACCCTGTCTGCACTCTCTTCTTCACCTCTCTTGAGCATTTTCCATTGCGTTGGACAGCTGACCCCAGGTATTTAAACTCATCTACCTTTACTCCCTCTACTTCTTGCATCTTCACCGTTACACCTGCCTCCCTCTCTTTAACACTCATGCATTCTGTTTTGCTTCTACTGACTGTCATTCCTCTTCTCTCCAAAGCATACCTCCACCTCTCCGGGTTATCTTCCACCTGCTCCCAACTCCCAGATCACAATATCATCTGCAAACATCATGGTCCACGGAGACTCCTGCCTGACCTTGTCTGTCAGCCTGTCCATCACCATTGCAAACAAGAAAGGGCTCAGAGCCAATCCCTAATGTAACTCCACCATAGGGGTGGAAATCATGAGGGATCTCGCGATTCAATTCGGATACTTGGGTCACGATGCATTCCTATCACGATTCAACAATAATCGTGACATTGTTATATTGAGTATCGTAAAACCATAGCTTTCATTTTTTTTCACCTTATTCAACCTCATATCATTTCCCAAAGTAAAACTGCTGACATCTCTTTCATATAATAAAGTATTCTCGAGGATTCGTTTTCCACTGAGATCTGTCTCTTCACACAGAGGGCAGTGGATGGCATTATTTGAAACAGATTCTCACTCCAGCTATGTTTATCTGACTCTGTGGACTCTTAAAAAGCAGCTGACAACTTTCTGCCACGGGCAACCTCTGGCTGGCAGGAAAGAAAGACTTGGTAACGTAGGCAGAACTATGGTCTGAAGACGGTTTATTCACAAAAACATAAAATAAAGGCAGCTCGGGGGCTGAAACATAAAGCGGGCCATGGGAGGCAAAACACTCTTACATAAAATGTGGATATACCAACTAGGAACAGAGAGCCAGAGAGGAAACCGGTATGACGCCACACAGAATGAACACTGAGGAGAAAATATATAGGGAGACAGATAATCAGGGGAACACAGGACAGCTGGGATAGCAATCAGGGACTAACAGCAACACACATGAGGGAAACTGGCTATGCGTACAGAAGACAGAAGAGACCAGGAAAAATAGGTAAACAAGAACAGGAGATATACACAAAACATAATACAAGACCAAGGGAGACACAGAAGACAAAAACAGGGACATACAGGGGACGACACAACAGACTAAGGGCCGGGAAACACAATGGCATGAAGACTAAGGGCAGACAGGGAATGACATTAGGAAAATACAAAATAACCAGGAACTAAGAAAATCCCATGAAATGGAATACCAAAATGACCAGAAATAAAACAACAAAGAATCCAAAAAATAACCAGAAATGTGGGCATGGTTAAAGACCATGTCTTACTGAATCTATCTTTTGTTCCATCCATACCCCAGCCCCACCTTGAATCCATCCGTCACTCCTACAGTACACCTCACCACCATCTCGCTGTCCTCATACATGCCATGCACCACCCTCACATACTGTACTTCTCTGCCACTCCTGACTTTCTCATGCAGTCATTCGTCGGCCTCCGTCGGTCTATGATGACCATGGAAGAGAATCCTAAACATCTACTCTGCTGGAACAGCACCGCCTGTGGCTGAACAGGCCGATACGCGAATGGCAGTCCCTGTCACACAGGTCGCACTTGTGGGTGGTCTCTGTGCTGCTGGGTCTGTGGCAGTTCTTCCTGCGGGTCCTTTTTTCATCTGCTGCAGCAGTCAGTCTCTCTTCACCCGCCTTGAGCTGTCTGTTCAGGGTGCCTCTCCATTTGGAGCGGTCCGTTGCAAGGTCCTCCCAGCGCTCTGTGTTGATCTCCAGGGTCTTCATGTCTCTCTTGCAGACGTCTCTAAAGCGCAGCTGTGGGCGGCCAACGTCTCTGCTGCCAGTCGCCAGTTCTCCATAGAGGACGTCTTTGGGGATACTGCCATCCTCCATACGGTGAATGTGGCCTAGCCAGCGGAGCCTGCGCTGCCTGAGTAGAGTGTACATGGAGGGAAGGCCGGCGCGGGACAGAACCTCTGTGTTGGGCACTTTGTCCTGCCAGGATATGTCCAGGATGTGGCGAATGCAGCACAAGTGGAAGGAGTTCAGTCTCTTTTCCTGCCGGGCGTGTGTTGTCCACATCTCACTCCCATAGAGCAGTGTGCTGATGACGCAGGCGTTGTACACTGCCATCTTTGTCTTGACAGAGAGTTTGGGATTCTTCCACACTCGTGTGGTGAGGTGAGCGAGTGTGAAGGCTGATTTTCCAATCCTCTTGTCGATCTCTGTATCAAGGGAGAGGTTGTTGCTGATCGTGGACCCCAGGTACGTGAACTAATTCATGACCTCCAGCTCGTAGTCGTCGATGGTGATGGTTGGTGGTGCTTCCGTGCCTTGCACCAAGATGTTAGTCTTCTTCAGGCTGATGGTAAGCCCAAAGTCCTTGCATGCCTGAGACAAGTGGTCCATCAGGCTCTGAAGCTCCTGCTGTGTGTGGGTTGCGACTGCAGCGTCGTCTGCGAACAGCATGTCTCTGATTAGAGCCTCGCGTACTTTGGTTCTGGCTTTCAGGCGGACGAGGTTGAAAAGCCTGCCGTCAGATCTTGTGTGCAGGTAGATTCCCTCTGTTGCTGTGCTGAAGGCATGCCTCAGGAGCATAGCAAAGAAAATCCCAAAGAGGGTTGGCGCAAGTACACAGCCCTGTTTCACTCCGCTGCGTATGTTGAATGGCTCTGAGACGTTGCCGTCGTGCTGCACTATCCCCTGCATGTTGGTGTGAAACGATTCGATGAGACTTTGCAACTTTGGTGGGCATCCTATCTTTGGCAGGATCTTGAAAAGGCCCTCTCTGCTGACCAGATCGAATGCTTTGGTGAGGTCGATGAAGGCGACGTACAGGGGCATGTTCTGTTCTCTGCATTGACTAGTATTACTCATTATTATTATTATTATTATTATTATTATTATTATTATTATTACTTATTATTCTACACTTATTGCATGTTTTTAGTCTTTTAGTTTTTTAGTTTATCTCTTTATCTCATCATGTTTTTAATGTTGCAGCATGGCACCGAGACAAATTCCTAGTTTGTGTACTACATGAACAATGGCAATAAATCTGATTCTGATTCTGATTCTGATTCTCTGCATTTCTTCTGGAGTTGGCGGATGGAGAATATCATGTCTACCGTCGATCGCTCAGCGCGGAAGCCACACTGAGACTCGAGGTAGACACGTTCGGCAAGCTTCTGTAGATGAACGAAAACAACTCGTGTGTAGACTTTGCCAACAACGCTGAGGAGGGAGATGCCCCTGTAGTTGTTGCAGTCGCTTCTCTCCCCTTTGTTTTTGTAAAGGGTGATGATCTTGGCGTCCCTCATGTCCTGTGGTACGGCACCTTCCTTCCAGCACTGGCAGAGGACGTCATGCAATGGCAGCAGTAGGGCGGTCTTGCAGTGCTTGATCAGGTCGGGGGGTATGCCGTCGTTGCCGGGTGCCTTGCCAGCGGCCAAGCTATCAATGGCCTTGCTGAGTTCGTCAATGGTTGGCTCGGCGTCAAGTTCGCCCATGGATGGCAGGCAGTCGATGGCATCAAGGGCTGACGGTGTCACGGTGTTCTGTCTGGAGTAGAGGTCGGAGTAGTGTTCCACCCATCTCTCCATCTGCTTGTTCTTTTCTGTGATCATCTCCCCAGTGGAGGATTTGAGGGGGGCCGTCTTGCTCTGAGCCGGACCAAGTGCTTTCTTGATGCCATCATACATACCACGGATGTTCCCTGTTATGGCAGCGATTTGAATGTCTTGGCTGAGCTGAGTCCAGTACTCGTTGGCACAGCGCTGAGCAGTCTGCTGAACTTTGCTTCTTGCAGCCCTGAGAATCTGGAGATTCTTCTCGTTTGGGTACTTCTTGTACTCAGCAAGTGCTGAGCGCTTGGCTTCAATGACAGGGGTCATCCCTGTCAACTTGGCATCAAACCAGTCCTATGACTTTGAGGTCTTCCTCCCAAAGGTAGCCAAGGCTGTGCGGTGGATGGTGTTTCACAGCTCTTCCCACTTCTGCTTTGCAGATTCTCCTTCTTGTGGTACACCAAGTTCCTTCTCAAAGGTGAAGGCAAACTGCTCAACAAGTTCTGGTTGGGCCATCTTGCTGATGTCAATCCGTGCCTTTCCAGGCTGTCTAGCACGATGGAATTTCTTCAGCTGCAGCTTGACCTTGCAACACACCAATGAATGGTCTGTGTCGCAATCTGCACTCTGGAACGAACGGGTGATTAGCACGTTCTTTAGTGAGGTGTGCCTGGTCAGGATCAAGTCCAGCTGGTGCCAGTGCTTCGAGCGCGGATGTCGCCAGGAAACCTTGTGTTGGGGCTTGGTCTTGAAGAACGAGTTTGTGATGCACAGATCATGATATGTGCAGAACTCGAGCAGCCGCTGTCCGTTATCGTTCATTCTGCCCACGCCAAATGGTCCAAGACAGGAGGGCCAGGAGTCGTGGTCAGCACCCACTCTGGCATTGAAGTCTCCAAGGAGAATGAGTTGTTCAGAGTTGGGGATGATCCTGACAGTTGTTGCAAGATTCTCGTAGAACTCGTCTTTTGCCTCTGGTGTGGCTGTCAGTGTTGGGGCATACACACTGACGAGGGTGACTGGGCCTTGAGTGGTGTTGAGGCGGAGGGTGAGGAGTCGTGCAGAGCCATTGCTGCCCGGTTCCACCATCTTCAGCAAGGTGTTCTTCACTGCGAAGCCCACTCCATGTTCCCTGTGTTCGTCACTGCCCTTTCCCTGCCAGTAGAACGTGTAGTCCTTCTCTCTCAGTGTGCCTGTGTCAGCCAACCGTGTTTCCTGGAGAGTAGCGATATCCACTCCCAGTCTCTTCAGCTCATTATTGATGATGGCAGTCTTCCTGGTGTCGTTGATGTCCTTGAGGTTAGCAGCGAGTTCTGTCATCATAGTGCGGACGTTCCAAGTTCCCAGTTTTAGAGTTGGTCTCTTTTGTTTTTTTGTCTTGCCTGGTGCGAAGGTTCTCAGCCTGCTGTTCGGACTTCTCCTCATCCCCATGCACCCAATGAGGAAAGCAAGCTGTGGCGGGACAACACCTTATTGGCTGGGGGCTGCCCAGCTTGAGGTGGGCGGTAGCTGTCCAGTGAGATCCGATGATCCCTCCCACCGTCGGGAACAACCCCTGGTGCTGCGCTCTACGCCAATTGAGCGGTGGCTTATAACCGGTAACTGTCATTCCCCGTGTTTTGTCTACACCAAAGGCGAAGCTGGAGTGTCCTCTCCAGTGATCCGGTGTTCTACCTTCCAGCGTTGGGCGTTGGTAGGATTCAAGCCTGGGCAGGAAGATATGGAGGACAAGATGTTGCCCATGCAGCATGTCCCCCCTCTCCACGTCACTAATGAATCCAAAGGAACAGCAGGGCTGCTACAGTTTGGCACCAGCGCCGTCGTAGGAGCTGCCAGAACGATGTTGAGAACAACAGAGAACTGCCTTAGGGGCTCCAACTCCGGATTTTTCCTCAGGGTTGACTCCCGAAGCCTTTCCCGTGACCGGGTGTGCCGCAAGGCAGCGGAGGTTTGAAATCAGGGTTTACCTTCCCCTAGATGGGCTACCTTCCCAGGTTGACGAGCCACCATCTACCCGAAGCATCTGGTTTTAAGGCGCCAGAGATCCGCCCTCACCCCTTCTCCTATTAGCAAAAGCAGTTCCGCCGGGCTTAGAGACTAAACCACACGGGCAGGCTAGGAGTTGGACTTAGCTGTCAGAGGCTTTTCGAGACGCACGCCATAAGGAGCATTTTATGAGCACAGGGAGCTTAACCCCAGTGCCGCTCCTGGCTATGACAACCTTGGAACCCTCATGCAGTACCACACTTCTTATCATATGATTTCTCTAGATCCACAAAGAGACAGTGCAACTCCTTCTGACCTTCTCTATATTTCTCCATCAACACGCTTAAAGCAAACATTGCATCTGTAGTACTTTTTCTTGGCATGAAACCGTACTGCTGTTCACTGATTGTCACCTCTCCCCTTAACCTGGCTTCAACAACTCTTTCCCATAGAGTTTCCCATAGTGTGACTGATCAACTTAGATAGATAGATAGATAGATAGATAGATAGATAGATAGATAGATAGATAGATAGATAGATAGATAGATAGATAGATAGATAGATAGATAGATAGATAGATAGATAGATACTTTATTTCGAACAAAAAAGTAAAACAAAAACAAAACAAATGACAAGTGCAATAAAGTAACAGTATACACTGTTCGAAAGGGAGAAGGAAGAAGTGAACACTTATAAATTCCAACTCCTCTTTTCCATAAATACAACCCATGTGAAATATATACAAATTACCACATTTAAGACCCCAAGTAAACAATTAACTATATTTTGTACATATCAACATTAACACCCATCCATCCCAACGTACATACAGTCCATACATCAAAACCAGCCCCAAACAACACAGATATACAGTACACAGTGCTGTCCCACCCACCATTCCATAGTGTCCCAGAGTGAGCATAGTGAATCGTACATATAAATACTACCCTTCTAACATATATTCTTTCAACAAATAATGTTTATACCTCTTTTTGAATTGATTTCTGTTTGTACATAGTTTCAGTTCCGGCTCCAGACTGTTCCACAAATCCACCCCACAGACAGATATGCACATACTTTTCTTAGTTGTTCGTATCTTGGGTTTTGTAAAGTTTAAGTTTCCTCTCAAATTATAATCATTGTCTCTTTTTTTTAATATTTTTTGTATATTGGTTGGGAGTTGATTATTAATTCCCCTGTACATGACTTGTGCTGTCTTAAATTTAACTAAATCGGTGAACTTTATGACATGTGACTTTAAAAACAACTAATTGGTATGGTCTCTATATCCTACATTATTTATTATCCTTATAGCTCTTTTTTGTAATGTGCATATTGACTGTAGGTTGGTCTTGTAGGTGTTTCTCCAGACTTCTACACAGTAGTAAAGATAAGGTAGAAACAGTGAATTGTACAGTAAGAACAATGATTTATAGTCCAAGATGTGTCTTGTCTTCTTCCCCAGTATGCCTATACATTTTGCCAACTTGGCCCGGATGTGACTGATGTGAGGTTTCCAGCAGATTTTATTGTCTAGCGTCACCCCCAGAAACTTATTTTCCTGTACTGTTTCTATTCTGGTATCATCTATTGTTACCATTATTTCATGATTTATTTTATAATTTCCAAATAACATAATCTTTGTTTTTTTTTCAGATTTAGAGATAATTTATTTTTGTTGAACCACTGCGTTAACCTTTTCATTTCAGTTGTGACCACCTCTAAAACCTGCTGCAAATTCTCACCAGTGCAAAGGATATTTGTGTCATCCGCAAACAAAATAAATTTCAGAATTTTTGATACTTGGCATATGTCATTTATATACAAGTGTTCTGGCCCCGGATTATGAGCTGCATTTTGGTGTGCAATAACTGAGTTTGACACATCTTTAATGTCCTTGCTTTCGACTTTAATGCATCAAACACCGTAAAGACTGAAACATATCAAACACAAGAAATATTATTTCAGCTGTGGACACAAAATTCTAGTATTGCAGAAATTAAATCATACTGCATACACACAAATGTAAACATTTATGATCTCAAATTGATAGATTTTTTAGGTTTACTGAGTTGTTGCAAGAAAGCTACCAGCAAAAATTATGCAGCATTTACTGTAAACAAATACAACAGATTATCAAATCCACATTTAAAAATTGTATGGCTTGTGCACATCAGATTTTCATATTAGAAACACACACAAAAAGTTTCTATTCTTTGGACATGTGCATATTCAAACAACCATCATTAAACTTCAACAGAGTTAAACATTTCACTAACCACTTTGCCGGGTCGCAGCCTTCCGAGGGCAGAAATTCCTTGCAGGCTCTCACATTTTGTCTGCAATTAATAGCCCGGAATAAATACCTTGTAAATTGGTATTTCAGCTAATTTAAAGTCAAGATGTCAATTCAAAAACATAACAATAAAATTGACTAGAACTAGGCATCCAGTAAATAATGAAGGATTGTCAGATTTGCACTTCTAAAAACTACCAAGGCCATGCAGGCCAGGAATTGTAGCAGTGACTGACCAGAATAATACTGCATTTACTTCAAGTCAAAAATACATCCCTATTCACAAAATGAAGCTTCAAAAATTACTTTTTCACAACTATTACAGTTTTTTGCACATGCATGGAGACTAGGTGAAGGGTTACATAGGCATGGATTACCACTGACAGTCACATGGTCTAGTCACACTTCAACAAACTTCAAAAATATCATCATCTCTCAAACAACCTACAGAATATTGGGTAGATAATTGGATATGAGGGATTATTTCATCATTATGACAGTTTCACCCTACCTGGGCTGAGGTAAGCAGCTGGATGGCTTTGGATTTTTGCTTTAGCCAGCCATGCTCAATCCATCTGTTGCCGTATTCTGCTGGGCAGGAAGTCTCAAAATCGTCTACTTCCTGTTGTGAATAATACTTATACCTCATGTATTTTTGATGACAAATTATTTCAATAATTTTTAAATCTCAAAGGACAAATTTCCAAACCTAGGTTTTTTAAAAATATGGAGGGAATAATAAAAAAGGTAGGGAGTTCCCAAGGGATTCCCCAGAGGTCAAAGGTCATTTCCATGTTGGGGGTTCCCCCAGACACAAAGTAAACAACTTTGACTGGCACACAGAGCCAGGCTGTGAGTATATATACCTGCCAAAACAAATCTTTGGGAGGCATTGCTGTACAACCAAAGGTCAAATACTGGAAAGGATGTCACTGTTGACATATACAGTATAGCAGGGAAATTACAACAGTCACAAGAATTGCCATGTTTCTCACATTGATCAAACAAACACAGCTGCTGCCGTTACACTCCCACCAAAATCTTTATGATGGAAGACTATAAAGTCATGCCAACATAAAATTTTCACTATGTCACCTAATCTTTAACCGGCAGCAAGAGCACAACCTTTTGCACTGGTCTTTCCAGTTCGGAGACTGGCTTAATCTTCTCCCCACGAGCCACACTTCTGGCGTTCGAAATTCTCAGCCTCACTTTTCGGACAAGTCCGTCCTTGTCGGCCATTGCACTTGTCACAAGTCCAAGTGGCCACTGGTTTCTCGCCAACCCTTCATCCATCATGAGAACAATGTCTCCTGTTTGGAGGTTTCTTTGTGGTTTGCACCACTTTTGGCGATGTTGGAGATTCAGTAAGTATTCTTGTTTCCATCTACTTCGAAAGAGCTGACTCAGGTGTTGAACACGCCTCCAGCGTTTCCGTGCATAAACGTCCTGGGCGCAGAAGGCTCCTGGTGGAGGTAAGACTCCCTCAAGCTTGCCATGAAGTAGAGAGTTTGGCGTTATGGGAGGTTCGGCGAGTGGGTCATTCAAAGACGTTGGAGACAATGGACGACTGTTCACGATGTATGCTGCCTCATAGAACAGTGTTCTTAAGGAGGCGTCGTCTAGTTGTGTGTTCGCAAAGTCTATCACCGACTTCAGCGTCTTCCTCACTGTGCGGATCTGTCTTTCCCATACGCCACCTTGCTGACTAGCATGAGGAGCATTGAACTTGAACTCCACTTGCTTGTTTGCTAGAACTGTCTCCAGCTTGTCATGATCCAATTCGGCGAGAGCTTGTTTCAGTTCATTGTCAGCACCGATGAAGTTGGAACCTTGATCGCAGAGTATGCTTCTAACCACACCTCGCAATGCCAAGAAGCATCTTAGGGCATTGATGAAACAGTCAGTTGAGAGGTCGTCTAGAAGCTCCAGGTGAATTGCACGACTGTACAGACACGTGCACAGCAGTCCGTAGCGCTTGATTTCTGATCTTCCGCGTTTGATGAGATACAGGCCAAAGACATCCATTCCAGACTTGTAGAATGGAGGATGCGCTTCTGTACGTTCTTGTGGCAAGTCAGCCATCTTCTGACTCTCCGCTGGTCTTCTTTGCTTGCGACACATGTTACAGTTGCGTATCACTTGAGCCACTGTCTTGGAGCCCCTTTGTACGTAATATCCTTGAGATCGTAGTTCATTCAAAGTTGAGCTGCGACCTTCATGATTGGTCTTTTGATGTACATGCCTGATGATGGCCTTGGTGACATGTGATTTTCTTGGAAGGATAATGGGGTGACATTCTTCCTTGGTGATGTCTTCTGCTTCACGAACTCTTCCCCCAACCCTTAGCAGGCCTTCTTCATCCAACATGGGATCTAGAGTCTTCAAGCAGCTTGACGTTGCTACGTTTCCACCTTTCCCCAGGGTTGTGATCTCTTCAGGAAACTCTTTGGCTTGTAACCACTTGATGGCTAGATTACGTGCTTTTCTGTCTTGGAGTAGACGGCTTGTCTTCGAAGACACTCTTCTTATCATAGTTCCCAAGATGTTGATCATGGTCTGCCACTTCGAAATCCTTTGTAGTACATCCAACAGTCCTGTTGGTAGAACAACGCTAGATGCCCCGAGACACTGTGCTTTTACTTCAGGGTCGCCAAGGTTGAGAGTATCGTCTGGCGAAGTCAGTGGCAGCTCTGCTTTGTAGAGAAATTCTGGGCCTTTCAGCCACATAGAGGTGCCCAGTTCTTTGGCCGACACGCCTCTCGAAGCTAGATCGGCTGGATTCGACTTGGTCGGTACGTGGTGCCATCGTTGCACTTCAGTGTTCCCCCGAATGTACTGTACACGGTTGCTGACAAACACGTGAAACCGCTTTGCACTGTTGGTGATGTATCCCAGCACGACCTTGCTGTCTGTCCAAAAATATTCCTTGGTGACCTGGATCTCGAGCTCTCTTCTGAGGAACTTGCTGATTTTCACTGACGTTGTTGCTGCTGTCAATTCAAGCCGAGGAATGGAGACAACTTTTGATGGTGCCACTCTCGCTTTGCTCATGAGCAAGGCGCAGTCTATGTTTCCATCTTGGTCACACATTCTGACATACGAGCACTGCCCATAACCTTGAGTGCTGGCATCACTGAAATGATGCAACTCGAAAGATTTCACTTCCTTGTCAGACTTGAAACATCTGGGTATTTTCAGATCCTCCAGTTCCTGAATATCTGCTTTCCAGCTCTCCCACCGTTCAATTATGACAGGCTCGACAGGTTCGTCCCAGGATTTCTTTTGCTTGCACAGTTCTTGCAGGATCTTTCTCCCTTGCAACACCACAGGGCTAACAAATCCATTTGGGTCATAGACTGACATGACTGTAGAGAGGATGCCTCTTCTTGTGTTGGGTTTATCCTGTAGTGTTATCTTGAACCTGAAGCAGTCATTTTGAACATCCCGTCTTGTTCCGAGTGTGCGCTCAACCGGGAGAGGTTCCAGTTCCAAGTTTATTTCGGAGACGGTAGTGGCTCTTTCTGAAGGTGGTATAGATTCCAGGACGTCTATGCTGTTTGACAGGAACTTATGGAGTCTAACTTTGCCCTTTTTGCATATTTCAGTGGCCTGGCAGATTAGCTCCTTCGCTTCACCCACGGTAGACAGGCTGCTCAAACCATCGTCCATGTAAAGGTTCCTTGTGAGGAATTTTGCTCCTTCAGGAAAGTTCTCTTTGTGCGTCTTTGCCAAGTACTTTATGCCATAGTTGGCACATCCTGGTGATGATGCGGCCCCGAATAAGTGTACAGTGAGCCTGTACTCCGCTGGCGGGAGTGTCAAGTCCCCATTGGGCCACCATAAGTATCTCAGTAGATCTCTGTACTGTGGCAGAACATCGAAGTTGTAAAACATCTGTTCGATGTCACAGGTCACTGCAATTTTGTCCTGATGAAACCTCAATAGCACGCCAAGCAAGCCATTCATCAAGTCCGGACCCTTCAGCAGCATGTCGTTCAGGCACAAACCTTGGTACTTGGCCGAACCGTCGAAAACCACTCTTATCTTGTCTGGTTTTTGTGGGTGGTATACACCTTGATGTGGTATGTAATTGATGACTTGATTTGGTGAAGGAGGTTCAGCACGCTCTGCATAGCCCTTTTGAATCATCTGGTCCATGAAGTCGCAGTAGTGGTTTCTAAACTTGTCATCCTTGCTCAATTTCCTTTTCAGAGAATTTAGCCTAGACATGGCCATCCCGTAGTTGTTGGGCAACTTCGTGGTAGACTTGATCGGCAATGGCATGGAGATTCTTCCATTTTCATTGATTTGGATGTTTTCTTCCATGATTTGCAGAAACGCGAGATCATCCTGGGAATAGCATGCTTCATCTTTGGTGTCGCTGAAATCTTGGTCGAGAACCTTCAGGATCTCACAGGGTGGTGGCACTATCAATTCTTTGGCGACAATCCTATGGCATACACCATTGTTGCCTTGTTCATAACAAGGGCCTCCAATGATGCTCCATCCCAAGTCTGTTTTCACAGCAAAGGCTTCTTCGGGATTTCCGGAGACTATCTCCACCGGTCTGAGTGCTTGTGGGCAGGAGTATCCAATGAGCAGTCCCACTTCACAGTCTTGAATAGGAGGAATGAAGGGGGCTATTCGAGCCAAATGAGGCATCATACTTGCCGCTACCTTTGAGGGAATGTGCTCCCTGTTGTGAGGGATGTGGTCTCTTGTGTAGCACGACTTGACTCGGACTTCGACAGTCGAGTCGTATCCTCTCAGTTTGATGTCTGAGAACTTCTTACAATAGACCACCGATGAAGATGTCATAGCTGTTATCTTCATTCTTGTTGTTTCATGTGGCATGCACAGTTTGGCTGCCAGATCCTATGTGATATAGGAGCTGTCGCTTTGGGAATCAATCAGTGCATAAACCAATACTTCTTGCGAGCCAGCTTGGCCTGTCTTGACCCAAACAGGTACGATCATTGAAGTATAACTCTTCATGTAATCTTGGTTGGTTTTGTTTGAAATAGATTCAAATGTGTTTTCATCTTTGTCGGCTTCTGACTCTGTAAGCTTTGTGTCTGCTTTCTTCTTGTCTAGGTGCAGCAGAGTTTGGTGTTTGCCTTTGCACATGTTGCAGGACACTTTAACTAGACACTTCTTTGATGTGTGGCCACGTCTGAGACATTTGAAGCAAAGGGCCTTGCTTTGAATGCTTTGTATTTTGTCATCATAAGGCAACTCTTTGAAAGCATTGCACTTGTAGATGAGGTGATCTTTGTCGCAGTAGGTGCAAACTGGAGAATTTTTGGCTCCACTTTTAGGGGTTTCTTTTTCAGCTCTGGTGTTAGTGTTGGTGGCATGAGTAATGCCAGGGGCTCGTTTTGTCTTTGCCCTAGACTCGTTTCCTCTATTCGCGGTTGGCAACTTGTCTTGGTTTTGAGCGACCACGCATATAGGGTTGGTAGCCACTCTGGCTTCTCTGGCTACGAAGTCGACAAATTCTTGAAACGAAGGGTAGCCCTTTCCAACATCTATGTCTTCTATAACACGCCGTGTCCACCTAGTGTTGCAATACTCGGGTAACTTGGTTGCTGTTTCCTGGATTTGGACGCAATCGTTCAAAACTTCAAGACCTTTCACGTAGGGGATAGCTTCTTTGAGGGAGCTCAGGAAATCGCTGAAATCTTGAAGACCTTTCTTATCTTTGCCTGTTACTTTGGGCCAGTCTCTCAACTTGTTTCTCAAGGAGAGTTGAACGGTGAAGGGGTGTCCGAACCGCTCTTCCAACGTGGTCCATGCACGGTTGTAGGCAGCTTCATCACTTCCGAAAAAACAACCTTCTACTGCCGCTCTGGCTTCTCCTGCAAGGTACTGCTGCAGATAATGCAGCTTGTCTGATGGTGGAATTCCCTTGTTCTCAACAAGTGTCACAAAACTTTTGCGAAAGTTGATGAACTTGAGTGGGTCACCATCAAACACAGGAGGTGTGGGAACAGGCAGCCTTGATCTGCTGACGCTATCTGAGAAGGTTTGGGCGATGAAGGCCAACTGTGACTCTGCTTGGCTCGCGCAATCTTCAGCTTTTGGTGATTTGGCCTCAGGAGAAAAAGCAAGTGCCTCTGGATTCAGATAACCTTTACTAGGCTTGTCACTGCAACAAGAGATGTCATCTGACTTTTGGACTCTTTCCTCTTCTTCTGCTATTTCTAATTGTTCATGACAACTTTCCAAGGCCACCTTGTATTTCCTTATCTTTGCGTGAAGTTCTGCACACTTTCGCTTAGCGCTCAATTCAGCCAGCTTCCTGGCCTTTTCTGAGGCATTACTTGATCCTGTTGAAGAGCCTGTTGAAGATTCTGAAATCTGTGTACTTACAGATACCTTTGACTGAATGGAGACTTTAGACTTGGCAGAAATATCAGACTCATAGTCTAACTTGCTTCCAAAGAGAGACCTGGAATAATTCATTCCCCAAGTAGTGTTGAGAAGGCCTTTTCTCTCCTTGTCTGCCATCATTGGATTCTCTCCAATTTGTTTCAAGGTTTTCGCCACGTCTGAGCACATTTGCTTAGCGCTGTCGACTCTGCGCCGCATCTCGTTGTCTGGCGGGCACAAATCTCGACAGGCTTCATATGTAGCTGTCATTTCTTTGTCCAGGCGAATCAGGTCTTCCAAGTCATCTTCAGTTGTGTCCAAGACCTCATCTTTGTATGCATAAAAAAGAGCGAACACAGCCTTCTTTACTTTACTGTATGTTTGCATAAACTTTTTGTTTGCTCTGTCTACCTGTGCTTCTTGTTCTTCTTTTTTACTGATGACAGAATCTAAAGTCGCAACTCTGTCATTGAGGCTGTCATATTCAGCAGAAATCTCTGGTGAGACAGACTTATCCTCTCCCTTTGTTTTCACTAACCGCCTGACTTCTTTCAGTCTCTTCATGCATGTCTCTCATCTTTGCTTCAGCTCATGAAGTGGGACATGCCTGAGTTTTGGGCTGCACGGTGGCGCAGTGGTTAGCACTGCGGCAGCACAGTTTACCCTTGGCCAGGGGATTGTGGGGATCGTGGGATCGTGGGTTCGATCCCAGCCCCCGACCAACAGTGATCTGTGTGGAGTTTGCATGTTCTCCCCGTGTTGCGTGGGTTTACTCCGGGATTTCTCCGGTTTCCTCCCACATGCCAAAAAAACATGCATGTTAGGTTAATTGGCTGTTCTAAATTGTCCCTAGATATCTGTTTCCTATAGGCCCTTAGAATAGAGGGTTAGTATTAATGAAAGCGCTTTGAGTGGTCTTTGTGACTAGAAAAGCGCTATATAAGTGCAGGTTAGTTAGTTAGTTAGTTAGTTTTGTTTGTGCAGTGTTCTGGTTAGTCTTGCCAGTGGCGCCATCTTTTGGATCACTTGCATCTTCTTTTTCTTGAACTCCAGCCACCGCATTCTCTTCTTCTGGTTGCTTCTTGTCACCATTATTCTTTTCTTGTTCACTGATTGTGGCCAACTCCATTTCAAGAGTTTCTATTTCATCATGTACTGTTTTTGCATCAGTGTTGAGTTGAGCTTGCTCTTCCTCAGACAAGGTTTCAACTGCCAAGTCAGCATTTATGGCTTGTAATTGCTCTTTGGCAGCTGTGATCTGCTCTCGCAATTCTTGCTCAGTTGCATTTTTGGCAGCTGCAGCCATTTTGTTGCAGTACAGTGTTTATGGAAAATAGTAAGGAAATGGGACAAAAAATGAAATGGTAATTTATATTACCTCTTTGAATAAAGTGAGTTTCGTTTGCCGGCAGTATTACATACACTGTCAACTGTTTCAGTGAGTTGGTGAACTCTTTGTGACAGCATATGCCACCCGACAGTCGTTTTGGCAATCTAATGACCGTAAAAAAAAATGTTTAGTAAATCTGGATGGTCTGACAGACAATGCTAGCCAGGCTTGGTAATTGGGATTTTCACCAACCAGATTTCTTGAGTGAAAACCTGGAGATAAAAAATATTATGCAAACCTGAAACACAATGTGTTTTTTATGTTTACCTCGAAATTTCCACTCAAAATAACTGAATGGAAACTATACTTGAATTAGGGAATTCTTATCTTTGGGGTCTATGATTCCCTAAATACTTTGAACTTGTACTTGATTTGATTAATTCAAAATTGAATTAAATTTGAGGAATCTTGAAATGTACTTATATCATTGAATTGAAGCTCAACCAGCCCTTACCTCAGCCCTTGATCTTACTAGCCTGATTTAAATTGATGTTCAAAAATACTGATTGAAATACGCTAGCAACAGGATGTGCACAAGCAGTACATGTACAATGAAAACAGAATAATGCAAACACTTCTCTCAACATCAGCACAAAATAAACACAGTATTCAGTGACTAATAAACTTGACTTTGCACTTGAGAAACACAAACTTAACTTGACTTGACTTGACTTAAAATGTGCCCTCAAGGTTCAGTCACTGGATACATGTCCTTCACTTGCAGGCTGTAGCAGAAAAGTGAATGTCTCTGACTCAATTGTCATACACTAGCACTAGCACACTGGTGAGTGGCACCGACAGGATGTCACCATCACGATCTCGATGACACGGCACGACCCAACCTCTTGAATCTGCAGCGTTCCTTGCTTGCACACCCATGCTCATCCACGATGACTTGGTACAGACGAGTATGAGGTAGTGTCTTTACTGTTCTGGCCCCGGATTATGAGCTGCATTTTGGTGTGCAATAACTGAGTTTGACACATCTTTAATGTCCTTGCTTTCGACTTTAATGCATCAAACACCGTAAAGACTGAAACATATCAAACACAAGAAATATTATTTCAGCTGTGGACACAAAATTCTAGTATTGCAGAAATTAAATCATACTGCATACACACAAATGTAAACATTTATGATCTCAAATTGATAGATTTTTTAGGTTTACTGAGTTGTTGCAAGAAAGCTACCAGCAAAAATTATGCAGCATTTACTGTAAACAAATACAACAGATTATCAAATCCACATTTAAAAATTGTATGGCTTGTGCACATCAGATTTTCATATTAGAAACACACACAAAAAGTTTCTATTCTTTGGACGTGCATATTCAAACAACCATCATTAAACTTCAACAGAGTTAAACATTTCACTAACCACTTTGCCGGGTCGCAGCCTTCCGAGGGCAGAAATTCCTTGCAGGCTCTCACATTTTGTCTGCAATTAATAGCCCGGAATAAATACCTTGTAAATTGGTATTTCAGCTAATTTAAAGTCAAGATGTCAATTCAAAAACATAACAATAAAATTGACTAGAACTAGGCATCCAGTAAATAATGAAGGATTGTCAGATTTGCACTTCTAAAAACTACCAAGGCCATGCAGGCCAGGAATTGTAGCAGTGACTGACCAGAATAATACTGCATTTACTTCAAGTCAAAAATACATCCCTATTCACAAAATGAAGCTTCAAAAATTACTTTTTCACAACTATTACAGTTTTTTGCACATGCATGGAGACTAGGTGAAGGGTTACATAGGCATGGATTACCACTGACAGTCACATGGTCTAGTCACACTTCAACAAACTTCAAAAATATCATCATCTCTCAAACAACCTACAGAATATTGGGTAGATAATTGGATATGAGGGATTATTTCATCATTATGACAGTTTCACCCTACCTGGGCTGAGGTAAGCAGCTGGATGGCTTTGGATTTTTGCTTTAGCCAGCCATGCTCAATCCATCTGTTGCCGTATTCTGCTGGGCAGGAAGTCTCAAAATCGTCTACTTCCTGTTGTGAATAATACTTATACCTCATGTATTTTTGATGACAAATTATTTCAATAATTTTTAAATCTCAAAGGACAAATTTCCAAACCTAGGTTTTTTAAAAATATGGAGGGAATAATAAAAAAGGTAGGGAGTTCCCAAGGGATTCCCCAGAGGTCAAAGGTCATTTCCATGTTGGGGGTTCCCCCAGACACAAAGTAAACAACTTTGACTGGCACACAGAGCCAGGCTGTGAGTATATATACCTGCCAAAACAAATCTTTGGGAGGCATTGCTGTACAACCAAAGGTCAAATACTGGAAAGGATGTCACTGTTGACATATACAGTATAGCAGGGAAATTACAACAGTCACAAGAATTGCCATGTTTCTCACATGGATCAAACAAACACAGCTGCTGCCGTTACAACAAGATAAAGAGTTTGGGTCCCAAAACTGACCCCTGGGGCACACCACAAGTGATGTCCATGAAGGGTGATTTGTGCTCACCAATTTGTACAAATTGTTGTCTGTTACTCAAATAACTTTCCACCCAACTCAGTCCGACCCCTCTTATCCCATACCTTTCTAGTTTCCTTAGTAGAGTTCTGTGGTCAGTGGTGTCAAAAGCTTTCTTTAAATCTATAAATACTCCTACAGCAAACTTTTTTTTATCTATACAACTAGTAATTTCTTCAATAAGTTCGATCAGTGCCAAAGATGTAGATTTATCCGCTCTAAAACCATACTGGCTGTCTGTAAGGAGGTTGTGTTTTTCAATGAAATCATCCAGTCTCTTAGTGAAGATTTTTTCAAGTATTTTGGAGAATTGTGAGAGTAAAGAGACTGGCCTGTAATTTGTGAAATAATGACTGTCTCCTGTTTTGTATAGTGGTATTACTTTTGCTATTTTCATTTTGTATGGAAATTTACCAGTTTGAAATGACAGGTTATAGATGCGGGTGAGTGGCTTAACAATTCCTTCAATTACTTTTTTCACTATTGTCATGTCAATTTCATTCCAGTCCGTTACAGAGCACTTCATGCCTCTGTATGAGGACTTCACTTCCGCCCTCCAAAGAGAGCAGACGCCTTTCTTCCCAGCTCCGGCTCCTTATCTCTCTCCTTCCCTAACTGACTGGATCCCAGCTTGCTATCGTCTGTCTGCGTGTCTTACTGCTGATTATCGAACGAAATTATGGATTTAATAAGCTGGGCTTTGAACGCAATTGACACTGTTTTTTCAACAAGGAAATCTGGCCCGGGGGAGCCGATCTGTCCCGCAGGCACTGCTGCTGCGAGTTATTTGAAGGACACAAGTAATTGGAAACTCTTGTGCCTGTGTGATCTTTCTATTGAAGATATTGAAGATTTATATCTTTTCGGAGCAATGGTCATCGGAATTCTACTGATTGGATTTGGGATTGTTCTGGTGTACCGCAAACTGAAGAAGATGGATAGAGCTTATCAAAAAGCGGACCCGGCGAAGCTCACCCATCAAATTGACCAACTGGGCAGGACTGTAACAGCGGCCAATGGAGAACTGTACAGGAAAATGGATTACATCACGATCACGCTGAGAGCTGTCCATGAATTGATTTTAACGCCCGGCCATGAAGGAATTGGTGCACTGAATCCGTAAGAGAATAGAAAGTTTTTTCTCTGAAGTCAGTGCTATTCGACCTGTTTCTTTCGGCTCCCTCAGCACTCAGTCCTCCAGATAATCAACAGTATATTTGTTTTCATAACACTGGCGGGCAGCATTTGGCTCTCAAGGACAGCTGTCTGGCAAAACTATTCCATCTGCCGTGCTCAAGGACACTGGCCTTTGCTTCAGACTGTAGTCATAACATCTGCTGAGGAAGAGACATTGTTGTCATCCAACTGATTGCCACTGATTACATTCAACTTACACAAACTGATCCACTATACTGACTTGAAGATATACACTCACTGCTCTCTTGTGTCATTGTGTGGATTCTATTGTCTGCTAATTGTGCAATGAGAGTTTTTTTCTTGTAATCCTAATATTGATCATATATGAACTTTATTCTGATAAACAATGCTTTTTTCTCTCTCCTATTGTGTCCACCCCTCCCTCCTCCCCATTGCCTTCTTCTGTTCCCCTCCTGCTGACAGGCGCCTCCACGGCTCGCCGCGTCACTGAGAATGTCATTTATGACGTTTCAGTGTCAAGTCAAATTCCTCGTATATTTACCTGTTATTTACTTGTAAATGTGCTTGGCAATAAACTTATTCTGATTCTGATTCTGATTCTGTAGTTACTACAGCTCTGAGCATCACCTTTGTTCTTGAAAATTGGTACCAAAACATTTCTTCTCCACTCCTCAGGCATCCTCTCACTCTCCAAGATTGTGTTAAACCTGGGGTGCCCAACCAGCTGATCATGACTGACTGGTAGATTACGGACTGATTCTCCATCGATCGTGACTGCATAGTCTGCAAAGTTTTCTCTGCCATTGCTCCTTAGTACACACACATACATACACACACAAACACAGCGCCGCTTGACTGGACTGCACATATGGCACTGCGTGCACACGCGATATTGTACCATTGCAAGTGTCGGACTAGCCACAGTTAAAGTTTGCTAGCAGCCCACGAAGATGGCAGAAGCTAAAAAGACAAAAACGTACCATTTTCATTTAGAGTTGGAAGAGGATTATTTTTTTTGTTTATTCAAATTCAAAGTCCATTTGTCTCATTTGCAATATCAGCGGGGCCATACCAAAGAAGGGAACTCTGGAGCAGCATTTCAGTACAGTGCATAAAAACTATCAGATGAATATCCCTGCTAAAACTGCTCTACTCACTCGTAAAGTGCAGGAATTGAAGAGTCAGCTTGCAGTGCGGAAGCCCATTTTTACGAGGCCCAACACCAAGGGTAAGGCAGCAACCATTGCATCATATCGAGTCAGTCACATTCTTGCTAAACATAAAAAGTCTTTCAAGGATGGCAAAGTTGTGAAAGAAGCATTCATTGAGGCTGCAGATGTGCTCTTTGGTGATTTTAAGAACAAAACAGAGATCAGTGCCGCTATTAAGGACATGCAATTATCCCAGAATTCTGCTACACGGCGGTGTGAGGTGATGGCAGAGGATGTCGAGGAGCAATTGAAGAAGGACTTTGAGGCATGTGAGTGTTTCTTCCTCCAGTTCGATAAGTTTGACTGATATGGTGAATGTGGCTCAGTTATGTATTTTCATTAGAATGGTTTTTGACAACATGACCACCAAAGAAGAGTGGCTCACAGTTTTGCCATTGAAAGGACATACAAGAGGTGAAAATATTTTCAATGCTTTCATGGAGTTTGCTAACAAGTGTCATGTGTTTGTGCCAGTGCTCAGACTCTTTATGTATTTTTGAGTATTTTTTGTCTGTTATTATTTTCTTGTCTGTTTTCTGTCATTTTGGTTGTTTTCTTTCAGAGCCTCCTTCCTCATTTCTCAGACTCACTCACCTTTCACCCACAGTCTGTTCCCCAGTTCTCAGCAGTGGGTGATTGTCTAATTAGGTCACCTTCCCCTGCTTGCTCAGGTGCTCACATCTGTTATTGATTGTGTTAATTGTGCTGCTGCCTATTTTAAGGGGGCTGCACCATTGTATGGTGTAGCCTCCTACTCTCAAGTCACTCTCAAGCCGTTTTCCCTACATGTCTCTGACTGTCTCTCACTTCATTTATAACTGGTTATTTGCAGGTTGGCTGGCGATCACTCTTGCCTTAGTTAGGCTATTTTTGCTGCCTGTTCCTTAATGTTTGTTTCCAGGTTAGCCAGCAATCACGCTTACCTTAGCCTTTACTATTTTTTGCCGACCTGTATTTTCTTTTCCATAAGTGCTGTGTATGTCTTTATGCTTTTTCATTAAATGTTGCAAACTCACGGCTGGTGTGTGGTGCCTTTCTCTCTGCCCTGAAGGGGCATTCATGACAGAAGGAGGCTATCAGTGTGGGCACCAGCAGTCATGAGTTTTGCTTTTCTCCTCTTCCTTCCCGTACTTTTTCATTGAAACCTGTTCTCTTGCTGGCATGGCAGTGCGTCCAGATTGTAATCTATGGGGACTCAGTGAGGAGGAGTGTTTTGCTCTGAAAGTGATAAATAACATCTTATTGGAGGCTCGTGCTTCTCACACTCCCGAGGCAGTACAGGAGTGCTGGGTTGGAGCCGCACAGGTTCTGGAAGCATGTCCCAGCCTGTGGAGCCATCCCGAACTCTCAGACCTTCTCCTCTCCATAATTGGCCAACAATCCATGCTCCACGGGCAGGGAGAGAACCCCTTCAAACCTCTGCACATGTCTCTGCCTCCATACCAGACGACCTCCGCAGTTTTCACAGGAATGTCATCTGGACCTCCAGCAGCAGCTACCACCAAGCCCCGGGATTTAAGGTGAGTACCTTTTCATTTATCCAGATCAAATAATGAACTATCTTGCCTTAAACCCGGTGGTGAAGCTCAGCAGCAGCAGCCCAAGTTGGCTGAGCATTCACCATCTGCTGCTGTTTCTCTTCCCTCACCCGCTTCTCCTTTGTCCATCTCTAGTTCCTCTTCTACCGGTCCTGGGAGGGAGCCGCTGGACTACGGCGAGGACTGGTCCAGCCAAGGAGAGGATTGCCTCCGGTGCCCCGAAGCCAGAACTGACAAAGGAACGTCCCCTGGTTTTGGTGATTCGGGACCCAGTGCCATCGGTGAGGGGGTTCCAGGTCCTGCATCTCGGTGTCCTGGACATGCTAGCGTCAGCGGCGAGGCGGCCTCCAGCCACCACTCCGGATGCATCATCAGCGTTGGCTGCTTCACCTGGAGATCCAGGATCTACAGGAACGACCATCATGCCTGCTGCGGAGGCCTCTGCAACAGAGTGGGAGCCCGAACTGGACCTCCTGAGGGCTGAGCCCGAAAATTCATCACTAGGATTGACGGAGTCCTTGACAGCGGTGGAGCTCGAGCTCAGGCAAGTGATCTCCATTGTTTTTCTTATGTCTCTGTTGGAGAGATCTTGTCTGATGCAGCCACTAGCTGCACCTGAACTCACCTCGCCGGGTTCTGCCGCTGCCGGCGACTCTAACAACGTTTCTCTTTCTATCATTCCTGAGCCTTCTCCCATGGTCACTGGAAAGGATCCAATCTCACCAGATGACTCCGTGGATCCAGGGCCACCACCTGATGACATTGTGGTTCCTCTCTCGCCCTCGCCTGGGGTCCCCTTGATTGACCGCATCCTTGGCCTGGTGCTCTCACGGGTTGGTCTGTTCATCGTGGGTGCAGCTCTGGCCCGGTCCGGGTCCACCGTGGGTGCAGCGTTGGCCCAGCTGGGGCCCACCGAGGGTGCTGCAGTTCTCTAGCCTGGAGCCACCGCAGGTGCAACTTTTCCCTAATCTGAGACCACTGAGGGCGTAGTGGTCTGCCCTCCTCTTCAGCCTGACACTGTCATGATCCCTCTTCTCCCTCTGCCTGATGACATTGGGGTTCCCCCTCCTCGGCTCTCTTCCTCACTTTTGGGTCTCTCGGTGGTGGAGCCACCTCCAGGTCCATCCCTTCTGTTCAGGTGGCTAAAAAACTGTGGTCAACCACCTGACGCACTGAGCCGTTGGGTTGGGTGGCCTATATTGTCCGGTAGGCTGCACGGTGGCGCAGTGGTTAGCACTGCGGCAGCACAGTTTACCCTTGGCCGGGGGATCGTGGGGATCGTGGGATCGTGGGTTCGATCCCAGCCCCCGACCAACAGTGATCTGTGTGGAGTTTGCATGTTCTCCCCGTGTATGCGTGGGTTTACTCCAGGATTTCTCCGGTTTCCTCCCACATGCCAAAAACATGCAGGTTAGGTTAACTGGAGACTCTAAAGTGGCCCTTGGTGTGAATGTGTGTGTGTGAATGGTTAAAGGGATGGCGCCGTATTGTGGCTGCTTCATCCATCCAGGTGGTGGATGACCCTTAATTTCTGTAAAGCGTCTTTGAGTGTCTATGATAAAGCGCTATATAAATCTGATGGCGGGGGGGGGGGGAGTCTAATTCATTATTATTCTGTCTGATGTGGGTCCTGAGCTGGGCTTTGTTTCGTTCCCTCCTAACCTGTTTTTCCCCACCTCCCACCCAGGGTGGTTTTTTTGTCATTTCCTTGTCCTGGGGGAAGGGGGCTCCTTTGGTGTTTCCTGGGTGTGTGTGGGATCTACCCCTTGAGGGGGGGGGGGGCTCTGTCATGTGTTTGAGCCAGTGCTCAGACTCTTTATGTATTTTTGAGTATTTCTTGTCTGTTATTATTTTCTTGTCTGTTTTCTGTCGTTTTGGTTGTTTTTTTTTCAGAGCCTCCTTCCTCATTTCTCAGACTCACTCACCTTTCACCCACAATCTCTTTCCCAGTTCTCAGCAGGGGGTGATTGTCTAATTAGGTCACCTTCCCCTGCTCGCTCAGGTGCTCACATCTGTTATTGATTGTGTTAATTGTGCTGCTGCCTATTTTAAGGGGACTGCACCATTGTATGGTGTAGCCTCCTACTCTCAAGTCACTCTCAAGTTGTTTTCCCAATATGTAAGTGCTCTGTCTCTCACTTCATGTATGACTGGTTATTTGCAGGTTGGCTGGCAATCATGCTCACCTTAGTTAAGCTATTTTTGCTGCCTGTTCCTTAGTGTTTGTTTCCAGGTTAGCCGGCGATCATGCTCACCTTTGCCTTTACTATTTTTTGCCGACCTGTATTTTCTTTTCCATAAGTGTTGTGTATGTCTTTATGTTTTTTCATTAAATGTTGCAAACTCACAGTCGGCGTGTGGTGCCTTTCTTTCTGCCCTGAAGGGACATTCATGACAACAAGAGCCAACTGCCTCTTTTCAAGCTTATCTCCATCACAACTGATGGTGTTCGAGCAATGGTAGGCCACACTAATAGATTCATTGCATTGTGCAAACAAAGTGAATCTTTCCCAGACATTGTAAATGATCACTGTATTATTCACCAGCAAGCATTGTGTGGGAAGATTTTAAACATGAAAAAAGTGATGGATGTTGCTATGAAAATAGTGTGTTCTGTTAGTGCCAGGAGTCTACAGAGAAGGTTATTCAGGGCTCACTTGGAGGAGACAGGAGCTGAACACACAGACCTGCTGCTTCACACAGATGTAAGATGGTTTAGCAGAGGTAAATTTTTGGGGCGATTCAGTGAGTTGTTGCCTGAAATCAAAGATTTTCTGAAGCTTTCAAAACAAGCAGAATATGCACAGTTTGAGGACTGCCAGTGGATTTTGGACTTAGCATTCCTGACAGATCTGACTGACATGCTCAATGATTTAAATTTACAGCTCCAGGGTCAGGATAAACATGCGATCAACATGATTAGTTCAGTGAATACGTTTAAAAGCAAGCTGCAACTGCTTTCAAGCAGGCTGCAATGCTGTGACCTGCGAAACTTTCCTCACATGCAAGCAGAACTCCAGCGTCATGGCAAAGATTCTGCACAGCTGGACAGTGCACAATAGACGCAGAGCGTCTTTTCGGAATTTGAGAAGCATTTTACTGACTTTACATCCATTGAGCCTGTTGCCAGCTGTCTGTGTTTTACATCTGGGGATGGCATCGATGTGGATTACACTGCTTCTAAAGCAGCATCACTGTTTCAGCTGGATAGCTCTTCTGTTGAGAGTGAGATTCTCACACTGCAAAGTGACATTGAAATCAAATCCAGGGCAACACCTGGTATGAAAGGAGACTTACTACCTATTACCTACTGCTGGAACAAAAACATCCCAACCTCAGAAGATGAGCCTTGAACTTGATTGCACTTTTCCTATCAACATATCTGTGTGAGACTGCTTTCTCTCACATGAAAATCATCAAGTCGAAGTACAAATCCACAATGACAGACATTCACCTTGTGGCCTGCCTAAAGCTGGATTCATGATGCACCTCTGCTGTCTGCTTATGTGCAACTGGAAACCTCATTATACAGGTACATCTCAAAAAATTAGAATATCATGAAAAAGTTCAATATTTTTTGTCACTCATTTCAGAATGTGAAACCCATATATTATATAGATTCATTACACAGAGAGTGATATATTTCAAGTGTTTATTTGTTTTAATTTTGATGATTATGGCTTACAGCCCATGAAAACCCCAAATTCAGTTTCTCAAAAAATTAGAATATTATATAAAATTAATTTTAAAAAATAGTTTTTTAATAGAAATGTTGGCTGACTGAAAAGAATGTCCATGTACACACTCAATACTTGGTCGGGACTCCTTTTGGATTAATTACTGTATCAGTGTGGCGTGGCATGGAGATGATCAGCCTGTGGCACTGCTGAGGTGTTATGAAGGTCCAGGTTGCTTTGATAGTGACCTTTAGCTTGTCTGCATTGTTGGGTCTGGTGTCTCTCATCTTCCTCTTGACAATACTCCATAGATTCTCTATGGGGTTTAGGTCAGGAGAGTTTTCAGGACAGTCAAACACAGTGATGCCATGGTCATTAAACCAGGTTTTGATACTTTTGGTAGTGTGGGGGGGGGGGGGGGGGGGTGCCAAGTCCTGCTGGAAAATGAAATCAGCTTCTCCATAAAGCTTGTCAGCAGAGGGAAGCATGAAGTGCTCTAAAATTTCCTTGTAGACGACTGCACTGACTTTGGTCTTGATAAAACACAGTGGACAAACACCAGCAGATGACCTCTGTTCAGATAAAAGTAACTTTTGCAATTCATTTATAAATCAAAGTCCCAGAATCTGGAGAAAGAGTGGAGAGGCACATAATCTAAGTTGCTTGAGGTTTAGTGTGAAGTTTCCATAGTCAGTGATGATTTGAGGAACCATGTCATCTGCTGGTGTAGGTCCACTGTGCTTTATCATATCATCACATACAGTACTTTTTGTAATTCTACCGCAGAATATAGTAACAGCAGCTCCTTTTCCTCTCGGTGATGGTTAGACGACATCATTGTTGTTGATGTGCGTTGCTCTCGCGTTTCTTCGTTGGTGAAAATCCTGGCGTGTCAGCGCATTGGCGCTACCTGTAGGGTGGGAGTGAATCTACAAATGATGGTTGTGCGCACACGTCAACCGCTTGGCCTGGGTAGATGAAAAAATTGAGCATGTACAGTGTCACGTGTGCGCCGGGCTTGTTCAAAGCACATGCGGACCAAAGAGGACTAGAGGGGAAAGGCAGCATGAATAAGGCTTAAGGTTTGCAACCAGCTCCTACTGCCCTGATTATGAGAAACTAGCTACCTCCTCCCAATGCCAAAGGTCCCACTGAGGTAGGGAAATACATTTATTGCAACTGCTTTGCAACTTACAAACTACTTTTTATTATATCTGAATGGGTTTTCTGTTTGTTGTGTGCATATTAAATGTGTAGATGGGCAATGAATACTGCCTATATGAAATGGTAGATCTCAACAGGCTCACAACTTTAAAAGTAGATCTTGGTTCAAAAAAGGTTGGGCATGACTGTGTTAAACAATCTGGTGGAAAAAGTCCACTGACATCTCTCCTAAACATCTCCATACCTCCACAGGTATGCCATCTGAACCAATCGCCTTTCCATTCTTCATCCTCTTCAAAGCTGCCCTTACTTCTGCCTTGCTAATCCTCAGGACTTCCTTATTCACCATCTTTCCTTCATCCATCCTCCTCTCTCTCTTATTTTCTTCATTCATCAGTTCCTCAAAGTACTCCTTCCACCTTCTGTACACCTTGGTACAGTACCATTTCTGTCCTTAATCAGCCTAACTTGCTGAATGTCCTTTTCAGCTCGATCTCTGTCTAGCCAATCAATACAAGTCCTTTTTGCCTTCCTTAGTATCCAGCCTCTTATACAACTCATTATATGCCTTTCCTTTGCCACCTCTGTCTTTGCCATGCACCTAGCTTCCAAATACTCCTGTCTACTTTCTTAATCTCCCTAACTATCCCACTTTTTCTTTGCCAACCTCTTCCTTTGAATGCTTTCCTGTCCCTTTTCATTCCATCCCCAAGTCTCCTTGTCTTCCTTCCTCTGTCCAGAGGATACACCAAATACCTTTCAACACATTTCCTTTAATAGTTTTGCTGTACTTTCCCAGTTATCTTGTAATTCTTCCCTACCACCCAGAGCCTGTATCAACTCCTTCCTGAACTCTGTGCGACCTTCTTCCTTTTGTAACTTCCCCCACTTAATCTTTGGCTCTGCCTTCACTCTCTTTCTCTTCTTTCTTTCCAAAGTCATCCTACAGACTACCATCCAATGCTGCCTAGCTACATTCTCCCCTGCCACCACCTTGGAGTCTCCTATCCATTTCAGATTTCTCTTTCTGCATAAGATATAGTCCATCTGTGTGCACCTTTCTCCACTCTTGTAAGTCACCCTATGTTCCTCTCTCTTCTTGAAGTATGCATTCACCACAGCCATCTTTTTAGCAAAATCCACAACCATCTGTCCTTCCACATTTCTCTCCTTAAGACCATGCTGTTATGTTTGTATATGGAGAAAAGGACGAGGCCAGGTGTTGAGCTGAACACATGTTTATTAATGAGGCACTATACCACACAGATGCAGCCATCGGGCAGAAGAGGTGGCAAAGAGACTGCCCCTCCTGCCCACTGCCCTCTTATAACCACGGGTGGTGGCGGAACCGGAAGGTGGAGTCACCACCCGTACCTCACAAATAAAAGTCTAAACTATACACAACATCCCCCCCACCGCCTTCGCAAAAGCCAAAAAAAACACACGCACAAGTTGGACCCACTCCAATTTAGAACCCGAATCATGCAATAAAATAATTAGATAACAACATAAATGGCCTAACCCAGTCAGTACAAAATAACTAAAACTAGGGGAGGATGGGTAGACTGCCATCTCACCCCACATGGCGAAGCGGGTTATTCTGCCGCTTATACTTCAAAGGAGTCCACTTAAAACAAAATACGGCCGTGTCCTAAACTAAACATAACATTAAATTAATCCCCATGAACATATATACATATCAAACATATACAGTAACACATTCCAGAAACATCAAACAAGCCATACCCCATGGCTGTCAAAATATGCACTCATATACAACATCCAAACCAGATAACAACCATCAGATTATGACACACACAACCAATTCAAACTCTTGTACTACAGTTAACCTATATACAAAACGGCTGGAGGTTAGATAAGCCCGTGGGCCCCTCTGGACCGTTCTTTCATCAGTCCGCCCCTGGAAGCAGCCTGCCTCCTGGGCCGCAGCAAGTCATCTCAGCACTGGTGCACCTCCTCTTCCTCACCATCGGATATTTCACTCGTCCAGGCCCACCACTCATAGTCTCCTCCCAGGCACGCCACTGCTCGTTTGGGTGCCCCCACGAACCGTCCAACAGCTGGGGAGAAGCATCCTCCCGTCTGGACACGACATGCAGCTGTGCCTGGTGCTCCTCCACCTGCCATTTGGCCCGTAACTGCTATGGTTTCACTACCCCCCCAAGCCCGAATCCAGCCCGCGGCTCCCAGAGGGGTTTTGTTTGGCTTGCAGTGTTTCTGCTTGGCACGCCATTCTACTGTGCCAGACGGTCCTGCCCCAACCTCTTTTAACTTCACTGCCACCATCGCTGTTGTGACCCCTTGTTCACCGGTACCTTCCAGCCGAAATCCGGGAACAGATGGAGCCAGACACTCGGCACCACCCGCCGTGCTGCCCAGTTCCCTTGTCCAGGGCTACTTGGGCTCTGGCACAGGAGCTCTCCTGCGATGGCCCTGGGTGATTTTGGTCTTGCTCACTCTCCGGGGTGTCAGGGAGTTCCTCATCCCACACTGCACCATCTACCATGCCCAGGGTTGAACAGTCCCACGTCTCGACAGATTCGCACCGAGCCATCAGTTCCAACGTTTCCACTGTGGCCAGCCGTCCTCTTCCACAATCACAAAGCGGCGCTGGGTCACTCTCAATTCTGACGTGTGGGGAAAAACATCTCATGGTCGTCCCATCCATCACGGAGCCCACCACTCCCATGTTGATCCATAAAACCACTTCTATCCCATCCAACTCCACCAAACAGTACGCGTGTCCGTCAATGCACGGGGACACAGCATGGACAACCGTGAGGGCGCAAGAGTCCTCTTTGTGCCACGGACCTCCTCGCTCAGATCTGTGGCATACCCTGGTGACATGAAGCAAGTGGCCACACGTGCCGCAGCGCTCCACTCTTGCCGAACAACCCTTAGACTTGAAACGCTGCTTTGTGAACCCACAGCCCTCACCTTTGGGCTTTCCCGGGGCGGACCTCACATTCACAGCGCTGGCGTCGTCCTCCACGCTTCCCACACTGACCGGGTCCACTGCATATACGATCAACAGTGATCCCAGATGTTGGTGTGACAAGCTCTCACTCAGCTCCCGTAACAATTCGTCTGCAGCTTCCAGCAGTTGAGCTAACTCGATGGCAGTGGGCAGCACCAATTTGCCCGCAAGCATAAGCAGCTTCAACCAGATTGTAGCGCTGTTGATATATCCTGCCAACTGGTCACGAATCATTCATTCTCCAATAGTCCAAGCTGGCACCCGCCGACCAACAGCTCCCAGTCTGTCATGAACTGCTGAATAGACTCGCCCACCCATTAACAGCGCTGTCAAAACCGAATCTTGCCAACCATGACGTTTTCCAGGGCACAAAAGTAGTGTGCCATCAGCTCAATCCCTTCATCAAAACTATCACAGTCACCCAGTGTGCTTAGAACATGCTGTTCCTTCACTGTAAAATTGTGCACCAACAACTCACGTGCCTTCCACTTCTCCAGCTTCCAAAGGTCTAGCGCCACCCTGCATGTCCAAAAAACAGCACACCACATTGGCCATGGGACCAGTGGCTTGCCGGGGGGCTCCAAAACCAACCGAATTTCATACCCACACGCTTCCATATCTTGCTTTAATCCACTTTTATCCTCGTTGCCAAATGTTATGTCTGTATATGGAGCCAAGGACAAGGCCAGGTGTCGAGCTGAGCACATGTTTATTAATGAGGCACTATACCACACAGATACAGCCGTCGGACAGAAGAGGTGGCAAAGAGACTGCCCCTCTTGCCCACTGCCCTCTTATAGCCCACGGGTGGTGGCGGAACTGGAAGGTGGAGCCGCCACCTGTACCTCACAAATAAAAGTCTAAACTATACACAACACATACCTAACCAGAACCTCCTCATCACCTCTGTTCCCTTCACCTACATACCCATTAAAGTCCACTCCAATCGCCACTCTCTCCCCCCCGGGAATACTCGCTACCACTTCATTCAACTTACTTCAGAATTCCTTTTTCTTTTCTACCTGGCATCCAACTTGTGGAGCATACACACTGACAGCATTCAACATCACACCTTTGACTTCTAGCTTCAGACTCATGATCCGGTCTCACTCCCTCTTTACCTCCTGAACACTCCTCACATACTCTTCTTTTGAGATTACCCCTACTCCATTTCTCTTCCTATCTACACCATGGTAGAACAGTTTAAATCCACCTCCAATCCACCTAGTCTAGCTTCCCTTCCAACTGGTGTCTTGAACACACAGTATATCTACCTTTCTTCTCTCAACATATCAGCCAACTCTCTGCCTTTACCAGTCATAGTCCCTACATTTAAAGTCCCTACTCTCACCTCCACACTTCTACATTTCCTTTTCTCTCTCTCCCTCCTAACATGCCTTCCCCCTCTCCTTCTCCTCGATCTTCGACCAACAGTAGCCCAATTTCCACTGGCACCCTGTCGGTTAACAGCACTGCTGGCAGTTGTTGTTAACCCGGGCCTCGACCAATCCGGTACAAAAGTCTTATTCGTCATGATCCGCATGGTTGATTCGGCAAAGGTTTTACGTCGAATGCTCTTCCTGGCACAACCTTTCCCATTTACCTGGGCTTGGGACCGGCACTAGGAGTACACTGGCTTATGCACCCCCTGTGGCTGGGTTATAAATCTAAATGACAAATGTTAAATCTAAATGTTAAATATAAACCTAAATGTTAAATCAAGGTGCCAAATAGTAAGAGAAATATAAATTTAAATCTAAATGCTTATAGTTGAAACTAAATATTTTGTTAATACGCAAAATTCAGACTCGTCGGCCTCCGTCGGTCTATGATGACCATGGAAGAGAATCCTAAACGTCTACTCTGCTGGAACAGCACTGCCTGTGGCTGAACAGGCCGATGCGCACTGGTGTTCTACCATCCAGCGTTGGGCGTTGGTAGGATTCAAGCCTGGGCAGGAAGATATGGAGGACAAGATGTTACCCATGCAGCATGTCCCCCCTCTCCACGTCACTGATGAATCCAAAGGAACAGCAGGGCTGCTATAGTTTGGCACCAGCGCCGTCGCAGGAGCTGCCAGAACAATGTTGAGCACAACAGAGAACTGCCTTAGGAGCTCCGACTCCGGATTTTTTCTCAGGGTTGACTCCCGAAACCTTTCCCGTGACCGGGTGTGCCACAAGGCAGCGGAGGTTTGAAATCAGGGTTTACCTTCCCCTAGATGGGCTACCTTCCCAGGTTAACGAGCCACCATCTACCCGAAGCATCTGGTTTTAAGGTGCCAGAGATCCGCCCTCGCCCCTTCTCCTATTAGTAAAAGCAGTTCCGCTGGGCTTAGAGACTAAACCACACGAGCAGGCTAGGAGTTGGACTTAGTTGTCAGAGGCTTTTCGAGACGCACGCCGTAAGGAGCATTTTATGAGACTGGGAGCTTAACCCCAGTGCCGCTCCTGGCTATAACAACCTTGGAACACAAGGTCTGAACGCAAATTCAGACTGCTGATCAGTGAAAGTACCAAAATAAAAGTTCATCCACTGATTTTGCAGTATTTTTCTTCCCTGTATGGGGCATCCAGGAAACTGATTGAGAGAGCATTTTGCACAATTTTTTTTAGAAAACCAGCCCTAGATCCTTTAAATAAAGTTACAAGAGGGTGAGAGGCATCAGAGGAAATGTTAGCAAACCCATTTTCTACACAAAAGTGATCCATTAGATTAGATTATCAAAAGTTATGCAGATGTACTTTAAATTCAACAAAACTTTAACAACATAAGAAAAAACTTCCCTTAATACAGCACACTTTGCAATCAATCACTAGACAGCTGACAGCAAAAACCAAAATATAGCTATCAATATGAACTGGTTCAACCATGTGAGCATCATGTAGAGGGAATGTATTCACAGCGCTTCACTTTTTCCACATTTTGTTATGTTACAGCCTTATTCCAAAATGGATTAAATTCACTTTTTCCTCAGAATTCTACACACAATAAATGACAACGTGAAAAAAGTTTTTTTGAGATTTTTACAAATTTATTAAAAATTAAAAAAAACAACAATTAAGAAATCACACGTACATAAGTATTCACAGCCTTTGCCATGAAGCTCAAAATTGAGCTCAGGTGCATCTTGTTTCCACTGATCATCCTTGAGATGTTTCTAGAACTTAATTGGAGTCCACCTGTGTAAATGCAGTTGATTGAACATAATTTGGAAAGGCACACACCTGTCTATATAAGGTCCCACAGTTGACAGTACATGTCAGAGCACAAACCAAGCATGGAGTCAAAGGAATTGTCTGTAGACCTCAGAGACAGGATTGTCTCGAGGCACAAATCTGGGGAAGGGTACAGAAAAATTTCTGCTGCTTTGAAGGTCCCAGTGAGCACAGTGGCCTCTATCATCTGTAAATAGAAGAAGTTCGGAACCACCAGGACTCTTCCTAGAGCTGGCCGGCCATCTAAACTGAGCGATCGGGCAGAAGGGCCTTAGTCAGGGAAGTGACCAAGAACCCGATGGTTACTCTGTCAGAGCTCCAGCGTTCCTCTGTGGAGAGAGGAGAACCTTCCAGAAGGACAACCATCTCTGCAGTGATCCACCAATCAGGCCTGTGTGGTAGAGTGGCCAGACGGAAGCCACTCCTTAGTAAAAGGCACATGGCAGCCCGCCTGGAGTTTGCCAAAAGAAACCTGAAGGACTCTCAGACCATGAGAAACAAAATTCTCCGGTCTTATGAGACAAAGATTGAACTCTTTGGTGTGAATGCCAGACGTCATGTTTGGAGGAAACCAGGCACTGCTCATTACCAAGCTAATACCATCCCTACAGTGAAGCATGGTTGTGGCAGCAACATGCTGTAAGGATGTTTTTCAGCGGCAGGAACTGGGAGACTAGTCAGGATAGAGGGAAAGATGAATGCAGCAATGTACAGAGACATCCTGGATGAAAACCTGTTCCAGAGTGCTCTTGACCTCAGACTGGGACGACGGTTCATCTTTCAGCAGGACAACGACCCCAAGCACACAGCTAAGATATCAAAGGAGTGGCTTCAGGACAACTCTGTGAATGTACTTGAGTGGTCCAGCCAGTGCCCAGACTTGAATCCAATTGAACATCTCTGGAGAGATCTGAAAATGGCTGTGCACTGATGCTTTCCATCCAACCTGATGGAGCTTGAGAGCTGCTGCAAAGAGGAATGGGTGAAACTGCCCAAAGATAGGTGTGCCCAGCTTGTGGGATCACATCAACAAAGTATTGAGCAAAGGCTGTGAATACTTATGTATATGTGATTTCTTAATTTTTTATTTTTAATAAATTTGCAAAAATCTAAAAAAAAAAAAAAAAAAAAAAAAAAACTTCTTTCGTGTTGTCATTATGGGGTGTTGTGTGTAGAATTTGCGGAAAAAAATGAAATTTTCCATTTTGGAATAATGCTGTAATATAACAAAATGTGGAAAAAGTGAAGCGCTGTGAATACTTTCCAGATGCACTGTGATGGTCTGGCGAGCATGCTCCCCCTCCCTGCCTGTTACTGGTTTCCCACTCCAGTGATGAGCACACCTGCATGATCATCCTGCTGCTCCTGATGAGCCGGTGTATTTAAGGCCCAACGTGAGGGGAGCTTACCGCAGGATCGTCTGGGTTGGCAGCCTCAAGTCTTGTTAAAGTTTTATCTCGTTATCTTGTCTCCCTGAACTTCCTCCTTGTGTGTTTCCTGTTCCTCAGGTTGCTGCCACCCATAGGTGTGTCTCTCGGAGCTAATCACGCTCGCCTGACCAGGAAGATCATCACATCCACTCAGGTTCCACCTTCCACCTGTCCCCGGTCCATGTTGGACTCCACTGCTCTGACTGTAAGTGTGCTTTTCCGCATTATTCTCGCATCGGAGAATCTGTCCCTTATCACCTCTGTCTGCTCTCTCCCGTAGGCTACGTAGGCTACATAGGGTCCAGGGGGCTTCTGTTTGGCAGAGATTTAAGTTGGCGTTTTTGTGTCTCGCTTTTCTGTTGTTTTGCATTTTGATTTTATGTTTTTGTTCAATAAAATTGTGAAACTTTTTTATTGGAGTCTGTGATCATTCTGGCTGCTCTGCATTTGAGTCTGATCCCGGTCTGAGTCATGACAGAACGATCCAGCCAGAATCAAGGCTCAGTGAGCACTTCACCAGGCAAACACTCAGCTCTCAAGCATTTGGGTGCCACGGAGCGCCAGGTTGCATTCTTATCTGAGCAACTACAAACTATCACTTAGCAACTGGAAACAGTAACTGAGCACCTGTGTCAGCTTCCTGGTGCAGCGCCTCCCCCTGCACCTGCTGCCCCGGAAGCAGCTGTCGTTTGCAGGAACATCTCTGTTCCCACTCTGGCCCCCTATGGGGGAGAGGTGGGGCATTGCGGGGGGTTCCTGCTTCACTGCCGGTTATATTTTCAGCAGGTGGATGGGAAATTCAGGGGTGATGTGGCCAAAATTCACTTTATGACCTTGTTGTTGTGGGGCCGGGCGCTCCAGTGGGCTCAGTCCATCTTGAGCGGCCCAGGTGGACCCCTTTATTCGTTAGAGTAGTTTGTGCGAGAGTTCTCTGGGGCTTTTGACCATACAGAGAGTGAGGGGAATATTGTTGGCCCGCTCATGGGGCTCCAGCAGGTGGATCGGTCTGTGGCTGATTTTTCTACCGAGTTCTGGGTCGTTGCGGCAGACTCCGGCTGGAACGACTTTGCACTATGCAGCATGTTCCTCTCGAGTCTGAACTCGCAGCTCCACGACGAGTTGGCTATCCATGCGGCTCCCTCCTCCCTAGATGAGCTCATCTCGCAGGCCGGGGCCCTCGACAACCGGTTTAGGGAGCAAGCGAAGGAGCGGAGGGCTGCCGCCTCTCCACTCGCCGCCCGACCGGCCGCCCCGCCCCTTAGTGCTACTCCACCAGCCTCCTCAGAGCCAATGGCACTTGGCAGGTCCCGTCTGGCTCTGGAAGAGTGCCAGCATCGAGAAAGGGAAAGGGCATGTTTTTACTGCGGGGTCCCAGGTCATGCTATTTCAAAATGCCCCGTGAGGCCAAAAGGCCATGTCCGTCAGTAACCATGGGGGGTCTGGTGGGAGGGTCTTCGCAAAATCCTCCCAACCATTTTGAAATTTTCAGTCCTGATCCAGTTACTGGGGGCTGAGTTCAAAACCTCCGCCCTGGTTGATTTGGGGGTGGAGCAAAATTTCATTCAACAGGCCATAGTGCAGAAATTACAGTTACCCACCAGGAAAGTCCCGACACCTTTATCGGTCTCAGCTGTTTTGGGCAGCACCATCGTGGTGATTACCGAACAGACTGAGTCCATTTCGGTCATTCTGTCCAGTAACCACCGCGAGGCTATTCAGTTTTACGTCCTGCCCCAGTCTAACACCCCCATGATCCTGGGTTATCTGTGGCTCTGTATTCATAATCCCATCATTAACTGGAGTCAGGGCCCCATTTCTTCCTGGAGTCCTTTCTGTCTCACGTCATGTCTCCAGTCGGCCACATGCTCACCTTTGCTCCTGCTCTCTTCCCCATTGGCTGAGCCGGTGGATCTCGGCTCTGTGCCTGAGGTCTACCATGTCTTAGGGGAGGTCTTTAGCAAGTCTAGAGCCCTATCTTTCAGGTTCAGGTTCAGGTTCAGGTTACTTTATTTGTACCCGTAGGTAGATTTGTTTTGCAGTTGGTGACATCCATATTTACAAGCCACAATTACATTCAACATAGACACAAACACAGGCACACATCTTACAAAATAGGTAAATATAAAATATGTACAATATAATTTTTATAGCTTGTTCAACTCTTTGACAGCAGCAGGGACAAAGCTGTTTTTGTAGCGCTGGGTTCTACTTTTTGGGACAGCAAACCTCCGTCTGGAGGGAAGAAGCTGAAAGTTGCAGTGCAAAGGGTGGGAGTCATCATTTAAAATCGAGTCGGCCATCCTCTGTACTTGTCTGGTGTACAGGGATGTCAGGCTCAGCTGTGACTCACCAAGCAAACGACTGGACCATCTGACTACCTGATCCAAGGATTTCCTCTGTTTCAGTTTTATCTGACCAAACCATGACATTAAAGAAAAGGATAAAACAGATTCAATAAAAGCCCGATAGAACATAGTCATTATGGTTCGGTCAATTTGGAAGCGTGCAAGTTTCCTCAAACAATGCAAATTTTGCTGACCCTTTTTGCACACCCTTTCACAGTTCACCTCAAAGTTCCTTTACCACCTCACTGGGGCTACGACTGTGCTATTGACCTCCTCCCGGGTGCACGGCTGCCATTCAGCAAGCTCTACAGTTTATCTGAGCCAGAGAGGGAGGCGATGGAGACCTACATAAAAGACTCCCTTAGCACTGGTTTAATCTGTCCGTTGTCCACTCCCCTCAGCACGGGGTTCTTTTTTGTAGGGAAAAAGGATGGGTCACTACGGCCATGTATTGATTACGGTGAGCTTAATGCGATAACCTGGAAGGATAGGTATCTGCTGCAACTTATCAATTCGGCGTTTGAGTTACTCCAACGGACGCGTTTTTTCACCAAGCTCGACCTCCGCAATGAGTATCATTTAGTCCGCATTCGGGAGGGGGATGAGTGGAAGACGATGTTTAAGACACCGTTGGGCCATTTTGAATATCTGGTCATGCCGTTTGGGCTGACCAACGCCCCTGCCGTTTTCCAGCGGTTAATAAACGACATCCTACGAGACTTGGTGAACCAGTTTGTGTTTGTGTATTTGGATGACATTTTGATTTTTTCTCGCACCCTGGAGGCGCATGTAGTCCACGTCCAGTCTGTCTTGCAGCGGTTGTTGGAGAACCAGCTTTTTGTAAAAGCTGAGAAGTGCAAATTTGCCACTCGCTCAACTTCATTTTTGGGGTTTGTCATCGCCGAGGGCATGGTAAAGGCCAATCCGGAAAAAAATTAAAGCAGTAGTAGACTGGCCTACCCCCCAGTCCAGGAAGGATCTTCAGTGCTTCCTGGGCTTTGCCAACTTATACTGCCGATTTATCCAAGACTACAGTAGGGTGGGGCAACCGCTTACGCAGTTGACATCGACCAAAAGTCTGTTCAAGTGGTCCAAGGCCACTGAACGAGCTTTTGCGATACTATAAGGTCTATTCACCAACGTGCATGTCTTGGCACAGGTGGATCCCACGGTGCAATTCGTGGTCAAGGTGGATGCTTCTGAGTCGAGGGTGGGTGCTGTCCTCTCCCAGCGCTCCTCCTCAGACCAGAAGCTCCATCCATGTGCCTATTTCTCTCGGCAGTTAACGCCAGCTGAGAAGAACTACGCTGTTGGGGACCGCGAGCTGTTGGCCATAAAGCTAGCATTGAAGGAATGGAGACACTGGCTGGAGGGAGCTAGCCAACCGGTCATTGTCTGGACCAACCATAAAAATTTAGAATATCTTCGGTCAGTCAGACAGTTGAATTCGCAGCAGGCTCGGTGAGGCCTGTTCTTTAATAGGTTCAATCTATCCATCTCGTACAGAACAGTGTCCCGTAATGCCAAGGCTGATGCTCTCTCACGTCAGTTCTCTCTCGACTCCTCCTCCTCCACCTCCTCCACAGCTGCTGCGTCTCCTCCTGAGACCATTCTCCCCCCTTCCTGCTTTCTCGGGACACTCCAGTGGGAGATCGAGCAGAGGGTCCGGCAGGCACAGCCATCTGAACCCATCCTGGAAGGAGGCCCTCCGAACCAGCTGTATGTCCCCGCAGCGCTACGAGGAGAAGTTATCCAGTGGGGTCATACCAGTTTTTTGCCTGTCACCCCAGCATCTTCAGGACCATAAACTTATTCCTCAGAGTGTTTTGGTAGCCCACACTGGGGAGGGATGTGCTGGAGTACGTCAAGGCTTGTCACATCTGCTCCGCAAACAAATCCGACTCCTGCCCCCCTGCGGGTCTCCTCCATCCCCTCCCGGTGCCGGGTCGCCCTTGGTCTCACATCTCCTTGGACTTTGTTATGGGCCTCTCTCCATCTCAGGGGAATACCATCATCCTCACTGTTGTCGACCGCTTCTCCAAGGCCGTCCATCTCGTTCCCTTTCCCAAGTTATCATCTGCCACAGAGACGGCCAACCTGCTGACTCAGCATGTCATCCGGTTGCATGGTATCCCCATCGACATCGTGTCAGACTGGGGTCCCCAGTTCACATCCCAGGTACGGAAGGCATTCTGTTGCTGTTTGGGATCGTCCGCTAGTTTGACGTCTGGATATCACCCCCAGAGTAATGGTCAGGCTGAGCGTGCCAATGAGTCCCTGGAGGCCCCCCTACGGTGTGTAGCATCCTCCAACCCCACCGTGCGCCACCGTGGGGCTGCACGGTGGCGCAGTGGTTTAGCACTGTGGCAGCACAGTTTTACCCTCGGCTGGGGGACCGCGGGGATCATGAGATCGTGGGTTCGATCCCAGCCCCCGACCAACAGTGAGCTGTGTGGAGTTTGCATGTTCTCCCCGTGTTGCGCGGGTTTACTCCGGGATTTCTCCGGTTTCCTCCCGCACACCAAAAACATGTAGGTTTAGGGCGCCCGCGCACGCAGCAACCAGCAGCCGGTGGCTTGTCACCAGACTGCAAACCAAGTCTACCTACGGGTACAAATAAGTAACAAAAAAAAAACAAAAAAAAACAAAAACCGCCACCTGGAGCACCCACTTGACCTAGGTGGAATACGCTTTGAACTCGGCGATCTCCTCTTCCACTGGGCTTACACCATTCGAAACGTTGATGGGTTACACTCCACCGTTGCTGCCCATGGCAGAGAGGGGCCTCGTCGTTCCATCCGTGGAGGCCCATGCACGCCGGTGACGCCGTCTGTGGAGGGCCACGAGGGCTGCCCTCCTCCGCTCTGTGGAGTGCAACAAGCAGTACGCAAACCGCAGATGGGCGCTGGCACCCTCTGTCACGTTTGGCTGTCCACCGACCATATCCTGCTTAAGGCTGAATCCAGGAAGTTGTTCCCCACATTCTGGGTCCCTTTACCATCGAGCAGGTGATCAACGATGTCACCATGTGGTTAGACTTGCCACCCTCTATTAGTATACATCCCACGTTCCATGCATCCCCTATTAAGCCCCTCTCCGCCAGTCCCCTCTGCCCTCCTCCAGACCCCCCCACTGCACCCCGGATCATCGACGGCCAAACTACACACACAGTGGAGAGGATCCTGCACGTGCGCCGTGGGGGGTGGGGATGTCTGTATCTCGTCCGCTGGAAAGGACATGGTCCGGAGCAGAGGTAGTGGATCCCGGGATCATACATCTTGGATAAACGGATGATCCGGGCCTTCCATCGCACCCACTGATGCCAGCCCAGTGGGACGCCAGGGGGGTCCCTTGGGGGGGGGCACTGTGATGGTCTGCGAGCGTGCTCCCCCTCCCCTCCTGTTCCTAGTTTCCCACTCCGGTGATGAGCACACCTGCGTGATCATCCATCTGCTGCTCTTGATGAGCCAGTGTATTTAAGGCCCAGCGTGAGGGGAGCTCACCGCTGGATCATCTGGGTTTGCAGCCTCAAGTCTTGTTAAAGTTTTATCTCGTTATCTTGTCTCCCTGAACTTACTCCTTGTGTGCTTCCTGTTCCTCAGGTTGCTGCCACCCGCAGGTGTGTCTCCCAGAGCTGATCATGCTCACCTGACCAGGAAGATCATCACATCCATCCAGGTCCCGCCTTCCACCTGTCCCTGGTCCATGTTGGAGTTCCTTGCTAGAATCCACTGCTCTGACTGTAAGTGTGCTTTCCCGCATTATTCTCGCATCGGAAAATCTGTCCCTTATCACCTCTGTCTGCTCTCTCCCGTAGGCTACGTGCGCTCCAGGGGGCTCCTGTTTGGCAGAGATTTAAGTTGGCGTTTTTGTGTCTTGCTTTTCTGTTGTTTTTCATTTTGATTTTCTGTTTTTGTTCAATAAAATTGTGAAACTTTTTATTGGAGTCTGAGTGATTGTTCTGGCTGCTCTGCCTTTGAGTCTGATCCCAGTCTGAGTCATGACATGCACTGTAGGCTATATGTCTGTGCCAATTTTTTGTGTGTTTCACTAGTTACAGAGCAAAGTATTGACAAAAATGACAAACATGCATTTCTGTGCATAATTCTTCTCTGCAAGTCTTTCTTAGGCATTGAACTCACATTGATCTGTGACACCTAAAACAAGCTTTAACAAATTCAAACATTCTTGTCATGCAGATTTTGTACTACGTTCTTTCTTTGCTGAAAAGAGTAATTCTCACCAAGTCATGTCACTGGCATGTTGCCCATTAATTTAATTAGTTGCAACTTTCAATTGTTTGTTTTTTTAGAAGTGCTAGCTTTTATTGCCCCTGTCCCAACTCTTTTTGAGACAATAATTTCAAGCTGGTCTAATTTTTTCATGAAATAGTAACAGGTCTCACTTTCAACCTTTGACACGTTTTATGTTTTATTGTGAATAAAGTCCCACTCAGTGAGATTTGCCAATTATTGCATCAGTTTTTGTTTTGATTTTACACAGCATCCCAATCTTTGCGAAATTGGAGCTGTACTTTGCTACCAGTGTTGGGCAAGTTACTAAAAAAATTGTAACTAATTACATTTACTAGTTACTTATTTTCAAAAGTAATTGAGTTACTTTACCACTTATTGCATGATTAAAGTAATTAGTTACTTGGAAAAGTAACTTTCACATTACTTTTAAATGCATATGTTATGTCTGGAAACTGGGAATGACCAATGAAGAGATGAGCTGTGCTGGAACTCAAACTTTATTACAACAAAAAATTGGTACAGGTTTGGTATAACTGAACTCTATATTGTTATGAGTTGAGAGAGACCCAAGATGGCCGACTCTTCTTATTTATTGGCTGGTGTGATGATGTCACCAACCGGCTGCGTCATCACGCCGTTACCTATTAACCCTTTATAACATTCATTCCCCCCCCCTTGGAAAAAACACAGAACATACGATCAAATTTAACCCTCCCCAAATTTGGAATCATTAGTACAAACAACACTAGCTAGGGCTAGGGGTGGACCACCGCGTAGCCCAGCGCAGCTGAGTGGATTATTCTGCCACTCTTTAGCTGTCAGCCGTGCCCCTACCTAACCAGTCCTTTATTCTGGTTCTCTTCCATGAGGAAGGCAGTTCTGTTGGAGGGGCCTTATAACGAGCCTGTGGCAGACATGCCCCTGGAGATGCTAGGTCCCCCGAACTGGGACCATCACCCACAAAACTCCAACCCAGGTCCCACACTGCATGAGCCAACTCCTGTGAAGCCTTGTCCTCTGGAGCTATCACTTGAACTCAATGGAGATGATTGGCGTGCCACACCGAGCCATCTGTCAGCTGGAAGGTCGCTGGTCCCAGCTGCGCGGCGATCCTCATAGGCATCAGTAGTGCTGTGGGCCACGATGTAGTTAACTGTAGGCCCGGTCACTCGATTTTTCAGACCCAAACCTAGTCCAGTACCTCAAGTGGCATTCTGTTTGGCTGCACGTGTCACTGTGGTCGCAGTGATGTAACATCCACATTCGTCGTGGGGCACCTGTCAGGTTGCAATGGTTCCGCTGTTGCCTGGTGGGTCACAGACTCTTCATCCAACGCCACTGCGGTGGGCCCTGGAGGCCAATGCTGGTTGTGGATCCGGAAGATATCCAGTGCATCTGCTGTGTTCTGCACAATCCCAGACTCTTCATCCAGCGGCTCAGCTGCGGCTCCCATAGACTGGTGCTGTGTGATGATTCGGAAGCAGTCCAGTTCATTCTCTCTTTTACCAGGTGCCGGTTGTTGTGATCAGAATCAGAATCAGAATCAGATTTATTGCCATTGTTCATGTAGTACACAAACTAGGAATTTGTCTCGGTGCAATGCTGCAACATTAAACATGATAAAATAAAAGAAATAAACTATACATGCAATAAAGTGTAGAATAAGAGTGAGTAATACTAGTCAGCAGTTTAAATATATTAGCGAGCAGCAGATAATGTGGAGAACCATATAGTGCAGTCGGTAATGCAGGAAGAAAACAGTGATGATTGACATGAGTCTGGTTGAGCTGCTGTACATAGTGCACGAGAGTCAATAAGTCACTTAGTGTTCAGCAGTCTGATGGCAGAGGGGAAGAAGCTGTTCATGTGACGGGAGGTTTTAGTCTGGATGGACCGAAGTCTTCTACCTGAGGGGAGAGGGGCAAACAGTACTTGACCAGGGTGTTTATTTAGCGAATGCAAAGTCCTTAAGCCAAGCAGTTGCCTCCTGGTTTGCTGTATGGAGGGTGTGTAATCCTCCTTCCAGTCTTTGGAGCGGGCAAGCCTCTATGATGTGTTCCATAGTTTGCTCCTCTCCACATGCGCACAGTGGGCTAGGGCTACTGCCCCATCTGTGAAGGCTGGCCAAGCAGGGGCCATGTCCAGTCCTGAAGCGATTGAGTGTAGACCACTGTCTCCTTGGGAGGTTGGTGCCCGGGACCTGTTGGTTGGGGTTTATCACCAGCTGTTTGTTTGGGACCTCCTTGGTCTCCCATTCCTCTTGCCAAGCTGTCTGGATGGTAAAGTCAGCTGGGGGAGGGTTTTTCCAAATCGGCCGTCTGGATGAAAGTCGGGCAGTGGGTGGGGTGTAGATATCTGCATGGATTGGTAAGTGAGGAAAATCTTTAACTTTTTGGAGCATCCTTTGAGTTAATGCTGCTCGCCGGATGTGTGGAGGGGCTATGTTTGACAGTACAGAGAGCCAGGAGAGTGGTGTTGAGCGGATTGTTCCAGTTATAGTTCTCATGGTTGAGTTGAGCTGGGTGTCTACATGGTGTGTGTAAGATGACCTGGACCAGACAGGGGCACAATATTCTGCTACAGAGTATGAAAGGGCCAGAGCTGAGGTGCGCAGGGTGGAGACTGCCGCCCCCCATTTTGCACCAGCGAGCTTGCAGAGCAGGTTGTTTCGTACTTTCACCTTAGCAGCCGTCCACTTTAGATGTTCCTTGAAGGATAAGGTCCTATCAAGGGTCACTCCAAGATAAGTTGGATTTGGGGCATGCTTAAGCTTGAGTCCGCTCAGGTGGATGTTTAGTTCTCTGGCAGCTTTTGCATTGTGGAGATGAAATACACTGGAGACGGTTTTTGCTGGGCTTGGTTTTAGGCGCCAGATTTTGCAGAACTGGTCCAGTTTAGCAAGATCTTCCGTGAGCACCCGTTCCAGTGGTTCAAAGTCTGGTGCTTGGAATGCCAGACAGATGTCGTCTGCATAGATGAATTTGCGGGATTTTGTAGTAGGCAGGTCGTTTATGTAGAGGTTGAACAGAGTTGGAGCTAGAACTGAGCCTTGTGGGAGTCCGTTTTTCTGCATTCTCCATGCACTTGTGTTCTGACTGAGGTGGACTCTGGGTGTGAGGTGTGAGGTGTGAGGGATCGGCTATGATCCGGCCAGCACGCCTCCGGGTCCTGGAGATGTACAGATCCTGGAGAGATGGGAGCTTGCAGCCGATCACCTTCTCAGCAGTGCGCACGACGCGCTGCAGCCTTAGTCTGTCCCTGGCAGTGGCTCCTGCGTACCACACGGTTATGGAGGTGGTGAGGATGGACTCGATGATGGCTGTGTAGAACTGCACTAACATCTTGGTGGGTAGCTTGAGCTTCCTCAGCTGCCGCAGGAAGAACATCCTCTGCTGGGCCTTTTTGATGAGGGAGCTGATGGTCGGCTCCCACTTGAGGTCCCTGGTGATGGTGGTGCCTAGGAAGCGGAAGGAATCAGCAGTGGTGATGGGAGAGCCTGTGAGGGTGAGGGGGGGCAGAGGGGTTGTGACTTTCCTGAAGTCCACAATCATCTCCACTGTCTTCAGAGCGTTCAGCTGCAGGTTGTTGTTGTTGCACCAGGATGGTGATGGTGATGTGTCACTATCACCATTGCTAGGATCCACACCGGGTTGTTGTGTCCCAAGATCCTCAGTGCGCGTGGGCTCCCTCTCCTGCAACTCTGCAGTGGCTCCCGCTGGCTCATGCTGGACAAGGATCTGAGGCGAGTTCAGCCGCTGTCCCCCCTCCGGGCAGTGTTCCTCCTGTGCACACAGGATGGCTGTGCTCTCGTCGTCGTCATCCTGCTGAGTCTCATCCCACTCATCGTCACCATCATCGGGGTATATTGCATCCCAACCATCATAATCAGTCAAGTTGAGTTCATTACTGTCACGGATGGAGAAGCCCAGTTGGTAGAAAAGGTCACATCCTAATATGTTGTCTCCATGTGTGGTCACTTGAAACACAAAGTCAGTAATTACTCTTGACACGTAGCGGACCATTAGCGTGATGGTCCCTACGTTGCTAACTCTGTAGCCATCATATCCATACAGCTCCGTTGGGTTCTTGCCAGTCTTGTGGTTGGGGAAAAATTTCTTCACCATAGCCCAATTTAACATCAACTTCACTGCAGCAGTGTCGAGCAGGAACGGCAAAGTAACGTTGTCCATCTCCACCATGCTGTATGTATACGTTGCGTTCTCGGGCCTTACCATGTGGATTGTCGTCACGGGTGGGTGGTTTTGTTTGGTCAAGGCTCAGCAGTGTTGTCGACAAGCAAACTTTGGCAAAGTGATTGAATTTTCCACACTTCTTGTAACGTTGCCCCCTTGCCAGGCAAAAATGTGCTCTCCCCCGGTGCGTCAAGGAACCACAGCTGCTGCACGTGGAGTGTCTCGTCACGTCCTCCAGTCCATGGTGTTTGCTTCAAACTCTTCAGCCGTGTCACCAGGTTCCTCCATGCTCACTGTGTATGTCAGCAGTGTCTGGCTTGGCTGCTGCTGCTGTGCACCTAGCTCCATTGCTAACCTGTCAGCTGACTCAAGTTGGAACACTAGCTTGATGGTGTTAGCGTCATGTCGTTTGGAGCCATTGTGTCGTTTCACCAATTCTCTGTTGCCGTTGGCGGAATCTAATGCGTTGCGCCAACACATTGTCAGCTGTAGCAAAGTAACTAGCTAGCAGTTCTACAGCATCAGTGAACAAGTCCGTTGGTCCTAGCATGTAAATACGTTGTCCTTCTATGCCCAGGTTGTGAACTAACAGAGCTTGCTTCTGTACCTGGTCCAATTTGCCCAGGTCCAACACTGATATGTACGTCTTGAAAGCATCAAGCCAGCGCGGCCAAGGAACGGGTGGTTCGCAGGAGTATTCCAGAAACGGTCTTAGTGGTCTCAGGCACGCTTCCATGCTTTTACTCTCGTCGCCAAATATTATGTCTGGAAACCCGGAATGACCAACGGAGAGATGAGCTGTGCTGGAACTCAAACTTTTTTACAACAAACAACTGGTACAGGTTTGGTATAACTGAACTCTATATTGTTGTGAGTTGAAAGAGACCCTAGATGACCGGCTCTTCTTATTTATTGGCTGACGTGATGACGTCACCAACCGGCTGTGACATCACACCGCTACCGATTAACCCTTTATAACAGCATACTTAAATCATCTTGCACACATAGCAAGATAATTTAATTGGCAGTGGCTATGGATATAGAACCGTAGCCATAGAATGTTTTCTACGGATACAACTTCAATCCAATGGACAGTTGGTGTCACATGATTCTGCATGTTGTACCTCATTCACAAAAATCTATGAATATGTTATATTAATGCCATTGTCCTACATTCATTGTCTATTGCTGCGGACGAGCTGGTCAATCCGACAAAACTTTTTCAAATCAGATCACAGTCGCTGTAATGTATGGGAAAAGTGTGGTCTACCTGTGATCAAAAGGTGAGTGGTTTGTCTACCACTGTTGTCGCCCTCTGTCTTTGTAATGAGTGTGTGTGAATATGTAATTTGTACGAATGGGTAGATAATCAAATCTGTTAAGCACTTTGGTCATCCAGAGGTTCTTTTTTGTTTGTTTGTTAGCCTTTCTTTAGGATTTAGGAAAGGGTAAGATTTAAAAAAAAGTAATAAATTGATATTATTCACATATAGATATCTGTGTTTGTTTTTAAACTGGACTTGTGAGTCCGTTTGGGGAAACGTCTTCCCTGTTTGAAGACGTTTGGGGAAACGTCTTCTGTATCTGCAGACCACAGAGGCTGAAGTTATGGAAATCGAAGGCTTTTATCAACAACTGAAGAAAGGTATTTTTATTTCATTTCAATGAACCTGTAACCATGTGACTATGATCCTCAGGGCTGGAGCATTATACCAAATTAATCACACCTGTGGATGCACACCTTATAAATATCCCTTGCATCCACCCGTTCTTCTTCTTTCTATCCTCCTGGTCGGTAAGAGCTTATACCAGTCTGTTTAACATTGTGTTTTCACACTGTGAACAATTTCACATTTTCACAAATTTACACATTGTGTAATTTTGGAAAAAATAGAAAATAACACTTCTAACACATGACTGTGTATCCAGACACGAGGGGAACCAGATTATTAAATTTGCAGACGACACCACAGTGGTGGGACTTATAAGGTGGATAAATTCAAGAAATCTCTCTGTCTGTCTGTCTGTATGTCTGTGTGTCTGTCAGTGTCACGACCAAAGATTATAGGACCGCCTATGATGTTCCTATGATGTCTGCATGATGTCCTGTGATGTTCCTATGTATAACGGCTCCTTATGCGTGAAATGTCCTACGATGTTCCTATGTAACAAAGGCAGGCATCACTCACAATCATAGGACTCGCTATGACATCAGCAAAGATCAAATGCAGGAATCATAGGACTCGCTATGACATCATCAAAGATCATAGGACTCACTATGACATCATCAAAGATCATAGGACTCGCTATGACACAGTCAAAGATCAAAGGCAGGCAATGCACCTGTAAGCTGGTTGCCAACCCGCCAATCAAATCTAAAAGAAGCAGAAGAAGTGCTGACATGACAGAGTGAGTGATGTCTGAAGATAGAGTTGAAGTTCAGCTCCTGACCAGATAGAGTGATGATATAGAGTGAAGTACGTGGCGGTAATGAACCTGTAAGCTGGTTGCCAACCGCCAATCAAATCTAAAAGAAGAAGAAGAGTGCTGACGTGCTTGCTTACACCCTTGCTTACACCTGCTTTCTACGGGCATGCACAGGTAGGCACTACTGTAGTTTCTATGATTTTCCAAATATGATTAATCTATTTCTTCTTCTTCTAGATTTGATTGGCGGTTGGCAACCAGCTTACAGGTGCATTACCGCCACTGACTTGATTATCATCACTCTATATCTAAATACTCTAATCACTCCATATATAATTCAAGAAATCTGTGTGTGTGTCTGTCTGTCATGATCACAGGACGCACTAAAAGATCATAGTACCGCCTATGATGTTCCTATGATGCCTACATGATGTCGTTCCTATGATGTCTACATGTCTATATGAAATCTGTGTCTGTCTGTGTGTCACGACCATAGGACTCGCTAAAAGATCATAGGATCGCCTATGATGTTCCTATGATGGCTACATGATGTCTATATGACATCATATAGACCATAGGACTGATGTTCCTATGATCTCTACATGATATCCTATGATGTTCCTATGATGTCTACATGATGTCTATATGAAATCTCTGTCACGACCATAGAACTCGCTAAAAGATCATAAGATCTCCTATGATGTTCCTATGATGTCTACACGATGTCTATACGACGTCATATAGACACCAAAGTATAGAGTGATCAAAGGCAGGCACTACTGAATGAGTGGTGACGTGCTAAACCTGCATTCTGCGGGCATGCAGAAATACTTGCTTATGCTTGGTTTCTACAGGCATGCACAAGTATGCACTAGTGTTGCTAATGTTACTGAAGGGCAACACTTCCCTCTCCTGTCCAACATCTGCAACCATCAGGTTTACCCACTTTCACTCATTCTTATTAAACTCAGTAGTTTGACGAATAAAACGTCAAACAGGCACACAAATATAGTTAAAAACCTTTATGCATCGTTACCGTACTGGATGCAACGGAGCCATACTCCCATGTGGTCACTAGGTGGCGGGAAAACATAACCCTCTGCACAGGTGATTCTGTTGCTATGGTGACGACGCTGTCCCCTGCAAACGGCAGCACGTCCTTGGCGGTGGCTGAAGTTTGGTGTTAATTAAGGTTGGTAACTCGTGTCATAACCAATTTTTATGCTCTGTTAAATGAAATGGTTACTCTAGCTGTCATCATTGACTGAAAAAATGGTCGCACATTGTTGTGATTGGACGTCTGTAGATAGCGATGGCCCGGTTTCCCATGATGCATCGCTTTATTTTGTCCAGTAGCTCCGGGAGATGATCGGAATGATCTGAGCCGAGCGAGGCGAAGCCCTGACAGTGCAGCAGCATCCTCCAAATGTCCCCGCGGCCGGAATGCTTCTAACCGGGGTGGCTGATCTGTCTAGTGACAATCTCGCTCCATTCTTATAGATATTCGACGGCCGTGTATTTTTAGCCGTAAGGTAAGCCCTCCGCAGGATAACGCACTGTTCTGCTGTAGCCTGCTTAGCTGTGTAGCTAGGCTAGCGTCAGTAAAGAAAAAAAAAAAATCCTCTCTAAGGATGGATGGAGTCGGTATATGATTATTCATATTTGGCTGGTTGTTGTCAGTTTTGCTTGTCGTGCCTGTGTCTGAACAGGTGTACTGGAATGACATTTTAACTTTTAAAATGGTTGTAGTCTTTAACACCTGAAATAATAATAATAATGATGACACTCTCGCTATGCTGCAGGGTTTTACTGAAATTAACGATAAGAACCGTTCTGTTTTACCGCACCCAACCTACATCAGTTATCCAAAACCCACATAATACCAATAGATCATCATACTTGGATTGATGTTCCGTTTTGTGCCATTTCATTTGGGGTGTGTGGTCTAACACAGGAAAGGATCGCACCCAGAATAGCGTATCTGTTGCCCCGACTGCCTCTGTAACTGTCCCACCAAATGTGGCGATGGCGTCACCGCCCCGTTCACCAAACATCACCCAAACGTAGAAGGTTTTACAACGTGTCCACGGATTCCGCTCATCGGGCCCGTGTTTACCACCTACTTTTGACCTAACGTTTGTTAACGACCACAGAAGGTCAACCGCTTGAAGCTTGACGTTTAAGTTAAGGAAACGATTTTTATTTTATTTTTTTAAAAAATGAGGTTATGGTCGTGACGGGCAGCGGGTCGTCGGTGGGGTGCTGTCCGCAATGCAGGTGCTGAAACTGAACGTGTCTCGGAGTCCCTGCCGGCCGGTAAACACGGCTGCAGCTGTTGTTTTGCGATGGGTTATTCATTTTAAGATCTTTAGTATTGTTGTTGACGTTATGTCAGCGCGCTACAAATTTCCTGAAATCGCGCATATGTGCGCACAAGGGTAAAAGCCATGGAAGGCGTCTTGCCCCCAAAAGGCAAGCAACAGATAGAAGCCAAGATGTAGCGGACCTGTCGCGTGTGCGTGTGTGTGTGCGCGCGCGTCATTAGAGGATGTGACTGCTGAGGACCTCTTGCTAATGTCTGTCCTCTGCACTTCATTGATTATTGATGTTGTCTGTGTGGGGAAATTGCAGTTGGTGTGCTCAGAAAGGAAAAGCAAGGCAGCTAAAGCATAGTATTTTTGTCTAATTGCAACCTGTGATCCACATGAAGCTCTTTACTCCTGTGTTGTTTCACTTTTCTGCTACCTTTGTGTAAAGCCATGTTGATAATTGTCACTGGTTGAGGTTTGGGTTTTTTTGCCTTTTCAAGTGGAACGCTATCTTTGCTATTCTAGGGAAGAGCTGGGATGAGAGATTATGTTTGCAGCGCAGGGTTTACTGGAAGGACTGCACATTACTCATCAATAATAGATTATCTCTTCAGCCTTGATGACACACCACAGGCAGTATTTGCTATCACAAAGGCTGTGTTTTGCTTGTCCCATGCTTTCCCTTTTCCCCTGTAAGTCATAAAAACAACACAAAAGCACACATACAGTATAGGCTGAAGGCAGGGAGCATGCCCCGTCAGGTGCACGGAATATATTATTGATGCTAGTGGGCCTATTATGTAAGCGTGAGAAGCTCTGGAATGTTTTATTGAAGCACACTTATGTATGCAGTCAGAGGCTTTTTCTCTGCTAAGGAGGGAAGTTTTGCACTGATCAATGTGCTCCCTACCCCCTTAGCTCAGTGCAGCAGAGGATGGAGATGTTGGGAGTGAAAAATTCATTTTTTCTCTGGCTGATGAAAATATTCTGTGAAGAGAGAGAGAGAGAGAGGAAGCAATAGAAGTCTCATGCCTGCCACTCCCAGTGTCCCTGCGATGTCTCTGATAGCATGTTCAATGTCTGATTTGATCAGTTTAATCATCATGTGAACACTGAATGAGTTTGTTTTAAAGCAACGGGGCGTGTTGCTTCACGGCTCGGGCTCCTCCGAGTTTGTAAATAATTTCTGCTCCGTGAGGTAAAGAATTTCCACAGCAGTTTCTAATGAAATTACAATATACATTCTGAATTAGATTAGTCTGTATTAGATTGGTGTTGCCTTTCAGATTTCTCTTTTTAAAGGCTAACACGGCTCACTCCGGGTTCTCAATCAATTCTTCCATTTCAAGTGATTGGTTGTTAAGTACAGCAAGCACTTACAGTCACTTAGCCTTTCACAGTTGCGGATTTATTCCAGGTTTGAGCCAGCCTGGTTAATATTGATGTTTCATACACCTGCTCAGCATTTGATCAACTGTATAAGACTGGATCAACCCTTTTTAAAGTCTTCTAAAATAATGGCCTTTCTTATGGATGGTCTAAAGTTGGAGGCTGTTCCACAAAGGAGGCGTTTTCTTGGCAGCATGGTGAGAATTATATTAACAGTCTGTCTGGCAGAAAGGCTGATTGCATTTATGTTTTTTTCCCTCTCTTTTTTCTCTTTACTTGCATGTCATCCCAGCCCACTGGTTCCAAAGCCATTGTGTGTCCAAACACAGGCCCACATGGCATCCTCAAATGTCACACTGGAAAATCAGCTCCATAGCGCACAGAAGAACCTGCTCTTCCTCCAGCAGGACCATGCCAACACACTGAAGGGGCTGCATGCTGAGATCCGCAGATTACAGCAGCAGTGCACAGGTGAGGAGGGCCACAAGCGGCTCTCGGGGCTTTTTGTGTAAATCCAGGAAGTTTCTGACCTTTTAAGAGGGTATCTCATGAGAACACCTGGGAGCCGCGGAGTGAACAGTGAATGTTAATTATGATACAAGTGTCCTTGAACACAGAAAGCCAATTGAGTTGCCCTCCCAGAAAATAAATCAGCTTAATAAATTAGCTGTTAATGGTTTGTTTCTGGGGTGGCCCCCACTTTATCCAGTATTTCCCATGTTCTGTCTCCTGGTTCATTCATAACAACCCTCTCATAGTGTAACATTTTAACTGTACATGTTTCTGCTTTTATTTTTAAACTATCTGTATCAGGCATACATTAACAAGAGAATGTAGAGTACAGGATTAGATAAAAAAAATTTCACTTGGAGTTTGGTTCCAGGGGAATATTCTGGGGGGGGGGGGGGGGGTATGACCAGGGGGAAGGGGGCCTACAACTCCTTTATCTACCCCACTTCTGCATCTATGCCCTATTTATTTATTTATATTTAACCTTTATTTATACAGAGGTCCATTGACAGACAACCTCTCTTTTTCAAGAATGCCCTGTTCTCATTCATACAGTTACACATTCATACCTGGAAGTGACCCAATACAGCCACAGACTGACCTGTGGCCACTGAGCAGCTCCACTAGAGCAGTTGAGGTCAATGAGGATGGGGCAACCACAGCTATATCATCTATCCCACCCAGACCTGATCCTGCCAGTCCAGGGACTGAACCGGCAGCCTTCCAGCCACAAGTTCACACCCCTAACCATTAGGCCACCACTGCCATCACATCTTTGTGTTTTGTCTGTGGGAAAACAAAGGTCACAAAACCCTTTGATCCCAGAAGCCTCTTATAATCCTGTGAGGCAATAGAACAAACCGCTGCATCACTGTCCAGATAGATACAGTATCTCACAAAAGTGAGTACACCCCTCACATTTTTGTAAATATTTTATTATATTTTTTCATGGGACAACACTGAAGATATGACACTTTGATACAATGTAAAGTAGTCAGTGTACAGCTTGTATAACAGCGTAAATTTGCTGTCCGCTCAAAATAACGCAACACACAGCCATTAATGTCTAAACCGCTGGCAAAAAAAGTGAGTACACCCTTAAGTGGAAATGTCTAAATTGTGCCCAATTAGCCATTTTCCCTCCCCGGTGTCACGCGACTCGTTAGTGTTCCAAGGTCTCAGGTGTGAATGGGGAGCAGGTGTGTTAAATTTGGTGTTATTGCTCTCACACTCTCTCATACTGGTCACTGGAAGTTCAACATGGCACCTCATGGCAAAGAACTCTCTGAGGATCTGAAAAAAAGAATTGTTGCTAAAGATGGCCTAGGCTATAAGAAGATTGCCAACACCCTGAAACTGAGCTGCAGCATGGTGGCCAAGTCCATACAGTGGTTTAACACGACAGATTCCACTCAGAACAGGCCTCGCCATGTTCTGAGGGGAACATGCACTCGCCATGTTCATGCACTCACCATGTTCTGAGCACATGCACTCAAAGAAGTTGAATGCATGTGATCAGTGTCATATCCAGAGGTTGTCTTTTGAAAATAGACGTACGAGTCCTGCCAGCATTGCTGCAGAGATTGAAGGGGTGGGGGGGTCAGCATGTCAGTGCTCAGACCATATACCGCACACCGCATCAAATTGGTCTGCATGACTGTCGCCCAGAAGGAAGCCCCTTTTAAAGATGATGCACAAGAAAGCCCGCAAACAGTTTGCTGAAGACAAGCAGACTAAGGACATGAATTACTGGAACCATGTCCTGTGGTCTGATGAGACCAAGATAAACTTATTTGGTTCAGATAGTGTCAAGCGTGTGTGGTGGCAGCCAGGTGAGGAGTACAAAAACAAGTGTGTCTTGCCTACAGTCAAGCATGGTGGTGGAAGTGTCATGGTTTGGGGCTACATGAGTGCTGCCAGCACTGGGGAGCTACAGTTCATTGAGGGAACCATGAATGTCAACGTGTATTGTGACATACTGAAGCAGAGCATGATCCCTTCCCTTTAGAAACTGGGCCACAGGGCAGTATTCCAACATGATAACGACCCCAAACACACCTCCAAGACGACCACTGCCTTGCTAAAGAAACTGTGGGTAAAGGTGATGGCCAAGTATGTCTCCAGACCTAAACCCTGTTGAGCATCTGTGGGGCATCCTCAAATGGAAGATGGAGGAGCGCAAGGTCTCTAACATCCACCAGCTCTGTGATGTCATCATGGAGGAGTGGCAGAGGATTCCAGTGGCAACCTGTGAAGCTTTAGTGAACTCCATGCCCAAAAGAGTTAAGGCAGTGCTGGAAAGTAATGGTGGCCACACAAAATATTGACACTTGGGCACAATTTGAACATTTTCACTTAAGGGTGTACTCACTTTTGTTGCCAGTAGTTTCGACATTAATGGCTGTGTGTTGAGTTATTTTGAGGGGACAGCAAATTTACACTGTTATACAAGCTGTACACTGACTACTTTACATTGTATCAAAGTGTCATATCTTCAGTGTTGTCCCATGAAAAGATAAAATATTTACAAAAATGTGAGGGGTGTACTATCTTTTGTGAGATACTGTATAAGCCATGACAAAACGTGGGATTACAAATAATGACATAGTAAATCCTTAAAGGTCCCATTCACTGAACTTTTCCCACATTTTTATAGCTCCCATATACTGTAGGCTTGTGCGATATGACCCAAATTTCATATCACAATATAACTAGTCTTATATCCCAGTAACGATATATATAACAGTATGCATTTTATGTAAATTGTATAACTTGTATATAATAATAGCATAAAAAAGACCATCCATCTTCTACCGCTTAATCCTTTTCAGGTCACGGGGGGGGGGGGGGGGTGCTGGAGCCTATCCCAGCGTCTTTGGGCGAGAGGCAGGGTACACCCTGGACAGATCGCCAGTCCATCGCAGGGCCAACACAGAGAGACAGACAACCATTGACTTTCACATTCATATCTAAGGACAATTCCCCAGTTGATGCCAGTTAACGTAACGTATGTTTTTGGCCTGTGGGAGGAAACCGGAGTATGCGGAGTAAACCCACGCAGACACGGGGAGAACATGCAAATTCCACACAGAAGGGTCACTGATGGTGAGGGTGTGGGATTGAACCCACAATGGTCAGTGGTGGAATCAATCCCGTGACCTTCTTGCTGTGCTGCCACAGTGCTAACCACTGCTCCACTGAGCTACCGTAAAAACTAACTAATCTTATATCCCGATAACAATATACATAACGGTATACTGTACATTTTCAGCAAATTCTATGGTCTATATATAATAATTACATAAAAAAGGCCATCTCTTTTTTAATTTTAAATTACATACTGAAAAACATCAATTGTACAAATTCATCTATCATTAATTTTAGGCAACTTTTTCACCTCATAATTGTACTGTGTTTTTTATAAAATTGTAGTGCATTTGAGACTTATAATGTTTCAGACAGGCCATGATCTGAAAATCAAAGGCACAAAAGGTAATGCAATATAATACAAGTGATGATTTCAGCTTTATTCATTATTGCTACTTGACTAATTAAAATGATTACAAATCAAGTAAGTTACAAGAGAAAGTTTACTCCTCCGACATGTTTTTATTGAGTTATGATATATTTAATGTATGTGCCACTATCATGCACTTTTGCAGCTTTAATATAATTTTTCAGACAAAACTAAGAAATTCAGCAGTAAATTAGAGCAAAGAAACAATTGTCTGATAATAATACTTCCTATGAGCGACAACTGAAACGTAAAAGGGGTTAGTGGACTATCCTCTCTGATGCAGCATGGTGGAAAACAGTCCCACATTCCTGGCAAACAGAAGTAGCAGCTATTTGACCAAACCATTAGTTTGGAGTTGGCTGCTGAGCTACCCACTGGAATGAAACCTAGCGATCCATCTACACCTGTTCCGCTGCGCACACTGCTGGGATGAGGTGGGCCACTGACAAGTAGTGTGTAAGGAGCTTTGCTGAAGAAACGAGATGTGTATTTTAAATCCCGATATAAACGATAGATGTTTTTATCTCATCATCCGATATATATGTATATGTATCGTCATATCGAACAGCCCTAGTCCCACATGTCTTAATGTTTGTGACATGCACTACTCACAAAAAGGGATATTTGGCTTTCGGGTGAAATTTATGACAAATGTAAAAAGTTCATGCTACAGTGATATTATATCATGAAAGTAGGGCCTTTTAGCAGAAGCATGAAATAGTGATTTCTTCATCTCCAACAATTTATTGAAACAAAAGCCAGCAACAGTGATGGGTATACCACAACAAAAAATGTCAGTGTCTCAATAACTTGTCATGTGCCCTTGAGCATCAATTACAACTTGACAACAATGCCTTATGCTGTTCACAAGTTGACTTATTGTCTGCTGAGGCATGGCATTCCACTCTTCTTGAAGGGCAGCCCTCAGGTCATTGATGTTGTGGGGTAAAGGGTTACGAGTCTCTACACGGTGACTCAGCTGATCCCATAGGTTTTCTAAGGGATTCAGTTCTGAAGAAAGTGCAGGCCACTCCATTTGAGGTACCCCAGCCTCCAGCAGTTGTTCCCTAATGATGCAACCTCAATGAGCTGGAGCATTGTCGTCCATGAAGATGAAATTAAGCCTGTGTTGTTCATGCAGGGGAACAATGACTGGATTAATGATGTTATTCAGGTAGCATCAGCTTGTCACTGTACCATTCACAAGCTGTAGGGCAGTTCTGTATTGACTAGACACACCCGCCCAGCAGGACTTGACATTAACTTTTTTGCTCACCAGCCACTGTGGCTAGTGATTTTCCAAAGGTACTAGCCTCTCAGCCTTTTCACTAGCCACAATTTTGTGCTTGGAAAATTATGTTTAATATGATCAGATTTGACTATTGCATGCTAAAATTTTGCAATATGAGAGTGAAGTGCAGGTAGATTTCAGTCCATCCCAGTTGGGATGGACTGAAATCCCTGAAAAGGGATGGACTGTGTCCCTACAATTGGGACACCCCTTCATGGCTGCACGATGTCATTAGTAATTGCTAATGGATTTAACCTAAATGGACACTACGTTTTCACCGGAAAAAAAGAGGAGAAAGTAAAAGAAAACTGATTAGAAAAAAAACAGTACTTATGGAAGTTGTAGTTTTGTAGTCTCACATTGCAATCAGTTTATTATTTTAGATGCTGTTTGAGAAAACTACAACTGGCCAAAGTGGTTAGTGGGTGTGGCTATCTTACCGGTCACTGCTGAAATCCAGTAGCCATTGGCCGGTGTTAATGTCAAGCCCTGCTGCCCAGACTGTAACGCCACCACCACCAAAGTCTCGTCTGGTGACAAGAGTGGCTGATGCATAGCACTCTCCTTGACGTCTTCAACATCATTGGTGGCTGTGGAGAGCATGAAATGAAGAGGCTGAATTTATTTCTCAATTCAGATTTATTGATCATCTCACATCTCCAACCATCTCTCAAACAGGAAAAGAGAGCGAACTACTCCAATCCCCCACTTTTATACCTGGGACATCAAAGTACCGAATCACATTGTCATTAAACCCCACATCGACAATACCTCTCCCCCAGGCCTCTTCTTCCTCCACCTGACCCCAGGAGGTCAGGAAGTCCTTTCAGAGTCATTGCTAAAGGTACCTCCACCTACTACTGTTATCCCCAGGAGGTCCAGACCTATTGTTCCTTCTAAGACGTGAGGTTACAAAATACATATGCAGTCTTAAGCATCTCAATCACTGTGCTATACATATGCAGTCAGAGCATCCAAAATATGTGTGCCACAGTGGCCATTATTTCTGCTCAGTGTGAATCGACTTTCATCAGAGAACACCACTAAGGCCCCCTGATCCCTTGTCCAGCGTAAATGCTCTCTGGCCCATACTGACATAGCGCACGGCTCAGGAGACACACACGCAGGCTCAGAGTGAATTCAATAGCTTTATTCAACAACAAGGATGAATGGATGCGTGTCTGTGGAATGTGGATGTACTGGTGGCAGACGTCAGCATCAGGCACGGAGGCAGGAAACCGTACAGCCAGACAACCCTGGGGAGAGAGCACAGGGAGAAGGTGACGGGCACCAAACCAGTACAACAGGTAATGTGAGGTTTGTTGGCTTACTTGGCAGGGCAGGTGGCAGGCGCGCTCAAGGGAGAGTCCAGAAGACAGAGACCTGACGATGCACCTGACAGCAGCAGCGAGGTGGTGATGCGGGGGCGAAGTCCGCCGCCGGGAGAGGTCCACCTGTGCACAGGGGAAAGACTGGAACACAAGTAGAGGTTTGCTTACGTGAGCGATCTTGCTGTTTGGCGAGGGGGTTCCTCTGAAGCAAGTAGCCGAAGGGAACAGACGGCTTCAGGCCGAAGCTCAGGGCAGAGCAGCTTATATGCCCCGCCGCTGACGAGGTGCAGGTGTGTGCTCAGCTGGCGCCGCTAATGAGCGGCGAGTTGTAACAGTACTCCCCCCTCTAGCAGCGCCTCCTGGCGATGGTTTATTGGGGTACTTCCGGTGAAACTCGGTGATGAGAGAGCGATCCAACACGAACGAGGAACGAACCCATTGCCTCCATTCTGGACCATAGCCCTCCCAGTCCACCAAATACTGTAGCCCGCGACCCCGGCGTCGGGAGTCCAAGATGGTCGAGACAGTCCAGGCCGGATGGCCATCAATCATCCGAGGCGCGGGCGGCGCAGCAGGAGGAGGGCAGATGGGATCAGACACCACCGGTTTCACCTTGGAGACGTGGAAGGTGGGATGGATGCGGAGGGAGGGGGGAGTAGCAACACGCACTGCCACCGGGTTGATTAGCTTGGTGACGGGGAATGGACCCATGAAGCGTTTAGCCAACTTTCTCCTCTCACCCTTCAGGTTCACATCCTGCAGGGATATCCAGACCGGTTGGCCCACCTGGTAGGCAGGAGCAGGTGTTCTACGCTGATCCGCCGTGGCCTTATTGCGCTCCGCTGTGCGTAAAAGCGCATTGCGCGCGGCTGTCCAGATGGAGCGACACCGCCTGAGGTGAGCCCGAACCGTGGGAACTGCCGACTCATTCTCCAGCGAGGGAAACAGAGGGGGGTCGTATCCCAGGGACACCTTGAAAGGGGACATCCCTGTGGCTGAGGAGCGAGCGGTGTTGTGAGCGTATTCTACCCAGGCAAGGTGTTTGCTCCATGACGCAGGCTTCGAGGCGGTGACGCAGCGGAGAGCAGCCTCCAGCTCCTGATTGGTCCGTTCACACTGCCCGTTAGATTGGGGGTGATGGCCGGAGGAGAGGCTTACCTGGGCTCCTAGTGTCCTGCAGAAACTCCGCCAGACGTCCGAGGCGAATTGGGGACCCCGGTTGGAAACCACGTCAGCTGGTATCCCATGCAGCCTGACCACGTGTTGGACGAGGAGATCTGCCGTCTCCAAGGCAGAGGGTAGCCCCCGTAATGGCACGAAATGGGCAGCCTTGGAGAAATGGTCGACGATGGTCAGGACTGTGTCGAAGTTGTTAGAGACGGGGAGACCAGTGACAAAGTCCAACGCGATGTGCGACCAGGGCCTACCAGGGACGGGCAGGGGCTGGAGCAAACCCGCAGGAGGAGAGTTGCCGGTCTTACTGGTGGCGCAGACGGGGCAGGCCCGGGCGTAGCGGGCAGCGTCCTTGCGCAATCCCGGCCACCAAAAGGAGCGTTGGAGCAGGTCAATCATTCGGGAGGTCCCAGGATGGCAGGCTAGCTTGGACGTGTGAAGCCAATGGATGACCTCCCCCCGAACGGAGGACGGGGCGTAGAGCCTCCCCTCCGGTCCGCCGCCCGGATCCGGTTCTGATTCCTGCGCCTTCCGGACCTTATCCTCGATCTCCCAGGTAACGGCTCCCACGATGCACGACCTGGGCAGGATGGTATGAACAGCGTCCCCCGAGTCTTCAAGGGCGAATTGCCTGGAGAGGGCGTCAGGGAGTCCATTTTTGGAGCCCGGTCTGAATGTGATGGTGAAACGGAATCTAGCAAAAAACAGGGACCAACGGGCCTGGCGGGCGTTCAGACGCTTGGCAGTTCTTAAATATTCCAGATTTTTGTGATCCGTTAACACCACGGAGGGCAGAGCGGCCCCCTCCAGCCAGTGACGCCACTCTTGGAGCGCGAGCTTGATGGCAAGAAGCTCCCTGTCCCCCACGTTGTAGTTGCGCTCCGCCGGGGACAAGCGCCGGGAGAAGAAGGCGCAAGGCCGTTTGAACCCATCAGCCGGTGACCGTTGAGACAGCACCGCCCCCACCCCCGTATCCGAGGCGTCGACCTCCACGATGCACTGCAAAGAGGGATCGACCTGGCTGAGGACCCGGGAGGATGAAAACTCCGCCTTCAGCGCCTGGAAGGCCGCCGCGGCCTCTTCAGTCCACTGGAACCGGGTTTTAGGGGAGGTGAGACGGGTCAGAGGGCTGACGATGGCTCCAAAGTTGGGTACAAAGCGGCGGTAAAAGTTGGCAAAGCCGACGAATTGTTGCACCTGCTTTCTAGAAGTGGGAGTCGGCCAATCTACCACCGCTTTAATCTTGGCAGGGTCTGGGAGAACCTGGTCATGGGAGATGACAAACCCGAGAAATGACGTCTTCTTGGCATAGAATTCGCACTTCTCCGCCTTCACATACAACCGATTCTCCAGTAACCTCTGCAGGACCCATCTCACATGCACCTGGTGCTCATCCCTGGACTTGGAGAAGATGAGAATGTCATCCAGGTAGACGAACACAAACAGGCCAATGAAATCCCGGAGAACGTCATTTATCAGGCGCTGAAAGACGGCTGGAGCGTTGGTTAACCCGAACGGCATGACCAGGTATTCAAAGTGGCCGTTCGGGGTGCGGAAGGCTGTTTTCCATTCATCTCCCTCTCGGATCCGGACGAGGTGGTACGCGCTGCAGAGATCCAGCTTGGTAAACCAGGTCGCCCCCTGGAGGGAGTGGAAGGCAGTGTCCATCAGGGGCAGGGTGTAACGGTCCTTCTCCGTGATGTCGTTTAGGGCTCGGAAGTCGATGCACGGATGAAGCGAGCCATCCTTCTTGCCCACGAAGAAGAACCCTGCACCTAATGGCGATGACGATGGGCGAATAATACCGGCACTGAGAGATTCCTTAAGGTATGAGTTCATGGCCTCCTTCTCCGGCGCTGACAGGCTGTAGAGATGTCCCGAAGGGAGAGGCGCCCCCTGGCGGAGGTTTATGGCGCAGTCGTAAGGCCTGTGTGGAGGAAGGGACATTGCCTTGAACTTACTGAAGACTGCACCCAGGTCGTGAAACTCCACGGGCACCAAGGAGAGGTCCGGGGGCGCGGCATCCTTGACCACGGGAGGAGAGGATGGCGAGCAGGCAGCGGATTGGAGGCAGGTGCTCATACAAAAGGTACTCCAGGCTGTTACCTTCCCGGTCTTCCAATCCAGGACGGGGTTATGGAGACGGAGCCACGGATAACCCAGGATCACTGGAGACACAGAGGAAGGCAAGATGTAGAAGGAGATCTCCTCCCGGTGGTTCCCAGAGACGATGACAGAGATGGGGTTTGTCCGGTGGGTCACTTTCCCCAGAGATGCACGGGAGAGATTGATGAGGGTGAGAGGAGTCTTAAGGGGCTGGCAACGGATGCCCAGTCGGGTTGCCAGGCTTTGTGAAATAAAGCTGCCTTCCGCGCCTGAGTCCACCAGTGCATGAGTGAGATGCCCTGTGATGTTATGGCAGAAACGGATGGGCAGCGACAAATGAGTGAGGGGAGTTGTCCGGTTAGCGTCCGCGAGGCCCCCTACAGTGACTCGCGGACCTCCCCGTTTGGCTTCTCCGGGCATTGCTCCACCGTGTGCTGGCTGTCCCCGCAATACATGCAGAGACCCAGCTCACGTCGGCATTGTCTCTCCGCTAGAGGGAGCTTTGCCCGGCCCGTCACCATTGGCTCCGACTCCTCGGGAACCTCCGGTGGCGGTAACGCCAGGGGGCGAGCTTGAAGCCGGCGTGACGAGACCCCCCGAGAGCGAGAAGGCAGCTTCCGCTCCGAGGCGCACTCGCACAACCGGTTGTCCAAGCTGATCGTAAGAGAGATTAGCTCCGCCAGTGTTTCAGGGATATCCCGACCAGCCAGTTCATCCCTCAGACCAGCGTTTAAGCTGCGGAGGAAGATGCCGCAGAGGGCTCGTTCCTCCCAGCCAACCTCCTCCGCTGTAACCCGGAAGTCAATGGCGTAGTCCGCGGCCGATCGGCTCCCCTGCTGAAGGCTGAGGAGACGATTGGTCAGGACACTCTCCATACGGGAGTGATCAAAGACCTCCAGAAAATGTTTAACGAACTGGCCATAGGTGAGGGAGGCATAACCGGGCCTCGCCATTACGGCATAAGCCCAGGTGAGTGCCCGACCCTCCAGGAGATTTCCTATATAGCCAATTCGGCTATGGTCTGAGGGAAAGTCCCTGGGGACGCGCAGGAACACCGACTCACACTGCATAATGAATCCCCGCGCTCCACCGAGCTTACCGCTAAAGCGGGCGGGAGTAGGAATGGGTGTGAGTCGGGCTGGGGCACCCGGGGCAGACTGGGCGGCCGCTGAAGCAGCAGGAGCTGCACCTCCCTGACGAGCCGGGGGGAACGGCTGTGGGGGGTCCAGACGGTCTAACCGGTCAGTTATCAAGGTCAATTGATTAAGTATCACTTGCTGCTGATGAGCTATTAAATCCACCCGAGCCTCGAGGGTGGAAAATCGGCGTGCGAGCCCGCTGTCCGCCGAGCCGCTGTGCTGAAGCCGTACTGACATAGCGCACGGCTCAGGAGACACACACGCAGGCTCAGAGTGAATTCAATAGCTTTATTCAACAACAAGGATGAATGGATGCGTGTCTGTGGAATGTGGATGTACTGGTGGCGGACGTCAGCGTCAGGCACGGAGGCAGGAAACCGTACAGCCAGACAACCCTGGGGAGAGAGCACAGGGAGAAGGTGACGGGCACCAAACCAGTACAACAGGTAATGTGAGGTTTGTTGGCTTACTTGGCAGGGCAGGTGGCAGGCGCGCTCAAGGGAGAGTCCAGAAGACAGAGACCTGACGATGCACCTGACAGCAGCAGCAAGGTGGTGATGCGGGGGCGAAATCTGCCGCCGGGAGAGGTCCACCTGTGCACAGGGGAAAGACTGGAACACAAGTAGAGGTTTGCTTACGTGAGCGATCTTGCTGTTTGGCGAGGGGGTTCCTCTGAAGCAAATAGCCGAAGGGAACAGACGGCTTCAGGCCGAAGCTCAGGGCAGAGCAGCTTATATGCCCCGCCGCTGACGAGGTGCAGGTGTGCGCTCAGCTGGCGCCGCTAATGAGCGGCGAGTTGTAACACCTACAAGATGATGACGCCTGTGCCTGGTGGTGTGGTCAGTCAGGCACAGGCGCCATCATCTTGTATGATGTACAAGATGTACCCTTGTACCCTTGCAGGTCATCTAGCACACAGACCATGCTGATGTAAATGGTTTCAAATGGTCTGACATGACACTTGGGTGCTTCTCACCTCCCTTAAATGTGTCTGGAGTTGTGTGACATTCATCATCCGGTTCCACAGGGCATTGTTCACAATGAAGCGGTCATCAGCGTGGGATGTGGCCAAAGGACGTCCACTTCTATGCCTTTCTGCGACTCTTCCAGTTTCTCTGTATCTCTGTTGCAACCTGCTGATGACACTCTGTGACACTCTAAGCTCAGTGGCCACTCCCCTCTGAGAACATCTTGTTTGAAGCCTCGCAATGGCCAGTACTGTTGATCAATTGTTAGGTGTCGACTTGGTCTCATGATGTCAAAATGTGAACAGCATGATGAAGAAGACTATTTAAATACCAATTCTAACTGAACCAGAAAATTTATTGGTCAATTCATGGATCAAACACCTGTTGTGAATTTTGCCATTAAGCACCTTGCTAGAGAACAGCAAGTTATGCAAAAAGTACTGAAACACCGAACAGCTGGACATGCGCATTCAAAAGGTTAGAGAATGTCAAATTTAGTTCACCTGTCAAGGTTAGAGTGCATTTTAGGTGCATCCTGAAATTTCACCTAAAAGCCAAATACAGTACTCACAAAAGTGAGTACACCCTCACATTTTTGTAAATACTTTATTATATCTTTTCATGGGACAACACTGAAGATATGACACTTTGCTACAATGTAAAGTAGTCGGTGTACAGCTTGTATAACAGTGTAATTTTGCTGTCCCTTCAAAATAACTCAACACACAGCCATTAATGTCTAAACCGCTGGCAACAAAAGTGAGTATACCCCTAAGTTACATTGTATCAAAGTGTCATATCTGCAGTGTTGTCCCATGAAAAGATATAATAAAGTATTTACAAAAATGTGAGGGGTGTGCTCACTTTTATGAGACACTGTATCCCTGTCATTTTGTGAGTAGTGTATTTTGGTCATATAGCCTTTAAATATTTAATTATTGTAGCATCATTGTGAATCATCTTTTCATCCTTACTCAGAATGGCTTGTTTCAGTACATGTCTCTTTCAATGCCTAAAGCTGGATTTACGCACCTGCATCACGTCGACACCATTACCGACGTCCATCGCAGACCCAATGATTGGCAATTTTTTTCTTGTGTGTTGGGTGAAATGCTTTGTTCCATTACCAAAACGGGTTTCAGCCAATATATGTAGTGATTTGTGTTTGTCGTGTGTTTTTGTTTATGAAATAGCGACAAACAAGAGCAGATTGTGATGGAGTTGAAGCTAAAATATTTTAAGAAAAAGCAACTTTTAATACGATCGTTGCACAGAGAAAAAGAGACGTCGGCACAAACAGTGCGTGCGACCACCACCGCTGCTGTTTTGACAATCTGTGTAATTACTGGGGTTATGACAAGCAGTGCTGGCCAAGTTACTAAAAAATAGTAACTATTTATATTTACTTTTTTCTAAAGTAACTAGTAACTGTAATTAGTTACTATTTTTACATTTTCAAAAGTAACTGAGTTACTTTGCCAATTACTGCATGATTAAAGTAACTAGTTACTTGGAAAAGTAACTTTCACGTTACTTTTAAATGCATACGTAAATCATCTTGCACACATAGCAAGATTACACTGGTCAACACCAAATTTATTGTCTTAAGTTTTTTTTTAGCTGATTTAGGACAATTTTGATGTGCGGAATCCAAAAATCACATTGGTTTGGCTCAATCAGGTCAACTTTTTGAAGTATGGCCACATGTTTTTTACATTTTTGTTTACATGTACTGGTATTTTCGCTTTATATGATGCAAAATTCTTTTTTATTTCTTGAAATTCTTGAACTCTGAAGAGTTTGCATGCGCCAATTTATGACATTGTCATGATGGCTGATGACTGTTGGACTGAAGAGAGACATCCCTGCCGCTGAGCACGGAACTTGAAGCTCGGAATTTTGAACAATGATGACGTAACTTTCAATTTACATGTACTTACCTTTATCAATGTCTACTCTTCAATTTACAGTAATCAAAGTTTGTAACATTTAATCAATAAATTGTGTTAGAAAATGATTTTTTCTCTTAAAAACCTATTTTGGATGAGAAATATTAACAAAAATCAGCTGATAACGTAACAAAAATGTAATCGATTTAGTCAGAAGATCAGATTTTTTTTGACCTGATCGAGAGAAACAGAGGTCATTTTCGGATTCAGCGGTGCAAAATTGTCTTAAATCAGTTGAAAAAACACAGACAACTTACAAAAAAAATTATTTTTGTAACCCTGTAATGTAATCCATTAATTATGTCAGGCTGAAAACAGACTGTTTCAGACAGAGCTTTTAGAGCATGCTCAGTCTGCTTTATCCTGCCTTGAGAGCTCTTATTGTGGGAAAAACCTGAAGAAAATCAACACAAAATTGCCAGTAATTTCCTCATTTTGGAGTGAGAAACAGGGTTTGTGGAGTGAGAGAGAGGGAAAGAGAGTGAGAATCACTCCAAAAGAGTGAGTTGACAGCACTGTATAAAGCTGTCAATGTTTATCTTACTTTTATTATATGGATTTAATCCATTGTGCAGTGATCCAAAGAAAATGTCCATTATTCACAGTTCAAATGTCTGCTGTGACAGAGACATGATCCAGTCCCTTAAATTCCTTTTGGAGATCAAATCCATTTTTGAATAATCTTTATCCAGGTAGCAAGTAAATGTGTTTTAACTTCAATGGATCACAGTTTCAGCTGTCTGATGGAAAATGACTGTTATCAGATCTTCATTCTATAACAACATATCTGGCAATCAGTCGGTTTTAATTCTTGCTGGGTCACAAACTATCCAGATGCCTACCTGTGCTTGAAATCCAGCCGTGGGTGTTCAGATAAGAGTATTTCCACTTTACATCCAGCCATGGCTGTTGAAATAGCGCAACTCCACTAACACGGTGTTGATAGTATAGCATAGCGCTAGCTTTGTCTGAGCTTGTTGCTGTTCTCAGGCACTTCTGAAGATTGCAGTCAGTCTCACACGGCACTTTAGCTTGCAACCCACCAATATGCTTTTGTCCTTAATCACAACAAAGGAAAAATAATCTGTCTATTTCCACAAAAACAAAGTAACTTCATCTTTTCCTCCGTTCAGTAGTGAACAGGCTCTTTGCAACAGGCCACGTTGACTGATGGCTGCATTAGCTACATAGGGTCAGTTTGTATTTGCGCTAAAAATATCCATATTAATAAAATGAGTAATGCATCTGATCAAATTTCAGTGACTGTAACGCATTACTGAATTTTTAAACTGAATTTTTAAACAGTAATTTCATTATACAGCACGTTACTGGAAAAGTAGTGGCATTACAGTAACGTTTTACTTTGTAATGCGTGACTCTCAACACTGATGGGCCACAAAATGTTCTGTATGTTCTTACTAGCTCAATATTCTTTTGAATTTGGACTGCTGTTTAAACGGCTCGCCTTGGAAGTTGTTCTTCCATGAACAGGCAGAGTGTAGCAGCGGCAAGAACCAAGAATGTGAAGGAAGAGACAAAGCGGACCAATCACAGCTCTCCTTCTCTGGAGAGGTGCACGTCGGGCGATGCAATAGGAGCGCACGCTGCTGCTATGTCGACGCGGGTGCATAACTTGCACTTTACAGCAACATTTAACTACACCCTGTCTCTTACATCACTATTGCTACGCTTTGCTGGCTAGCTCCTAGCTCTAATAATACTGTTGGACAGGAGTGTGTGGTTTCAGTGGTTGATGGGATATGACTGGTCCCTGGAGTACAATAAGCACAGAAACATTTGTGAATGAGTGGGTAAACTGCTGGCTTCAGCTAGCCACCTGGGGCTGAGGTGAGCCTGGCACCCTGTCTGTCAGCATCTCCCTGCTGAGGCGAGCGCTTATGCAATTAGACTGACTGATTCCAATCACCTAGCCAAGCTAATGTTAACCGACTGATATAGCATCACAGTGAAAATATAATAAAATAAACCAGATCGACACAAGATATATTCAACAGTGGATTAGTGAACGAGGTGGAAACGGGGATATTTATCAAGGCGACTGAAACCTAAAGAAAATAACTATAAACTATAATATAAATATAAAGTGTGTTTAGTAAGCAAACTCCCTAGCTCTGAAGCTAACACCTTGGCTGGGCTCCCTGTCATCGACATTTGCAGACAGACAGCTAGACTGGCCAATCATAGAGTAGCGACACATACAGTATCAAGGCTGGTCTTACTATTTCTTTATGTAGAAGAACAAACCTGGAAGAGTTATTAAAATGGCTTAATCAGAAACAAATGATATTGAGGCTGTGTGTGTGTGTGTGTGTTTTAAGAGAAGTGAGCTTTTTGATTTTTTTCCCAATATTTAATGACCAGTAGATTCATTTCACAAGGTTAAAACCTACTAAAATTCTGTCATAAAAATCTGTTGAAAGTCTGAATGGTTTAGGGGAATTTATACATCAACATACACAAATGTTACCCTGAGGAAAATGTACAATGGATGTACTTAAGTGCCAATGAGTACTGTAAAAATAGCAAAGCCTCCATCAGACATGCTGACTGTTACTGCATGTACTATATGCTTGTCCAAGCACTGAATGATATTGAGATACCTGCGCAGAATAACAGGCCTCTGTATGATTTACCCTTGATTTTCTGTATCCTTAGATAACCTGACAAAGATCTCTCACTAATCCTATTAAACAGAGATTCTACCATATGGAAAACATCGGCATGCTTTGCTGCCAGTTAATCAGTGTGAGAAGCAGGCTGTTTGATGGCTGCTGTGTTTCAACCTCGTGTTGCAGGGTCATGCGAGTAACCCTGCCTTTCCCCCCTACAGACCTGACATACGAGCTCACAGTGAGAAGTTCTGATCCCTCAGGTAAGCCTCAGTAATTATGTGGAATACAAACCACATAAACAAACTAAGTTATAACATATGTATTGTATGTTGTAATTGGTTGTAGTTGAAGAAACTAAATATACTGGTAAAGGTTTTGTCGAAGTCCTAGCCTAGAATTTTTAGAAAAAGAAATTGACTTAGAAATGCATCAAGTAACAAGTATTTCTTTTTTTGTTATCTTTTTACTTTTTCTGTTCAGATGTTCAGCTGTCAGAGTGCAGATTTATTTTATACAACAGATTCAAACTGTTAAAAGCAGCAGCCCGCAACAGCCAGTGCTATAAATCAGTGCTGTGTGTTGCCATAGAGGGCTATACCCATAGACAGGCCTGAGAGAAGAGGGCTGTGTCTGTTCCCACCCAGAAAGTGTCGTCGTGTGGTGCCCCCATGTCCATTAAAACTCCCGTTGCTCATTGCTATATACCCCTTCCTCCACAAAACCATGACATGGAGTGATATCACTGGTCTAGGCTGAATACAAAACCGTTTGTTAACAGGCTGCTGATGAACACACCTATGTGTGTAACTGACCATGTCACCACAGTGATGATATAATGTAGATTTTTTTTTTTTTTTTGACATTGTGCCAGTATTATTAAGGACTCCTGTCAGGGGCACTATCATATGTTGGACATCTCAGAAATTGGAGTGCAGGAAATGAGATTATCTGTCACAGCACTAATGCACAGCCTACAAACAGCTCCATGAAACATGGTTCAGCTGCTCCAGCTGGGGGTGAAAAATGCGCCACCCCCCCCCATTATTGAAAACTCAACAATTTATGTGCTCATACTTCAAGGCACTCCTATGTTTGAGAGCAGACCGAGTTTGGCTGAGATGATGTTAAGAAACCTTTGACTTACAGGCAATAAACAATTTAATTTTACTCCATGTGTTTTGCACATACACTCAGACGGCGGTATAGGGTGAAACTGGGTGGGGCAGGTTGGATGGGGTAGCAGTGAGGCAGGCCTTCCTGTAATGTGAGACTGGAGCCCTCTGCCTGCTGCAGATGAGCCTCTACAGGGCTGACTGTCTCAATGTACAGTCAGCAGGTAGATGGCAACATAATCAGTCTGCATTTAATGAACTAACAATTGGTCTGGTTTTACCACATGTGCATCAGTGACTGTCTTATTTCTTCTGGCTGTTTACGGAACACACATTAACGCTTCATGTAATATCTGTGTTGTCTTCTATTGTGTGTGTAGACAGCAGTGAGGAGCGATGCAAACAGCTCCACAGGAAGTGTGAAGAGCTGGAGGCCCAGTTGAAGAAGAAGGAGGAGGAGAACACAGAGCTCCTCAGGGACCTTGAGCAAAAAAATGCCATGATTTCTGTCCTAGAGAACACCATCAAAGAAAGAGAGAAGAAGTACCTAGAGGAGCTTAAGATGAAGAGCCACAAGCTGGCCGTGTTGTCCGGGGAGCTGGAGCAAAGGGCGAGCACCATAGCCTATCTTACCTCACAACTTCACGCTACCAAGAAAAAGCTTTTGGCCGGCAGTTCCTCTGAGGCCAGCCCTAACGTCAGTCCCGTCACGTCATACAAGCCGACACCCCCGCCGGCCAAAGACAAGCAGCCTGAAACCCCACGTCGTCGCATGAAGAAAAGCCTGTCTCAGCCCCTTCACCCAGAGCTGACAGAGGTGTATCGCCTCGGCCCAGACGGAAGGAGAGTTGTTCTGCGGGAGACGGTCGACGCCATGCCTGACCCAACTCCCTTCCTGCAGGCGGGGAGAGAGTCCCCCGAACCGCAGGTAGTGCGAGAGCGGCCAGCCGTCATCCCCCCCATCGCCTCTGACCGCTCTCCCGTCCCTCCCCTGGGCGCTACGGCCAGTCCCCGTCACAGCCCTGCTCGGGACCGTCAGTACAGGGCTCATGTGGGCGTGGCACACCGCATCCCACATGGCAACCCTCCACCAGGGCCACCACCACAAGCAGAGGTGGAGACGCTGGCGGTGGACCAGGTGAATGAGGAGAAGGTCGTACGGAAGCGCTCAGGAGCGGACAGGACAGTTTAACATTGCACTGCTAACACCAAACGCACATCTACTGTAAACATGCCACACTGCAAGAACAGGTGGCAGTCGACCCACTTTGTAGCCTGCTTTTTACGCAACACTGAAATATTAAAAAAAAAATACAAATATAAAAATTTAATTTATTTTGTAGTTATCCATAAGGACTTTTGTTTTCCCTTAAAAACAATAGAACAAAAACTATGATAAAGCATGCCAAAAGTTTCTTATTTACACCCCACCGTTATACACTTTGACATTTTTGCTCAGATTTCTGTTCATTCTGTCTTATGTGGTAAACATGCAAAAATGTCAGCCAAATATCTGCATCAGTGCCTGCTCAGCTGGTTCACAAGCAGTGTAGTGTAGTCATGTCTAAAACAATATCTTAACCATATTGGCGCCATCTATTCAGCAACCGTCTGGACATATCAACAAAACTATATATCAAGATGTCTGCAGCTGCATAGGATAGAACTGTAATAATTAAAATGTTACTCCCTGAATGTCTTCATCTGCTTCTGATTTTGGCATATTAACATTACTGTAGGTGTGAGCAGCAGAATATGCAACAGAGGATGCTGGTTGCCAAGGTGAGAGAGGCAATTTCACATTTTTGTGTTGTTGACTGGGTTAAAAAAAAAACAAACACAGGATGTACATCAGAGAGACCGAGAGAGAGAGAGCATGGGTGTGGTAATGGGAGAGTATGAAAGCCAATGAGAGAATTAAATTTTGGATTAAACTACACATATCCACTAATGCTATTTGTGATACAAGGAAATTTTAAAGACACTGCTGTACTAGGATTTTGCGATATTAACTGTACCATATGAAGGCTGTAAGTTTTTAATGAACTGTTTTTTTTATTAATTTATTGTTAAATATAGACAACAATAGCAAATACAATAACACCCCATATGTCCATAGGAGATACTGCACCACCACAGGATGGTAATCCCTAAATAACCTGCTTCCATGATAACATCACGTCCTTGGACTATACAAATCAAGTCAATAAAGCAGTACTTTTTAGGTTGGTGATTTGGTTTATATTTATAGAAATGGTTACACTTACATACACACACACACACACCTTTTAGCTGCTCCCTGTTCGGGGTCGCCACAGCCATTTGCCAAGGATTTTTACACCGGATGCCCTTCCTGATGCAACCCTCACCATTTTAATTGGGTTTGGGACTCGCACTAGTAGTACACTGGTTTTGTGTTTCCCCCCATGGCTGAGTAACCAACTTTATCCATTCTATTCATACCAAGCACCAAACTAGAAAGTGGAAAGTACCATTTTCATGGTCTTTGGTATGACCTGGCTGGGGCTTGAGTCCACACCCTCCCAGCTGTGGGGTGGATGCTGTTGCCACAAGGCCACCACTCCGGTATTTATAGAAATGGTTACAAAGTAGAAATCATTCTCAGTCTTGATAAGATGAGGGGTTTGGTTTGACATTCAGGAACTCTGGTCTTAGACCTATAGTATAATTCTCAGAATATTCATACTAGTCAATCTCTCTAATAAAAAGTAATCTCAAATAAGCATATATTAAGTCTATTTCACAGAACAACACCAGAAGAATGCCAGTAGAATTAAAGCAGTGCTACAGACGTGGACAAAATTGTTGGTACCCCTCTGTTAATGAAAGAAAAACCCACAATGGTCACAGAAATAACTTGAATCTGACAAAAGTGGTAATAAATAAAAATTCTGTGAAAATTAACCAATGAAAATCAGACAATGTTTTTGAATTGTGGTTCAACAGAATTACAGACATGGTGTGGAGAGTGCAAATAAAAGAACCAGATCTGCACAACAGACGACTTTATTTCTCTCTCTCACTGCATTCATACACAGAAAAAGACTTTCCTCAATACACCAGGGTCTCTCCTTTTATATCACTCCATTCCTTCCCCCTGTTGCCTGAAATCCTGCATCACAATTCATTTACACATTACAATACGTACTGTCCTCCATTTAATCCCCCACGCTCTACCGGCAGAGGGAATATCCCCCTCCCCTGTGCTTCCAGACTGAGATGAATATCCCAGCATGGGTTCCCTACACCCCCCTTCCCCCCCAGAGTCTCAGACTGAGCTTCAACCCTCACGTCCTTTTTTTCCTCCCATATCTGCTATAACAAGGGACCTTCGACTCCGCGGTGCTGCTGTGCCGGTTGGGGACTCTTGGGGGTGTGTCTGTCTGCGGGTGGGCAATGGCGAGGGAGGGGGGGGACATTCTGCTTGCCCGTGTGGCTGCCAAGAACCGGCGACGCGTTGCTCCACGATGGCCCCTATGGCCACATCCGAGGCGTTGGTAGTGAGCGCTATCCGGGCCGCCGGTTCCGGGTGCACCAACAGTGCCGCGTTTGCCAGGGCTGTTTTAACCTCAGAGAATGCCTGCTTCCGCTCCGGAGTCCATTCAACTCTGTCCGCCGGCTTCCGTTTCTTGAGCGCGGCGTACAGTGACTGCATGAGCTGAGTTGCGTGGGGGAAGAACCAGTTGTAAAAGTTAACCATCCCCAAAAACTCTTGCAGCACCCTGACTGTCTGAGGCTGGGGAAAATTCGCCACGGCGCGCACCTTGTCCAGCAAGGGTATCGCTCCCTCCAGTGAGATGCGGTGCCCCAAAAAGTCAATCCCTGTCACACCGAACTGGCATTTCGCTGGGCTGATTATTAACCCGTGCTCTTCCAACCTCCGGAAAACCGTCCTGAGGTGGGTTACGTGTTCGTCCTCGGACGTGCTGGCTACCAGAATATCATCCAGGTAGACAAACACAAACGGCAGATCGCGCAACACCACATCCATCATGCATTGGAATGTCTGTGCCGCGCCTTTTAATCCAAAGGGCATGCGTAAAAACTCAAACAAGCCAAACGGAGTTATTACCGCTGTTTTGGGTATGTCCTCCGCGCGCACCGGGACCTGGTGGTAACCACAGACCAGATCTATCTTAGAAAAAAATACGTGCCCCGGCGAGGTGAACGGAAAAATCCTAAATATGGGGAATCGGGTAGCGGTCATGCGCTGTGGCGTTATTCAATCTGCGGAAATCTCCGCACGGTCGCCACAATCCCTTGGCCTTAGGGACCATGTGTAGTGGGGATGCCCATGGGCTGTTTGAGTGCCTGATGATGCCCAACCTTTCCAAGTTGGCAAACTCCTCGCGCGCTATAGCCAGTTTAGCTGCGTCCAGGCGCCGAGGTTGTGCAAAAACGGGCGGCCCAGTGGTGGTGATAAAGTGTTCCACCCCGTGTTTAGTGATGGCCGCCGAAAACATCGGGACCGTGAGTGCTGGGAACTGAGTGAGCAGTGTGTGGAACTTACCGCCTGGAGCTGTGACGCTGGTTAGTGTTGTTGGCCCGGCCCCTCGAGCTGTACAGGGGAGAGAATCAAAAGACATTGCATTAACCAGGCGTCTGTTAGCAGCATCGACTAGCAACCCATGTGTACACAGAAAATCAGCTCCCAAGATTGGGTAACTGCATGCCGCTATGACGAATGTCCACTTGTACATACGGCCGTGTAGGGATACAGCCAGTGTCCTCTCACCAAAAGTCCTAATGTCCAAGCCGTTTGCAGCTATCAGCTCAAGGCCGCTGGCTCCCACTAGCCGGTCGGCGTAGGATGGCAGGATGAGGCTCTTTTGGGAGCCGGTGTCTACAAGGAACCGTCTCCCGAAGCGCGAGTCCGTCACGTAGAGCAGCTTGTTTTCTTCACCGGCGGTCGCAGCTGCTACTGACTGCCGGCCTTGGCATTTCCCGAACGCTTGAATTGGCACGGTGGCATACATCTGCGTGCGTTCTCTCCAAAGCGGCGGTGGTAGAAGCAGAACGTGTCTCTCTGGCACCTTCTGGCCCCTGCTGCCGCTATTGTCGCCGGCTCCTCGCCTCCGCGGGTCGTCTCGCTGAGTTCCGACACCGCCGCGTTCACAGTGAGAGCTCTGGTGGTGAGGATGATCCGATCTGCCTCCTGGGCTAGCACACGGTAGTGGCGTGCGGCCAGCAACGGTGAGTTGCTCTTGCCTCTGTTGGGAGGTTCCAGAGGAAAAGGTGGACAAACAGAAAATGCCCGTCGTCCGTGCCCATCAACACCCAACATCTTCTCCATCAGTTCGACCACCGATCCATCTCCTAACTCGGGAGCGCCTCAGGAGCCTCTCTGCTCTCTCACAGTCCGAGAGTGTGTAGCGCCAGGTCAGCGCGGCCTTGAGAGCCCCGTATTTATTGTGGGCTGGAGGCTGTTGGAGCAGGCTCGCTACTTGCTGAGACGTGCGAGCGTCCAGCGCTGTGACCACATAGTAATATCTGGTGTCATCTTCCGTTATTCCCCGGAGGGCGAACTGAGCCTCGGTGTGGTAGAACCAAGACCGCGGGTGCCGTCTCTGGGATGCTTGCCGCGTTGCTGGGACTTCCCGTCCGGGCCGACTCCGGGGTTCTTGCCTCGTGTTCCATAATTGGTCAAGGGTCACCAGTGTGGAGAGTGCAAATAAAAGAACCAGATCTGCACGACAGACGACTTTATTTCTCTCTCTCACTGCATTCATACACAGAAAAAGACTTTCCTCAATACACCAGGGTCTCTCCTTTTATATCACTCCATTCCTTCCCCCTGTTGCCCGAAATCTTGCATCACAATCCATTTATACATTACAATACGTACTGTCCTCCATTTTAATCCCCCACGCTCTACCGGCAGAGGGAATATTCCCCTCCCCTCTGCTTCCAGTCTGAGATGAATATCCCAGCGTGGGTTCCCTACAGTGGACAAAATTGTTGGTACCCCTCTGTTAATGAAAGAAAAACCCACAGTGGTCACAGAAATAACTTGAATCTGACAAAAGTGGTAATAAATAAAAATTCTATGAAAATTAACCAATGAAAATCAGACAATGCTTTTGAATTGTGGTTCAACAGAATTATTTTAAAAAACAAACTCATGAAACAGGCCTGGACAAAAATGATGGTACCCCTAGAAAAGACTGAAAATAATGTGACCATAGGGACATGTTCAACCAAGATGTGTCCTCTAATTAACATCACAGGTGTCTACAAACTTGTAATCAGTCAGTCGGCCTATTTAAAGTAGAACTGAACTGAACGGCATTGAACGGCACTGGGTGATAGTACATACAATTATAAAGATAATTTATCATTGGCACCCCCTCCACAAATCCCGGAATCTTGGAGAAAATCGCGATTTTGAATTTCCCGCCCTGAAAAATCAGACAAATCCGCCGAAGTGCAGCCGGAGTTCCGCGTGACGTCACGAGTGTGACCCAGTCCTCATGTTTACCATTGCGAGCACGTCGACACTGGTTGTTTTTGGTGCATTTTGTCGTGATAGTCGACTACAAAACACTTCCAACACCTGGGAAGATCTGTTCAGTGGCCAAGGAAAGCTGTCATGGCGACGAAAGAAAAGAAAGGGGGAGGAAAAGTGACCGGGAAGCGATGCGTTTCTAGATATACAGTGATCTCTCACTTATCGCGTTTAATGGGGACCAGAACCGACCGCGAAAAGTGAAAAACCGCGAAGTAGCGTCACCCCCCCCCCCCCCAAGGGCGTCACAAGCACTATTTTGCACAAAAAGGCACAAGAGAACAGCGAAAAGTGCCACTAAGCAACACGAGCGATAAAGAACAATGAATGCGGTCTTCCTTTGCTGGGTAAAACGTCTCGGCCAATCAGCTTGCGAGGTAAAACGTCTCGGCCAATCAGCTTGCGAGATTCCCGAGCGGTGAAGAGGTGGGCGGAGAGGAGTGGAGCGGTGGTCAGAGAGGTAGATTTTCAGTTGTGCGGGCTCTCCGTGTTGATACCTGATATTCTAATGTTCTACATTAGAACATTCTAATGTTCTACATTAGAACATCAGGTATCAACACGGAGAGCCCGCACAACTGAAAATCTACCTCTCTGACCACCGCTCCACTCCTCTCCGCCCACCTCTTCACCGCTCGGGAATCTCGCAAGCTGATTGGCCGAGACGTTTTACCTTGCAAGCTGATTGGCCGAGACGTTTTACCCAGCTTCGCTCCCTGCCGAGCGCCTATAATTTCCCTGCCGAAAATTCTGGCTCTAATCTGTACGGTTCGATGCCTCCCTCGCTCTCTTCCTGTTCACTTGACACTCCTGCATCCTCCTCTGTCCTCCTCTGTCTTGTCACCGATCCTGAATGCCTCTTCACTCTGAAAACTCTGGTGTTCTTGACTGCTGGAACTGCTATCATCTGCCATTGTTGTTTTGATAAGGGTCACACTCGTGACGTCGTCTGCACTACTTCCGGTTTGTTTGGCACTGCCAGCCAGAGGCAAAAGTTTATCGGCTTATAGCTTGGCCATCGCACGGCCTAAAAATTTCTTTTATGTGTTGAAAAATACAATAGGTAATAACGAATTAATCTGCTATTCTACTTTTTTGGCAAAAAGGTGAGTTCAGTTCTACTTTAAAGGGTGACAAGTAGTCACTATGCTGTTTGGTGACATAGTGTGTATCACACTATACATGGACCAGAGGAAGCAAAGGAGAGAGTTGTCTCAGGAGATTAGAAAGAAAATTATAGACAAGCATGCTAAAGGTAAAGGCTATAAGACCATCTCCAAGCAGCTTGGTGTTCCTGTGACTACAGTTGCACATGTTGTTCAATATACAATCTGAACCTGTTTTTTAATAGGTTTGACCAACCGCCCTCCCCCACGAATGCACATCAGCCACTGCTGCCTCTAAAGTCATCGAGACCTGCTGTCCACACCCCACTCCACCAACACCCCCCCCCACTCCCAGCACACAGCCCCCCAACCTGACCCTCACTAAGACCCAGGTGAGGACGGAGCTGAGGAAGATCAAGGCGAGGAAGGCTTCGGGACAGGACGGCATCAGCGCGAAGCTCCTCAAGTCCTGTGCAGACCAGCTGTGTGGGATTGTGGAGCACATCTTCAACCTGAGCCTGAAGCTGGGGAGGGTACCACAGTTGTGGAAAACATCTTGTGTGGTACCTGTACCAAAGACTTCCCACCCCAAAGACCTGAACAGCTACAGACCAGTGGCCCTGACGTCTCACATGATGAAGACCCTGGACAGACTGCTCCTTGCTCACCTCCGCCCCCTGGTGGGGCCAGCGACGAATCCACTCCAGTTTGCCTACCAGCATGGCATTGGGGTGGAGGATGCAGTGATCTTCCTCCTTCACTGTTCTCTGTCCCACCTGGAGAAGCCCGGGAATGTGGTGAGGATCATGTTCTTTGATTTCTCCAGTGCTTTCAACACCATCCAACCGATGATCCTGAAGGATAAGCTGCTGTGCGCAGGGGTGGACCAGCACCTGTCATCATGGATCCTGGACTACTTCACTAACCGGCCACAGTTTGTGAGAACCCGGGATTGTGTGTCCGACACGATCATGGGCCACACAGGGGCCACACGGGGGCCCCCCAGGGAATGGTTTTGGCTCCCTTCCTGTTCACCCTTTATATTGCGGACTTCTCATACAACACAACACACTGCCATCTACAGAAGTTCTCTGACGACTCTGCGATCGTCGGCCTCATCTCCAACGGAGATGAAGCTGAGTACAGAGGACTTATCCAGGACTTCGTGGACTGGTGCCATCGGAACTGCCTTCAGATCAACGTGATAAAAACTAAGGAGCTGGTGGTGGACTGCTGCAGGCAAGGACAACCCCTCACAGCACCAGTAAACATCCAGGGAACAGACATTGAGATGGTGACATCCTACAAGTACCTGGGTGTTCACCTGAACAGTAAACTAGACTGGTCACACAATACCGACGCACTCTACAAGAAAGGACAGCGTAGGCTGTTCCTACTGAGGAGGCTCAGGTCTTTTGGTGTACAAGGGGTGCTCTTGAAGACATTCTACGACACGGTGGTGGCATCAGCCATCACTTTTGGAGTGGTCTGCTGGGGCAACGGCATTACAGCAGCCGATACGAAGAGACTGAGCAAACTAATCAAGAAAGCTAGCTCTGTCCTGGGGCAGCGCCTTGACCCAGTGGAGGAGATAGGAGAGAGAAGGATGGTGGCTAAACTGTCATCTCTGCTGGAGTCCAAGTCCCGCCCTATGCAGGACATACTGAACGCACTGAGGAGCTCATTTAGCAGTAGACTACATCATCCTAGATGCGCGACCGAGAGGTTTCGCAGGTCCTTCCTACCTACGGCTGTCAGACGGTATAACCTAAGCAGGGCTGCTCGCAGAGATAGCAAAAAAATGTGACGACCTAATAGTATTGAATGCAAAAGACACAACAGACTTACACAAATGGTCCCCTCCAGTATACAACTAGGACAATATCAGTTGCTTTGGAGGGTGACAATATGTATGAATACATATTCATACCATGTAGGGTAACTAAATACATGGTTATGCTGTTTAGTCCATCTAGCTACAATGCTCCGCACTGTGTATATATATTAATATATTTATGTGTACATATGTATAGTCACTGCTCTTATTTTCTTATCTTCTAAATCATTGAGTGTTGCTATCCCTGTGTGTTGCAATCCTGGAATTTCCCCATTGTGGGACTAATAAAGGTTTATCTTACCTTATCTTATTCAGAAATTTAAGATCCACGGGACTGTAGCCAACCTCCCTGGATTTGGCCGCAGGAGGAAACTTGATGAAAAATGGAAGAGACGGATAATACGAATGGTAACAAGAGAGCCCAGAACAACCTCTAAACACATTCATGGTGAACTCCAAGGTCAAGGTACATCAGTGTCAGATCGCACCATCCGTCATTGTTTGAGCCAAAGTGGACTTCATGGGAGACGACCAAGGAGGACACAACTGTTGAAAACAAATCATAAAAAAGCCAGACTGGAATTTGCCAAACTGCATGTTGACAAGCCACAAAGCTTCTGGGAGAATGTCCTATGGACAGACAAGACAAAACTGGAACTTTTTTGCAAGGCACATCAGCTCTATGTTCACAGACGCAAAAATGAAGCATACCAAGAAAAGAACATTGTCCCTACTGTGAAACATGGAGGAGGTTCTGTTATGTTCTGGGGCTGCTTTGCCGCATCTGGCACAGGGTGTCTTGAATCTGTGCAGGGTACAATGAAATCTCAAGACTATCAAGGTATTCTAGAGAGAAATGTGCTGCCCAGTGTCAGACAGCTTGGTCTCAGCCTCAGGTCATGGGTCTTGCGACAGGATAATGACCCAAAACACACAGCTAAAAACACCCAAGAATGGCTAAGAGCAAAACACTGGACTATTATAAAGTGGCCTTCTATGAGCCCAGATCTAAATCCTATTGAACATCTGTGGAAGGAGCTGAAACATGCCGTCTGGAGAAGGCACCCTTCAAACCTGAGACAACTGGAGCAGTTTGCTCATGAGGAGTGGGCCAAAATACCTGCTGGGAGGTGCATAAGTCTCATTGACAGTTACAGAAATCGTTTGATTGCAGTAATTGTCTCAAAAGGTTGTGCAACAAAATATTAAGTTAAGGGTACCATCATTTTTGTCCAGGCCTGTTTCATGAGTTTGTTTTTTAAAATAATTCTGTTGAACCACAATTCAAAAGCATTGTCTTATTTTCATTGGTTAATTTTCATAGAATTTTTATTTATTACCACTTTCATCAGATTCAAGTTATTTCTGTGACCATTGTGGGTTTTTCTTTCATTAACAGAGGGGTACCAACAATTTTGTCCACGTCTGTATATAGCTTTATTGTTCCTGGTAGGAACACTAAAAAGACTACAACTATGGAAACTATGACCTGAGTCCCAACAGCCAATCACAGTGTGCTTAATTGTTGGTGGCTAAAGTTGTGCTCTGTGATTGGCTGTTGGAACTCAGATCATAGTCACCATAGTTGTAGTCTTTTCACTGTTCCTACCAAGAGCAGAGCTTCTGCAGGCAATGTGGGCCCACTCAGGCTTAATGTACACACGAGGGCAAAATTGTTGGTACCCCTGTGTTAATGAAAGAAAAACCCACAATGGTCACAGAAATAACTTGAATCTGACAAAAGTGGTAATAAATAAAAATTCTATGAAAATTAACCAATGAAAATCAGACAATGCTTTTGAATTGTGGTTCAACAGAATTACTTTAAAAAACAAACTCATGAAACAGGCCTGGACAAAAATGATGGTACCCCTAGAAAAGATTGAAAATAATGTGACCATAGGGACATGTTCAACCAAGATGTAATTAACTTCACAGGTGTCTACAAACATGTAATCAGTCAGCCGGCCTATTTAAAGGGTGACAAGTAGTCACTGTGCTGTTTGGTGACATGGTGTGTACCACACTAAACATGGACCAGAGGAAGCAAAAGAGAGAGTTGTCTCAGGAGATTAGAAAGAAAATTATAGACAAGCATGTTAAAGGTAAAGGCTATAAGACCATCTCCAAGCAGCCTGATGTTCCTGTGACTACAGTTGCACATATTATTCAGAAATTTAACCACTTGCACTTCGTTGTTCTGCGGGCGGGCAAGTCTCTGCGTCCTAGGATGCATGAGGGCACACAAGAGCGCACTCGTGCGCGCTCGGACGCATAACGCATGATATACTGATGATGGTGCAGATGGAGATGGTGCTGGCCTCCAAGCGCCACTGGGAAAAAAATGCTGCAGACACAGAACAGATTAGTTCATCTGAATGACCTCTCATTCGACTAATAAGAGCTTTGAATTGGGTTTCTGAAACCATGAAGAGCCAATGAAAGAAAACCTAGGGAGGAGGACCCGCCTCCCAACGCTTTGAATGCAGTGAGCCAATTGAAGCAGAGAAGTTCGTGAGCTGTTTTTTTTTAAGGCTGGGTGAAGACTGGCTGCTGGAGCGGATCAAAAAAGGACACAGGAAAAGCCCCACAGACCCAGCAGCATGGAGACCATCCACAAATGCAACCTGTGTGACGGAGTGCCATTCGTGGATCGGCATGTTCGGCCACAGGCGGTGCTTATTTTGTATTGGTTCCAGCAGAGTAGACGTTGTGATTTCTTCCATGGTCATCATAGACCGACGGAGGCTGACCACGAAGGCTGAGTGACACACACGCCTTCGCCAGTCTTTTTTTAATTACTACTGTTATTTGTTTTGAAAAATCGTTCGCCAAAAACTGCAATCATGGAAGCACAAAACCGCAATAATGGAATTATGTTTTGATCGAGTCGCGAGACCAGAACCAGAGCGGACCAGCGTCGCGTTCGTCTGACAATGAGGAAGAGAAGTTCGCTAAGACTCTGCTGTGAAGAGGTAAGGTGTTATAAGCTAAATTATTATTTATCCCTGAAAATTGTAATCAAAAATGACTTTTGACCGATCAGTAAATTACAGCTGTGCGGTTCACGAAGTCTGAAGTTCGTGCGCCGCGGTACAAGGGGTTGCTCGCAGTGTACAGGCTGTGAACGCCCCCCCCACCCCCGCTATTCTTCTGCAGCGAGGGGGGGGGGCCGCGATGATTGCACTGCTGTCCCACATCACCACATGAGGCTAATCCGTTGTGTAGCGATGGCCGAAGTCCATCCTCTGTAGCGAGCGAGGGGGGGGGCAACCCCCCCCCCACACACACACAGTAGCGAGGGGGGGGAAGCCGCTGTGACAGCGTTGCTGTGGAAACATGCAACGAGTGTAATCCGTCATGTAGCGAGGGCAGAACTCCGTCCTTGGTAGCGGGGGGGGGGGACGACCCCCCCCCACACACACACACAGACACAGCCCTGAGTGTGACCTTTCCTTTGAGCCTAAAATGAAGCTTCTACATTGAATTATTCAAAAGTTACAGACGTTTTTCCAAACTGTGCCATTTGGCACAATTTGGCACAGTTCCAAAACGCCTGGGAACAGCCTGAGAACAAAGCTGTGTAAAATATTCATTTTTTGTGGTATTGTTACCAAATTTGGATCTCAGCTGGATAACACTTGGTTCTACATTTCTGTTGCATTTTCCAGCCGAATCGGACAGCTGTGTGTTATTTGCAAGCATTTGTATCCAAAAAAACACAGTGTCCAAATTTTTTTTCTTCAAGTTCAGTATGTTTAGATGACTGTAACTCAGTGGCCGGAGCACTTAGAGAGATTATGTTTTTTTTGCCAAAAAATTCATAAAGTGTTTTCTTTTAAATGAGACCAACCCCATGAAGATGCTGCAAAGGGTTGAAGAACAGCTTTCAATTTAGTTTGGGCACGTTATTTTTTGGCATTTTTAGGAAAATTGCCCGGAGTGCAAGTGGTTAAGATCCACGGGCCTGTAGCCAATGGCCCTGGACATGGCCGCAGGAGGAAACTTGATGAAAAATGGAAGAGGCGGATAATACGAATGGTAACATAAGAGCCCAGAACAACCTCTAAACACATTCATGGTGAACTCCAAGGTCAAGGTACATCAGTGTCAGATCACACCATCCGTCATTGTTTGAGCCAAAGTGGACTTCATGGGAGACAACCAAGGAGGACACAACTGTTGAAAACAAATCATAAAAAAGCCAGACTGGAATTTGCCAACCTGCATGTTGACAAGCCACAAACCTTCTGGGAGAATGTCCTATGGACAGACGAGACAAAACTGAAACTTTTTGGCAAGGCACATCAGCTCTATGTTCACAGACGCAAAAATGAAGCCATTCTGAAGTAATGAAGACTATTCTAAAGTGGCCTTCTATGAGCCCTGATCTAAATCCTATTGAACATCTGTGGAAGGAGCTGAAACATGCTATCTGGAGAAGGCACCCTTCAAACCTGAGACAACTGGAGCAGTTTACTCATGAGGAGTGGGCCAAAATACCTGCTGAGAGGTGCAGAAGTCTCATTGACAGTTACAGAAATCGTTTTGATTGCAGTGATTGCCTCAAAAGGTTGTGCAACAAAATATTAAGGGTACCATTATTTTTGTCAAGGCCTGTTTCATGAGTATATTTTTTAAAATAATTCTGTTGAACCACAATTCAAAAGCATTGTCTGATTTTCATTGGTTAATTTTCATAGACTTTTTATTTATTACCACTTTTGTCAGATTCAAGTTATTTCTGTGACCATTGTGGGTTTTTCCTTCATTAACAGGGGGGTACCAACAACTACTTTGACAGATGTTAGATTCTATTGTAGTTTCTGCAAAAAAAGAATGGGATTTATAAATCCATTGCATTTATAAGGAAACGATAGTAAATTTAAGGTAAGACCATTTTATTAGAAAATAAAAACCATTTATTATCAACATTAAATGTAAGATTTTCACTTTAAACCATCTTCAACTGCTTAATCCTTTTTGAGTTGTTGGGGGCTGGCACCTATCCCAGTGTCTTTGGGTGACAGGCAGGCCACTGAGCTGCCCACTTTGAATTTGAATGAATTTATTTATTTATTTTATTTCGGATAGTACATTACAGGTTAAAAGAAACTGTATAATATAACAACAAGGTCAAATTAGACAAAGACTCCTTCTACTATACAATTCCACGTGAGTTATCCGAAATGGGTGATGGCTGAAGCTGCAGCTTATATTGCCCACCCATATTCCATCCAAGAATTCAAAGGAGAAAAAGGAGAAAACAAGACAAGAGCGATTACAATTTAAAACAAGGCTAAGACAAAATATGACTGAGAGAAAAGAAAACTGAGCTAGTCTAAGTTAAGCGGTTACTATTCAAAAACAAATCTAAGACATAGTGTCACAGAGAAAAAAGAAAAACTAAGCTATAACACAACACAGGCTGGAAATGTCAATCCTTATGTGAGTTTACATGTCGTCTTGTAAATATGTTTGGAGTATTTCTTCCTTTAGTTTTTGTTTAAATTGTCCAAGCTTTGTACATGATTTTAATTCAGGTCCAAAATCGTTCCATAATCTGACACCTTGCACTGAAATACAGTGTTGCTTGGTAGTTGTTCTCACTGTAGGCTTTTGAAATATACATGTTCCTCTGAAGTGATATCGTTTCTCCCTTGTTTGGAACAACTTTTGGATATTTGCGGGCAGTGATAGATTCTTCACTTTGAACATTATTATTGCGGTTTTAAAGTCGATCAGATCTTTCAACTTGAGAGTTTTTTGTTTAAGAAAAAGTGGGTTTGTTGGTTCCGTGTAAGCTGCTTTGTTGATTATTCTAATAGCTCTCTTTTGAAGCATAAAGAGTGGATATATGTTTGTTTTATATGTATTTCCCCATACTTCATTACAATATGTCATGTATGGGAGTATTAATGAATGATACAAGGTGTATAGTGTGGGTTGATTCAGCAAATTTTTCACTCTGTGTAATATTGCAATTGATTTGGATACTTTACCTTTTATATAATTAATATGTGGCTTCCAACACAGTTTGTTATCAATTATTACTCCAAGGAATTTAGTTTCGGATACCCTTTCAATCTCTACACCATTTACACTGAGTTTGGGTACTGGGTAGTTGTGATGGTTGTTAAAGACTATAAATTTTGTCTTGCTTAAATTGAGCGTTAATTTGTTTGAATCAAACCACAGTTTCAGCTTTCCTAATTCCTTTCCGAGTATATCCAGAAGTTGTTCCAAATTGTTTCCACTGCATAGCAGGTTAGTGTCATCAGCAAACAATATTAAGTCCATTTTTTCTGAAACTTTACATATATCATTTATATACATATTGAATAATAATGGTCCCAAAACTGAACCCTGTGGGACTCCACAGGTGACCTTCAGTAGCTCTGAGTTTTTGTTGTTAACACATACAAACTGATATCTATTCTTTAAGTAACTTCTTAACCAGGACAGTGCTACCCCTCTGATACCACAATTTTGTAGTTTCTTTAATAATAGATTGTGATCTACTGTATCAAATGCTTTTTTAAGATCCAGGAATACTCCAACTGAATACTCTTTATTTTCAATGGCTGTTGATATTTTTTCTGTAAATTCCATTAAGGCATATGCTGTTGTCCTTTTGTGTCTGAACCCATATTGCTGCTCACACAATAAATCATTCTTCAGTATGAAGTTGTCAATTCTCTCATAGAATATTTTTTCAAGTATCTTGGAAAATTGCGGTAATAGTGAAATTGGTCTGTAGTTGGAGAGTTCCCCTCTGTCGCCTGTCTTGTAAATCGGAATTACTTTAGCTATTTTCATTGCATTGGGAAATATACCTGATTGGAGAGACAGGTTACAGATATACGTCAGTGGTTTCACTATGCATTCGATAACAGTTTTGACTAGTAGCATATCAATACCATCGCAGTCAGTAGATGTTTTACTTTTGAACGATTTAACAATTTCAATGACCTCTCTTTCGTCTGTGTTCTTTATGAAGATGGTGTCTTTTACAGCAGTGTTATTGCATATTGAATCACCTGTTGGCACCGTAGTGGGTATTTCTCGGGCCAGTTTAGGTCCAATGTTAACAAAAAAATTATTAAATTCATCTGCAGGTGAAGCTATATTCACATTCGGAGTCGATTTATTATTTTTTGGAATGTTAGTTGGGTAGCTGGTATTTCTGCTTTTATTTCCAAGGATACTGTTGATTATTGTCCATGTATTTTTAATATTGTCTTTGTTTTTTTCCAGTTCTTTACTGTAATAGTCTCTTTTACTACATCTTATTATATATGTTAACTTATTTTTGTATGTTTTATACCGCTGCTCTGCTTCTTTTGTCCTTTTCTTTATGAAAGCTTTATATAATAAATTTTTCTTTTTACACGCCTTTTGTAGTCCTTTGGTTAGCCATGGTTTCTCAGTAAATTTGTGTTTAAGCTTTTTTTTAACTAATGGGCAGTTTTTTTCATAAAGAGTGGTTACAATGTTTGTAAATGTGTCTTTAAAATGTTTACAAAATTATTTTGATGGTATAGCAACCTTTGACTGGGTGAATGTCACTTCCAACATAGCCTGAGTGGGTCCACATTGCCTGCAGCAGCTCTGTTCGTGGTAGGAACGCTGAAAGGACTGCCAACTATGGTGTCAATGATGGGAGTCCCAACAGCCAATCACAGGGTACAACTGTAGCTACCAATAACTAAGCACCCTGTGATTTGGCTGGTGGACTGGGTCATACAGTATTCTCCATAGTGGTAGTCTTTTCAGTGTTCTGACAGGAACAAGAGAGTTATATAGTGCTGCTTTAAAGATGCACTCTGGCACTTCTAAAAGTACCTCAAAAACAAATATGTATTGCCCAAAATAATATATTGTGGCTTTTTACCCACAAAAAAACTTTCATTGCCTTAGAATTGCTTGGAAAGTGCTTTTAAATCTTGCACCTACTTAAGTAGTGTATGTGTGGATCTATGAATATTCTAATTAGCTCCACCCTGTTACATCCACAAATCTGGCAGTGACAACCGATGAGAATGCTGTAGTCGAATTCAACTTTATTACAGGGATGCAATAGTACAAGTACATGTAACAGTTGTCTCACACTCTAACCGGCTCCCAGCTCATTCTCCAACTCAACTAACTCCCAGTGAGATGGCAGACTGCCCAATATAAAAAGACATGGTGACGTCAGCCACAGGCCGCATCCCACTCCTAATGTGCCCTATATTCATACGCCACACACCCATACTCCTGCCCACTAGTAGCTGATGCTACAAGGCTAGCCTCTCAGAGCAGCAGGGAGGGCTTTCCTCTGACCCGAAGACTGCTATGCAAAACAGAAGTCTTCATCCCCCTACATCCCCCTACATGTCCACCTATGCATGCGTTTTCACGCTTCCCAGTCGCAAACTACATGGAGAGTATCACTGTCTGGTCAGAGAACTTCAACCGGTTTTCAAGCAGTATTTTGGGCTACAAAAGTGCAGCTTGATGAGCTTTTTCTGTCTACCACAACCCACTCTGCTCTCCCCAGCCTGCAGGGCTTGCACATGATTGGTTGCCACACTCCCTGACCTCCAGTGCTTGCACGTGATTGGTCACTGTGTTCCCTGACTTCCAGGGCTTGCACATGATTGGTAGCCGTGCTCCCCAACCTCAACGGCTTGCACGTGATTCGTCGCCGCAGCTCCTGGTGGGTGGGCTGCTGGTCTGTTCATGATGCTTCCGGACATTAAAGTTTTGCTTATATCTTCAAAAGTAAAAAGCAAAACATTTCTCTGAAAATGGTTGAGGCGAGAGAAATGTGTAGTTGCCAAATATGTGTTTACTTTTTACTAACAACCACTCCCCCGTCCGCCGGCGACTGAGCAGGGAGGGGAGAGGACCCAATTTGAATGTGGCTGCTCTCAGCTCATGTCCACTGTTCGCTGGCGAAGTGAGCTGAGAGCAGTTTGATTTGAATGTGGCTCAGCGAGGGCTTGCACATGATTGGTCACCTCTTCCTCCACTGCTTTGCTATGCAAAACTTACGCCTTCATCTAGTGATGGGGCTTCCAGCGCCGAAGCTTCGGAGTGTGTGCCGAGTAGTCCAGGAAATGTTTTTGCAAAGCACGTATCGAGGCGTGTATTGATGACATATATGATGACGTCACTGAAGCCTCACCGGCCGGTTGTACCTCATAACTGGGTCAGGAAGCCATTCAAGATTTGGTGCGCAACATGAAATAAATTGAGCAACGGTACACAATGGAAAATCCCCATCCCTCACATTTTGTGTTGTCAGATCTTTGACTGTGCATGTGATTTGTCACAACCAATCTTCATTTTCAGATGGAGCTAACACCAAAAAGACAGATTTCTCCCATTTGGGAACATTTTGATCTCATTTCTCCCAATAAGGTATTTAGTTGCTCATATAGGTTCATTTTGTCTTCTTTTAATTATTTATCTTTTGTTCTTATTAAAGACAAAAATAGAAAGATGTTTTTACCTTCTTTACATGTTTCGACTGTTCACTGCAGCCTTTGTTTTGACTGTTCTCTGCAGCTTTGACGAAGGCTGCAGTGAACATTCGAAACATGTAAAGAAGGTAAAAACATCTCCTTTCTATTTTTGTCCTTAATAAGAACAAAAGGTAAACTAGAAAAGCACTTGGAGAGCGCAGACCTCCGCCAAGTACCTCAGTTACCCCTAATATTGGGATTTTCCCCAAATATAATAGTCCTACATTTATTTTACCTATATTTTCAGATTCGTTGACCATCAAAACATACCTTTAGCAATTGGATTCACGTTGATATCTTTATTAGTTCAGTAGTTATTGACAAAAATCACTTTTTCGGTAATGGCAGTTTTCTTCTGGATATAGCTCCATAGCTTTTGAAGATACAACAAATCCATTGGCACACTACTGATTCCTCAGTGTCTTGGCTATATTTTGGTGTTTGTTGTATGTTTATATATTAATTTGTTACCTTACAGTGATGAAAATTCCAAAGATCCCCTATTATTTCCTGTTCTGGATCACAGTATCCAGATTTTTTGCAGGATCCGGATGAGTCTTTGATATTTCCTAGAACCTATTGGGATCTTATCCTGTATTTTTTTGGCAAGCATCCTGACCATTTATTGTGGAGTTATATACACATATGCTAAAAATGTCCCTATCTCGCAATGATAAAGAATCCTTTAAAAAATTCCGGGATCTAGACGGTGATCCGGATCACTCCCAAAATCTAATCATTTCTTCCTTGTCCCATTTCGGACTTGTTCTGAAAATCCGTTCATAACTTTTTGAGTTAATGTTGGAAACAGACAGACAGACAAACCCCGGTAAAAACATAACCTCCTTGGCAGAGGTAATAAGGTATTGTGGGGGACCCAGTCAGTACGTTCTCCACTCAGACTGAATGGCACGGCAGGAGGAGATGCATAAGAGAGGACAAACGGATATGCAAGGCAGTCTATGGTTTTTGCATGAGAATATGCATTCTCCTCTGGTCTGCATTTTAATGCACCGACAGGCTGGGTAACAAAGGGAATTGTCATGGGGGGATGTATGTGTGTTAAGGCAAACAGTGACAATGGGAATTGTCATGGTAAATGTTTTCATGTTAATGCAAACACCAAAGGTCGCAGGGCGAGTTGTATGGTATAAAAAGAGAGGTGCCCACGACCTGATTTTTAGGTTTCTGATTCTTGTTAATGTTAGAGAGAGATTAATAAAGTCTGCTCTGCTCCGGACCGCCTCGCCTGATTTCTCCTCTCGGCGCCACACCAGTCGGCTGCCTTTTGCAACAGCGGCTCGATTCCGAGTTTTTTTTCCCTTCCTCTCTCTTTTGATCACTTTTTTTTTTCACCCCACTTATATCACGGACACACAGATCATCCCAAATGTCTCCTGAGCCGGTGGACGGAGCCACTGTTTATAGCAGGATACGATATAACAGGGAAGAGCTGCTAGCATTTAACCGCCACCCGGTCCCACTGGAAAAACTCGACATACCGAGAGAACTGAGGCGAAAACGCCGCGGCTGCCGGGCTGGAGTAAGGCGGAGGACAAAAAATATAAGGTACAGACCCTCCCTTCCATCTGTTGTCATGGGAAATGTACGGTCGATACTGGGAAAGTTAGATGAGCTAGCGGCTATCTCCCGTTATGATAGCACTTACCGGGAGTGCTCTCTCCTTTTGTTTACTGAGACGTGGCTAACTGAACTAGCAGCAGATGCTAACATTGAGCTGGAGGGTTTTCACACGATACGAGCTGACCGAACACCAGAGAGTGGCAAAACTAGGGGCGGTGGAGTGATCATGTATGTTAACAACAACTGGTGCAGACCGGGACATATCACTGTTAAACAACGACACTGCAGCAAAGACATTGAGTTGCTAGCTGTTAGCATGAGGCCTACATATCTCCCGAGAGAACACTCACACGTGATCTGCATTGTTGTTTATGCAAATCCGACGGCGAACGCTGGGACAGCGCGTGACGTCATCCATTCAGTAACCAGCAGGCTGCAGACAGAACACCCAGATGCTCTTCTCCTCATCTCAGGCGATTTCAACCACGTTTCACTGTCTCCCATTCTGCCCACTTTCACCCAGTATGTCACATGCCACACTAGAGACAATAAAACACTGGATTTGTTCTACGCAAACACTAAGGAGGCGTACACCTCATCACAACTCCCCCCACTTGGGAGATCGGATCACAACTTGGTTCATCTCCGACCGGTGTACAAACCCCTAGTGCACAGACAACCTCCGGCCATGCACACTGTGGAGTTATGGTCTGAGGAGACAATGGACACTCTAAAGGACTGTTTTGAAGCCACTGCCTGGAAGCAGCTCTGCGATCCACATGGTGAGGACATCGATGGCCTCATTCACACCTTCACGGGCTACCTCAGCTTCTGTGTGGACAAATCCGTTCCCACCAAGACCATACGGCGTCACTCAAACAACAAACCCTGGATCAACCCTGAGATAAAAACACTTCTGAGAGAGAAGAAGAGGATCTTCAGGTCGGGGAACAGGGAGATGCTGAAGTCCGTACAGAGGGAGCTGAGGAGAAAGATCAGAGAAGGCAAGGACAGCTTCAGGAAGAAGATGGAGGACAAGCTGCAACAGAGCGACATCAGCGGGGTCTGGAGAAACCTCAAAACCATCTCGGGGCTCCAGAATACCTCCCCCCAGGCCACGGGGGGCAGGGAGTGGGCGAACAACCTGAATCTGTTTTTCAATAGATTTGACCAACCGCCCTCCCCCCTGTCTGCACAACAACCACTGCTGCCTCTAAGAAATCAAGTCCTGCTACCCACTCCCCACTCCACCGACACCCCCCCCACTCCCAACACACAGCCCCCCATCCTGACCCTGACCAAGACCCAGGTGAGGACGGAGCTGAGGAAGATCAAGGCGAGGAAGGCGTCGGGACCGGACGGCATCAGCGCAAAGCTCCTCAAGTCCTGTGCAGACCAGCTGTGTGGGATTGTGACGTATATCTTCAACATGAGCCTGAAACTGGGGAGGGTACCACAGCTGTGGAAAACATCTTGTGTGGTACCTGTACCAAAAACTTCCCACCCCAAAGACCTGAACAGCTTCAGACCGGTGGCCTTGACGTCCCACTTGATGAAGACCCTGGAGAGACTGCTCCTTGCTCATCTCCGCCCCCTGGTGGAACCAGCGATGGATCCACTCCAGTTCGCCTACCAGCATGGCATTGGGGTGGAGGATGCGGTGATCTTCCTCCTTCACCGTTCTCTGTCCCACCTGGAGAAGCCCGGGAATATGGTGAGGATCATGTTCTTTGACTTCTCCAGTGCTTTCAACACCATCCAACCGATGATCCTGAAGGACAAGCTGCTGCGCGCAGGGGTGGACCAGCACCTGTCATCATGGATCCTGGACTACCTCACGAACCGGCCTCAGTTTGTGAGAGCCCGGGACTGTGTTTCCGACACGATCATCAGTAGCACGGGGGCCCCCCAGGGAACGGTGCTGGCTCCCTTCTTGTTCACTCTTTATACTGCGGACTTCTCACACAACACAACACATTGCCATCTACAGAAGTTCTCTGATGACTCTGCGATCGTTGGTCTCATCTCCAGCGGAGATGAAGCTGAGTACAGAGGGCTTATCCAGGACTTTGTGGACTGGTGCCATCGGAACTGCCTCCAGATCAACGCGAGGAAAACTAAGGAGCTGGTGGTGGACTGCCGCAGGCATGGGCAGCCCCTCACAGCACCAGTAAATATACAGGGAACAGACATCGAGATGGTGACATCCTACAAGTACCTGGGTATTCATCTGAACAATAAACTAGACTGGTCACACAATACTGACGCACTCTACAAGAAGGGACAGCGCAGGCTGTTCCTGCTGAGGAGACTCAGGTCTTTTGGTGTACAAGGGGCGCTGCTGAAGTCATTCTATGAGACGGTGGTGGCATCAGCCATCACTTTTGGAGTGGTCTGCTGGGGCAGTGGCATTACTGCAGCCGATAGGAAGAGACTGAACAAACTGATTAAGAAAGCTAGCTCTGTCCTGGGGCAACGCCTTGATCCGATGGAGGAGATAGGAGAGAGAAGGACGGTGGCTAAACTGTCATCTCTGCTGGAGTCCGAGTTCCACCCTATGCAGGACATACTGGATGCACAGAGGAGCTCATTTAGCAGCAGACTACATCATCCCAGGTGCACAACCGAGAGGTTTCGTAGGTCCTTCCTACCAACGGCTGTCAGACTGTACAACCTAAGCAGGGCTGCTCGCAGAGATAGCAAAAAGACGTAACAAACTAATAGTTTTTTTTTTTTTTTGAATGCAAAAGATGCAATAGACTTACACAATGGTCCTCTCCGGCATACAACTAGGAACATACCGGTCGCTATGGAGGGTGAGAATATGTATGGGCACATAATCATACCATGTAGGATAACTAAATAGACGGTTATGCTGTTTCATCCCACCTAGCAACAATGCTCTGCACTGTGTGTGTTTATATATTTACATATTTATTCCATCTAGCTACAATGCTCTGCACTGGGTGTGTTTATATTTATATATCTATATATTTATTCCATCTAGCTACAATGCTCCGCACTGTGTTTTTATATATCTACATATTATTCCATCTAGCTACATTGCTCCGCACTGTGTGTGTTTATATACTTGCATATTTATTCCACCTAGCTGCAATGCTCCATACTGTGGGTGTTTATATATTTACATATTTATTCCATCTAGCTACAATGCTCTGCACTGTGTGTTCATATATTCATATATTTATTCCATCCAGCTACAATGCTCTGCACTGTGTGTCTGTGTGTGTGTGTGTGTGTGTGTGTGTGTGTGTATATATATATATTTTATAGTAATATGTACATATGTATATTAGCTGCTCTTGCTTGCTTGTTTTTTCTTGCCTTCTGATTGTTGCTCTGAGTGTTGCTATCCCTGTGCTGTTGCAATCCTGGAATTTCCCCGTTGTGGGACTAATAAAGGCTTATCTTATCTTATCTTATCTTATTTTTCCTCTCTCTACACTGGTGACCCTTGACGCACAATGGAACTCGAGGCAAACACCCTGGAGACGACCCGGACTGGAGGTGCCAGCACCGCGTGCACCGTTTCGGTCAAACTCCCAGACTTTTGGCTACATGACCCGAAGTCTTGGTTCCTCCACACTGAGGCCCAGTTTGCGCTCCGGGGAGTAACGGCGGATGACGCCAGATACTACTACGTGGTTGCAGCACTGGACGCACGCACAACACAGCAGGTGGCGAGCCTGCTCCAACAGCACCCAGCTCACGACAAATACGACGCTCTCAAAACCGCGCTGACCCGGCGCTACACACTCTCGGACTGCGAGAGAGCGGAAAGGCTCCTGACGTGCTCCGAGTTGGGAGACGGGTCGGCGGTCGAATTAATGAAGAAGATGTTGGTGTTGATGGGCACAGATGACGGGCATTTCCTCTTTGCCCACCTCTTCCTCCAGAACCTCCCGACAGCGGCCAGAGCAGTCCTTGCCAATTTGCCGCTGCTGGCCATGCGCAACTACTGGGTGCTAGCACAAGAGGCAAATCGGATTATCCTCACCACCAGAGCCTTCACTGTGAGCGCAGCGGCGTCAGAACCCAGCGAAACAGCCAGCGGGGGCGAGGAGCCAACGACGGTGGCTACAGCGGAGACCAAGAAGCACCGGAGAGACACGCTCTGCTTCTACCACCGCCGTTTTGGAGAATACGCACGCCGATGCATGCCACCGTGCCAATTCAAGCACTTGGGAAATGCCAGGGCCGGCAGTCGGCAGCAGCTGCGACCGCCGGTGACACAAACAAGCTGCTCTATGTAACAGACTCACGCTCGGAGAGACGGTTCCTCATGGACTCCAGCTCCCAAAAGAGCCTCATCCTGCCGTCCTACGCAGATCGGCTGGCGGGAAGTAACCCCGAGCTGGCGGCCGCAAACGGCTCAGACATTGAGACTTTTGGTGAGAGGACACCGACTATATCCTTGCACAGCCGTACATACCAATGGACATTCGTCATAGCGGCACGTAGCTTCCTCATTTTGGGCGCTGATTTTTTGTGTGCACACAGACTATTAGTCGATGTGGCTAACAGACGCCTGATTAACACAATGTCTTTTGATTCTCTGTCCTGTACAGCTAGAGGAGCCGGGTCCACAACACTAGCCAACGTCACAGCTCCAGGGGGTAAGTTCCACACACTACTCACCCAGTTCCCAGAACTCACGGTTCTGACGTTTTCGGCGGCCGTCACTAAACACGGAGTGGAGCACTTCATTGCCACCCATTTTCGCACGACCTCGGCACCTGGACACAGCTAAACTGGCCATAGCGCGGGAGGAGTTTGCCAACTTGGAAAGGCTGGGCATCATCAGATGCTCAAACAGCCCATGGGCATCCCCGCTACATATGGTTCCTACAGCCAAGGGATCATGGCGATCATGCAGAGATTTCCGCAGATTAAACAACACCACAGCGAACGATCGCTACCCAATCCCCCATATTCAGGATTTTTCCATTCACCTCACTGGGGCACGCATTTTTTTCCAAGATAGATCTGGTCCGCGGTTACCACCAGGTCCCGGTGCACGTGGAGGACATACCTAAAACAGCAGTAATAACCCCGTTTGGTCTTTTTGAGTTCTTACACATGCCTTTCGGGTTAAAAGGCGCGGCGCAGACATTCCAACGCATGATGGATGCGGTGTTGCGTGATCTGCCGTTTGTGTTCGTCTACCTGGACGACATCCTGGTGGCCAGTGCGTCTGAGAACGAACACGTAGCCCACCTCAGGACAGTTTTCCAGAGGTTGGAGGAGCACGAGTTAATAACCCGGTGAAGTGCCAGTTTGGGGTGATGGGAATCAATTTTTTTGGGCCACCGCATTTCACCGGCGGGCGCAGTACCCTTACTGGACAAAGTGCACGCAGTGGCAGATTTTCCCCAGCCTCAGACGGTCAGGGCACTGCAGGAGTTTTTGGGGATGGTTAACTTCTACAACCGTTTCCTCCCCCGCGCAGCCCAGCTCACGCAGCCGTTGTACGCTGCGCTTAAGAAATGGAAACCGGCAGACAGAGTCAACTGGACTCCTACGCGAGAGCAGGCGTTTTCCGAGGTTAAAACAGCTCTAGCAAACGCCGCACTACTGGTGCACCTGGACCCGGCGGCTCGGATAGCGCTCACTACCGACGCATCAGACGTGGCCATAGGGGCCGTAGTGGAGCAGTGTGTCGTCGGTTCTTGGCAGCCGCTCGCCTTTTTTAGCAGGTCTTTGCACGACAATGAACGTAAATACAGCGCGTTCAGCAGGGAGTTACTGGCTCTCCACCTGGCCATACGCCACTTCCAGTTCTAGCTGGAAGGGCGCACCTTCACTGCATTTGTGGACCACAAACCGCTAACGTACGCTATGGCCAAGGTTTTGGAACCATGGTCGGCCCGGCAGCAGAGACAGCTGGCCATGATCTTGGAGTTTACGACCAACATTCAGCATGTGGCCGGTAAACTCAACGTGGTGGCAGACTGCCTCTCGCATGCATTAGTGGCCCCAGTCTACGTAGGGATAGATTACACAGCCATGGCCGCTGAGCAGATCAGCGATGCGGACGTTTGCGCACTCCAGGCTGGACCAACAGGGTTAAGGCTGGAGAGCAGAGTACTGCAAGATGCCACCCCCCCAATCTGTGATGTCTCCCACAGGTCGCCCGCACCCAGTGGTCCCACACGCTTGATGCCGCCGTGTTTTTGAGTCGGTTCACTCCCTGGCGCACCCAGGAGTGCGCGCATCAGTCAAAATGGTGGGGGCAAAGTTCATCTGGCCGAGCCTGCGCAAACAGGTGAAAGAGTGGGCTGCAGCCTGCATAGCGTGCCAACGAGCCAAGGTGCACAGGCACACAAAGGCCCCCCTTGAGCCGTTCCATGTCCCAGCTAAGAGGTTCGACCACATTCACGTGGACCTCGTGGGCCCCCTCCCGCCATCGCAGGGGTTCACGCACCTCCTGACAGTGGTGGACCGCACCATGCGCTGGCCCAAGGCAGTCCCGCTAGCTTCCACTGCGTCCGCAGAAGTTGCACATGCTTTTTTGATGACATGGGTGGCACGCTTCGGCGCCCCTTCGGATATCAGGTCCAACCGGGGCCCGCAGTTTGTTCCCGATGTCTGGTCCACGATGGCCCGGAGCCTGGGCATCACAATTCATCACACGACCGCGTGCAACCCCCATGCCAATGGGTTATGCGAGCGTTTCCATAGGTCACTTAAAGCAGTGCTCAGGGCTTCACTTACGGTTTTAAATTGGGTGGACCAGTTGCTGTGGGTTCTATTAGGGTTGCGTTCAGCACCGAAGGAGGATTTGGCGGCCACCCCAGCAGAGCTGTTTTTTTCCCCAGCTGCTGCGGCCCCAGACAACCCCGCACCAAACACCGATCCATCCCCGCTTTCACTGCATAGCGCAGAGGCAGGGACGGTACCTGGCCCGGCCCACCACTGTTTTCCCCGCGCTTTTGGCCAAAGACCTTGAAGGACGTGACATTCGTGTTTGTCAAGCATGATGCCCACCGGACCCTGTTGTGCCCGCCCTATGACAGCCCGTTCAGAGTGCTGGAACCTGGGGAGAAACATTTTGTGTTAGATTTGGGGGGAAGAAGAGAAACAATCTGTATAGACAGCCTTAAGCCCACCTTCGTTTTAGCAGAAGAACAGGTGGTGTTTCCCCGAGCTCCTCGGCGCGGACGACCCCCACTGAGAACTCCCCAGGTAAATGACTCATCAGATCAGTCAAAATGGCATGCTGAAGATGCCCCCCCCCCAATGTCCCCCCACAGATGGACGCGCCTCCAAGAGCGCCCCACTGGCACAGCAGCGCCTCGGAGCCGGCGACCCCCCGTTACAGCTGCTATGGATGTAGGCTGAAGCCCAAAGGACATGAGGGTTAAGGCTCAGTCTGAGTTTCAGGGGGGGGGGGGTGGTGTGGGGGACCCAGTCAGTACGTTCTCCACTCAGACTGAATGGCACAGCGGGAGGAGATGCATAAGAGAGGACAAACGGATATGCAAGGCAGTCTATGGTTTTTGCATGAGAATATGCATTCTCCTCTGGTCTGCATTTTAATGCGCCGACAGGCTGGGTAACAAAGGGAATTGTCATGGGGGGGATGTATGTGTGTTAATGCAAACAGTGACAAAGGGAGTTGTCATGGTAAATGTATTCATGTTAAGGCAAACACCACAGGTCGCAGGGCGAGTTGTATGGTATAAAAAGAGAGGTGCCTGCAACCTGGTTTTTAGGCTTCTGATTCTTGTTAATGTTAGAGGGAGATTAATAAAGTCTGCTCTGCTCCGGACCGCCTCGCCTGATTATTCCTCTCTCTACAGTATTTAGTTATTAAGTTGGGTACATTTTTCACAAATAGTGGATATTTCTTATCATTTATTTTAGATTATTTTTACTTGCAAGGTGAAGTGTCTGTTGTGTTTCAAAGAACTTGGATACAACAACAACACATCATCTATGCTGAGGCACTATCATGCCCTGCATGAGAATAAGGACAACAGAGGTGAATGTACTGGGAAAGACAGAAATGTGTCTACCCTACACTGTACAAACTTGCAGTAGCCTTCCTTTGTACACCTGCATTCTTTGTGACCTGTGAGCGTATTCTCCAGAGCTGGTTAAATAATCTAAAATAAAAAAATCACCTTAGTCCAAAGACTTTTGAAGTTATTTCTTAATAAAAATGGATAAGTAACACAAGCACATTCACTGTAGTGCCCCAGTTTTATCTTTTTTCCCTTATGATCATTGATATTTCTTAAATGGCAGTACATTTACTGAAATGAAAAAATACACATCAGACCAACAATGGCCTTGTAAAAATCTGCATGTTGTGTACTTTTTGTCCAGTTGATGGCTTAGTAGAGCAAATGAAGTTTCACATGAAGCTTTATCCATATGAACCAATTTGATAAAAAGCTTCAGTGCTTCAAGAAAGCCTCATCAGACTATCGCTACCTTCATCCCCTCTGCCTCAATTCTGCTGCTCCTCGGCTCCTCCCCTTCCCCCAAGGTAGCCAAGAGTATCTGCCTGGTTGGTTAATGTTATAACCAGTATTGGGAGTAACGCGTTACAAAGTAGCACGTTACTGTAGCGCCACTACTTTTGCAGTGACGTGCTGTGTAACAAAATTACTGTTTAAAAATTCAGTAATAAGTTACAGTTACTGAAATTTAATCAGATGCATTACTTGTTTTATTAATGTGGATAGATATTTTAGCGCAAATAAATACAAACTGACCCTACCTAGCTAACGAGCCGTCAGTCAAAGAGCCTCTTCACTGCTGCGGCCACAAACGGAGCTTGGTCCTGCTGAGAAAAGATGAAGCTACTTTGTTTTTGTAGAAATAGATTATTTTTGTTTGTCACAGTTAAAGATAAAAGCATATTGGTGGGTTGCAAGCGAAATGCGTTTGAGACCAACTGCAATCTCCAGAAGTGTCTAAGAACAGCAACAAGGCCAAGGCAAAGCTAGTGCTATGCTATGCTAAGCTAACACCGTGTTAGTGGATTTACGCTATCTGAACAGCAGCTGGATTTCGAGCACAGGTATGGATCTGGACTGCTGGTGACCCAGCAAGAATTAAACCGACTGATTGCCGGATACGTTGTTACAGAATGAAGATCTGATAACAGTCATTTTCCATCAGACAGCTGTTATCCACTGAAGTTAAAACACATTTACTTGCTACCTGGATAAAGATTATTCAAAAGTGGATTTGACCTCTAAAAGGACTGGATCATGTCTCTGTCACAGCAGACATTTGGACTGTAGATAATGGACATTTTCTTTGGATCACTGTACATCAGATTAAGTCCATAATATTAAAGGTAAGAAACAGCTTTATGCAGTGTTGCCAACTCACTCTTTTTCCCTCTCTCTCACCCCACAGATAATGTTTCTCATTTCAAAATGAGGAAATTACTGGCAATTTTGTGTTGATTTTCTTCAGATTTTCCCACATTAAGAGCTCTCAAGGCAGGGTAAAGCAGACTGAACGTGTTCTAAACGCTCTGTCTGAAACAGTGTTTTCAGCCCGACATTAAAGGCCTCGGACGGTGACATTTTTTTATTGAACCAATAAACTGATTGTATGAAAATATTCCATTCTGGCCATTCCCGTGATTTAAAATGTGTCACCAGCCTCCATAAATGACTTTATTTGTTAATAGCCCATATTTCACTTAGTGTGTTACTGTTGAGATTGACCTAGACAAAACAAAAAATCTAATCATAAGCTGCATATATAGAACGCCGGGAACTTGCATTGAGACATTCAGAGATAAATTAGTCGAGCTGTACAATAATATTACTAGTAAGAAAATGGTAGCAATTTGTGGAGATTTCAATATTGATTTACTGAATCCACATCAACAAAATGTAGTTACAGAGTTCATGAACTCTATGTACAGCATGAGTCTATATCCCACAATAACACATCCCAGTAGAATCACAGTTCACTCTGCTACACTTATTGACAACCTGTTTGTCAATGTTTTCGATAAGAAAATAGAAAGTGGATTATTGATAAATGATATAAGTGACCACTTGCCAACCTTTGCACTTATCCATGGCCACACGGGGCCCAACGCAGAAATAATTTCAAAATCGTTCAGACACAAATCACCAAATGCAATCAGTTCTCTCAAAGAGGACTTGCTGAAGCAAGACTGGACAGAAGTCTATGTATCAGATGTAAATGAAGCCTATGACACATTTATAAACATTGTAACCACTCTTTATGAAAAAAACTGCCCATTAGTAAAAAAAAAAGCTTAAACACAAATTTGCTGATAAGCCATGGTTAACCAAAGGACTACAAAAGGTGTGTAAAAAGAAAAATTTATTATATAAAGCTTTCCTAAAGAAAAGAACAAAAGAAGCAGAGCAGCAGTATAAAACATACAAAAATAAGTTAACATATATAATAAGATGTAGTAAAAGAGACTATTACAGTAAAGAACTGGCGAAAAACAAAGACAATATTAAAAATACATGGACAATACTCAACAGTATCCTTGGAAATAAAAGCAGAAATACAAGCTACCCAACTAATATTCCAAAAAATAATAAAACGACTCAGAGTCTCAATATAGCTTCACCTGCAGATGAATTTAATAATTTTTTTGTTAACATTGGACCTAAACTGGCCCGAGAAATACCCACTATGGTGCCTACAGGTAATACAATATGCAATAACACTGCTGTAAAAGACTCCATCTTCATAAAGAACACAGACGAAAGAGAGGTCACTGAAATTGTTAAATCATTCAAAAGTAAAACATCTACTGACTGTGATGGTAGTGACATGCTACTAGTCAAAACTGTTATCGAATGCATAGTAAAACCAATGATGTATATCTGTAACCTGTCTCTCCAATCAGGTATATTTCCCAATGCAATGAAAATAGCTAAAGTAATTCCGATATACAAGACGGGCGACAGAGGGGAACTCTCAAACTATAGACCAATTTCACTATTACCGCAATTTTCCAAGATACTTGAAAAAATATTCTATGAGAGAATTGACAACTTCATACTGAAGAATGATTTATTATGTGAGCAGCAATATGGGTTCAGACACAAGAGGACAACTGCATATGCCCTAATGGAATTTACAGAAAAAATATCAACAGCCATTGAAAATAAAGAGTATTCAGTTGGAGTATTCCTAGATCTTAAAAAAGCATTTGATACAGTAGATCATAATTTATTATTAAAGAAACTACAAAATTATGGTATTAGAGGGGTAGCACTATCCTGGTTAAGTAGTTACTTAAAGAATAGATATCAGTATGTATGTGTTAGCAACAAAAACTCAGAGTTGCTGAAGGTCACCTGTGGAGTCCCACAGGGTTCAGTTTTGGGACCATTATTATTCAATATGTATATAAATGATATATGTAAAGTTTCAGAAAAAATGGACTTAATATTGTTTGCCGATGACACTAATCTGCTATGCAGTGGAAACAATTTGGAACAACTTCTGGATACACTCGGAAAGGAATTAGGAAAGCTTAAACTGTGGTTTGATTCAAACAAATTAACGCTCAATTTAAGTAAGACAAAATTTATAGTCTTTAACAACCATCACAACAACCCAGTACCCAAACTCAATGTAAATGGTGTAGAGATTGAAAGGGTATCTGAAACTAAATTCCTTGGAGTAATAATTGATAACAAACTGTGTTGGAAGTCACATATTAATTATATTAAAGGTAAAGTATCCAAATCAATTGCAATATTACACAGAGTGAAATATTTGCTGAATCAACCCACACTATACACCTTGTATCATTCATTAATACTCCCATACATGACATATTGTAATGAAGTATGGGGAAATACATATAAAACAAACATATATCCACTCTTTATGCTTCAAAAGAGAGCTATTAGAATAATAAACAAAGCAGCTTACAGGGAACCAACAAACCCACTTTTTCTCAAACAAAAAACTCTCAAGTTGAAAGATCTGGTTGACTTTAAAACCGCAATAATAATGTTCAAAGTGAAGAATTTATCACTGCCCGCAAATATCCAAAAGTTGTTCCAAATAAGGGAGAATCAATACCATTTTAGAGGAACATGTATATTTCAAAAACCTTCAGTGAGAACTACCACCAAGCAACACTGTGTTTCAGTGCAAGGAGTCAGATTATGGAACGATTTTGGACCTGAACTAAAATCATGTACAACGCTTGGACAATTTAAACAAAAACTAAAGGAAGAAATACTCCAAACATATTTACAAGACGACATGTAAACTCACATAAGGATTGACATATCCAGCCTGTATTGTGTTGTAGCTTAGTTTTTTTTTTTTTTTTTTTTTTTCTCTGTGACATTTTGTCTTAGATTTGTTTTGAATAGTAACCGCTTAACTTAGCTTAGTTTTCTTTTTTTTTTTTCTCTGTCACATTTTGTCTTAGCTTTGTTTTAAATTGTAATCGCTCTTGTCTTGTTTTCTCTTTTTTCTCTTTTGAATTCTTGGATGGAATATGGGTGGGCAATATAAGCTGCGGCTTCAGCCATCACCCATTTTGGATAACTCACGTGGAATTGTATAGAAGAAGGAGTCTTTGTCTAATTTGACCTTGTTGTTATATTATACAGTTTCTTTTAACCTGTACTGTACTATCCGAAATAAATTCATTCATTGTTGATGCTGCAGTACCGCCATCTCTCGATAGGGGCGTGCAGCAGTGACATCAGGTCAGGGAGAAACAGGAAATGGCTGCAGGAAATGGATGATCACCTGCCTGCAAAAATGGCTGAACGACAGCAGAGTGATTCGGACAGCGATTATTTTATCGAGTATGACGACCGCAATATAAGTGATGATATTGAAACTGACGAATCTGATGATGAAGTAGTTTTGGGTGGTGCTGATGGGGTTATTCAGCCGTATTTGTTTGAGCCCGAGGGTGCGGCGTAAGACGCGGACGAAACAGCGACCGGAGCAGAACGAGAGGACGAGAGGCAAGAACGAGAGGCTCGCCGATTTATATTGGTAAAATATGCTTTGAATTTTTTTTTTTTAGGCGATATGCATGGTCACACACTTAATTATCAAAATAAAACTGCCAATTTTTCCCTCGCTGCCTTACTTGGCGACTTATAAACATTCTCTTTCTGCTCAAAATTTTTTACATGTTTTAAATATTTTCTAATCAAACTTCATAGACCAATTTATATAGCACTCCCACGAGCCATTAGTTTATTATAAGCATCTGATTATACCATTTTTTTTTTAACAGGTGCACTTGTGAGAAATGCAACATTATGCCAACATCAACTGAATCTCGGTGCTGCCAGGAGGTATTGAAGGTGAAGAAGTGAGGGTGATATTGCCTGCCTGTGCTGTGAGCCTCATCAGAGAAACATTCCCATCTGATCACTACAAGGGATCTTGCCTACCAAGATTAGATTTGTGATCAATGTTATTTAAATAAAGTTTTTTAAAATCATATATTGAGTTTATTAATGTGCATGTCAATTTTATAATTCTAATATTTCAGCATTCATCAAAGTCGGATCTCATATACATTAGAGTAATTTTTCTACCATTTTATGGTGTAAAATTCGTGTGCAATTTTTAAAAGCACATTTCTCTAAAAATCTTAGGCTTATATTTTTTTGTCTTAGCAAAATATGTTGCTTCCCTAACAATTGAAAGCTGAACTTTCATTGCTAATTGGAAATTTATTCTACTTTTACATGTTTGATTTTGAAAATCTAGATACATGTTGCTCAACAGCATCAGCTTTGATGGGATGCTGAAATTTGGCACTCAATGTTGCTGGAACTCTGGCTTGTACAGAGTGCCACTGCTCCAATAAGTGGGCTGGATCAACCAAGGTTTTGTCGAAAAGAGTATTCATCAGATCATCCACATATTCTGAAATAAAATTAATTTAATAAAAATTAGAAATCGAAAGCTCCTTGTAAGTGGTCGTGGAAATTCCAACGATACCGGCTGCATTTAGAACTCTGAGGACCTTGACATATGACGCCCCAGTGAAGAGAATGGCGGATGAAAGCTGTATGTTACCAGCTGGCATGTCCCTGATCATCGGCTGGCTGTGCCAGGATAGATCCTCAACACAATGTGGACAATGTTGTTTGATCACCAACAGAGAGCCTTTAGTGTGACTTGTTACCTCACATGGATGACTGCAATGAGGACAATTGCTGAATAATCAAATTCAAAAAAAAAAAATCCACAGTATTTGAAGGTTGAGTGACAGTGGATAACATCTGCAAAAACAGTAGATCAACATAATTTCATTCCAGAGGTGTCAAATTGGATTACATATATAGAAATATAACTTGAGCAAAGAGGCACAACCACCTCCCTATACAGCACTGAATATTTCATATTTGATTAGTATGAATACCCTAAAATTCTAATATTTGATAAGTTGTTAAGGCAATGAAATTCATTGCTTGTAAATAATTTTAGTAAATATTGGCAGTGAATATTTAAAAAAGAAAAATTACCCTGTTTACTTCTCTTTCTGACAGCAGATCGCATTGGTAGATCACCCTTGCTTTTCACGCCACTTCACTTGACACTTGTCTGAGAGTGGGACTTTGAAATGAACGGATATATAGTTGGAACAGCCGATTTTTTTATCAGCAATCTTTTTGCTAATTTCATTTCAAATTGCATCTTATTCTCAAAATCGCTGTCAACAAAATGTCTAATGCACATGTTGGGTGATTTTGCGACATAATTCCAATTTTTTAGCGTTTTCTGAACGAAATTCACCCATGCGGTTCTGATTTTCCCAGGCAGGGGAAGTTCCTAAACACTCACCGCGTGTTCCTCAGCGTGCTCCTCCTCCTACTCAGGTCGCTGCCTGACCTGACGTCACACAGTCAGTGGCCATTTTAGCCGCTGATCGCTTGGCAGACAGACAGCTCTCAAGGAAATCATACTTCAATAGCGCATTGTCACCTTATGCGACATTTGTTGACACCAAAACATGTGCGGTTCAAATTAGCTAGTCTCACACACAAATTTAAGATATGATTTAGCGATATTGTAATTTCGTCCGGCCGAGGCCTTTAATAAGCCTCTAATGTAATCCATTAATTAAATTATCTTGCTATTTGTGTAAGATGATTTAAGTATGCATTTAAAAGTAATGTGAGACTTCCGGTCTGGACGCCATGGCGACTGCAGCTTAACACTGAAGCTCTCAGACTCAATCCAGGATAACACCTTGAAAATCAAACTTAACGGATTTTTGGAGGAGTGAAAATCAAAAGACAAAATCATCATGTCTAAAGGAAAACAGAAGAAACTGAAATTCTCCAGGCTAGGACACGTATCGGCCGGAGAATCTGAACTGGAAGATCCCCGTTCAGAAGACGAGGAGCTGGTGATAGCTAACAAAAGGGTTAGCCTGAAATCACTATTTGAGGAACTACGACGATTTCGCCGAGATGTTACGGCCGAATTTCGGGAATTCAGAGAAGAATTGAAAAGGACAAACAGCAGAGTGGACCAGGCCGAGAACCGAATCTTGGAAACAGAGGATCGAATAAAAGTGCTCGAAGATTCTGTGCTGGACCTACGCAAAAGACAAGCAGCTATAGAGGCTAAGCTAACCGACCAAGAAGGAAAACAAAGAAGAGACAACATAAGAATTCATGGTCTGATAGAAGGAACCGAAAATGGTTTTAACTCAATGGCAGAATGCGTGGAATCCTTACTAAGAGAGAAATTGGATATTCCACAAACCACCGACTTGAAGATAGAAAAGGCACATCGTTCATTAGCCGCTAGGCCGGCGGCGGAAGCGCCCCCACGTTCGGTGTTGGTAAGATTTTCCAATTTCAAAATAAAACAAGAGGTTGTAAGACTGGCCTGGCAGAAAAAAGGATTTATGCACCAGGAGAGAAAAGTCTACGTGGAACACGATTACGCCCCGGAGGTCCTTAAAAAGCGCAGGGAATACAATGACGCGAAAAAGGTGTTAAGAGAGAAGAAATTGCGCTTTCAGACACCATTTCCTGCGAAGTTAAGGGTCTTCTACGGCGATGAAACGTGTCTCTATAATTCGGCGGAAGAAGCAACAGCTGACATGGCGAGAAGAGGGCTCCCGGTAACGGTGTTTAAACCCGCAGCAGACCCGAGTGAGAAGATCAAAGCGCAAACATGGACAACACAAAGACCCTCAAAATCCACGGACCAGCAGCGGGAAACCCAGCACCAGAGCGTCGCGGATAAACTATCCGTTTTCAGGTTGGAATAGCGACCTTTTTTTTTTTTTTTCCCCTTCCTCTTGAATCAATCCGCACATCCAACCCCCCTCATACAAGGTAACAAACATTAAAGGAGATGCATATTCAGCATGTGGTAAAACATTTCATGGAACAATCATATTATTTGAAACAAATAAGTCTTTGTAATAAAAAAAAAAAAAAAAAAACTTGTTAAAATAGAAATGTGACAATAATCCACATGTTCTGCTCATACTAACAAATACTGTTTTTGCGTGAATGTTTGATGTGATGGGGGTGGGAGGGTGCACACAATTTCACAGGGTTTAGGCATAAAAGGAAAAAAAAAAAAAAAATCATTACAAGTTTGGATTGGGTTCTGAAACTCACGTTAAAAGCATGGGACTACTTTCAGTGGTACGAGAGGGCCCTCAACACGTAACAGAGTTTGAGGAATTTCCCTCAGGGCCTTCACTCCATCAAGGCTCTTACAGGGTCTTTAAAAAGACCTCAGCTCAGGAAGTTCTTTTGACAGTTTTTTGTTTTAAAGTTTTTTACACTATGTTCTTAATGTTTTTCTTGTTTTTAATGTTCTTTCAGTTTCTGAGTAGCACAAAAGAGGGCCACCACACAGTTATACTAAACAAAACAACACAATGGAGAAACAGGGTGTAACCAAAATAATTTCATATAATGTAAAAGGGATCCTGAATCCAGTTAAAAGATCCAAGATTCTAGGCAAAATGAAAAAAGACAAAGCAGGAATAATACTTTTACAAGAAACCCACCTAACAGACGTGGAACACAATAAACTCAGTAGACAAGGGTTTAAAATGATCTCTTCATCTTCATATAAATCAGGGAGGAGGAGGGGAGTAGCGACATTGATATCAACCAAAATTACATTTGAAAAAAAATCAGAACACAAAGATAAAGAAGGGAGATACAGTTTGGTAACTGGGCGGCTAGAGGGAGAAGATATCACCCTGCTGAATGTGTATGCTCCCCCAGGGGCTAACTGGAAATTTTATAAAAATGTATTCGACCTAATGATAACTAAAGCTCAAGGTTTAGTGATATGTGGTGGGGACTTCAATCTTAGACTGAATCCATACTGGGATGCTTCTGGTAATTCCCCACATCAAAATAACACCCAAAACAGGAAGACTCGGATGCTACTAAAAGAAATGGGAATCTGTGATGTGTGGAGGGAACTCAACCCCAGTGTAAAAGACTATACATTTTACTCAACTCCACATTCATCTTACTCAAGGATTGACTATTTTTTTATGTTTAATAGAGACATTGGTAGAGTAAAAACATGTAAAATAGGACTGATGGATCTCTCCGACCACAGTCCGATCTACATGGACTTAAATATCCAAAAATACACAAATAATACATTTTCTTGGAGGTTAAATTCAAATGTCCTGAAAGGACCATTGAAAGATGAATTGGAGTCAGATATTCTCAGATATTTGGAAGATAACGATAATGGAGAAGTATCCCCTTTAATACTGTGGGATGCATGTAAAGCTGTAATAAGAGGAAAGATTATTGCAAAACTGGCAACCCAAAAGAAACTAAGACAAGAAAAACTATCCACATTAGAGTCAGAACTTAGGAACCTAGAAAAAGAACACAAAGGCAACACTCATTCTACTGACTCGCTCAAGATTAAGGAAATTAAAAACCAAATAAATGAGATCTACACAATAGAAATCCAGAAGAAACTTACATTTCTGAAACAAAAATACTATGAAGCAGGCAGTAAATCGGCAAAATTGCTAGCCTATAAATTGAGGAAACATCAAACAGAAAGAGCAATCTACAAAATCAGAGACCCAGTATCAAAGGAAATAAAATTCAGAATTCAGGATATTCTTAAAAACTTCGAGAATTACTATAAGAACTTATACTCCCACAAAAAACATAAAAACGCATCCGAGGCATTCCTAAACACATTAAACCTTCCCCAACTTACGGAGTCACAAAATAAAACACTACTGTCAGAAATACATTCTAAAGAATTGGAAAAAGCAATTATGAAACTTAAAGCTAACAAATCCCCAGGAGCTGATGGCTATACAGCAGAGTGGTACAAAACCTTTAAACAGCAACTATCTCCTCTCCTCCTGAAAACATTTAATTATGTCCTCCACACAGGGGAAATCCCCCCCTCCTGGAGAGAAGGGGTCATTGCAGTTATACCTAAACCTGAAAAGGATAAACTAGAGTGCTCCAACTACAGACCAATCAGTGTACTAAATCAGGACTATAAGCTTTTTACCATTATCCTTGCCAAAAGGTTAGAGAATATACTGACAGACCTAATTCATTTAGACCAAACAGGTTTTATAAGACAAAGACAGACACAAGACAACATTCGACGCACTTTACACATAATTCATCATATAAAAAAATATAACTTAAATGCAGTCATATTAGGATTAGATGCTGAAAAAGCATTCGATTCGGTTGACTGGTCTTTTCTATACAGAATCTTATCCAGTTTCAATTTTCATAACAACTTCATTAGAACTATACAGGCATTATATAAAAAACCAACAGCTAAAATAAGGATTAACGGTAATTTATCATCATCTTTTGAACTGGAAAGAGGATGTCGTCAGGGCTGCCCCCTGTCTCCACTGCTCTTTGCAATCTTCATAGAACCTCTGAGCCAATGGATAAGACAAAACCAAAAAATTCAAGGTATTACACTTGGTCAGAAGGAACATAAAATAGCACTCTTTGCTGATGACATTTTAATATACCTAGGGCAGCCGGACACTTCTTTACCAGAACTAACCTCAGTTTTTTCAGAGTATGGAGATTTATCGGGGTACAAATTAAATATGCATAAAACCCAAGTTTTAACATTCAACTATGACCCAAATCATTATTCACTAAGCAAACTCAAAACTAACTGGGAGTCGGAATCTATGAAATATCTGGGGGTCAATATCCCGAAACAACTCAACAAAATTATATCACTAAACTATGATCCACTGGTGACAAAAATAAAATCTGACCTAGCAAGATGGAATATGATACCATTCTTGGGTATTGCACAAAGAATTGAAGCAGTCAAAATGAATATACTTCCACGTCTTCTATACCTTTTCCAAACAATACCGGTAGAACCTCCCAAAAAAACATGGCAGGAGCTGGACAGAAGGATCTCAAGATTCATATGGCAGGGCAAGAGACCTAGAATCAGATATAGAACCCTACAGCTAAACAAAGACAAAGGTGGGCTCGCGCTGCCAAATATCAGGGACTACTTTAAAGCCGCACAAATTAAAACTTTAGTAGAGATATGTAACCCAGTCTACTCTGCACAATGGAAGGAGATCGAATGCCAAATAACAAGTGACATCCCCCTACAGGCGATAATAGGGAACAATGTCTTACCTAAGCTTTTGAATAACACTAACCCGTGGATAGAGACCCCGCTAAAAATTTGGTTTAAGATAGTCGGAGAGAATCAAACTAAAGAGCCCTATCGACTTCTGCAATGGATCGCCTATGATCAGGACTTTACTCCTAATAAAACAGACACCAGATTTAAAAAGTGGAAGGAGAAGGGGCTGATAAAATATTACGATTTTTTTAAAGGGCAAATCTTAAGAAGTTTTGAAGATTTGAAAAAACAAGGCCTAATAAATCAAGACCTTTACAGGTTCTTCCAGCTTAGACACCACATAAACAATATACTTAAAAAGGAGGTTTTGGAAAGGGCCCAGTCAGGTGTTCTGAAGGTCTTCTTAATGGCATATAAAGGGATCCCAGGGATCAGATACATTTCTAAAATATACCAAGGTCTTCAAGACTTAAAAGGAGACAACACATCTTATATAAAAGAGAGATGGGAAAAAGAGGGGAATTTCACTTTACATCTGGAAATATGGGAAAAGCTAAATAAACAGCAATGGAAAAGTACCTCATCCCTGCAGTGGAGAGAATTTGGATGGAAAAACTTGGCAAGATTTTTCAGAACACCTGCACAAATCAAATTTACCCATAAGGGATTGAACTGTTGGCGCTTGTGTGGTGAAAAGACTGCAAATCATTTTCATGTGTTTTGGTCATGCCCAGTTATCCACCAATATTGGACCAATGTACAGACAATATTGGGGAAAATATTCAAAATTACAGTTCCCTTTTCTTTTGTAACTTTGTATTTGGGTTTACTACCGGACTCACTGGAAAGACGAGGAGAAAAATACTTATTCAATGTTTTAATATTGGCAAGCAAAAAAGCTCTAACTAAAAAATGGATGTTGAAGGACTGTCCTACACCTGAAGATTGGACTAACGTGATCCAAGACATTTACTCGATGGAAAAGCTGACATTCGCACTGAGACAGGACATGGATGGGTTCATGAACTTTTGGCAACCCTGGACCGCATATGTGTCTTCCATTAGATCTAATCTTTGACAAATACCATTTCAATAATGGTTCTGCTCTTTGTTCCAATGCTACTCAGATGCTCTTTTATCTTTATTTACTTACTTTTTCTTTTTGTTTGTTTTTTACTGGTTTGTTTGGTTTTTTTTTGTTTTTTGTTTTGTTTTTTTTTCTCTTTAATTTCACTTTTTCTTTCACTTTAAAAAAAAAAAAAAATAAGGGGTGTTGTAAGAATTAATCTTCCAATGTTGTCAGATATCAGAAAATAAGGGAACATGTGATGAAAATGTAAACACTGCATTGCTGTAACGACCTGTATACCCTTTACAAAAACTTAAATAAAAAAAAAAAAAAAAAAAAGTAATGTGAGTTACTTTTCCAAGTAACTAGTTACTTTAATCATGCAGTAACAGTTACTTTTGAAAAGAACTAGTAACTGTAACTAGTTACTTTTTTTTAGTAACTTGCCCAACACTGGTTATAACCAACCAGGCTAAGCAGGAATACTTGCGTAGCTAGAAACGGTCTGTCCAAATTCACCCGTTTGAGGGGCTGTTACTAATCTGGACATTCACCACAGAAGAACACAGACTTGGGACTGTGGTGACACTTTTGCTCTTGATAGGTCTTGTAAGTCACAAAGAACATGTTACAAATATGTTAACAGCATTGATTTTTGCCAGACTATCACTTTAAGTCAAGAAGAAAAAAAATAATTTGCAAGTCACAAATGTATGATGCTAAAAACTGCAAATTTACAATATACACTAAAGTTATAAATTCATCAGAAAAGTAGCAAAATTAGGAATAAAAAGTCAGAGCTGTAATGTAAAAAGTTACTTTTTTTTTTTACCTTTTATTTATAAAAGGTAGTTCCATTGAGAGGCAACCTCTTTTTCAAGGACGCCCTGTTCACACTCACATTCATACCTGGAAGCTGCCCAGTACAACCACAGACTGACCGGTGGCCACTGAGCAGCTCCACTGGAGCAGGTAGGGTTGAGAGCCTTGCTCAAGGGCACCACAGTGGGGTTAAGGAGGGTGGAGCAAACAGTGCTAACTTAGCTGTCCCACCCAGATCTGATCCTGCCAGTCCTGGGATTGAACCAGCTTTAATGAGCTCCTTAATACACATTGAAAAAACTCTTACCACTTGGCAACATTTCTTATTCAAAACCTGATTTGACTTACACCGCTGGAAAGAATATTTTTCACAAGGTAGTATATATTCCAGCATTATAACCACTACTGTTTGTATACAATTCTTGAGAAATGTATATTTTTTAGAGTAAAAAATGCAAGTTTTGGGGGAGAATTCCAAGAAATAAATGAAATTTATAAGAATAAAGTCACAAATTTACATGAAAAATTGCTAAATTATGAGAAGAGTTGCAAATGTATAAGAAAAAACATAAGACGCTGCAAATTTAAGAGGCAAAAAACTCACTTAATCCTAATGCTGATGAGACGGTTAAGTTAACCATTATACTACCAATGTGCTGTGTACAGAGGACAGAACAATTTATAATTGTTCATTCATTTTTCATTCATTCATCTTCTTCCGCTTAATCCTTTTCGGGTCGCGGGGGGGGGGGGGGGGGCTGGAGCCTATCCCAGCATTTTTGGGCGAGAGGCAGGGTACACCCTGGACAGATCGCCAGTCCATCGCAGGGCCAACACAGAGAGACAGACAACCATTCACTCACATTCATACCTAAGGACAATTTAGAATCCCCAGTTTGATGCCAATTAACCTAACTTGCATGTTTTTGGCATGTGGGAGGAAACCGGAGAAATCCCGGAGTAAACCCACGCAGACACGGGGAGAACATGCAAACTCCACACAGATCACTGTTGGTCAGGGGCTGGGATCGAACCCAGGATCCCCCGGCCAAGGGTGAGTTTCTGTGCTGCCACAGTGCTAACCACTCACCCACCGTGCCGCCCTTGTTCATTCATTTTAGTGTCAATTTTTTGTGGCTCTACCCAGACTTGTTTGGTTAAAAAATTCTGAAAGTGTTTTTTTCCATAGTAGAGGTTGTTGATCCCCTGGTTAGCGAAACCAGGCTAGCGGTTTATATTTACACACACATGCATTTAACCAAGCAGCCACTAGATGTCCTCGTTTCGAAGTGAACAAAGAACATCAAGGCACCCAACTGACTGCAAAAGAAGACACTTATTAGTTGCTATAATAAAGCATGACAATTGGAATATGCATACATAGTAGTAATAATTCATTCTAAAATAACTGAGTTGAAAAATGCATTATATTTTGCTAATACAACAGTAAAAAACTACATAAAAATGACTGGCCGAGAGATCAGAATGTTGTCTCTATCACATTTACATTAACATCTGGTAGAGACTGTCTTTAGCAGAAAGTTACCGAGGATAACAAGACTGCTTGAAGAGCACGCCAGTGAAAAGTTGCACTTCCTTCATGGTAATTAGGTCTGCTGTCTGCACAGAGCGGTGACTCCTAATCTCGGCATATATGGACTGTCAGATAAATACCACCAGCAACAAGTGATTAAAATAAATTTTATTTGGAGAAACATATACGCCTCTGAAACTGCAGGTCTCTCAGTCCCCACAGGATGAATACACTGAGACTATATACTATATATAGCTGTAATAAATCATTTGGCATAACATTCTCTTTATGTAAGGTCCATACTTACCATACAGAAGGCCACTTAATACACTGTACAGGACACTGGCAAACAATAAACACTCAAATAACCCACAGTACACCAATGTTCTCTTACACTTGCAGGAGTAACTTAAAAGCCTTCCAGAGCAGACAGTTAAAATGTGTCCTGAAGACTTAAAATCTGTTGATCTGTGGCAACGATATATTTTAAGTCTTTCTTGGTATATTTCATTTGACTAAAGGAAGAAAAGTGCCTGAATTCCAACCATGCCATAATTTCTCCAAACCTTAATTAGTACTTGTAAATGTCCACTGATTTTTAAGAGAACTGTTGATGAAGACGTTCTAACTTGCTGTAGTTTGGTTGTGCCGTCAGTGTGCAGGTTCCAATCTTCTGTCAGGAGATTTAGATTTCTGCTGAAGGTCTGGAAAAAGAGTGGATGCATTTGTTATTCAACATTTATATCCAGAGGAGGGTAGAGCAGTCAGGAACTGTACTCAAGTAAAAACAGTTACCTTATCATATTAATTACTCTTGAACAAGTAAAGTCAACATCAAAAGTTATCTGAGTAAGACTAAAAAAAAAGATCTACTTCGAAGTTAGTGAGTAATGAGTAGCAACTGTCAAAACTTTGTGACTTTTTTCTCATAAATTTGTGCCTTTTTCTAGTAAATTTACTGTTTTCTTTGTAAATTTGAAACTTTTTGCACATAAATTTATGTTCTATCCTTGTACATTTTCTTGTACCCCTGTGACTTTATTCTCATAAATCTGTGAAGTCCTGCTCTTAAATTTCTTATGTTCTTTGTTATAAATTTCAATTTTTTTCCACATAAATTTGTGGCTTTTGCTTTTTTTAAGGTTTTTATTTGTACATTTGAAACTTAACTCTCCAATTTCTTATCTGTGCTATTCTATAGAAAATAAGATGTCTATACTATTCATATGTACCCTCTAACAGAGCTGCAATCATCATCATCATCAACATCATCATCCGTATTTATTTTGACAGGACACAACTAGTCCCCACAGTTGGCGTGGGTCCTCTTACAGTTGAAGCTGAGTTTTTACACTGGATCCCCTTCCTGACACATATAAATCATATAAAGAAACAGTACATAGTGACAGTAGTAAATTTAGTATGTCCTGAGTCAGAATAGAAGAACAGTGATTTCAACATGGATTCCAAATACTAACATGACTAATAAAGATGCTGTCATTTCCAGTAGGAGCAAATAATTACAAACGCATTTTAAAACTTTTTTCAAATTAGTGAAATTAGAAGTAACTCAAAGAGTAAAGTGGCATGTACTTGAGTCAGAGCCATTTTTTTTCCTCGATAAATGTACTAAAAAGCATACTGAAATAAAACTCAAAAGTACAATTTTGTGAAAAAGTTACTCAAATAAATGTAAGTAGTTACTACCCACATCTGGTTATGTCACCACCCTGTAGAGAAGCACATCAGGAAATATGAAAACACAAACCTGAATCTGTAAGAGTTAGCCGATTCAGTTCTTCCTCCAGTTCTTCGCTGCTGTAACTTAAAGGTGTGTATGGGACAGCTGGCAGAGAGCTGAGGGTTGTCTCACCGGCGGGCTGCAGCTTCCTTGTTGGGACTGCAGGTAAATCTGCGATTGAAGCTGGCTTTGACTCATCCAGCAATGACTTCAGTTCTTCTTCCAGCTCATCCACATCTTCATCTGCAGAGAAAAAAACAACTTGACTTTTATCACTAACATTTGTCTACAATATACTGAACATAGAGCTCAAACAGATTGCTGTACCTGCAGCGGTGACACTTGATAAAGTCTGGTTCACCTCATCTTGGGTATCGCATAACTGGTTTTGTAATTGAAAGAATAAATAACTAAGATCCATTAAAATAACAAGTGTGGAATTAACACCAGTATTCAAAGAAACGCATACCTCTTGAATCTGATCCACAAGGTTCTCAGCACGCTCAACAGTCACATCTTTAAGAGAGAGTTTCAGGGCAGACACTCCTGCCTGATATGCTTGAATGACCTACAAATGTGTTCAAAACACTGAGAACAATATCTGTCACAAGTGTCTGTCAAAAAAAAAAAAAACAAACAATACGACCTGCTATTGTTACTGTGGTTGTTACCATCTTATCAGTCTGGGACTGAGCTATTCGGTCCAGGATTCCCCTGATAGACTCCAGTTTTGAAAACAAGTTCTCAGCTCTCTTCTCCACCCTCTTGCGACCTCTCAAACACCTCAATGCCTTTCAGACAGACAGTGAATATAGATCATTTCTGGCATAATGTGGTGAATGAATAAACTGAGTTTATACAGTTAATAGTAACAAGTAATCACCTGTGACTTCTTTCCCTCCCGCAGCAGAATTCTTGCTTCCTCTTTGCACCTGCATGTCGATAACATGAGCAACGTTAGCATCAGCCACACAGCTATTGGAAGGCTAGTGGTCATCAATTTACATACACAGTACTTATTCTTCAATGAGTACATTGTAACCCTGACTAAATCGTATAATGCAAGTTACTGTTAAAGTGACAGTACTTGTCAGCCTCCTGGCCCAACTTCTTAACACGCTCTTCGAGCAGCTTCTCACTGCGCTGCAGCTGGTAGATGCCAATGTCCACATCACTAATTGGAGAAACACGCTCCTGTCCTGGCTGACAAAACTTAACAATCTACAGCGAAGACACAAGAAAACAAACTGGTTACTTGGACGAGGCCTGTCTGGACATGCTAAAGGGAACAGTGGCAACAGGTGACTTACCTTCTCCCCGTCGTGCAATGAAACTGTCACTTGCTTGTCCCTCTGCAGCTGGAGGAGAGCCATGCATAGGGTGCTCTCATCAGCACATATATCAGAGGAGAGGGCTCCAAGCTCTTGAAATGAAATAATGGAGCAATTTGAAAATTCACTCTTCCGGTAAACCCTGAGTAATTCAGCTGCCTTCTCCTGGAAAACAGAAGAGCTCTTTTCAGAATTTGCTGCAAGTTGGAAAAAAAAAAAAAAAACATTTGTAGAGGTACAGAGGTCCATACAGCAGCTGACATTTTTTAAATACAATCTGTCAATTTGTGTAATCAGAAAAAGAAAGCATCATAGAAAACTGAAATTTTTTAACAGCAGGTAAAAAGTCTGAGGTTGTTAGCAATTAATTCCAGACAGAAGTCTCAGTGTACTGATATTTGTTGACGACATTTTGATCTGTAGTGAAAGTAGGGAGCAGGTGGAAGAAACCCTGGACAGGTGGAGGAATGCCATGGACAGGAAGGGAATAAAAGTCAGAATACATGTGTGTGAATGAGTGGGAGGCAAGTTAACAGTGAAGATACAAGGAATAGAAGTAGTGAGGTTGGAGGAGTTTAAATACCTGGGATCAACCATCTAAAGCAATGGACAGTGCACAAGACAGGTGGAGAAGAGAGTGCAGGCAGGGTGGAATGGGTGGAGATGAGTGTCAGGGGTGATTTGTGACAGGAATATAGCAGGATGAGTGAAAAGCATGGTTTACAAGATAGTAGTAAGACCTGCTATGACGTACGGTTTGGAGACATGACACTAACAAAAAGACAGGTGGCAGAGCTGGAGGTAGCTGAGTTAAAGGTGCTAAGATTCTCATTTGGAGTGGCTACGATGGACAGGATTAGGAATTAGTATATCAGAGGGACAGCTCTAGTTGAGCAGTTTGGAGAGAGCGGCAAGGCTGAGAGGGTTTAGGTATTTCCAGAGAAGATGCATGGATGAAGTGAAGGAGGACATGGAGGGGGTTGGTGTGATGGAAGAGGATGCAAGAGAAAGGGTGAGATGAAAGGAACTGATTCGCTGTGGCGACCCCTGAAGGGAGCATCTGAAAGGCGAAAATAATTTCTGGCTACTCTAAGTACCTGTGCTAAAAATATACATCTATCTATAAATTCAAGGAATCTCTGTCTGTGTGTGTGTTTATGTGTCTGTATGTCTGTTCCATGCATATCTCTTGAACCATTCGTCAGACTGACCTAAGGTTTTATACATGGCTTCCTGAGGTTACGAGGGTGTGCATCCCCAAATATGGAGTCGCGCAGTCAAAATATGTAATTTTTATCAGTAAAAGTTTTAGCCACCGCTCTGTGTCTCTTCATGAGCTGGCTTTAAGAAGTGTGGCCGGGGTTTCAGATTGACTCTGTGCTGACTGGACAATATGCGGCATCACGACCATGCTGACTGGATAACACACAGCATCACGACTTGTCAGTCACCACAGTGTTCCCAGGACAAAACAAGGAAATGAAAGTTAGAAAAATAGAAAAAGATAATACTGAAGATTTAATGCTTAAAAAAATTATACTATAAAGTTGTCGTGATTGCGTAGGTCTAAAGGATAATTCACCATATGTGGAGAATGAAAGGCATGCTAACTGATGGCGATAAAAAAAAAAAAATGTTATTTTCAATAAAGTGAAAAAAAGATAATGCATGGAGTATGCTTTTGCCCTGAGACTGATTTATCATGGAAAACAGTTGAGCTCTGTGGTTCGAGTGATCACCTGATTGGAGCCACAGTGTTCTGATGGCATATCTATCAGAACAGCTGATATACTGTATGTACAGGACATACAGGAGAACTGAAATGGCGTTTCTCTTTCTCTTCAGTGACTGGAAAAACAACAACAGCAGTCCATGTACAGTAAAGCTACCTGTAGTGCAAATAGCGACAAAAGATAGACTTAAGGTTTAATGCTTAAAAAAATTATACCATAAAGTTGCCGTGATTACATAGGTCTAATGGATAATTCGGCATGAAGAACACGCACGGGGGGGGGGGGGGGGGGTGGGGGGGGCAGCAGCTGAACTGGCGGATCACAGTCCTTTGCAGGCACACGGGTAAAGCAGCAGCTGAGACTCCCATTAACCGGGCAGGCTGGGCTTGGCTCCCTGCGAAGGACTGCGATCCAACTCCACCAGTTCAAGTGCTGCTTCTCCAACACCGGTGTCCAACCGGGCACTCCACAATCATTTGCGAGGAGGCATGTCCAGCATGCCCGGTCAGTGGTAGACAGCAGTCCCGACTGCTGCTTCATTGTGGAGCGGAATGGCCACATCAACTGCATATCACATGCGGACACATACAGTGGGGCTAAAAAGTATTTAGTCAGCCACCAATTGTGCAAGTTCTCCCACTTAAAAGATGAGAGAGGTCTCCAATTTTCATCATAGGTATACCTCAACTATGAGAGGCAAAATGAGAAAAAAAAAATCAGAAAATCACATTGTCTGATTTTTAAAGAATTTATTTGCAAATTATGGTGGAAAATAAGCATTTGGTCACCTACAAACAAGCAAGATTTCTGGCTCTCACAGACCTGTAACCTCTTCTTTAAGAGGCTCATCTGTCCTCCACTCGTTACCTGTATTAATGGCACCTGTTTGAACTCGTTATCAGTATAAAAGACACCTGTCCACAACCTCAAACAGTCAGATTCCAAACTCCACTATGGCCAAGACCAAAGAGCTGTCAAAGGACACCAGAAACAAAATTGTAGACCTGCACCAGGCTGGGAAGACTGAATCTGCAATAGGTAAGCAGCTTGGTGTGAAGAAATCAACTGTGGGAGCAATTATTAGAAAATGGACATACAAGACCACTGATAATCTCCCTCGATCTGGGGCTCCACGCAACATCTCACCCCGTGGGGTCAAAATGATCACAAGAACGGTGAGCAAAAATCCCAGAACCACATGGGGGGACCTAGTGAATGACCTGCAGAGAGCTGGGACCAAAGTAACAAAGGCTACCATCAGTAACACACTACGCCGCCAGGGACTTGAATCCTGCAGTGCCAGATGTGTCCCCCTGCTTAAGCCAGTACATGTCCAGGCCCATCTGAAGTTTGCTAGAGAGCATTTGGATGATCCAGAAGAGGATTGGGAGAATGTCATATGGTCAGATGAAACCAAAATAGAACTTTTGGTAAAAACTCAACTTGTCGTGTTTGGAGAAGAAAGAACACCATACCTACTGTGAAGCATGGGGGTGGAAACATCATGCTTTGGGGCTGTTTTTCTGCAAAGGGACCAGGACGACTGATCTGTGTAAAGGAAAGAATGAATGGGGCCATGTATCGTGAGATTTTGAGTGAAAACCTCCTTCCATCAGCAAGGGCATTGAAGATGAAACGTGGCTGGGTCTTTCAGCATGACAATGATCAGAATCAGAATCAGATTTATTGCCATTGTTCATGTAGTACACAAACTAGGAATTTGTCTCGGTGTAATGCTGCAACATTAAACATGATAAAATAAAAGAAATAAACTATACATGCAATAAAGTGTAGAATAAGAATGAGTAATACTAGTCAGCAGTTTAAATATATTAGCGAGCAGCAGATAATGTGGAGAACCATATAGTGCAGCCGGTAATGCAAGAAGAAAACAGTGATGATTGACATGAGTCTGGTTGAGCTGCTGTACATAGTGCACGAGAGTCAATAAGTCACTTAGTGTTCAGCAGTCTGATGGCAGAGGGGAAGAAGCTATTCATGTGACGGGAGGTTTTAGTCTGAATGGACCGAAGTCTTCTACCTGAGGGGAGAGGGGCAAACAGTACGTGACCAGGGTGTGAAGGATCGGCTATGATCCGGCCAGCACGCCTCCGGGTCCTGGAGATGATGTACAGATCCTGGAGAGATGGGAGCTTGCAGCCGATCACCTTCTCAGCAGTGCGCACGACGCGCTGCAGCCTTAGTCTGTCCCTGGCAGTGGCTCCTGCGTACCACACGGTTATGGAGGTGGTGAGGATGGACTCAATGATGGCTGTGTAGAACTGCACTAACATCTTGGTGGGTAGCTTGAGCTTCCTCAGCTGCCGCAGGAAGAACATCCTCTGCTGGGCCTTTTTGATGAGGGAGCTGATGGTCGGCTCCCACTTGAGGTCCCTGGTGATGGTGGTGCCTAGGAAGCGGAAGGAATCAGCAGTGGTGATGGGAGAGCCTGTGAGGGTGAGGGGGGGGCAGAGGGGTTGTGACTTTCCTGAAGTCCACAATCATCTCCACTGTCTTCAGAGCGTTCAGCTGCAGGTTGTTGTTGTTGCACCAGGACGCCAGCTGGGCCACCTCTCTCCTGTAGGCGGACTCGTCACCGTTGGAGATGAGCCCGATGAGGGTGGTGTCGTCCGCAAACTTGATCAGCTTGACAGACTGGTGGCTGGAGGTGCAGGAGTTGGTATAAAGGGAGAAGAGTAGGGGGGAAAGTACACAGCCCTGGGGTGATCCGGTGCTGATGCTGACAGAGTCTGAGACAGTCTTTCCCAGCCGCACATGCTGCCTCCGGTCCGTCAGGAAGTCGGTGATCCACCTGCAGAGGGAATCAGGCACGTTGAGCAGGGACAGCTTGTCCCGGAGCAGAGCGGGGCGGATGGTGTTGAATGCGGAGCTGAAGTCCACAAACAGGATCCTGGCGTAGGTTCCCGGGGAGTCCAGGTGCTGCAGGATGGAGTGGGGGGCCAGGTTGACTGCGTCATCTACAGACCTGTTGGCCCGGTAGGCAAACTGCAGCGGGTCCAGGAGGGGAGTGGTGATGAACTTGAGGTGGGGCAGGACCAGGCGCTCAAAGGACTTCATGACTACAGAGGTGAGCGCTACAGGTCTGTAGTCGTTAAGTCCAGTGATCCGTGGCTTCTTGGGGACAGGGATGATGGTGGAGGATTTGAGGCAGGTCGGCACGTGGCATAGCTTAAGGGAGGTGTTAAAAATGTCTGTGAAGACAGGAGCCAGCTCTTTCGCACAGTGTCTCAGGGTGGAGGGAGACACGCCGTCCGGACCGGGGGCCTTGCGCGGGTTCAGTCTGGAGAACTGTTTGAGCACGTCCTGCTCACTGATGACAAGGGCGGGGGGGAGGAGGGGGGGGGCGCCTTTGATGAAGTAGGGACCGTGGAGGCTGTGGAGCTGGAGGGAGGGGGGGAGTTGGACACAGCTGACGAGGTGTCAAAACGGGCATAGTGTTGGGACAGTCTTTGACAAAGGGCTTTGTCATCCTGACCTTTAGGAGCCTGAGGCCGATAATTGGTGATTTGCCTCAGTCCTCTCCACACAGAAGCCGAGTTGTTAGCAGTGAACTGCTGCTGGAGTCTCTCAGAATACACAGATTTAGCTCCGATATTTAACCTCCCTGTAGCAGCCCTTGTCTCCACTTTTCAGCGCTGCTTCCTTCTCCTTCAATGATCCCAAACACACCGCCCGGGCAACGAAGGAGTGGCTTCGTAAGAAGCATTTCAAGGTCCTGGAGTGGCCTAGCCAGTCTCCAGATCTCAACCCCATAGAAAATCTTTGGAGGGAGTTGAAAGTCCGTGTTGCCCAGCGACAGCCCCAAACATCACTGCTCTAGAGGAGATCTGCATGGAGTAATGGGCCAAAATACCAGCAACAGTGTGTGAAAACCTTGTGAAGACTTACAGAAAACGTTTGACCTCTGTCATTGCCAACAAAGGGTATATAACAAAGTATTGAGATGAACTTTTGTTATTGACCAAATACTTATTTTCCACCATAATTTGCAAATATAGGCCCAGCAGAGGATGTTCTTCCTGCGGCAGCTGAGGAAGCTCAAGCTACCAAGATGTTAGTGCAGTTCTACACAGCCATCATCGAGTCCATCCTCACCACCTCCATAACCGTGTGGTACGCAGGAGCCACTGCCAGGGACAGACTAAGGCTACAGCGCGTCGTGCGCACTGCTGAGAAGGTGATCGGCTGCAAGCTCCCATCTCTCCAGGATCTGTACATCTCCAGGACCCAGAGGCGTGCTGGCCGGATCATAGCCGATCCTTCACACCCTGGTCACGTACTGTTTGCCCCTCTCCCCTCAGGTAGAAGACTTCGGTCCATTCAGACTAAAACCTCCCGTCACATGAACAGCTTCTTCCCCTCTGCCATCAGACTGCTGAACACTAAGTGACTTATTGACTCTCGTGCACTATGTACAGCAGCTCAACCAGACTCATGTCAATCATCACTGTTTTCTTTTTGCGTTACCGACTGCACTATATGGTTCTAACTAACTAACTAACTAACCTGCACTTATATAGCGCTTTTCTAGTCACAAAGACCACTCAAAGCGCTTTCATTAATACTAACCCTCTATTCTAAGGGCCTATAGGAAACAGATATCTAGGGACAATTTAGAACAGCCAATTAACCTAACATGCATGTTTTTGGCATGTGGGAGGAAACCGGAGAAATCCCGGAGTAAACCCACGCAACACGGGGAGAACATGCAAACTCCACACAGATCACTGTTGGTCGGGGGCTGGGTTCTCCACAATATCTGCTGCTCGCTAATATATTTAAAACTGCTGACTAGTATTACTCATTCTTATTCTACACTTTATTGCATGTATAGTTTATTTATTTTATTTTATCATGTTTAATGTTGCAGCATTGCACCGAGACAAATTCCTAGTTTGTGTACTACATGAACAATGGCAATAAATCTGATTCTGAAATAAATTCTTTAAAAATCAGACAATGTGATTTTCTGGATTTTTTTTTCCTCATTTTGTCTCTCATAGTTGAGGTATACCTATGATGAAAATTGGAGACCTCTCTCATCTTTTAAGTGGGAGAACTTGCACAATTGGTGGCTGACTAAATACTTTTTTACCCCACTGTATGCACGCTTTGACTAAATGACAACAACACGCAAAAATGCCCAAATAATGAAATAAATCATTTTAATTTAAATGTTTACAGACAAATGGGCAACACTGATGCAACAGTTGCAGCCAAACGGGTCATTCTGGTGTGCGTGTGGTGAAGGGATTGGTGCCACACTGTGGATGCCCTGAATTTCCCTCTGGGGATCAATAAAGGATCCAAAAAAAAAAAATAGTGTTCGGTGTTTTGTACTTATAATATTGCTAAAATATAAAAGGATGCACTCCAATGGGTCTCTAATATTTGTTAACGTGTCCTGTTATAGTACTGCATGACTTTATTGATGATAGACTATAAAGGACACATATAAACTAAATTATGACAACTCCCATTCCCCAAAGTGCAAGATACACTATTATGAGTATAACTCATAAAAGCTCACACAAATAAGTGATCTAACAAAAAATAAACAAGCGGTTCTTAGACTGGCTAATATTGGATGTCCCATTCGTTTTCAATTATTCTGTAATTAATATTCACACAATCAAATAAATCTTTGTTCAGTGCCTTTCATATTTGTCAAAGTCAAACATGTGATTGGCTACATATAGGCTGCGCCTCTGTATTCCACCTTCAAGCACAGCCTACATTTGGGCCTGTAAAGCCTGACTGGCCTACCTGTCTCACACACGAATGCTGGCTTTCTCCGGGCACGCACTAGTGTTTACAAAAGCAAATATGCTAGCACTGCACTGTGATGCAGGCGAAACACACACAGCATTGGGTTAACGGGCGTCTGACAAACCTTAACAAGTTCAATGACAACAAATGATTCCTCCAAAGGAACCCTGCTGCTTCCCAACAGCGCAGAGAAGGTCCACTTCAGAGGCTTCACGAGCAGCAGGCCCACACCCCATGACAGCCAGCCACAGTCCACATTGGCAGCAAACTCCGATTCCCTCTGGACCTTCCCACGCCTGGAGCAAGGGCAGATAGACACAACGTAGCTGAGAGGACAGGACAGTCAGGTAGGAACACAGATGACGAAGCAAAAAAAAAAAAACATACCTGGCCATAGACTGGAGGACTGTTGCCAAACCCAGCGGGGATTTTTCTTTCCTTCTGAAGGTTCTGTTGAGGTCCTGCAGGTTGACGCACACGGTGCCTCGGTCTCTGCAACCCTTCACGATCAGAGCCGTCCAGAAGTCCATCTTACTGTCCCAGTCCAAGGTGTTCACATCACGGTTCTCCTTAAAGTCGGAGAACAGAAAATTCATCCGCTCGTCGTCGTCCCACTCGAGTGGAAGTTTGATTTCGGCCGAGACAGACATGATTTTTAAAACACCCACCCAAGGGCACCAGTAAAGATGCTAACTAACAAGAAGCATAAAACCAACACAGTTCGGTTAGCTCGCAACACCTCCAGAGGAAAAAATGGGAAAGATCGCAGCCTAAAGTTATAAAATCATTTAAATCACCAACTGGAGGAAAAGTCAAAGCTGCAGCTTACATGTCAGCTATCAGTATCAATTGGCAATTCGCTATTTTTTTTTAAACTGAGCTCACGTAAGCTAATGTTTCACATGTCAACAACAACGTAAAGTAAGGTTGGTTGCATTCGTCATTCATGGGCGTACGGAGAGAGCGGGGACAGCTACTCTGCTACGCTGCATATTAGCCCACTCACACAGAGACACTCTGAAAACTATAACACGCGCACCATCAACTCTGCTCACTGAAAGCGTTGTTCTTGCGCCCCTGATGCGCATAAAGATGCTTTTTAGGGATCTGCAACTTACGTTGTTATGTTATATATATATATATATATATATATATATATATATAAAATCTTATGTTATAAAACGATTTTTTTCTCTTAAAAACCTATTTTGGATGAGAAATATTAACAAAAATCAACCAATAATGTCACAAAAATGTAATCGATTTAGTCAGAAGATCAGGGTTTTTTTTTACCTGATCGAGAGAAACGGATGTCATTTTCGGATTCAGCGGCGCAAAATTGTCTTAAATCAGTTGAAAAAACACAGACAACTTACAAAAAAATTATTTTTGTAACCTTGTGTAATCAGTGGCTCCCCCTGGCTTTGACCATCTTTATGGTCTATGGATTGGCATTGACAAAAATACTGAAATAAAATAAAAGAGGAGCAGCCTGAAGAAGAAGAAGGTAATTTACAAAAATAAAGTTGCACATTTACCAGAAAATATCTCAAAATGATGTGTAAAAGTTGCAAATTTCCAAAATGGAAAGCATCTCTAGAATTATTCACCCTGCATCACCATTAGCTAGTTCTCCTAATTTCATCAAGGCTATAAATCAATCCGACTTCAAATTTATTTGGTGAAATCGCACTCATTATATCAAAAAAGCAGTAATTGTCAGACTTCACTGATGGAGGTTTAAATGTAATAGACTGTGAGTGTATGATGGGCACTCTAGAACTAAACAGCGTGAAACAATGTCTCAAATCCCCTGACAGTATCTGGCACAGATTTCCTCAAAATATTTTCAACAAGATGGGTGATTTAAATTTAATGCTCAAGTGTGACTACAATGTCACCAAACTACCAGCGAACTCTCTAAATTTCACCAACAGGCCTTGTTATTTTGGAAATTAATTACAACTACAACTTTACACCTCACAATACCCCACTATGGAACAACAGATACATACTTCACAACAGAAAATCTCTTGTCTACAGATGATGGCTAGACAAAAATATATGGTGTATAATGGACTTATTAGATATGAATGGAGAAATATTGTCTTACATGGATTTTTTCAGAAATATGATTTTGATTGTAGCCCCAGATAATTTACATTTTTAACCTCTGCCATTCCCCAGTCTTTTCTTGCCTTAGCAAAGAATATAATTCTATACACCCAGTCTCCACCACACCTCCCTATGCTCCATGTAAATGGAATGAATTTTCTAGATAAAAAGTGCAATAATAAATTCACGAGATCTGTTCTCGCTAATGTTCTTTATCCCTCCCAGGTTTGCAGAAACTAGCTTGTTAATAATCTGGATCAGCAATCAAAATCCAAGCTGAGAAGCAGTTACCTAAAATATTCTGTCCTACCCAAGTCAAAAGAAATTCACTTTAAAATTATGAAAGATATTTACCCTTCTAATAAGTTTTTGAGGTTGAGGTTCGGTTGGGAGAGTAATGAGTGCACCTTCTGTAGAAATGACATTGAAACGACAGAGCATCTTTTTTTCTCTTGTCCTCATACTCCGCTATTCTGGAGACTAAGGAATGGCTTGATAGCAAAATTGCAATAGTGCCTTTGATCGATTTTAACCAAGTAGTACAGTATGTGGGGTTAATACTGTATGCATAATAATGCCAGGACTGATTTAATGATCAATAATTTAATTATTCTAGCCAAATTTTTCACTCATAAGGCCACATTTACAAAAACACCACCCATCTTTGCTAGCTATTTAAATTAAATTAAACTTTATACCAAATCCTTTAAATCAATGACCCCAAAAAATGCAATGGAATTGTGTTGCTAACAAATGGCCTCAGTGATGAATCTAAATGAATCTGTCTTTACATGTAGTGTTTTTTTATGTTTTATGTGTTCTGCCTTTTCTTTTTGATGTATTAATATAATGCCTGATTGTTTGCATCTTTTTCTCGCAATAAAATAGAAAAAAATAGCAAATTAATGAGAGCTAAATAGGCACAAAATTAAATATATGTCCGCAAGTGCTAACTATCAGGTTTCAAGCAGCTGTAGACGTCAAGGTTTTGTTTTTAGCTATTTAGCAATGGCATTTAAAGCCTAAAATGTGCTACACACTAGGTTTTAAAATGCACAGAAGAGTAATAATATTAATGGACTGTGTTTATATAGCACTGTTAGATTTATTTCTTAAAAAGGAGAAAAAAGCTTTAACCACATGAAACACAGGAATAATATTTTAGGGGGCTATGGACAGAATTTTATTAAAGTTCCACCCACACATTTTCCACCAGCAGACATACACAGCAAACATTAATACAGTTTGTGACTCTACAAAAACATAGATGAGGATATTATCTGAAATTCTCATCTAACACACATCCTCTGATTTTGGTATAACTCAGATTTCACAATGTTGATTATGACCTTCGGAATCAGTCTTTAAAAGTCTTTCACGCCAACAGAATCCTTCTGCAGTGAAACCGGGGGGGGGGGGGGGGGGGTTAAGCCATAACAAAATCATTATTATTGAAAAAAGCTAAATTGAATATCAGTGCTTAATAATAGGTAGGTTAATTTTGTACATGCCTCCCTCCAACCAGCTGTGACCTTGCATTACTGAGAACAAATGTTAAATCCAAAGCAATACAAAACATATTCCAGAATATCCTCTTTATAAACATAATCAAAGATTTGCAGTGTTGCAGTCTCATTTATAGTGCCATGCAAAATGATTCTGAGATCAACTGCACCTTAATATCTGCAAAACCAGTTCAGTGAGTGAGTCAGTAGATGCACATGCATCTCATTAGTAACAATATACACAACATAATAAAGAATAAACAATACTGGCCGAGTTAAAGCGGTGATACAGCATTGACATGACTTTTTCAGCCAGGTTAACAGATACATCAGTTCATTCAGATGTTAAAGAATAGTGCAGAAAAATAGACCAAACAATCTTTTATTTCATTGCCTCTCTTAGAACAACAGAGGAAACAGCAGAATTTTAGTGACATGGCTTTTACAGTCTTTACTTATTTGGCACATTTGACATGTTTTCATAAACTCCTGATGATCTGGCATGTCTATTTGGCACTGAGATCCACCACTAGGTGCTGGTAGGCCAGGGTATTGCCTTTGAAGCTGGCGGCCATTAGCATATCCTTGTTGTCAACGGTCACCAAACTGAAGCCCCTCGGGGCTCTCATGTTGAGCTCCTGGAAGGGCTGAAAGCGCTGAGTGAGGTCGTCCCATAGGTATACTCTGGAGAAGGAGAAATCACTTCCAAGAATGAGGTACTGGCGGAGGCCCACTATGAACGGATACACTGCCATTGAGCCTCGAGAGGGGAGAGTCTGGATCTCTACGAAACGCTGGCCCTCCCAGCGGAGGATCTTCGAGTCGCCGATGAAGCGTGTAAGGCAAAGGTAAAGAACTTTCCTCACCCAAAAGTGCTTCACCATCTGCACGTCTGCCAGTTCTGTGATCTGGGAGTGGAAAACAAATTGCTTCTGGCTTCGGTTCCATTGGTAGACCACTGGTGATTGGGATGCACTGGAGAGGATGAGATGAGGTTTTCCCCCAACATCAAGGAACTCAACATGGGTGTCTCGATGCCAGGGATGGAGGGACTGGTGGGAGTAGAAACCATTGCTGTTCCAGCGGTAAATGCTGGTGGAGCCTGCCTTGGAACTGTCCGCTACCACAAAGTACCATTCTCCATCCATCTGGAAGGTATCTACGAAATTGGGTTTCCTCACTCGACTGGTGTCAATGTCTTGAATCTTTACAAAGCGCTGTGGGTCCTCTTCCCACCTGTGTTAATGTAATGACAGTTAGTGTATTCACAAACTTTTCACAACTAATCCAATGACTTCACCTTCAATTATCACATCACAGATGAGGTTTGTACCAGCAGGTTAGCCTCAGTCTGCCAAATGTATGCAAACATACTAGGTTAAATGTAGGGAAAAAAATTCTGGAAAAAGTGAAACTGAATCCTCTCATTAAACTCAGAAATACAAACAAGTGTAAGTGCAGTGTGTTTGAGTTTCCCTAAAATTGTACAGTTATCAGTGTATCTAGATGTGATCAAACTAAAATCCTTACTTGTATATGTGTGATCCACCAAAAAGTTGAGCCACAACCATGTAAAGAGTATTGTTTATCACCACAGGTTTGCAGTACACAGCAGAACGAGCTTCAAGAAAGAAACATAGAATGGAATTTTTGAAAAAAGATTAATTTCTTTAGATGCAGATTTGTGGATTTGTTCATTCACAGATGAGTCAACTTACAAGTAATGTTGTGAAACCTCCTGAAGACCATTTCCACATGATCCCATATATATATGGTGCAAAACCCTGAATCGGGCTGTGCAAAGACCACAAATTGATCTCCACTGAATTCATAGGACTCAACTGACACAGAGTGGAAGGGGAAGGTTTCATACACAGCAAAATCTACAAGAAGAGAACCCACAGAGTAATGACATCATGCAAAAATGCACAAAATCCTCAGAAGGACTAAAAGTTAGAGTTAAACCTGCACTGATGCAGTTGAAGTCTCGTGGCGCAAGATCGTGGATTCTGCGTCCCTGGAATTCAAAGGGGCTGGCACAGTAGATGGCAGGAACAGAAGTGTTGGTTTTCTCCATCCAGTCTACCAACCACTTGATTTTACAGTCACAGCGAAACGAGTTCCCACGCAGGTCTCTGGGAGGAAAAAGAGAACACATGTAGATTATAGATAAATCTTAGAAAATCTTAAATCTTAGAAAGAGTTGTTGCTACGCAATTATTTGACCACCTGCAGGGAAATGGTTTACTTGAAGAGTTTCAATCTGGGTTTAGAATCCATCATAGTACTGGAACAGCCTTAGTGAAGGTCACTAATGACCTCCTTATTGCATTTGATAATGGACTTGTTTCTGTTCTTGTCCTTTTAGATCTTAGTGCAGCTTTTGATACTATCGATCATAATATTCTACTTGATAGATTAGGACACTATGTTGGACTTTAATGGAACTTTGTTGCAGTGGTTTAGATCTTATTTATCTGATAGGTTCCAGTTTGTTCATGTCAATAATGAGTTTTCTTTCAACTCAAAGCTCAGTCATGGAGTTCCACAGGGATCTGTGCTAGGCCCTACTCTTTTTAGTTTATATATGCTTCCCTTAGGCAACATTATTAGAAAACACTGTATACATTTTCATTGTTATGCAGATGACACACAATTATACCTGTCAATGAAGCCAGATGATAGTAATCAATTAGCCAAGTTAGAAGCCTGTCTTAAGGAAACCAAAGCTTGGATGACTTGCAATTTCCTACTATTAAATTCAGATAAGACTGAAGGCATACTTGTTGGTCCAAAAAACCTTAGAAATATCTTTCCAAATCAAACTTTTAGTTTGGATTTTTTTTTTTTGTTTTTGTTTTTTGTTTTTTGTTACTTATTTGTACCCGTAGGTAGATTTGGTTTGCAGTCTGGTGACAAGCCACCGGCTGCCGGTCGCTGCGTGCGCGAGCGCCCTAAACCTACATGTTTTTGGTATGCGGGAGGAAACCGGAGAAATCCCGGAGTATGCGGTTACTCTTTCTCTTAATAGCTCTGTGAGGAACCTTGGAGTTATTTTTGATCAAGATCTGTCTTTCAATTCACATATTAAATTTGTTTCTAAGACTGCCTTCTATCATTTGCGTAATATTGCCAAGATTAGGAGCATCTTGTCTCAGAGTGATGCTGAGAAACTGATCCACGCTTTTGTTAGCTATAGATTAGATTATTGTAACTCTTTATTATCAGGTTGTCCTAAAACATCTTTAAAAAGTCTTCAGTTGATCCAAAATGCTGCAGCAAGAGTTTTAACGGGTACTAGAAAGAGAGATCATATCTCTCCAGTTCTGGCCTCCCTTCACTGGCTTCCCATAGAGTTTAGAATTAAGTTTAAAATCCTTCTTCTTACTTAAAAACCTCTAAACAATCAGGCCCCTTTTTATTTAAAAGATCTGATACTACCGTATTATCCTAACAGAGTACTATGCTCCCAAAATGCTGGATTACTTGTAATACCTAGAATCTCCAAAAGTACAATGGGAGGCAGAGCCTTCAGTTATCAAGCTCCTCTCCTGTGGAACCAGCTGCCAATCTGAATTCGGGAGTCAGACTCGATCTCTGTTTTTAAGAATAGGGTTAAAACCTTCCTTTTTGATATAGCCTACAATTAGGGAGGGATCATGTGTCTCTGAACCCTCCCTTAGTTATGCTGCTAATAGGTTTAGACAGCCGGGGGACCTCCAATAATGCACTGGGCTTCACTCCTTTCTTCACTCTCAATGAAATATATATTTTTTTGCTGGTCATTAACATCTGTTTGTTCTCTCCCATAGATTGAGTCCCCATCGTGCTGTTTGCTCTCTACATGTCTGTTCTTTTCATCTTCTCTATCCCCTCACCCCCCAGCCAGTTGCAGCAGATGACTGCCCCTCCCTGAGGCTGGTTCTGCTGGAGGTTTCTTCCTGTTAAAAGGGAGTTTTTCCTCTCCACCATCGCCAAGTGCTTGCTCACAGGGGATCACCTGATTGATGGTTTTTTTTTCTGCAACTGTGGGGGTTTACCCTACAGTTGAAAGTGCTATGAGATGACTGTTGTTGTGAAATGGTGCTATGTAAATAAAGTTGAATTGAATTTAATTCAATTATAGTCTCAAGTGTTTTCCTGGCTTCTGTTTGATTTGAACTCAACCCAACAAGTCACACAGATTTGTTGCAGAGCTGACTGTCTGGTAGCCCACTAAACCCTGAGGGAATCTGAACAAGTCACAGTTTGTAGTGACAGACAGAAGAGTCAAACTGTTTTAAATTCGAAGTGGTGTGAGGGGGGATACTGTCTCCCCTGTCATGACTCGGTGAAACAGAGACATACAGTAATCAGTTAGTGTGGCTGTTTGTGGCTGTGTGGTTGTGTGTATGTCTGTCTGTCTGCCTCTCTGTTTCAGCTCACCCCGTCAAAATTAAATGGAACTAAAGGCTTATATCATTGTATCACCGTATTTTCTCGACCATTTCTGTCAATGCAGCCACGAAAAAAGGAAATGTAATAACTATGCCGGGCCAGTAGAGGTTGGAGTGCCACTTTTTTATAGCCTTTTTTACAGCTACCATGCCACAGGCACCGAGGCACAGCACCTTGGTACTTTTTATTAGCAAAATGACCCCAAAACATCCCTCTTTTTAACCTGCTTCCCTCCCCCCCAAAGAGTGCAAGAATAGTTTATACAGTAAAATTAATATGCCAGTGAGAGAAAAATTTTGAAAATTTATGAGAAAAAAGTTTCAAATTTCTAAGTACTTATATATTTGTAAATTTGTGTGAAAAAGGTAACAAATTTATTGCAAAAATGTTAAATTTATAGGGAAAAAACTACAAAATTCATTAGAAGTCACAAATTTGCCAGAAAAAAGTTACAAATTTATCAGAAAAAAGTTGCAAATTTTCAAGAAAAGCCTCACAAATTGGTAAGAAAATGTGAAATTTGAGAGAACAAAAATTTACACAAATGTGCAGCTTTTGTCCTTGTAACTGCAAATTTTTAATGTAAATTTCTGACTTGTAAAATCGTGACTTTTTTCTTTAAAATGTGTTTATTTTTCCCCTCAGTCATGGGTTTTTTTTTCCCTTACAAATTTACAACTTTTTTCCTCCTAAATTTAGGTCTTGTATATGGTAAATTTGTGATGGTGCAAATTTGCTGTATTTGTAAATGCATTTCCCCACCACCATCCCCCTTGTTAAAAAATAACAAATCACCTACCAAGCATACGGCCACTTACAGATCTGTGAGGATGTCCAGATGTTTGAAAAGGTCTCTGGGCAGTGCCTGCAGGTTGTTGTTTGAGAGCGATCTGTAAAAGTTAGAATCATTATTATTGTAACGTCGGGGCCATTTTAAGGGAGCCAGGGATTTCCCAGCATGCTTTGCCAGTTTGAAACGTTACTGTGTGTGTTAAATGTGTTATTTCTGAGTTACACTGCTGTGTCATTATAACTGCATTATAATGACCCAGCAGTGTTTAGCAGGATTAGGGCAAGATGTATCTGTGTGTGTAACCATGATTGAAACGGAGGTCTGGGGGAATGACCTCCACTCCTCTGTGTGCTCAGAAGCAGGTTGGGGGTCGGGGTGTGAAAAATAAATCAGGTTGATCACAGCCATCTGCTCCATTGTCTTTTTGTGTGAACCCTGCAAACATCACATTATACTACAGTTTTCTCATATAGAGATTCTTGAGTGTAATGATGTGAAGTCAGTGATTCTCTGACAGCAGAAGAGGTACTCACAGATGAGTCAGTGACTTGAGTCCTCTGAAAGTGTACTTGGACAGAGCCTGGATGTCGTTATTCTCAATAAACCTGCCAAAAAAAACAACAAGGTTATGACAACCCTGCTAGTGTCACTTGTATTAGAAAGGAGATTGAAGCACAAAAGGAGCTTGATAGAAAGAGCTATTTCAGTTAAAGCATCAGCTGTTTTCATTTTAATTTAAACACTAATACCATGTGGGATTTTTTTTTTAGAATTACAAATAAAGTTGTGCCAATAGAGCTGAATATTTTACTTCATATCATATTGCTTATGTATAACTACAAATTAACACGGATGATTACTCTAAAAGTCAAATCTTTTATGTGAGTGTACAGCTTTTACAAATGTGTGTGGGTCAGCATCATTTGATCCTCTCCTGCCCTTGCATATTGATAGTCGAAGAGGAGCACATGCTGTACATCGTGTGCAAACTCTGGACATGAAAATATGACTTTATTAGCATTCATGGAGGGTAGTGGCGGCAGTGATGCAGAGGCCTGAAGGCTGGGCTGCTGCCAAAGCCACACAGCAAGTAGCCTTGGGAATGGTCATCACGGAGCACTCCAAGCCATCAGCTAACTACCTTCTAAAGCCCATCAGTTCACAGATGGCACATTCAGCTTTATCATGCTGCAGAGGCAATGCACTCACTGTCAGGGAGAATTTATTGCCTGTTTTTCTTTTTTTCTTTTGGCGTTCTTTGGGATACTGCAGTTGTCCCTTTGAAATCTAACTGCAGGTTCATTTCCATCAGCTCACAGAGAAATAAGGCTGTTGTATAGAGTAGCATGACTGCCAAAAAGAAGGGGTTTACCAAATAAATGAACATGCCATCATAAATATTATTCTGAAAGTATCAACATTTACAGTATAGTTGAGTCTTTATATGTACTGAGAGGCATCAAAAATGCAGCATGCAAAGAAAAGAAAATCCTGTGTATCTTTATAATGATTATGTACAACTGTTGTTTTATCATGTTAATGCATGTACAATAAAATAATCCCTGTCATATCAATGCATAAAACTCCCAGTTAGACAATCTATGGCATGTTCTGGATCAGCTTGTATGCAATCGTGACCCTGCACCAACAACTCATGCTGAGCTCGAGGAAGTGCTGCTCACTGAATGGGACCACATTTCTCGCTGTCAAATTGACCACAGAACTGAGGCTTTGCTGGCAGCACGTACTGTGCATCCAGAAAGTATTCACAGCAGTTCACTTTTTCCACATTTTGTTAAGATGCCATAATGACAAAAAATTTTTAGATTTTTGCAAATTTTATTAAAAATAAAAAACTAAGAAATCACATGTACATAAGTATTCACAGCCTTTGCCATGAAGCTCAAAATTGAGCTCAGGTGCATATATTTTCAGAAATATGCCTATTCTAATTTAAGTGTCTACTGGATTGTATTTTCATGAAAACAACTTTTTTTTTAAATAATACATCAACAAAATGTTTACAAAGGCACAAAAATAAAGACTTTGTATTGTTCAAAATATATGTATATATATAGTGCGGCGGCATGAAAAAATAAGCGGCGATGCTGTGGTTTTAAGCAGGTTTTATTAATCATACCGCCGTCACGAGCTCCGCTCCCGGCGCCATGCATGCATGCTGGGAGCAAGTCCAGCGGCTCTCGGAGAAGGAGGACACAAAGTCTGTGTCCAGCAGCAGCAGTTGAGGAAGTGGAATTGAGAGAGTGAGTTACAGAACCTGTGCAGTATTTATACCCAACTCAGACAATACATCAAAGCGGATTCACAGCAGTTGGTACGATCAAAGGGACTGCAGAACAGGCATGAGACATTTGCATTTGAAAGACCTACATAACAATAGGCAGATTGCTGTCCTCTGCTCCAGCTTGCAGGACAAAGAGGTTACAAGGCACATCTACATATTGATCTGTCTCTAGGTCACAGTAAGGACAGGACGCATGAACACTATACATGAATGGCACATTACATCACAATACATGAATGGCACATTACATCTCAGTAGTGCAGCGGGAAAAACCAAGAGAAGAGAGCTGACTGTCCTGTGTGTTGTGGGGGGGTTGAATCAACCCGCCACACGCTCCCCCCCAGAGGGCACGGCAGGGGGCCGAGACCTCGATAATCCATCTATGGGAGCGAGCTGTGGGAGAAGCTCGCTGCAGGTGGAGGGGGAGGGGGGGGTAGTAAGTGCCGGCAGGGGCGGTGAAATCGTCCGAGCCGCGCAAAAATTGCTTGCTGCTCCGCGACGTCGAGGGGCTGTCCCATTGCGCGTGCGGAGATCACAAGAAGAAAAATTTGTCTCTGACTCCTCTCGTGGCCATGAAGAAAAGCAGAAGCGGCAGTAAGAAAAAAAATAAAAGCAGAGGGACTGGCTTGTTGACTTTAGGGCAGGCGCAACCCTAAAGCCTCGGGAACCGCAGACGGCTGAATTCCCCTTGTGTGCTGTGGCTAAGACCATAAAATCCAGTGAGCAAGCTGTGGGCCTCAGGTGTACGAGCAAGCCTGAAGGGCCAGTGTGCAGCAGAAGGAAGGCGGTCAGAAGAGCCGTATTTGTCCCGTGCGTGATGCGCCGTCCTCGTAACTCCCCGGTGCGTGCGCGGGGGCTCGTGCGTGGGTGTGCCAGCTGGAGAGGCGAGTCAGGGTGCAGAATCTTGGTGGAGATCGGCGCAGACGACGCCGATAATATCCAGGTTGAGCTGTGGCTGCAGATTGGCCATGGTGCGTTGGAGCGGTGAGAGGAAATAGACGATCTTTTGTCCCTCAGGCTCGTGCAGAAGCATTGGAGCGGTGGGAGGGAATAGACAATCTTTGTCACCGCTCGGCCGTGGTGCGTTCAGGTCCACGCGTTGCGTTCTCCGTCGGCCATGGAGGCCGCCGTCGTGGAGAGGGGACGAGGTGCCTGCGCTCTCGTGTGGAGGAGCTGCGAGCGCGGCCGGTCCAGCGTGGATGAGCAGATCTCAGACGAGCAGATCTCATCATGAAGAACGGGTCACCAGTGCAGCTGTCCAGGTCAGAAGGTTGCTTTGCACAAAACGTGTGCATGCTTGGGGTCACCAGTGAAGCGTTCACTGGCAGCGTGTTCTTTTCTGCCTTCAGGTCATGGTGCGTTGGAGCGGTGAGAGGGAGGAGACTTCTTGTGTCCCTCGGCCGGTTCAGCGTGGATGTCCAGACCAGAAGGTTGCGTCGCACAAAGCGTGTGCGTCTTCGGGGTCACCAGTGTGGCGGCATGAAAAAATAAGCAGCGATGCTGTGGTTTTAAGCAGGTTTTATTAATCATACCGCCGTCACGAGCTCCACTCCCGGCGCCATGCATGCGCTCCGGGAGTGAGTCCAGCGGCTCTCGGAGAAGGAGGACACAAAGTCTGTGTCCAGCAGCAGCAGTTGAGGAAGTGGAATTGAGAGAGTGAGTTACAGAACCTGTGCAGTATTTATACCCAACTCAGACAGTACATCAAAGCGGATTCACAGCAGTTGGTACGATCAAAGGGACTGCAGAACAGGCATGAGACATTTGCATTTGAAAGACCTACATAACAATAGGCAGATTGCTGTCCTCTGCTCCAGCTTGCAGGACAAAGAGGTTACAAGGCACATCTACATATTGATCTGTCTCTAGGTCACAGTAAGGACAGGACGCATGAACACTATACATGAATGGCACATTACATCACAATACATGAATGGCACATTACATCACAATACATGAATGGCACATTACATCACAACACATGCATGGCACATTACATCACAATACATGAATGGCACATTACATCTCAGTAGTGCAGCGGGAAAAACCAAGAGAAGAGAGCTGACTGTCCTGTGTGTTGTGGGGGGGTTGAATCAACCTGCCACAATAGATGGAAAAAATACTTTTACATGTCCAAAACAATCGTAATATTTACATCTGACCATGTGGATGATGAGAACAATGGTGGCTGGTAAGGATGTCACAGCCAATAGCATAACTAGGCTGATGTAACATTTCGTCACCTCATATTAAGTTCATGCCACAAAAGAGTCCTCGCTTGACATGCTGTATCTGACCCGTAATCACCCAAGATCACCTGAGATTGTAGAATAGTCTTTGCTGCATGTTGATGTTTGTGTCTACTAACCAGTTCAATATTATAGTGGCACAAGAGTAAGTGCAACACCTACTGGCCAGGAGGTCACAGTGTTGTCTCTATCACCTTTAAACAATCTCATTTTGCCAGCTTTTCTTCTTTTATTTTACTTATAATTGAAACTGTTGCTTCCAGTCAGAGATTACTAAAGACGAGAAGTTATTAGCTCATAGCTGAAAACAATGCAGTCAATAACAGGAGAAGCAAACATACAGTTTAAAGAAAAAAAATGATGTTACCTTTTGGACACTATCAGTACCCACGCCATTTATTGACTGATTTATTTGATTGATTTATTTGAATATATTTAATGGCATAGTTTATTCCTATGTTTTCATGGCAGTTTCAGTCTTCCATACATCCAGGCTTACATTAATTAATCATACTTAAAAGCCAAACAGACTGTAAAAATAACTCAGAAACATTGCTTTAATGCTCTCCTACATCAAATTTACATAAGATGGCAGAATATTGGCAACACATGCTAAAACATAACAAAACTGATCTATTATGTTATTATTTTGTGAGTTCCCCACCATAGCTCTCCAGTCATTTCAGTGAACCCCACAGATGTTATGAACCCAGCAATGGTGTGTTTTACTGTTAATGAATTAACAGATTTACTGTTAGGTTTACTCCAAAATAAACAATGTGGTATTATGTCAGGCTAAATTCAGTTAATACATACTTTGATTGGAATTAGTTAAAAAAAAACTCACAGGTACTGCAGGTGAGCCAGACCAGCAAATGCATCATCGGCAATCGTAGTGAATGTGTTGGAGTTCAAGAGCCTGTTTGAAGACACAAATAATTAAATCTAGAGCTAAATATGTGTGATGTAATCCTTGGGGAAAGAAGATGCAAAATGTTCTCAAGAACCAAAGCATATCATAGTAAAATGTAAACCAAATGATAAATCAAATATTTTCAGCAATACAATAAATACATCAGGACGCTACAGACAAACAAAACACCCACACACTCATGACTGCATCTGAGGAGATAAACGACCTTTTGTGTGGGAAAGCACAACTGAAAGGAGTCAGTCATTGGCAGCGAGACTGAAACAGAGCCACTTAACCCTTATTACTGCTCTGTCACCACTGCGTTCAATAACCATTCATTTCTAGTGCCGTAGCTCACGTCCTTTTATTGTCACAACTAAAGATGTCTGAATTCAGCGTGGCACTGCATATGTGTGCAGTATAAAGTGTTGTGCCATTATTTCTGATGGAGCTTGTGAATCAGAAGTTTACAATGTTTGATTGGGGGAGAACTTACAGGAACTGTAGCAGGTGAAGGTGTGAGAAGGCTCCCTCTGGGATCGTGGTAAAGGCCGTGTTCACCATCGTCCTGTTTGGTCAAACAACATCACAATACATCAGATGTGGCATGTTGGAACATACAGTACATCAGACAGATAGTGGCGAAGGTATAAAGCATGATGTTGCAGTACAGAAACGTCTACATCTTTAAAAAAGAAAAAAAAAAAACTAGGACACATATTTACTTCTGTTGTAAAAATGAGGACACCTCCACTGACCTGTGCTCTCAAATTGCCTCAGATGTATACATTTAATATTAATGTACAGTCAATGGAGGGTCAATATCGGATAGAATGGAGTGCCTTGTAACCTTCATAGCAAAACAACCTTGCCCCAGTCAAGGACTCCATTTCATTATTTGTGCTCCATTTACTTAGCACATCTCTGCACTCCCTTCCTGAGTAAACCTCTCAGTTGGGAAGCAGGTCTCCTGCAGTGTGTGAGAGAGTCTATTGTTAGTATTCCTCCATGGAGCTTCAATGGATTTTACTGCTCTGCTCCATCAACTTAAGTTCAGGACTGTGTCACCATGAAAGAATATCATTAATGTCATTATTATGTAATCCCTCTCAGTGCAGAGACTCATTGCACCAAGGAAAATAGGCATTACATGGGTAGCTATAGTCACTTTTAAGAAGGTAAAAGACACTTAGGGATTTTATGCATTACATAATGCATGGTGACATCAGTGATGTAGCCATCTGTGCTAGCCCGCAAACTAGGTTATAAAAAGAGGATTTTTGTGAGTAAAAGCCCTGCACATGTGTTGGACTCACAGTGAGATGATTCCAGGGGGGAAGCTCTTAGGGATAGCCTTAGTATCCACACAGAAAGCACTGTCTTTGGTACAGGAACAGGTTGCTGGACAGCGGATAGTCGGGGCTCTTCTGCCACTTACTTGACCCGGGAGGCAGAAATATAGACACAGAGCCGACAAGCAGACCAGCCTCATCCATCTTGGTCCAAGCTCCAGCATCCTAGGTCAGAAGGAAATGAGAGCTGTGATAGTTGAGCTTCTTGAAGTTTCACCTCACCGGCAAGTGGCTTGTTGAGAGGCGATGGCCAGTGTGCCTACAACACAGGCGTGACAGAGAGAGAGAGAATGTGCATGAGAGAGAGATGGGATGTGGGTAAGAGAGATAAAGGGAGGGAGGAGGCAGAATAAGCGTAGTCCTGTGTATCCTCCTCGGTGGGTGTGGGTGTTCTGCAGCTTTCCTGTGCAGTATCTTGCTGTGTCCCTGTCAGGAGTTACTGCCAGAATGTACACCGCAGGAATGATGAGTGAAGCTGCTTGCTCTCCAGAAAGATCTGCAGGCAGAGTTGCTGACAGAGAACTATTTACTGTTATGTATTAAAAAAAAATCTTTTTAAAAATAGCAATGGGAGGCACAAAGGAGGCAGCAATATACGTGTGTGTGCAGGTGCTCCTGAGTCTGTGGTGGCACGTGGGAGGATGATCTCCTTCTAGCTATTTCTGGATTTTTTTCCTCAGGGCAGCTCTCTCTCTCCATCTCTCTCTCACACACACACGCACATACGTACATATGCGCATGTGAGCGCGCGCGCACACACACACACACACAGAGGACGAGAGAGAGACGCAGGCATCCATAACTTAAGGGGACATTACGTAGACTTGCATTCATTTCCTGGAGACTTAACTGTAACTGCTATACTGCCTATCCTTATGTCTAACCTTAACTAACCCTAACCCAAATATGTTCTTCTTCTTGGTCTTTTGGCTGCTCCCTGTATTAGGGGTCACCACAGTGGGTCATCCGCATATTAATTTGGCAAGGATTTTACACTGGATACCCTTCCTGACCCAGCCCTTCCCATTTATCCAGGCTTGGGCCCAACCCAAACATGTTTTGAGCCGAAAATGTAATGATTTACATCATGGAGACTTGATTTTTGGTTCCCATACTGCAAGACCTCCCCATGATGTATGTGGGGGGGGGGGGGGGGAGGCTGAAAAGTTCATAGTGGTCAAATTTGACCAAATGTGGTTTATTTTTCAACCGCAGGGATCCAAGCGCTGCAACACCAATGTAAGAAGTGTGTGGACCAAAGGGGAGACTATATTGAAAAATAAACTACATTTGGTCAAATTTTACCACTATGAACTTTTCAATCTATGTGTCAATATGTGTGATAAAGTGGAATGAAACAGGAAAAGTGTATTGAACACTTCAGAAAAAGCAGTACCCCAAAGCATGGTAAGGCAACAAATCAGCTGGAATCCATAAGTCATTAGCAAGCAGTTCTACCTCCTATGTGTAGAAATTAATATTAGTGGGGTATTCATGATTGGCTATAAAAAGGATTTTGTTATCAAGGTGTCATACAAGAAACATCTCATGAGCGGTAAAAGCCAAGAGCTCTTCCATGACCTTTGCTATTTGATTGATGCAAACCACATTGATGGATTTGTTTATAGATGTACAGTGGTGTGAAGTGTTTGCCCCATCCTGATTTCTCTTTTTTTTTTGTATGTTTGTGTAACCCAGCTGAGAAAATGACCCTTTTTTTTCCTCAGATGTCAACTGTATTAATACAATTGTGTGATTTTATTTTGAAAACCGACTATCTTGGGGGAGAGGAAGTGCGATCCTCGTCATCCAACTTTTAAATTTCCGTTTCATGGTCACGTTGGGTGATCTGGGTCTTTCCATTCGTTGAGAGCGATATTAGCCCCGCCTTCCGAGTAGAGGCAGCAAGCGCACACTCGGGTTTCGCTCTTTCACGATATGAACGCGGACGAGAGAGGTTGTGAAGCGGTCTGATTCACACAGATACCTCTTCTTGGTGAGTTTCATTCAGAAAGATGCTATAAATGGATCTAAACACTCTCCAAACGCTAATTTGCAACCTTTATTATCTTAAGTTGACGGGAGCACGAGCTTGAGAGGCCGTGAAGCGGTGACTTTTGCTGTGTTCACACTGAAACCTCATCTTGGTGAGTCAGATACATGCTAATGTTATGCTAATGTTAACGCTATGCTAATGCTAATCGCGAGTGGCTTTTTTCCTGTTTAAAAGCAATGGAAAAGGCTGTCTTTGTGTCTGTATGGTTTTCCTAAATGTGATTTCAGTTCCCAACAGTATGCTGAAGTACTTTTAGTTCATACGCACTATTTCTGTTGGTTCCAAGGTTGTCATAGCCAGGAGCGGCACTGGGGTTAAGCTCCCAGTGCTCATAAAATGCTCCTTATGGCGTCCGTCTCGAAAAGCCTCTGACAACTAAGTCCAACTCCTAGCCTGCCCGTGTGGTTTAGTCTCTAAGCCCGGCGGAACTGCTTTTACTAATAGGAGAAGGGGCGAGGGTGGATCTCTGGTGCCTTAAAACCAGATGCTTCGGGTAGATGGTGGCTCGTCAACCTGGGAAGGTAGCCCATCTAGGGGAAGGTAAACCCTGATTTCAAACCTCCGCTGCCTTGCGGCACACCCGGTCACGGGAAAGGCTTCGGGAGTCAACCCTGAGGAAAAATCTGGAGTCGGAGCCCCTAAGGCAGTTCTCTGTTGTTCTCAACATCGTTCTGGCAGCTCCTGCGACGGCGCTGGTGCCAAACTGTAGCAGCCCTGCTGTTCCTTTGGATTCATCAGTGACGTGGAGAGGGGGGATATGCTGCATGGGCAACATCTTGTCCTCCATATCTTCCTGCCCAGGCTTGAATCCTACCAACGCCAACGCTGGAAGGTAGAACATCGGATCACTGGAGAGGACACTCCAGCTTCTCCTTTGGCGTAGAAAAAACACAGGGAATGACAGTTACCGGTTATAAGCCACCGCTCAATTGGCGTAGAGCGCGGCGCCAGGGGTTGTTCCCCACGGTGGGAGGGATCATCGGATCTCACTGGACAGCTACCGCCCGCCTCAAGCTGGGCAGCCCCCAGCCAATAAGGTGTTGTCCCGCCACAGCTTGCTTTCCTCATTGGGTGCATGGGGATGAGGAGAAGTCCGAACAGCAGGCTGAGAACCTTCGCACCAGGCAAGACAATAAAACAAAAGAGACCAACTCTAAAACTGGGAACTTGGAACGTCCGCACTATGATGACAAGACTCGCTGCTAACCTCAAGGACATCAACGACACCAGGAAGACTGCCATCATCAATAATGAGCTGAAGAGACTGGGAGTGGATATCATCACTCTCCAGAAAACACGGTTGGCTGACGCAGGCACACTGAGAGAGAAGGACTACACGTTCTACTGGCAGGGAAAGGGCAGCGACGAACACAGGGAACATGGAGTGGGCTTCGCAGTGAAGAACACCTTGCTGAAGATGGTGGAACTGGGCAGCACTGGTTCTGCACGACTCCTCACCCTTCGCCTGAACACCACTCAAGGCCCAGTCACCCTCGTCAGTGTGTATGCCCCAACACTGATAGCCACACCAGAGGCAAAAGACGAGTTCTACGAGAATCTCGCAACAACTGTCAGGACCATCCCCAACTCTGAACAACTCATTCTCCTTGGAGACTTCAATGCCAGAGTGGGTGCTGACCACGACTCCTGGCCCTCCTGTCTTGGACCTTTTGGCGTGGGCAGAATGAACGACAACGGACAGCGGCTGCTCGAGTTCTGCACATATCACGATCTGTGCATCACAAACTCGTTCTTCAAGACCAAGCCCCAACACAAGGTTTCCTGGCAACATCCACGCTCAAAGCACTGGCACCAGCTGGACTTGATCCTGACCAGGCGCACCTCACTGAAGAACGTGCTAATCACCCGTTCGTTCCAGAGTGCAGATTGCGACACAGACCATTTGTTGGTGTGTTGCAAGGTCAAGCTGCAGCTGAAGAAATTCTATCGTGCTAGACAGCCTGGAAAGGCACGGATTGACACCAGCAAGATGGCTCAACCAGAACTTGTTGAGCAGTTTGCCTCCACCTTTGAGAAGGAACTTAGTGTACCACAAGAAGGAGAATCTGCAAAGCAGAAGTGGGAAGTGCTGCAAAACACCATCCACCGCACAGCCTTGGCTACCTTTGGGAGGAAGACCTCGAAGTCACAGGACTGGTTTGATGCCAAGTTGACCGAGATGACCCCCGTCATTGAAGCCAAGCGTTCAGCACTTGCTGAGTACAAGAAGTACCCAAATGAGAAGAATCTCCAGATTCTCAGGGCTGCGAGAAGCAAAGTTCAGCAGACTGCTCGGCGCTGTGCCAACGAGTACTGGACTCAGCTCAGCCAAGACATTCAAACCGCTGCCATAACAGGGAACATCCGTGGTATGTATGATGGCATCAAGAAAGCACTTGGTCCGGCTCAGAGCAAGACGGCCCCCCTCAAATCCTCCACTGGGGTGATGATCACAGAAAAGAACAAGCAGATGGAGAGATGGGTGGAACACTACTCCGACCTCTACTCCAGAGAGAACACCGTGACACCGTCAGCCCTTGGTGCCATCGACTGCCTGCCATCCATGGACGAACTTGACACCGAGCCAACCATTGACGAACTCAGCAAGGCCATTGATAGCTTGGCCGCTGGCAAGGCACCCGGCAACGACGGCATACCCCCTGACCTGATCAAGCACTGCAAGACCGCCCTACTGCTGCCATTGCATGACGTCCTCTGCCAGTGTTGGAAGGAAGGTACCGTACCACAGGACATGAGGGACGCCAAGATCATCACCCTCTACAAAAACAAAGGGGAGAGAAGCAACTGCAACAACTACAGGGGCATCTCCCTCCTCAGCGTTGTTGGCAAAGTCTACGCACGAGTTGTTCTCGTTCATCTACAGAAGCTTGCCGAACGTGTCTACCCCGAGTCTCAGTGTGGCTTCCGCGCTGCGCGATCGACGGTAGACATGATATTCTCCATCCGCCAACTCCAGGAGAAATGCAGAGAACAGAACATGCCCCTGTACGTCACCTTCATCGACCTCACCAAAGCGTTCGATTTGGTCAGCAGAGAGGGCCTTTTCAAGATCCTGCCAAAGATAGGATGCCCACCAAAGTTGCAAAGCCTCATCGAATCGTTTCACACCAACATGCAGGGGATAGTGCAGCATGATGGCAACGTCTCAGAGCCATTCAACATACGCAGCGGAGTGAAACAGGGCTGTGTACTTGCGCCAACCCTCTTTGGGATTTTCTTTGCTATGCTCCTGAGGCATGCCTTCAGCACAGCAACAGAGGGAATCTACCTGCACACAAGATTTGACGGCAGGCTTTTCAACCTCGCCCGCCTGAAAGCCAGAACCAAAGTACGCGAGGCTCTAATCAGAGACATGCTGTTCGCAGATGACGCTGCAGTCGCAACCCACACACAGCAGGAGCTTCAGACCCTGATGGACCGCTTCTCCCAGGCATGCAAGGACTTCGGGCTTACCATCAGCCTGAAGAAGACTAACGTCTTGGCGCAAGGCACGGAAGCACCACCAACAATCACCATCGACGACTACGAGCTGGAGGTCGTGAATCAGTTCACATACCTGGGGTCCACGATCAGCAACAACCTCTCCCTTGATACAGAGATCAACAAGAGGATTGGAAAATCAGCCTTCACACTCGCTCGCCTCACCACACGAGTGTGGGAGAATCCCAAACTCTCTGTCAAGACGAAGATGGCAGTGTACAATGCCTGCGTCATCAGCACACTGCTCTATGGGAGTGAGACGTGGACAACATACGCCCGGCAGGAAAAGAGACTGAACTCCTTCCACTTGCGCTGCATTTGCCACATCCTGGACATATCCTGGCAGGACAAAGTGCCCAACACAGAAGTTCTGTCCCGCACCGGCCTTCCCTCCATGTTCACTCTACTCAGGCAGCACAGGCTCCGCTGGCTAGGCCACGTTCACCGTATGGAGGATGGCAGAATCCCAAAAAACGTCCTCTATGGAGAACTGGCAACTGGCAGGAGAGACGTTGGCCGCCCACAGCTGCGCTTTAGAGACATCTGCAAGAGAGACATGAAGGCCCTGGAGATCAACACAGATCGCTGGGAGGACCTTGCAACGGACTGCTTCAAATGGAGAGGCACCCTGACCAGACAGCTCAAGGCGGGTGAAGAGAGACTGATTGCTGCAGCAGATGAAAAAAGGACCCACAGGAAGAACCGCCACAGACCCAGCAGCACGGAGACCACCCACAAGTGCGACCTGTGTGACAGGGACTGCCATTCGCGCATCGGCCTGTTCAGCCCCAGGCGGTGCTGTTCCAGCAGAGTAGACGTTTAGGATTCTCTTCCATGGTCATCATAGACCGACGGAGGCCGACGACTATTTCTGTCGAATGCAATGTGTAGTTTGATGCTAAAAGCACATGGTGTTGGTCTACTATGTAAATCCATAGGTTATGCTAAACCCAGTAGTTCAGACGGGGTTTTACTGATTTTAAAAGGGAATATTGGAAGTAATAAGACGGTATATTCCCTGGTTATGTGATAGATTAATTGTATTTCATTTCATGATTTACAAAGACAAGGTTGAAAGGGATTAATCATAATTTCATGGTTAAGTGATGTAGAGATAAACAGAGGAGTTCATTTAATTGGTTACATGAAAAAAGGGTATTTCATGTGCTACCAGAGAGATTGTGAGAAAAAGAACACATGCATGTAAAATGTAAGATATTACTATATTGCTGGATTGTGATAATAGTAATATGAGAGAAGAATTTAAACACTAAGCTATGGTGTTATATAAGAAGGGATTGGAAGACGAATTACTCTAGCTGTGAACAATAATACCATTATTGTCGTGCAGGCTAGGTTTTTTTGGTTGCCGACCAAAAACCTTCTGGATCCTGGATTTTCTCCGAATGGAGATGGCGAGCCTGACCCGAGATTGAACAGAGGTCTGACCAAGGTCTCATTTGAAGGACATCCGTCCTCTCTCCAGTGCACAACATTGAAGTGGTAACAACTCAAGCTGCCGCTTTAAAAGAGGAAAAGAAACCTGAGCTGGATATACAAGATATCTTGACTGGTCAAACGGCTAAACCAAACGAACAAACAAACACTGAGCTCAGTAGGACATTTTGGGGGTTTTATTTCATGCTGGCCGTTGTTATATTTATATATTTGTACATTGTATATTTTGCTCCCTTTATCTTTATTAATAACAGATATGAATTGCTCATTTCTTGCCTCCAGCTATTTCATTCCACACTCACTCTAATTCCCTATTGTAACCCTTACGAACCTAGCAGCTGGTCTACACTTAATTATTTCCCTTACCTAATTAACATAAGGCAAGGGTTACATTTGTCACACTTAAATGTTTCAGATCATCAAACAAATTTAAATATTTGACAAAGATAACACAAGTAAACACAAAATGCAGTTTTGAAATGAAGGTGGTTATTATTAAGGGGAAAAAAATCCAAACCTACATGGCCCTGTATGAAAAAGTGATTGCCCCCTAAACCTAATAACTGGTTGGGCCACCCTTAGCAGCAACAACTGCAATCAAGCGTTTGCGATAACTGGCAATGAGTCATTTACAGTGCTGTGGAGGAACTTTGGCCCACTCATCTTTGCAGAATTGTTGTAAATCAGCCACCTTGGAGGGTTTTCGAGTACGAACCACCATTTTAAGGTCAGGCCACAGCATCTCAATCGGATTCAGGTCAGGACTTTGACTAGGCCACTCCAAAGTCTTCATTTTGCTTTTCTTAAGCCATTCAGAGAAGGACTTGCCGATGTGTTTTGGATCACTGTCCTACTGCAGAACCCAAGTGCGCTTCAGCTTGAGGTCACGAACAGATGGCCGGACATGCACCTTCAGGATTTTGTGGTAGACAGCAGAATTCATGGTTCCATTTACCACAGCAAGTCTTCCAGGTCCTGAAGCAGCAAAACAGCCCCAGACCATCACACTACCACCACCATATTTTACTATTTTATGTTCCTTTTCTGAAATGCTGTGTTACTTTTACACCGGATGTAATGGGACACACACCTTCCAAAAAGTTCAACTTTTGTGTTGTCAGTCCACAGAGTATTTTCCCAAAAGTCTTGGGGATAGTCAAGATGTTTTCTGGCAAAACTGAGACGAGTCTTTGTTTTCTTTGCTCAGCAGTGGTTTTCATCTTGGAACTGTGCCATGAAGGCCATTTTTGCTCTGTCTCTTTCTTATGGTGGAGTCATGAACAATGACCTTAACTGAGGCAAGTGAGGCCTGCAGTTCTTTGGATGTTGTTGTGGGGTCTTTTGTGACCTCTTGGATGAGTCGTCGCTGCGCTCTTGGGGTAATTTGGTTGGCCAGCCACTCCTGGGAAGGTTCACCACTGTTCCATGTTTTTGCCATTTGTGGATAATGGCTCTCACTGTGGTTTGCTGGTGTCCCACAGCTTTAGAAATGGCTTTATTGTGGAGAATGTGCACAAGGATGAGACTGAGTTTATTCCTCAGGTTCAGCTCTATTCACAGATCACATACTCCAACAATCTCAAAGGAGGAAAAGAGGAAGAATCATCTCACAACTCCTTTTTTATACCCCGGACCTCGAAACTCAAGTCACATGGTGTTTAAGCAAACATACAGTCACATTGTAACCCCTTTGATCTTCCACACCATTGTCCTTTAGTCTCTGGTGGTCTGGACCTCTCCCCAGGTCATCTCCCTGAAACAAAGGCCAAATCTCACACTCCCTCGTTGTCTCTTGGAGACTCAGTCCTTTTGTTCCCTGAGACGTGCAGCACACAATAAACACACAGCAATATATTTGTGGAGCATATATAACCAACATATGTGCCCATATGTGCCCACATGACCCCCTCCAAATGTCTAAAATGGAACAAACATAACCAGAGTTGCATGACATAACAACATTACTACATATCAATCCACCAATTGCCTAGGTCTAAGTCTTCTGCCGTATTTGCTGTAAGCCGGCTTTACTGTTTCCGCAGTGTCTTCCTGCTGTGGAACTGTTGCCTGTGGATTAAAACTGTTAGTCAATCTCTGTGGGTGTTCTGGAGAATGCCCTCTAGGGGGCCTGCCATGATGGGGGGCCCTCGCCAACTGCACTGCTTCATCCGCCAAAACAAAAGCGGGTTTGAGTCTGTTTATACCAATTAACTCCTTTCTGTCTCCCAAATCCAGCAAAAAATGCTTCTCTCCTGTTTCCAGCACCCTAAACGGTCCATTGTAAGGCGGCCGCAAGTTTGGGCAATGGGCATCATGTCTGACAAAAACAAACTCCGCATTTTTTAAAGCTTTCGGCACAAAAATGTGTGGAAAACTGTGATGAACCGGGCCCAGAAGCGTGTTTGATCCCGTGTCGCTCTGCAACAGCTGAGCGGGGGGGCAATTTGGCGCAGGGTTATCGGGGAGAAATTCCCCGGGCAGACGGAGAGGCTGTGCAAACACTAACTCAGCTGGGGAGGCTTGCAAATCCTTTTAGGTGCAGAACGCAACCCCAATAAAACCCATGGAAGCCTGTCTACCCAATTTGTGTCCGTAAGTGACTCTCTGAGGACTGCTTTCAATGACCTATGGAAACGTTCACATAAACCGTTAGCCTGTGGGTTGTACACGGTAGTGCGATGGATCGTTATCCCTAGGCTGCGGGCCATCGATGACCAGAGCTCGGAAACAAATTGAGGGCCTCTGTTGGACATTATGTCCGACGGAACTCCAAAGCGCACTACCCAAGCTGTTAAAAACGCGCACGCCACCTCCTCGGCTGTGGTTGATGCCAGTGGGACGGCTTCCGGCCAACGCGTGGTGCGGTCCACCATAGTCAAAAGATGTGTGTACCCCTGTGACGACGGAAGGGGGCCTACCAAGTCGACATGCACATGATCAAAGCGCTTAGCCGGGATGCGAAAAGGCTCCAAAGGAGCTCTAGTGTGTCTGTGTATTTTGGCTCGCTGACACGCTACGCAGGCTGTCGCCCATTCCTTGACCTGTTTGCGCAACCCCGGCCATACAAATTTCTCTCCTACCATTTTGACCGATGCGCACCCCCGGGTGCGCTAGAGAATGGATCGAGTCAAAAACACGGCGGCGCCACGCAGCTGGTACCACCAGACACGGCCACCCAGTGGAGATATCAGAATCAGAATCAGAATATGTTTATTGCCAAGCACATTTACAAGTTAATAAACAGGTAAATATACGAGGAATTTGACTTGACAATGGAAACGTCATAGATGACATTCCCAATGATGCGGCAAGCCATGGAGGCGCCTGTCAGCAGGAGGGGAATAGAAGGCGGGGGGGGACAATAGGAGAGAGAAAAAAGCATTGTTTATCAAAATAAAGTTCATTTATATGACCGATATTGTGATTACAAGAAAAAAACTCTCAATGCGCAATTAGCAGACAATAGAATCCACACAATGACACAGAGAGAGCAGTGAATGAATATATCGCAGATTAGCGGGGGCATACCATCTTGCAGCACCCTGTCCTCCAGCCTTAACCCTGTTGGTCCAGACTGGAGCGCGCGCACGTCCTCGTCGCTAACCTGCTCCGCGGCCATGGCTGCATAGTCTAACCCTACGGGGACCGGGGCTGCACGCGCTTCCACGTCGCTACCCTGGCCCGCGGCCATGGCTGCAGAGTCTGCCCCCACGGGGCCTGGAGCTGTCACAGCACGTGAGAGGCAGTCTGCCACTACATTATGTTTACCTGCGACATGCTGGATATCGGTGGTAAACTCCGATATTGCGGCCAGCTGTCTCTGCTGCCGGCCTGACCAAGGTTCCGAAATCTTGGCCATCGCAAAAGTCAGTGGCTTGTGGTCCACGAACGCGGTGAAACGGCGTCCTTCCAGCCAGAACTGGAAATGGCGGATGGCCAAGTGTAGTGCCAACAACTCCCTGTCGAATGCGCTGTACTTTCACTCGCTATCGTGCAAGGTTTTGCTGAAAAACACAAGCGGTTGCCAGGTCCCAGCTACATACTGTTCAACGACCGCCCCCACTGCTAAATCGGACGCGTCCGTGGTGAGCGCCATGCGTGCCGTTGGAACTGGGTGTGCCAACAAAGCAGCGTTTGCCAAAGCTGATTTGACTTGAGAGAATGTGCGCTCTCGCTCAGGAGACCATTCGATTTTGTTTGTGGGTTTTTGTTTTTTTAGTGCAGCGTACAATGGTTGCATGAGCTGCGCTGCGCTGGGGAGGAAACAGTTATAAAAATTAAGCATTCCCAAAAACTCTTGTAACGCTTTAACCGTTTGAGGGTGGGGAAAATTTGTTATTGCGCGCACTTTATCGGGCAGAGGGACCGCTCCTTCTGGTGAAACACGATGCCCCAAAAAATCAATCTGCGCCACCCCAAACTGACACTTCACTGGGTTAATTATTAACCCGTGCTGTGCTAACCTCCGGAAAACTGCTGTGAGATGGCTTTCATGTTCGTCTTTGGATGTGCTGGCTACCAAAATGTCGTCCAAATAGACAAACACGAAAGGGAGGTCGCGTAGGACTGCGTCCATCAACCGTTGGAATGTCTGCGCCACACCCTTGAGTCCAAAAGGCATGCGCAAAACCTCAAAAAGCCCGAAAGGAGTTATTACCACTGTTTTGGGTATGTCCTGAGCACGCACTGGAACCTGATGGTAACCGCGTACCAAATCTATTTTAGAAAAAATGCGCGCCCCCGCCAAATGAACCAAAAAATCTTGGATGTGCGGGATCGGGTAGTGGTCGTGTGCAGTGGCATTATTCAACCTGCGGAAATCACCGCAAGGTCGCCACGAGCCATCAGCCTTTGGGACCATGTGCAATGGTGAAGCCCAGGGGCTTTTCGAACGCCTGATGATGCCCAGTTTTTCCAGGTTGGCAAACTCCTTGCGCGCTATGGTCAGTTTAGCTGAGTCCAGGCGCCGAGCTTTTGCAAAAACGGGCGGGCCGGTAGTAGTGATATAGTGTTCCACCCCATGTTTAGCCACTGTCGCCAAAAACATTGGGACTGTGAGTGCTGGGAACTGAGTGAGGAGTGCGTGGAACTTACCACCCGTAGCTGTGACGTTGGCTTGTGCAGTTGGCGGCGTCACTCGAGCTGTGCAGGGAATAGAGTGGAAAAGATGCATTAACCAGACGTCTATTAGCAAGATCAACCAATAGACCATGTGCGCACAAAAAATCAGCCCCTAACATGTTGAAATTAACTGCAGCTACAACAAAAGTCCACTCAAATGCACGGCCCTGCAAAGACAGAAGCAGAGTCCTCTCACCGAAGGTCTTAATCGCTGAGCCGTTCGCTGCTGACACCAGGGGGCCCTTAGACGGTGTCAGCCGGTCCGCGTAGGAAGGCATGATGAAACTCAGCTGGGAGCCTGTGTCCACAAGGAAATGCCTCCTCGAGCGTGCATCCGTCAGGTAAAGCAGCTTGTTCTCCTCCCCGAGGGCCGCAGCCGCTACCGACCCCCGGTCTTGGCGTTTCCCGAACGCTTGAAGTGGCACGGTGGGAGGCACTTGTGTGCCCTCTCTGCAAAGCGGCGAAGATAGAAGCACAGGACGTCATCCGCTCCATGTCGCCTGGTCCTCGCTGCTGCCGTCGTTGGTGCGTCTGGTACTGTAACCACTGGCCCCATGCCGTCTCCGGACGTTGCTCCTAGCTCTGCTGCTGCGGCCGAAACCGCACTCTGTTTGTGGGCGTCGATGAATCGCTGCGCCTCCTTGCTCAGCCCATGGTAGTCTCGCCGGGCCAACCGAGGTGAGTCTGCCAGGGTAACTCTCACCGCTGGTGGCAGGGTCCGGAGGAAAAGGTGGGCGAAGATAAATTCGCAATCCTCGGAGTCTTTCAGCCTCAGCATTTTCACCATCAGGTCTACAGGTCTGTCGTTCTCAGACTCCGTCAACGTTAGGAGCCCTTCTGCTCGCTGTTGCACCGAGGGGGTGAAGTGGCTTATAAGCGCAGCCTTCAATGCGCTGTATTTGTCGATGTCCGGTGGGTGATTGACCAGATCTTCCACCCTCTGGACTGTGTGGCTGTCCAGCTTTGCCACCACATGGTAGAATTTCGTGTCGTCCTTCGAGATTCTCCGGAGGTTGAACTGCGCCTCGACCGCGCTAAACCAGGAGCGCGGACTATGCTGCCAGAAGTCGGGCAGCCGGAGTGTGGTGGCAGCCATCAGGCTGGCTTCTGCCGAGCCCCGCTTGGGAGAATTATCTCTGCTCATTCTTCGTCGTAAGGTCACCAGTGTGGAGAATGTACACAAGGATGAGACTGAGTTATTCCTCAGGTTCAGCTTTATTCACAGATCACATACTCCAACAATCTCAAAGCAGGAAAAGAGGAAGAATCATCTCACCACTCCCTTTTTATACCCCGGACATCGAAACTCAAGTCACATGGTGTTTAAGCAAACATACAGTCACATTGTAACCCCTTTGATCTTCCACACTATTGTCCTTTAGTCTCTGGTGGTCCGGGCATCTCCCCAGGTCATCTCCCTGAAACAAAGGCCAAATCTCACACTTTCTCGTTGTCTCTTGGAGACTCAGTCCTTTTGTTCCCTGAGACGTGCAGCACACAATAAACACACAGCAATATATTTGTGGAGCATATATAACCAATATACGTATGTGCCCATATGTGCCCACAGTATCTTAGTTTTTTGTCACATTTTGTCTTAGCTTTGTTCCGAATTGTAATCGCTCTTGTTTTGTTTTTCTTTTGAATTCTTGGATGGAATATGGGTGGGCAATATAAGCTGCGGCTTCAGCCATCACCCATTTCGGATAACTTATGTTGAACTGTATAATCAGAGGAGTTATTGTCTAATTTGACCTTGTTGGATTTTCTTTCCCCCTTTGTTATATTATTCAGTTTCTTTTAATCTGTACTTTTAATCTATCCGAAATAAAGATTCATTCATTCATTCATTCATTCCAGCTCATCGCATCACACCTGAACTTATTTGTTCCTCCACAAGCAGATGTTTTAGCTGCTTTTAGTTCTGTATTTTTTTAAACAAAAAATTCAATAAATTCTTTGCTCAATTTCAAATGAAACCTAATAAATTCATCATAATAATACAGGGGAACACTAAATGTGTTTTTGACTCCACATAAATAGCTCTAAAATTCTAAAATCTACAACTTAAATCCTAAAAATGGGAAGTTTTACAGAAGAACAAAAACAAAATTACATACATTTAAAAAGATTAGTATTTACAAAACTAAATCTCGCAAAAGTCTGCCTCAGTACTATATTTTCAGTATTAAAAAACAAAACATTTCAAACTATAAGCCTAAAAAAGGGACAGAAAATATAAGTAATTCCACAGTACAGAATTCCTTTGGAGGTTTTTTTTAAATGTCAATGTTTTTATCTTTTTAAATTCATCTGTGTCTGTCTGGGTAACACTCTGTCACAGGGAGAGAGGAGGTGGATGTGTGTGGAACTTTTCATGTTCAGTAACACACAGAGCAAATTATTGTTTTGACATGATATCACAGGGTCGTAGAAATTACCTCCATTAACAACGTTGTGCAGCCCAACGGAGATGCTGTCCCAGGAAGATGTTGAGGAGCCATGGGGACCTTCTGTCAACAGAACCCCGGGTGGACCCGTACCCAATTGGACACAATTTCACAGCAGCATTTCATTCCACGGGTTACACCGGAAAGGAGGCATGGTGGTGCACCCGCTGTATCCCATGGAGCAGAACCACATGGTTCTGCCACGGAGAACGTCCAAGGTCCCACACCATAAAATATCCGGGCGGCCCCTGCCAATACAGCACTTGAGCTCCGCTTTTTCGTTTGGTCAAAACAAAACATAATTTTTCCTCAAATTATATTACAAAGGTTTGGAGTCCGGACAGAGTACTCTCAAGGTCCGGATCCGGACCGGAGTCTGCCAGTTGATGACCCCTGGGCTACACCTCTTTGTATTCCATTTTCAAACAGAGCCTACATTTGGCCCTGTAAAGCCTGATTAGGATACTTGTTTCAGACAGGAATACTTGCGTTCTATGGGCAATGCGCTAGTCTGACTTAAATCCAACAGAAAATTTTTGGAAAGAATTGAAAGTCAGGATTTACAAGAGGGTTTCAGGATTGAAAGGCAGTCTGTTTAGATGAATAGACAAACCTTGAACCCCAGTGCTGCAGGATATTAGTTTTTTTATACAGGAAGGGTCTTGATGCTGTCACTGCAAACAAAGCCTTCTCCACCAAGTATATAACATAATATAATATAATATAATATAATATAATATACCCTCTGTGGATCGCCACCTTATCGTCGTGGAGGATTTTGTTACTCTAGTGATCGATATGTTATCAGGGGATACTAGTACATACCCGTGCACACCCGTCCATGCCCATAGAAACCAAGTATAAGCAAGTATTTCTGCATGGCTGTTGCTGAAGGGTCTCCTGTATGAGACGGCTGTGTTTTTCACAGTCATACCTGCTTGACCTGCTGTGATAATAGCACAATATCGCTCAAAGCGCGCGCATGAGACATGTCTGTGATCACACGCTATAGCGCATGCCTGATAAAGCTGACATATGTATTAATCACGCTGTGATAATAGCACAATATCGCTCAAAGCGCGTGCATGAGACATGTCTGTGATCGCACACTATAGCGCATGCCTGATAAAGCTGACATATGTATTAATCACGCTGTGATAATAGCACAATATCGCTCAAAGCGCGCCCATGAGACATGTCTGTGATCGCACGCTTGTGTTGACCGTTCCTGCCTTTCGTCTCCTAACCATGGTTGGGGGACGCAGGGGAGATCTATCTTCCTCCGGGTTCCTCACGGCTATAGCGCGTGATCACAGACACTCAGAGTGACGGAAATGTGGCTGCCAATCCACGCCAACGGCCTCTCCGGCCACCACCGAGCATTTAAACATTTTTACACATTCATACCCAGTGTTATGGGCACTGGAGGCAATGCGGGTGAAGTGTCTTGCCCAGGGACACAACGGCAGGATATCTGGGGAGACCGTGATTCGAACCGCCAACCATGGGGTTATTAGACGACCTGCTCTACCTGCTGAGCCGCTGCCGCCCCACTTTTCCCTCAACTTTCCCTCTTTAGGAAAGCTATGGAGGCTTACCCTGCTCTCTTTATTTCCCTTTGATTGGAAATTACATCCAAAAGCCGCGCAATGTGGCATTTTCACTGACAAATGGCAGTAGTTAGTAGCTTCGCTTCTTGGCTTGTATAAGACAGAAAAAACGGCTGTAACCATTCTACGTCACTACCCAGAATGCATTGTGACGTAAACAAAAATGGCGATTTACATCGTAATAAAGTTTTTTAAAAATATATAAAACTGGGAATTATTTTCAAAAAAATTATATTATAGTTATGTTACTAACATAAAAATAAAGCATATAGAGCTAACATGGCAATATAATCGGAGTTCCTTTTAATGGGGTGACAGACTGACACACTGACAGAGGTTTCTTGAATTATAAGTGCCTTCTGCCTTACTGAGTGAGATTTCCAGATTTACTGCTTCGAATGGGTGTGGTTTAAAGTAGTGTGTGCTATTGTTAATCAGGTGATGAGTATCTCTTCTTTCGTGAGTGATGGTCTATATGACATGATGTACTGCTTCAAATGGGTGGGGTTTAAAGTAGTGTGTCCTATTCTTAATTGGGTGATGAGTATCTCTTCGTGAGTGATGGTCTATATGACATCATAAAGACATCAAGGTGGAACATCATAGGTAATCCTATGGTGACGTCATTGTCTACTTCTTCTTCTTTTAGATTTGATTGGCAGTTGGCAACCAACTTAGATGCATTACCGCCAGTGACTTGATTATCATCACTCTATATCTTTGTATAAGGAGTTCTGAACAACTCCTTATGTGTGAAAAAATTATCCATCCCTGGACTGTGTCCGAGGTGCGGCCAAATCCTGTGGCTGTCCGCCACACACGAGTTTTGTGCTCTACGACGTCATTGTCTATATGACGGCATCGCGAGTCCTATGTTGCCTGATATCATAGGACCATCATAGGGCATCTTGCAGGCATCATAGGCCGTCCTATGATGTCCTATGATCGTGACACACAGACAAACTGACAAGAGATTTCTTGAATTTATAGAGTGAAATTGCCCCAGTATGGTTTCCCAAGACAAACTGCTCCTGGGTGAAGGGCCAGACCAAGAGTGGTCCAGTAGATCTCTATGAAAAAAGTTACATCAGGGACCCAGTGTACCCAAAGGAGCCACATGGGTCTGCCATCCTGTGGGCTCACCACCTGCAGGAAGGATCATGGGGATTATGGATGCTATGTGAACTGGGTGGTAGTCTGGGATGCTTGGACTGCTGCCCCCACAACCTGGACCCCCGGCTACACGGCAGAAGATGGCTGGATAATATAATATAATATAATATAATATATTTAATATAATATAATATAATATAATATAAATTTCAGTTAGTGTTTTCAATATGTTTTTCCTGTTTTGTTCCACTTTATTATATATAATTTCATTTATGAACTGAAATATTTTGATTTCTTTATACTGTATGTGTCAATTTCTTGACTCATTATCAACATCTTGTGAACATTTCAAATGAGTAGCCTAATTGGAACTATATGCACTGAAAAAATATTAACATGTTCAGTACTTATTTTCCTAATTATTTTTTCCCGCTAGGTAAAACATTTTTAATTGTATCTGGCCAAATTCAAAAGATATCATGTAAGATATACAATTATATCGGATTGTTTCAGATTTATAAGCAGAATTTCCAAACTTATGAGAAATGTGGGAAAAGCGTTTCAAATTTACAAAGAAAAAGTAGTAAATTTACTAGAAAAAAGGCACAAATTAATGAGAAATATCTCACAAATTGACGAGAGTAAAGTACAGACTGCTGAAGTAATGTTTTTAATAGATATTTTCTTATTTGAGTATCTTTTTTGATGTCTACTCTTACTTATACTTGAGTAATTCATGTTATAACATAATGGCACTTTCTGGCTAATCCACCCACCTCTGACCAATACACCTGCTATGTCTCTGAATGAAAAATAATATCAAAATACCATTGATTTTCTCTGTATGTCTACAGAAAAAAAAAAAACTTTTTTTTTTTTTTAATCTCAGACATTTCAGTTTCATTATAGAAGTGTAAACACAATAAATATTCATTCTAAGAAGAGGCCAGGGAGTACAAACCTCCACCAACATTTACAGTCATGGTCAGAAATATTGGCACCCTGGCATTTCTGTCAGATAATCCACCTCTTGTCCTGGAAAATTGTTGTAATTACAAACTAGAAGGCACTCAGAGAGCGCATAGCTCTGCCAAGCCTCCATTAGTCTGTCTGTTGCTCCCTCCGTCTGTCCATCCATACCTCCAGCTGCCTTGGTAGTGGTATGTGCTCTTGGATCACCTCCAAAATCTAATGGGTTCATCTGTAGTCCAAGGGCCACCTCTAGTAAAAATGTCATCAAAATTCATCCAGTAGTTTTTGTGTAATCCCACTAACAAACAAACAAGCAACCGCCCCGTTCACATTATTTTCTTGGCAGAGGTAATGATGTGGTAAGCCAAATCCGAGACATTCTACACACAACAACAAAAAACAGACCAGACAAAATTATTGGGACCCATACAAAATCTGCATTTCTAGCACATGATGTTTCAGCAATTGCTGAATGACAACAGAAAACCAAAACTGATGATTTGAGAACCAAAACTAGAAAAGCATAAAGAATCCCAAAATACATCTCCAGAGATCTTAATGTTCAAGTGTCCAACAACTGCAACAATTTTCTGGGAAATTTTCTGACAGAAATATTGGTGTGACAGTATTTCTGGCCATGACTTTAAGTGTTTTTAACTTGGATCCACAACTTATTCTACAAACTCACAATCCCACCTCTCTCTCTCTCTCTCTCTTTCTCTCTCACTCACTCACTCACTCACTCACTCACTCACCTACACACACACACACAGAGGTGCATCTCAATAAATTAGAATGTCATCAGAAAGTTAATTCAATTCAGTAATTCAATTCAGAAAATGAAACTCCTATATTATATAGATTCATTACACACAGAGTGATGTAGTTCAAGTGTTTATTTCTTTTAATTTTGATAGTTATGGCTTACAGCTCATGAAAACCCCAAATTCATTTTCTCAAAAAACTAGAATATTTCATAAAATTAATTTTAAAAAATGTTTTTTTAATAGAAATGTTGGCCAACTGAAAAGTATGTCCATGTACACATTCAATACTTGGTCAAGGCTCCTTTTGCATGAATTACTGCATCAATGTAGTGTAGCATGGAGGTGATCAGCCTGTGGTACTGCCGAGGTGTTATGGAGACCCAGGTTGCTTTGATAGTGACCTTCAGCTCGTCTGCATTGTTGGGTTTGGTGTCTCTCATCTTCCTCTTGACAATGCTCTATAAATTCTCTATGGAGTTGAAGTCAGGCTGGTTTTCTGGTCAGTCAAGCGCAGTGATACCATGGTCATTTATCCAGGTTTTGGTACTTTTGGCAGTGTGGACAGGCACCAAGTCCTCCTGGAAAATGAAAACAGCATCTCCATAAAGCTTGTCAGCAAAGGGAAGCATAAAGTGCTCTAAAATTTTTCTGGTAGATGGCTGCACTGACTTTGAACTTGATAAAACACAGTGGACCAACACCAGCAGATAACATGGCTCCTCAAATCATCACTGACTGTAGAAACTTCACACTGGACCTCAAGTAATTTAAGGGCCTTTTCCACTAGCCCCGCTTAGCCCAACACGTTACGCCTCAGCCCGCGTTTGTAGCTTTTTCCACTAGCCCCAGCACGGTTTAACAGGCGCTATTTTCGTGCCTGATCGAGGGCAGGGTACAACCGTGCTGAGTCGTGCTGAGATGTGACGTCAACAGACTGGTCGCCGCTGATTGGTCAGGTTGTAACGTCACAAAAGCGACCGTCTTCTGATGAATCTACACGACCGCCATTTGCAATATTTCACGGACTAACTCGGTCACGGAGTAAATTCGATATTAATACAGACAGCGTTGTAGGTTTTGCGGAACTCTACACCGTGGTCCAACGAAGACGTGCGGAGTTTTCTCTGCTTGGTGGCAGATCCACAGTGAGAGGAGCGACCCGGACCGATACAGATGCAGCCCGGCATAGAACCGGACTACGGACAAGCTGAAGACGAACGTGAGAGAACCATCGATGGTGAGTGATTTGTAATAACGTGCATCTATTCGCTTATTTATCCTGTTGGTGGTAAGCTCCCTTTTTTTGAGCCATACAGCACCGTCCTGTGCTGGCTAACGAGTTTTAGCTAGTAGCTAGCTAGCTTGCTAGTAGCCAACTCTGCAGATTCGTGCTTGTTTTCTCCTAAGTATTCGCTTGTGAGAGCAAAACGATGAAATATGTTAATCCTGGTTAAAGTCCTGGTTTGTGTACGTATTGCACTTTGGTGCTGCGCATTAAATTGTGTGCAATTTAATGCTAGAATGTGTTTCCACATGCCAGGGTTTAGCCTCCCTCAGTGTTTATATTGTGGATACAGGTGAAATGGACCACAGGAGCCGAAATCTCAACATATTAAAAGTGCTTTTTCAAACCAGTGATTTATAAAATCATTCATATAATTTTCTAAAGCATCAGAATAGACCCACACACCTATTCTGTGGATCCTGCAGTGCTTGTCAGGGAAACGAAGCATTTTTGTGACATCCCACCACTGACTTTCACAGGTGTATTACCCTAATACAGGTACATCTCCAAAAATTAGAACGTCATGAAAAACTTCAATATTTTTTGTCACTCATTTCAGAAAGAGAAATCTGTATATTATATAGATTCATTACACAGACAGTGATATATTTCAAGCGTTTATTTATTTTAATTTTGATGATTACGGCTTACAGCCCCTGAAAACCCCAAATTCAATTTGGCAAAAAATTAGAATATTACATAAAATTAACTTTAAAAAATAGTTTTTAAATATAAATGTTGGCTGCTGAGGTGTTGGTTAATATGGGCTGTAGCCGTAATCATCAATATTAAAATAAACACTTTCAATATATCACTGTCCCTGTAATGAATCTATATATGGGTTTCACTTTCTGAAATGAGTGACAAAAATATTGAATTTTTTCATGGTATTCTAATTTTTGAGATGTTCCTGTATAAATGTTGAACTTGCTTGAACCTAACCACCATCCATTTCTGTCGTTCGTCTAGGCAAGAGGAAAGCAGCCGCCCCACAACGGACCTCGCCACTGTGGAACGTATTGAAATCCTTTGCTTTTATAGGTAAAGTGTCAAAACCAAAGTAGCACAGTTTCCACTTAATATAAAAGGGACTGAACTGAGATTTATTTGATTGTGTGAATATTAATTACAGAATAATTGAAAATGACTGGCACATCAACTGTAAAATAAACTGCTTGTTAATGTATTTATTTTTTTGTCAGATCACTTGTGTGATCCTTTGTGAGTTATGTTCATAACTGTATGTTTTGGCGAATGTGAGATGTTCAGTCGTCAATATAATTTACTTTATATGTGTAGTTTATAGTCTATCATCAATAAACTCATGCAGTAACAGGACACATTACAAATATTTGAGACCCATTGTAGTGCATCCTTTTATATTTTAGCAATACAAGTACAAAACACCGCCCACACATGAAGCCAGGGCAAGAAGAGACACTTTTACAGACAAGACAAACTTTTATTGATAAAAACTTCATATTTTGACTGAGCGACTCCATACTCGGTGATGCACACCTTCAGTTAAAGTACTATATTCCATTCAAGTGAATGTATTAATTCATTCTGATTGCTGAGGCCACAGTAAAAACAGATGATTTTAAATGTAACCCAACCCTTGTAAAATCTACTGAAGCGCAGCTACATGAAAATTGTGGTTAAATACAACAACGAAGTACTTTATTGTCACATTCAAATTGTAATCCCTCCTGTTTTGTTTTTCTTTTGAATTCTTGGATGGAATATGGTGGGCAGTATAAGCTGCAGCTTCATCCATCACCCATTTCAGATAACCTATGTTGAACTGTATAATCAGAGGAGTTATTGTTTAATTTGACCTTGTTAGATTTTTTCCCCTTTGTTATATTATTCTATTTTCTTTTAATCTTTACTTTTAATCAATCCGAAATAAAGATTCATTCATTCATTCACATTCCACCACTGGCTTTTAGCAACAAGTGTATTTCCCAAATATATTTTAAACTTGCTTTAATTAACCACCACCCATTTGTCTTTTGTCTAGGCAAGAGGGAAACTGTCCACCCCAACTGGACCTTGCCTCACTATTTACAGAGATGCAGGCTGAAGATCTGCTGAACCAGGACCAGTACGAGGGGCCGATCCAGTTGCTTCTCAGTGAGGCAGCGTGGCTGGCGTGTGTGACCCATTCCAGTTTCTTTTTTTTTTTTTTTTTACAGTTTGAATTTTGCACATTCTGAATAATCTGGAATTTGCTGCTGATTGTAATAAACAATTTAGTGACTTACACTACCGTTCAAAAGTTTGGGGTCACTTAGAAATTTCCTTATTTTTGAAAGAAAAGCACTTTTTTAATGAAGATAACTTTAAACCAATCAGAAATACACTCTATACATTGCTAATGTGGTAAATGACTATTCTAGCTGCAAATGTCTGGTTTTTGGTGCAATATCTACATAGGTATATAGAGGCCCATTTCCAGCAACTATCACTCCAGTGTTCTAATGGTACAATGTGTTTGCTCATTGCGTCAGAAGGCTAATGGATGATTAGAAAACCCTTGTGCAATCATGTTAGGTCCGCAATGCTGTAATTGCTGCAAATGGAGGATTCTTTGACGAAAGCAAAGTTTGAAGGAAAAAATTATTATTTCAAATACAAATCATTATTTCTAACCTTGTCAATGTTTTGACTATATTTTCTATTCATTTTACAACTCATGGTGGTAAATAAGTGTGACTTTTCATGGAAAACACAAAATAATTGTCTGGGTGACCCCAAACTTTTGAACGGTAGTGTATGTGTTTGCATCATGATTTTCTATTTTGTCTGTTAAAACACCGGTGGGAAAAGAGTAAACTGTACAAAGGATTTATCGGTGACCTTGAAAATAATGGCTCATTTTTAAGAAAAAAGTAACCGAAACAATTATTTTATTAACTGAAGACTGTATTGTTGGATGTGCCACCGCAGAAGACCCTGCATACTTTAGTGACAGTACCAGTATATGGAGGAATTCTGGGTCATATTAGCATCTGCTCTTCATCATAATGGGTTTGGGCGGGGGTGTCTAATCATGTGCCATGGAGGGCCAAGACCCTGCAGGCTTTACCTCCAACCAGTGTCTTCAACAGCAGATTCCACTGAACTTCTTCCACTGACTGCTGAATCAGTGAGAACACCTGCTGAAGAGACTGGGTAGAAGAGAACCTGCAGGGTCTTGGCCCCCCCATGACACATGATTGGAAGCCCCCGGATTAGGGTTTAATGGGATTTAACATTTTAACACAAACTGCTTTATGGTTCATAATTCTGTTGAGAGACTTACACCAAACCAAAAGTGAATTCTCAAACTGCTGGATTGTTCTTAAGACAGCTTTTTCAATCTTTTAGTATTTAATTTGTGCCACATGGTGGTAACCTTCACATATAAAAAAGAGACATCTGCAAAAACTTCAGAGGTTTATTGTCAGTGCAATTCCCAGTGCAATACTACATGAATGCATGTACGTATAGTACATTGTTGATGCAGAGAATATATATTTCTACAGTACATGTATCTAGTAAATCAAGTATTTTCCATGTAACTTTGTGATTGCATTATTTTAATTGCTTTTAATCCTAGATCAAGTTTGTTTTGGCCTAAAATGCATCATAACTGTCAAGTATATCTTATTATATGTAACTCAGTACTGTTTACTTTTTGAATATATATTTTGTGGCTAATATAGTTATTAACATGGCGATCAAGTTGTGTCAGCTGATCATTTTTTGCTATGACACCACCTCAGATTCAGTGCTGCTGCAGCAGGTACATCCATGATGTCTCAACAGTCTCTCCATGATTTTCACGCAGATCAGAGCAATTTTTTGCACAGGAAATAAATGTTTCTACAGACATTCTTAAGCTCTACAACCACTGATCATTGGTGAAGCTGGGGTGACATCAGTGACAGGCTGTGTTGAACGCCCAGACCGACCGTTTGAAGCAGTAATTTCCCCACAACAGAGCCATCTGAAACACACACACAACAGCGTACATATTTTAGTACCTAACAGCGATAAGTTGGAGACATTACAGTGTAGTACGACGTACTTATGGCAAACTAGCATTAGCAACATTAGCTTACTGTCATATATGACCTAGTTTGTATCCTCACGTCTTCGGCTCTCCCAGAAGCTGCAGAACTATTCCACAGTGTTTCGTCTCGCTGCCTGTACCCTTGTCTGGCAGTCCTTTTTGGCATTTACGGTGAAAAAAGCCACAGACCGAGGAGTCGCCTTGTACAGCCGCCATGATGCATGTGTTATGTTTTGCTTGGGTCGCATGTTTTACGTCACGAGAGTGTGGGGCCACCTTGCTGTAAAAAAAAAATCCCACCCACCCCAGCTTAACCCCGCTTTACCCGGCTGCAATGGAGACACAACCGAGGCCGAACCGTGTCGTTGCGAATCGAGACGTGGCGAGGTGAGCTGGGCTAGTGGAAAAGTGCCTTTAGATTCTGTGCCTCTCCACTTTTTCTCCAGACTCTGGGACCTTGATTTCCAAATGAAATGCAAAATTTACTTTCATCTGAAAAGAGGTCATCTGCTGAGGAGTTTCATTTTCTGAATTGAATTATTGAATTGAATTAACTTTTCGATGACATTCTGATTTATTGAGATGCACCTGTATATACACACTAGTACATACCTGTGCATGCCCATGCATACCCATAGAAAGCAAGCGTAAGCAAACATTTCTGCATGGCTGTAGAAAGTTACTGTTACCATGGCAACAGCAACCATGGTGAAACCTGCCTTGGATCTTTGACGTCACCACTCATTCGTTGATGCCTGCCTTTGATCTGTGATGCCTGCCTTTGAGCTTTGATATACAGTATATATATATATATATAGTACATACTAGTACATACCTGTGCATGCCTGTGCATACCCATGCATGCCCATAGAAAGCAAGTGTAAGCAAACATTTCTGCATGGCCGTAGAAAGTTACTGTTACCATGGCAACAGCAACCATGGTGAAACCTGCCTTGGATCTTTGATATCACCACTCATTTGTTGACGCCTGCCTTTGATCTGTGATGTCTGCCTTTGATCTTTGATAATGTCATAGTGAGTGCTATGATTATAAGTAATGCCTGCCTTTGATTGTTGATGATGCCATAGGGAGTCCTATGATCATGAGTGCAGCCCGCCTTTGATCTCCTAGCAAGTCCTATGATCTTTTTGCGAGTCCTATGATCGTGACATCATGACATCATGACAGACAGATTTCTTGAATTATATGTAGTATATAGAGTGATATTCCTTGTCTCCAAGGCATGGGTTCCAGCCCACATCCTCACTTTAAGTTGGGATTTTCTGTATTTCACATTGTTGTTATTATCGTGGGTTGCTATTATTGTTATTATTATTATTCTGTCTTGCATATTTATTTCTTCATTGGTCTTCCTCTTCGTTTAAGTTTATCAGCATTATTATTATTATTATTATTATCGTCATTAAGGCATCCCTGGCCAGCCGACTATTCCACATCTCCTCGGTCTCAGCTTCTCTGTGCCTTGCCTGGCATTCACTGTCCCTGGCCAGCCAACTATTCCGCATCTCCTCGGTCTCAGTTTCTCTGTGCCTTGCCTGGCGTGCAGCACTGGCAGCCAGCCGACTATTCAACATCTTCTCAGTCTCAGCTTCTCTGTGCCTTGCCTGGCGTGCAGCACTGGTGGCCAGCCGACTATTGCACATCTCCTTCGTCTCAGCTTCTCTGTGCGCTGCCTGGCATGCAGCATTGGTGGCTGGCCGACTATTCCACATCTCCTCGGTCTCAGCTTCTCTGTGCCTTGCATGGCATTCCCTGGCCAGCCGACTATTTCGCATCTCCTCGGTCTCAGCTTCTCTGTGCCTTGCCTGGCGTGCAGCATTGGCGGCCAGCCGACTATTCCACATGTCCTTGGTCTCAGCTTGTCTGTGCCTTGCCTGGCGTGCAGTGATGCTCGCTTTGCGGGCATTTCGGGCTTCAAGTGACTCAGCACGTGCATGGCGCACTGCCACACGTTTCCTGTCTGTCTGTGCATCCCTTGTCTGTCGTGCCCTATGCTGGTGAAGGGTCTCCTCCTGTCTCAGACGGGGGTGTTGCTCACAGTCATGCCTGCGATATACTGCTCGAACCTCAGGTGTTTCATCTTCACGGCATCTTTTCTGACGTGCAACAGTCATGCCTGCAACGTACTGCTTGAACCTCAGGTGTTTCATCATCAGGGCATCTTTTCTGATGTGCAACACAGTCATGCCTGGGAGGTACTGCTCGAACCTCAGTTGTGTCATCTTCATGGGATCTTTTCTGACGTGCAGCAGTTCTCTTCACTCTATTGCTCTCCATTTATGTAGCATCTGGTTTAAACTAGTGTGTTCTATTCTTATTCGGGTGATGAGTATCTCTTCTTTCCTGTTTCTGGCAACTCCCATTTGGTTTAAAGTGCTGTGTCCTATTTGTAATCGGGTGATGAGTATCTCTTCTTTGGTGAGTGATGGTCTATATGACATAAAGACATCAAGACAGGCATCATAGAACATCATGCCTACATCCTAGGTAGCCAGTCCTATTGTCTATATGACGGCATTGCGAGTCCGATATTGCCTGATTTCATAGGATCATCATAGGGCATCATGCAGACACATAGGCCGTCCTATGATGTGCTATGAGCGTGACACACAGACATGATGTACTCCTTCGAATGGGTGTGGTTTAAAGTAGTGTCCTCACTGTATTAAAGCAAGAAATCTATGTGTGTCACGTTTATAGGACATCATAGGACATCATAGGACAGCCTATGATCTCTGCCTGAACATCATAGGACGTCCTATGAACTCAGGCATCATAGGACTTGCGATGCCTGTGTGACAGCTGATAGAAAAAATCCATTTTATTTACATTATTATTGTTATTACCTCCCCCAGGAGGTAATGTTTTTACCGGGGTTTGTGTGTCTGTTTGTCTGTCTGTTTGTCTGTCTGTCTGTTGGTTAGCAAGATAACTCAAAAAGTTTTGGACAGATTTCAATGAAACTTTCAGGCGTTGTTGGAAATGGTACAAGGAAGAACTGATTAAATTTTGGGGATGATCTGGATCACCGTCCACAAGAAAACCGCCATTACGGAAAATGCCATTTTCGTGAATAACCACTGAACCACTAATCCTATCATTGTCAATCCAATTGCTAGTCATATGTTTTCATGGTCAAGGAATCTGAAAACATACACACAAACACTGTATGGGGGAACTGTGGCCGCCATTATGGAAAATGCCATTTTCGTGAATAACCACTGAACCACTAATCCTATCATTGTCAATCCAATTGCTAGTTAATAATGCATTATTATATTTGAGAAATATCATGCCTTTCATATGCCATGTTTAATGTTTATATGGGAGTTTAAGTCCCACTTAAACATGTGGGAGTCGACCATCAGCTCCCTTATCAAAAAGGCCCAGCAGAGGATGTTCTTTCTGCGGCAGCTGAGGAAGCTCAAGCTGCCCACCAAGATGTTGGTGCAGTTTTACACGGCCATCATCGAGTCCATCCTCACTACCTCTATCACCGTGTGGTACGCTGGTGCCACTGTCAGGGACAGATTAAGACTGCAGCACGTTGTGTGCGCTGCTGAGAAGGTGATCAACTGTGAGCTTCCATCCCTCCAGGACCTGTACATCTCCAGGACCCGGAGGCGTGCAGGTCGGATCACAGCTGACCCTTCACACCCTGGATACGCACTGTTTGCTCCCCTCCCCTCAGGCAGAAGACTACGGTCCATTCGGACTAAAACTTCTCGTTTTATGAACAGTTTTTTCTCCTCTGCTATTAGACTGCTGAACACTAAATGACTTATTAGATTCTTGTGCATTAGGTACAGCAGTTCAACTCATGTACAGTTATCATTAAAAATTGTATAGAATAGCATTATTTATTTTTATTTAATTTTTTATTGCATGTGTAGTTTTCCTTTTTTTTAATTTATGTTTAATGTTGCAGTATTGCACCGAGACAAATTTCTAGTTTGTGTATTACATGAACAATGGCAATAAATTTTATTCTGATTCTGATTCTGATTATATGTGCATTCCGTATAGGATAAGTTCATATATTCTTGGTATGTTTCTGTGAGCAATTATTGGCCTTCAGAGAATTCAGCACAGGATCAGTACATGCGTAAGGAATGATCTAGGCTACTCTTATAATCTCTTTGACATGACCTGTTCCCAGGAATGCAGAGGAACTGCTAGCTTGTGTGATTAGTTATATGGACATTCTGGACCTCATGTCTCCAGAGTGTCTGTGACGTTTCCCTGGATAAGCTCTGATCATCAGGATTGTCCTCCCCTTATCCTCATCCTCCCTCTCCTTTTTTCCTACCTATATATAGCAGACCTAAAGAATGAATTCTTTGGAGATTCTAGGTGTGCCTGAATGCCATGCTTTGTAGTCTCTCCCTCAAATGGCCATTGAGGTTAAACTGGATATCTATTTTTATAATTAATGTACATAAATCTAACGTTCCGCCTGATTATTTGACTTTGGCAACATTTTGGCGCTCCGAACAGCAGATCCACATATCTCAGTCTTTCTGGCACCTGTGCTTGATTTCAGCAAGTGCACAGCTGATAAGAAGACCTTCCCAGGCTGAGTAAAAAAAGGCTCAGTGTTACGGCAGTGAAGGCATTTTGAACCGGGGTGCTGGAACTGACTGGGTGACAGATCTGAGAATCCTACAGGCGGCTTGGATGTAAGTACATTTGTTGTTGTTGTTTATGGATAAACAAGGATGGCAACAGGAAATTCTGATTTCAGCTGAAATCCTAATTTGGTCGATTGACTTATGGGGGGGCCGGGGGGGCGCAGCCGCCCTGAAGCTGGGAGGTTTTCAGTAAAACAGAAATAATTTAGACTGAAAAAAATGATTAAAAAAATGAAATACTAGACTTAGATAAATCATTAAATTTAATGAAAAGTTAACTTACTTTTTCTTCAATGTTGTCTCACTGTCTTTAGTCCAACATATTTAACAGTTCTATAAGAGTTTATTACACTATTTACACTGGTCACCAAGTCACTTCAAATGTGAAACTTTCTTCTTTTGGGCAGCAAGCTGTGTCAGTCTCTGAACTTTGAACTTCATCTCCTTTTCTGGTTTCTTCAGAAATTGTCCGAGTGTTTCTGTTACCTTGTCGAACTTTGAGCCAATTTTCACCTTTACCGTCACTTTTCTCTCAAGCCAATTCCATCGGAACTTCTTTTTGACACTTTTGTCTATTTCTAGTACTGATGACTCCTGATCCTTCGATAAAAATCTCATAATTCCGCTGAAAACGATACCGAAAGCTCAGAATTCCAACATGAACCAGGGATGTGATTTGGGGTTGGGGAAATTATCTAAAAATTTAGCAGGGGGTCTGGGGGACATAGTCCCCCAGCGGGGTCTGGGGCAGAGCCCCAGTGGGGGGGCAAGGGGGGCGAAGCCCCCCGAAGCTCCTGGGTTTTTATGATTTTTAAGTACCAGAATTGTGCTTAAATAACATAAAACAAACAGCTGAATGCCACTTATTACTGTATAATATTGACTTATGTTCCAAGAAGATAGCATTCCTAAAATAGTCCAACAAGCATTATCCATCATATGCTTTAACACTTGATCAAATCAAAATCAGTTAATTTTATCTATTCCATAATAGAAATAAAATTCCAACATACCATTACTTTTTATAATTTCAGCATTCATTTCAGATCACCAGTTTCAATCTCCATTGAGTCTTGAGCAGTTCATTTTGCACAATCACTGATGTAGCCAAGTCTTAGAAATATTCAAAAGTTATGAGTCAATGTCCACTGTGCACTGTCAATTTCAAACTGTTTGGAATCATAAAAGTAATGTAACTAAATTGTTTTGCTATTTTTTTCTCCTCAACATCAATGTCAGGGCGCTGCAGGAGTTTTGGGGGATGGTTAACTTTTATAACCGTTTCCTCCCCCGCACAGCCCAGCTCATGCAGCCGTTGTACGCTGCAGTCAAGAAACGGAAACCGGCGGACAGAGTCGACTGGACTCCTGAGCGGAAGCAGGCATTCTCTGAGGTTAAAACAGCTCTGGCGAACACTGCACTACTGGCGCACCCAGACCCAGCGGCTCGGATAGCGCTCACTACCGACGCCTCGGACATGGGCATAGTGGCCGTCGTAGAGCAATGCGTTGCCGGTTCTTGGCAGCCGCTCACCTTTTTTTTTAGCAGGTCTTTGCATGACAGTGAGCGTAAATACAGCGTGTTCGGCAGAGAGTTAATGGCTCTCCACCTGGCCATACGCCACTTCCAGTTCTGCCTGAAAGGGCGCACCTTCACTGCATTCGTGGACCACAAGCTGCTAACATACTTAATGTACTTTATCTTCCTGGAAGATAAAATAAAGTGGAATTTGGCGAATTAGTGGAAAAATCACATCCCTGAGAACACGCCGCCATGAATTTTTGACAAAGCATACAACGAGCCATTTGATTGGTCCAATCGTTTGCAACTATCCAATCGCAGGGCTGTTTACAATACAGCAGTAGCTTGAATACATAACATCCAGGTTATCGCGGGAGACTTGACCCGGGGAAGCGCCAAGCGCTTATGTAATCGTGTTGATTTTCACTAAAATCGGTAACAATAAGGTACCTTACCCCCCCTAAAATTTTCTCAACGGATTTAGACGATTCACAGAAATTATCAATTTGAAAATAAATCGGCGGAGATCCGCGGATCGGCGGAAAATTGCCATCCCTGATAAAAGATAGTGAGATTGCCCGGACCGGTTGGACACAGCGGATACTGCTTAAGTTCATTATTGCAACCTAATCGCTGGGTTTCCCCTGCCCACAGTGAGCCATATTGCAAGACCCCTGGGAAGGGATAAGACTTCCTCCGCCATGGTGAGCATTATCGCAAGATACCGGGGAGGACCCAGGGATTCGTCGCTCTCTGAACTTTCTGTCAGTGCAGTGGAGGTATCTGAAGTTGCGTGCAAGTAGGGAAGATTTGTTCCTCTAGCCACGAATGCTTTATTGCTTAAAAACTAAGCTCTCAGCATATCGTTGGGGGGTTACGTGACCCAAAAAAGTAGATTCTCAGAGACAGATTTGTGCCTTTTGGCCATATCTGCTTATTGTCCAGGTGTCTGGACTTTCAGCATTTCGTGGGAAGGTTATGTGACCCTGAAGAAAAGTTTTTTGTTTTTTTTTTCATGGAAGAGTCGTGCCTTCTTACCGCATGTGCTTATTGTCCGATCTCAGGATCTTAGGCGCTGCGGGAGGTTTATGTGACTGTTGAAAATACTGGTAGATTTTATTTTGAAAGTTTGTTGAAGCGCTGGATAAAAGTTACTGCAGTCTGATTTGTTTTTGTCTCTGTGTCTCGTGAAATCTTCTCTGTTGTGAAAAGTGACAGGGTTCTCCGCGGAGGCGGAAAGAGCAGGTTGCACGAGACTGTTAAATTGTTGCTTGTGATTTTTTTCTGGTATTTGTGGAGCATAAAAAGACTTGGTTTATTGCTTATTATCCTTTTGGGAAATGATTAAAAATGTGGACGTTTGCAAATTATACTTTTGGGTGAGAAATTCTATTGCGTTTTCATTGTGGTAGGGAAAAAAGTTGACATGAGAACATTGGGTCGCCAGATTTGTTTTTTCAAGTATTTGGGGTTGCCATTTCAAGCTTGTTTTAAGGCTATCGTTCTGTTACTCTACGTAAACAGCTGCCCGAAAGTAACCTTGGGGAGACAGCAGAACTGCACTGTGTGTGTGTATGTGTGGTGTATGTTTGGGCCCTTGTGTTTGAGTGAGAAGAGAAAGAGGAGTGTAAGAGAAAAAAAAAATCTATATATGGGTATTTTTGCAAAGTTTTGGGGTTTTACTTTTTTAGTCTAACTTTGTGGGTTTTGACTCTAATGTTGCGTATGAGATAAACTATTTACATATTTTTAAAGCCAATATTTTCATTTCCTCCAGTTTTTCTTTGGAAAATGAAAAACATTGAGCTATTTTTATTCAATTTTTTGACGTGTCACTGACTTTTACTGACTCAATTGCCTTATTTCTCTGACTGAAGCATAACAGTGAACTTTACAGGGAAAAAAGGACGCAGGACTAACGATCTCAAAGGGGGTTTTCCTTCCCTCTGTTCCCCGCTCTCACCAAATGACCGGCCTTTGTGACTCAGCCTCACCACTGTCCGTGCCCTCCTCTCATCGACACCCATAAGGCGGCTGAACATCCAAGTTAAGTGCAATTGCTTACATCTTAATCAATGCTACCAGCATGACAATGATGAAATTAACTGAATATTACAATATCATGCTGTCACTTAATAATGCCTAATCACTGAAGGCTTTGTGTACACATTATATTACATGATTCAAAGCACAGAAGAGGTTGATGATTACTGTGTTTGTGCATGTGATTTGCCAGAGGCTACTGACTATCAAACACAGATTTTGGTAATTCTATGTCGTATTGTTGCTTTGTTTCAATAACACTAAACTCACTTTTTAATAAATGGCATATGCAATCTTATTTATATTTTGATCCTCAGTCTGTCCATGTAGAAGAGAAGGGGGGAAAAACAATATAGCTTGCGTCAGACTGACCTAGATAAGGTGACGGTAAACAGACAGAATCAGACTTCTAAGGATTCGGATGTTTGTAATAAAAAGAAGGAGGCTCAAGGTCTGACAGGTTGTAGGATTTAGGGGGGAAAAAAACACACCACAGCTCTGTGACCTCAGGCACTCAGGAAAGAGATTAGACCTGCACTTGGTGGAGAATGCAGTGCAGTGCAGCTACTAATTCTAAATGCTGCATTGGTTTAAGGCTTCTAATATATGACACTGTTTTGTTTAAACATAATCCTAAACCAGTGATTACCCATGTCAATTGGTAAAACATTTACTGATTCACAGAATATTTAGCAAATACTTGTTGTGAATAGCAAAATCACATTCAAATTGTGGAAGCTTTAGGTGTAATTTAAAGGTTTTTCTGCTATTCTTCATTCTTCATTTTTCAACAGGAAAGGGACAGCATTCACAATTTTTTTTTTTAGCTTTCACCAGGAATTAGATTTGCCAAATTAACAAGGTGAAAAGATAGGAATCATAACATCACCATTACCTTTCAATTTAATAAATCTTTGGTGACATAGGCAATATGTAACAAAATAATAATAAAAAAACAATAATTCACTTGTGTTTCTTAACATTACATGTTATAATAAACAGTGGGATAAACAACTGGGATAAACATTTAAGGGACACAAAAATAATGATGATAACTGGTACATTAGTAAAATCAATTTAAGAGGTGATAAAATTTGCACTCCTGTTGATGTAAATACTGACGTGTGGATGGGGAAAGCCATGGGGTTTCCCCAAAATTTTTCTTTGCAGGATGGCACCGACATTTGATCTTTGTGGGAGATGTGAGGAGGCTGGCCAGTGTGTGTGTGACGAGCTCATTGGCTGGAGGGGGGGACCATGGAGGAAGAGACCTCTCAGTTGACAAGCATTTTTGAAGCTAAGTAGAACAAATGACATTGCAAATGTCATAAAGCATAACAATTTAAATGACTTTGACTTTAAAAATGTAGTATTCATATGACTTCACACTGCAATATACATCTGACACATTGCAATCTCACACCTTGCAATGATGCCACTCACCACATAATGGTGTGACATCACATTTCAGAAATATGGCAGAATTATTAGTACCAAATATTTACTTAGGAAACCACTTAGCTTACCATCAACAATCTACAGGATTAGTATAATATACAAATAAGGAAAATAGGAAAATTGTGAATGGCAAACCCTATTATTGGAGCCATTTAACTTAGGTGATGAGGGTTTCTGGGTGTTTATATGCAAAGAATGACAACTGACAGCAATGTTATCTATACTGCCCTTCCCAGGAGGGACCATGTGATGAAGGAACCGTGGGAGGTGCACTCATCTCTTGGGCGAAACAGGGGATCTGGTCATTACAGGAAACTGGACGAAAACTCCCTGGCAAGGACAACACAAAGGTTATCTGGCTGACCTGAACAGCCGCAGAAAGCAAAGGACATAGCACTTGGGTGCATCTAACGTTTTACCCTTTACCCCACCTGAAACCCTGAGCAAGAGACTGTTTAATATATATTATATATATATATATATATATATATATATATATATATATATATATATATATATAGAGAGAGAGAGAGAGAGAGAGAGAGAGAGAGAGAGAGAGAGAGAGAGAGAGAGAATACTTATTTGGGAAAAAAACAACAAATGACTGTTTAACTCTTTCTCTATGCAAGTGTCAGCTGATGGCTTGGCGTCCAGTAACAACTTTTGCTAATAGAGAAGCAGGCTGTTTGTTTATCATGACAAGGGAAAAAAATACAAGGGAAAGAAAAGTGTGGTTAGTGTCATTACCTTATCATCCTCATCATCCTCTAGTAAGACTAGCATTGGTTATTAAGTTGTTCCATTACTTAGACACTGTAGAGAATTGTTATGTTTGCTCCTTAATAACACTAACATTCATTCATTCATTCATCTTCTACCGCTTAATCCTTTTCGGGTCGCAGGGGGGCTGGAGCCTATCCCAGCATCTTTGGGCGAGAGGCAGGGTACACCCTGGACAGATCGCCAGTCCATCGCAGGGCCAACACAGAGAGACAGACAACCATTCACTCTCACAGTCATACCTAAGGACAATTTAGAATCCCCTGTTTGATGCCAATTAACCTAACTTGCATGTTTTTGGCATGTGGGAGGAAACCGGAGAAATCCCGGAGTAAACCCACGCAGACATGGGGAGAACATGCAAACTCCACACAGATCACTGTTGGTCGGGGGCTGGGATCGAACCCAGGATCCCCCGGCCAAGGGTGAGTTACTGTGCTGCCGCAGTGCTAACCACTCCGCCACCGCGCTGCCCCATAACACTAACACTAACAGTTAGGCAAAAGATCTTTTATTGCTAAAGTGATGCCGCTACTACAGGCTGTTTGGTTTTTTTTAAGAGAGGCTATATACAGAAATAACATAGCAAACTTCATTTTGAATCACACCTGGCACAACACATCACTCCACTGAGTAGAAACATGATGACACTCCTTACTCTGTGAATGCAAGGTCAATTTCATCAGGGAACTCCTCTTTTTGAAGTGGTGATGTTCCTTTCCAGCTTACAGTGCGTCTCTCCCCTGAACTGCTACCCTGCTTGACCAACGAAGCGAGCAAGTGGTCAAGCAGGATCTACATTGTCAAAGGTCACTGAGTCATTGGGCGTATTCGCACCTGGCTTGGACACTGGACAGGTTTGTGTACCCTGTTTTGGCAACTGACCATACCCTCATCATGTCGGCAGGGCAGGTGGGCAGGGTAAAGAGAGAGATGCTTTTCTACCACATGATGCCATTTATGAAGCACAAATGCAATTTCAGATGGAAAGTACAGGAGTGAGGTTTTTTGTTCATTGTTTCTTTGAGTGAGAGTGGAAACAAAATACCTTAGGGATTAAAACACTTAATTGTAGACTACAATCAGTTACAAAATTATAACAAAGGATAGAATGGTCCTTGATTGACTGATTACCACCCATAGGGGTGTAGGCCCTATTATAGGAGATTATTGTTTTACTTCTATCCATGAAAATGATGCAAATGGTCATATTAATACCTCAGATACTCATAGAAGTTAGTGTTTCTCTTAATGGAGAAGTCTCATCATAAACTTGGTAATGATTTTTATAACTTCAGATTTTTCTTGTGTGAGTCCTTAATATGATGATGAGGATGGTGAAAGGGGGGTAATACTGACCTAAGGGTTTTTGAGGGTTGCAATATAATTTAAGGCTGTTTCATATTATTTTCTACATTCTTGTTTGACACAGTCTAAGATTGATTTTGATCATGTTACACATGTTTACTCTTAATGACATATTCTACACGTTTTTAACTTGCAAAGATACATAACAGCATGTAAATTCTTTCACATATCCTTATATTAATTCATTCACTTTATTTTACTACCACTTTTGTTTTGTTTTTTTCTTTTAATCCTGATGCTTTATTAAGCATCAAGGGGGAATATGATTTTAAAAAATCAATTTTATTTACATTATTATTGTTATTAATAATGTATTATATTTGAGAAATATCATGCCTTTCATATGCCATTGTAAGATCAAAATTGAATTGATTGAGACTGAATCAATAATCAATGGGCGGTTTCTAAGTTTTGAGCCATTTATTTTGCTCTGATCAGAGGAGGAAGTCAGTCACAACAAGGAATGTCTCAAAGCCTGCTCACACGTACTCCCTAACATGCATTGCAAAGGTGGGGCTCTTTATACCCCAGGCAAACAGTCCTTGCGCTTATCAATAGGCTGGAGACAGTTGGAGCCATCTCCAGGAGATTCTCCCTAGAGACACTAATCTATATGGATGACTCTGGACATTCTGTCTGCTTTGATCTATACATGACTCGGTCATCCTGACTCCGGACATCCTGAACAGAACAGTTTGGTATGATAGAGCAGTAAAACCTTTGTCATTATTTACAATCTTACTCAGCCTAATCTCACAGTGGAAAAACAGACATTCCTTCAGGCTCTGAGACAATGGAAAATCACAGAGAATCAGACATTGGCTCATTATATGCACCAGATACAAATATAATATAGAATAGAATAATACAGCATTAAAATCATATAGAATAATATAATGAAACATGAAAATATCCTATCACTCCCCCCTCCCCCCGATGCTTAAAAAGCATCAGAGATGAAACACTATGGCTTCTAAAACCTCACTGGGTAGCTCACTAAGTTCTGGTGCATTTTATGCTAAAGCATTTTATTGCAAAAGATCCTAACTCGCTTTTTAATGAGGAAAGTTCACCATCGGCCTCGCTGCCACTCCCGAGTGCCGCTGGAATGTTTCCTGGGGAGTATGGGAGGATAATATCCTTTATTCCAAAAAAAGAAATCAATCATCTAACTAAATCATAAAAGAGAAAAATTAAACCAGTGGTGTTGATTAACCATAAATTGAGATGAATAGTGTATATTGATATTAATAGTGTGATTAATAGTGTGAATCTTTTCCTTCTTGCCTTGAGAGAGAGCAGTCGCATTTTTCTTCCCTCCTCCCCTGCCTTCCTGATCTATTCCCAGCTTTTGCAATGTTGCGTTTTTGTCTGTGTTTAGTCGCTCTTCTTCTGCTGAATCTCAATCTAAACAGAAATTATGGATTTGGAAGCGGCTTAAATGTGCTATTGTCACTATTTTTCAACAAGAACTGGGCCAAGGGGGAGCCCAAGAATTGGAACCTACGAGGAGACTCATGGACATTGGAATTCATGTGTCTATGGAAACATTATTGGTTATGATCTCAGGACTTCTATTTTTGGCTGTGGAGTTCCCTGATGCATCAGAAATTGAAGGAAAATGAGAGAGCTGATCAAGCGGACCCAGCAAGCTCCTTCATCAAATTCGACCAGTTGGGGAGGGCACGAGTAGCGGCAAACAGTGAACTGAATGACAGTGATTCAGTGAAGGAATACATCTGAAGCCCTGTGCTCTCTATGGAAAAACAGTTTAAGCCTGCATATATAATGGAAGCACAGAATTACACGGGTGAGGGCAAATTCTACTCTCTGAGTGCACTGTGCTGATTTGATTTGATTTGATTTGACCTTGTTTGCCCCGTGTTTACATTCCTCCTGACTGAGACAAGCGGAAGAACCGGCTCTTATGTCTACCCATACAATCAACAATCAGTTGTTTGTCGTCAGCAGATTGGACCTTCAAGGACAATGCTCATGTGCCTTCTGCAAGCAAGAGAGAGAGAGAGATAGACTCTGGACTCTGGACTTGTTTATAAGTCACATGATTATAACATCTATCCACTGCCAGGAGGCGCCCTCTGCTGCTCACTAACAACTGTTACATTTACACTACACAATGCATACAACACTACATGCATACGATATACACACACTGCTCTCCCTCTGCTCTGCTGTGTGATCTGTCTACTAAATGTCTGCTAAATATGCATTGAGGGTTTTTTTGCCTGCAATCAAAATTTCGCTTACTCATTAAGCGTCAATTTGATAAAACATGTTTTTTTCTCTCGCCTACTGTGTCATATCCTTTTTTTTTTCTTTTTTTTTCCCTTTCTTCTTTATGACTGGTGCCTAGCGGCTGCCCCGGCCTTGGATGCGCTCTGCAGAGCGTGCCCAAATGCCAAGTCACGTTTCGTTACCTTGTATTCATACATGTGTAATGACAATAAAGTTGAATCTCAATCTCAATCTCAATATATTTGACGTTCTATGTGTTAGCAAATTAGTAGTGATTTAACAAAACAAGTTAACATATATGTAAATGTAACCTCAGTGAAGAACAATAAAAATGACCAAAAACGATTATATGTGTAAAAGATATACGTATATGTATGTATGTATGTATTAGAGATACATGTGTGCTAGCATCCTAATCTATGTGTATTAGTACCTTAATGTGAAAATGTAAATAAACTATCAACAATCTAACAACAATCACTACAGTAAAACTGTAAAATGGCTAAATAGTGATTAGTAACATGATGATTTCAAGTGCAACATATATTAAAACAGAACATAAAACAGAACAAAGTGAAAAAAATCTCAAACAGGGATAATACAACTTCACTGAACTTCAAGACATATTTGATTACTCTTGCAACTCAGTACATTTCAAATTCACATCATGAGCATACATCTCCTTTTGGTTTTCTGCATGTCAGTCATACTTTTACTCTGTACTCATAAAACCTCGAGCTGGTGTTGTTTCCCCATCATCTCCAGTGGTGGCCTCATGATACAACATTAAATTCACATGAACAAACCTCAACATCATATCACAGACGCAAGGAATGACACATGAAAAGACCAAGAGTATCACTACAAAAATCACAATGAAGTTTTTGGCAAGACTCCTCCATGAGGAAAACAACCAGCTTATCCAGTGTGATGAGTCATTAACATTATCCTTAGCTCCAGCAGCCTGCAAGGCAGTCAGATTATGTATGGCTGAAGCAGTGACATCTCCATCTGCATCATGTGCAGGTATAAAAGTGGAGGAGTGAAATTGCGCCTGAGAAGACGTCAGTTTGGTAACATTACTCTTCCTTCTATGATTTTTGGGAATGTACAGTCTCTGAGAAACAAGGTGGATGAAATTCAAGGGAATGTACGCTACCAGAAGGACTTTAAGAACTGTTGCGTCATGGCCTTTACCGAATCTTGGCTTAATGCGCATGACCGAGACGCAGACCTGTGGATTGACGGCTTTGGAGCCCCACTGCGCTCGGCTCGGCAGGAAGAGGTAACGGGGAAACGTCAGGGGGGCGGCGTATGTTTATACATTAATAAGCATTACTGCACATCTGTCACAGTCAGAGAGCGCATCTGTACACCCGATGTGGAGCTGCTGTCTGTGTCACTACGCCCCTTTTATTTGCCTCGTGAGTTCCCCCAGCTTTTCATCACAACTATGTACATTCACCCGAGGGCAGATAGTGACTCCGCCTGCAGCACCATCTTTGATGTGATCCAGCGGCTGCAATCAATTTCTCCAGAGGCGCCAAACTTCATTCTTGGGGATTTTAACCATGTTTCTTTAAAGAAGACACTTAAAAACTTTTATCAGTATGTCTCCTGCCCAACCAGGCGAAAAAAGACATTGGACCTGTGCTATGGATCCATAGAGAGGGCCTATAAATCACTCCCCCTTCCTCCTGTAGGATCCTCAGATCACAACTGTGTACATTTGCTGCCCACATATAAAACTGCTCTCAGAAGAGGCAAGGTAAAGACGAGAGACATTGATGTGTGGACAGAGGATTCAATGCACAGCCTCCAGGAATGCTTTGATTGTACAGACTGGGAGATGTTCACACTGGCCTGCGGGGATGATTGGGACTCTTTGGTGGACGTCACATGCTCATACATGGCTTTCTGTAAAAATAAGATCGTTCCATGTAAACGTGTCAAAATATATCCCAACAACAAGCCATGGGTTACAAAATCAGTTAAATCCTGCTTACAGAGGAAAGCACTTGCCTTTAAACAGGGGTCTGTTTCTGAGCTACAGGTTGCCACAAAAGAGCTGAAATCCAAAATTTTAAGAGCAAAACAGAATTATAAATCAGAATTGGAAAGCAAGATGGCAACAAAGAAACTTGGCTCAGCCTGGGCCAGTATGAAAACTATTGCAGGCCTTCAGAGCACAGAGCGTCGTGCTTTTAGATGGTTTTAATTCAGACACAGAGCTGGCTAATGCTCTAAATTGTTTTTATGGTCGTTTTGACTCCTTTGATTTTAGCACTGAAACCCAAGATTTGAAACAGAAATTCAAAGACAATCAGCACTTTAATATTGAGGTGCAGGATGTTAAAAGGGAGTTATGTGACTTCCGGTTATGGCGGCCACCTAGAAGGACACGTATCACTCTGCTCTGCTCCTGGAGATAAAGATTCGGCAAATAACTCTCTCATTTGGAACAGAACTTTTCTCAGCGTTTGGGCGAGGATATGCCGGTGAGGCCTAAGGCTGGGAAATCAGGTGGGGGAAAAACTGAACCGCCGAAGCAGTCGAAATTAACGGACTTTCACGTCTGTGGCGCAGCAGGGAAAGCTGCGGATATGGCGGATGAAACTAGCGGTGGTGCGGTAATTGCTGATGACGGCGGCACAGGTGCAGTGCTGGCTGCCATTAGCTCAATGAGAGCGGACTTTTCCGCTAGACTTGATGGGATTATGGCAGCGTTGGATGCAATGAGAAAGGAGTTGGGTGACTGCGTGGAGCGAGTGACGCAGGTGGAGCTTCGTGTTTCCAGTGCGGAGGATGAAATCAGCGGACTTCAATTAAAGGTGCGCACTTTGGAAAAAAAAAATAAAAGTCTGGAAAATAATGTCCTGGACTTGGAGTCCCGGTCGAGATGGAACAACCTGAGGCTGGTGGGTCTACCGGAGGGAGCCGAGGGTCGTGATTCATGCTCCTTTTTGGAGGAGTGGATCCCGGAGGCGTTGAACAATGCGGAGCTAAATGCATCAGTCGTCTTGGAAAGCGCCCACCGAATTGGCCCACCGAGAGGTAACAAGGGACCACCGAGGACGTTAATTATGAAGTTCCTCAGCTACAGAGACAGGATGACGATCTCCAACGCGGTGCGGGCCAAAGGAGAAATTAAATACCAAGATCAACAGGTGCGGTTCTACCCAGATTTGGCCTCAGGAATCCAACAATTAAGGAAGCAGTTTGACCCCATCCGTAAAGAACTGCGCAACCTTGGGATTCGTCATGGAGTGATTTACCCTGCAAGACTTCTGGTCACATATGAGGACAGAACACATATCTTCAAGACCCTTGAGGAGGCGCAGGAGCTCATCAAGAAGATCCAGGAAGAGACTGGTGGGAGCTAAGCATGAACAGAATATAGGGTAGAATATTTGAGCATTTACATAGGCATTTAACTGATTTGAAGCATATAGCAAGATTACAAAATATAGATTGTATTACATATTAAAATTAAAAAAAAATGTACAAAATTGCTATAAAATTTTGGAGTTAAATTGGAAAATTACAGAAGAGAGTTAATGTTACGTTATTAAAAGCAGTAGAGTTAGGGTGATTGGGAGGATGAAGAGGGAGTGGCTTTGGCTGATCCTCGTGGGTGTGGAGCGGCCGATGGCTATACAGTGATCCCTCACTTATCGCGGTTAATGGGTTCCAGAACCGACCGCGAAAAGTGAAAAACCGCGAAGTAGCGTCACCCCTAATGACGTCATCCATAAATAATACGTACGTTCATTCTCTCACTCTCTCTCTCATATGATACGTGTGTGTGTGTGTGTACGTGTACATACATACGTAGATGTAAACAAAGTGTACATAAATATGTTTTTAGAACTCTTTTATTCTTGTAACAAGATACGTAACTCAAGATGAAAATGATTTACTGCACAGGTTAATGAGAGCTTTATTGCTCCTCAGGTGACGCCTCATAGTGAGATGCTGGAGGCGCAGGATCATCGAGGGCAGCTTCCGATAGAGCTGAAGCTGCAGGAGGCAGCGTAGTGCCTCGACGGGAAGACTATTTCGCACAAAATGGCACAAGAGAACAGCAAAAAGTTCCACGCGGCGAGACTAAGTAACACGAGCGATAAAAAGCAATGAATGCGGTCTTCCTTCCCTTCATGGGTGCTCGGCAGGGAGAGGAGGTGGGTGAAACGTCTCGGCCAATCAGCTTGCGGGGTGAAACGTCTCGGCCAATCAGCTTGCGAGATTTCCGAGCCGAGCCAACACGACAACAGCGAACAGAGAGTTGTGCGGTTCTCCGTGTTGACACCTGATGGTCTAATGTAGTCTCCCTGCCTTCTGCTAGCGCCCGCCCATTATTTCTCAATTTTGAATTTTTGATGAATATTTTTGAAAAATCCGCGATGCACTGAGGGCGCGAAAGGTGAAGCGCGAAGTAGCGAGGGATCACTGTATCGGGAGACGGAATTTTTCTTTTGATTTTGGGGGGATCGCCACAGATGTGGGAAGGGGGAATTTGTTTGTGTGTAGTTTGTAGGGTGAAAGTTCAACCACTCATTTTTTTGCTTCTCTGTTTGAGCATGTTTACACTGCAAGGTAATCCTAAGCCCCCTATTGATCATAAACCAAAGCGTTAATCTTAATTTAACTTCATGGAATTGCAGAGGTCTACAAAATTTAAAAAAACTTAAACAAGTTATGAATAAAATAAAAGACATGGGTTCAAAAATTGTGTTTTTACAAGAAACTCATCTAATTGAGGAGGATGTAAAAAGAATTAGGAGTAGATGGCAAGGAAGTGTTTTCACCTCATCATTTTCATCCCGAGCCAGGGGAGTTATGACTCTCATACATAAATCAGTCCCATTTCAAGTGAAAAATGTAATTGGAGACAAATTTGGAAGATATGTAATCATTCAAGGATCTTTGCTATTAGAAAATATAAATTTGGTGAACTTATATGGTCCCAATATAGATGATCAAAAGTTCTTTGCTAATTTGATAATTGATAATTTTCTTATCTTATCATCACTTACAGGACAACATATAATAGCAGAGGATTTTAATTGTACATTGAATCCCGGTATAGATAGATCAACAAGACTGGACTGTACGCACAATGGATGTAGGATGACCATTAATCATTTTATGAAAGAATTGAAATTGCTAGATATATGGAGAGAAATGAAACCACAAGTTAAAGCCTACTCTTGTTATTCCAATATTTACAAGACATTCTCACGTATTGATTATTTTTTGATCTCCACAGAATTAAGGTCCAAGATTCAAAACTGTTTTTATGATAACATCGTGATCTCTGATCATGCACCCTGCTGTCTAATATATGTAGATAAGAAATTGACAAAGGAACCAGGTAGATGGCAATTTCAGCATAAATGGCTTCAGGATGAGGAATTTGTCAAGTACATAGAAAAACAGATAGATGAGTTCTTTGACATCAATACTACACAAACATCAGCATGTGTAAAGTGGGAGGCTTTCAAAGCTTTTATAAGGGGACATATTATTAGTTATACAGGTTCAAAATCTAAGAAGACTCGAAAGGAGAGAGTCCAATTGGAACATAAAATAAAAATTCTTCAAGAAAGAGTGTATGCAGGAAGTGATCCAAGGTTGGAGAACGAATTACTGATTTTGAGAGCTGAATATGACAAAAAATCAGCGAATAGAGCTGCCTCGAGTCTTCTAAGATTGAAACAATCTTTTTATGAACAAGGTGAAAAATCAGGAAAGTTATTGGCATGGCAGATTAAACAATTAGAATTTAAAACACCAATTACCAGTATTATAAGTAACGGACAGGTAGTTATAGATCCTTTAGAAATTAATAGAGCCTTTAGAGATTACTATGAAAAATTATATGATACCAAAAATGAATCTGACTTAACAAAACTACATGGGTTTTTGAACGAACTATTTATACCGTGTATTCCAAATGAAAATAGGGAGATACTGGAGTCTAAAATTAGTCAAGAAGAAGTTGGACTAGCCATTGATAATATGAAATCAGGAAAAAGTGCAGGACCAGATGGTCTTCCAGTTGACCTTTATAAAAAATTTAAGAATAAATTAATAAAACCTTTTTTGGAAATGGTTTTAGAAGCATTTCAAAATAGTAATTTACCATCATACATGAATAATGCCTTAATTATACTGTTGCCAAAACCAGGTAAACCCTCTAATAAATGTGAAAATATGAGACCAATAAGCCTATTAAATGCCGACCTTAAGATAATCTGTAAAATTTTAGCAAGACGAATACAAGAAATTTTACCAAATATTATTAATCGAGATCAGAATGGCTTTATAAAGGGAAGACAAGGCTTCCATAATGTAAGAAGACTATTTAATATCATTTATTCTAATAAAGAAGCACCGGATACAGCTCTCCTATCACTGGACGCCGAAAAGGCCTTTGATAGAGTCGAATGGCCCTTTCTTTTTGAAGTCTTACAAAGGTTTGGACTTGGAAATAATTTCATAAAATGGGTTCAGATAATATATAATAATGCTACAGCAGAAATCCTAACAAATAACAATATTTCAAAATCAATAAAAATCAATAGAGGATGTCGACAAGGCTGTCCACTTTCACCTTTACTGTTTACTATGGTAATTGAACCTTTAGCGTTGGCGATACGTCTACAGTCACAAATATATGGAATTAAAGTAGGACCAACAGAACATAAAATCTCCCTGTATGCCGATGACATAATTTTGTTTATGTCGAATCTTAAAAAATCAATTCCGACCTTGTTGAATTTAATAAAGAATTTTGGGGAAATATCAGGATATAAAATAAATAAAACTAAATCTTCAATATTAATGCTAAATGAGACCCAGAGAAATTACCCAGCCCCTGAGGTAAATCAATTCAATGTTGTAAATCAGTTTAAATATTTAGGAATCCAAATTGTGCCTAAGCTAGAATCAGTCGCCAGTGTCAATTATGAAGCCTTAATGACAGATATTAATGAGTTACTTCAGAGATGGATGTCACTACCAATCTCGATGATCGGGAGAATCAATATACTTAAAAGTAATATCTTACCTAAAATACTTTATTTATTTCAATACATTCCCTTACCACCACCTTTAGATTTATTCTCAAGAATTAAAAAAAAAGTTAGTGGAATTTATATGGAACAATAGGAGGGCTAGATTACGTCTGTCTTTATTATATTTACCATTTGATCGTGGAGGTCTGAAATGTCCAAACTTTATGTTGTATTATTGGTCGGCACAACTGAGGTCTATGACATATTATTTTTCATCAAATGATCTCCCTCACTGGACTGAAATGGAATCATACAATTTACCTTTACCTCTTCCCATATTCATATATTCAGACTCGGCAAAAAAATTACAGAAACAAGTTAAAAATCCATTTGTAAAACATATGATTAAAATATGGTGTGAAACTAAAAAATATTTAAAAGAACCACACTTACTGTCACAATTTAGTCCAATATGGGGTAATCAATATTTTAAACCAGGGAGAGCGGATGCTGTGTTTAAAGTATGGAGTTTAAAAGGGATCCAAAAAATTCAAGATGTATATTTGTCATGTTCAGATAACATAATGTCTTTTGAAGAGCTGAGGATCAAATTTAATCTTAATAGAACACATTTTTTTAAATATCTTCAACTTAGGAACTTTATTCGATCAAACCAAAATAATGCTCTCACTCGACCTATTTATTCATCCTTGGAAAAAATGTTGATGAAAGATAGTAAAAGAAAGGGTATTATTTCAGAGTTTTATAACTCATTGACACTATCCTCAAGTGAAAACTCACAGAAAAGATTAAACTACTGGAAAGAAGATCTGCAAACTGAAATTTCAGAGGAACAATGGGAATTGGCTTGTACAGAAGCCCAAACCAAATCAATAAATGCACGTCTTAAACTGATACATTTTAAATGGTTAATGCGGATGTATGTTACACCGGTGGAGTTAAATAGATATAACAAAAACATACCAGATACATGCACAAAATGCATGGAAAGTAAAGGAACCCTATTTCATTGTTTATGGGAATGTAGAATAATTAGAATGTTTTGGGAAGAGGTGAGGGTAACAATTGAAAAAATAATTTCAAAACAAATCATATTGAATCCTAAATTGTTTTTGTTGGGTCTGTACCCAAAAAAGCATAACTTTAATAAAAGTGAAAGAACATTCATAGACCTCAGTTTGCTTAATGCCAAAAAATGTATTGCACTACTGTGGAAAAAGACTCATAGACCAGATGTGACTCAGTGGTTAAGACAGATGTTAACAAACCTTCCATTAGAAAGAATAACATACATACTGAAATCAAAGGAAAGTGTGTTTGAGAATATATGGAGACCTTTTATTGATTATGTAAAAAATTTAAACATTACTCTTGAAGAAGAAGGTGAATGATGTGTGTGGACCTTGTAAATTCCAAACTGGTGAACATAATATGTATACTTATGTAATAGATTGTCTAGACTAAACAGAGGAGCATTGTTGAAGACTTCATTTTGTTGGTGGTTGTTGGTGTTTTTAGTGCATTTTTTTTTGTAGTACTTTAGTGTTAGTGTTTGATTGTTTGTGTCATGTTTGTTAAAATAAAAAAAAAGGTTCAATAAAGATATTGTGGAAAAAAAAAGGGAGTTCTGCGCTGTAAAAGTGAACAAAAGTCAGGGCCCTGATAATATATGTGGGCGCTTGGTAAAGTCCTGTGCACATGAACTGAGTCCTATATTTCATTACATTTTCAATAAGTCCTTACAAACACAACATGTGCCTAAGATCTGGAAAGAAGCCGTGGTTGTTCCCGTTCCAAAATCCAGCTGTCTTAAAACGGTAAACAACTTTAGACCAGTTGCTTTGACTTCAATTTAATGAAAATTTTTGAAAAACTGGTCAGATGTGAGGTCCTAAAGCAGACTGAGCATGCATTGGATCCTCTGCAGTTTGCCTATAGGCCTCACAGAGGAGTGGAGGATGCCACTGTCACTCTGTTTAACATGCTTTTTAAACATCTGGATTTTAATGGGACACACGCCAGGCTTTTATTTGTGGACTTTTCCTCCACCTTTAATACAATCCAACCTCATATCTTAGTTGAAAGGCTCCTGCAACAATTTGATTTGAGCAATAATCTGGTGGGTTGGATTCTGGATTTCTTAACCAACAGGACGCAGAGAGTAAGGGTCAATGGTACATTGTCTGACCTAAAGTGCTCTTCTACTGGCTCTCCTCAGGGGTGTGTGTTGTCACCACTACTCTTCATCCTGTATACAAACATGTGTCGGAGCAGACATGACAACAGACACATCATAAAGTATGCTGATGATTCAGTTATTGTCAGTCTCCTCCAGGATGGTGAGAGTGGCCACGGCCCAGTAGTTGATGACTTTGTTCACTGGTGTGAGGATTCCTACCTGCAGCTGAATACGACAAAAACTAAAGACATGATTATTGACTTTAGGAGGAAAACTCCCAGGCACAAAGTCACCGTACTAAAAGGCCAGACCACCGAATGTGTACAATCCTACAAATATCTTGGGACAATAATTGATAGTAATTTAAACTTTGAAGAGAACTGTGAAAGGGTGTGCAAAAAGGGTCAGCAACATTTGCATTGCTTGAGAAAACTTGCACGCTTTCAAATTGACCGAACCATAATGACAATGTTTTATCGGGCTTTTATTGAATCTGTTTTATCCTTTTCTTTAGTGTCATGGTTTGGTCAGATAAAACTGAAACAGAGGAAATCCTTGGATCAGGTAGTTAGATGGTCCAGTCGTTTGCTTGGTGAGTCACAGCTGAGCCTGACATCCCTGTACACCAGACAAGTACAGAGGATGGCTACCTCCATTTTAAATGATGACTCCCACCCTTTGCACTGCAACTTTCAGCTTCTTCCCTTCAGACGGAGGTTTGCTGTCCCAAAAAGTAAAACCCAGTGCTACAAAAACAGCTTTGTTCCTGCTGCTGTCAAAGAGTTGAACAAGCTGTAACAATATATTGCACATAATTTAGGTACCTATTTATTAACTCCATTTTATATTTACTTATTTTTGTAGGATGTTACTTGGGTTCTAAATATTTTATTGAGTTTTAGACCTTTGAGTTTTTAACCTCTTTGACTAGTTTTTAACTTTTAATATGACTCTTCTCTCTTACCTCTGGTTTTTCTCTCATCTCTTTGTCTTTTTATACCATGATTGATGGAGCCTTGAGTATTTTTATCATGTTTATAGTCAATTTCATGTGTGCCTGTGTTTGTGTCTATGTTGAATGTAATTTGTGGCTTGTAAATATGGATGTCACCAGACTGCAAAACAAATCTACCTACGGGTACAAGTAAAGTAACCTGAACCTGAACCTGAACCTGAAGGTGCAACAGTACTGACCTACAATTGCGCACACAGGTGAAAGTACGAAACAACCTGCTCTGCAAGCTCGCTGGTGCAAAATGGGGGGCGGCAGTCTCCACCCTGCGCACCTCAGCACTGGCCCTTTCATACTCTGTAGCAGAATATTGTGCCCCTGTCTGGTCCAGGTCATCTTACACACACCATGTAGACACCCAGCTCAACTCAACCATGAGAACTATAACTGGAACAATCCGCTCAACACCACTCCCCTGGCTCTCTGTACTGTCAAACATAGCCCCTCCACACATCCGGCAAGCAGCATTAACTCAAAGGATGCTCCAAAAAGTTAAAGATTTTCCTCACTTACCAATCCATGCAGATATCTACACCCCACCCACTGCCCGACTTTCATCCAGACGGCCGATTTGGAAAAACCCTCCCCCAGCTGACTTTACCATCCAGACAGCTTGGCAAGAGGAATGGGAGACCAAGGAGGTCCCAAACAAACAGCTGGTGATAAACCCCAACCAACAGGTCCCGGGCACCAACCTCCCAAGGAGACAGTGGTCTACACTCAATCGCTTCAGGACTGGACATGGCCCCTGCTTGGCCAGCCTTCACAGATGGGGCAGTAGCCCTAGCCCACTGTGCGCATGTGGAGAGGAGCAAACTATGGAACACATCATAGAGGCTTGCCCGCTCCAAAGACTGGAAGGAGGATTACACACCCTCCATACAGCAAACCAGGAGGCAACTGCTTGGCTTAAGGACTTTGCATTCGCTAAATAAATAAATAAATTGCGCACACACACCCACAGGCGGCAGTCAACTGATCAAGTACCATTCTATTTTGTGTTGCTACAAGTCTTATAGCAGTCATTTCTTCCCTTTCGCCTTTCCAGGCAGCCAAGGAAAAATTCACAAAAGATTGTAATCTGTAGTTAAGCGTCTCAACCCACAAAGTGTTCTTTGCCACTCCCACCCAAGGGAATAGAGACTGAACTACCTTTTGACCTGTAGCAAGTATTTTAAACTGCTCTGGCATGTCCATACCCCAGATGGAGTCATGTGGTGTGAAAATGGCATCCTGTGATAGGTCTCTCTTCCCTCTGCCCGCCTGACCCGCTGACATAATCAGGGTGTTATCAGTCACAAAGACGGGGGCACAGACTCCTGCCCAATTCATAGGCAGGTGAGAATATGCCTTACGACCACACAGCCACCAACCACCCATCACCATATGTGCGCCATACATATGGAAGTTACAAATAGCAGCACTGCAGAGCTCCAGCATGGTGACAGGCCCGTAATAACAACGGTTAGCTTGTGGGCACCACCTGCCCACACGATTGGTCAGGGTACCAGCATCACAGGTGCAGTGTACACTGTACACTGTTTCACACCGAGAAAGGGGTAGGTCGTCCAGAGGGTTGTTACCACTTCCCCTCAAACAGAAAGAGAAGGTCCCTGATGAAACTAACCTTGCCCTTACAGAGTAAGGGGTGCCATAAGTTTTCTGATTGATAGAGTAATGAAAGGTTTCACAAGAGCGATTCAGAGTAATCTTTCTTGTGTAGTCCCGTTCCATAGCCTTCTGTAAGAAACAGAGAGCCTTTGCTGGTTCCATCATTTTAGCCACAACAGCAGTCTGTCCAGCTGACATTGGCACTAAGGAGCAAACATAACAATTAGAACGATTAGCTGACCTAGCCGTATAGTTAGCATACCTCCACCACGTATTGGCAGCATATTCATGATCCTGATGCTCATGTAGCTCTAGCCAGTCATGCTGGATATGTGCAAGGTCCCTAGCACTACGGTATATGGTCTGTGGGGCAGCTAAAAGAAACCAAAGTAAAAATGTCACCCCTGGGATGATGATGCAAAGGAAACAACAACAACTATGCCATTTAATGATTGAACGTCTTCCTTCCGCTTCTTGTCTCTCCATGATGGTCAAACGTTTGCTTCACTATCCCAAGCCAGTACTGGATGCCCCACATGGGACGTCATCAGTCGGCGCTTGTATAGGGAAACAATTAAAAAGTCTCTTGCTGAAAGTCTTTAATGAAATGAAGTTGAAAATATTTTTTCAGCAGTCCCTAGCTGTGAGTTCTGAGTAGGGTAAAGTTTACAGTGTGTTAAATGCACCCAAGAGTCCCGTCCTTCAACTTTTACCACTGTTGGTGTTGACAAAACAACCTTATGTGGTCCTTGCCAGGGTGAATCAGTCCAATTCTTCTTTTTGATGGCTTTGATGAGGACGAGGTCTCCTGGCTTGGCCAAGATTGGTGCAGCTTCCTCGTGAACCCTCCTGGGGAGAGTAGCAGCAATAACATCTCTGTTTGTCAACATCCTTCTCATGTAATCTGTTAAACACACTTCTTCATCACTAGGATTGAATGGTCTCAAAGGTGGTAGCAAGTGTGGTTTACCATGCATGATCTCAAATGGAGACAACCCCCTTTGGTTGGGATCATCCTCATGTAAAACAAGACTAATGGGAGGCAATATGTCCAATTTTGCCCTGTTTCTGCCATTGTCTTTCTGAGTCTTTCTTTAATAGTTCTGTTTGTGCTTTCCACCAATCCTGCAGATTATGGATGATAAGCTGAATGATTCTTCAAACTGATGTTCAATGCTGTACCTAAATGTGATATAACTTGATTCACAAAATGTGTATCATTATCTGAGTAAATTTTCTCAGGTATTCAAAACCTAGGTACAATTTCGGCAAGCAATTTCTTCGCCACTGTGATTGCATTTGGGTGTGTACAGGGAAAAGCTTCTGTCCATTTAGAAAACATATCACAAATGACCAGACAATATTTTTTCCCTCACATTTATTCAGCTCAATAAAATCCATGCAAATGTTCTGAAATGGATAAGTGGAGGCTGGAAAAGTGCCTCTTTCAGGTTTAAAATTTCCCTGTGCATTGTTTTTTGCACAAATCAGACATTTTTTACAAAACTGCGTGGCAAAGTGGTTAAATTCATAGACAGTAAAGGTTGTATTCAATGTAGATACCATCCCATCCCCCCCCCACTACATGTGAAACACCATGCAGCAAGGTAGAGACTTGGTGAAACAGTTTGCGTGGTAGAATAGGCTTGTTTGCATTACATTTGTAGAGCTTTGAGGTGTCATCAAAAATAGCTCCCTTCTTTATCCATTTGTAAATTTCAGTCTGTGGTGCTGCTTTTTGAGCTTCAACAAGAATGTCATGTGACAGCTCTTCAGTCAGTGTCGAAATAGAATCAGATGTGCTTTGCTCAGGTTGCAAGCCTTGCACAACCACTTTTGCAGTTTGATCCGCAAAATGATTACCTTGAGAAACTGGATCATTGCCATTTGTATGAGCAGCACATTTGCATATGGCCAGCTGTGATGGAAGTTTGACACTTTCAAGCAACTCCAAAATAAGGTGTTTATGTTGAATAGGTTTTTTTTTTTTTTTTTTTTTTTTTTTTGGGCGCATGCGCACGCAGCGACCAGCAGCTTGGTGATATAGTGCGTGTGTGCGTGTGTGTGTTTTTTGTACTTTTTTACGTTTTTAGAAAATCCTCTGTGTCGTTTCTGCCCTGGAGCGTTGGTGGAATATATGGCGAACAGCTCCCTGGTATCTGCAACATGGATTTCCTGTCATATCTCGCACTACTGCTTTCTGTGCTGTGGCTCTTTGTCTCTGAGGTAAACGCGTTCGGCTCCATGGCGAGCAGAATAGCGGGCAGAATACAATATTCCAGGGACGTGTTGCTGCGCTTTAACACAGCTGGTGCAGAGTCTCTGATTGCGCCCAGATTTCAGCTGCCGGACTTTATTTTGAGAGACGGACACAGCGGTGAAAAAAGAAGCGGCAGGAGGAAGCGTGGAAGACGTGGAGGTGTGAAATTGCGCCTTAGGAGACGTCAGTTTGGTAACATTCCTCTTCCTTCGATCATTTTTGGGAATGCACAGTCTGTGAGAAACAAGGTGGAGGAAATTCAAGGCAACGTACGTTACCAGAAGGATTTTAAGAACTGCTGCGTCATGGCTTTCACTGAATCTTGGCTTACTGCGCATGATCGAGACGCAGACCTGTGGATTGACGGCTTTGGAGCTCCGCTGCGCTCGGATCGGCAGGAAGAGGTAACGGGGAAACGTCAGGGGGGCGGAGTATGTTTATACATTAATAAGCAGTACTGCACATCTGTCACGGTCAGAGAGCGCATCTGTACACCCCATGTGGAGCTGCTGTCTGTGTCGCTTCGCCCCTTTTATTTGCCTCGAGAGTTTCCCCAACTTTTCATCACAACTGTGTACATTCATCCGAGGGCAGACGCTGACTCCGCCTCCAGCACCATCTCTGATGTGATCCAGTGGCTGCAGTCAATTTCTCCAGAGGCGCCAAACTTCATTCTTGGGGATTTTAACCATGTTTCTTTAAAGAAGACACTTAAAAACTTTCATCAGTATGTCTCCTGCCCAACCAGGCGAAAAAAGACATTGGACCTGTGCTATGGATCCATAGAGAGGGCCTATAAATCACTCCCCCTTCCTCCTTTAGGATCATCAGATCACAACTGTGTTCATTTGCTGCCCACATATAAAACTGCTCTCAGAAGAGGCAAGGTGGAGATGAGAGACATTGATGTGTGGACAGAAGATTCAGAGCACAGCCTCCAGGAATGCTTTGACTGTACAGACTGGAAGATGTTCATAATGGCCTGCGGGGATGATTTGGACTCTCTGGCTGAGCTCACATGCTCATACATGGCTTACTGTCAAAATAAGTTTGTTCCACGTAAACGTGTCAAAATATATCCCAACAACAAACCATGGGTTACTAAATCAGTTAAATCCTGCTTACAGAGGAAAGCACTTGCCTTTAAACAGGGGTCTGTTTCTGCGCTACAGGTTGCCACTAAGGAGCTAAAGGCCGAAATTTTAAGAGCAAAACAGAATTATAAATCAGAATTGGAAAGCAAGATGGCAGCAAATAAACTTGGTTCGGCCTGGGCCAGTATGAAAAAAATTGCAGGCCTTCAGAGCACAGAGCGCAGTAATCGTGTGTTTTTAGATGGTTTTAGTTCAGACACAGAGCTGGCTAATGCTCTTAATTGTTTTTATGGTCGTTTTGACTCCTTTGATTTTAGCACAGAAATCCAAGATTTGAAACAGAAACTCAAAGACAATCAGCACTTTAATATTGAGATGCAGGATGTTGAAAGGGAGTTCCGCGCTGTAAAAGTGAACAAAAGTCAGGGCCCTGATAATATATGTGGACGCCTGGTAAAGTCCTGTGCACATGAACTGAGTCCTATATTTCACTACATTTTCAATAAGTCCTTACAGACACAACATGTGCCTAAGATCTGGAAAGATGCCGTGGTTGTTCCCGTTCCAAAATCCAGCTGTCCTAAAAGGGTAAATGACTTTAGACCAGTTGCTTTGACTTCAATTTTAATGAAAATTTTTAAAAAACTGGTCAGATGTGAGGTCCTAAAGCAGACTGAACATGCATTGGATCCTCTGCAGTTTGCCTATAGGCCTCACAGAGGAGTGGAGGATGCCACTGTCACTCTGTTTAACATGCTTTTTAAACATCTGGATTTTAATGGGACACACGCCAGGCTTTTATTTGTGGACTTTTCTTCTGCCTTTAATACAATCCAACCTCATATTTTAGTTGAAAGGCTCCTGCAACAATTTGATTTAAGCAATAATCTGGTGGGTTGGATTCTGGATTTCTTAACCAACAGGACGCAGAGAGTAAGGGTCAATGGCACATTGTCTGACCTAAAGTGCTCTTCTACTGGCTCTCCTCAGGGGTGTGTGTTGTCACCACTACTCTTCATCCTGTACACAAACATGTGTCGGAGCAGACATGACAACAGACACATTATAAAGTATGCTGATGACTCAGTCATTGTCAGTCTTCTCCAGGATGGTGAGAGTGGCCACGGCCCAGTAGTTGATGACTTTGTTCACTGGTGTGAGGATTCCTACCTGCAGCTGAATACAACAAAAACGAAAGATATGATTATTGACTTTAGGAGGAAAACTCCCAGGCACAAAGTCACCATACTAAAAGGCCAGACCACCGAATGTGTACAATCGTACAAATATCTTGGGACGATTATTGATAGTGGATTGAACTTTGAGGTGAACTGTGAAAGGGTGTGCAAAAAGGGTCAGCAAAATTTGCATTGTTTGAGGAAACTTGCACGCTTCCAAATTGACCGAACCATAATGACTATGTTCTATCGGGCTTTTATTGAATCTGTTTTATCCTTTTCTTTAATGTCATGGTTTGGTCAGATAAAACTGAAACAGAGGAAATCCTTGGATCAGGTAGTCAGATGGTCCAGTCGTTTGCTTGGTGAGTCACAGCTGAGCCTGACATCCCTGTACACCAGACAAGTACAGAGGATGGCCGACTCGATTTTAAATGATGACTCCCACCCTTTGCACTGCAACTTTCAGCTTCTTCCCTCCAGACGGAGGTTTGCTGTCCCAAAAAGTAGAACCCAGCGCTACAAAAACAGCTTTGTCCCTGCTGCTGTCAAAGAGTTGAACAAGCTATAAAAATTATATTGTACATATTTTATATTTACCTATTTTGTAAGATGTGTGCCTGTGTTTGTGTCTATGTTGAATGTAATTGTGGCTTGTAAATATGGATGTCACCAACTGCAAAACAAATCTACCTACGGGTACAAATAAAGTAACCTGAACCTGAACCTGAACCTAGGTTTCCCTGTTGATGTAATCATGCCTCTGTTTTTCCACTGCTGTGCAAAGTGGTGAATAGTGGAAAATGCATATTGGCTATCAGTGTAAACTGTAAGTTTTTTATTCTGTGCCAATTTGCATGCTTCAGTCAGAGCAATCAGCTCTGCTGCTTGAGCTGAAAAATGGGGTGGAAGTTTTTGGGCTTTCAAAACAGTGTCATGAGTGACAACTGCATAGCCAGACAAATTTGATCCATCACAATCATGTTTTGATGATCCAATCCATAAACAATGTGAGATCTCAATCATCCAAGGGGATGTCCCGTCAATCAGGACGTGGTAGTGTTTCATTTTCAATTTCTGCCAAACAGTCATGTGGTTCTCCTTCAGTGGAAATTGGCAAAAAGCTTGCTGGATTCAATACTGTGCAACGTTCGATGGTTAAATATGGCTGTGACAGTAACACTGTCATGCATGCAAGGTGTCTGGATGGTGAGAGAATTGATATCTTACTCTGAGATAAAATAACTGACACTGCATGTGTGACCTTCAGAGTCAAAGGATGGAAAAGAGCAATCCCTGTAGATGCTTGAACTGCCATGGATGCAGCTATTACGGCCTGCACACATGGAGGAAGGGCTCTTGCAACAGCATCCAGTCTGGTGGAATAATATGCCACTGGACGCATTTTTGCCCCAAATGGTTGAAGCAGCACCGATGTCATGTGTCCCTGCCTACAGTCAGCCATTTGAATAAATGGCTTTTTATAGTCAGGGAGTGCCAAAACTGCAGTGCTGACCAAAAGTTTTTTCATCCTGACAAATGCTTCCTCTGCTTCAGGTGTCCACTCAATCTTGTCCACCTGTGCCATTGGTTTTTTGTAAATGAGGTCAGACAATGGTTGCACTTCAAATGAATAATTTGCAATCCAGGAGCGACAATAGTTTAATGTCCCTAAAAATGACATCATGTCCCTTTTTGTGATTGGTTTGGGCGCTGCCAAAATAGCTTCTTTGCGAACAGGATCAACATGTATCCCTTCTGCTGACAAAATGTGGCCTGAGTATTTCACTTCTGTCTTCTACAACTGCAGCTTTGCTTTGTTGACCTTGTGACCCTGCTCAGCTAAAAATTTCAGCAAGGCAATGGTGCCTTTTTTGCATGTGATTTCATCAGGGGATGCCAGCAAAATGTCATCAACATATAGGAGTAATTGACTCCCATGAGGTGGAACAAACTGGGCCAGATTTGTTGACATGGCCTGTGAAAAAATGGTCAGTGATTCACTATAGCCCTGTGGCAGCCTCGTGAATGTATACCTCTTGCCTTCGAATGTGAATGCAAACCAAAACTGATGATCTGGGTGAATGGGAATGCTGAAAAAAGCATTACTGATGTCAATCACTGTGAAAAATTTCATCTGTGATTGTAGATCATTTAACAAAGTGTGAGGGTCTGGGACCGTGGCAGCCCTAGGAATGATGGCTTTATTCACTGCCTGAAGATCTTGAGCCATCCTCCAGCCGGAGGACAGTGCAGCTTTCTTTACCGGAAACAAAGGCGTATTGCATGGTGATTTTGGACATGGTACTATAACCCCTGCATCTATTAATTCCTGTATAACAGGTTTAATGCCTTCCTGTGATTCTGGGTATAGAGGATACTGTCTCTGATAAGGCCTAAAATGAGATTTTGCATTTATTGTTACCAATTCTGCATTTTTCATTAAGCCTATATCTGCCTTTCCTGTTGACCACAAGGAATTTGGAATTTCTGAGAGTTCATTTTCCTCTCCCTCTGTCAAAGGAAATAGTCATGCTTGTGATTCAGGGATGTCAATGCTGATGTCTTTTTGGACTTGTGCCACCCAGTTCAAAGGCAGTCTGTAGGTGTCAAGCTTCAAACAGTACTGAACTCTTGGATCAGGTGTATCCTTCCATGATTGATCACATTGTTCTGCTGTGTTAACAAATCTGCCGACATCCTTCCACTGCATGTGTTTAGGCTTAATCAGTGCAATGTGTGGTGACTCCCAGTGTATGAAGTGGCTCTTATCTTCATCAGATAATCTCACAGATGCCCCTGCATAGCCTTTTGGTGACCAGGGGACAGTGCAGAAGGGATGTGATACATGTTGGGATGTGATAAGGCGTAGTCATTTGCAATGACTATTCTGGAGGATGAATTTGCAAAAAATGTTTTTTTCAAATTTATCATCTGGACCACTCAGATATCTGTCATACATGTTGCAATGATATTGATTTGTGGCCTGCACAGTTGTAGGAACCTGTGTTTTGAAATGTTGCATTATTTTGGCTTCCAAGTTCTCAGTCACCCCGGTTGGTCCAGCCGGTACCAAACGGAGCGAATATGAGTATCTTGGTACTGCAAAATCTTGCATGACATGGGTTTCTGACACATGTGGGAAATGTGATGCCCTCATACCACCTTCTGTCAGAATTACGGCAATATTGAGAGTTGTGAGCAAATCTTTTCCTAATAGGTTAACTGGACACACTTGTGACAAAATAAATGAACCTTCTGCACTGTCCCCTGTGACAGGATCTTTTACTGTTACAATTTCAGAAAGGTATTCCTTTTTAAGTTTACCATTTGCTGATTTAATAATCACTGTGTGTTCTGATTTTGTGAACCCCCCAACATCTAGGCCTGAAATGACAGATCTGCAAGCCTCGGTATCACAGAGAAATTTCAAAGGAGTTCCCTGAACTTTTAGAGTTAGTTAGTTAGTTAATCCCTTCACACCTGAAGGTGTATATGGGCGGCGCCTATCTCCGTTTCTCTGACCCTAGGCCACACAGCTACTGTAAGTAGTGAAAGCTACAGCGGGGGGTCAGTCCTCTGGTAGCTCTGTGTGTAACTTTACTTTCCCCATTCCATTATGCGGAGCACCACGCTAGAAGGCAGAAAGCACCATTTTTATATGGTCTTTGGTATGACCCAGCCGGGATTTGAACCCCTGCCTCCCGGGTGTGGGGCGGATGCTCTACCAACTGAGCCACCACTCCGGTGGCTCAGTTGGTGGAGCAACTTTTAGCGTAGTAGCACCACCAACTTTTAGGAGTTGGTGGTGCAACTTTTAGAGTAACCTCTGGTAAATACTCTAGTGTCATGATTAGGTCAAAGTCAGGTAAATGAAATATGTCAACTGTGTCGTCAGTTTCAGTAGCTGTACTTAGCTTTGAATCGGTTAGTCACATGTTGGGATGTGATAAGGCCTGTTGCTGCTGCGGCTACTGAGCAAGGCGTAGTCCCCTCCCCTCTCCCCAGCCTCTTGAACGTGCAGGGCAATACTTTTTCCAGTGGCCCTGTTGCCCACAGGAATGCCAGAAGTCACAGCTCCACCGTTGGGGGTTTGCAGGCCCAGCTCCACGGCCCCTCCTCCCTCCCCTATGCCAGGGACCCTGGAAAATTACAGAAGAGGGGGAAGCAAAAGCCTCCCCCTGAGGGTCAGCAATTACATAAACAGGAGTGGGCTTTGTTTTAGCCTTGTTTTCTTCCCTGTCCACACGTTCCTCCTTCAATCGTTCTGCATGTTTTGCATAACCCAGTACATCAGCAAATGAACATGTACGATGTGTTACAAGGTGTTTGTGTACATACTGTGCTAAATTTAGATGCATGTTCTGTAGCAATACACTTTTCAAATGTTGCCAATAGGGTTCTGAACCTGTGTCTGTGGCGGGATTTTCCAAACCAGAATGATTGTCAAAAACATCCTGTAATCTACATCTATAGGCTTCAACACCTTCTGTCTTATGTTGAGTGGTATTCTGAATGGCTGTCCAATCATGTTTTAATCTCCACTTTTTCCCAATGCGTTCATTTAATTCCTTCACCCACTGAGCCAATACTGCATCAGTTGGTGATAAGGGTTGATCATCATTATCTTTTGGATTCCAATTACCTGAAACTGTACACCAATCAGTTTTCAGAACCCTTCTGTAGGCCCTCTCTGTTTCCTGGCCATTTAATTTGAAACTTTGAAGGAGGTTTGCCATCCCTTCAAAAAACTGTGTTGGCTTGTCCCTGGGATGTGGGATTTCCTTAACAGCTTCACTAAAATCTCCATCAGTCCAGGGCCTATAGATGAGCTCCTAATGAATTACAGATTTCTTCCTTAATGTGTTTATCAAAGGATGAAGACGTGTGTGTTTTTGAAGTGGCATGCTGTGAAGGTGCATAATTACTTATCTGTTTGGTCGACCTAGGAAATTGTTCCCTTTTGCCAAAGTCTCTTTGAAGCTTAGGTTTAACATCTGGCATGTGTTGAGGAGGAGGAGGAGGATGAGGAGGGGGAAGCCCAGCAGTGGAGGAGGAAGAGTGAGCTGGGTCTGCCATCGGAGCCGTGGGGGTTGTTGCTGTCTCTGCTTCAAGGCTGGGGTATAGAGGAGGAGGAGTTTCCCTACGCCACTGCCCCTGGCCATTCCTTTCTTCTTCACCTCGGAATTTTGAGAAAGAATGTGCATTAGTCAAATCCTTTTTATTATAAACATCCGAGTCTTTTGAAGTCTGATCTTGTCTGTTTACTGTCACCTTATCTAGGTCAGCCTGGCGTTGTCTGGCGACTAAGCCATTATTCGGCTTCAAAGAGTCCATATTTCAACTCCTTTTGTCTGCTGTCATCTGCCACTAATCTAATGGCAGAGATTAAACCCTTGCAGTCCTTAACCCTGTTTACCACTGAAATTAAATTTCCTTTCCATTTTGCCAGAAATCTTGTGCTATTTCTGTCTTTTCTGTTCATAAATTTACCATCTCCTGATAATACAAAAATTCCATTCTCATCTTACTGTGTTCTACAACCCTTACAGCAAAATAAGCTATTATTTCTACCTGTCAACATTTTGTGGTTGTCTTATGCCTTGCTTGCTATAACAGCAACCCATATTTGAGGGGTTGCTGTTAAGTTTTCACACACAAATCAGTTGCTACACAGCCTTCTCTATTTTTTTTTCTCTCCTTCTCTCTCTTTGCCTCTTTCCTTCACCCAAGGACACACAGAGAGACACAGACAGATACACACACAGGGCCCACACAGAAATGCTCTCTTTTTGTGTTATATCCACAAGGTCAGAGCCGATCACACACACACAATGAAGATGTCAGGTTTATGCCAGTAACCAAAGCAGTGTGAAAATTACTTCAATTGATCTCCAAAACTGGTAACTTTAGTGGAAAACATGTGCATGTGTGGCAACCACACACTGCCACTGCAGCATGAAGCTCTTTTTTTGTTTTTACACTGCTGTGAAAACACAACACTAGTCAACTCCTTTTGCTCAAAACTACTATTTTCAAATACCTATAATTATAAACACTCCTCAAAAGGATAACAATTAACTAACCAACCCTTTTATACTCCATAAATATCAGAAAAAAATCACAAACATCAATTTCACACCCTGTTCTCTCCAGCTCCGCGGAGAACTCTGTCACTGTTTCACACCAGAGCGGATTTCATATGACACAGAGACAAAACAAATCAGACTGCAGTAACTTTTATCCAGTGCTTCAACAAACCTACAAAATAAAATCTATCAGTCTCGCAGTGCCTAGAGTCCTGAAATTGGACAACAAGCACATGTGGTAAAGGCACGACTCTTCCGTGAAAAAAATTCCTCTTCTTCAGGGTCATGCAACCTTCCCACGAAATGCTGAAAGTCCAGACACCTGGACAATAAGCAGATGTGGCCAAAAAGGCACAAATATGTCCCTGAGAATCTACTTTTTGGGATCACATAACTCTTCAACAAGATGTTGAGAGCCTAGTTATTTAGACAATAAAACGTCTGTGGTTAAAAGAGCATGAATCTTTCCCTTTTTTGTATGCAACTTCCGTAAACCTCCACCGCACTGACAAAAAAGGCAAACCCTGGGGTCCTCCCCAGAATCTTGTGATAACGCTCACCGTGGCAGAGGAAATTTTATTCCTTCTCCAGGGGTCTCGCGATATGGCTCACCATGGGCAGGGGTAACCCAGCGATTAGGCTCCAATAATGAACTTAAGCAGTATCCACGGTGTCCAACCTGTCCGGGCAATCTCACTGGCCATAAACAACTTTGATAACCAACAACTGAAATAAATTACTCACACTTGGTATCCACCTCTTTGAGTTCTGGGAGACCCGTCAGAACCCACGCCACTTCCCAACATCTCCAAGGCTTTGTAGAGGGATACAGCGTCTCTTTTCAGTGCTCCCATAAGTGTGGGGTCACCTCTTTGACCGTGCACAGTCCTAGTCTGGATCCGTCGGAAAACACTGTGGATTTCTTTATGTGGGTCCCTGTTCGTTGCGCCAAAATGTTAGATTGTGGAGAATGGGGAAAGATGAGGCTGAGTTTATTTCTCAAGTCAGATTTATTCACATTCTCCAACATCGTCCAAACACAGAAAGAGAAAAAGAGAATGAATCTTCCCACATCTGTCCCTTTTATACCCAGGACATCAAACATACAGTCACATGGTACTTAATCCCAGTCACAATGTAACTTCCCCCCGAACTTAACACACTCCACCTCTCAGTCTCTGGCCGCTGGGCGAAATCCCCCAAGGCTATCTCTTTGCATGCCAAAGACTAAACTTCACACCCTCGTGTTATCGCCAGAGCGGCTCAGTCCTTTGTTCCGTCTCAGATGTGAAGCCAAAGGTGGTATACGTATGAATCATGCAGTCATATACATATGTGCATATATGTGCCCCACATGACCCCCCCCAAACGTCTAAGATGGAACAACCGTAATAACAGTCTGCAAGTCATGGTAAAATTATTACACATCAGTCCACATGTCGCTTGGGCCTCAGTCGCCTCCCATATCTGCTGTAAGCGGGCTTTACCACTCTCGCGGCGCCCTCCTGCTGGGGAGCTGCTGCCTGAGGATTAGAACTGTTAGTCAATCCCTGTGGGTGTCCTGATGAATGCTTCTTAGGGGGTCTGCCGCGCCGAGGAGCCATAGCCAACAGCACATTTTTGTCGGCCAACACAAAGGCGGGTTTGAGTCTGTTTATGCCAATCTGTTCTTCCCTGCCCCCCAAATCTAGCAAAAAATGCTTATCCCCTGTTTCCAGCACTCTGAAAGATCCATCATAAGGTGGCCGCAACGGGGGGCGATGCGCATCGTGTCTGACAAAAACAAACTCCGCATTTTTTAAAGCCTTAGGCACAAAAACGCACGGAAAACTGTGATGAACGGGGCCAGGAAGCATGCTCGATCCCGTGTTGCTCTGCAACCGCTGAGCAGGGGGACACTCTGGCGCAGGATTATCTGGAAGAAATTCCCCGGGCAGCCGGAGTGGCTGTGCAAAAACTAACTCAGCTGGGGAGGCTTTTAAATCCTCTTTAGGTGCAGAACGCAACCCCAATAAAACCCATGGCAGCCTGTCCACCCAATTTGCATCCGTAAGCGACACTCTGAGGGCTGCTTTCAATGACCTATGGAAACGTTCGCATAAACCATTAGCCTGCGGGTTGTACGCGGTAGTGCGGTGGATCATTACCCCCAGGCTGCGGGCCATCGCTGACCAAAGCTCGGAAACAAATTGAGGACCTCTGTCCGATGGAACTCCAAAACGCGCTACCCATTCCGTTAAAAACGTGCGCGCTACCTCCTCAGCTGTGGTTGATGCCAGTGGGACCACTTCCGGCCAACGCGTGGTGCGGTCCACCATTGTCAAAAGGTGTGTGCACCCCTGTGACGGCGGGAGGGGGCCTACGAGGTTGACATGCACATGATCGAACCTCTTAGCCGGGATGTGAAACGGCTCCAAGGGAGCTCTCGTGTGTTTGTGTATTTTGGCTCGTTGACAAGCCACGCAGGCTGCTGCCCACTCTTTAACTTGCTTGCGCAGGCTCGGCCATACAAATTTCTCTCCTACCATTTTGACCGATGCGCCAGAGAATGAATCAAGTCAAAAACGCGGCGGCGCCACGCGGTCGGTACCACCGGGCGTGGTCGACCCGTGGAGACATCGCAGATTAGGGGGGGCATACCATCTTGTAACACCCTGTTCTCCAGCCTTAACCCTGTTGGTCCAGACTGGAGCGCGCGCACGTCCGCGTCACTAACCTGATCCGTGGCCATGGCTGCACAATCTATCCCTGTGCGGACTGCGGCGGCGCGGACTGCGGCGGCGCGCACTTCCGCGTCGCTAGCCTGCTCTGCGGCCATGGTTGCACAATCTACCCCTACACGGACTGGGGCCGCTACAGCGCGCGAGAGACAGTCTGCCACCACATTAAGTTTACCCGCTACGTGCTGAATATCGGTAGTAAACTCTGAGATTGCAGCCAGCTGCCTCTGCTGCCGGCCCGACCACGGTTCTGAAACCTTGGCCATCGTGAAAATAAGTAGCTTGTGGTCAACGAACGCGGTGAAACGGCGTCCCTCCAGCCAGAACTGGAAGTGGCGAATGGCTAAGTGGATAGCTAACAACTCCCTGTCGAATGCGCTGTATTTTCGCTCACTATCGCACAAAGTCCTGCTGAAAAAGGCGAGCGGCTGCCAAACCCCGGCGACCTGCTGCTCTACGACCGCCCCTATGGCCACATCTGACGCGTCAGTAGTGAGCGCTATGCGGGCCGTGGGGTCTGGATATGCTAACAACGCAGCGTTTGCCAGGGCTGTTTTGACCTCCGCGAATGCGTGCTCCCGCTCAGGAGACCATTCGATTTTGCTTGTGGGTTTTTGTTTTTTTAGCGCGGCATACAATGGTTGCATGAGCTGCGCTGCGCAGGGGAGGAAGCGGTTATAAAAATTTACCATTCCCAAAAACTCTTATAACGCTTTGACCGTTTGTGGCTGGGAAAATTTGTTATTGCGCGCACTTTGTCAGGCAGAGGGATGGCTCCATCTGGAGAGACGCGATGCCCCAAAAAATCAATCTGCGTCACCCCGAACTGACACTTCGCTGGGTTGATTATTAACCCGTGCTCCCCCAACCTCCGTAAAACTGCCGTGAGGTGATTTTCGTGTTCGTCTTCGGACGTGCTAGCTACCAAGATGTCGTCCAGGTAGACGAACACGAAAGGGAGATCACGCAACACCGCGTCCATCATGCGCTGGAACGTCTGCGCAGCGCCTTTAAGCCCAAACGGCATGCGCAAAAACTCGAAAAAGCCAAACGGAGTTATTACCGCCATTTTGGGGATGTCCTCAGTGCGTACTGGGACTTGATGGTACCTGCGGACCAAGTCTATCTTAGAAAAAATGCGCACCCCCGCCAAATGAACGGAAAAATCTTGGATATGTGGGATTGGGTAGCGGTCGTGCGCTGTAGCGTTGTTCAGCCTGCGGAAATCTCCGCAAGGATGCCATGAGCCGTCAGCTTTAGGGACCATGTGAAGTGGGGAAGCCCATGGGCTCTTCGAACGTCTGATGATGCCCAACTTTTCAAGGCTGGCGAATTCCTCGTGCACCATGGACAGTTTAGCTGCATCCAAGCGCTGAGCTTTTGCAAAAACGGGCGGTCCGGTGGTAGTAATAGAGTGTTCCACCCCGTGTTTAGCGACAGCTGCTGAAAATGTGGGAACCGTGAGTGCTGGGAACTGAGTGAGCAGTGTGTGAAACTTACCACCTGCTGTTGCGACGTTGGCTTGTGCTGTGGGCAGGGTCACTCGGGCTGCACAAAGAATAGAATAAAAAGAAAGTGCATTAACCAGGCGCCTATTAGCAAGATCAGCCAACAAACCATGTGAGCACAGAAAATCAGCCCCTAACATATTGAAGTTCACTGCAGCTATAACAAAAGTCCACTCAAATGTACGGCCGTGTAGGGACAGAAGCAGAGTCTTCTCACCAAAGGTCTTAATCCTCGAGCCGTTCGCTGCTGACGCTCCGTGACCTCCGGGACCCGCCAGCCGGTCAGCGTATGTAGGCATGATGAAGCTCACTTGGGAGCCTGTGTCCACGAGGAATTGCCTCCCCGATCACGCATCCGTCAAGTAGAGCAGCTTGTTCACCTCCCCGAGGGCCGCAGCTGCTATCAACCCCCGGTCTTGGCGTTTCCCGAGCTCCTTAACTGGCACGGTGGTATACATTTGCATGCCCTCTCTGCGAAGCGGCGATGGTAAAAACAGAGGTCGTCTCTTCCGCGATCCCTGGCCCTCGCCGCCGCCGTTGTCGGTGGGTCTGCTACCGCCACCTCTGGCCTCCTGTCGTCTCCAGCCGCCGCACCGAGCTCCATCACTGCTGCGGTGTCCGCGCGCTGTCTGCTGGCATTGAGAATCCGTTGTGCCTCCTGGGCCAGCGCGCAGAAGTCCTGCTGGGCCATCAACGGTGAACCGGCCAGGGTCGCTCTCGTGGCCGACGGTAGGGTTCTCAGGAAAATGTGGGTGAAGAGGAAGTCGTCGCCGTCTGAGCCCCTCAGCCTCAGCATGTCTTCCATCAGGTCGACGGGCGTGCTATCTCCCAAGTCGTTCAGGGCCAGGAGTCTCTCCGCTCTCTCCTGGACTGAGGGAGTGAAACGCTGGATGAGCGCAGCCTTCAACCCGCCGTATTTGTCGTCGGCCGGTGGGCACTCCAAAAAGCTCTGCACATATCGAGCCGTGCGGTTGTCGAGCTTGGAAATAACGTGGTAGAATTTGGTGTCATCTACCGTTATCCCCCAGAGGGCAAACTGTGCCTCGACCAAGTGGAACCAGGAGCACAGGTTGTCTTGCCAGAAGTCTGGTAGCTTGACTGTGGCTGCGTTCGCCTGGCTGGCTCCTGACGAGTCCGGCTCGGGGGAATTACTTCTGCTCATGATACGTCATAGGGTCACCAGTGTGGAGAATGGGGAAAGATGAGGCTGAGTTTATTTCTCAAGTCAGATTTATTCACATTCTCCAACATCATCCAAACACAGAAAGAGAAAAAGAGAATGAATCTTCCCACATCTGTCCCTTTTATACCCAGGACATCAAACATACAGTCACATGGTACTTAATCCCAGTCACAATGTAACTTCCCCCCGATCTTAACACACTGCACCTCTCAGTCTCTGGCCGCTGGGCGAAATCCCCCAAGGCTATCTCTTTGCATGCCAAAGACTAAACTTCACACCCTCGTGTTATCTCCAGAGCGGCTCAGTCCTTTGTTCCATCTCAGATGTGAAGCCTAAGGTGGTATACGTATGAATCATGCAGTCATATACATATGTGCATATATGTGCCCCGCAAGATCAAAATTGAATTGATTGAGACTGAATCAATAATCAGTAGGCGGTTTCCAAGTTTTGAGCCATTTATTTTGCTCTGATCAGAGGAGGAAGTCAGTCAGAGCAAGGAATGTCTCAAAGCCTGCTCACACATACTCCCTAACATGCATTGCAAAGGTGGGGCTCTTTATACCCCAGGCAAATAGTCCTTGAGCTTATCAATAGGCTGGAGACAGCTGGAGCCATCTCCAGGAGATTCTCCCTAGAGACACTAATCTATGGATGACTCTGGACATTCTGTCTGTTTTGATCTATACATGACTCGGTCATCCTGACTCCGGACATCCTGAACAGAACAGTTTGGTATGATAGAGCAGTAAAACCTTCGTCATTATTTACAATCTTACTCAGCCTAATCTCACAGTGAAAAACAGACATTCCTTCAGGCTCTGAGACAATGGAAAATCACAGAGAATCAGACATTGGCTCATTATATGCACCAGATACAAATATAATATAGAATAATACAGCATTAAAATCATATAGAATAATATAATGAAACATGAAAATATCCTGTCAGCCATGTTTAATGTTTATATGTGAATTCCGTACAGGATAAGTTCATATATTCTTGGTATGTTTCTGTGAGCAATTATTGGCCTTCAGAGAATTCAGCACAGGATCAGTATATGCGTAAGGAATGATCTAAGCTACTCTTATAATCTCTTTGACATGACCTGTTCCCAGGAATGCAGAGGAACTGCTAGCTTGTGTGATTAGTTATATGGACATTCTGGACCTCATGTCTCCAGAGTGTCTGTGACGTTTCCCCAGATAAGCACTGATTATCAGGATTGTCCTCCCCTTATCCTCATCCTCCCTCTCCTTTTTTTCCTACCTATACTATATATATCAGACCTAAAGAATGAATTCTTTGGAGATTCTAGGTGTGCCTGAATGCCATGCTTTGTAATCTCTCCCTCAATGGCCATTGAGGTTAAACTGTTTTTATAATAAATGTACATAAATCCAACTTTCCACCTGATTATTTGACTTTGAATAATTTAAGCTCAAAATTGTTCTAACACAGCACATAGACAAATGTGTCTTTATGATGTCATATATAGTGTGAGTCCATGCCCGACAGCCTCTTTTTTTTTCACAATATTTTTTATTGAACCTTTTTTACAAACACAACACAAACAATCAAACACTAACACTTAAGTAATTTAAAAAAAAAATAAAAAATAAAAATAAAAATTGTACTAAAAAACACCAACAACCACTAACAAAGACAGGTCTTCAACAATGCTCCTCTGTTTAGTCTAGGCAATCCATTACATAAGTACCGGGTATACATATTATACATTCACCAGTTTGGAATTTACAAGGTCCACACACATCATTCACCTTCTTCTTCAAAAGTTATGTTTAAATTCTTTACATAATCAATGAAAGGTCTGTGGAGGGTTGGTGTAACCCCCACAACAGACTGGACAGACACAGTGCTCGGCTAGAGCAATTAACAGAACAGTGAAATGTGTGTATTAATGTCTACAGGCAGCCCTGCTTCTTCTGGCTCACTACTGTGTTGTTAATGTGCCTTTCATGCATTGTGTTCATGCGTCCTGTCCTTACTGTGACCTAGAGACTGAGATCAATATGTAGATGTGCCTTGTAACCTTTGTCTTGCAGCTGGAGCAAAGGCCAGCAATCTGCCTATTGTGATGTATGTCTCTCAAATGCAAATGTCTCATGCCTGTTCTGCAGTCTCTTTGATCATACCCACTGCTGGGGAATGCTCTTTTATGTATTGTTGTAGTTGGGTATATATACTGCACTGTAATCCAGGCTCATTCTCTCACTCTCACTCTTCAACTGTTGCTGGGCTCGCTCCCGGCGTTCACGCACGGCTCCGGGAGCGGAGCTCGTGACGGCGGTATGTTAATAAACTCTGCTTAAAACCTTCACCAACGCCACTTTATTTCATGCCGCTTCACTGGTGACCCCAAGAATGCACACGCTTTGTGCAACGCGGCCTTCTGGTCTGGACGGCCACGTTGGCGACCCGACGCTGAAAAAAACACGCTGCCAGCGAACACAGCAGCCTGACGCAAACGAGCTGCCCTCCCTTCTGCTTCAGGGAGACCTCGACGCGGAGCCAACACAGGCGAGCTACTGTCCGGACATCACCCACGACCGGGAAAACTGCAGAAAACGTCATGGCGCGACCCTCGCCTGAGATCGGGACGTCCACGCTGGACCGGCCGAGGGACACAAAACGCTTTCTCCCTCTCACCGCTACTCCTCCCTCTCAGCGATCCTACTCATCTACCCGAGCCTATGGAACAAAGATCGTCTATCTCCCCTCAACGCTCCAATGCACCATGACTAATCTGCAGCCACAGCTCATCATAGATGTTTATCGGCGCCGTCTGCACCGATCTCCACCAAGATTCCTGACCCTGGTTCTCCTCTCCAGCTGGTGCACCCATCACGGAACCCCGGCGCACGCACCGGGGAGTTACGAGGACGGTGCACCACGCACGGGACACATACGGCTCCACTGACCGCCTTCCTTCTGCTGCATACTGGCCCTTCAGGCTTGCTCGTACACCTGAGGCATGCAGCTTGCTCACTGGATTTTATGGTCTTAGCCACGGCACACAAGGGGAATTCAGCTGTCTGCAGTTCCCGAGGCTTTAGGGTTGCGCCTGCACCTAAAAGTCAAACACGCCAAGTCTCTTTGCTTCCTTTTTTTTCTTACAGCCGCTCCTGTTTTCTTCATGGCCACGAGAGGATTCAGAGACTAATTTTTCTTCTTGTGATCTCCGCATGCTCAACAGGACAGCCCCTCGACGTCGTGGACCAACAAGCAATTTTTGCGCGGCTCGGATGATTTCACCGCTCCCGGCCGGCACTTACCACCACCACCCCCTCCGCCTGCACAGAGCTTCTCCTGCTCGCTGCCCAAGCTGCATGATCGAGACCTCGGCCGCCTGCCGAGCCCTCTGGGAGGGAGCGTGTGGCGGGTTGGTGTAACCCCCACAACAGACTGGACAGACACAGTGCTCGGCTAGAGCAATTAACAGAACAGTGAAATGTGTGTATTAATGTCTACAGGCAGCCCCGCTTCTTCTGGCTCACTACTGTGTTGTTAATGTGCCTTTCATGCATTGTGTTCATGCGTCCTGTCCTTACTGTGACCTAGAGACTGAGATCAATATGTAGATGTGCCTTGTAACCTCTTTGTCTTGCAGCTGGAGCAAAGGCCAGCAATCTGCCTATTGTGATGTATGTCTCTCAAATGCAAATGTCTCATGCCTGTTCTGCAGTCTCTTTGATCATACCCACTGCTGGGGAATGCTCTTTTATGTATTGTTGTAGTTGGGTATATACTGCACTGTAATCCAGGCTCATTCTCTCATTCACTCACTCTTCAACTGCTGCTGGACACACGCACTTTGTGTCCCTCTGCTGAGAGCCGCTGGGCTTGCTCCCGGCGCACATGCACGGCGCCGGGAGCGGAGCTCGTGACGGCGGTATGATTTAATAAACCTGCTTAAAACTCTCATCGCTGCATTTATTTCATGCCGCTACAGGTCTCCATATATTCCCAAACACAATTTCCTTTGATTTCAGTATGTATGTTATTCTTTCTAGTGGAAGGTTTGTTAACATCTGTCTTAACCACTGAGTCACATCTGGTCTATGAGTCTTTTTCCACAGTAGTGCAATACATTTTTTGGCGTTAAGCAAACTGAGGTCTATGAATGCTCTTTCACTCTTATTAAAACTGTGCTTTTCTGGATACAGACCCAACAAAAACAATTTAGGATTCAATATGATTTGTTTTGAAATTATTTTTTCAATTGTTACCCTCACCTCTTCCGAAAACATTCTAATTTTTCTACATTCCCATAAACAATGAAATAGGGTTCCTTTACTTTCCATACATTTTGTGCACATATCTGGTATGTTTTTGTTATATCTATTTAACTCCACCGGTGTAACATACATCCGCATTAACCATTTAAAATGTATCAATTTAAGACGTACATTTATTGATTTGGTTTGAGCTTCTGTACAAGCCAATTCCCATTGTTCCTCTGAAATTTCAGTTTGCAGGTCTTCTTTCCAATAATTCAATCTTTTCTGTGAGTTTTCACTTGAGAATAATGTCAATGAGTTATAAAACTCTGAAATAATACCCTTTCTCTTACTTTCGTCAAAATTTTTTCCAAGGATGAATAAGTAGGTCGGATGAGAGCATTATTTTGATTTGATCGAATAAAGTTCCTAAGCTGAAGATATTTTAAAAAAAAATGTGTTCTATTAAGATTAAATTTGATCCTCCGTTCTTCAAAAGACATTATGTTATCTGAACACGACAGATATAAGTCTTGAATCTTTTGAATCCCTTTTAAATTCCATACTTTAAATACAGCATCCGCTCTCCCTGGTTTAAAATATTGATTACCCCATATTGGGCTAAATTGTGACAGTAAGTGTGGTTCTTTTAAATATTTTGTGGTTTTACACCATATTTTGATCATATGCTTTACAAATGGATTTTTAACTTGTTTCTGTAATTTTTTTGCCGAGTCTGAGTATATGAATATGGGAAGAGGTAAAGGTAAATTGTATGATTCCATTTCAGTCCAGTGAGGGAGATCATTTGATGAAAAATAATATGTCATAGACCTCAGTTGTGCTGACCAGTAATACAACATAAAGTTTGGACATTTCAGACCTCCACGATCAAATGGTAAATATAGTAAGGACAGACGTAATCTAGCCTTCCTATTGTTCCATAAAAATTCCACTAACTTTTTTTTAATTCTTGAGAATAGATCTGAAGGTGGTGGTAAAGGAATGTATTGAAATAAATAAAGTATTTTGGGTAAAATATTACTTTTAAGTATATTGATTCTCCCGATCATCGACATTGGTAGTGACATCCATCTCTGAAGTAACTCATTAATGTCTGTCATTAAGGCTTCATAGTTTGTACTGGCGACTGATTCTAGCTTAGGCACAATTTGGATTCCTAAATATTTAAACTGATTTACAACATTGAATTGATTTACCTCAGGAGCTGGGTGATTTCTCTGGGTCTCATTTAGCATTAATATTGAAGATTTAGTTTTATTTATTTTATATCCTGATATTTCCCCAAAATTCTTTATTAAATTCAACAAGGTCGGAATTGATTTTTTAAGATTTGACATAAACAAAATTATGTCATCGGCATACAGGGAGATTTTATGTTCTGTTGGTCCTACTTTAATTCCATATATTTGTGGATGTAAACGTACTGCCATCGCTAAAGGTTCAATTGCCATAGTAAACAGTAAAAGTGAAAGTGGGCAGCCTTGTCGACATCCTCTATTGATATTTATTGATTTTGAAATATTGCTGTTTGTTAGGATTTCTGCTGTAGCATTATTGTATATTATCTGAACCCATTTTATGAAATTATTTCCAATTCCAAACCTTTGTAAAACTTCAAAAAGAAAGGGCCATTCGACCCTATCAAAGGCCTTTTCGGCGTCCAATGATAGGAGAGCTGTATCCGGTGCTTCTTTATTAGAATAGATAATATTAAATAGTCTTCTTACATTATGGAAGCCTTGTCTTCCCTTTATAAAGCCATTCTGATCTCGGTTAATAATATTTGGTAATATTTCTTGTAGTCGTCTTGCTAAAATTTTACAGATTATCTTAAGGTCAGCATTTAATAGGCTTATTGGTCTCATATTTTCACATTTATTAGAGGGTTTACCTGGTTTTGGCAACAGTATAATTAAGGCATTATTCATGTATGGTGGTAAATTACAATTTTGAAATGCTTCTAAAACCATTTCCAAAAATGGTTTTATTAATTTATTCTTAAATTTTTTATAGAGGTCAACTGGAAGACCTTCTGGTCCTGCACTTTTTCCTGATTTCATATTATCAATGGCTAGCCCAACTTCTTCTTGACTAATTTTAGACTCCAGTATCTCCCTGTTTTCATTTGGAATACACAGTGTAGATAATTCGTCCAAAAACCCATTTAGTTTTGTTAAGTCAGTTTCATTTTTTGTATTATATAATTTTTCATAATAATCTCTAAAGGCACTATTAATTTCTAAAGGATCTACAACTGGCTGTCCGTTACTTATAATACTGATAATTGGTGTTTTAGATTCTAATTGTTTAATCTGCCATGCCAATAATTTTCCTGATTTTTCACCTTGTTCATAAAAAGATTGCTTCAATCTTAGAAGACTCGAGGCAGCTCTATTTGCTGATTTTTTTGTCATATTCAGCTCTCAGAATCAGTAATTTGTTCTCTAACTTTGGGTCACTTCCTGCATACACTTTTTCTTGAAGAATTTTTATTTTATGTTCCAATTGGACTCTCTCCTCTCGAGTCTTCTTAGATTTTGAACCTGTATAACTAATAATATGCCCCCTAATAAAAGCTTTGAAAGCCTCCCACTTTATACATGCTGATGTTTGTGTAGTACTGATATCAAAGAACTCATCTATCTGTTTTTCTATGTACTTAACAAATTCCTCATCCTGAAGCCATTTATGCTGAAATTGCCACCTACCTGGTTCCTTTGTCAATTTCTTATCTACATATATTAGACAGCAGGGTGCATGATCAGAGATCACAATATTATCATAGAAGCAGTTTTGAATCTTGGACCTTAATTCTGTGGAGATCAAAAAAATAGTCAATACGTGAGAATGTCTTGTAGGTATTAGAATAACAAGAATAGGCTTTGACTTGGGGTTTCATTTCTCTCCATATATCTAGCAATCTCAATTCTTTCATAAAATGATTAATGATCATCCTGCATCCATTGTGCGTACAGTCTAGTCCTGTTGATCCATCTATACCGGGATTCAATGTACAATTAAAATCCCCTGCTATCATATGTTGCCCTGTAAGTGAAGATAAAATAAGGAATAAATTAGTAAAGAAATTTTGATCATCTATATTGGGACCGTATAAGTTCACCAAATTTATATTTTCTAATAACAAAGATCCTTGAATGATTAGATATCTTCCAAATTTGTCTCCAATTACATTTTTCACTTGAAATGGGACTGATTTATGTATGAGAGTCATAACTCCCCTGGCTCGGGATGAAATGATGAGGTGAATACACTTCCTTGCCATCTTCTCCTAATTCTTTTTACATCCTCCTCAATTAGATGAGTTTCTTGTAAAAACACAATTTTTGAACCCATGTCTTTTATTTTATTCATAACTTGTTTAAGTTTTTTTAAATTTTGTCGACCTCTGCAATTCCATGAGGTTAAATTGAGATTAACGCTTTGGTCTATGATCAATAAGTAGTTTGAGATTACCTCGCAATGTGAACATGCTCACACAGAGAAGCAAAAACATGAGTGGTTGAACATTCATCCTACAAACTACACACAAACAAATTCCCCCTTCCCACATTCGTGGTAATCCTCCCAAAATCAAAAAAAAAATTCCGTCTCCCGCTATAGCCATTGACTGCTCCTCACCTGCGAGGATCAGTCAAAACCACTCTTTCTTTCTCCTCTCAATCACCCTAACTCTACTGCTTTTAATGACGTAACATTAACTCTCTTCTGTAGTTTTCCAACTTAACTCCTAAATTTTATAGCAACTTTGTACATCATAGGGGTTTTTTTTAATATATAATACAATCTATATTTTGTAAACTTGCTATATGCTTCAGATCAGTCAGATGCCTGTGCAAATGCTTAAATATTCTACCTTATATTTTGTTCATGCTTAGCTCCCACCAGTCTCTTCTTGGATCTTCTTGATGAACTCCTGCGCCTCCTCAGGGGTCTTGAAGATGTGGGTTCTGCCCTTATACGTGACCAGCAGTCTTGCAGGATAAATCACTCCATGACGAATCCCAAGGTTGCGCAGCTCTTTACGGGCGGGGTCGAACTGTTTCCTTAATTGTTGGATTCCTGTGGCCAAATCTGGGTAGAACCGCACCTGTTGATCCTGGTATTTAATTTCTCCTTTGGCTCGCGCCGCGTTGGAGATCGTCATCCTGTCTCTGTAGCTGAGGAACTTCATAATCAGCATCCTCGGTGATGCCTTGTTATCTCTCGGTGGGCCAATTCGGTGGGCGCTTTCTAAGACGACTGATGACTGCAGCTCCGCGTTGTTCAGCGCTTCTGGGATCCACTTTTCCAAAAAGGAACATGGATCCAGACCCTCCGTTCTCTCCAGGAGACCCACCAGCCTCAGGTTGTTCCGTCTTGACCGGGATTCTAAATCCAGAACATTATCTTCCAGACGTTTATTTTTTAATTCCAATGTGCGCACCTTTAATTGTAGGCCAGAGACATCATCCTCAGCACTGGAAATTCGCAGCTCCACCTGCGAAACTCGTTCCATACAGTCACTTCACTCCTTCTTCATTCCTTCTATTGCCGCAATAATCCCGTCAAGTTTAGAGAAAAAGTCTGCTCTCATTGAACTAATGGCAGCAAGCACCGCACCTGTGCTGTCGCCAGTAGTCACCGCTCCTCCGCTAGCTTCCTCCGCTAGCTTCCTCCGCCATATCTGGGGATTTTTCTGCTTCGTCACGGACGTGAAAGTCCGTTAACTTGGACTGTTTCAGCGATTCGGTTTTTCCTCCACCTCTTTTCCCAGCCTTAGGCTTTACCGGTATGTCCTCGCCCAAACGTTGGGATAGGTTTTGTTCCAATTGAGAGAGTTATTTGCCCATTTTTTTTTTTTAGGAGCAGAGTCGAGTGAAGCACATCCTTCTACGCGGCAGCCATAACCGGAAGTCACAGCCTCTTTTTGCTCAGATCTATTTTCATGATCCTGTCCATGAACTAGAATTACGACACACCTATCCTTCAAGCAGTGGTCTCAGTGAACAAGAAGAAGAAGAAGACCCACCAGATGGACAGCAATAGAATGAGGAGAACTGCTGCATGTCAGAAAAGATGCCATGAAGATGAAACACCTGAGGTTCCAGCAGTACATCACACCTGTTTGAGACAGGAAGAGACCCTTCACCAGCAAAGGGTACGACAGACAAGGGATGCACAGACAGGAAACATGTGGCAGTACGCCATGAACGTGCTGAGTCACTTGAAGCCCGAAATGCCCGCAAAGCAAGCAATGCTGCACTCCAGGCAAGGTACAGAGAAGCTGAGGCCGAAGAGATATGGAATAGTTGGCTGGCCAGGGACAGTGAATTCCATGCAAGGCACAGAGAAGCTGAGACCGAGGAGATGCAGAATAGTCAGCTGGCCGCCAACGCTGCACGCCAGGCGACACACAGAGAAGCTGGGACCGAGGAGATGCGGAATAGTCGGCTGGCCGCCAACGCTGGAATTACAACACACCTGTCCCTCAACCAGTGGTCTGAACGAAGAAGAAGACCCACCAGATGGAGAGCAACAGAATGAGGAGAACTGCATGCAATGAAACACCTCAGGTTCCAACAGTACACCGCAGGCATGACTGTGAACAACACAGCTGTCTGAGACAGGAGGAGACCCTTCAGCCACAGGCATGCACAAATACTTGCTTATACTTAGTTTCTACGGGCATGGACGGGTATGCACGGGTATGTACTAGTATTGTTAATCGGGTGATAAGTGCTGTGTTCTGTTTGTAATCGGGTGATGAGTATCTCTTCTTTGGTGAGTGATGGTCTATATGACATCATAAAGACATCAAGGCAGGCATCGTGAGTGATGGTCTATATGACATCTTAAAGACATTAAGGCAGGCATCATAGGACATCATGCCTACATCCTAGGTAGCCAGTCCTATTGTCTATATAACGGCATTGTGAGTCCTATGTTGCCTGATATCATTGGATCATCATAGGACATCATGCAGACATCATATGCTGTCCTATGATGTGCTATGATCGTGACACACAGACATGATGTACTGCTTCGAATGGGTGTGGTTTAAAGTAGTGTGTCCTATTGTTAATCGGATGATGAGTGTGTCTGTGTGTCACGATCATAGCACATCATAGGATGGCCTATGAGGTCTGCATGATGTCCTATGATGATCCTATGATATCAGGCAACGCACCCACAGAACTTGGCGCCTGATAGCCACTTTTGGCTCAGATCTATTTTCATGATCCTGTGCATGAACTGGAATTACAATGCACCTATCCCTCAACCAGTGGTCTGAACGAAGAAGAAGACCCACCAGATGGAGAGCAAATAGAGTGAGGAGAACTGCTGCACGTCAGAAAAGATGCCGTGAACATGAAACACCTCAGGTTCGAGCAGTATGCCACAGGCATGACTGTGAACAACACAGCCGTCTGAGACAGGAGGAGACCCTTCAGCAATGGGCATGCAGACATACTTGCTTATACTTGGTTTCTACGGGCATGGATGGGTATGCATGGGTATGTACTAGTGCGCGAGTCCAATGATCTTTGATCAGACATCTTTATGACATTCAAAAGCACGTGGAATGGGAGTTGCTAGAAACAGAAAGGAGGAGATAATCATCACCCGATTAAGAATACGACACACTAATTTAAACCAGACGCTACATAAATGGAGAGCAATAGAGTGAGGAGAACTGCTGCACTTCAGGAAAGATCTGTGTCACGATCATAGGACGCCTATGATGTTCCTATGATGTTACTATGATGTTCCTATGATGTCTGGCATATAGACCATAGGACTGATGATGTCTACATGATGTCGGTGACATCATATAGATACCACAAAACTATCCGTCCTTGGACTGCATCACTCACGATCATAGGACTCGCTATGACATCAGCAAAGATCAAAGCCAGGCATCACTCACACTCACTCCCAATCATAGAACATCAAAGATCAAAGGCAGGCATCACTCACAATCATAGGACTCACTATGACATCATCAAAGGCCATAGGACTCACTATGACATCATCGAACATCAAAGATCAAAGGCAGGCATCACTTACGATCATAGGACTCACTATGACATTGTCAACGCTCATGGGACTCGCTATGACATCATCGCAGATCATAGAACTCACTATGACATCAGCAAAGATCAAAGCCAGTCATCACTCGCGATCATAGGACTTGCTATGACATCATCAAAGATCATGGAAATCACTATGACACTATCCAATATCAAAGACAAGCATCACTGAACGAGTGCTGACGTGCTTGCTTACACCTTCTTTCTACTGGCATGCAGAAATACCTCTCATTACCTCCACCATACATTGGACCTTGTTCTGACATATGGAAATAGAAATAGAAAATCTTGTAGTGTCTCCTCATAACCCTGTACTGTCAGACCATTGTCTGTTAACCTTTGATTTTACTATTTCTGACTATTTGGCTCCTAAAGAAAAATATTATCACAGTAGATGCCTCTCAGATGATGCTGTTTCCAAATTTATGCAGATTGTTTCCTCTATGCCATGTGTCAACACAACGGAAATAAGCTATAGACAGCTTGCTCCTTCTGTAATTGATAACATGGTGGATAGTGTTTCAGCTTCTCTGCATCAGGCTCTAGACTTGGTGGCCCCCTTAAAAAAGAAAAAGTCTAATCAGAGATTTTTAACTCCTTGGTTCAACACAGAAACTCGTAGCTTAAAACAGAAGACTCGTCAATTAGAAAGAAAATGGCACTCTACTAATTTAGATGAAATCTATTTAGCTTGGAGAAATCATCTTTTAATTTATAAAAAATCTCTTAGAAAAGCTAGAACGAGTTATTACTCTGCATTAATAGAAGAGAACAAGAATAATCCCAGGTTTCTTTTCAGTACTGTAGCCAGGTTGACAAAGAGTCAGGACTCTGTCAATCCTAGCATCCCCTTAGAGCTTACTAGTCAGGACTTTATGAACTTTTTCAATAATAAAATTTCGTCCATCAGAGATAAAATCAATCAGATTCTTCCCACAGTTAACTTAAATACTGTAACTACTACAACTCCTTCTATTGATGTCTGTCTTGATGAGTTTACTCCAATCGACCTTTGTGAGTTAGACAAAATAGTTTCCTCATCCAAACCTTCAACTTGTCTTTTAGACCCTATTCCTACCAGGTTATTTAAAGAAGTCTTCCCACTTATTGGTAGCTTTATTCTTCATATAATCAATTCTTCATTAACTTTAGGCCATGTACCGCAGGCTTTTAAAACGGCTGTAATTAAACCCTTACTCAAAAAGCCAACGCTAGATCCAGGAGCTTTAGCTAACTATAGACCAATCTCTAATCTCCCTTTCATTTCAAAAATCTTAGAAAGAGTTGTTGCTACGCAATTATTTGACCACCTGCAGGGAAATGGTTTACTTGGAGAGTTTCAATCTGGGTTTAGAATCCATCATAGTACTGAAACAGCCTTAGCGAAGGTCACTAACGACCTCCTCATTGCATCTGATAATGGACTAGTTTCTGTACTTGTCCTTTTAGATCTTAGTGCAGCTTTTGATACTATTGATCATAATATTCTACTTGATAGATTAGAACACTATGTTGGACTTAATGGAACTTCGTTGCAGTGGTTTAGATCTTATTTATCTGATAGGTTCCAGTTTGTTCATGTAAATGATGAGTTTTCTTTCAGCTCAAAGCTTAGTCATGGAGTTCCACAGGGATCTGTGCTAGGCCCTACTCTTTTTAGTTTATATATGCTTCCGTTAGGCAACATTATTAGAAAGCACTGTATACATTTTCATTGTTATGCAGATGACACACAATTATACCTGTCAATGAAACCAGATGATACTAATCAATTAGCCAAGTTAGAAGCCTGTCTTAAGGAAATCAAAGCTTGGATGACTTGTAATTTCCTGCTATTAAATTCAGATAAGACTGAAGTCATTCTTGTTGGTCCAAAAAACCTTAGAAATTCCTTTCCAAATCAAACTTTCAGTTTGGATGCAGTTACTCTTTCTCTTAATAGCTCTGTGAGGAACCTTGGAGTTATTTTTGATCAGGATTTGTCCTTCAATTCACATATTAAATTTGTTTCTAAGACTGCCTTCTATCATTTGCGTAATATTGCCAAGATTAGGAGCATCTTGTCTCAGAGTGATGCTGAGAAGCTGATCCACGCTTTTGTTAGCTCGAGATTAGATTATTGTAATTCTTTATTATCAGGCTGTCCTAAAACATCTTTAAAAAGTCTTCAGCTGATCCAAAATGCTGCAGCAAGAGTTTTAACAGGTACTAGAAAGAGAGATCATATCTTTCCGGTTCTGGCCTCCCTTCATTGGCTTCCCATAGAGTTTAGAATTAAGTTTAAAATCCTTCTTCTTACTTACAAAGCTCTAAACAATCAGGCTCCTTTTTATTTAAAAGATCTGATACTACCGTATCATCCTAACAGACCACTACGGTCCCAAAATGCAGGATTACTTGTAATACCTAGAATCTCCAAAAGTACAATGGGAGGCAGAGCCTTCAGTTATCAAGCTCCTGTCCTGTGGAATCAGCTGCCAATCTGGATTCGGGAGTCAGACTCGATCTCTGTTTTTAAGAATAGGGCTAAAACCTACCTTTTTGATATAGCCTACAATTAGGGAGGGATCATGTGTTTCTGAACCCTCCCTTAGTTATGCTGCTAATAGGTTTAGTCAGCCGGGGGACCTCCAGTAATGCACTGGGCCTCACTCCTTTCCTCACTCTCTATGAAATATTTTTTTTTTTTTGCTGGTCATTAACATTTGTTTGTTCTCTCCCATAGATTGAGTCCCCATCGTGCTGTTTGCTCTCTACATGTCTGTTCTTTTCTTCTTCTCTATCCCCTCACCCCCCAGCCAGTCGCAGCAGATGACTGCCCCTTCCTGAGCCTGGTTCTGCTGGAGGTTTCTTCCTGTTAAAAGGGAGTTTTTCCTCTCCACCGTCGCCAAGTGCTTGCTCACAGGGGATCGCCTGATTGCTGGGGTCTTTCGGCAACTGTGGGGGTCCCCCCTACAGTTGCTAGTGCTATGAGATGACTGTTGTTGTGAAATGGCGCTATATAAATAAAGTTGAATTGAATTAAATAAAGTTGAATTGAAATACATGCTTATACTTGGTTTCGACGGGCATGCACGGGTATGCACTAGTACTTGCTTGTATTTGCAGGATTTGTTGAAGATGCACAAACAAAAGATGCAGCAGCAGGCAGCAGCAGCTGTGGCCCAGGGCCAACAGGCAGCAGGAGACCAACAGAGCACACAGGTGCAGCCTGCACAGACTGCTGAAGCATAGGACATCATGCAGACCTCATAGGCCGTCCTATGATGTGCTATGATCGTGACACACAGACACACAGAGATTTCTTGAATTTATAGAGTGATGAATTGTGAACCAAATTAACTCATTCTTCTCCCCAAGACTTATTTTTCAGAAGATACTTCTCAGGACACTATTGAAGATATGGCCAGACCCTGTGATGGGCAATTGTGGTTTGAAATGCATTTATTGATATGATTTGATATATGTTGCTTTATTTTCAGGAAGAAATTAATTTTTGCATGCCTACCATAAAGAAATTATCACATTTATAATGTAGACACATTTTTCCTTTATTATTAAGTAGAATATCTGTGTCACTAAAGTTTGAAAGGATTTATGCTTTAATGGGCAGCATATATATGGTAGGATCCCACTTCTCATATCAAATTTTGTTCTGTGGGAGACACACTTTTCAGAACTTTGAACTGACCAATCAGCCTACAAGTCTCTATGCATTTCCTTTTTAGTCAGGTTTACAACTTCTGCTGAACAAAGAAACAGTGCAGTTGGTCAAAAGTTTACGCTAATGGGCAGATCCAACCCTGATCTTTGAATGTAGTTGGGCAAAACTTTCCTTAGAGTGTTGCAGCTCAGCCAGTAGAGAGTGACTCCTGAAAAGCATTTTCTGTTCTCTCCATTTTTTTGCCTTTTCTAAGTAGGCCCAGAGCCCATGCTCTGTATAAATTCTTTTTCTTTTCTTTAAAATTCACTTTTTCCTATTTTACTCCTTTTGCTTAAATTATCGTGTTAAGAATATTTTGTTTGATTTTTACTAAGCTTAAACCATCTTTGTTCTGACCACAACACATTGGAAAAAACGGATTTGTGTTTATTTTTTTTTTTCCAGTTTGATTTTCTGATTGGACTTTGAACGATAAACAAATATTATCTGGAATTTGACCATCTGGCCAAATTCCGTTTTCTATAAATAAAAAGACATCGGCTAGCCGCATGAGTACCCAGCTCACGTTTGTGATCCCCAGAGTAGGCCCGAGCCATGGGAGAGAACCTGTCTGCCAGTTCTCTCACCAGAATCCACACCCATCTGGATCAAGATTGGTTCCGGACGGCTGCTACCACACGGGACACAATCTGACTCTGCTGTGCTGAAGTTCTGTTGTCTGAATTAGATTTAATTCTTCAGAATATTCCTGGTATAAGTTCTGTAAGCCTAATAGCTCAAACTCCTTTCAGAACCTCAAATGCATTTGTCTTTTCATTAATCTCCATTCCCTTTCAGAGTAACACCGATTTTCCTTCTTTTTTTTTTTTTTATAAAAGTTTAATCATCATTCTCTTCAAAAAATTGCATCCACTGTTCTTAACCAATGCTATTTTATGGTTTTTCATTTTCCATTATGTCACCAAGTTAAACTATGGTTTTCTTTGGTTCCACAAATGTTTGACAATACATGTTATGCTCAGTTATTCAATAACAGTCTATGGTGCTCATGATACATGTTGAATTCCCTGTGTTGAAGTTATGTGAATATGTTAATCTATTCTGAAATTTCTTATTAAACTATCAAAAAGACATATGGGAGTTATTGTTTGATTTCATGTTCATCTTCTTGATTAAAAGCAGACAAGAACTCACAGGGTTGTTTTTGGGTTTTTTTTAGACTGATTAATTATTGGTACAACTACAGAATTATTGATAAAATTGTTCATTCTTTTGGACTGGTGCCCCACGAGCTTATGTGTGTTGGTAATGAAAAGAAATCTTCATTCCAACTCACATTCATATTTACATTAATACTTGTACCAACAATAAAACACCTATAAAACCCTCTACACAGGTATTTGTAGTCCTCCACTACCTCCCCCCACCCCCCCGATCTGCAGTGGCTGTGAAGGTGTCTTCTTCCTGAAGTCAATCACCATCTCTCTGGTTTTGCTGACATTCAGCCTCAGGTAATTCTGCTCTGTCCGCTCCACAAATCTGTCTATTAGTGCCCTGTACCCTCCCTTCCTCCTCCTATACACCCAACAACAGCTGAGTCATCAGAGAATTTCTGCAGGTGGCATGACTCAGTGTTGTACTGAAAGTCGGTGGTGTATAAGGTGAAGAGAAAAGGAGAAAGCACAGTCCCCTGTGGAGCTCCCGTATCACTAACTACCACATCAGACAAGACACTGCCCAGCCGGACAAACTGTGGCCTGCCTGTCAGGTACTCAGTAATCCAGGAGATGACAGAGCTGTCAACCCCCATCCACCGCAGCTTCTCACTCAACAGCAGTGCCTGGATGGTGTTAAACGCACTGGAGAAATCAAAGAATGTGATTCTCACAGTGTCTCCTCCGCCATCCAGGTGCAAATGGCCTCGTTGCAGCAGGTAGATGACAGCATCTTCAACTCCTAAATGGGACTGATATGCAAACTGCAGGGGGTGCAGCCACGCCTTCACCTGCAGCCTCAGGTGGGCTAAGACCAGTCTCTCCAGGACCTTCATTACATGAGATGTGAGGGCAACTGGTCGATAGTCATTCAGGTCAGATGGAGACGACTTCTTGGGGACAGGAACCAGGCAGCACGTCTTCCACAGCACCGGTACTTTCTCCAGACTCAGGCTCAGGTTGCACAGGTGTTTCAGTACAGGAGATAGCTGGTTGGCACAGGTCCTCAGGATCCTGGTGGAGATGCCATCAGGGCCCTCAGCCTTCTGCTGACGGAGTCTCTCCAGCTGTTTTTTAACCTGGTCTGTAGTCACAGTGATGTGAGGGAGGCTGGTGCTGCTGTCCTCAGAGGAGGGGGAGGGGGTGAGGGGAAAGAGAGAGGTGCTGCACAGGACGGTGATGGGGGAAGGGTGTGTGGGTGTCTGGCTGTGTTGTTGGGGTAACATACTGTGAATTGAACCTATTTAAAAACAGATTCAGCTCATCAGCTCTCTCAAGGCTCCCTGATGTCTGTTTGTCTCTCCCCTTACACCCAGTGATGTGTCTCATTCCCCTCCACACATCCGTCACATTGCTTTGCCCGAGTTTATCCTCCAACTTCCTCCTGTAATTGTCTTTACACCTCCTCAGCATCTCTCTCAGTTCACGCTGCACTCTCCTCAGTTCCTCCCTGTCTCCAGACCTAAAAATCCTCTTCTTCTTGTTAAGAAGTGCTTTCAGGTCACTGGTGATCCATGGTTTGTTGTTGGGGAAACAGTGCACGGTCTGAGCTGGCATGGTTGTGTTTTCACAGAATCTGATGTATTCTGTGATGAAGTCAGTCATATTGTCTATGTCCACCTCATGTAGTTCACAGAGTACCCCCCAGTCCGCTGTCTCAAAGCAGTCCTGTTGTGCATCAGCAGCCTCCTGTGTCCACCCCCTCACAGTCCGTGTATAAGCAGGCTGCCTTTGCACAAGGGGAACATACTTAGGTGATAACAGGGCCAGGTTGTGGTCTGATCTGCCAAGGAAGGGGGTGGGGGGCTGTGGCACTGTATGCATCTCTTGCATTGGCATACAGTAGATCCAGTGTTTTATTTTCTCTGGTGAGACAGTGAGCAAACTGGTGGAAGTTTGGTAGTGTTTTGCCCAGTGAGACGCGGTTAAAATCACCCATGATGACCATAAATGTGTCAGGGTGCTGCTCCAGTAAAGGGGCAGTAGTGGAGCTGATGATGTCACAGACCACCGCTGCATCAGCTGATGGAGGGACATAAACAGTAATCACGTAAGCTCTCGCTGCATATATATATATATATATACAGTGGGGTAAAAAAGTATTTAGTCAGCCACCAATTGTGCAAGTTCTCCCACTTAAAAGATGAGAGAGGTCTCCAATTTTCATCATAGGTATACCTCAACTATGAAAGACAAAATAAGAAAAAAAAATCCAGAAAATCACATTGAAGGATTTTTTAATGAATTAATTGGTAAATTCCTCGGGAAAATAAGTATTTGGTCAATAACAAAAGTTCATCTCAATACTTTGTTATATACCCTTTGTTGGCAATGACAGAGGTCAAACGTTTTCTGTAAGTTTTCACAAGGTTTTCACACACTGTTGCTGGTATTTTGGCCCATTCCTCCATGCAGATCTCCTCTAGAGCAGTGATGTTTTGGGGCTGTCGCTGGGCAACACGGACTTTCAACTCCCTCCAAAGATTTTCTATGGGGCTGAGATCTGGAGACTGGCTAGGCCACTCCAGGACCTTGAAATGCTTCTTACGAAGCCACTCCTTCGTTGCCCGGGCGGTGTGTTTGGGATCATTGTCATGCTGAAAGACCCAGCCACGTTTCATCTTCAATGCCCTTGCTGATGGAAGGAGGTTTTCACTCAAAATCTCACGATACATGGCCCCATTCATTCTTTCCTTTACACGGATCAGTTGTCCTGGGCCCTTTGCAGAAAAACAGCCCCAAAGTATGATGTTTCCACCCCCATGCTTCACAGTAGGTATGGTGTTCTTTCTCCTCCAAACACGACAAGTTGAGTTTTTATCAAAAAGTTCTATTTTGGTTTCATCTGACCATATGACATTCTCCCAATCCTCTTCTGGATCATCCAAATGCTCTCTAGCAAACATCAGACGGGCCTGGACATGTACTGGCTTAAGCAGAAAGACACGTCTGGCACTGCAGGATTTGAGTCCCTGGTGGCGTAGTGTGTTTCTAATGTAGCCTTTGTTACTTTGGTCCCAGCTCTCTGCAGGTCATTCACTAGGTCCCCCCATGTGGTTCTGGGATTTTTGCTCACCGTTCTCATGATCATTTTGACCCCACGGAGTGAGATCTTGCGTGGAGCCCCAGATCGAGGGAGATTATCAGTGGTCTTGTATGTCTTCCATTTTCTAATAATTGCTCCCACAGTTGATTTCTTCACACCAAGCTGCTTACCTATTGCAGATTCAGTCTTCCCAGCCTGGTGCAGGTCTACAATTTTGTTTCTGGTGTCCTTTGACAGCTCTTTGGTCTTGGCCATAGTGGAGTTTGGAGTCTGACTGTTTGAGGTTGTGGACAGGTGTCTTTTATACTGATAATGAGTTCAAACAGGTGCCATTAATACAGGTAACGAGTGGAGGACAGAGGAGTCTCTTAAAGAAGTTGTTACAGGTCTGTGAGAGCCAGAAATCTTGCTTGTTTGTAGGTGACCAAATACTTATTTTACTGAGGAATTTACCAATTAATTCATTAAAAATCCTTCAATGTGATTTTCTGGATTTTTTTTTCTCATTTTGTCTCTCATAGTTGAGGTATACCTATGATGAAAATTGGAGACCTCTCTCATCTTTTAAGTGGGAGAACTTGCACAATTGGTGGCTGACTAAATACTTTTTTGCCCCACTGTATATATATATATATATACAGTATATATATATACATATATATATGTATATATATATACAGTATATATATATACATATATATATGTATATATATATACACTGTATGTATATATATATACTGTATATATATATATATACAGTGGGGCAAAAAAGTATTTAGTCAGCCACCAATTGTGCAAGTTCTCCCACTTAAAAGATGAGAGAGGTCTCCAATTTTCATCATAGTTATACCTCAACTATGAGAAACAAAATGAGAAAAAAAAATCCAGAAAATCACATTGAAGGATTTTTAATGAATTAATTGGTAAATTCCTCAGTAAAATAAGTATTTGGTCACCTACAAACAAGCAAGATTTCTGGCTCTCACAGACCTGTAACTTCTTCTTTAAGAGGCTCCTCTGTCCTCCACTCGTTACCTGTATTAATGGCACCTGTTTGAACTCGTTATCAGTATAAAAGACACCTGTCCACAACCTCAAACAGTCAGACTCCAAACTCCACTATGGCCAAGACCAAAGAGCTGTCAAAGGACACCAGAAACAAAATTGTAGACCTGCACCAGGCTGGAAAGACTGAATCTGCAATAGGTAAGCAGCTTGGTGTGAAGAAATCAACTGTGGGAGCAATTATTAGAAAATGGAAGACATACAAGACCACTGATAATCTCCCTCGATCTGGGGCTCCACACAAGATCTCACCCCATGGGATCAAAATTATCACGAGAACGGTGAGCAAAAATCCCAGAACCACATGGGGGGACCTGGTGATTGACCTGCAGAGAGCTGGGACCAAAGTAACAAAGGCTACATCAGAAACACACTACGCCGCCAGGGACTCAAATCCTGCAGTGCCTGATGTGTCCCCCTGCTTAAGCCAGTACATGTCCAGGCCCGTCTGAAGTTTGCTAGAGAGCATTTGGATGATCCAGAAGAGGATTGGGAGAATGTTATATGGTCAGATGAAACCAAAATAGAACTTTTTGGTAAAAACTCAACTTGTCGTGTTTGGAGGAGAAAGAACACCATACCTACTGTGAAGCATGGGGGTAGAAACATCATACTTTGGGGCTGTTTTTCTGCAAAGGGACCAGGACGACTGATCCGTGTAAATGAAAGAATGAATGGGGCCATGTATTGTGAGATTTTGAGTGAAAACCTCCTTCCACCAGCAAGGGCATTGAAGATGAAACCTGGCTGGGTCTTTCAGCATGACAATGATCCCAAACACACCGCTCGGGCAACAAAGGAGTGGCTTCGTAAGAAGCGTTTCAAGGTCCTGGAGTGGCCTAGCCAGTCTCCAGATCTCAACCCCATAGAAAATCTTTGGAGGGAGTTGAAAGTCTATGTTGCCCAGCGACAGCCCCAAAACATCACTGCTCTAGAGGAGATCTGCATGGAGAAATGGGCCAAAATACCAGCAACAGTGTGTGAAAGCCTTGTGAAAACTTACAGAAAACATTTGACCTCTGTCATTGCCAATGTAGAGGGTTGGAAATAGTTAATAGTTATGTAAGAAAAAACAGGCACCCCTACAATTTTATTTTATTCTTTAATTGTTTTATTTTTCTACAATGCATTTGTAATCCAGCTGGTTCCATTATAACTCATGTGAGTTGAGTGCAGTTCCGTACGCCGACCAATAGATGGCACATGTCGCACAGTGATAGAGAGTAGACTCACGCACCGGAGGACGAAGAATAAACTCCTTTGTGTGAAGATAACAAAACGTGTTCTGCCCATTCTTCTATCACAGGTTGGTAAATACTAATAATTCAAGAGTGCAATATAAACTGTAAGAATCCTAAGATGTCCGAGATTATATTGTGATAAGTGTGAGGTGAAAAGCAGGTTTGTAAGGGTATTTCTGTTAAAGTTCATGTGTTGTTGTATAAGCTAACCTGCTAATGTTAATGATCGAGTGTATGGGACGTGCCACAACAGTGAAATCCGCCCACATGTTAGGAACCATTTGCTTACTTTATTTAAAGACAGTTATGAAACGGTTTTCATACAGTACGACATTTACTGGTTTGATTTGTCACCAAGTGTGCATATGTAGGAAAACGTCAATTTTGGACAATCTTCAGTAAACCCCCAGAAAACAGTGTGGACTGTTAGATGTGGACTGTTAGAGAAAGCAGTAGCGTTTCTACGCCAGAGGTGGCGCTCAGTAGCGATAAGACACTGTGTAGTGTTAGAGCACAATAGAGGAAGAGTGTTCCAGAGTGTAGAGAGAGAGTGTTGAGACAAGATGGTGTCTAGCGATGTGCTGTGTAAGTGATGTGCCGTGCCGTGTGAGCTGGGAGAAGTCAATAAACAGTCACTGCAAAGTCTAACAGCTTGGCTCTATCATCCTTCCTCCCCTTCGCCCCTCCTGGGTGTAACAAAACTTGGTAGCAGAGGATGGTTCAGCCGTGTATAAGACGGTGAGTGAGCAAATAAAAAAGAAAAAGAGAGGCCGTAACAGTGGAGCTGGAGCAGCTACAAGCTAAGCTAACTGAGGCCTTGGTGCCGTTATGGGCTGAACAGCTAAATGAGGTCTGTTTATTTGCAAAGATAAGCCCAGCCGAACCGTCTAAGAAGTACACGCTGATACGACTGTTAATCGAGGAGGTGGAGAAAGCCATTGAACGCGAAGAGGAGGATGTTGTCCGCGAGTTTCTGCTAAAGCTAATAGCATGTGCTAACAAAGCTAAGCTAAGTGAACCGTTGACGCAGGCAGCGACAACGGCAGGCACGAGCCGCGAGGCGGAGGCACTCGCCAGTTTACAGAGCCAGTATGCCGCTCTGCATGAAAGTATCATTGATTCAACTAAACGGGTTGAAGAGGAAATAATAAGGCTGACGGATGATAAGGTCGCGCCGCCACCGGGCCGCCATTTTGAGACACAGCCCGAGGCCGCGCCACCGAGCCGCCATTTTGTGATACAGCCCGCGGTCCCCACAGCGCTCCTACCACCAGAAGTGATCATTAAACGGGAGTTTAAGATAAATGGGCAGATAGGGGAGAGGGGCCAAAAAGACTAACTAACTAACTAACTAACCTGCACTTATATAGCGCTTTTCTAGTCACAAAGACCACTCAAAGCGCTTTCATTAATACTAACCCTCTACTCTAAGGGCCTATAGGAAACAAATATCTAGGGACAATTTAGAACAGCCAATTAACCTAACATGCATGACAAGTTGTCTTATTCCAATCTCACTCACCAGATTAATATGGGCTTAAAGAAAAAGCACAGTGAGGCTGAGATAATTGAGGCTGTTGTCAGAGCAGTGAGTCCTGGATTGAGTTTGCGCGCTATGCTGGAGATTAAGTCAGATCTCACACTGCCACAGCTGCGCATAATCCTGCGAGGACATTATAAAGAAGATAGTTCCACTGACTTGTATCATCGTCTGATAAATCTCACACAAGACAGTAATGAGTCACCTCAGAACTTCCTGTTTTGAGCCATTGAGCTAAAGGAAAGACTTTTAGCAGTATCCAGAGAGCCTGGCACTGAAGAGCAGTTTAGTTCTGATCTTATTCAGAGGAAGTTTCTGAGGGCGGTGGAAACAGGACTGATCAGTGTTGATGTGAAATATCAACTGAAGCGTTATTTGGAAGATCCTGCCGTCACCGACGAGCTACTGATTTCAAAGATGAATGCAGCAGCCAGTCTTGAATGGGAACAGCATCAGAAATTTAAAAGGCACACAAAAGAAATAAAGGTTCGAGAATGCCGAGTGGAAAATCTGACGGGTCAGTATGCAACCGAGAGAGAAGTGGATGGCCAAGAGCGCCCCCTACCATCGACAAAAGGAAAAATCCTTAAATCCCAAAGCACAGTGACCTGTACGGAATCTGAGCTCCTGAACATAGTCACGCAGCTGAAGAGTGACATGGAGGAGATCAAAAAGGCCATACGTGAGTCTCCCAGAGCACCTCGTGCTCAGAGAGCCAGGAGGACACGTGGCTGCAGGAGATGTCAGTCCACCAGCAATGGCGATCAATGCAACCACTGCTTCCGGTGTGGAGTCAGCGGCCACATGTCAAGGGAATGTCGGATAGGGAGGAGACTCGGAAGAGGAACAGGGCAAGTAGACACGGCGGCCAATACTGTCGCAACCACATCAGAACAAGCTAACACACAAGAACTGTATGAGCTCGTTACTGACAGTATTCGGAGGTTAGAAGCAAGGCTGGTAGCTCAGGTCGAGGTACCTCCTGTAGAAACGGTCCGTGTTAATCTACTGTCCCCTAATCGCCAATTACAGTTACTCAATTTGGTTGGAAAAAAATATGTCATCACTTGCTTCCTGGATGACAAGGAGACACAAGCATTGTGGGACACAGGGTCACAGGTTTGTTTAATGAATGACGCCTGGAGACAGGAGCACCTGCCACACACCACCGTCAGAGACTTAGCCGAGTTGGTGGGTCCAAATATCCTGAATGGGAGGGCAGTGAACCAGACACCGATTCCATTCTCAGGGTGGGTCGAAGTCACATTTAAGCTGCCGACAGTTAGTCGCCCACCGGTGGAACTCTTAGTTCCTGTGCTAGTGGTGAAGGAGGACGGAGTGGCAGAGCCGCCTATCATTGGGTTCAACGTGATTGACCATGTCCTGACGATGGGCATTAAATCCCCTTGCGCCATCAGTGATGCTGTTAGCGCAGCCTTCTCATTTGACTGTAAGAAAACAGAGGTGTTTTTGAAAGTGATGCAAAGTGAGGAGGATAGGCTGGGGGAAGGAATGGTAAAAGTTGGCAGTGAGTTGGTTACCATCCCTGCTGGCCAAACCAAAACAGTCAAAGGTTGTGTCAGAGCAGGCTCACTTCCAGACACACAAGACGTCTTATTTGAGCCGAGTCAGTACACCCAGTTACCAGAGGGTTTGCAGATGCAAAGTGGGTTGGTGCAGTTATGGAAAGGGAAGCGATCAATGTTCAAAATACCTATAACAAACAGTACGTCCCGTGATATCCAGCTGCCCGCTAAGACCATTTTGGGGGAAACACAGAGAGTTAAAACTGCTTATCCGGCAGATATTAGACCCCCTGCTGTAAACCAAGCGACCGTCGACCCAACGACGAGTGAGACAGGAAGAAACAAAGAGACCGAGATGAACTGTGCTGTCAAAGAGACTATGGACATGTGGGACCCTCCAGTTCCCCTTGATCATCTCTCGCCCATACAGCAAGAGCAAGTAAAACAGCTACTACGGGAGGAACGGCAAGCATTTTCCCGTGATGAGTATGATGTAGGGACAATTCCCTCTTTACAGTTGAAGATCAGACTCAAAGATCACGATCCTGTCAAAAAGACTTATGTTTCTGTTCCCAAACCACTTCATAAAGAAGTAAAGGAGTATTTAGAAGACCTGCTTAACAGGGGCTGGATCACCAAATCCAAGTCATCGTATTCCAGTCCAATTGTCTGTGTGCGAAAGAAAGATGGAGGTCTGCGATTGTGTTGTGGCTTTAGAGAATTGAACAAGAAGTCTATTCCAGACAGATACCCAATTCCCCGCATACAGGATATGCTGAACAGTCTAAGTGGGAGTGTGTGGTTTTCAGTCCTTGACCAAGGGAAGGCGTATCATCAGGGTTTCCTGGAAGAGTCGAGTAGGCCCCTCACTGCATTTATCACTCCCTGGGGTTTGTTCGAGTGGGTAAGGATTCCATTTGGTTTGTCCTCAGCACCAGCAGCATTCCAAAGATCTATGGAGGAGTGCTTGTGGGGGTTGAGAGATGATGTTTGTCTGCCTTACCTCGATGATAACCTTGTTCATTCACAGACTTTTGAAGATCACTTGCGAGACCTGAGAAGCGTCCTGCACCGCTATCAAAGTCATGGAGTGAAGTTGACTCCCCGGAAATGTGAGTTATTCAAGCAGCAGGTACGTTTTCTTGGTAAAATGGTAACAGGACAGGGTTACACCATGGACCCTGCGGACATTGCCCCAGTGCAGACACTCAAACAGCAGCAACCTTCCACTGTGGGAGAGCTAAGGAAATTGCTAGGTTTTATTTCATATTACCGTAGCTATATTCCAAACTTCTCTCGTATAGCAAAGCCTCTTTACGACCTTCTGGCTAACGACCACACAGACAAAGCAAAGGAAAACTCAAAGGAACATGTCAAAAAGAACGATGGAGGCCACTTACCCTCATCTCATGTGATCAGGTGGCGCCCAGAGCATCAAGCAGTAGTTTGTCAGCTTGTTGACCTTCTTACCCAACCCCCAGTGTTAGGTTACCCGAACTTTGAAGAACCCTTCATTGTGCACTGTGACGCTTCACAGGCAGGGCTTGGGGCGGTGTTATACCAGCGACAACAAGACAAACTGGTGGTGATAGCATATGGCTCCAGGACACTGTCAAATTCAGAGAAGAACTACCACCTTCATTCAGGGAAGCTGGAGTTTCTTGCCATGAAGTGGGCCATCTGTGAGAGGTTTTGGGATTATCTGTGCTATTCTCCACCATTCACTGTCTATACGGACAATAATCCCCTAACGTATGTGCTTACCACCGCAAAGTTAAATGCAACCACACAGAGGTGGGTAGTGGAATTAGCTGATTTCCAGTTTGTGATTAAGTATCGCCCTGGAAAAGCAAACAGAGATGCAGACGGACTTTCACGTATGCCCCTAGATATGGAGCAGTACATGAACAAATGCACACAGAATGTTGATCCTGATGTGATGAATTGTGTGACACAGGCAGTGAAGGTGAAGTCACAAGAAAGTGAACCATGGCTCTGCCCAGTCACCATTTCTACTCTCATCAGTGAAGCAGATCAAGAAGCCAGCTCTATAGCTGAAATATCAAAGACCGATATAAAAAGAGCTCAAGAAGAAGACTCCGTGATTGGAGAGGTGTTGCGCTACGTGTTGTCAAAACAATGGCCAAGAAGTGTAAAGCAGCACAACAGTAAAATTGCAGCACTAGTCAGGCAAAAACACAAGCTGTACTTGGAAGATGATGGACTGCTTTACAGGAGAACGGCAACACATGACCAGCTACTCCTACCCCAGAGGTTTCACAAACTCGTGTTCAAAGAGCTCCATGAAAACATGGGCCATTTAGGGGTAGAGAGAGTGATGAACTTGATAAGAGAGCATTTTTATTGGGCTCATATGCAAAGAGATGTGGAGCACTACATCACGAGAGTTTGCAGTTGTTTAAAGAACAAACGTCCCAATAAGATAACAAGGGCACCACTGACTAACATTGTCACCACGTACCCATTTGAATTAGTGTCAGTGGATTTCCTGCATTTGGAGAAGTGCAAAGGAGGATATGAGTATATCCTGGTTGTAATGGACCATTTTACTCGTTTTGCCCAGGCTTACCCATGTCGTAACAAAGCTGCCCACACCGCTGCTGAGAAGATCTTTGGAGATTTTGCCCTCAAGTTTGGTTTCCCCACACGACTCCATCATGATCAGGGAAGAGAGTTCCAAAATAAACTTTTTGCAAAACTCCAAGAGTACAGTGGTGTGCAGGGGTCCCGAACAACGCCCTACCATCCCCAAGGGAATGGGCAGGTGGAACGATTTAATCGTACACTGTTGGCAATGCTCAGAAATTTGCCCGAAGCAGCTAAGGAAGACTGGAAGTCCTCTCTGGCAAAAGTGGTTCATGCCTATAATTGTACGCATAGTGAAGCTATGGGGTATGCACCATATTTTCTGTTGTTTGGTCGTAGTCCAAAGTTGCCTATTGATCTGATGTTTGGCCTCACAACAAGAGAGCAGAGTGTTTCTCAGCAAGACTATGCTGAAAAGTGGAGAGCTACAATGACTGAAGCTTACAAACTCGCTTCTAAAACAGCAAACAAAGAAGGGATGAGAAGTAAAGCACTTTATGATAAAAAGGTTCACGGTGCTGAATTACTCCCTGGATCCAGAGTATTGGTTCGAAACTTAACCGAAAAAGGTGGGCCGGGAAAATTAAGATCATACTGGGAAGACACGGTGTATGTCGTGACCCAAAAGAAGTACCCAGACAGTCCAGTATATGAAATCAGACCTGAAACTGGCAAGGGACGCACTCGGGTCATGCACAGAAACCTTTTGTTACCATGTGACTTTCTTCTCATGGAAACAGTGAAACATGCCTCTAAGAGAATAAGAGAAAGAGACTCTAAAAGACAAAGGCATGTGGACAGACAAAGCAACACGGATGATGAAGATGAAGAGGGTTGGAATGCCATAATTGGATTACGAGCTGGGAAGGATCAAGAGCAGCGTCCACTGAGAGCCGATGCACCGGAGTTCTACCCGCATGATGACACTACTCCGGAGGATGAGGACCAGGACCCAGATGACGTCACGCAGGTGCAGCTGGCACCAGAGGTCGACGATCCGGTGGTTCCAGATCCAGCTGAGGCAGACCAGGACCAGAGTGATGAGGTGTCAGAGTCCAGTTCCAGTGACCAGGAGGGACCTGACGAGATTCCTGTTAAAACGTATCCTTCAAGAATAAGAAAACAGCCATTGAGATTGACTTATGATAAGTTAGGCCAACCTAGCACTTCATTGCATTTCATCTGTCTAGAACAAAGATGTAGAAGCTAAAGATAACCATTGGTCAGACATAAATGTCTTGAAAGGTAACTTGGTAGTTACTGTGATGGTTGATTAAAAAATTGAAAAAAGAACAAAAAAAATTTAAAAACACAAAAAGAGACTTGCAGTGTGTTACTAAGACACAGGCATCACACAAAGGTTTATCTGGTAGGCTATGACTAGATTGAGTATCCTTACTCTCAGGAAAGATGCAGATACCCACCATGATGGATGGAGCGGTTGAAGGTTATCGTGCACAAAGACCTCTTCTGCAAATGTATTGCATGGAATAGGAGATACATGCTGTACTATGGACAATCACCAGTGGCATCTCTATAGACTTTAATGAACTCTGACTCCTGTGTAGTGATACCCTACTAACATGTAATACATGATTACCAAATGTGAACTGACAGAAGAAAAGAGAAAAAAACTACTGTTTTTTTAAAGAAAGGTGTAATGTCGGGACGACATTAACTTTTTGAGGGGTGAGTGTAGGAAAACGTCAATTTTGGACAATCTTCAGTAAACCCCCAGAAAACAGTGTGGACTGTTAGATGTGGACTGTTAGAGAAAGCAGTAGCGTTTCTACGCCAGAGGTGGCGCTCAGTAGAGATAAGACACTGTGTAGTGTTAGAGCACAATAGAGGAAGAGTGTTCCAGAGTGTAGAGAGAGAGTGTTGAGACAAGATGGTGTCTAGCGATGTGCTGTGTAAGTGATGTGCCGTGCCATGTGAGCTGGGAGAAGTCAATAAACAGTCGCTGCAAAGTCTAACAGCTTGGCTCTATCATCCTTCCTCCCCTTCGCCCCTCCTGGGTGTAACACATATTTCGGGTGTATTACCGAATACCAGGAATACTATTGTAAGTGTGTTAGGTACACAGTGGCCAGGTTAGTGCATTGTTAAGAATAACACCACATGCTGTACATTTATGACAGTGCTTAAAATGATTAATGTAAATGTAAATTCATGGGTTATTGTTTAAGATATAAATATTTGGGCTTCCGGTTATGGCTGCCACGTAGGACGGACGTGTCTCGCTCTGCTCTGCTCCTGGAGAAAAAAAATCGGCAAATAACTCTCTCATTTGGGACAGAACGTATCTCAGCATTTGGGCGAGGATATGTCGGCGAAGCCTAGGGCTGGAAAACCAGGAAGAGGAAAAAGCGAGCCGCCGAAACAGTCCAAATTAACGGACTTTCAGGTCTGTGACGCAGCAAACAAAACTCCATATATGGCGGAGGAGGCTGGCAACGGTGCGATGTCTGTGCGGGGAGGCGCAGATGCGCTGATGGCTGCCATGAGTTCAATGAGAGCGGACTTTTCCTCTAGATTTGATGGGATTATGACAGCGTTGGAAGGAATAAGAAAGGAATTGGGTGACTGTGTAGAACGAACGGCGCAGATGGAGCTCCGTCTCGCTAGTGCTGAAGATGACGTCACCCGTCTTCAATTAAAGGTGCGCACTTTGGAAAAAAAAAATAAATCTCTGGAAGATAATATTTTGGATTTGGAATCTCGGTCGAGACAGAATAATTTGAGGCTGGTGGGTCTTCCAGAGGAATCAGAAGGTCGGGACGTATGTTCCTTTCTGGAAAAGTGGATTCCGGAGGTGCTGGGCAGCGAGGAGTTGCAATCAGCAGTGGTTCTGGAAAAAGCACATCGTATTGGCCCACGGAGAGATAAGGGACCGCCGAGGACCTTAATTATGAAGTTTCTTAGCAACAGAGACAGGATGAAGATCTTCAACGCTGCACGTGCTAAAGGAGAGATTAAACACCAGGACCAGCAGGTGCGGTTCTACCCAGATTTGGCCACAGGAATCCAGCAATTGAGGAAGCAGTTTGATCCCATACGTAAGGAGCTGCGCAACCTTGGGATTCGTCATGGTGTAATCTATCCTGCGAGACTGCTGACCACGTATGAGGGCAGAACCCACATCTTCAAGACCCCAGAGGAGGCGCAGGAGTTCATCAAGAAGATCAAAGAAGAAGAAGAGACTGGTGGGAGCTAAGCATGAACAAAATATAAGGTAGAATAATTAAGCATTTGCACAGGCATCTGACTGACTTGAAGTAAATAGTAAGTTTACAAAATATAGATTGTATTATATATTAAAAAAACAAAACAAAAACAAAACAAACAAAAAAAAAAACTATGATGTACAAAGTTGTTAAAAATTTTGGAGTTAAGTTGGAAAACTACAGAGGAGAGTTAATGTTACGTCATTAAAAGCAGTAGAGTTAGGGTGATTGGGAGGATGAAGAAGGAGTGGCTTAGGCTGTTCGCCGTGGGTGTGGAACGGTCGATGGCTATATCGGGAGACAGAATTTTTCTTTTGATTTTGGGGGGTTTGCCACAAGTGTGGGAAGGGGAAATTTGTTTGTGTGTAGTTTGTAGGATGAATGTTCAACCACTCATGTTTTTGCTTCTCTGTATGAGCATGTTTACACTGCAAGGTAATCCCAAACTCTCTATTGATCATGGACCAAAGTGTTAATCTTAATTTAACTTCATGGAATTGCAGAGGTCTACAAAATTTAAAAAAAACTTAAACAAGTTATGAATAAAATAAAGGACATGGGTTCAAGAATTGTGTTTTTACAAGAAACTCATCTGATAGAGGAGGATGTTAAAAGAATTAGGAGTAGATGGCAGGGAAGTGTATTCACCTCTTCATTTTCATCCCGAGCCAGGGGAGTTATGACTCTCATACATAAATCAGTTCCTTTTCAAGTGAAAAATGTAATTGGAGACAAATTTGGAAGATATGTAATCATTCAAGGTTCTTTGCTATTAGAAAATATAAATCTTGTGAACTTATATGGTCCCAATATAGATGATCAGAAGTTCTTTGCTAATTTATTTCTCATCTTATCATCACTTACAGGGCAACATATAATAGCAGGGGATTTTAATTGTACATTGAATCCAGGTGTGGATAGATCAACAGGACTGGATTGTACGCACATTGGATGTAGGATGACTATTAATCATTTTATGAAAGAATTGAGATTGTTAGATATATGGAGAGAAATGAAACCACAAGTTAAAGCCTATTCTTGTTATTCCAGTACCTACAAGACATTCTCACGTATTGATTATTTTTTGATTTCCACAGAATTAAGGTCCAAGATTCAAAACTGCTTTTATGATAACATCGTGATCTCTGATCATGCACCCTGTTGTCTAATATATGTAGATAAAAAATTGACAAAGGAATCAGGCAGATGGCAATTTCAGCATAAATGGCTTCAGGATGAGGAATTTGTCAAGTATATAGAAAAACAGATAGACGAGTTCTTTGACATCAATACTACACAAACATCAGCATGTGTAAAGTGGGAGGCTTTCAAAGCTTTTATTAGGGGACATATTATTAGTTATACAGGATCAAAATCTAAGAAGACTCGAGAGGAGAGAGCTAAATTGGAACATAAAATAAAAAGTCTTCAGGAAAAAGTGTATGCAGGAAGAGATCCAAGGTTGGAGAATGAATTACTGATTTTGAGAGCTGAATACGACAAAAAATCAGCGAATAGAGCTGCCTCGAGTCTTCTAAGATTGAAACAATCTTTTTATGAACAAGGTGAAAAATCAGGAAAATTATTAGCATGGCAGATTAAACAATTGGAAATTAAAACACCAATAACCAGTATTATAAGTAACGGACAGGTAGTTATAGATCCTTTAGAAATTAATAGAGCCTTTAGAGATTACTATGAAAAATTATATGATACCAAAAATGAACCTGATTTAACAAAACTAAATGGGTTTTTGAACAAACTATCTATACCGTGTATTCCAAATGAAAACAGGGAGATATTGGAGTCTAAAATTAGTCAAGAAGAAGTTGGGCTAGCCATTGATAATATGAAATCAGGAAAAAGTGCAGGACCAGATGGTCTTCCAGTTGACCTTTATAAAAAATTTAAGAATAAATTAATAAAACCTTTTTTGGAAATGGTTTTAGAAGCATTTCAAAATAATAATTTACCATCATACATAAATAATGCCTTAATTATACTGCTGCCAAAACCAGGTAAGCCCTCTAATAAATGTGAAAATATGAGACCAATAAGCCTATTAAACGCCGACCTTAAGATAATCTGTAAAATTTTAGCAAGACGAATACAAGAAATTTTACCAAATATTATTAATCGAGATCAGAATGGCTTTATAAAGGGTAGACAAGGCTTCCATAATGTAAGAAGACTATTTAATATTATTTATTTTAATAAAGAAGCACCGGATACAGCTCTCCTATCATTGGACGCCGAAAAGGCCTTTGATAGAGTTGAATGGCCCTTTCTTTTTGAAGTCCTACAAAGGTTTGGACTTGGAAATAATTTCATAAAATGGGTTCAAATAATATACAATAATGCTACAGCAGAAATCCTAACAAATAACAATATTTCAAAACCAATAAAAATCAATAGAGGATGTCGACAAGGCTGTCCACTTTCACCTTTACTGTTTACTATGGCAATTGAACCTTTAGCGATAGCGATACGTTTACATTCACAAATATATGGAATTAAAGTTGGACCAACAGAACATAAAATCTCCCTGTACGCCGATGATATAATTTTGTTTATGTCGAATCTAAAAAAATCAATTCCAACCTTGTTGAATTTAATAAAGAATTTTGGGGAAATATCAGGATATAAAATAAATAAAACTAAATCTTCAATATTAATGCTAAATGAGACCCAGAGAAATTACCCAGCCCCTGAGGTAAATCAATTCAATGTTGTAAATCAGTTTAAATATTTAGGAATCCAAATTATGCCTAAGCTAGAATCAGTCGCCAGTGTCAACTATGAAGCCTTAATGTCAGATATCAATGAGTTAACTCAGAGATGGATGTCACTACCAATGTCGATGATCGGGAGAATCAATATACTTAAAAGTAATATTTTACCTAAAATACTTTATTTATTTCAATACATTCCCTTATCACCACCTTTAGATCTATTCTCAAGAATAAAAAAAAAGTTAGTGGAATTTATATGGAACAACAGGAGGGCTAGATTACGTTTGTCTTTATTATATTTACCATTTGATCGTGGAGGTCTGAAATGTCCAAATTTTATGTTGTATTATTGGTCGGCACAACTGAGGTCTATGACATATTATTTTTCATCAAATGATCTCCCTCACTGGACTGAAATGGAATCATACAATTTACCTTTACCTCTTCCCATATTCATATACTCAGATTCGGCAAAAAAATTACAAAAACAAGTTAAAAATCCATTTGTAAAGCATATGATCAAAATATGGTGTGAAGCTAAAAACTATTTAAAAGAACCACAGTTATTGTCACAATTTAGTCCAATATGGGGTAATCAATATTTTAAACCAGGGAGAGCGGACGCTGTATTTAAAGTATGGAATTTAAAAGGGATACAAAAGATTCAGGATTTATATTTGCCATGTGCAGACAACATAATGTCTTTTGAAGAGCTGAGGATCAAATTTAATCTCAATAGAACACATTTTTTTAAATATCTTCAACTTAGAAACTTTATTCGATCAAATCAAAATAAAGCTCTCACTCGACCTATTTATTCATCCTTGGAAAAAATGATGATGAAAGATAGTAAAAGAAAGGGTATTATTTCAGAGTTTTATAACTCATTGACACTATCTTCAAGTGAAAATTCACTGAAAAGATTAAACTACTGGAAAGAAGATCTGCAAATTGAAATTTCAGAGGAACAATGGGAATTGGCTTGTACAGAAGCTCAAACCAAATCAATAAATGCACGCCTTAAATTGATACATTTCAAATGGTTAATGCGGATGTATGTTACACCGGAGGAGTTAAATAGATACAACAAAAATATACCAGATACATGCACAAAATGCATGGAAAGTAAAGGAACCCTATTTCATTGTTTATGGGAATGTAGATTAATAAGAATGTTTTGGGAAGAGGTGAGGGTAACAATTGAAAAAATAATCTCAAAACAAATCATATTGAATCCTAAACTGTTTTTGTTGGGTCTGTACCCAGAAAAGCATAATTTTAATAAAAGTGAAAGAACATTCATAGACCTCAGTTTGCTTAATGCCAAAAAATGTATTGCACTATTATGGAAAAAGACTCATAGACCAGATGTGACTCAGTGGTTAAGACAGATGTTAACAAACCTTCCATTAGAAAGAATAACATATATACTGAAATCAAAGGAAATTGTGTTTGAGAATATATGGAGACCTTTTATTGATTATGTAAAAAATTTAAACATAACTCTTGAAGAAGAAGGTGAATGATGTGTGTGGACCTTGTAAATTCCAAACTGGTGAACATAATATGTATACTTATGTATTGGATTGTCTAGACTAAACAGAGGAGCATTGTTGAAGACTTGATTTTGTTGGTGGTTGTTGGTGTTTTTAGTGCATTTTTTTTTTTTTTGTAGTACTTTAGTGTTAGTGTTTGATTGTTTGTATCATGTTTGTTAAAAAAAAAAAAAAAAGGTTCAATAAAGATATTGTGGAAAAAAAAAGATATAAATATTTGAACAAGTTAAAAGCTATATACATGGGAAGGAGATAAAAACAATAATTCATTTCATGTTAGGGTAATTTGTTAAGAATGTTAAGTATACAGTTAATGTCACATTGAAATTGTGATAAATGGACATGATTGTGTTTTGTTTAATGGTGATGTGATCAGATAATAAGAGAGAAACTATGGACTTTAATAGTAAATACTAGTCAGTTGATGTTGGTCATGTGAATGACTTGGACGAAGAATAAACTCCTTTGTGTGAAGATAACGAAACGTGTTCTGCCCATTCTTCTATCACAGGTTGGAGAGTTAACTTCCACTTGCACGTTTCCTCCTCCTGGGCTGCTACCCAGGGGAGCAACAATTTTGGGGGCTCGTCCGGGATTAGCGCCACCTACTGGTCTGGCACTAATCATTGAAGAACCAAGGGATGCTGACCACCTGTTCCTGAGCCATTGACCTAAGCGACTGACTACAGGAGACCACAGCCATGTCTGCTCTACATGACCTGAGATGGGAAATCCAGCAAGAGCTTCGCCAGCTGACCATTGCCCGCTGCAGAAACGTTCTTTACAAGCTGGCTGAGTCGTTCAAGGATGAGGTGGGAGAAGATTTGCCAGGCGCAGAATCGACCGAAGTGGAACTCTTCGACTTCATTGTTGACTCGCTGAGAAGTCACAACTGAAGAGCCTTGAGGACCAGGGGATGTCTCGCCTGCTTGCTTTCCGTGACCTCATCATTGAACTACAACGGCCCACAGCAGCTGGAGAAGTGGATGCAGAGGTGTCACCCGACGATGATCCGGTCATAGTAGTTCCTGTGACCACTGGAGCTGCAGCACCATCAGGGAAGAACCATCCGACATCACCATCTGTAGTTCCTGACCCAGGGTTAGTCAGACTGACTGAACTTACGTCACTGTTGCCACATAGAGAGTACAAGATTTATGGTGGTCAAATCTCTGATTTTGATTCTGATTTGAGTTACAATAACTTGTGCAAACAGCTTGATGAAGGGCTAAATGAAGGGTTCACAGAAGCTGAGATTATCAGAACGGTGTTTAAGATAATTAAGCCTGGTACCTTTAAAAATATGCTTGTAACCAAGGATAGCCTTACTGTAGCTGAGTTAAAACGTCTCTTTTTTTTTTTTTTTTTTTTTTTTTTTTTTTTTTTTTTTTTTTTTTTTTGTAACTTAAGATTTTTATTCATTTTTCATTATATATATTGCATTCAGATCACAGTCTACGTTTAAAAAAAAAACAAAGGGGCTAGAGTAAAAAAGAAAAAGGAAAAAAAAAAAAAAAAAAAAAAAGGGGGGGGGACAAATGTTGGAGCATCAAGTTTTTAGTTTCCATCTCTTAATTCTTCTGGTTTTTCCAGCGTCGTTGGTTATTCTTTCAATATCTGTCTCGTTGTTGCACTTTGTAGTGTGTCCATTTCCGCCATTTTTTTTCCCATAGTCCTTCTTGCATTCTTTGTCGATATGTTAGTTTTTCCATCATACGTATGTCCTCAATAATGTCAGTCCATTGCTCTTGGTCAGGAAGAACTTCTGATCGCCATTTTTTTGTGATTGTTTTTTTACATGCAATCAACAAGATTTTAACTAGATATCTGTCCTCCGCCTGTATAACATTGTCTCTTTTAAGATCACATAGGTACATCAGGTTACAGTTCATTGGTATATTATATCCTAATATCCTCTGTATTGTCACATGTATAGATTTCCAGAATGATGAGATTTTGCAGCATTTCCAAAACATATGCGAGTGGTCTGCATTTTGAGCCCCACATCCCCTCCAGCATAAAGATTGGGTATTTGTATACTTTCCTTGAATCTGTGGTGTAATGAAAAAGCGAATCAGGTTTTTCCATCCAAATTCCCTCCATGTTCTTGAATTTGTTGATGTGTGTTGTGTTTTCCATATTTCCTGCCAGCTTTCTTCTGTTATGTTTAAATTGAGCTCTTTCTCCCATTTCTCCTTTATATAGTTACTTGAATGATTGTTTGCCATAAGTTTCTGATATAGCTTTGAAATAATTCTTGTTTTATTTCCTGTATATGAGCTTAAAATGAATTGTATAATCTCGCTCACATCTGTTTGGAGGTTATGCCTAATCTTCTTCATATAATAGTCTCTCATCTGCAGATATCTGAAGAATTCCGATCTTTCTAGTTTAAATTTTCTCCTGATGTTTACAAAGCTCCCGAGATCTTTTTTTCCGATATTGCCCCATGCTGTGATTCCCTTGTTCACCAGATTTTTGTATCCCCTATCTTGTTTTGCCGGTTCAAACTGACTGTCAAATGCTACCCATTTCAATAGTTTTATGTCTTCCTTTATATTATACTTTTGTACTATTTTATACCACAGTTCTAAAGTAAATTTAGTGATTGGGTCTATTTGTTTGATTTGCTTATATGCATCTTTATCTCCTATTATGCTTTGTACTGGGAGTCCCTCAATTTCCTTTTCCATTTCTTTCCATTTTGCCTCATATCCCTCGTCGCACCAACATATGATATATCTTATTTGTGCTGAGTAGTAATATTCCTTTAGACTCGGTAGGCCCATGCCTCCTTTCTCTTTTGGTAATTGGAGAGTTTTATATTTCACTCTTGGTTTTTTACCTCCCCAAACAAATCTCGATATCATCCTGTCCCACTTTGAGAATTGGGCATCTGGAATCTCTGTTGGTAGAGCCTGGAAGAGGTAAAGTAATCTAGGTTGTATGCTGATTTTGACTGTCTCAATTTTTGAATTCAGATCCATATTTAAGATTGACCATCTATCAATATCTTTTTTTATTTCTTGTTCCAACCTATCATAGTTTGCTTTATAGATTTTGCTTAGATCTTTAGGTATGTTCACTCCAAGGTATTTTATTTCTTTTTGTTTCCAGTTTAGTTTGATCTTATCAGTTATCTGGTTTAGAGGGTTATAGTGGAATGTCAGTATTTGTGTTTTTGTTATGTTTATCTTGTATCCTGATAATTTTCCAAAATTTTCTATCAAGTTCATCATTTCCATTATTGATTCATCTGGTTGTTCAAGGTAAACTATAATATCGTCTGCAAATAGCCCAATCTTGTGTTCTGCCCCCTTTATTGTTACACCTTTTAATTTCTTATTTTGTCGTATCGCTTGAGCCAGTGGCTCTATGAACAGAGCAAACAAGGTGGGCGATAAGCAGCATCCCTGCCTAGTTGATCTTTGTATATTTACTTTGTCTGTTAAGCTACCGTTTATCTTGATTCTTGCCACAGGTTCTTGATACAGCGTCCTTATGCATTGTACTGATTTTTCGTTAAATCCAAAGCGTTCCAGCACACTATATAGGAATTTCCAGTTAACCCTGTCAAATGCTTTTTCTGCGTCTAAACTCATTATTACTGCGCTTTTCTTTTCTTTATGTATTTGATTAATTATATGTATTGTTCTCCTGATATTGTCATGTGTTTGGCGTCCCTCTATGAAACCAGTTTGATCATCTTCTATCAATTCCGTCAAGAATGTCTTTATTCGTTTACATATAATTGTTGTATATATTTTATAATCTACATTTAATAAAGAGATTGGTCTATAGTTTCCGCATTGTTCTTTATCTTTCCCTGGTTTTAAAATAACTGAAATGATTGCTTCGTTCCATGATGGAGGTATTTTGTTGTTGTTCAGCGTCCAATTAAATGACTTTAGGAGTTGTGGCGTGAGTTCTTCTATAAACAGTTTATAAAACTCAGATGGGTATCCATCACTACCTGGTGATTTACCGTTTTTAAGTGACTTAATCACATCTCTAATCTCTTGTGTTGTTATTTCTGCTGTTAGCTTTCCATTTTGTTGATTTCCTATTGATGGCAAGTCCAATGTGTATAGAAATTTTTTAATATCTTTAGTATTTGTTTCTTCAGGTTGCGAGTATAGTTCTTGGTAGAAATTATGGAATATTTCTTCGATGTTTTCTGGGTTAACTGTGGTTTTATTTGTGGTGGGGTCTTTAATCTTATATACATTATTCATTGTTTGTTGTTTTCTTAACTGTTTTGCCAGCAGTTTTGTGGCTTTTGGTCCCGTTTCATAATATTTTTGCTTTAGATATCTATTTTTCCTTTCAATTTCATCCATTTGTGTTTCTTTTATCTTTATTTTTTCTTCTTTAATTTCTTGATATATTTTTGGATCATTTGTGCTTTGATGTTTATGTTCTAATTCCCTCAGTCTCTCACATCTTTGTTCATATGCTTCCAGTTTAGTCTTATTTGCTTTTCCTGTTTCAACAATTAATTTACCTCTTAACACGGCTTTTAGTGCATCCCATAGTATTGTTGGGTCTACTTCTTCATTGTCATTCTCTTGGATATATTCATTTATGTTTACTTTTATTCTTTCTTTCATTTTATCATCATTTAACAGTCCTACATTAAGTTTCCATGTTGTTTGTCGTTTTCTATTGTTTAAATTTATTTCCATGTATATAGGATTATGATCTGATATTTCTGCCCCTCCAATCCAACAATTTCTCACCCTGTGTCTGTCACCTTCATTCATAAGGAAGTAATCTATTCTAGAGTGCACTTTATGGACTGCTGAATAATGTGTATAGTCTTTTTCGAGTGGGTGCAGGTCCCTCCAAATGTCTACCATACCCATTTCTGCCAGTGAGGTTCTTATGAATTTTGTTACATGTTTTTTTGTCTTCTTAACACTTGTTGTGTCAACTTCATGATCCATGACAGCATTTAAGTCTCCTCCACAAATCAGGACTCCTTCACTGTGTGTTGCTATGAGATCAAACAGATGTTGAAAAAAACCCTTGTCACTTTCTGGTGGGGCATAGATGTTCACTAACGTGATCTGCATTCCATCTATGCTACCCTTTATTATTACATACCTGCCTTCTTTATCCTGGATTTCCTGTTCACATTCAAATTGTATTTTATTTGAGATTAGTATCATGACCCCCCTTTTAGTTCCTCCCTTAAATGAACTGTAGTAGGAGTTCTTATAGCCAAATCTCTTTAGTTTCACATGTTCTGTCTTGCTCAAATGTGTCTCTTGCATAAATATAATTTCGGCTTTTTCTTTCTTGAATTTTCTTATTATTCTTTCCCTTTTAACAGGTGAGTTCAGACCATTCACGTTTAGTGTTATTATCTTAAGATTTTTACCCATAATCATGTTTTTCCATTTTTTTAACCTGTGCTCCTAGCCCCTTTAACAACAAAAATAACACATATTTATATAAAAACACATTAAAAAATCTCGACCTCCGTACTTTGGGCCTTTCTTCTGCCCACTGGTCCCTGTTGGTGGGTGGAGGGAATGTCCTCACCGAGTGTAGGGCCCTCCCTAGACCTGTAATTACTATCCAAGAAATAGTCATTAGTCTAGAAATGTCCAACAAATATCACTTAAACCTCTCCTAGCCGTCTGTTTCTCTTTTACCTTGTCTTCTTGGCCTTCATTTCTTCTGTGTCTTTCTTAATCTTTGTTATAATCTAGGCTTTCAGTTGAAAGCCTTGTAGTCTTTCCTGGGCCCGCTGCGCCACGTCTCCCCCCGTCTTTTGCCGTTCACTCGCCTCCACTCCGGCTGTCGTGATGCGTTCAGGGCCTCCGCTGCTCCTACCGTTTCCTCCGGCACGTACACCTCAAGGCCCCGCTCCATCATGTCCTGCGCTGCCTCTCTGGCTGTGTTGTAGGTTCTTACGCCGTTCTCCCAATGAATCCTCATCTTCGTTAGCGGCGTTTGGAATCTAATTTTTTTTTCTTTCAGCGTTTTTTTAATGTTGGCATATTTCTTCCGCTGCTGCACAATTTCTGCCGGGTAGTCATGATCAAAGAATATCTGCTTGTCGCCGATTCGTATCTTTTTTTTCCACGCTCGTGTCAGGATTCTTTCCTTTACATCATATTTCAGAAAGTTTACCACAACTGACCTGGGTGTAGAGCGTGGGTTCGGGTTCTGTGCCGAGGCTCTGTGCGCTCGTTGAATCTGCAGATCCGCTTCGCTGGGCAGTTCCAGCTCTTTTTTTAAGAACTGATCCATGAATTTCGTCATCGAGTTGCCTTCAATGCCCTCCGGGATCCCGAAGATGCGTATATTGCCCCGTCTGGACCTGCTCTCCAAGTCGGTTACTTTCTCCTGCATCCTCTGCATTTGTGCCGTCAGGGTCTGCAGCTGTTCACTTGCCTCGCTATTCCAATCTTCCAGCTCTGATATTCGGGCCTGCGCTTCTGTCATACACGCCCGCTGGGAGCGCAGCTCCTCCATGTTTTCTGCTAGCTTGCGCTCCATTTCTCTTCGGAGGCCCATAATTTCCTCCTTAATCTCTTTTTTCAGCTCCTCCTTAAGAGCCGCTAAATCCTGTTGTAGCTGCCGTTTGAAGTCTCTCAACTCTTTACCCAAACTGGCGATGCCAGTGTTCATGGTATCGAGTGTGTCCTCCATTTTCTCTGCTGCGGTCACCTCGTTTTTTTGAGCCCCGTGTTCAGCGGTTTCTCCTGCGTTGTTGAAGAGGAATTCTTTAATTTTACTCTGCTTTTGTCCTTGTGCCCGGCTCCTTCGTGTTTTCATCCCTTAGTTTATTGATCCGCTTATGTCGAGTTGGCCATTTACCGATGATTTTTAATCCGGCTAGGGAGAGCTCTCTGTTTAAGCGTTATGCCTCTCCGCCATCTTCCCGGAAGTCCAGTTAAAACGTCTCTTAAGGACAAACAAAGAAAGGAGACAGAAACCAGCTTCCTTCTCGCACACCAATAATATGGACCAGTGAACATCAGGAAGTTGTCAAGATTTGTGGACATTCTGACTAATCCTCCTATTCTAGCCTATCCCAATTTGGACCTTCCATTTGTATTGCATACAGATGCGTCAAACAAAGGCCTGGGAGCAGTCTTGTATCAAAAACAAGAAAACAAACTTAAGGTGATTGGCTATGGATCCAGAACTCTCACACCAGCCGAGAAGAATTATCACTTACATTCCGGTAAACTAGAGTTTCTAGCTCTCAAGTGGGCCATCTGCGACAAATTCCATGACTATCTGTATTATGCACCGACTTTTACTGTCTATACAGATAACAATCCTTCAACCTATGTCCTCAGTTCAGTCAGGTTGAATGCAGTGGGTCATAGGTGGGTCGGGGAGTTGGCTGACTTCCATTTTGATATCAAGTATAGGCCAGGGAAAAGGAATGCAGATGCAGATATGTTGTCCAGACACCCATTAGATCTGCAAGAGCAAATGAATGAGTTCACAGAGACAGTTTTACCGGAAGTAGTGTCCGCAGTGTGGCAAGGGAGCAAGGCAGCACAAAACAGTGATGTGCCATGGATAGCTGCGTTACAACTGAGTTCTAATGACAACAATGTGCCAACTGACAGTGTTTTGAGCATGACACCTAAAGACATCAATGCTGCTCAACAAGACGATGAGTCAATTAGAGAAGTAATCTCACTCAAACTCAAAGGATGGACACCAAACGATAAAGATAAACGGACAATGAGTAAACGGACACGGAGACTGCTGTATGAGTGGAACAAGTTGGAAGTTGACAATGGATTATTGTACAGAAAGACAGAGCACAGCAAACAACTTGTCCTACCTGAACAGCTAAAGCCGATGGTGTTAAAGAGTTTACACAATGACATGGGTCACATAGGGTGTGATAAGGTGATACATCTGGCCCGTGAGCGTTTCTATTGGCCATATATGCAACAAGATGTTGAAGATTATGTAACAAAAAAATGTCCGTGCATCAAACAAAAACGCCCAAATGTTCCCCAGAGAGCTCCAATGGGATCTATCACAACCAGTGCTCCCTTTGAGTTAATCTCCATCGACTACTTACACCTTGAGCCAAGTAAAGGAGGGTATGAGTACATCCTCGTACTAGTGGACCATTTCACTCGTTTCGCACAGGCATGCCCTACAAGGAATAAATCAGGCAAAACAGCTGCAGAAAAGATATTTCAGGATTTTATTCCTCGTTTTGGGTACCCTGAGAAGTTGCATCACGATCAGGGACGTGAGTTTGAAAACAGTCTCTTCCACAGATTACAACAACTGTCTGGAATTTCTCACTCACGAACCACTCCATACCATCCGCAGGGCAACCCCGTGGAGCGCCTGAATCGTACACTACTCCAAATGCTTCATACCCTACAGGAGGAGAAAAAAAGTGAATGGAAGGATCACCTACCCCAAATTGTACATGCTTACAATTGTACAAGACACGAGTCAACAGGTTATTCTCCATTTTTCCTTTTATATGGCAGAGTCCCAAGGTTGCCTGTAGATCTACTATTGAACCAGACAAAAGACACTGACACACACAACCATCAAACCTACGCTAAAAAATGGGCTGATAGGATGCGTGTTGCTTACAAAATCACTGCAGAAAACAGTCAAAAGTCTTCAGATAAAGGCAAAAAGCAGTACGACAAACGCTTGAAAGGTGTCACACTCCAACCAGGCGACAGGGTGTTGGTCAGAAACCTCTCTGAAAGAGGAAGCCCAGGGAAACTGCGCGCTTACTGGGAGTCAGCAGTACATCGCGTAGTTGAGAGAGTGGGAGATGGACCAGTCTATAAAGTACAAGCAGAGAGAGGCAGCAAAGTGATGCGAGTGTTACACAGAAACCTGCTGTTGCCTGTAAATGACTTGCCTTTAGAAAAAGAACTGCCTGCAAAAGAAAAGACAAAACAGAAACGGAAGAAGAGGACAGAGACAAATCCTAACAGTGACAACACAGACAATGACAGCTCGGAGGAAGAAGAGGAAAATACTTACCGCTACAACCTCCGTAGCCAAATCCCATGTTACAGACCCGTAAATCCTCAGCAAAATGCCTCAAATCTCCCAGACCAAAACACTCAGCAACCAGTACCTGTCATGCCAGAGCAAAATCCTCAAAATCAGCAAAGGCTTCGAGCGACAGCTAGAGAGTTCTGCCCACCAGTAAGGCAGGAACTGGTCCCCGCTCAGCGGGATGCTGAGGAGCAAATGGATGGACCAGCTTTGCTGCAGGAAGAATGTCAAGGACAAGTGGAGGTGATGGATGGAGAACAGGAGGAACTGAGAAGGTCACAGCGGAGAGCAAGGCCAGTAGAGAGACTGACCTACAACGTCCTGGGACAGCCATCGTACCAGCCTTGGACTGCAGACGTAAGACCTGTCTTACTCCCTACCCCTGTGCCGCTAACTCAAAACTATATGCCATTCCACTACCTCACCCAACCTCAGTCCCATGGTTATAATTGGGACACTCTCATGCATTAAGTCACCCTAGAACATGAAATGTCGGGAGACATTTATTTGAAGTGGGGGAGAGTGTAGAGGGTTGGAAATAGTTAATAGTTATGTAAGAAAAAAACAGGCACCCCTACAATTTTATTTTATTCTTTAATTGTTTTATTTTTCTACAATGCATTTGTAATCCAGCTGGTTCCATTATAACTCATGTGAGTTGAGTGCAGTTCCGTACGCCGACCAATAGATGGCACATGTCGCACAGTGATAGAGAGTAGACTCACGCACCGGAGGACGAAGAATAAACTCCTTTGTGTGAAGATAACGAAACGTGTTCTGCCCATTCTTCTATCACAGGATGGTAAATACTAATAATTCAAGAGTGCAATATAAACTGTAAGAATCCTAAGATGTCCGAGATTATATTGTGATAAGTGTGAGGCGAAAAGCGGGTTTGTAAGGGTATTTCTGTTAAAGTTCATGTGTTGTTGTATAAGCTAACCTGCTAATGTTAATGATCGAGTGTATGGGACGTGCCACAACAGTGAAATCCGCCCACATGTTAGGAACCATTTGCTTACTTTATTTAAAGACAGTTATGAAACGGTTTTCATACAGTACGACATTTACTGGTTTGATTTGTCACCAAGTGTGCATATTTCGGGTGTATTACCGAATACCAGGAATACTATTGTAAGTGTGTTAGGTACACAGTGGCCAGGTCAGTGCATTGTTAAGAATAACACCACATGCTGTACATTTATGACAGTGCTTAAAATGATTAATGTAAATGTAAATTCATGGGTTATTGTTTAAGATATAAATATTTGAACAAGTTAAAAGCTATATACATGGGAAGGAGATAAAAACAATAATTCATTTCATGTTAGGGTAATTTGTTAAGAATGTTAAGTATACAGTTAATGCCACATCGAAATTGTGATAAATGGACATGATTGTGTTTTGTTTAATGGTGATGTGATCAGATAATAAGAGAGAAACTATGGACTTTAATAGTAAATACTAGTCAGTTGATGTTGGTCATGTGAATGACTTGGACGAAGAATAAACTCCTTTGTGTGAAGATAACGAAACGTGTTCTGCCCATTCTTCTATCACAGGTTGGAGAGTTAACTTCCACATGCACGTTTCCTCCTCCTGGGCCGCTACCCAGGGGAGCAACACCAACAAAGGGTATATAACAAAGTATTGAGATGAACTTTTGTTATTGACCAAATACTTATTTTACCGAGGAATTTACCAATTAATTCATTAAAAATCCTTCAATGTGATTTTCTGGATTTTTTTTTCTTATTTTGTCTCTCATAGTTGAGGTATACCTATGATGAAAATTGGTGACCTCTCTCATCTTTTAAGTGGGAGAACTTGCACAATTGGTGGCTGACTAAATATTTTTTTACCCCACTGTATATATACACACACACACATGCATATATATATATATATACTGTATATATACACACACACACACACACACACACACACACTACTCACAAAAAGTTAGGGATATTCGGGTGAAATTTCAGGATGCGCCTAAAATGCACTATAACCTTTACAGGTGAACTTAATTTGACCTTCTCTAACCTTTGAATGTCCAACTGTTCAGTGTTTTAGTATTTAGTTTTAATATGTAAAATATTAAATATGTATATTTAATATTCCCCACTGAGAACTCCCCAGGCAAACGATTCACCAGGACAGCCACACGGGCAAAGTGGAGTTTCCACCCCCCTCGCCATGGCCCACCCGCAGTCAGACACACTCCCAGCAGCCCCCCACCGGCACAGAAACCCCCGTTACAGCAGTTATGGGAGGAGACTGAAGCCCAAAAGGTGTGAGGACTGAAACTCTGTCGGGGGGGGGGGGGGGGGGGTTGTAGAGACTTGGGTGAGTCATCTCAGACAGTGTCTCAGTCAGGATGCAGAGGGTAAACAGAGGAGGACAATAGTCAGGGAGATCATGGGGAGTTGGCAGGAAGAAGGAGTTGGGGGGTTTAAGGGTGAATGTATTGTGATGTTAAATGTCATGCAATGTGATGTGAAATGTCATGCAGATGTGAGATGAGCGGTTGGGATAAAAGGAGAAACCATGCTTGGTTGTATCATGCTTTTCTGTGTATGACTGATGAGAGAGTGTAATAAACGTTGTCTGTTCGTAAACCTGCCTCATTATTCACACTCTCCACACTGGAGATACATATTAAATATGTAAAATGTTTTAGTATAGTTTTAGTACTTTTTGCGTAACTTGCTGTTCTCTAACAAGGTGCTTCACAGCAAAATTCACAACAGGTGTTTGATCCATGAATCGACCAATAAATTATTTGGTTCAATTAGAATTGGTATTCAAACAGTCCTCTTCATCATGCTGTTCACATTTTAACATCATGAGACCAAGATGACGCCTACCAATTGATCAACAGTACCTCACCATTGCGAGGCTTCAAACAGGATGTTCTCAGAGGGAAGTAGCCACTGAGCTTAAAGTGTCACAGAGTGTCATCAGCAGGTTGCAACAAAGATACAGAGAGACTTGGAAGAGTCACAGAAAAGCATAGAAGTGGACGTCCTTTGGCCACATCCCACACTGATGACTGCTTCATTGTGAACAGTGCCCTGTGAAACCAGATCAACTCCAGGCACATTTAAGGGAGGTGAGAGGAACCCAAGTGTCACGTCAGACTATTCGAAACCATTTACATCAGCATGGTCTGCATGCTAGATGACCTGCAAGGGTACCTGCCCACACCACCAGGCACAAGCGTCATCGTCTTGCACGGGCCAGGGAGCATTTATGCTGGACAAGGGACCAATAGGCCTCAGTGGTGTTCTCTGATAAAAGTCAATTCCCGTTGAACAGAAACGATGGCTGCCAACGATGTTGGAGACATCAAGGAGAACGCTATTCATCAGCCACTGTTGTCACCAGACAAGCCTTTGGTGGTGGTGGTGGTGGTGTTACAGTCTGGTCAGGTGTGTCTAGTCCATACAGAACTGCCCTCACCTTGTGAATGGTACAGTGACAAGCCGTTACTACCTGAATAACATCATTAATGTTATCCAGGTAGTAACTAACGTCCCTGCATGAACATCACAGGCTTAATTTCATCTTCATGGACGACAATGCTTCAGCTCATCGAGGTTGCATCAATGGGGAATGGCTGCTGGAGGCTGGGGTACCTCAAATGGAGTGGCCTGCACTTTCTCCAGACCTGAATCCCATAGAAAACCTATGGGATCAGCTGAGCCGCTGAGTAGAGGCTACATTGTAACCCTGCACCCCACAACCTCAATGACCTGAGGGCCGCCCTTCAAGAAGAGTGGAATGCCATGCCTCAGTAGACAATAAGTCGACTTGTGAACAGCATGAGACGTCGCTGTTAAGCTGTAACAGATGCTCAAGGGCACATGACAAGTTACTGAGACACTGACATTTTTGCTGTGGTATACCCACCACTGTTGTTGACTTTTGTTTCAATAAATTGTTTTAGATGAGGAAATCACTATTGCATGCTTCTACTTAAATACCCTACTTTTATGATATAATATCACTGTAGCGTGAACTTTTTACATTTTCCATAAATTTCACCCGAAAGCCAAATATTCCTAACTTTTTGTGAGTAGTGTGTGTGTGTGTGTGTATCACTATAAATTCAAGAAATCTGTGTGTGTCTGTCTGTCTGTCTGTCACGATCATAGGACATCATAGGATGGCCTATGATGTCCCTATGATGTCTGCATCATAGGACATCAAGCCTGCCTTCATGTGTCTTTTTGATAGTTTAATAAGAAATTTCAGAATAGATTAACACATCACTCTATAAATACAAGAAATCTGTCTGTCACAATGGTAGGACATCATAGGACCGCCTATGACGTCTGCCTGATGTCCTATGATGATCCTATGATCTCAGGCAATCATAGGACTTGCAATACCGTCATAAAGATATGATGTCTACATGATGTCATATAGACATAGCACATCATAGGTTGCCCTAGGATGTCTGCATGACATCCTATGATATCAGGCAACATAGGACTCGCGATGCCATCATATAGACAAATATGTCTTTATGAGACGTCATAGCACATCATAGGATGCCCTAGGATGTCTGCATGGTGTCCTATGATGATCCTATGATATTAGGCAACATAGGACTCGCGATGCCGTCATATAAACAAATGTGTCTTTATGATGTCATATAGACCATCACTCACGTCATATGGCTCAAAATTGGCAAGGTGAATAAGTCACAGGGCCAGTCTTTTGCAGCGCAAAGGTGTTTTCTGCACAACAGATTTCTTCAGCCATGGTCAATTCGACGTTGCCCGACCACAGTTGGCAGATCAAGCAGTCTTTGTATTCTTGCTCAAGATGAAGAAACTAAGCAAAAGCGTCGCTTTCTGAGCAATGTGGTGCAGTGGTTTAGCACTGTGGCAGCACAGTTTTACCCTCGCGGGTAAAACTCGTGGGTTCGATCGTGGGTTCTTGGGTTCGGGGGCTGGGATCCCAGCCCCCGACCAACAGTGCGCTGTGTGGAGTTTGCATGTTCTCCCCGTGTTGCGTGGGTTTACTCCGGGATTTCTCCGGTTTCCTCCCGCATACCAAAAACATGTAGGTTTAGGGCGCTCGCGCACGCAGCGACCAGCAGCCGGTGGCTTGTCACCAGACTGCAAACCAAATCTACCTACGGGTACAAATAAGTAACAAAAAAAAAAAAAAATGTGGTTGTGACACAGTAAAAATGTGTAACCTTGAAGAATGACAGTCTACACTACAAATGTGCAAAATGCCAAGCAAAGCGCTGATTTTCTCTGGGTGCTCCGGTTTCTTGGTTTCTATGGGCATGCAAGAGCCTTCCTGAACAGGGTTGAAAGCCACTTAAAGCCACTTTTCGCTCAGATCAATTTTCGTCATCCTATCCATGAACTGGAATTACGACGCACCTATCCCTCAACCAGTGGTTTGAATGAAGACCCACCAGATGGAGAGCAATAGAATGAGGAGAACTGCTGCACGTCAGAAAAGATGCCGTGAAGATGAAACACTTCAGGTTCAAGCAGTACACCACAGGCATGACTGTGAACAACACAGCTGTCTGAGACAGGAGGAGACCCTTCAGCAACGGGCATGCAGAAATACTTGCTTATACTTGGTTTCTACGGGCATGGACGGGTATGCACAGGTATGTACTAGTTCAGATAACTTCAAGACAGGGAATTCAACATGTATCATGAGCACCATAGACTGTTATTGAATTACTGAACATAATATGTACTGAAACATTTGTGGAACCAAAGAAAACCATAGTTTAACTTAGCGATGTAATGGAAAATGAAAAACCATAAAATAGCATTGGTTAAGAAAAATGGATGCAATTTTTTGAAGAAAATGATGATTAAACTTTTATTTAAAAAAAAAAGGAAAATTGGTGTTACTCTGAAAGGGAGTGGAGATTAACGAAAAGACAAATGCATTTGAGGTTCTGAAATGAGTTTGAGCTATTAGGCTTACAGAACTTACTGTATACTAGGAATATTCTGAAGAATTAAATCTAATTCGGACAACAGACCTTCAGCACAGCAGAGTCAGATTGTGTCCCGTGTGGTAGCAGCCGTCCAGAACCAATCTTGATCCAGTTGGGTGTGGATACTGTTGAGAGAACTGGCAGATAGGTTCTGTCCCATGGCTCGGGCCTACTCTGGGGATCACAAACGTGAGCTGGGTACTCATTCGGCTGGCTGATGTCTTTTTATTTATAGAAAAGGGAATTTGGCCAGGTGGTCAAATTCCAGATAATATTTGTTTATCGTTCAAAGTCCAATCAGAAAATCAAACTGGAAAAAAAAAACAAAACACAAATCCGTTTCTTCAGATGCATTGTGATCAGAACAAAGATGGTTTAAGCTTAGTAAAAATCAAACAAAATCTTCTTAACACGGTAATTTAAGCAAAAGGAGTAAAATAGGTAAAAGTGAATTTTAAAGAAAAGAAAAAGAATTTACACAGAGCATGGGTTCTGGGCCTACTTTGAATGAATGAATGAATGAATGAATGAATGAATGAATTTATTTATTTCGGATAGTACATTACAGGTTAAAAGAAACTGTATAATATAACAACAAGGTCAAATTAGACAAAGACTCCTTCTACTATACAATTCCACGTGAGTTATCCGAAATGGGTGATGGCTGAAGCCGCAGCTTATATTGCCCACCCATATTCCATCCAAGAATTCAAAGGAGAAAAAAGAGAAAACAGGACAAGAGCGATTACAATTTAAAACAAGGCTAAGACAAAATATGACTGAGAGAAAAAGAAAACTGAGCTAGTCTAAGTTAAGCGGTTACTATTCAAAACAAATCTAAGACATAGTGTCACAGAGAAAAAAGAAAAACTAAGCTATAACACAACACAGGCTGGAAATGTCAATCCTTATGTGAGTTTACATGTCGTCTTGTAAATATGTTTGGAGTATTTCTTCCTTTAGTTTTTGTTTAAATTGTCCAAGCTTTGTACATGATTTTAATTCAGGTCCAAAATCGTTCCATAATCTGACACCTTGCACTGAAATACAGTGTTGCTTGGTAGTTGTTCTCACTGTAGGCTTTTGAAATATACATGTTCCTCTGAAGTGATATCGTTTCTCCCTTGTTTGGAACAACTTTTGGATATTTGCGGGCAGTGATAGATTCTTCACTTTGAACATTATTATTGCGGTTTTAAAGTCGATCAGATCTTTCAGCTTGAGAGTTTTTTGTTTAAGAAAAAGTGGGTTTGTTGGTTCCCTGTAAGCTGCTTTGTTGATTATTCTAATAGCTCTCTTTTGAAGCATAAAGAGTGGATATATGTTTGTTTTATATGTATTTCCCCATACTTCATTACAATATGTCATGTATGGGAGTATTAATGAATGATACAAGGTGTATAGTGTGGGTTGATTCAGCAAATTTTTCACTCTGTGTAATATTGCAATTGATTTGGATACTTTACCTTTTATATAATTAATATGTGGCTTCCAACACAGTTTGTTATCAATTATTACTCCAAGGAATTTAGTTTCGGATACCCTTTCAATCTCTACACCATTTACACTGAGTTTGGGTACTGGGTAGTTGTGATGGTTGTTAAAGACTATAAATTTTGTCTTGCTTAAATTGAGCGTTAATTTGTTTGAATCAAACCACAGTTTCAGCTTTCCTAATTCCTTTCCGAGTGTATCCAGAAGTTGTTCCAAATTGTTTCCACTGCATAGCAGGTTAGTGTCATCAGCAAACAATATTAAGTCCATTTTTTCTGAAACTTTACATATATCATTTATATACATATTGAATAATAATGGTCCCAAAACTGAACCCTGTGGGACTCCACAGGTGACCTTCAGTAGCTCTGAGTTTTTGTTGTTAACACATACAAACTGATATCTATTCTTTAAGTAACTTCTTAACCAGGACAGTGCTACCCCTCTGATACCACAATTTTGTAGTTTCTTTAATAATAGATTGTGATCTACTGTATCAAATGCTTTTTTAAGATCCAGGAATACTCCAACTGAATACTCTTTATTTTCAATGGCTGTTGATATTTTTTCTGTAAATTCCATTAAGGCATATGCTGTTGTCCTTTTGTGTCTGAACCCATATTGCTGCTCACACAATAAATCATTCTTCAGTATGAAGTTGTCAATTCTCTCATAGAATATTTTTTCAAGTATCTTGGAAAATTGCGGTAATAGTGAAATTGGTCTGTAGTTGGAGAGTTCCCCTCTGTCGCCTGTCTTGTAAATCGGAATTACTTTAGCTATTTTCATTGCATTGGGAAATATACCTGATTGGAGAGACAGGTTACAGATATACGTCAGTGGTTTCACTATGCATTCGATAACAGTTTTGACTAGTAGCATATCAATACCATCGCAGTCAGTAGATGTTTTACTTTTGAACGATTTAACAATTTCAATGACCTCTCTTTCGTCTGTGTTCTTTATGAAGATGGTGTCTTTTACAGCAGTGTTATTGCATATTGAATCACCTGTTGGCACCGTAGTGGGTATTTCTCGGGCCAGTTTAGGTCCAATGTTAACAAAAAAATTATTAAATTCATCTGCAGGTGAAGCTATATTCACATTCGGAGTCGATTTATTATTTTTTGGAGTGTTAGTTGGGTAGCTGGTATTTCTGCTTTTATTTCCAAGGATACTGTTGATTATTGTCCATGTATTTTTAATATTGTCTTTGTTTTTTTCCAGTTCTTTACTGTAATAGTCTCTTTTACTACATCTTATTATATATGTTAACTTATTTTTGTATGTTTTATACCGCTGCTCTGCTTCTTTTGTCCTTTTCTTTATGAAAGCTTTATATAATAAATTTTTCTTTTTACATGCCTTTTGTAGTCCTTTGGTTAGCCATGGTTTGTCAGTAAATTTGTGTTTAAGCTTTTTTTTAACTAATGGGCAGTTTTTTTCATAAAGAGTGGTTACAATGTTTGTAAATGTGTCATAGGCTTCATTTACATCTGATACATAGACTTCTGTCCAGTCTTGCTTCAGCAAGTCCTCTTTAAAAGAACTGATTGCGTTTGGTGATTTGTGTCTGAACGATTTTGAGATTTTTTCTGGGTTGGGCCCCGTGTGGCCATGGATAAGTGCAAAGATTGGCAAGTGGTCGCTTATATCATTTATCAATAATCCACTTTCTATTTTCTTGTCGAGAACATTGACAAACAGGTTGTCAATAAGTGTAGCAGAGTGAGCTGTGATTCTACTGGGATGTGTTATTGTGGGATATAGACTCATGCTGTACATAGAGTTCATGAACTCTGTAACTACATTTTGTTGATGTGGATTAAGTAGATCAATATTGAAATCTCCACAAATTGCTACCATTTTCTTACTAGTAATATTATTGTACAGCTCGACTAATTTATCTCTGAATGTCTCAATGCAAGTTCCCGGCGTTCTGTATATGCAGCTTATGATTAGATTTTTTGTTTTGTCTAGGTCAATCTCAACAGTAACACATTCCAGAATCCCTGGTAGTGCTGAGGACATTTCATTTACAAGCTTACATCTATATAGGTCATCAATATACAGTGCAACACCACCACCCTTTTTTTGAGATCTGTTAATGTTAAACATCTGATATCCCTCTATTGCCATCAGGGGAGCCTGGTCTGCATTAAGCCAGGTTTCAGAGACTGCTATAGCTGTGAATTTTCTGTTTAGCTGTTTTAAATAGTCCTGAATCTGTGAGAAGTTTTTGTTAAGACTTCTGCTATTGAAGTGTATTATTGACAGTTTACCATCTAATTGCACTTGACTTTTGAATTGCTTTTCAGTGTAATATTCACAGTGGTTATGAATATTATTGAAAAAGTGGTTATCAGGATCAATATCATTCTCCATCTCTTGTGGTTTATGTTCAGCATAGTGGCATATTTTTAGAGTTTGAGTTTCCTCACTCTGTGTTTCATAGACAGTGTTCATCTGTATTTATCTAAGTCAGTAGCATCTCTGATCATTATACTTTTTGCTTGCTCAGGTGTTCCATTTAGTTTAATCCAAATTCTACAATTTCTTGTCCAGGTTGTCTGTATCTTATTATGTTTCTTTAGCATCCGTGCCTGCCGTGCTAATTCAGCGTTTTTTTTTGTCAGGTGTTCATTTAGGTAAACTTGAGTTTCCTTTAGTTTTTTGGCCTGCCTCAGTATGTCATTTTTCACCCTCCTGTTCACAAAGCGCATCACAATTGATTTCTTTGTTTTGTTATCTTTCTTCGGTAAAGCATAACAGGCTGAGATCGCATTGGCTTCTACCTTAATGTCTTTATCATTAAGGAACTGAAGCACTTGGTTTTCTAAGGACATTGATTCACTTATGGAAGCATGTTCACCACTCAGTCCTGTAGCGGCATGGGCGTACGACTGATATCTGATGTCTAGTCCACTTATAACTATGTCATCAATGCGAGAACCTTGTTCAAGATCCTCGACGCGTTGCTCCAAAAGACACCCGTGTTGCTCCAGGTCCATAATTTTTTTGTCTTTTTCTTTTATTATTGAATGTAGGGCTTGTACCTCCTGTATTAGGTCTAATATTTTGTCCTGCTGGCTAGTCACTTTGGCCAGTTCTTCTAACACAAAGTTCAGAGTTTTTTTAATTTCTTCCATTTCCTCTTTTTTGGGTGGCATTTTACTGACCTGTGGATAGAAATAAGCAGAGAATCCGGCTAGGCCTCAACTAGCTCGGTCGCTACTGGACCCGCCGCTCCTGCGCAGCTTCTCCGCCGAGTGACGCTGCTCAGCTCCGCAGATCACCGCCGTCTATCGCCGGCGCCTGCCTCCGTCTACCTGGCCAGTTATGTCGTGCACCGCCGGTGCAGCCAGAATCCACCGATCACAGCCACTCGTCACTGTCTGGCTAGGCGGCTCCTCCGCTGGGCCCCGTCTAGGCCCCGTCACCGACCGCCGTCAGTCTGGTAGTTCCTCGGCTGGGCCTCGCAATTGGGCACCGGTTCAGACCACTGTCCTGCTGGATCCAGGTGGCCCCCGTCTCCCACCAACGCCGCGCCCGAGCTCCCAATCGCCGCCTCGGTTGGTTCGTCCTCCTTTTAAATCCTTCTCTCCTCGGCTCCAGATGGCCAGATGTAAAGAATACCTTCTCACTGCTGCAGTTACTCTGGGTTAGTTACTTTGAAAAAGGAAATAAAATGGAGAGAGCAGAAAATGCTCTTCTGGAGTCACTCCCTGCTGGCCGGGCTGCAACTCTCTAAGGAAAGTTTTGCCCAACTACATTCAAAGATCAGGGTTGCATCTGCCCATTAGCGTAAACTTTTGACCAATTGCACGGAATTTCTTTGTTCAGCAGAAGTTTGTAAACCTGGCTAAAAAGGAAATGCATAGAGACTTGTAGGCTGATTGGTCAGTTCAAAGTTCTGAAAAGTGTGTCTTGTATGTCTCCCACAGAACAAAGCAGAGAGAATTTGGTATGAGAAGTGGAATTCTCCTAACATATACGTATATGCTGCCCATTAAAGCATAAATTCTTTCAAACTTTAGTGACACAGATATTCTACTTAATAATAAAGGAACAAACAATGTGTCTACATTGTAAATGTGATAATTTCTTTATGGTAGGCATGCAAAAATTAATTTCTTCCTGAAAATAAAGCAACACGAATCAAATCAAATCAATAAAAGAAAAAAGATTAAGCGGAATAAGATGAATGAATGAATGAATGAATGAATGAATGAAAAGCATTTCAAATCACAATTGTCCATCACAGGGTCCGGCCATAGCTTCAGTAGTGTCCTGAGAAGTATCTTCTGAAAAATGAGTCTTGAGGAGAAGAATGAGTTAATTCTGTTCACAATTCATAATTTAACTTCAGAGAGAGAAATATTCCTGTGTTATCCAACGGAGGGCAATGTTGGACTCCTATAATTTGGAGAGCAAGAAAGGGCAGTTTAGGTTTGGTAAATCTCAAGCAGCTATTAAACATAAAGTTGTCTTGTGGGGATGTACTTCACTGAATTTACGAAAAGCAGTCCAAGCTATCCCTGGCCCTGAGAGTGGATTTTTCTTGTCAGTTTTCCACTGGAATGTGGCTTCAAAAAGGTGTTTTTTAGGTGAAAGGTAAGGTTTCACAGCTCCGATCTTGGGTGAAGAAAAGCAATTCATGACCAGACTTTTGGGTGAAACAATTTCTCCTCAGCAAAGAATGATTTTATAAATTGGAACTCAGCGGTTAACGCTACACCTGGGTGTCATGATCAGCAAAGGCCTGGACTGGAAATCTAATACCGATGCTGTGTACAAGAAACGGATGAGCAGACTCTACTTTTTGAGGAAGCTAAGATCCTTCAACATGTGCAACAGGATGCTGGAGCTTTTCTACCAGGCCGTTGTTGCCAGTGCCATCTTCTTTGCTGCTGTCTATAGGGATAGCAGTATCAGAGCCAGCAACATCAACAGACTTGACAAGATTATCAAGAGGGCTGCCTCTGTAATTGGTTCCAGGCCAGAGACCTTTGAGACTATGGTGGAGAGGAGGACACTGAACAAACCGCAATCCATCATGAATAATCCTGATCACCCCCTCCACTACACACTGGACAGACAATGGAGCATTTTCTGCAGCAGACTGCTACAGCTTCACTGCCAAATGGTTAGGTACAGGAACTCTTTCCTGCCACATGCCATTTCACTGTACAATAACTCACTCTGATGTTGACGTGTGGTCATAACTATGCTGCCACACTATCTTGCAGTCTAATTGGTACCTCATATTGCACCCTGCGCCTGATAGTCCTGCATTGTACAGCAAGTACGATTCATGTATCTACAGTGGTGTAAAAAAGTGTTTGCCCCCTTCCTCATTTCTCATTTTTTTTTATGTTTGTCACACAAATGTTTCAGATCATCAAACAAATTTAAATATTAGACAAAGATAACACAAGTAAACACAAAGTGCAGTTTTTAAATGAAGGTGTTTATTATTAAGGGTAAAAAAAATCGAAACCTACATGGCCCTGTGTGAAAAAGTGATTGCCCCCTAAACCTAATAACTGGTTGGGCCACCCTTAGCAGCAACAACTGCAATCAAGCATTTGCAATAACTAGCAATGATTCTTTTACAGTGCTGTGGAGGAATTTTGGCTCTCTCATCTTTGCACAATTGTTGTAATTCAGCCACACTGGAGGGTTTTCAAGCATGAACCATCTTTTTAAGGTCATGCCACAGTATCTCAATCAGATTTTTTTTTTTTTTTCTTGCCTTCTGATTGTTGCTCTGAGTGTTGCTATCCCTGTGCTGTTGCAATCCTGGAATTTCCCCATTGTGGGACTAATAAAGGCTTATCTTATCTTATCTTATCTTATCTTATCTTATTCAGGTCAGGACTTTGACTAGGCCACACCAAAGTCTTCATTTTGTTTTTCTTAAGCCATTCAGAGGTGGACTTGCTGGTGTGTTTTGGATCAGTGTCCTGCTGCAGAACCCAAGTGCGCTTCAGCTTGAAGTCACGAACAGATAGCCAGAGATTCTCCTTCAGGATTTTGTGGTCGACAGCAGAATTCATGGCTCCATTTACCACAGCAAGGCTTCCAGGTCTTGAAGCAGCAAAACAGCCCCAGACCATCACACTACCACCACCATATTTTACTGTTGGTATGATGTTCCTTTTCTGAAATGCTGGGTTACTTTTACTCCGGATGTAATGGGACACACACCTTCCAAAAAGTTCAACTTTTGTCTCGTCAGTCCACAGAGTATTGTAACGTTGGGGCCATGTTAAGTGAATTTCCCAGCATGCTTTGCCAGATGAAAACGTTGTGTGTGTGTTAAATGTGTTATTTCTGAGTTATACTGCTGTGTCATTATAACTGCATTATGATGACCCAGCAGTGTTTAGCAGGATTAGGGCAAGATGTATCTGTGTGTGTAACCATGATTGAAACAGGGGTCTGTGAGAATGACCTCCCCTCCACTCTGTAGCACAGAGGCAGGTTGGGGGTTGGGGTGTGTGAAAAATAAATCAGGTTGATCACAGCCATCACGCTCCACAGCAGAACCCAGGGAAGGAACACGGGGGCCTGCGCGATCGAGGGATCGCCAAGACAAACCGGACCAGGCAGGCCACCGCGAGGACTGGACATGATGACATCACCAGCGCGGACAGAGGGAGCACGAACGCACACAAGGACAGCAAGGGGAGGGGTCAACGTGTCAGCAGAGACGCAGCAGGCGGTGGAGGAATTATTTCAGCGGAGCTGCAGCGGGCTGGACCCGGAACAGGGACGCCAGCTGCGGGAGCTATTGGACTGTTTTATGGGTGTTTTCGCCGCGAAGGATGAGGAATGCGGCCGGACCGGGTTGGTGCAGCACGAGATCGACACCGGTGAGGCCAGGCCGATTCGACTCCACCCACGCCGGCTGCCCTTTTCAAGGCGGGCAGCGGCGGAACAAAAAGTGCGAGAAATGCTGGAGGCAGATGTCATTGAGCCCTCCACCAGCCCCTGGGCGGCGCCGGTGGTGCTGGTCAAGAAGAAGGACGGGTCGTGGCGGTTCTGTGTGGATTACCAACGCCTGAACGACGCCACCAGGAAAGATTCCTACCCCCTGCCCCGCATCGATGACGCACTGGACCACATCGCCGGCTCCAGCTGGTTCAGCTCGCTGGATCTACGCAGCGGCTATTGGCAGGTAGAGCTGTCACCTGAGGCCCGCCAGAAAACAGCCTTCTCCATCGGGCAGGGACTGTACCAGTTTAAAGTGATGCCGTTTGGACTCTGCAATGCTCCGGCCACCTTTGAGCGCTTGATGGAGCGAGTGCTGGCTCACGTGCCCCGGAGTCGCTGCGTTGTTTACCTGGATGACCTGCTGGTGCATGCAGCTGATTTTGACAGCGCCCTGTCAAATCTCCGAGAGGTGCTGGGAGCCATCCAACAGGCGGGGCTACGGTTACACCCTAAGAAATGCCACCTGTTCCGGCGGGAGACCACCTTTTTGGGCCACATCGTCAGCGCAGCAGGGGTCGCCACCGACCCGGAAAAAGTGGCAACAGTGAGAGACTGGCCAGTGCCGCGGAACGTTGGAGAACTGAGGAGTTTTCTTGGATTGGCCTCCTATTATAGGAGGTTTGTGAAAGACTTCGCCACCATCGCCAGCCCGCTGCATCAGCTGACGCAGAAAGGACGCACGTTCCAGTGGAGTGACAGCTGTGCTGCTGCTTTCTCCCAGCTTCGCGCAGCGCTCATCAGAGCCCCCATCCTGCAGTATCCCGACCCGAACCGCCCTTTCATCGTGGACACGGACGCCAGCAACCAGGGCATCGGGGCGGTGCTATCCCAGGAGGGAGAGCATGGAGAGCAGGCAGTCGCTTACTTCAGCCGCACTCTCAGCAGAGCCGAGAGAAATTACTGTGTGACTCGCAGAGAGCTGCTGGCTGTCATTCAAGGACTGTGACACTTCCGCCCGTATGTGTACGGTGGGAGGTTCCAGCTCAGGACGGACCACGCTTCCCTGACCTGGTTGTTAAATTTCAAAGAACCGGATGGACAGTTGGCGAGGTGGCTGGAGGCACTGCAGGATTATAATTTCCAGATTGTGCATCGGGCAGGCCGCCTCCATGCCAACGCTGACGCGCTGTCTCGGCGCCCCTGCGCGACAGAGGAGTGTCGTCACTGCCAACGGGCTGAAGATCGGGACCAAACCGCCCCACGGGCTGCCGCTCTCCGAGCCGCTGCGAGCAGGAATAACGCAGCGACGCACAGCCCCTCCTCAGATGATCAGGCAGTTCTCCCCAGCGATGACGTCACAGAAGTTCTTGGCACGCAGCAGCTGCAGAGCGAGCAGGACAGAGACCCGGTCATTTCGCGGGTTCGGCAGTGGCTGGACGCAGGACAGCGGCCCGCCTGGGAGGTTGTGTCACCGCTGGACCCAGAGACTAAGGCCCTGCACTCCCAGTGGGCCAACCTCCGCTGCTACGAGGGCGTGGTGTATCGACAGTGGCACACTCCAGCTGGGCAGCGGCACGTCTGGCAACTGCTAGTTCCTCGTCGACTCCGGCCCAAAGTACTCCAGCTGGTTCATGGGGCGGTAGGAGCGGGCCACTTCGGAGTGACAAAGACGCTGCAGCGCCTTCGGGCCCGGTTCTACTGGCCCGGTTGTCATCAGGACGTGGAGCTCCACGTTCATCGCTGCGACACATGCACAGCTCAGAAGGGACCAACTCAGCGATCCCACGCTCCCCTGCAGCAGTACCGGGTGGGAGCACCGATGGAGCGAGTGGGAGTGGACATCCTGGGCCCTTTCCCAACCACGGACCGGGGGAACCGCTACGTGCTGGTCGCGATGGATTATTTCACTAAGTGGCCAGAGGCGTACGCGGTCCCGGATCAGAGCGTCGCTACGACGGCATCAAAGCTGGTGGATGAAATGTTCTGTCGGTTTGGCGCACCGGAGGAGCTGCACAGCGATCAGGGTCGGAACTTCGAGGCGGAGGTCTTCGGAGAGGTCTGCAAACGGCTGGGCATCCGGAAGACCCGGACCACCCCACTGCATCCACAGAGCGACGGCCTGGTCGAACGATTCAACCGGACCCTCACCACCCAGCTCGCTATCCTAGTGGACCAGCGACAGCGAGACTGGGACCTGCACCTGCCTTTTGTTTTGTGGGCGTACCGGACGGCAGCTCAGGAATCTACCCGGTGCACCCCTGCGGCGCTCATGTTTGGACGCGAGCTGCGCACACCGGTGGATTTGGTATTCGGTTGCCCCCCTGAGCCGGAGGTGGAGGGAAGACCCGGATTGGATTATTTTTTTTGTTTGAAAGAACGTCTCCACACGGTGCACGAGCTGGCTCGAGAGGCCCTGGCAGTGGCAGGGGGTCGGCAGAAGCGAGCGTACGACTCCCGCTGTCAGGGGAGGGACTTTGCACCGGGAGATCGAGTCTGGGTTTTCTGCCCTGAGAGGAAGAGAGGACGATCACCGAAGCTGGCGAGCCAGTGGTCGGGGCCATGCGTGGTCCTGGAGAGACTGTCAGATGTGGTGTACAGGGTGAGGCTTAGAAAAAGGGACCGGGTTGTGGTCCTTCATCGTGACCGTCTCGCCCCGTATCGGCCATCTGCACCGCTGGTGGACGAACCGGAGCTTCCATCCCGGCCCGATACCCCGACCGAGACCCAGATGGACACTAGGGGGCCTGTACGTGTTGGCCGCCGGCGCCGAAGACCGCCCCGACATCTGGATGAGTTTGTATTGGACTTTTAAATTGGACTTTAATTTTTCTGGGGACAGAAACCAGTCCGGGGGGGGGGGGCAGTGTAACGTTGGGGCCATGTTAAGTGAATTTCCCAGCATGCTTTGCCAGATGAAAACGTTATGTGTGTGTTAAATGTGTTATTTCTGAGTTATACTGCTGTGTCATTATAACTGCATTATGATGACCCAGCAGTGTTTAGCAGGATTAGGGCAAGATGTATCTGTGTGTGTAACCATGATTGAAACAGGGGTCTGTGAGAATGACCTCCCCTCCACTCTGTAGCACAGAGGCAGGTTGGGGGTTGGGGTGTGTGAAAAATAAATCAGGTTGATCACAGCCATCTGCTCCATTGTCTTTGTGTGAACCCTGCAAACGTCACAGTATTTTCCCAAAAGTCTTGGGGATCATCAACATGTTTTCTGGCAAAACTGAAACGAGCCTTTATGTTCTTTTTGCTCAGCAGTGGTTTTCGTCTTGGAACTCTGCTATGCAGGCCATTTTTGCCCCGTCTCTTTCTTATGGTGGAGTATTGAACACAGACCTTAACTGAGGCACGTGAGGTCTGCGGTTCTTTGGATGTTGTTGTGGGGTCTTTTGTGACCTCTTGGATGAGTCTTTGCTGTGCTCTTGGGGTAATTTTGGTCGGCCGGCCACTCCTAGGAAGGTTCACTACTGTTCCATGTTTTCACCATTTGTGGATAATGGCTCTCACTGTGGTTCACTGGAGTCTCAAAGCTTTAGAAACAGCTTTATAACCTTTTCCAGACTAATATATTTCTATTACTTTGTTTCTCATTTGTTTCTGAATTTCTTTGGATTGCAGCATGATGTCTAGCTCTTTGAGAAGCTGATTTCTCTCTTTGAGGATCTTTTGGTCTACTTCACTTTGTCAGGTAGGTCCTATTTAAGTGATTTCTTGATTGAGGACAGGTGTGGCAGTAATCAAGCCTGGGTGTGGCTGGAGAAATTGAGCTCAGCTTTCCAAAGATGTGATATACCACAGTTAATTTATGTTTTAACATGGGGGGTGTAGCTGTCACAGTGAAAAGGTTTAGAATCAGAATCAGAATCAGAATCAGAATCAGGTTTATTGCCATTGTTCATGTAGTACACAAACTAGGAATTTGTCTCGGTACAATGCTGCAACATTAAACATGATAAGATAAGAGAAATAAACTATACATGTAATAAAGTGTAGGATAAGATTAAGTGATACTGGTCAACAGTTAAAATATATATTAGCCAGCAGCAGATACTGTGGAGAACTATATAGTGCAGTCGGTAATGCAGGAAGAAAACAGTGATGATTGACATGAGTCTGGTTGAGCTGCTGTACATGGTGCACGAGAGTCACTTAGTGTTCAGCAGTCTAATGGCAGAGGGGAAGAAGCTGTTCATGTGACGGGAGGTTTTAGTCTGGATGGACCGAAGTCTTCTACCAGAGGGGAGGGGGGCAAACAGTACATGACCAGGGTGTGAGGGATCGGCTATGATCCGGCCAGCACGCCTCCGGGTCCTGGAGATGTACAGATCCTGGAGAGATGGGAGCTTGCAGCCGATCACCTTCTCAGCAGTGCGCACGACGCGCTGCAGCCTTAGTCTGTCCCTGGCAGTGGCTCCTGCGTACCACACGGTTATGGAGGTGGTGAGGATGGACTCGATGATGGCTGTGTAGAACTGCACTAACATCTTGGTGGGTAGCTTGAGCTTCCTCAGCTGCCGCAGGAAGAACATCCTCTGCTGGGCTTTTTTGATGAGTGAGCTGATGGTCAGCTCCCATTTGAGGTCCCTGGTGATGGTAGTGCCTAGGAAGCGGAAGGAATCAGCAGTGGTGATGGGAGAGCCTGAGAGGGTGAGGGGGGGCAGAGGAGTAGTGACTTTCCTGAAGTCTACAATCATCTCCACTGTCTTCAGAGCGTTCAGCTGCAGGTTGTTATTGCTGCACCAGGACGCCAGCTGGGCCACCTCTCTCCTGTAGGCGGACTCGTCGCCGTTGGAGATGAGCCCGATGAGGGTGGTGTCGTCCGCAAACTTGATCAACTTGACAGACTGGTGGCTGGAGGTGCAGGAGTTGGTGTAAAGGGAGAAGAGTAGGGGGGAAAGTACACAGCCCTGGGGTGATCCGGTGCTGATGCTTGTATAGTCTGAGACAGTCTTTCCCAGCCGCACATGCTGCCTCCGGTCCGTCAGGAAGTCGATGATCCACCTGCAGAGGGAGTCAGGCACGTTGAGCAGGGACAGCTTGTCCCGGAGCAGAGCGGGGCGGATGGTGTTGAATGCGGAGCTGAAGTCCACAAACAGGATCCTGGCGTAGGTTCCCGGGGAGTCCAGGTGCTGCAGGATGGAGTGGAGGGCCAGGTTGACTGCATCGTCTACAGACCTGTTGGCTCGGTAGGCAAACTGCAGCGGGTCCAGGAGAGGGGTGGTGATGGACTTGAGGTGGGACAGGACCAGGCGCTCAAAGGACTTCATGACTACAGAGGTGAGCGCTACAGGTCTGTAGTCATTAAGTCCAGTGATCCGTGGCTTCTTGGGGACAGGGATGATGGTGGAGGATTTGAGGCAGGACGGCACGTGGCATAACTTAAGGGAGGTGTTAAAAATGTCTGTGAATACAGGAGCCAGCTGTTTCGCACAGAGTCTCAGGGTGGAGGGAGACACGCCGTCTGGGCCGGGGGCCTTGCGCGGGTTCAGTCTGGAGAACTGTTTGAGCACATCCTGCTCACTGATGATAAGGGGAGGGGGGGAGGTGGGGGGGGGGTGCCTTAAATGAAGTAGGGAATGTGGAGGCTGTGGAGCTGGAGGGAGGGGGGGAGTTGGACACAGATGACGAGGTGTCAAAACGGGCATAGTGTTGGGACAGTTTATGTATCTTTGGTTCTTTTTCTGAAATAATGTTTGTTTATGGGTGTGTGCGCCAGTGTTGCGGACGTTAGCGGTGTCCTTTTCTCCGCCTTCAGTCCCTCCATATCGCGGCGCATATGCGCTCGTGCTGCCGAGCTCGCGGGTGAGTCGGAGAGCTCGTGAAGGGGGCTCATGCAGGTGTCTCGCCCCGCCTATCAGCGCCATTGTGTGAGCGAGTGTCGGGAGAGGGCGGAGTGTTTTTCCTGCAGGCAGCCGGACTGTTAAATGTTCTCCATGTTTGTGAGGAAACCAGCGGCGAACCTGGACCTGATATGGTGCAAAAATGGATGGTAGGCATGCGCTGTTCACATGCCTGATTAGAAGAGTCACATGGCTGCTGGAGGCTGTCCACAATCACATGCGGAGAGAGGACTTTGTTTGGGAATTTTGAGACATGACTAACAACTCCTAAATTCTAGGCAGAAGGCGCACACGGTATGTGATTATTTTTGTTTATGAACATTTGTTAAGTGTTATAATTCATTTGTATTCATGTTTCTTATGTCTGTATTTTTAGTTTTTCACGGTGTTTAAGGGCGAAGATTTGCTGTGGCAAAATAAACAAAAAACTTGTCAACATCAGTTGGAGCGTGGTTTTCTGACCTAGAAGAAGACTTTGGGAGCGGTTATAGGGGGCAATCCCTTTTTCACACAGGGCCATGTAGGTCTGGATTTTTTTTTTACCCTTAATAATAAACACCTTCATTTAAAAACTGCATTTTGTGTTTACTTGTTTTATCTTTGTCTAATATTTAAATTTGTTTGATGATCTGAAATATTTAAGTGTGACAAACACACCACTGTTTATGGGTCATTATCTATTCATCTATTAAGTTATTTAGGCAGTTTTACTTTTCATGGGTAATCCCTTTGTCTGTTATGCTGTGTGTGTTTCTGTCATTTTGGTCGTCTACTGTCATGCTGCTGTTACACTGTAATTTCCCAGTTTGGGATCAATAAAATACATCTGTCTATGTACAGTAACTACAGTATGTATGTATGTATTATGTATGTATCTATACTGTATCTACTGTGTGACAGAGTAGATAGATACAGACTATCTATCTTTAATCAGGCTCTATACATAAAGTTTAGAAAAAAATGCCCCATCTCTTAATGTTAAAGAAACTATTAAAAAAAATACTGGTAACACTGCTTGACTCCGTTTCTCTCTAAAATCTTAAAGCATCTTCTATGATAAGCTCCATTCTTCCACCAAATTTGATTGGAATTGGGCAAGTAGTTTTTGCTAGGCTTTGCCTAAACCAGATAACAGACAAGACAAATACAATTTAATTTACATCAAAGAGAAATATAAATGTCAACTGGTTGATTTGAATACTTCACTTGAATGTTTAGCTGTTAATGTATGTCTCTCTCCGGTAATGAATTTCAACATTGCAGTAGTGTACAACCCACCCTCACACAACTCTTCCTTTTATAATGAATTAAGTGATCTGGTTAAACAACTTGAGAAGAACAGAGAAACAATAATTCATGGTGACTTTAATATCAACTGGTCTGATAAAAAAGACAAACAAAAACTGAAAAGCCTCATGACTAAATTTAATTACCAGCAAATCATCAAAGGACCCACCAGGATAACCAAACAATCCAGAACACTTATTGACATGGTATTTACTAATAAACCAGAACGAATAACCAGAACCTATAATCTTGTAACTGGTCTCTCAGATCATAACATGGTTCTTGCTGTCAGGAAACTTACTAAAAAGCGACTACAGTATTTTGGGGGAGTCGATATTGACAAATCAAATTTTATTATCCCCAAATCAAAAAATGAGGAGTTTGAACATTACTTAGAGAATCAAAATTGGGAGCAGCTCATGTCAACATGTGAAGTAGATGATTGTTGTAATTTTATAACTGCAACAATCACAAAGTCTATAGAAAAATTTTCAAAGCAAATTAAAAGTAGACAACAGAAGATTAGCCTACCATGGTTAAATAATGAAATAAGAAAACTTATGAAGAGGCGAGACTATGCACTGAAAACATCACTAACCTCCAAACTACAAAATGATCACCTTGTGTACAAAAGTTTAAGAAATAAAGTGGTACATGAGCTGCGAAAATCAAAAATATCTTATTGTGGCCGACACACGTTGTGGGCTCACGCTGCCACAGAGACAGAACTGAATGTGTATTGTGGAGTGTCACGTCTGCAAGGACTGAGGACTCAAATCTACAGGAGGTAACAAGGAAGTGTGAGATTTGTCTCTTTGTCCCACAGAAGACGCCCCGGAGGGTATTCCGGTTCATCAAGAAATGAGAGACAATGGTGAAGCTTCAAAGGGATGCTTTGTAACTGTATGTTGACTGAAGACACCATGTGACTTGAATTCTGATGCTGGAAATGTATAAAAGGGGGTTGAAGTATGATTCTTTCTCTTTCCTGCTTTGAGAATGCTAGGAGCTTGTGTTCTGTCAAATAAAGCTGGTTTATGACTGAAACTCAGCCTCGTTATTTGAGCATGCTCCTACATTATTACAATAAACTGATAGATCATGCAAAGGGTAACAACAGTTCCCTATGGAGGCATTTAAATAACTTAACTAATAAAAAAAACGATCAGAAGGGGGTAAAGGAACTTAGAATCAATGGCAAGACCGTCAGTGACAAGGCTACTTTGGCAAATGAATTTAATTCACACTTTGTGGGCTCTGTGGAAGACTTAACAAAAATTTTTGTGCTGCCAAATGTGCTCAACAACACAAATTCCATACTTCCAACAGATACTTTTCACATCGATGAGGTAAATGAGAAGTTAATTGCTGGTATTGTTAAAACACTGTCAAACTCAAAAACTAATGATATCTACAATATGAGCACCTCCTTTCTCAAAATGCACAGCAAAATATTAATCAAACCACTGACTCATCTCATTAATCTCTCCATTAGGTCTAGTACATTTCCATCTGGCTGGAAAAAAGCTGTCGTCATACCAGTTCATAAATCAGGCAGTAAAGACGATATATGCAATTACCGCCCAATCTCTATCTTACCAGTCCTATCTAAGGTTCTTGAAAAAGTTGTAGCTACACAGCTGATAGACTACTTACAAGACAGTCAACTTCTTCATCCACATCAATTTGGTTTTAGACCAGGATACTCAACAGAAACAGCAAATTGTTGCCTTATTGAAAACGTCAAACAGTCCTTGGACAGGGGTAATGTGGTAGGAGCTGTTTTTCTAGATCTCAAAAAGGCTTTCGATACTGTAAACCACAGTTTGCTTTTATCCAAAATGGTATCTTTTAACTTCTCCCCAAATACATTAGAATGGTTTGCATCTTATCTCCAGAATAGAGAACAGTGTGTAAAAGTTCACCAGGATAAATCCTCATTTTTAAACAACCGCATGGGTATCCCACAAGGGTCCATTCTTGGTCCTTTACTTTTCAGCATTTTTATTAATGACTTGCCGTTACACTGCTCAGCTGCAACATGCCAACTTTATGCAGATGATGCAGTTATTTACACAGCTGCCAAGACTCCAGCACAGGCTGCAGATGTACTGTCTACAAGTATGGTTGATGTCCAAGAGTGGCTCCTCAAGAACCATCTATTGCTGAACCTTCAGAAAACAGTCTCAATGTGCTTTTCAATCAAAAAATGTAACCTGCAACATTTTAAAGTTAATATACATGATCATGACATCAGTTTAGCTACAGAATTCAAATACCTTGGCATTGTACTAGATCCTCAACTCAAATTTAATCTTCATATAAAGAAAATTTCAAAAACAGTAAAAAAAAATCTGAACTGCTTTAAATTAATTAGATATTACATACCTTATGAAGCAGCTGCACTGTATATGCATTCTATGGTTTTTTCTCATATATCATACTGTTTGACAGTCTGGGCTCAAGCAGCCCCCCTTCCACAATAAGACATATAGGTTCATTATATAATCAAACCCTAAAAATCTTGGACAAAAAGCCCATTAGGTGGCATCACTGTAATGTTTTAAAAAAATACAACCTATTGAGTTTTGAGAGCTTCATTGACCTCTGTCTTCTGAAATTAACGTTCAAATGTTTCCATAAATCAGCACCCGAGCCACTTGCTGGTTTCGTCCAAAGACAGGACAGCAGCAGAGCCACCAGGAGTTCTGTTAACAATAACTGTAAAATATTCCACCGCAGAACCACATTTGGACAAACAGCTTTCTCTATAAAGGGCAGTCACATCTGGAACACAATGCCAAATGAAATTAAAATAATAACGGACTTTAAAACATTCACTAAAAATGTTAAAAACTGGCTGAAAAATAAACAAGAATGTACTCATGTATGAATTATTTGTCTGCAAAGTGAGAGTGAATGAAGGGAAGGAATAAATGTGTTTGTTTATAGTGAGTGACGGAGGGAGGAAGGCCTGAAATAGGCAAATGTGAGTTATGTTATATGTGTTAAATGTGAGTCAGGCTGTTATATTTGTGTATTTATAATATTTATAATATTTATGTTAAATGTGAGTCAGGCTGTTATATTTGTGTATTTATAATATTTATAATATTTATAATTGTGTATTTATAATTTTTCTGCATTGATGTATGTGGTTATTGTGTATATTTTTTATCTTGATTCTTTTTTCTAAAGCCCATCCAGGGACAAGAGTTGCAAATTAGCTAATAGCTATACACTCTATGTGCAACACATCAGATTGATTGTCTTTGATTAATTGTCTATGTTTATTGCACTGTCCCTGTCAAATAAACTAATCTACTACTAATGAAAATGTGACCTTCGCAGAGCCAAGGAAACTATTTTCCCAGTCTCTCTCAATTCCGGGTTGTGACACTAGAGGGCACTATTGCCTATACAATTAAGCAAGTTTGGCGTCCATGCATGCATAGAGGGGGCTGACCGTCAGTACCAGGCATTACCAGCTTTCCAGCACAATGACCCTGCTGTCACCAGCACAGTCTGTCCAGGTCTCAGCACATAGTGGGTCATCAGCATGTGTCTGGTTGGACATCTGATCCACTGCAACAAGTTTTGCATTCAAATGGTATTTTTTTCCCCACCAAATTTACATAGCCTCATGATCTCTGATGGAGAGGCCTTCTAGGATATTGCACGCTAAATGAGATGAAAGAAGAAATGCACAGAAAGTCTGAGAAGGCTTCACTGGAAATATGTTTCAAATTTTCTATTTTCTCGGAGCTTTGAGTTACATCAGTGAGCATCTTCTATAGCATATCTCTATTCTCCAAATTTGTAAATCTTTGCTGTTTTACCAGAGTTATGGGTGGTCCCACTGTGCCTTATCCAGTTAAGAAACATCATTTCCTGCAGAGCAAAATATTTGTACATATCATTCTTCTTTTGTATCTTGGAGCGACATGTTTGTGCGAGTCTTTGTTTTTGTGGATTTAAAGTAAGTTCTGCTCAGTGAGTAGTAGTTAAGTCCTTACAGAGCTCCACCCAGTCTAAACCTCCGGTGGGAAACGGTATAATTGCTGGCATGGAGAGGGGAGCATGAAGCAGCAGCTGGAAACTCCAGTGCCCTGTGTGCAGCCCAGGAATCTGAAATGCTGCTGGGCTTAATCCACGAAATTCGCTCTCTGCAACGGTGTTTACTAAATCACAGGTCTCTATTTAAAATACTGTTTTGGAAAGTGCACTGTTTGGATTACAACAGTTATGACATCAGAGCTGGTATGATTTAATTGCCTGAAAAACAATAGCTTTGAATAGTGACTTTAAACCATTAAATATAAAGTTAATAGGCAGTGATCTTATTAGAATATAAACTATTTTCCACAGCAAACATAAGTACAATTTATGTGATGACATTTATGCCTTCTGAATTTTGGTCAGCAGAAGTCAAATCTGAATACAAAACTGGTACATCAGTATGATTTTATGTTGTAATAGCAAGACTTTTAAAGGGTCATTGATTGCACTTTTTCTACATTTTAATAGCCCACACGTCTTAATGAAATGTTTGTGGCATATTTTGTTCAAATTTTCTTTAATTATTTAATTATTGCAGCAGAAGCAAGGCTAGGAGCATTGAAGGTGGATTTAAACTGTTCTACCATGGTGTAGATAGGAAGAGAAATGGAGTAGGAGTAACCTTGAAGGAAGAGTATGTGAAGAGTGTTCAGGAGGTAAAAAGGGAGTCAGATAGAATCATGAGTTTGAAGCTAGAAGTCAAAGGTGTGATGTTTAATGTTGTCAGTGTGTATGCCCCACAAATTGGATGTCAGGTAGAAGAGAAAGAGGAATTCTGGAGTAAGTTGGTTGAGGTGGTAAAGAGGGTTCCTAGGGAACAGAGAGTGGTGATTGGAATGGACTTTAATGGACACGTAGGTGAAGGGAACAGAGGGGATGAGGAGGTCCTGGGTAGGTATGGTCTTAAGGAGAGAAATGTGGAAGGACAGATGGTTGTGGATTTTGCTAAAAGGATGAGAATGGCTGTGGTGAACACATACTTCAAGAAAAGAGAGGAACATAAGGTGACTTACAAGAGTGGAAGAAGGTGCAAACAGGTGGACTACATCTTATGTAGAAAGAGAAATCTGAAAGAGATAGGAGACTGCAAGGTGGTGGCAGGGGAGACTGTAGCTAGACAGAATCAGATGGTAGTCTGTAAGATGACTTTGCAAAGCAAGAAGAGGAACACAATGAAGGCCGAGCCAAAGATTAAGTGGAGGAAGTTACAGAAGGAAGAAGGTCGCACAGAGTTCAGGAAGGAGTTGCTACAGGCTCTGGGTGGTAGGGAAGAATTACCAGATGACTGGGAAAGTACAGCAAAAAGTACTGAGGGAAACGGGTAGAAAGGTATGTGGTGTATCCAGTGGACAGAGGGAGGAAGGCAAGAAGACTTGGTGGTGGAATGAGGAGGTACAGGAAAGTATTCAAAGGAAGAAAATAGCAAAGAAAAAGTGGGAGAGTCAGGGAGATGAAGAAAGTAGACAGGAGTATTTGGAATCTAGGCGCATGGCAAAGAGAGAGGTGGCAAAGGCAAAGGAAAGGGCATATAGTGAGTTGTATGAGAGGCTAAACACTATGGAAGGAGAAAAGGACTTGTATTGAGAAACTGGACAGAGAGATCAACCTGGAAAGAATGTGCAGCAGGTTAGTCTGCTTAAGGACAGACATGGTAATGTACTAACAAATGACGAGAGTGTGTTGAGAAGGTAGAAGGAGTACTTTGAAGAGCTGATGAATAAAGAAAATGAGAGAGAGAGGAGGACGTATGAAGGAAAGATGGTTAACAAGGAAGTCCCAACGATTAGCAAGGTGGAAGTGAGGGCAGCTTTGAAAAGGATGACAAATGGAAAGGCGGTTGGTCCAGATGACATACTTGTAAAAGTATGGAGATGTTTAGGAGAGATGGCAGTGGACTTTTTAACCAGATTGTTTAACACAATCTTGGAGAGTGAGAGAATGCCTGAGGAGTGGAGAAGAAGTATTTTGGTACCAATTTTCAAAAACAAAGGTGATGCTCAGAGCTATAGTCACTACAGAGGTATAAAGTTGATCAGCCACACTATGAAGACATGGGAAAGAGTTGTTGAAGCCAGGTTAAGAGGAAAGGTGACAATCAGTGAGCAGCAGTACGGTTTCATGCCAAGAAAGAGTACTACAGATGCAATGTTTGCTTTAAGAGTGCTGATGTAGAAGTATAGAGAAAGTCAGAAGGAGTTGCACTGTGTTTTTGTGGATCTAGAGATAACATATGATAGGGTGCCAAGAAAGGAAGTGTGGTACTGTATGAGGAAGTCAGGAGTGGCAGAGAAGTATGTGAGGGTGGTGCAGGACATGTATGAGGACAGCGAGACGGTGGTGAGGTGTGCTGTAGGAGTGACGGATGGATTCAAGGTAAGGGTGGGATTACATCAGGGATCGGCCCTGAGCCCCTTCTTGTTTGCCATGGTGTTGGACAGGCTGACAGACGAGGTCAGGCAGGAGTCTTCGTGGACCATGATGTTTGCAGATGACATTGTGATCTGTAGTGACAATAGGGAAACTGTGGAAGAGAACCTGGAGAGGTGGAGGTATGCTCTGGAGAGAAGAGGAATGAAAGTCAGTAGAAGCAAGACAGAATACATGAATGTGAATGAGAGGGAGGCAGGTGCAATGGTGAAGATGGAAGGAGTAGTGGTAGTGAAAGTAGATGAGTTTAAATAACTGGGGTCAACCATCCAAAGCAATGGAAAATGCACAAGAGGGGTGAAGAAGAGAGTGCAGGCAGGGTGGAGTGGGTGGAGATGAGTGTCAGGGGTGATTTGTGACAGAAGGGTAGCAGCAAGAGTGAATGGAAGATTTACAAACGGCAGTGAGACCTGCTATGATGTATGGTTTGGAGACGGTGGCACTGACTAAAAGATAGGAGGTGGAGCTGGAGGTGGCAGAGTTAAAGATGCTAAGATTTTCATTGGGAGTGACTAGAAGGGACAGAATTAGAAATGAGTATATCAGAGGGACAGCTCAGGTTGTGTGGTTTGTAGACAAAGTCAGAGAGGCAAGGCTGAGATGGTTTGGACATGTGCAGAGGAGGGATAGTGGATATATTGGACAAAGGATGTTGAAGATGGAGCTGCCAGGCAGCAGGGAAAGAGGAAGACCACAGAGAAGATTCATGGATGTAGTGAAAGAGGACTTGGAGAGGGTTGGTGTTACAGAGGAAAATGCAAGGGATATGGTGAGATGGAGGCAGATGATCCGCTGTGGCGACCCCTAAAGGGAGCAACTGAAAGAAGAAGATTTAATAATTGCAGTAATTTTTTTCCAGCCTTTCTGAAAACGGCCTGTTTTGAGCATATATACCTTTAAATCTTCAAATTGGATTCAACTTCGCTCTTCCTCTTACATGATATTGCTAAAGCTGGATTCATGCTGCATCTCCGCAGTCTGCGTATGTACAACCGGAAAGCTTGTGCGACAAAATTCATGTCATCGCCACCAGTCTGCTAGTGTCGCAGAGCTCTTTTGTGGATGACCACTTGCAGCCCAAATTTTATGACCGCTCGGCCTGCCCACAATCTGATCATGTTGACAGTGCTTGCACAAGACTGAATGTCCCATTCACAAGGTGGTGCTATCGACACACCATACAAAGTCAAAGTAAACAAATAAGACGGAGAGGTACTGAATTTCCCGTCCGTGGCCTGGTTCTCATTCAATGGTAGCACACTATACCTTCTCCTTTTTTTTGTAATTCTGCAGCCAGATATAGTAACAGCAGCTCCTTTTGCTCTCGGTGATGGTTAAACGACGCCATTGTTGTTGATGTGTGTTGCTCTCGCGTTTCTTCACTGTAGTTGGTGAAAAACCTGGTGCATCAGTGCATTGGCGCTACGTATAGAGCGGGGGTGAAACTGGGTTGATGAAAAAAGTGAGTATGTACAGAGTCGCGTGTGCGCCGGGCTCATCCAAAGCGGATGCGGGCCAAAGTGGACCAGAGGAGAAATCCAACACAAATCCAGCTTAGCACTGACTGGCTAACTTCTAGCCTTTATTTATCTTTTGTTCATATAAAAGACAAAAAATAAAATAGAAAGATGTCTTTACCTTCTTTACATGTTTCAACTGCACTGCAGCCTTCTGACGAAGGCTGACGTTTCTGACGAAGGCTGCAGTGCAGTTGAAACATGTAAAGAAGGTAAAGACATCTTTCTATTTTATTTTTTGTCTTTTATATGAACAAAAGATAAATAATTAAAAGAAGACAAAATGAACCTATTTGACGTATTCTAGCCTTTAGCTCAGATGTATCATGAGCTGAACACGGGTCGGGTTGGCCCTGTGAGCCTTCATGGCATGGACAGAGAATTCCTGTAAAATGTGGAAAAATCTTGTAGATGCTAAATTAATGAGAATTTTTTTTTTTTTTCATTTCCTAAAGACATGTCTGTTTTGGATATATGAGGTTTGCGCCGGACAGGATGATATGTAGCCATGCAGCACAAGCATAGGGAGGACACACAAGCACAGCGGAGTGGCACAGAGCCACTCGCAGGTATGCCAACCCACACAGCAGGCCAAAGGGAAATGGAGTCCCTGTTGGTCCTGTTTCCACTATGCCTGGGTAGCGATAAAATGCCTAAACATTTAATATTTCAGCCAAACTGATTATATATCATGTGCAGCTATGCAGCACCTGCATCAGATGAGCATGATCACAGTGAAATGGGCAAGGCACAGGACCTGCAGCCCACATTTTTTGTATCTGGAGGGTGGGTAGGACTGGTTGGCTGGCTGACAGGTCCTTACCCCACAGTGTTATCCTTACAAATAAGGTTTTGGACAAAACCTAAGTTATACTTTCCAAGGTTTTGGAATGAATCCATGGTGAAATGACCACAACAAAGCAATAAGTTTGGGTTAAAATCCTCCGGAAGCATTGAAATAAATTTTTTCCACTTTTCTCTTACAGAGTCATCCTTTGTGAGTTTGTGTAAGGATGTTGTTGTTGCCTTATATCACTCGAGTGCACAGCGTGTCCTTGACATGTTTGCAGACAGACAGCTCTAACAGGACACAGGGCTGGATTGGATCAATTAGGCTGGCAAGTTATAGAGCAGGGTTGGGTTTTCCTTTACTGATGTTCCGTAGCAAATCCAAAAGAGTTGAAAGTGCTCTTCACAGAAAGAATTGATGTAAAAACTATGTTTTTTAAAGAGAAGACAGCATTTTGAGTTTTTTTTTTTAAATAATCACATGACCAAGAGACACATTTCAGAAGTTTAAAACTTACAAAAACACAATTTTGCAGTGAATGGGACCTTTAACACTTTTCGACTTGAAACAAGGAAAACAGCCTAAGCAGAAGATGAAATCTGCAGCTACGTAGCTGTTATCACAAAAATCTGAACACCAACATGAACAGAGATGGATAAAATCACTTTAGACTCCAATCTGTCAATTAATATAGGTTGGATTTTTTAAATAAGTACAGCAATTATAATGCACTGTATTTCTTAACAAGAGCACTCTAAGGCAAGTGCAATATTCCCCGCCTCCATTTTCTTTGAAGGTCCTAATACTTAATGATGAAAAGCAGTTTTCAACTTTTCAATGTAATTACTGTAGCAGAACCAAATTATGATAAGCCTATCATCCACGAATATACAACAAAGTATACAACCCATAGCTGTAGGTCAGGATCCAGGGGTGAACCCGTGTAGCAAGTATGGTGACCCTAGAGAGCTTTACAAGTTCTGTAGTAAGAGATCATAGGGAGTGTCAACCTTGACCTTTTGACCCCAAACCTTTAGTCAGAGGTTATGGTCTCAGAGTGAATCTCTGTACCAGGTTTGGTGATCCTAGCTTTCTTTGTATATACTTTATAAGGCATTTTGATGTTGACCTTTGACCTTGCAATTCCAAAACCACAGTCACACTTCGGGGTCACAGGGTGAACCTGTGTACCAAGTTTGGTGGCCCTAGCTTTACTTGTTGTACAGTAACAAGGCAAAGGGAATGTTAACCTTGACGTCTGACCCCAAACCCATAGTCAGATGTCAGGATCTCAAGGTGAATCTGTGTACCAGGTTTGGTGGCCCTAGCTTTACTTGTTGTACAGTAATAAGGCATACGAAATGCTAACCTTGACCTTTGACCTTTTGTCCCCAAACCCATAGTCTGAGGTCAGGATTCCAAGATGAACCCATGTAGAAAGTTTGGTGACCCTAGCTTTCTTTGTTGTTGAATTAGAATTTATAAGCCATTTTGATGTTGACCTTTGGCCTTGCGATCCCAAAACCATAGTCACACTTCAAGGTCACAGGGTGAACCTGTGTACCAAGTTTGGTGACCCTAACTTTACTCGTTGTACAGTAACAAGGCATAGGGAATGTTAACCTTAACCTTTCACCTTTTGACCCCAAACCCATAGTCACAGGTCAGGATCCCAAGGTGAATCTGTGTACCAGCTTTGGTGATCCTAGCTTTACTCGTTGTACAGTAATAAGGCATAAGAAATGCTAACCTTGACCTTTAACCTTTTGTCCCCAAACCCATAGTCAGAGGTCAAAGTCAAAGTCAAAGTGCCTTTATTGTCATTCCATTGTTAATGAACAATGCAACGAAACTGAGATGCTGTTCCTTAAAAACAAACTATAAACAAACTATCACATTCACAGTTCACTCATGCATTTAACATTCTTATGATTACAACAATAAATAATGCTTGAAACAAAATTCCCTAAAAGTTGAATACAATATGTACGTAGCAATAATGAAAAACATACTGAACGATAAATACAAAAGACCAGCTTATGCACACAGGGTTGTTGCTACAAAATAACCTAGAATAACAAAAAATATCAGCAGTCTGTGCATGTTACATAAATCCGTTCAAAATATGTACTGCTGCTGGGAAAAAACTATGATTAAACCTTGTAGTCCGGGTTTTATGGGACCTGTACCGCTTTCCCGACGGGAGCAGGTGAAAGAAGTCATGGCCTGGATGAGCACAGTCTTTAATGATGGCAGTAGCTCTGTTGAGGTACCGAGACCTGGAAATCTCTTCCAGAGAAGGGAGAGAACAGCCAGTGATTTTTTGCGCAGTCTCGATCACTCTCTGGAAGGCTTTGTGGTCTGCGGCTGAACAGCCCTCATACCAAACCGTGATGCCATATGACAGAATGCTCTCAATAGCAGAGCAATAAAATAAAACCAGCAACTTCAGGCCATTCTTCTTGAGGAGGCTCAGAAAGTGTAGACATTGTTGAGCCTTTTTTATCATAGCTATGGTGTTAACTGCCCAGGTAAGGTTGTGAGAAATATGAACACCCAAAAACTTAAAAGCCTCCACCCTCTCCACACGCTCCTTGCCTATATATAGAGGAGGCGGTTCACTGCTATGCTTCCTAAAATCAATAATGAGTTCTTTTGGGGGGTTTTTTGTATTCAATGGCAGATTATTATCTGTGCATCATCTCACCAGTTTCTGGACCTCATCTCTGTATGCGGACTCATCTCCTCCTGATATGAGCCCCACTACTGTTGTGTCATCTGCAAACTTCACTATAATGTTTGTGGGATGAACAGGTATGCAGTCATATGTGTACAATGAATACAAAGTGGGGCTCAACACACAGCCCTGTGGCAAGCCTGTGTTAAGCATGACTGTAGAGGAGGAATGGGGTCCGAGTCTAACAGTCTGTGTTCTGTTTGTTAGGAAGTCCTTAATCCAGCTGCAAGTGTGAGTAGGCAGACCAAGCTGAAGCAATTTGGTGATGAGAATGTTGGGAATAATTGTATTAAATGCCGAGCTATAGTCAACAAACAACATTCTTACATAGCTCCCCTTGTCTTCTAAATGGCTGAATGCCGAGTGGAGAGCTATAGCAATAGCATCTTCAGTGGATCTGCCCCGCCTGTAGGCAAACTGGTGCCGATCAAAGTCTGGGGGGAGACTAGGCAAAAGATGTTTCAATACCATTTTCTCAAAGCACTTCATAACAATGGGTGTTAATGCTACTGGTCGATAGTCAGGTCAGGATCCCAAAGTGAACCTGTGGGACAGGTTTGGTGGCCTTAGCTTTACTCGTTTTATAGTAATAGTGCAACTGGAATGCTAACCTTGACCTTTGACCTTTTGACCCCAAACCCATAGTCAGAGGTCAGGATTCCAAGGTGAAGCTGTGTACCAGGTTTGGTGGCCTAGCTTTATGTGTTGTACAGTAATAAGTCATAAGGAATGTTAACCTTGACCTTTGACCCCAAACCCACAGTGAGAGGTCAGGATCCCAAGGTGAACCTGTATACCTGGTTTGGTGGTCCTAGCTTTACTCGTTTTATAGTAATACTGCAAATAGAATGCTAACCTTGACCTTTGACCTTTTGACCCCAAACCCATAGTCAGAGGTCAGGATTCCAAGGTGAATCTGAGTACCAGCTTTGGTGATCCTAGCTTTACTCGTTGTACAGTAATAAGGCATAAGAAATGCTAACCTTGACCTTTAACCTTTTGACCCCAAACCCATAGTCAGAGGTCAGGATCCCAAAGTGAACCTGTGGGACAGGTTTGGTGGCCTTAGCTTTACTTGTTTTATAGTAATAGTGCAAATGGAATGCTAACCTTGACCTTTGACCTTTTGACTCCAAACCCATAGTCAGAGGTCAGGATTCCAAGGTGAAGCTGTATACCTGGTTTGGTGGTCCAAGCTTTACTCGTTTTATAGTAATAGTAAATGTATCATTTACCTTTGGGCAACTGCAATGTTAACTTTGAACTTTGACCCCTTGACCTTAAACCCATAGTTAGGTAAGGGTGTAACTTGTCCAAGATGTGTATTAGATACAACTACTGCATTTGAAAAGCCTACATCATTTCTTTCAGTAGTTATTGTGTTTAGAAGATTTAGTGGAAAATCTGACCTCTGACATTTGACCTCAGGGTCATCCTTTGAGAATGAAGTTGCAATATGCGCATCATCAGAGTATATCAAACCATGGTACCAAGTTTCAAAACAATCAAAATAAAACTGTAGGAGGAGTTGATTTCACAAGACAGTTACTGTGTATGAAGTGAGGTGAAACAGGAGGTCGGTCATAGGGCAGGGGCTACAATTCCCGCAAAAATCATCCGATCCGAAACAAATTGCAATATGCGTATCCTCAATGCATTTCAAACTATGGTACCAAATTTCAAAACAATCGGACCAAAACTGTAAGAGGAGTTGATTTCACCAAAGTACAACAGACGGATGGGTGGGCTGACCCATAACATAACCCCCCTTTGGGCTTCGACTGGCGGGGGATAAAAATGGGATCTGAAAACTGTCCCGTCACGTCTAAGGCAAGGGTTAGTAATTTATATCTGCTGAGCCATTTGAGGCTCTTTAGCTCATAACCAGTGTCTTTGTGACTTTGGCTTTGAAAATTGTGAGGGAAATGTAAATTTACAAAAGATGCACATTTAAGAGAAAAAAATTAAAAAAGGCAAATTTATTTTTAGAAAAAGTCACAAATTTATGAGAAAAACTTTAAAAATAACAAGAAAAAATTGTGCTAAATTACAAAAAAAAGGTGTTGCAAATTTGTTATTAAAAAGGCCACAACTTAAACAAAAATGTGGAGAAATTATGAAAAAGAAAATTTCGGTAGTTAAAGATGCACTCCAGTGGCTATAAATCCCCTATAAAAACAAATCTACATTGTCTAAAATGGTATGTGTCATGTCTTTTCACCCCCTCCCCCCACTTTCAAACACCAGAATCGGTGATCACTTGACCCAACCACATACCACAAGGCTAATAGTGGCTAGCACTACAGTATCAGAATAAATCCTGTGATTAAGGTTGCATTCAGACCAGGATAATCCGGGGGTCTCGGTCCAACTGGGCGGGGAATGCCGAGAATTTTCACATCTTCGTTCAGTTTGGTTTGCATTCACACTGCAGCGGACCAATCTGGCTGGACAACGTCACGCAGTTACAACAACTGCTCGTTTGGGGCACTGTAGCCGAAACCACCACTGACCAGGAAGAAAAAAATCTCAGCAAAGAAGAAAAATCAGGAAAAAATCAGGCTCATCGATTGGCCAGGACCGAAAACAGAAATCCATTCCCTTCAGCTGGGTTGCTCATCCACCACAAACAAGACATTTTTTAGCTTTTCTCCTCGGCTTTCTCTGGTAAAAAGATTTCTTGGATTTGCGCGGTTGTCGTTATTGTTATTTTCTACACAAAATGTACAATGGTAAATGCCACTTCCTCTTCTCAGACTACGTGTTGCTATGGTTACACAAACGTCCAAGGGCACTTCTGCCCTTTGGTCCGTTGGATACTGCGTTTGGATTCACACTGCAAGTGGAGCACACCAGATTTTGTTTGCAAGAGAACCGAGATCCCCGTTTTCAGGGGGACCAGACTTTGCTTGTTTGGTGCGCACCAGAGCTCTAACGCGCATTCAGACTGTACCAAACAAACCAAACTATCCGCGGAAACCACTGTTTGGTCCTTTGGTCCGGAGCAAACAGTGGCTGTCTGAATGTGCCCAAAAAGACTTAGCAGTTGAAGGACATGCCCAGTTGTATGCACAGTGGCCCAGGATAATGACTGAAAATGCATCAGTCCTTAAAAGCAGTTTGATGGTAAAATCCCTTTTAATTTGGGTCAAGTCTTCAAAGTAGCTTTTTCAAAAATGCTAACTAGCCTGGAGGATAATTTCAGTTAGGCCAGAGTGTCCTGATTGGTTTGACCCTACCCACGTGCCAGCACCACAAATAGTTACGTCACCAAAAACATACATCTCAACATGCCTTTTTGCAGGGGACAGGGCTTAAGTGAAATTTTACACCAAAAAAACAGAGGCATGAGACATTTGAGCAATGTTGCCAGACATACGATAATTATCATATTTGTACGATAGTTTTGCCCTCTGTACGATGTAGGTCAGTAATTCCAAAAAATCCATAATGTATGATAATTTGACCCCTTCATTAGGTGGCTGAGTTAATATATTAGCAAACACAATCAGAATACGGATCCTGTGCATACATACTACGCTTGTTTTTACGCATTGTCTCACGTGCGTTGGCTGCGTGGAAAAGAAGACACGTTGTGGTAGCTGAGCAGAGAGGCAGCCTCGGATGGAGGCTAGTGATGGGATCCACAGTTCACTGAAACGTACTGAGTCAAGCTAAAAAGATCTGTGGTACACCAGATCACTCAGTGCTGTAATGGAGCTCTAACTGTCTACCACCAGTGGCGGACTTGGATGTGGGCGACGTGGGTGGGCGCCCTTCTTTGGAGGGCACCATGAGAATCAAAAGAATAAAAATAATAATAAAAGATCCATAATTATCTGTGTTGAGCGTGTATTTGTGGCAAATGGGCGCCCTCTACAGGTGAGATCCTGGCGCCCTCTGGCTGCAGCTGGCAGACTCCACTGATTACACTCCAAGACCATTTGAGAGGCAGGGATGCAAATTAATTAAAAAAAGGTCACATGGAATGAGATTTGTTAAATATATACAGTATGTCAGCTTTATACGTATGTTACTTAGTTGGTATCTATTTTACTTTAATAACTATACACTCATAGACATATATAATACCCCATAGATTTTTACATATTATCAGCTCACACAGAGACCACATTCTTCATCATTAATTATGTAAAGGTCCCCCCCACCAAAAAAACAGAGAGTATTTCCTCTCCACCGTCGCCAAGTGCTTGCTCACAGGGGATCACCTGATTGCTGGGGTCTTTCTGCAATTGTGGGGGTTTCCCCTACAGTTGAAAGTGCTATGCGATGACTGTTGTGAAACGGCGCTATATAAATAAAGTTGAATTGAATTGAATGAATAAACAAATAAAAAATGGGCAGCTTCCACTGAAAAATTATCTCCAAAATAAAAACATTTTTGCAAAAATATGAAAAAAAGTTTTTCTTTCAACAAATAATAATTAAAACTTCAATCAAATGACAAAATCTTTGCAAAAAAATTAAAAATGCCATTTTTCTAGTCAGCAAAATGAGCCCAAACCATCCCCTCTGTTAAACTGTCACCCTCCATCCCCACAAAGACTGCAAGGATAGGTTATACAGGACAACATACAGGCGCATCTCAATAAATTAAATTGTCATCGAAAAGTTGATTTATTTCAGTAATTCAGTTAAAAAAATGAAAGTCATATATCGTATAGATTCCTTACACACAGAGTGATATACAATATTTCAAGTGTTCATCTATCTATAAATGTAGGAAATCTCTGTCTATGCGTCTGTCTGTCTATCTGTGTGTCTTTTCCACACATATCTCTTGAACCATTCGTCAGACTGGCCTCAGATTTTATAAGTGCTTTGCTGAGGTTACGAGGGTGTGCATCCCCGAGTATGGAGTCACTCAGTCAAAATATGTCATTTTTATCAATAAAAGTTAAGCCACCGCTCTGTCTCATGCTCAGACTTCTAGAAGTGTGGGCGGGGTTTGGTTTCAGATTGATTCCATACTGACTGGATAATACATGGCATTACGGCATCAGTAATCACAGCGCTCCGTGTGCAAAACAAGGAAGCGAAAGGCGACAAATTTGACTAGAAAAAGATAATACTTAAGATTTCATGCTTGAAAAATTATACCATGGACTTCTGGTCTGGACACCATGGTGATAGCAGCTTAACGCTGAAGCTCCCAGACCCGATCCAGGAATATACCTTGAAAATCTGATTTAACGGATTTTTGGAAGAGTGAAAATCAAAAGACAAAGTCATCATGCCTAAAGGTAAACAGAAGAAATCGACATTTACCAGGCCAGGACACGCATCGGCCGGAGAATCTGATCCGGAGGATTTCCATTCAGAAGACGAGGAGCTGAATGAAGCTAGCAAAAAGGTTAGCTTAAAAATGGTACTTAAAGAATTAAGACAATTTCGCCGAGATTGTTGGGCCGAATTTCGTGAAATCAACGACGAAATAAAAAGGACAAACAGCAGAGTGGACCAGGCCGAGGAACGAATCTTGGAAGCAGAGGAAAGAATAAAAGGGCTGGAAGATACCGTGCTGGATCTACACAAAAGACAGTCAAGACTGGAGGCTAAGCTAACCAACCAAGAAGGAAGACTACGAAGAGACAACATAAGAATTCATGGTCTGAAAGAAGGAGTCGAGGATGGTTTCACCACAATGGCGGCATGCGTGGAATCCTTACTGAGAGAGAAGTTGGATATTCCCCAAACCACCGACTTGAAGATAGAAAGGGCGCACCGTACATTAGCCCCTACGCCGGCGGCGGAAGCGCCTCCACGATCGGTGGTGGTGAAGTTTTCCAACTCCAGAATAAAAGAAGAGGTTGTAAGACTGGCTTGGCAGAAAAAAGGATTTATGCACCAAGAGAGAAAAGTTTTCGTGGAACACGATTACGCCCTGGAGGTCCTTAAAAAGCGTCGGGAATACAACAACGCTAAAAAGGTATTACGAGAGAAAAAAACTGCGCTTCCAGACACCATTTCTGGCAAAGCTGCGGGTTTTCTACGGGGATGAGACATGTCTCTACAACTCAGCGGAAGAAGCAACCACGGATATGGCGAGAAGAGGGCTCCCGGTAACGGTGTATAAACCCGCAGCAGACCCGATCGAAAGAATCAAGGCTCAAACATGATCCACACAGAGACCCTCAAAATCCACGGGCCAGCAGCGGGAAACCCAGCACCAGAGCTACAAGGAAAAACTGGCCGTTTACAGGAGGGAATAATGATATTTTTAGTCAATCTGCACATCCAACCCCCCTCCTACAAGGTAACAAACATTAAAGGAGATGCAGAATCAGCAAGTGGTAAAACATTTCATGGAACAGACATAATATTAGAAACAAATAAGTCTTTAAAAAAAAAAAAAAAAAACTTGTTAAAATAGAAATGTGACAATGAACCACATGATCTCTCCACACTAACAAATACTGTATTAACGTGACTGTTTGCTGTGACGGAGGTGGGAGGGTGCGCACAATTTCATAGGATATAGGCATAAAAAAAAAAAATCATTACAAGTTCGGATTGGGATCTGAAATTCACTTCAAAACATGGGACAACTTACAGGGGTAAGAGAGGGCCCTCAGCACGTAACGGAATCTGAGGAATTTCCCTCAGAGCCAACACACCATCATGGCTCTTCTAAGGTCACTAAAAAGACCTCAGCTCAGGAAGATCTTTTGTCAGTTTTTTGTTTTAAAGTTTTATATACTATGTTCTTAATGTTTTTTTTTATGTTCTTAATGTTCTTTCAGTTTCTGAGTAGCATAAAAGAGGGCCACCACACTGTTATACTAAATAAGACAACACAATGGAGAAACAGGGTGTAACCAAAATAATCTCATATAATGTAAAAGGAATCCTGAATCCAGTTAAAAGATCCAAGATTCTAGGCAAAATGAAAAAAGACAAAGCAGGAATAATATTTTTACAGGAAACCCACCTAACAGACGTGGAGCACACTAAACTCAATAGACAAGGGTTTAAAATGATCTCTTCATCTTCATATAAGTCAGGGAGGAGGAGGGGAGTAGCGACATTGATCTCAACCAAAATTATATTTGAAAAAAAATCTGAACACAAAGATAAAGAAGGGAGATACAGTATGGTATTTGGGCGGCTAGAGAGAGAAGATATCACCCTGCTGAATGTATATGCACCTCCAGGGGCTAACTGGAAATTTTATGAAAATGTATTTGACCTAATGATAACTAAAGCCCAAGGTTTAGTGATATGTGGTGGACACTTCAATCTAAGACTGAATCCATACTGGGATGCATCAGGTAATTCTCCACATCAAAATAACACTCAAAGTAGGAAAACTTGGATGCTACTAAAAGAAATGGGAATCTGTGACGTGTGGAGGGAATTCAACCCCAGTGTAAAAGATTATACATTTTACTCAGCACCACATTCATCATACTCAAGGATTGACTATTTTTTTATGTTTAATAGAGACATTGGAAGAGTAAAAACATGTAAAATAGGACTGATGGATCTCTCTGACCACAGTCCGATCTATATGGACTTAAGTATCCAAAAATACACAAATAATACATTTTCTTGGAGGTTAAATTCAAATGTCCTGAAAGGACCACTGAAAGATGAATTGGAATCAGATATTCTCAGATATTTGGAAGAAAATGATAATGGAGAAGTATCCCCTTTAATACTGTGGGACGCATGCAAAGCTGTAATAAGGGGAAAGATTATTGCAAAACTGGCAATCCAAAAGAAACTGAGACAAGAAAAACTAACCACATTAGAGTCAGAACTTAAGAACCTAGAAAAAGAGCACAAAGACAACACTCATTTGAGTGGATCGCTCAAAATTAAGGAAATTAAAAAACAAATAAATGAGATCTACACAATAGAAATCCAGAAGAAACTTACATTTCTGAAACAAAAATACTATGAAGCAGGCAGCAAATCGGCAAAATTACTAGCCTATAAATTGAGGAAGCAACAAACGGAGAGAGCAATCTACAAAATCAGAGACCCAGTATCAAAGGAAATAAAATTTAGAATTCAGGATATTCTTAAAAGCTTCGAGAACTACTACAAGAACTTGTACTCCCTCAAAAAACATAAAAACGCATCCGAGGCATTCCTAAACACATTAATCCTTCCCCAACTTACTGAGTCACAAAATAAAACACTACTGTCAGAAATACAACCTAAAGAATTAGAAAAAGCAATTATGAAACTTAAAGCTAACAAATCCCCAGGAGAAGATGGCTATACAGCAAAGTGGTACAAAACCTTTAAACAGCAACTATCTCCTCTCCTCCTGAAAACATTTAACTATGTCCTCCACACAGGGGAAATCCCCCCCTCCTGGAGAGAAGGGGTCATTGCAGTCATACCTAAACCTGAAAAGGATAAACTAGACTGCTCCAACTACAGACCAATCAGTGTGTTAAATCAGGACTATAAGCTCTTTACCACTATCCTTGCCAAAAGGTTAGAAAATATACTGGCAGACTTAATTCATTTAGACCAAACAGGTTTTATAAGACAAAGACAGACACAAGACAACATTAGACGCACTTTACACATAATTCATCATATAAAAAAATATAACTTAAATGCAGCCGTATTAGGATTAGATGCTGAAAAAGCATTTGATTCGGTTGACTGGTCTTTCCTATATAGAATCTTATCCAGTTTCAATTTTCATAACAACTTCATTAGAACTATCCAGGCATTATATAAAAAACCAACAGCTAAAATAAGGATTAACGGTAAATTATCATCATCTTTTGAGCTGGAAAGAGGATGTCGTCAGGGCTGCCCCTTGTCTCCACTGCTCTTTGCAATCTTCATAGAACCTCTGAGCCAATGGATAAGACAGAATCAAAAAATTCGAGGTATTACACTTGGTCAGAAGGAACATAAAATAGCACTCTTTGCTGATGACATTTTAATATACCTGGGGCAGCCAGACACCTCTTTTCCAGAACTAATCTCAGTTTTTTCAGAGTATGGAGATTTATCGGGGTACGAATTAAACATGCATAAAACCCAAGTTTTCAACTATGACCCAAATCAATATTTACTAAGCAAACTCAAAACTAACTGGGAGATGGAATCTATGAAATATCTGGGGGTCAATATCCCGAAACAACTCAACAAAATTATAACACTCAACTATGATCCACTGGTGGCAAAAATAAAATCTGATTTAGCAAGATGGAATATGATACCATTCTTGGATACTGCACAAAGAATTGAAGCAGTCAAAATGAATATACTTCCACGTCTTCTATACCTTTTCCAAACAATACCGGTAGAACCTCCCAAAAAAACATGGCAAGAACTGGACAGAAGGATCTCAAGATTCATATGGCAGGGCAAGAGACCTAGAATCAGATATAGAACCCTACAGCTAAACAAAGACAAAGGTGGGCTTGCGCTGCCAAATATCAGGGACTATTTTAAAGTCGCACAAATTAAAACTTTAGTAGAGATATGTAACCCAGTCTACACTGCACAATGGAAGGAGATGGAATGCCAAATAACAAGTGACATCCCCCTACAGGCGATAATAGGGAACAATGCCTTTCCTAAACTTTTGAATAACACTAACCCGTGGATAGAGACCCCGCTAAAAATTTGGTTTAAGATAGTCAGAGAGAATCAAACTAAAGAACCCTATCGATTTCTGCAATGGATAGCCTATGATCAAGACTTTACTCCTAATAAAACAGACACTAGATTTAAAAAGTGGAAAGAGAACGGACTGATAAAATATTACGATTTTTTTAAAGGGCAAATTTTAAGAAGTTTTGAAGATTTGAAAAAACAAGGTCTAATAAATCAAGACCTTTACAGGTTCTTTTAGCTTAGACACCACATAAACAAAATACTTTAAAAGGAGGATTTGGAAAGGGCCCAGTCAGGTGTTCTGAAGGTCTTCTTAATGGCATATAAAGGGATCCCAGGGATCAGATACATCTCTAAAATATACCAAGGTTTTCAAGACTTAAAAGGAGACAACACATCATATATAAAAGAGAGATGGGAAAAAGAGGGGAATTTCACTTTACAACTGGAAATATGGGAAAAAGCTAAATAAACAACAATGGAAAAGTACCTCATCCCTGCAGTGGAGAGAATTTGGATGGAAAAATTTGGTAAGATTTTTCAGAACACCTGCACAAAACAAATTTACTCGTAAGGGGTTGAATTGTTGGCGCTTGTGTGGTGAAGAGACTGCAAATCATTTTCATGTGTTTTGGTCATGCCCAGTTATCCACCAATATTGGACCAATGTACAGACAATATTGGGGAAAATAGTCAAAATAACAGTTCCCTTTTCTTTTGTAACTTTGTATTTGGGTTTACTACCGGAATCACTGGAAAGACAAGGGGAAAAATATTTATTCACTGTTTTAATATTGGCAAGTAAAAAAGCCCTAACTAAAAAATGGATGTTGAAGTACTGTCCTACACCTGAAGATTGGATTAACGTGATCCAAGACATTTACTTGATGGAAAAGTTGACATTCGCACTGAGACAGGACATGGATGGGTTCTTGAACTTTTGGAAACCCTGGATTGCATATGTGTCTTCCATTAAATCTAATCTTTGACAAATACCATTTCAATAATGGCACCTCTCTTTGTTCCAACGCTACTCAGATGCTCTTTTATTTTTATTTATTTATTTTTATTTTTTGTTTTGTTTTGTTTTTGCTCTTGTTTTTTTTTTGTTTTTTGTTGTTTTGTTTTTTGTTTTTTGTTCTTTCTTTAAATTCTCTTTTTCTTTCACTTAAAAAGGAGTGTTGTAATAATTATTCTTCCAATGTTGTCAAAAAACAAAAAAAAGGGAACATGTGATGAAAATGTAAACAATGCAATGCTGTAATGACGTGTATACCCTTTACAAAAACTTAAATAAAAAATTTTTTTTTAAAAATTATACCATAAAGTTGCCGTGAATGCATAGGTCTAATGGAAAATTCGGCATGGAGAACACGAGGTGGGGTGGGGTGGGGCAGCAGCTGAACCGCTGGCACCACGGGTAAAGCAACAGCTGAGACTCCCGTTAACCGGGCAAGCTGGGCTTGGCTCCCTGCAAAGGACTACGATCCACCAGTTCAGCTGCTGCTTCTCCAACACCGGTGTTCGACCGAATGCTCCACGATCATTCGCGGGGAGGCACGTCCAGCTTGCCCAGTCAGTAGTAGACGGGAGTCCCTGCTTCTGCTACATCTGTGTGGTACCACTGTACTATGCAGGACCACGAGTGCCCCCTCCCGTGCAAGTATCTAAAAATTAAAAACTTAATACCGCCATGAGTGTAGAGCGGAATGGCCGGAATGACTTAACGACCAAACGCAGGACACAAAAATGCCCACATACCGAAATAAATCATTTTTAGTTAAATATTTACTGACAAATGGGCAACACTGATGCAACAGCTGCAGTCAAACAGGTCCTTCTGCTGTGTATAATAATAGATAGATAGACAGTGAGCCAAAGAAGTATTTAGTCAGCCACCAATTGTGCACGTTCTCCCACTTAAAAGATGAGAGAGGTCTCCAATTTTCATCATAGGTATACCTCAACTATGAGAGACAAAATGAGGAAAAAAAATCCAGAAAATCACATTGAAGGATTTTTAATGAATTAATTGGTAAATTCCTTGGTAAAATAAGTATTTGGTCAATAACAAAAGTTCATCTCAATACTTTGTTATATACCCTTTGTTGGCAATGACAGAGGTCGAACGTTTTCTGTAAGTCTTCACAAGGTTTTCATACACTGTTGCTGGTATTTTGGCCCATTCCTCCATGCAGATCTCCTCTAGAGCAGTGATGTTTTGGGGCTGTTGCTGGGCAACACAGACTTTCAACTCCCTCCAAAGATTTTCTATGGGGTTGAGATCTGGAGACTGGCTAGGCCACTCCAGGACCTGCTGAATTGAATTGAATTGAACTGAACTGAATTGAAATTGAAATACTTCTTACGAAGTCACTCCTTTGTTGTCCGGGCGGTGTGTTTGGGATCATTGTCATGCTGAAAGACCCAGCCACGTTTCATCTTCAATGCCCTTGCTGATGGAAGGAGGTTTTCACTCAAAATCTCACGATACATGGCCCCATTCATTCTTTCCTTTACATGGATCAGCCGTCCTGGTCCCTTTGCAGAAAAACAGCCCCAAAGCATGATGTTTCTACCCCCATGCTTCACAGTAGGTATGGTGTTCTTTCTCCTCCAAACACGACAAGTTGAGTTTTTACAATAAAGTTCTATTTTGGTTTCATCTGACCATATGACATTCTCCCAATCCTCTTCTGGATCATCCAAATGCTCTCTAGCAAACTTCAGACGGGCCTGGACATGTACTGGCTTAAGTAGGAGGACACATCTGGCACTGCAGGATTTGAGTCCCTGGCGGCGTAGTGTGTTTCTGATGTAGCCTTTGTTACTTTGGTCCCAGCTCTCCTCAGGTCATTCACTAGGTCCCCCCGTGTGGTTATGGGATTTTTGCTCACTGTTCTCGTGATCATTTTGACCCCACGGGGTGAGATCTTGCGTGGAGCTCCAGATCGAGGGAGATTATCAGTGGTCTTGTATGTCTTCCATTTTCTAATAATTACTCCCACAATTGATTTCTTCACACCAAGCTGCTTACCTATTGCAGATTCAGTCTTCCCAGCCTGGTGCAGGTCTACAATTTTGTTTCTGGTGTCCTTTGACAGCTCTTTGGTCTTGGCCATAGTGGAGTTTGGAGTCTGACTGTTTGAGGTTGTGGACAGATGTCTTTTTTACTGATAACGAGTTCAAACAGGTGCCATTAATACAGGTAACGAGTGGAGGACAGAGAAGCCTCTTAAAGAAGAAGTTACAGGTCTGTGAGAGCCAGAAATCTTGCTTGTTTGTAGGTGACCAAATACTTATTTTACTGAGGAATTTACCAATTAATTCATTAAAAATCCTTCAATGTGATTTTCTGGATTTTTTTTCTCATTTTGTCTCTCATAGTTAAGGTATACCTATGATGAAAATTGGAGACCTCTCTCATCTTTTAAGTGGGAGAACTTGCACAATTGGTGGCTGACTAAATACTTTTTTGCCCCACTGGATGTACTTTATTGATGTTGGGTGTTTTATAGTTAATTCATTTGATTACAGTTTTATAGGTTCCAAGGTTGTCATAGCCAGGAGCGGCACTGGGGTTAAGCTCCCAGTGCTCATAAAATGCTCCTTACGGCGTGTGTCTCGAAAAGCCTCTGACAACTAAGTCCAACTCCTAGCCTGCCCGTGTGGTTTAGTCTCTAAGCCCCGCGGAACTGCTTTTACTAATAGCAGAAGGGGCGAGGGCGGATCTCTGGCGCCTTAAAACCAGATGCTTCGGGTAGATGGTGGCTCGTCAACCTGGGAAGGTAGCCCATCTAGGGGAAGGTAAACCCTGATCTCAAACCTCCGCTGCCTTGCGGCACACCCGGTCAAGGGAAAGGCTTCGGGAGTCAACCCTGAGGAAAAATCCGGAGTCGGAGCCCCTAAGGCAGTTCTCTGTTGTGCTCAACATCGTTCTGGCAGCTCCTGCGATGGCGCTGGTGCCAAACTATAGCAGCCCTGCTGTTCTTTTGGATTCATCAGTGACGTGGAGAGGGGGGACATGCTGCATGGGTAACATCTTGTCCTCCATATCTTCCTGCCCAGGCTTGAATCCTACCAACGCCCAACGCTGGAAAGTAGAACACCGGTGCGCATCGGCCTGTTCAGCCACAGGCGGTCCTGTTCCAGCAGAGTAGACGTTTAGGATTCTCTTCCATGGTCATCATAGACCGATGGAGGCCGACGACGACAGTTTTATAAAACCTTTTAATAACAAAATATTGCTAAAATATAAACCGATGCACTACAATGGGTCTCAAATATTTGTGAACATGTCCTGTTATAGTACTGCATGAGTTTATTGATGATACACAGAAGAAATTCACTATTACACTTAACTCCATCACTGAACAGTGATATAAACTAAAATAATTATAATGGTGACTGAACAACTCCCATTCCCCAAAGTGCAAGATCCACTATTATGAATATGTGATAAAAGATCACACAAATAACTGATCTGACAAACAAATAAACAAGGGATCTGAAACAGTCGCTAATATTGGATGTCCCATTCATTTTCGGTAATTAGGTATTCTGTAATTAATAGTCACACAATCAAATAAATCTTAGTGCCATTTAGTCCCTTTTATATGTATTTGTCAAAGTCAAACATGTGTGATTGTCTACATATAAGCGACACCTCTTTGTATTCCACTTTCATACACAGCTTGCATTTGGGCCTCTAAAACCTAAATGGGATATCCATTTTCACACAAGAACACTTGCGTTCTAAGGGCAGTGCCCTAGTTTCTTTTAATATTGATGGTTATGGCTTATAGCTCATGAAAACCCCAAATTCAGTTTCTCAAAAAATTAGATTATGTATAATTATTTTTTTTACATGGATTTTTTTAATAGAAACTAGTGCATACCTGTGCATGCCCATAGAAACCAAGTATAAGCAAGTATTTCTGCATGCCCGTAGAAACAAGTGTATGCAAGCATTTCTGCATTCCTGCATTTATTTGATTTTTTTTTTGATTTTGTATACTTTATTGATCCCCAGAGAGGAAATTGAGGGCATCCACCTGGATGGATGAAGCAGCCATGGTATGGCACTATCCCTTTACCATTCACACCTAGGGCCACTTTAGAGTCTCCGATTAACCTAACCTGCATGTTTTTGGCCTGTGGGAGGAAACAGTAGAACTCCCGGAGTAAACCCACGCAGACACGGGGAGAGCATGCAAACTCCACACAGATCACTGTTGGTCAGGGGCTGGGATCGAACCAGGGATCCCATGACCAAGGGTGAGTTGCTGTGCTGCCGCAGTACTAACCACTGCGCCACCGCACCGCCCAATCTTTGACATGGTTAACAGTAACCATGGTGATGCCTGCCTTTGATCTTTGACATGGTTACCATGGCAACAGTAACCCTGGTGAAATCTGCCTTTGATCTTTGACGTCGTCACTCTTTCAGTGATGCCTGCCTTTGATCTTTGATGATGTCATAGGTAGTCCTATGATCATGAGTGATGCCTGCCTTTGATCTTTGATGATGTCATAGCAAGTCCTATGATCTTTGATGATGTCATAGTGAGTCCTGTGATCATGAGTGATGCCTGCCTTTGATCTTTGACATGGTTACCACGGCGACACAAAGTCCTATGGTTGTGACAGACACACAGACAGAGATTTCTTGAATTGTATATAGAGTGATGATATTGGCTGACTGAAAAGTATGTCCATGTACTCCATACTTGGTCAGCGTTCCTTTTGCATGAATTACTGCATCAGTGCAGCATGTCATGGAGGTGATCAGCCTGTGGCACTGCTGAGGTGTTGTGGAGGCCCAGGTTGCTTTGATAGCTGCCTTCAGCTCATCTGCATTGTTGGGTCTGATGTCTTTCATCTTCCTCTTGACAATACTCCATAGATTCTTTATGGGGTTTAGGTCAGGAGGGTTTGCTGGCTAATCAAGCTCAGTGATACCATGGTCATTAGACAAGGTTTCGATACTTTTGGCAGTGTGGGCAGGTGCCATGTTCTGCTGGAAAATGAAATCAGCATCTTCATAAAGCTTGTCAGTAGAGGGAAGCATGAAGTGCTCTAAAATTTCCCAGTAGACGGCTGCAGTGACTTTGAATTAAAAAAATATATATATATCTTTTTTTAATTAATAACTTTATGTAATATTCTATTTTTTTTTTTGAGAAATTGAATTTGGAGTTTTCATTAGCTGTAAGCCACAACCATCAAAATTAAAACAAATAAACACTTGAACTATGTCACTCTGCGTATAATGAATCTAGGTGTAATTTTAAATTGAATTACTGAAATAAATCAACTTTTTGATGGCATTCTAATTTATTGAAATGCACCTATCAGTGAGAGGATAGGTGTAAATATACAAGAAAATCATGAAAATATGAGAAAAAAGGGTGAAACATGGCAAAGGTTAAAAAAAAATAGTACACTTGATCGAATCATTTGTGTATGTTACAGCACTAATGCAGGCACAGCAAACTCAACAAGTAAGCAACATCGCCAGCAGGTTGAGAAATGAAGGGGGGGGCAGACCCCAGTTTTACTGAGTGGTTCAAACCTGTTGTTGGCATTAGCGCTAAAGTTTTCTGTTGCTGCTGCAAATGTCTGCAAAAACGTCACTGGATTGTAGTTCTCAATAAAACTGAAACCGGTTTCTAATTAAATTATCAGAGGCATTTTAGCAATAGTTTAGGTGGATTGATTTTGATGTTTATTCCTAATGTATAATCAGAGTACTTCTCAAAATATTTATGAGGCAAGACCTTGATATATGATGATTCAATAGAAGACATATAGAAGATAATTATGACTGATATTCTGGGCTGTTCAGTGCAGGCCAGGAGCTCATCCTGTACTCCACACAGGTAGAGGCGCTGGTCTCCCAGAGGTGCTTTTTTTCCAACCGATCTGTTAGATTATTTAAAGGTAAAACTGCGTTATAGGCCATAATATGCACGATCTGTGATAATATGTTACTGAAGCAGATGTTCCTGAACCACGTCAGAATAAAAACTGGTTGTTTATGATAATTTTCCTCAAAATATGATAATTTTAAGCCGCTGGTACGATACTTCAACATTTCCCATCTGGAAACACTGCATTTGAGCGATTCCACTCTTGATATGTCTTGTAAGTCATAAAAAGGGCTTGGGCGCATGCGCACGCAGCGACTGGCAGCTGGTGAAAAAAGTCTGTCGTCTGTGTGTCTGTTTTTATGCACTTTTATGTGTTTTTAACGAAATTCTCAGTGCCGTTTTTGTCCTGGAATGTTTGTGGACTGCATGGTGAAGAGCTCCCTGGTTCCATCAATATTAGATTAGATTAGATTAGATTCAACTTTATTGTCATTACACATGTATGAATACAAGGTAACGAAACACAGTTTAGCATCCAATCAGAAGTGCAAAGGACAGCAGTGCAGTATATACGGTAATTAACAGTATGTGCAATTTAAGCAAATATATGCAAATATATACAGCAGTGCAGAAAGTTAAAAGTACTGTTATGTGCAAATAATGTGCAATAAGTTAGATGTAGTTATGTAGTTATGCAGTTATGTACAGGTGAGGATGGTAAAAGATGATTGTAAGAGAGTCAGCGGGGAACTAAGTTCAATAACGTGACAGCTGTTGGAAAGAAACTGTTCCTAAACCTGCTGGTTCTAGTCCAAAGGCTTCTGAAACGTCTTCTGGAGGGGAGAAGCTGGAACAGTCCATGAGCAGGATGGTTGGAGTCCCTAAGAATGCTGCGTGCCCGGCGCAGACATCTTTTCCTGTAGACGTCCTCTATAGCTGGAAGTGGAGTCCCTGTGATGCGTTGGGCGGTTTTCACCACCCGCTGCAGCGCCTTGCGGTCAGCTACAGAGCAGCTCCCATACCAGAGTGTGATACAGTTGGTCAGGGTGCTCTCTATCACGCAGCGGTAGAAGTTGCCCAGGATGTCAGTTGACAGATGGTTCTTCTTCAATGTCCTCAAGAAGAAGAGGCGCTGATGGGCCTTCTTGATCAGGCTGGTGGTGTTAACTGATGAACAATATGGATATCCTCCCCATTTTTGCACTGCTGCTTCTTTCACAACGGCTCTTTGTCTCTGAAGTAAGCGCGATCGTGATCATGCCGGGGAGAATACAATATTCTAGGGACATGTTGCTGCATTTAAACACGGATGATGCAGCGTCTGTGATTGAGTCTATGCCGCAACTGCCGGATTTTATTTTGAGAGACGTTCATGGACACAGCGATGAAAAGAGAGACAAAAGGAGGAAACGCGGAAAGCGTGGAGGCATGAAATTAAGCCTGAGGAGACGTCAGTTTAAAAGCATTCCTTTCCCTTCCATGATCTTGGGGAATGTACAATCTCTGAGGAACAAGGTGGATGAAATTCAAGGGAACGTACGCTACCAGAAGGACTTCAAGAACTGCTGTGTCATGGCTTACACCTAGACTTGGCTTACTGCGCATGACAGGGACGCGGATCTGTGGATTGACGGCTTTGGAGCCCCACTGCGCTCGGATCGGCAGAAAGAGGTAACGGGGAAACGTCAGGGGGGCGGCGTATGTTTATATATTAATAAGCAGTACTGCACATCTGTCATGGTCAGAGAGCGCATCTGTACACCCGATGTGGAGCTTCTGTCCGTATCGCTATGCCCCTTTTATCTGCCCCGCGAGTTCCCCCAACTTTTCATAACAACTGTGTATATTCACCTGAGGGCAGACGCTGACTCCGCCTCCAGCACCGTCTTTGATGTGGTACAGCGGCTGCAGTCAATTTCTCCAGAGGCGCCAAACTTTATTCTTGGGGATTTTAACCATGTTTCTTTAAAGAAGACACTTAAAATCAGTATGTCTCCTGCCCAACCAGGCAAAAAAAGACATTGGACCTGTGCTATGGATCCATAGAGAGGGCCTATAAATCACTCCCCCTTCCTCCTTTAGGATCCTCAGATCACAACTGTGTACATTTGCTGCCCACATATAAAACTGCTCTCAGAAGAGGCAAGGTGGAGATGAGAGACATTGATGTGTGGACAGAAGATTCAGAGCACAGCCTCCAGGAATGCTTTGACTGTACAGACTGGGAGATGTTCACACTGGCCTGCGGGGATGATTTGGACTCTTTGGTAGACGTCACATGCTCATACATGGCTTTCTGTAAAAATATGATCGTTCCACGTAAACGTGTCAAAATATATCCCAACAACAAGCCATGGGTTACAAAATCAGTTAAATCCTGCTTACAGAGGAAAGCACTTGCCTTTAAACAGGGGTCTGTTTCTGAGCTACAGGTTGCCACAAAAGAGCTGAAGTCCGAAATTTTAAGAGCAAAACAGAATTATAAATCAGAATTGGAAAGTAAGATGGCTACAAAGAAACTTGGTTCGGCCTGGGCCAGTATGAAAACTATTGCAGGCCTTCAGAGCACAGAGTGCAGTAATGGTGTGTTTTTAGATGGTTTTAATTCAGACACAGCGCTGGCTAATGCTCTTAATTGTTTTTATGATCGTTTTGACTCCTTTGATTTTAGCACTGAAACCCAAGATTTGAAACAGAAACTCAAAGACAATCAGCAATTTAATATTGAGGTGCAGGATATTAAAAGGGAGTTCTGCGCTGTAAAAGTGAACAAAAGTCAGGGCCCTGATAATATATGTGGGTGCTTGGTAAAGTCCTGTGCACATGAACTGAGTCCTGTATTTCATTACATTTTCAATAAGTCCCTACAGACACAACATGTGCCTAAGACCTGGAAAGATGCCATGGTTGTTCCCATTCCAAAATCCAGCTGTCCTAAAATGGTAAACGACTTTAGACCAGTTGCTTTGACTTCAATTTTAATGAAAATTTTTGAAAAACTGATCAGATGTGAGGTCCTAAAGCAGACTGAACATGCATTGGATCCTCTGCAGTTTGCCTATAGGCCTCACAGAGGAGTGGAGGATGCCACTGTCACTCTGCTTAACATGCTTTTTAAATATCTGGATTTTAATGGGACACATGCCAGACTTTTATTTGTGGACTTTTCCTCTGCCTTTAATACAATCCAACCTCATATTTTAGTTGAAAGGCTCCTGCAACAATTTGATTTGAGCAATAATCTGGAGGGTTGGATTCTGGATTTCTTAACCAACAGGACACAGAGAGTAAGGGTCAATGGTACATTGTCTGACCTAAAGTGTTCTTCTACTGGCTCTCGTCAGGGGTGTGTGTTGTCACCACTACTCTTCATCCTGTACACAAACATGTGTCGGAGCAGACATGACAACAGACACATTATAAAGTATGCTGATGATTCAGTTATTGTCAGTCTCCTCCAGGATGGTGAGAGTGGCCACGGCCCAGTAGTTGATGATTTTGTTCACTGGTGTGAGGATTCCTACCTGCAGCTGAATACAACAAAAACTAAAGACATGATTATTGACTTTAGGAGGAAAACTCCCAGGCACAAAGTCACCGTACTAAAAAGTCAGACCACTGAATGTGTACAATCCTACAAATATCTTGGGACGATTATTGATAGTAATTTAAACTTTGAAGAGAACTGTGAAAGGGTGTGCAAAAAGGGTCAGCGACATTTGCATTGCTTGAGGAAACTTGCTCACTTCCAAACTGACAGAACCATAATGACAATGTTTTATCAGGCTTTTATTGAATCTATTTTATCCTTTTCTTTAGTGTCATGGTTTGGTCAGATAAAACTGAAACAGAGGAAATCCTTGGATCAGGTAGTTAGATGGTCCAGTCGTTTGCTTGGTGAGTCACAGCTGAGCCTGACATCCTTGTACACCAGACAGGTACAGAGGATTGCTACCTCCATTTTAAATGATGACTCCCACCCTTTGCACTGCAACTTTCAGCTTCTTCTCTCAGGACGGAGGTTTGCTGTCCCAAAAAGCAAAACCCAGCGCTACAAAAACAGCTTTGTTCCTGCTGCTGTCAAAGAGTTGAACAAGTTGTAACAATATATTGCACATAATTTAGGTACCTATTTATTAACCCCATCTTATATTTACTTATTTTTGTAGGACTTTATTTTGGTTCTAAATCTTTTATTGGGTTTTAGACCTTTGAGTTTTTAACCTCTTTGACTAGTCTTTAACTTTTTAATATGACCCTTCTCTCTTATCTCTGGTTTTTCTCTCATCTCTTTGTCTTTATGCCCTGATTGATGGAGCCTTGAGTATTTTTATCATGTTTATAGTCAGCTTCATGTGTGCTTGTGTTTGTGTTTATGTTGAATGTAATTGTGGCTTGTAAATATGGATGTCACCTGACTGCAAAACAAATCTACGTACGGGTACAAATAAAGTAACCTGAACCTGAACCTGAAACATGTTACAGACATGTTAATAAGAAAAAAATACTTGATGTGGGGAACACCCGCAACAGACTGGGACAAGCACAGCGCTCGGCTAGCGCAATTAACATAACAGTGAAATGTGTGTATTAATGTCAACAGGCAGCCTCGCTTCGTCTGGCTCTTTCCTGCTCAGTACTGTGATGTTAATGTGCCATTCATGCATTGTGTTCATGCTTCCTGCTCCTACTGTGAGGCAAATGTCCCATGCCTTTCATGTATGGTCTGTAACTGGGTATATAAGCTGACTGAAATTCATGTTCACTCTCTCACTCTGACAACTGCTTCTGACTACTGCTGCTGAGAGCCTGAGGACCCGCTCCAGCCTGCCCGCACAAGGGCTGGAGCGAGTTCCTATGATGGCAGTATGATTTAATAAACCTATCTAAAACCCTCAGTTCGCTGCCTATTTTATCATCCACCATATTGGTGACCCCGAGAATGCACACGCTTTGTGCAACGTAACCTTCTGGTCTGGACAGCCACGCTGGTGACCCCGAAGAAAGCACACGCTTTGTGCAGCAACCTTCTGACCTGGACATCCACGCTGGAACCGGCCGAGGGACACAGAGATCGTCTACTCCCTCTCACCGCTCCAATGCATCTGCACGAGCCCGAGGGACAGAGATCGTCTACTCCCCCTCATCGCTCCTCCGCATCGACACGAGCCCGAGGGACAGAGATTGTCTACTCCCTCTCACCGCTCCAACGCACCATGACCCGACACAGCGAACTACGCAACAACTACAACAGGGATGATTATCGGCGCCGACTACGCTGATCTCCAGCAAGCTCCCTGACCCGGACTCGCCTCTCCAGCGGGCCCACCCACGCACGGAACCCCTGCACACACACCGGGGGGTTACGAGGACGGCGCACCACGCAGGGGACAATAACGGCTCCACAGACCGCCATCGTCCTCCGCCGCTGCACACAGAACCTCCAGGGCTGCTCGCACACCTGAGGCACGCACGCAGCTCGCTCACAGGATTTTCTAATGGTCTTAGCCACGGCGCACAAAGGGGATTCAGCAGTCTGCGGTCCCCGAGGGCTTTAGGGTTGCGCCCGCACCTAAAGTCAACACGCCAAGTCCCTCTGCCTTTGTTTTTTTACTTACAGCCGCTACGCAGCTCCTGTTTTTCTTCATGGCCGCTGTTAATCCTCGCAGGACTTAACCACGAGAGGAGTCAGTGACTAATTTTTTCTTCTTACAGCTGCTGTGGACCTCCGCACTTTCAACAGGACAGCCCCTCAACATCGCGGATCCACAGGCAATTTTTGCGCGGCCCAGACAATTTCGCCGTCCCGGGCCGCACTTGCTACCCTCACCCCCCCTCCCTCCACCGCCGCCTGCAGTGAGCCTCCCCCGCAGCTCGCTCCCAAAGCCGGACTATCGAGGCCTCAGCTTCCCGCTGGGCCCTCTGGGGGGGGGGAGTGTGTGGGGCACCCGCACAACAGACTGGGACAAGCACAGCGCTCGGCTAGAGCAATTAACATAACAGTGAAATGTGTGTATTAATGTCAACAGGCAGCCTCGCTTCGTCTGGCTCTTTCCTGCTCAGTACTGTGATGTTAATGTGCCATTCATGCATTGTGTTCATGCTTCCTGCTCCTACTGTGAGGCAAATGTCCCATGCCTTTCATGTATTGTCTGTAACTGGGTATATAAGCTGACTGAAATTCATGTTCACTCTCTCACTCTGACGACTGCTTCTGACTACTGCTGCTGAGAGCCTGAGGACCCGCTCCAGCCTGCCCACATAAGGGCTGGAGCGAGTTCCTATGATGGCGGTATGATTTAATAAACCTATCTAAAACCCTCAGTTTGCTGCCTATTTTATCATCCGCCATACTTGATTTTTGGCAGTGTCACTTTAAAAGGAAAAAAAAACCCTCTTCCATTATTAGTGTTGCCAATCCAGTTTGTTCTTATAACTAGACTGTTATATCTTCATTATTGCATATTTTTTGGTAGGGAATAAAAATTGAAAATTGTGAGTGGTATCTATCTAGAAGAAAAGACCAGAAGCGACAAGTCGCCTCTTAGTCACGAACTGTACAGAATGAACATCTGTGCCTCTTGAACTGCCTTGTTTCACATCAGTCCTTCAAATAATAAAGTTCAGCCAAGTTTCTACTTGCTCTGAGCTCAACATTAAAAGGAGTGCTTGGCCTCGATGAGTTTGGCAAAAATTAGTCATCAAACATTACAAGTGTTCCTGTCGGCCAGATTCCACCATCTCATTATGCCCTCCCCTGTCTGGGACACGTGTATTCTAAAACCAGGGCCTTTCAGCAATGCTTCCAAATCTGTTTGTACAACTTTAATGTCAACATTTAAAAATGTCTGTTTGTTTCAGTTTCAAACCCACATCCTATTGGGATTATGAGCCAAGTTGCCTGAAAGGATGTCTCTGTCTATTTCCATTTCTGTTCCGTTTTTTTTATGGTTTGGCCTCCTGACTGCACAGGAAGCAAGAAAAGCATAATAAGAGGAGAGACTGTGCATGTTTCACCTCCCTTCTTTTCAGGGAAAACCTGCCAGGTGTTGAGCCTTCAGGCAGACATGTACGTACACGTTATGGCCTCTCTATACTGTGCTCAGAGTGCCGTGTTTACACTTCCTCTGCAATTCCTTATACAAAACTGATTAGCAGAGGAGGACAAGGGCACAAATAAACAGGTGATTCTGAGGCATTAAATCACCAACTTAATCGGCATGTGTCTCTGCAAGGCCACCAGCCCAGTAGATGCCATTAATTTGGTTGGCCAAGTCTGACGTCAGACCGGGTGAGTCAGGAGCGGCTGATGCATTCATACGTGACCAAAAATTCAATAAGTTAAGTGTTTGTTATACAATATGCCCCGCCGGGCGCAAATCTATCACATCCTCAACAAGCAAGAGCATAGGTGGCAAACACGCTATTAACACTGATAGTGATTCCACGTCAGACAATAAAGGTTTAGAACATGGTCAAATGTGTTCACAGAAACTAAACCTGTAAGAGTCATAGCTGCGGGGAAAAGGCAGGCTGTAAGATACCTTGAGGATTTTATATCAAACTGTGCCAAAGAAAACAAGCCCTTTAAATTGCTCTAATTCCTTCCCTGTGTGGCTCAGTGACTGGGCAGGTATGTCAGCCAATCTCATCCCAGGAGCAATTCAATTAAAGAGAGTACAAAGACATATGGTTCAGGGGCGAGTGATATGATTAGAGTCGCTGCTGCTCTGATTCATACCCTCCTTTATCTGGTCCCTCACAGAGCAAAAAGGGCATAGAGCTGAAGCAACTGAGCCAAGGAGGTCTCCTTTAGGTGGCCTGCAGAAACCTTGAAAGGTTTTGAAAGTGAAGCTAAACCTTTCTGATACTATGAGACTCGGATGACAGGAAAAACCTTCAAACTTCTGCACCCATACTTCTTTCTTAGTTTTTAGTTGGGACAATGCAGAGGAGCAACTGTAGCCCAGCTCCCCCCACCACCACTGAGCTGAGCTGCCATAAAAGACAAGCGATACGCCTCTTGGGACGGGGATGTGTCGAAGGAATGCATGTGCAGGTATCCTGCTGCCTGTGGGGACTGTGGAGGAAGGCCCAGCGCACCAGTTGATCCTGCATGATAAAGGCCCTGACAGGCCTAGATTATATGTCTCAGCCTGGAGGAGGTGTCTGTGTCTCATTCCTGTGCTGAAGAAAGTCGATCTGGTGGGAAAGAGGCGGGGCTGTGCCTGTAGGCATCAGTTTTTGTTTGGGCACCAACACACACCTTGTCAGGCGGACACCACCGCTGCTACCCCCTCTGCTAGATCTCATTTACCTGACCACACCTGGGTCTCCAAACGCCATACGTTCTCTTTCTATAAATTCTGACACATACATATTGCTAAAACTTTTGAGCTCAAATTCTTGTTTTTAAGCTGTGTTTGATGTACTTTAGTAGAGAAGACCAACCATACAAACAGGGAATACATTTCAGAATCTTCAACTGAAACGGCATCTAAAAAGCATAGATTTATTGGGTCATTTATACTCCTAAAAATAATAATAATGAATAAAACAGCAATCAGAAAAAAATATAACTTTAAGACTCAATGAAACACACATTTTTTGGTTCTACACTCTCCATACCAGCCTACATATAGGCTTCATAATATCAGTGATTTTCCCCAGGGGTTTGTTGCTGAGGAAGGGATATGGGAGTCGATATGTTGGCTTGGTCTTTTCCCATCATTCCCTGTGTTGAAATTAACCCTATACATTTTGCGAAAACTTAAAAATGGAAACAGTCCTGCCCATTTCTGCTTTTTATTTTACAAAATCCTGTCCTAACATTTCTGCAACAGCTAGCGAACTAGCTACCAAACCTGGGCAATGTAGTGACATAACATTTGTAGATGATTAATCCAAATGTACCAGTACTTATGGGGAAACATGCTGTACTGAATCACTTACAAAACCGCAGATCCAACGGTGTGTTGGATCTGCAGTATCTGAATCTCATACACATCATCGATTGACAGTTCTCCTAGCCCATCTACAGGGTTTTACAGTCGTGCAATAGTGGGGTAATGTTTGCTAATGATCCAATGGAATGCACTAGCTCAGGGGTGTCCAATCATGTGCCATGGAGGGCCAAGACCCTGCAGGTTTTCTCTTCTACCCAGTCTCTTCAGCAGGTGTTTTCACTTTTCAGCAATCAGTGGGAAGAAATTCAGGGAAATCTGCTGTTGAAGACACTGGTTGGAGGTAAAGCCTGCAGGGTCTTGGCCCTCCATGGCACATGAATGGTCACCTCTGCCTAGCTCTTACATTTGAACCTACTATAGTGAATTACTTACTGCTTATGCTCCACCCTGAGCACGAGGCCTGCACCATTCAGTTGTCTATCAGTTCAGTTAACGTACTAGTACACTACAAACAAACTCCACCCACTCTGTTCAGCCGACTCTCGGTTCAATGAAGGTACTGGTGAGCAGCGAAGAGCCCTGCCTGCTCCATTCATCCACATTTTCAGTTCAGTGAGTGATAGGCAGTACAACACTGAGTGATTCAGTTAATGAATATTTCAGACAAATCTTTTTAGTGTATGAATGGGACTGAATTGGTGTGTTTTAGTGAAATGTGTATCCAATCACTACCATGCAAACCTGCAGCAGCTTTTTTACTGGAAGATTTGTGTGCCTGAAGGCAGGTTCTCCAGGTTGTTAAACGGATCCAACATGGCACCACCTGTACAATAAGCTTTCTCTAATATGTTGAAAATGAAGCAATGGAAAGTGATTTTGAAAGCATTTGGAGCAAAAAATATATAGTTTAGTTACTGAATTTGTTTTTATATGACTCACACATCTGCTCGTTTAAAAGTTTTTAGTTCATTCAATGCGGCAGCAGGCAAAAAATGAGCAGCAACACATTCATAATGCACCACGCAATGTTTCACATGGACAATGAATTGGAAGTGGAGCGCAGAAAACGCAAATTGGTAGACGCATACTGACAAGGTACAGGTAAACAGTGAACGTACTGCGCACAGGGAACAAACCTTGCCTGCTCCACTGAGCTGCTGGTGAATATGCTAGTGCACTAAGAACGAACCCTGCCCACACCGTTCAGCTGCGTTTTTCATTTCAGTGAGTGGCAGGCAGTTGGAGCTCCAGTACAGCACTGAGTGACTGGTGAACAAATATTTCAAACAAATTTGTTAAGTGAACAAACTAAACTGAACTACTATATTTTAATGAAATGAAATGTGGATACCATCACTAGTGCAAAGTGTAGCTGCACACCACAGTATGTGGGTTGCCAGGTTGTGTTGAAATGGATGGATAGTGCATGTGGTGTATGGCCTGTGTGTTTCAAATATGATCTGGCAACATTGGTAACAAAAAAATAGAAAACTTATGATGAATTGCTATGCCATCCATCCATCCATCCATCCATCTTCTACTGCTTTTCCGGAGGTCCGGGTCGCGGAGGCAGCAGTTCAAGCAGGGAAGCCCAGACTTCCCTCTCCCAGGGAGAGGGAAGTCTGGGAAGGAGCCTGAGCTGGAAGGACTCCTCTAGGAAGGAGCCTGAGCTGGTGCATGAGGTTGAAAGATACTGGCTAGATATAGTCCGTCTCACCTCAACACACAGCTCCTGTTCTGGAACCAGTATCCTGGAGAGGGGCTGGAGCTTGGCCTCCACTGGAGTTGTCCCGGGTGAGAGGCGACAAGCAGGGGTGGGTATTCTTGTATCCCCCCACCTTGCTGCCTCTATATTGGAGTTTTCCCCAGTGGACGAAAGGGTTGTTTCCCTGCGCCTTCAGGTTGGGAAATGGGTCCTGACCATCATTTGTGCCTATGCACCAAATGATGGTTCAGAGTACCCACCCTTTTTGGAGTCTCTGACTGGGGTGCTGGAGAGAGCTCCTCTTGGAGATCCATTGTCCTACCGGGGGACTTCAATGAACACGTGGGCAATGACAGTGAAACCTGGAAGGGGGTGATTGAGAGGAAAGGCCTGCCCGATCTGAACCCGAGTGGTGTTCAGTTATTGGACTTCTGTGCTAATCACAGTTTGTCCATAACGAACACCATGTTCAAGCATAAGGGTGTCCATATGTGCACCTGGCACCAGGACACCCTAGGTCACAGGTTGATGATCAATTTTGTTATCGTGTCATCAGACCTGCGACCATATGTCTTGGACACTCGGGTAAAGAGAGGTGCAGAGCTGTCAACTGATCACCACCTGGTGGTGAGTTGGATCAGATGGCAGGGAAGGATGCCATTCAGACCTGGTAGACTCAAACGTATACTGAGGGTGTGCTGGGAACGTCTGGCTGAGGCCCCTGTCTGGGAGGTCTTCAACTCCCACCTCCAGAAGAACTTCAACCACATTCCGAGGGAGTCTGGAGACATGGAGTCTGAATGGGCAATGTTCTCCACCTTCATTGTTGAAGCAGCAGCCCAGAGCTGCGGCCACAAGGTCGTCGGGGCATCTCGTGGTGGCAACCCCCAAACCAAGTGGTGGACATCAGTGGTGAGGGGGCCATTAAGCTGAAGAAGGAGTCCTATCAGGCTTGGTTGGCTTGTGGGACTCCCGAAGCAGCTGAGGTGTACCAGCAGGCCAAGCGGAGTGCAGCTCGGGTGGTTGCTGAAGCAAAAACTCGGGTATGGGAGGAGTTTGGTGAGGCCATGGAACAAGACTTTCGGTCGGCCTCGAAGAGATTCTGGCAAATTGTCCGGCGGCTCAGGAGGGGGAAGCAGCTCCCTGTCCACACTGTGTATGGTGCAGATGGGGCGCTGTTGACTTCAAATGGGGATATCGTTGGGCGGTGGAAGGAATACTTCGAGGATCTCCTCAATCCCACCGATACGCCTTCCACAGAGGAAGCAGGGCTTGTGGATGACTCACCTATCACAGGGGCTGAGGTCGCCAAGGTGGTTAAAAATCTTTGGTGGCTGGGCCCCAGGGGTGGACGAGACTCGCCCTGAGTACCTCAAGGCCCTGGGTGTTGTAGGGCTCTCATGGTTGACACGCCTCTGCAACATTGCGTGGAGGGTGGGGGCAGTGCCTTTGGCATGGCAAACTGGGGTGGTGGTTCCTCTCTTCAAAAAAGGGGACCGGAGGGTGTGCTCCAACTTTAGAGGGATCACACTCCTCAGCCTCCCTGGGAAGGTCTATGCCAAGGAACTGGAGAGGAGAGTCCGGCCGTTGGTCAAACCTCGGATTCAGGAGGAGCAATATGGTTTTCGTCCTGGCCGTGGCTCCCATATTGAACCCTTCATACTTCATCTGTACCCTTTTTTTTCAACCCAAGATTTGAGTTTTTCCTCTGACCACCGTGGCGTAGGGAAACCAAGCCAGGGAAATCTGGAAAGTAGCACCTAAGGAACATTGCAAGATCAGCAAAGTAAATGAACGCTGCTCCAAGTGCAAATCCCACAGCCACGGGTGCAAAAGCAAAGAAGCCGTACTTCCTGGAATCTTCTGCCATGTCGATAGCCGGCGCCAACAGCAACCAATAGGAAGCGGCCGCAAAGCCTTGACTCCCATCCAAGATACGCTTCTGTCGGCTAGAAAATATGAAGACCAGAGTGGACCTATGCCCATGCCATTTGATAATAATATTCAAAGGCCATGAAATTGCCAGTTTCTTGGAAGAAGCATCAAAAGGGCTGGGTGGTGGCATTCAAGTATGGGAGAAACTTAGGAAAAACTGGAGCACTGCCAGATGTGCTCTCAGGTTGTTTTATTTGATTTTTTTGTTGATGACGTGGTTCTATTAACTCCATCAAACAATGATCTCAAAGTTGCACTGGCAGCCATTTGTGAAGATAAAAATAAGCACCACAGAGTTTCTGCCCCAAAGTAATTCAAATATCTCAGGATCTTGTTTCAAAATGTTCAAGACTGAACATTGAAGCTCAGATTTGCACAGCACTACATTCACTCAAGTTCATGTCCTCAAGTCTTTTACTTCTTTTTTAATTTAATCTTTATTTATACAGGGTAATTCCACTGAGAGGAAACTTCTCTTTTTCAAGGACTCCCTGTTCACACTCACACAGTTACACAAGGAAGCTGCCCAGTACAACCACAGACTGACCTGTGGCCACTGAGCAGCTCCGCTGGAGAAGGTGGGAGTTAAGGGCCTTGCTCAAGGGCACCACAGCGGGGTTAAGGATGGTGGGGAAAACACTGCTATGTTATCTGTCCCTGATCTGTCCCACCCAGATCTAATCCTGCCGGTCCAGGGATCAAATCTGGGACCCTCCGCTCACCAGTCCACAGCCCTAACCATTAGGCCACCACTGCCCACCTCTTACTTTTAATCGTGGATAAGTAGTACTTTTTACTTGGGTACATTTAAGATTTTTAAAAAATGTATTTTTACTTACGTGCATTTGGTCATACTTTTTCAGATAATTTTGAGTTCAGTGATTTCACCTGACTGACAGTAAGGTTTTTCTCTCATCTGTTTTTCTTCCAGCAGATGTGAAGCCACAGTTTTTCTATTTTAACTCAGGAGATATTTGAGTGAATATCAATTCTAAACGTGATTTAGATTATATTAGAAGGTACGTGTAGCTAGGTTTTATTTTCCTCTAACTAGCATATGTAAGAGAAAAAAAAAACTCACACTGGTGAGAGTAAAATCCAACAATTACAAGAAAATTTATGAATAAAAAGCTACAAATTAATACAAAAAAGCACAATTGTGAGTAAAATGTTGCTGTGTTTAGGTAAATAAAATGTAAATTTATCAAAAAGAAGTTGCAAAAATTGTATTTAAAAAAAGTAGCAAATTAGAAAAAAAAAAAAAAACACAAATTCATGAAGATAGACAGCGAAACACTTTCTCCAGCAGACTGCTACAGCTCCGCTGCCGAACGGTCAGGTACCAGAAATCTTTTCTGCCACATGCCATTTCACTGTACAATAGCTCACTTTGATGTTGAATTCTGGTCATAACAATGCTGCCATACTGCACCTTGCAGTCTAACTGGTACCTCACATTGCACCCTGCGCCTGATAGTCCTGCATTGTACAGCGAGTATGATTCAAGTATCTCTATGGGTCATCATCTCTTCATCTGCAATTGACACCACCTTTTCAAACAGAAAATTGGGCCCGGGGGAGCCCAAATGTGGAGAGACCCATGGATTGGAACTCATGTGTCTGTGTGATTTGACTGAGGATGTGGAAAAACATCTACCTGTTTTGGCTACGATCACAGGATTTCTGCCGATTGGGCTTTGGAGTTCTCCTGGTATATCGAAAATTTAACTGGAGGAGCTAATCAAAATGCGGACCCGGCGGAGCTGCTTCTCAATAATTCGACCAGATGGGGAGTGCACGAAGTAGCGGCAAATGACCAACATGGAATTTACCATCTGCATGCATTGTAGAGAGATGGACTCTCTCGGACATGTTCATCTGTGTTTAGAAGGGGAAACATCTGGAGTCGCTTCGTGCTCTCCAGGGAATGATATGAATTTAAAGCCAGTGAATGTTAATTTGAATTGTAAGCTCAGAATATGACAATAGGGAAATCCTATACTCCTATACTCTGTCTGAGCAGATTCGGCCTTGATCGGCGCCCCTGGATAACTCACTCCTCCAGAGTTGAGATAAGCGGATGTGTCAGCTGGCTCGCTAACCCAAACACCGCTGCTGTGCAATAAACAGAACTCTTCAGGGACAGCGTTCATGAACTATAACATCTATCGTTGCCTAGGAGACTATTTGTTGTGCTCCAGTAACTGATACACTCAACACTGCACACACACTGATATCATCATACTGATATATATACACTGCTCTCTCCCTGCTGTGTGATTTGTCTACTAAATGTCTGCTAAATAAGCATTGAGGTTTTTTTTTGCCTGCAATCAAAATTTCGCTTACTTACTTAAGCGTCAATTTGATAAAACATGTTTTTCTCTCTCGCCTACTGTGTGATATCCACTCTTTTTCTTTTTTTTTCCTTTCTTCTTTATGACTGGTGCCTAGCGGCTGCCCCGGCCTTGGATGCGCTCTGCAGAGCGTGCCCAAATGCCAAGTCACGTTTCGTTACCTTGTATTCATACATGTGTAATGACAATAAAGTTGAATCTCATCATCATCTCATCTCATCTCATATAAGTTATTTAGGCAGTTTTACTTTCCATGGGTAATCCCTTTTTTTGTTTATGCTGTGTGTGTTTCTGTTGTTTTGGTTGTCTACTGTCATGCTGCTGTTATACTGTAATTTCCCAGGTTGGGATCAATAAAGTACATCTATCTATCTATAAAAACTCCAAATGTATGACAGAAAAGTAAAACAAGAGCACTCTGAGGCAAGTGCAATATCCCCCGCCTTGGTTTTCTTTGAAGATCCCAGTACTTACTCATGGAGAGCAGTTTTCAACTTTTCAATATAATTACTGTGGCAGAACCAAATTATGATAAGCCTATCATCCACGAATATACAACAAAGTATACAACCCATAGTTGTAGGTCAGGATCCAGGGGTGAACCCGTGTAGCAAGTATGGTGACCCTAGAGAGCTTTACACGTTCTGTAGTAAGAGATCATAGGGAGTGCCAACCTTGACCTTTTGACCCCAAACCTTTAGTCAGAGGTTATGGTCTCAGAGTGAATCTCTGTACCAGGTTTGGTGACCCTGGCTTTCTTTGTTGTTGAAATATAGTTTACAAGCCATGTTGATGTTGACCTTTGACCTTGCGATCCCAAAACCACAGTCACACTTCAGGGTCACAGGGTGACCTTATGTACCAAGTTTGGTGGCACAAGCTTTACTTGTACAGTAATAAGGCGTAAGGAATGTTAACTTTGATCTGTTGACCCCAAACCCATAGTCAGAGGTGAGGATCCCAAGGTGAACCTTTGTAGCAAGTTTGGTGACCCTAGCTTCCTTTGTTGAGATAGTCACACTTCAGGGTCACAGAGTGAACCTGTGTACCTGTGTAAGTTTAGTGACCCTAACTTTACTCGTTGTACAGTAATAAGGCATAAGGAATGTTAACCTTGATCTTTGACGTTTTGACTCCAAACCCAGAGTCAGAGTTCAGGATCCCAACATGAACCTGTGTACCTGGTTTCGTGGCCCTAGCTTTACTCGTTTTATAGTAATAGTAAATGTAGCATTTACCATAGTGCAATTGCAATGTTAACTTTGAACCTTTGACCCCTTGACCCCAAACCCATAATTAGGTGAGGGTGTAGGTCATCCAAGATGTGTATTAGATACAACTACTGTATCGATTTGAAAAGCCTACATCATTTCTTTCAGTAGTTACTGTGTTTACAAGATTTAGGGAAAAATCTGACCTGACCTTTGACCTCAAGGTCATGCGATGAGAATGAAGTTGCAATATGTGCATCATCAGAGTATATCAAACCATGGTACCAAGTTTCAAAACAATGGCAACAAAACTGTAGGAGGAGTTGATTTCACAAGACAGTTACTGTCTATGAAGTGAGGGGGCTCAGGGGCTACAATTCCCGCAAAAATCATCTGATCAGAACCAAATTGCAATATGTGTATCCTCAGTGTATATCAAACCACGGTGCCAAGTTTCAAAATAATCGGACCAAAACTGTAGGAGAAGTTGATTTCACAAAAGTGGGACGAACGGACGGACCCATCACATCATCCCCCTTTAGTCTTCACCCAAAGGGCTCTTCAACCCCTTTGGGCTTCAGCCAGCAGGGGATAAAAACTACTGTACAGATTTTGGTGAAAATTTCACAAGAGGTAGCCCTTGGGCCAAGGATGAACCTATTCAATTTTGGTGATGGTCTGAGAGTGCATACCTCCACCAAGAACCTTGTTTGTATTTGTGCAACAGGATTACACAAAAACTACTAGATGGATTTGGATGAAATTTACACCAGAGGTGGTCTTTGGGCTAGAGAGGAAACCATTACATTCTGGTGATGATCCAAGAATGCATACCTCCACCAAGGCTCTTATCTTCTCATAGGCCGTGAGCAGCTGCCACTTTTCGTTCAGTTTCGTGGCACCCAACGGGGAACTAAAATTTTAGTGTTTCTAAATTAAGATTACATTATTGTAAGACAAAATATCGATGTTCCCACTTCCAAAGGTGTGGATAGCTGTATGAAAAATGCGATTGAAGTCAGTTGGTAATAATTGTCTGGCTACCTTAAACATGGCCCAGTCCGGGACGTTTTAACCAATCAGCGTCGTCCCTTTGGTCATGTGAGAACAAAATGGCAGCGCCCACAGGGGTAGCGTGCGCTGAAAGCCTTTCCGGTGTTATTCACATTTCCGATAAGTTTTCGGGCAGTATCACTTGTTTTACTGAAGCATCGTGGGCAAAAGTACGTGAGTGTGACCAAAAATGGCTTGTACTTGACGGACCCCAACAGAAAGTAGCAGAACAACGTCGCGACTTGTTCGAGAAAGGTGAGTGGCAGCCATTGTTTATGGTTGAACTGCGTGTGCCCTGGAGTCGTTTGGCTCCGATCATTTGTAACTCTAAATATGAACTAAAATGGAACCCTAGATGTCTAAAACCTTTGTCAACCGCTCACAGGGTGACCTAGTCCTGGTCTAAGACTCCGAGTAGGCCGATCTGGGGGTGTGGAGGCTAATAAACAAGGGACTCTGGGTGCCAGGTAACAGTCCTAGTATAGATCTAGATGATGCAGATCGACTCACTCTGATGATGCATCTATCCCCAGAACCCACCCTGGGCCTGAATTATATTCAGAATATACCACTACCACAAAGTAGCTCAAATGGGAAAAGGGTAGCAATCCCAATGAGCTTAACTCTGAGTCTGAGGGTTGGATGTACTTCTCAGCCCAAGCCCAAGGGGTGCAGTGTACTAGTAGATGAGGGAGGAACAAGTTTGGGCATACATTTATATAGTTTGCACATAGTCACACCCATACTATCAAGCCTTAGGCGGATGGAAAATGGCCTGTTAAGGAAAGCCCATATGTTTGTGATGTGTCACCCAAGAAAGGTTAAACTCATGGCAGCAGCAGTCGCCTGTATACTTTATGCTCTCAATAAATATGGGCACACGGTCTGTGCTTGCCATTTTGCAAGTTTACATTGAGCAGTGACTAGGTTGCACAAGGTCTCTATTATAAGCTCACTGTTAATGTGAAAATTATCTGCTATCTATATATGTTTTATATCTATATGGGTATAAGGTAGGCCTAATGTTATAATACCCTATGGTCCATATAATATGTTTTCAGATCTAAACAACCTTGATCCAACATTTGGCTACCATCGTGTGTGCTATAGCCGTTTTACGGACAAAACAAGAGTGGAACGTGCTGAAGCTCGTAAAAAACGACTGGCCGAAGCCCACATTCCTGAGCCTCAGGAGCAAAGCGGACCAGAACTTAGTCCCCCAACACCATCTCCTAAAAAGCGACTGCGATCTCACCATGCTGCAGCAACCATCAGCCAAGCATCTGCAAGGTCAAGCAATGTGTTGCCAAACATCTACCATGGTGGCTATCTTGGATTTATGCAAATTAGCGGGGTTCTTTGATCCTCAGTCACACTAATGACCTCGGAAATCGATTCCTCGGGTTAACATTAGCCGAAAAGGATGTCTCCAACGTGATTCTAGGTAGAACGGCTAAAAAGTTAGTCCATCCATGGCAGCCATCTTGGATTTATGCAAATTAGCGTGGTTCTTTAACCCTCAATCACACACTCGACCTCAGAAATCGATTCCTCGGCTCAACATTATCCGAAAAAGAGGCCTCAAACGTGTTTCTAGGTAGACTGGTTGAAATGTTAGGCCATTCATTCCCTTGGTTAGTCGTGGCAGCCATCTTGGATTTATGCAAATTTGACATAGCTATCCACACCTTTGACAGTGGGAACATCGATTTTCGGATTCAGCAGGTATTTTTACATAGAAATCATCAAAGATCCCGTAGTTCCCAGTTGGGTGCCACGAAAATCATTTTCTAGCCACATTTTGAGGGAGCTGCTCACGGCCTATCATAGTGTGTTAGCAAGAATCCTCCAATACTACTGGATAGACTTTCAAGCAATTTTCACCAGAACTGGCTTGTGGCCTACACACAAACCCATTACATTTTGGAGGTGACCCTTGAGAGACGGAAGGAGCCTTGGCGGAGGTCTGCGCTGTCTGAGTGCTTTTCTAGTTTATGTATTCATTACCTCCGCCAAGGAGGTACTGCAATTGGGGTGGTTTGTCTGTTTATTAGCAGGATTACGCAAAAACTACAGTATGGATTTTGATGAAATTTTCACCAGAGGTAGCCCTTGGGCCAAGGGTGATCCCATTAAATTTTGGAGGTGATCCATTAGGGATGGAAGGAGTCTTGGCTAAGGTATGTGCTCTCTGAGTGCTTTTCTAGTTTTCTTTTTGTGACAAATCTGTCAGTTTGTTGGTTGTCGTAAAGAAGCTGAACTCATCTACCAACATTAAATCCTGGGTGGACGGATGGATGACAGAGCTGGATTAATTAAAAAAAATTCTCCTAACATAAGTGTGTGTGACTTTTAATCTCAAGTGCTGAGCATTTCCTATTTCTTATTACAAATAAACTTCCTTAAATTCCATTTCCCCTTTCTGCTCACAGTCTTTATTGCATCCTCTCTCTTAAATAAAACTAGTAAATATTATGGAGAAATTAAATATTACTTCCGGCTTCATGTAACAAAACAGAAGTCAAAATTGCAGGTTTTACTCTGGCATGCACACGGTACTTTTAAATATTTAGTAAACAAATGCCTGCCTTTTTCTTCACAGCCTTAATACAAAGTGCCATAATCAGCCAGATTTAATCTTGAATCTACACATAACATAAATTAGCACAAAATGTGGAAGTGATGTGTTTATTCCACAGCCCCCATCATTGTGAATGCTTAAGACTCACAATACATAATTTTATACTTGAACGGTCCCCAAGGTGGTCTTCATATAATACACTGTTAACAAAAACTTCAACAAAAGTGGTATTAAATGGATGACTGAAAATTCAATGTTATGGTTTAAAACAGGGGTGTCCAACCATGTGCCATGGAGAGCCAAGACCCTGCAGGTTTTCTCTTCTACCCAGTCTCTTCAGCAGGTGTTTTCACTTATCAGCAATCAGTGGGAAGAAGTTCACAGAAATCTGCTGTTGAAGACACTGGTTGGAGGTAAAACCTGCAGGGTCTTGGCTCTCCATGGCACATGGTTGGACACCCCTGGTTTAAAACATAAACAAAATTACAATTTTTGAAAATCTTACAATGACATAATAGACTAAATAAACCAGGGGTCTGCAAATGGAACTCATACACGGCTCTTTAGATCATAACCAGGGAGTCTAAAGGAGTTTGACTAAGAAAAAAGCTCACACATTTACATGATGGCTTGGATTTTGTAAAATTAAAAGAAAAACAAATCCCTGATTTACAAAAATTTAAGGATTTCTTTCTTTTCCAAGAAAAGTGCAGTTTTACAGAAATAAAGTTGCACATCTTTGAGGAAAAAGCTGCAAATTCAAAGGAAGAAATATGAGAAAAATGCAGAAAAACAGGCAAATTGAGAATAAAGTCAATTTTACAATGAAAAAAAGATTTATGAGAGAAAAAAAGGGTAAGTTATGAGTAAATGTCAATGCCAATTTGCACCCCATAAAGATGAATTTATAATTAAAAATACAATAAGTTTACAAGAAAAAAGTGAGAAATTTAATAGAAGTCACATAATTAGGAAGAAAATGCTTTAAACTTTTTGAGAAAAATGTTGCAAATATATTAGAAAAAAATCAACAATTAAAAAAAAGAATAAACCAACAAATGGGAGGAAAAACACAAACACTGACAAATTTAGAGAACAAAACGGGACATTTGTGAGGAAAAAAAAGTCAAATTGATGTGGAATAAAGATAAAATTTGCAAAAATGCAGTAAAAAAAATGAGAAAATATGATAATAAAACAAGTTTATGAGCATTTCAAGAGGGGAAAAAAATCTATCAAACTTGATGGCCAACTCTGATGTTTAACCTTCATTTTAAGGCTCAAATGTTTTTTTATGATTTTTTTTTGGGGGGGGCAGATATTGATAATTCCTCTAAGTGGCACGTGAACACGCAGCGGCCTCTCTTCGTGTTTTGGTGCCACTTAATGTTGTTTATGTTGTTTAATGTACATATATGATGCTGCACTCAAGCTACAGTCACCACAGCCTTCTGGAGATAAGAAATATGACTGGAGGAATATGACTGAAGAGAGAGAGAAATGCCATTTCAATTCTCCTGTATGTCCTGCACGTATAGTAGTCATCATCATCATCATCATTATAGCAGTCTGTTGGGGGCGACAATGACTGTTTCATTTAGGTCCGATCAGATTCCTCCACGCAGCTCTGTCCTTCACCTTCCACTACCAGGAACTCCTGACCTTGTTAACCCGGGCGACGTCCAAGCCGGTATGAGTTGCTTTCTGACTGACTATTTCATGAAACTGCTTGCAAAGTATTTGAGTACTGCTAGCTTTTGCTGGACGAGTGGCACATTCTTCGCAGATAGAGGTATTATCAGTGGCAAGGACAGGCCAAGACAAACTGACTCCAGTATCTGTTGCAGTGACTGACCAGATGATAGGTTTGTTTATCTCTGCTCTTTGTGTAGTGCATGTCACGATGCACCGACTGGCAAAAGTCCACCACAGACCTTGCAACAGATGTGCTTATCTGCCAGCCTGTCCAGTCTCACCCCGTGTAACTGGGAGTTGTCCACCACAGACCTGTGACAGATTTTGTTTTTAAGTTCTGCCAGGATGCCCGGTTTCACCCTCCACACCCTCGGAAGGGTGGAGTTACTGGTTGAGTCGCCGATGGCCCGACCCGTGAGACAGGTAGTACCGGTTTTCATAGTTATCCAGTAGCAAGCAAACCAATGCCTGACCTGACATGACGTATAGTAGTCATGTCACGTATAGTAGTATTGACAATAAAATCTTTGAATCTTGAATATTGTTCAAAATGGCCTTTTCTATAACAGATGGACAGCCCCTAAAAACTTCATTACAGTATATAATGAATTAATTTCCCCTTTACTGTCCTGTTGTGCAAAGCAGTGCAATGTAAGGTTATTAAAAGAACGCCCAACAATTCTAACATCACAGTAAATGACCTTTAATCTCACTGAAATCCATTGTCTTTTTTTAACTGTGTGTAATGTTCTGGAACAGCTTTGCACTTTTTTTTTTATTGACACCTTGAGCTCCATAATTATAATGATTACCACACGGGCATCAGACACTTCCCCATTAGCTCATTTGATTATGTTTTTGTGTGAAGTGGAAAAAGACCACAGTAAGACGTGTGGTGAGTGGCAGGGCGTGCCCCAGGATCACCCCTTCTGTCATGTCTGTCCCACAGAGCAGCCAGGGTAACGAGGGACCTGTCATACAGTCAGAATCCTCACAGACAGGCGCCGGGGCCCTTAGTGGAGACAGAAACACCAACAACCAAAGAGCCAGGGAGCTCAGAGTACACAGAATTTCTTCAGCTGTCATTCCTGTTCCTGGAGGCCAGCAGGAGGTTCTGTTTATCGACATCCGATGGAAAAAAAAATACAAACATATTTACATCATTTGAAGTATTTGATATTAGGTTCCGCTATACCCAAAACCACAGTGGCCACATTTCAACCCCCACACAGTCACATGTCGTCTTCAAAGCTATTGTTAACAAGGGAGGGAGAATCTGTCACAAGGAGCAAACAACAGAACATTAAGATTCCCCCGCTGTTGTGAAATCATCTCTCTATGGTGCTCTGGAGCTGAGCCTGTCTGATGCGGTTACCCACACGCTTCATGTCTCAACTCTCTCAGCGCTCCACTTTATGGACTTGGTATAAAGAGGAATGACAGGAGACATGTCTCCTTCACCTTGCACATGGACGCTGGCCAGAATGATATTCATCACTTCCAGTATCGTTGCATTGTAACTCCTCCATCAGTCATTTCACATGCTCTGACAGCTCCTCCTCCATTTAAATCTCCCCCCTCGCTCCTGGAACAGCACTCGACAGAGATGTAGACTCACATCTCTCCTCTGCATTCTCTGAGTAGCTGCCTCATCTCTTTGTCTTCTTTCAGAATATATGTGCTAAGATACATAATGCAAGCATATGCATCACTGACATGTTGTGTGTCCATGTTGTCTTTCCAGGATCATTACCTTTTGACCTTTAACCTTTTTACTCAATACTAGGCCAGGTTGCACAGACCTCAAACTTGCCCCCTGTGCCAAGTTTTGTGATCCCAGTGTTAATAGTAATGATATGAGGGGGTTGTTCATTAAAGATTCCCCCGACTCATTTCTCATTAACTAAGAGGAACTAAACTTGGCACAGTGAGTCTTTCGCTAGTTACCACCTTTATGCAGCTGTGGAGACCTCACCTGTAAAAGTCTGCAGGTTGCATCACAAGCCACGACTTGACCTTGGAAATCAGTATTTCATCATCTTGGTACTGCTTGGCCTTCAAAAATGACTTCATGGTTGGAAAGAGATGGAAGTCAGATGGTGCAAGGTTTGGAGAATAAAGGTAACATCTGGGCAATGTGCGAGTTATAAACGGGGACGTTGTCTTACAGGAGGCAGACAGTTTTAGTTAGCATACCACGCCTCTCAGTTTTGATGGTCTTCTGCAAGTTCTGCATCGGTGAAGCTTAGTACATCTTGGTAATTGTGGTACCCTTTGCCAGAATATCCATCATCAATACCCCATGCTGGTACCAAAAGACTGAGAGTATGACCTTACCCATTGAGGGTTGCCTTCTTCTGTCATGATCTGGGGTAGTTGCTCTGCTCTCCCCTTCTCCATCTGCAGCTTTCTCCCTTAATTAGGTGCAGCTGTCTCCTGTAATCACCTGCAGCTCATCTAGAGGCTCCCTATTTAAGAGCTGGAGAAACTACCCTAAACTGTGGGATTGTCATATGACTTTATGCTGTCATTGCCTCTCTGCCTTCTACCTTCCTTGTCTTGGATAAAAAGTAAGGAACCAATCGTCCTCTACTTGCCTCTCCTCTCCTACCTGTGTACAGGTCTCTGTTGTTGGACTGCTCCTGGCGGACATGGACTCCTTTTCCGGCGGATTCATCCTGGAAAACAAATACGGACATTCACAATTAAGCCCACATTATCTATCTGCTAACACATCTCCCCAGTCTGGTCCAAATTGGAGATTTCCCCATCTATTGTCCTTCACCTACCTGCTCCAGTCATTCTTCATTGGTGTGCAGTGGCCTCCTCTATTCTCTCCACCATCATCCAACTCTTCTACCTGAGTAAGAAAATGAACTATTACCAGCCTTGTATATCCAGTCAGCATTAAGGGCAAAAACTCATCATTCTCTTTTTGTTCTGTCCTTAGAACTGCTAGCACACAGACACTTCCACTCATACTTATTTGTACAATACAAATCGTCATGGATCATCACCTTATCGTGGTGGGGTGGTTTGCGTGCCCCAGTGATCCCAGGAGCTATGTTGTCCGGGGCAATTTGCCTCTGATAGGGTCACCTAAGACAAACTGGTCCTAGGTGAAGGGCCAGACTAAGAACGATCCAACAGACTCTCATGATAAATTCTATATCAAGGATTCAGTGTACCCCACCCGGTATGGGGTTACCGGGGCCCCACCCTGGAGCCAGGCCTGGGGGAGGGGCTCGAAGGGTAGCGTCTGGTGGCCGGGTTTCCGCCCATGGGACCCGGCCGGGCTCAGCCCGAAGGAGTTACATGGGTCCGCCCTCCAGTGGGCTCACCACCTGCAGGAGGGATCATGGGGGTCCGGTGCTATGTGGATTAGGTGGCGGTCAAAGGCGGAGACCTTGGCGGACTGATCCCAAGCTTTCTAAACTGGCTTTTGGTACGTGGAATGTCACCTCTCTGGTGGGGAAGGAGCCTGAGCTGGTGTACGAGGTTGAGAGATACCGGCTAGATATAGTCGGCCTCACTTCAACACACAGCTTCGGTTCCTGAACCAGTCTCCTGGAGAGAGGCTGGAGCTTGGCCTTTTCTGGAGTTGCCCCGGGCGAGAGGCGACCAGCAGGGGTGGGTATTCTTGTATCCCCCCACCTTGCTGCTTCAGAATCAGAATCAGAATCAGAATCAGAATCAGAATCAGAATCAGGTTTATTGCCATTGTTCATGTAGTACACAAACTAGGAATTTGTCTCGGTACAATGCTGCAACATTAAACATGATAAGATAAAAGAAATAAACTATACATGTAATAAAGTGTAGGATAAGATTAAGTGATACTGGTCAACAGTTAAAATATATTAGCCAGCAGCAGATACTGTGGAGAACTATATAGTGCAGTCGGTAATGCAGGAAGAAAACAGTGATGATTGACATGAGTCTGGTTGAGCTGCTGTACATAGTGCACGAGAGTCAATAAGTCACTTAGTGTTCAGCAGTCTGATGGCAGAGGGGAAGAAGCTGTTCATGTGACGGGAGGTTTTAGTCTGGATGGACCGAAGTCTTCTACCAGAGGGGAGGGGGGCAAACAGTACATGACCAGGGTGTGAGGGATCGGCTATGATCCGGCCAGCACACCTCCGGGTCCTGGAGATGTACAGATCCAGGAGAGATGGGAGCTTGCAGCCGATCACCTTCTCAGCAGTGCGCACGACGCGCTGCAGCCTTAGTCTGTCCCTGGCAGTTTCTCCTGCGTACCACACGGTTATGGAGGTGGTGAGGATGGACTCGATGATGGCTGTGTAGAACTGCACTAACATCTTGGTGGGTAGCTTGAGCTTCCTCAGCTGCCGCAGGAAGAACATCCTCTGCTGGGCTTTTTTGATGAGTGAGCTGATGGTCGGCTCCCATTTGAGGTCCCTGGTGATGGTAGTGCCTAGGAAGCGGAAGGAATCAGCAGTGGTGATGGGAGAGCCTGAGAGGGTGAGGGGGGGCAGAGGAGTAGTGACTTTCCTGAAGTCTACAATCATCTCCACTGTCTTCAGAGCGTTCAGCTGCAGGTTGTTATTGCTGCACCAGGACGCCAGCTGGGCCACCTCTCTCCTGTAGGCGGACTCGTCGCCGTTGGAGATGAGCCCGATGAGGGTGGTGTCGTCCGCAAACTTGATCAACTTGACAGACTGGTGGCTGGAGGTGCAGGAGTTGGTGTAAAGGGAGAAGAGTAGGGGGGAAAGTACACAGCCCTGGGGTGATCCGGTGCTGATGCTAGTATAGTCTGAGACAGTCTTTCCCAGCCGCACATGCTGCCTCCGGTCCGTCAGGAAGTCGATGATCCACCTGCAGAGGGAGTCAGGCACGTTGAGCAGGGACAGCTTGTCCCGGAGCAGAGCGGGGTGGATGGTGTTGAATGCGGAGCTGAAGTCCACAAACAGGATCCTGGCGTAGGTTCCCGGGGAGTCCAGGTGCTGCAGGATGGAGTGGAGGGCCAGGTTGACTGCGTCGTCTACAGACCTGTTGGCTCAGTAGGCAAACTGCAGCGGGTCCAGGAGAGGGGTGGTGATGGACTTGAGGTGGGACAGGACCAGGCGCTCAAAGGACTTCATGACTACAGAGGTGAGCGCTACAGGTCTGTAGTCATTAAGTCCAGTGATCCGTGGCTTCTTGGGGACAGGGATGATGGTGGAGGATTTGAGGCAGGACGGCACGTGGCATAACTTAAGGGAGGTGTTAAAAATGTCTGTGAAGACAGGAGCCAGCTGTTTCGCACAGAGTCTCAGGGTGGAGGGAGACACGCCGTCTGGGCCGGGGGCCTTGCGCGGGTTCAGTCTGGAGAACTGTTTGAGCACATCCTGCTCACTGATGATAAGGGGAGGGGGGTAGGAGGGGGGGGTGCCTTAAATGAAGTAGGGAATGTGGAGGCTGTGGAGCTGGAGGGAGGGGGGGAGTTGGTCACAGATGACGAGGTGTCAAAACGGGCATAGTGTTGGGACAGTCTTTGACAAAGGGCTTTGTCATCCTGACCTTTAGGAGCCTTAGGTCGATAGTTGGTGATTTGCCTCAGTCCTCTCCACACGGAAGCCGAATCATTAGCAGTGAACTGCTGCTGGAGTCTCTCTGAGTATAGAGATTTAGCCCTCTTCAGCTCTCTGTTAAACCGGTATTTAACCTCCCTGTAGCAGTCCCTGTCTCCACTTTTCAGCGCTGCTTCCTTCTCCTTCCTGATCTGTCTGAGCTTAGCTGTGAACCAGGGTTTGTCATTAGAGTAACTCACCCTGGTGCGTGATGGAAGAATGTTCTCTTCACAAAAGTGGATATATGAGTTCACAGTGTCCGTGTACTCATCCAGATCATGCGTGGCTCCTTTAAACATGCCCCAGTCAGATATTTCCATGCACGTTTCCAGCTTCTCCTCAGCATCACTGGTCCGTATCTTCGTAGTGCTCACAACAGGTTTAGTGAGCTTCAATCTCTGTCTGTATGTGGGAATGAGGTGAACCATCACGTGATCAGATAATCCCAGCGCAGCTCGAGGGACAGCGCGATATGCGTCTTTCACTGTGGTGTAACAGTGATCCAGTGTGTTTAATCCTCTGGTGGGGCATTTAATAAACTGTTTGTAGCGGGGGAGATCGTGGCTCAGATTGCACTGATTAAAGTCGCCAGCCACAATAATCAGCGAGTCTGGAAAACTCCGCTCTGTGTGTTGAATGTGATCCGCGAGCACGCGCTGAGCTTCGCGCGTGTCCGCGTCGGGAGGGGCGTACACAGCTATCATTATAAAAGAAGCAAACTCCCGCGGGGAATAGAAAGGCTTGCAATTGATAACAAGAAATTCCAAGGCAGGAGAACAGTGTTTGGAAATTACCGTTACATCAGAGCACCAGCTGCAGTTGATGTAGAAGCAGACTCCGCCTCCTGTGGTCTTGCCGGAAAGCTCTGTGTCACGATCAGCACGGAAGAGCTGAAAGCCGTCGAGGCGCAGCGCGCTGTCCGGTATATTTTCCCGGAGCCAGGTCTCAGTAAAGCAGAGGACAGCTGAGGAGGCGAGGTCCTTAAAACGCATCAGCAGTCTCAGTTCATCTACCTTGTTAGAGAGAGAGTTGGTATTGGACAGAAATATGCCAGGCAGCGCCGTTCGCGAGCCTCTCCTGCGAAGCCGCACGAGAGCGCCCGCTCGTCTACCTCTCTTTCGCCGTCTCACTTTCCGAGCCAAACAGTAAACCAGATCGGCGGCAGGGGCTAGAAAAACTGGGAGGAGGTCCGTGGGGGTGAAAGTCCTGATATTTAGAAGTTCTTCACGGGTATAAGTGCAAGCAGACACACAATTGACAAACAAAAACAAACAAAGAGCGCAGCGAAGCACCATGTCGACCGCTGTGGGCGCCATCTTGGTTCAAGGCAAGTTCTATATTGGAGTTTTCCCCGGTGGACGAAAGGGTTGTTTCCCTGCGCCTTCGGGTTAGGAAACGGGTCCTGACCATCATTTGTGCCTATGCACCAAATGATGTTTCAGAGTACCCACCCTTTTTGGAGTCTGTGACTGGAGTGCTGGAGGGTGCTCCGCTTGAAGACTCCATTGTCCTACTGGCAGACTTCAATGCGCACGTGGGCAACGATAGTGAAACCTGGAGGGGGGTGATTGGGAGGAACGGCCTGCCCGATCTGAACCCGAGTGGTGTTCAGTTATTGGACTTCTGTGCTAACCACAGTTTGTCCATAACGAACACCATGTTCAAGCATAAGGGTGTCCATATGTGCACCTGGCACCAGGACACCCTAGTTCGCAGGTTGATGATCAATTTTGTTATCGTGTCCTCAGACCTGCGACCATATGTCTTGGACACCCGGGTAAAGAGAGGTGCAGAGCTGTCAGCTGATCACCACCTGGTGGTGAGTTGGAGCCGATGGCAGGGGAGGAAACCATTCAGACCTGGTAGACCCAAACGTATAGTGAGGGTGTGCTGGGAACGTCTGGCTGAGGCCCCTGTCTGGGAGGTCTTCAACTCCCACCTCCGGAAGAACTTCAACCACATTCCGAGGGAGTCTGGAGACATGGAGTCCGAATGGGCCATGTTCTCCACCTCTGTTGTTGAAGCAGCGGCCCAGAGCTGCGGCCGCAAGGTGGTCGGTGCATCTCGTGGTGGCAACCCCCGAACCAAGTGGTGGACACCAGTGGTGAGGGGGGCCATTAAGCTGAAGAATCAGAATCAGAATCAGCTTTATTGGCCAAGTATGCACTACACATACAGGGAATTTGACTTTGACTAAAACTTACTCTCGTTTGTTCAGGTGTAAGATTTAAATAAGATTTCAATGACAACAGAGTATGTACAGTAATTTACAGTCTATCCACATTTCTACAAAAAGATGCAAATATATACAGAAATATGTGCAGTAATTTACTCAGACTATCCACACTTTGCAAAAATATTATGAAAAAATATACAGTCATACAGTATAACAATATGAACTCAAATTCAGTAATATAATGCGAGTGGAGTAAAAATGCAATGTGAGAGTTTTGTGCAGTGTAAGAATGAAAGAAAAATCATGAATACAGCAGCAGGTAGGACTAGGTGAATGTTAAGAGTTCATCAGAGTAATAGCTTGGGGAAATCACCTTGATCACCTTGATCACCTTGATCACCTTGTGTACAAAAGTTTAAGAAATAAAGTGGTACATGAGCTGCGAAAATCAAAAATATCTTATTACAATAAACTGATAGATCATGCAAAGGGTAACAACAGTTCCCTATGGAGGCATTTAAATAACTTAACTAATAAAAAAAATGATCAGAAGGGGGTAAAGGAACTTAGAATCAATGGCAAGACCGTCAGTGACAAGGCTACTTTGGCAAATGAATTTAATTCACACTTTGTGGGCTCTGTGGAAGACTTAACAAAAATTTTTGTGCTGCCAAATGTGCTCAACAACACAAATTCCATACTCCCAACAGATACTTTTCACATCGATGAGGTAAATGAGAAGTTAATTGCTGGTATTGTTAAAACACTGTCAAACTCAAAAACTAGTGATATCTACAATATGAGCACCTCCTTTCTCAAAATGCACAGCAAAATATTAATCAAACCACTGACTCATCTCATTAATCTCTCCATTAGGTCTAGTACATTTCCATCTGGCTGGAAAAAAGCTGTCGTCATACCAGTTCATAAATCAGGCAGTAAAGACGATATATGCAATTACCGCCCAATCTCTATCTTACCAGTCCTATCTAAGGTTCTTGAAAAAGTTGTAGCTACACAGCTGATAGACTACTTACAAGACAGTCAACTTCTTCATCCACATCAATTTGGTTTTAGACCAGGATACTCAACAGAAACAGCAAATTGTTGCCTTATTGAAAACGTCAAACAGTCCTTGGACAGGGGTAATGTGGTAGGAGCTGTTTTTCTAGATCTCAAAAAGGCTTTCGATACTGTAAACCACAGTTTGCTTTTATCCAAAATGGTATCTTTTAACTTCTCCCCAAATACATTAGAATGGTTTGCATCTTATCTCCAGAATAGAGAACAGTGTGTAAAAGTTCACCAGGATAAATCCTCATTTTTAAACAACCGCATGGGTATCCCACAAGGGTCCATTCTTGGTCCTTTACTTTTCAGCATTTTTATTAATGACTTGCCGTTACACTGCTCAGCTGCAACATGCCAACTTTATGCAGATGATGCAGTTATTTACACAGCTGCCAAGACTCCAGCACAGGCTGCAGATGTACTGTCTACAAGTATGGTTGATGTCCAAGAGTGGCTCCTCAAGAACCATCTATTGCTGAACCTTCAGAAAACAGTCTCAATGTGCTTTTCAATCAAAAAATGTAACCTGCAACATTTTAAAGTTAATATACATGATCATGACATCAGTTTAGCTACAGAATTCAAATACCTTGGCATTGTACTAGATCCTCAACTCAAATTTAATCTTCATATAAAGAAAATTTCAAAAACAGTAAAAAAAAATCTGAACTGCTTTAAATTAATTAGATATTACATACCTTACGAAGCAGCTGCACTGTATATGCATTCTATGGTTTTTTCTCATATATCATACTGTTTGACAGTCTGGGCTCAAGCAGCCCCTTCCACAATAAGACATATAGGTTCATTATATAATCAAACCCTAAAAATCTTGGACAAAAAGCCCATTAGGTGGCATCACTGTAATGTTTTAAAAAAATACAACCTATTGAGTTTTGAGAGCTTCATTGACCTCTGTCTTCTGAAATTAACGTTCAAATGTTTCCATAAATCAGCACCCGAGCCACTTGCTGGTTTCGTCCAAAGACAGGACAGCAGCAGAGCCACCAGGAGTTCTGTTAACAATAACTGTAAAATATTCCACCGCAGAACCACATTTGGACAAACAGCTTTCTCTATAAAGGGCAGTCACATCTGGAACACAATGCCAAATGAAATTAAAATAATAACGGACTTTAAAACATTCACTAAAAATGTTAAAAACTGGCTGAAAAATAAACAAGAATGTACTCATGTATGAATTATTTGTCTGCAAAGTGAGAGTGAATGAAGGGAAGGAATAAATGTGTTTGTTTATAGTGAGTGACAGAGGGAGGAAGGCCTGAAATAGGCAAATGTGAGTTATGTTATATGTGTTAAATGTGAGTCAGGCTGTTATATTTGTGTATTTATAATATTTATGTTAAAGGTGAGTCAGGCTGTTATATTTGTGTATTTATAATATTTATAATATTTATAATTGTGTATTTATAATTCTTCTGCATTGATGTATGTGGTTATTGTGTATATTTTTATCTTGATTCTTTTTTCTAAAGTCCATCCAGGGACAAGAGTTGCAAATTAGCTAATAGCTATACACTCTATGTGCAACACATCAGATTGATTGTCTTTGATTAATTGTCTATGTTTATTGCACTGTCCCTGTCAAATAAACTAATCTACTACTAAAGAAACTGTTCCTGTGACGAGTGGTTTTAGCCTTCAGTGATCTGTAACGTCGACCAGAAGGTAGAAGTTCAAACAATTTATAGCCGGGGTGTGACGGGTCAGCAGAGATGTTTCCCGCCCGTTTCCTGGTGTAACGTGAAAAATGGGATATTAATAAATAATAAATATGATCAGGTATGAATTATTTAATTTATATTGATGTATTGGAATCTGAGCTCAAATCTCATTTCATATACATCAGAAAAGTTAATAACACTCGTAAGGGGCACCAGCTTCTATCTTTAAGAAGCAATTTAATCTTTAATTTCACTTTATACCTGTTTGATCACTCAATAAATCAATCAATAATCAGTCTCAAAAATTTTCCGTGAATTCGATACCTGGGCTTGAAACAGACTCAGAATGAAATAAATTCCCAACAACTTCTCATTTTTAAATATTTATTAAACGAAATGATTAATAGACATCGAAATAATTTCATTAATCATAAAATCAATCTTGTAAATGATAGATTAACAATGTCAATATTTTCGGAACCAGGGTTAAACTGAGAGATGAATTTCTATCAGTTTGAGTTAACAGATTATTAAAAACAACGCAAATTTATGGAGAAAGTTTATTAATTATGAAAAAGTCCTAAATTAATCTTAAGAAAATAAAAACAGAATTTTAATGAAAAGAAGAGTTATGTTAAGGGCTTCTTAATTTGCATCTGATTAGATATATAAATTATTACCGAACCTCAGACGTTAAATCAGCCATGGAATTAAAGTTTGCCGCTCACGTGTCCCGGTGATGAGAGTTCTGTCGTCCTTCTTCAGCCCAAGACTTTGTGGATGTGAGGGAAATATCTGCCAGCAGATACTTCAGAGTCCACAGTTCGACCTTTGGATTCAAGCGGTCGAAGGAGGCTGGATTCTGGGCTGTATGACCCATAGTTGTAACTGGGTTAGATGACTTTTCTTCAGAGCGATGTGGGACAGCTGCACGTTGATTTCTCAGCTGCGTCTTTCTTCAAGAGGTCTTCGATAATAATTAAAAGATATCTAATCCGATTTCAAATTAGAAAAGAAACTTTCGGACTTTAGATAAAAATAGTAGTTTCTGGTAGGTGCTTGGTCAAGAAAAATATTATAAAAATAAAGTCAAGATTAAAGTTTACCTTAAAATTAAACAAACGGTGGTTTTACAGAAAGTTTAACAGAAAAAGTGATGAATAAAATTGGAGTTTGACTCCGATTAAGAGGTCAGCTCAAAGAAATAGGAATTCCTAGGTGTTTAAGAGAAAAAGAATACAAAGTTACATAAATTACAAGTTATCTGCTCTGTGTTCAGAAAAGCGACATGTGGTCCTTTGTTCTTCCTTGCTGGGTGTAGGCAATGGAGGAGATCAGGAAAAGGGAGCCGAGCCGGACAGAGGATCTGCAGCAGAAAGAGTGACGAAAAGAGAAGAGTCTGACGAAAAAAGGCAAAAGGGCTGAAACCGAGTCTCTCTCTCCTTTTTATAAGCTCTGTTGAGTTTCGCGGGATTCTGGCCTGACCGGAGTCTCAGCCAATGAGCGTCCTTCGTGGGCGGGCTCGATGAACTTTTAGTCCAATGAACAAACAGTCTATTGTTCGGAGTCCTTTGGGGTGAAGAGCTGTCGTGCAGCGATTGGCTGTGGGAGTCACATGGTTTTAGAGGCAAACTTTGATACATGATATCAGTCCACAGGAATACACAGTTTTAAATGCATTGGAATGTACTGTTACACTCTTATGTATAACTAAACTAACCTTAGTGTATCTTATAAGCAGTGCTTCTGAATCAACATGCAGGAATAAACATTCATTTAACATTACCATGCATATATATATATATATATATATATATATATATAAAATCACAGATTAATGCATTTCACACATTATTGATTTTCCACATCAAAAACATCAGAGTCCATCTGCATTTTCATAGTTCTGAAAAGAATGAAGGTTTAGAATTGAGTTTGTAATAATGTACTTTAAAGTTGTTTAAATCCAGCGTTTTCACAGTTTAAGGAAATTAGCTGAGTGTGGATCTGTTGCATGTTTTATGGGGGCAATAAAATGGAGCAGGACATTGGGGAAATTCCTTAGGCTGGTTTTAACAAAAGGGGATTTCAGCTGTGGCCTGGGGGAAGAAAATCCGTTTCTTTGCATTATTCCTGGATGAAACAAAAATGTCTTTAAGCAGAAAAATAATTGTTGCTGAGCCAAAGCGAGATGATGCTACACTGGTTATGGACCGATATAAGTTCTCAATAGAGGGTAGATCGGTACCAATGATCCTCTCCGCACACTTGATGGTCTGCTGCAGTCTGGTCTTGTCCTGTTTAGTGGCAGATCCAAACCAGACAGTGATGGAAAAGCAAAGGACAGATTGGATGATGGCGGTGTAGAAAACAACCAGCAGCTCCTGAGGCAAATCAAACTTCTTGAGCTGACGCAGAAAAAACAACCTCTGCTGGGCCTTTTTCCGGACAGTGTCTATGTGGGAGGACCACTTCAGGTTCCGGGAGATTGTGGTACCCAGGAACCTGAAGGAGTCCACAGTGGACACTGTACTATTGAGAATGGTGAGTGGGAGGAATGAAGGAGGGTGTCGCCTGAAATCCACAGTCATCTCCACCGTTTTGGCTGGGTTAAGTTCAAGATGGTTCCGGCTGCACCAGAGGATCAGCTGCTCCACCTCCCGCCTGTATGCAGACTCATCACCATCCCGGATCAAACCGATGACTGTGGTGTCGTCCGCAAACTTCAGGAGCTTCACCGAAGGGTCCTCTGAGGTGCAGTCATTGGAGTAGAGGGAGAAGAGCAGTGGGGAAAGGACACACCCCTGGGGAGCGCCAGTACTAATTATTCGGGAGCAAGATGTAATTCTCCCTAGCTTCACCAGTTGCCACTTGTCAGTCAGAAAGCTGGAGATCCACTGGCAGGTGGAGGGGGGCACCCTAAGCTGGAGAAGTTTCTGATAAAGGATGCTTGGGATAATGGTGTTGAACGCCGAGCTAAAGTCGACAAACAGGATCCTGGCGTATGTCCCTGGGGAGTCGAGGTGTTGCAGGATGTAATGTAGTCCCATGTTCACTGCATCGTTCACTGACCTGTTTGACCAATAGGCAAACTGCAGTGGGTCCATCAGGAAACCTGTGACGACCTTCAGGTGGTTCTGCACCAATCTCTCAAAGGATTTCATGACCACAGAGGTCAAAGCGACAGGTCTGTAGTCATTTAATCCTGTAACAGAGGGTTTCTTTGGAACTGGAATGATGGTGGAGCGTTTGAAGCAGGAAGGCACTACACACAGCTCCAATGATCTATTAAAGATCTGGGTGAAGATGGGGGCCAACTCGTCGGAGCAGACTCTCAGGCAGGATGGTGACACACCATCAGGACCTGCAGCCTTCTTGATCTTTTATCTCCGAAAGATTCGGCGCACATCCTCTTCGCAGATCGTTAGTGCTGGTGAAAGGTCAGAGTGGAGGGGGAATGGAGTTTCTGGGACTGCAGATAGTCCTATTGTATAGGTAGGAGGTGAAAACTGTAGGTTCTTTTCAAACCTACAGTAAAAGCTGTTGAGGTCGTTAGCCAGCTGGAGGTTTTCCACAGGGTGAGAGGATGGTCTCCTGTAGTAGGTAATATTCTGTAGGCCTCTCCAAATGGAAACAGAGTTGTTGGCTGAGAAGTTTTGTTGTAGCTTCTCACTATAGCTCCTCTTAGCAAGTCTGGTCTCCTTCGTCAGCATGTTTCTGGCCCGCTTGTACAGAGTCCAATCACCAAACCTGTAGGCCTCCTCCTTGGTCTGACGTAACTGCTTGAGTTTAGGAGTGAACCAGGGTTTATTGTTGTTGTATGTGCAGAAAGTCTTGGTCTGCACACACATGTCCTCGCAAAAACTAATGTATGATGTCACAGTATCAGTGAGTTCATTAAGGTTAATGGTTGCATCTTCAAAAACACTCCAATCTGTATAGTCAAAGCAGGCTTGTAACTCCAGCTTTGATTCCTCCGTCCATTTCCTCACAGTCCTTACTACAGACTTGGAAGTTTTTAATTTCTGTCTATATGTTGGAATAAGATGAAGCAAACAGTGGTCAGAAAAACCCAGAGCTGCATGAGGGACAGCATGATAGGCGTTTCTTAAAACTGTGTAGCAGTGGTAGAGTATATTTGTGTCCCTGGTGGGACATTTAATATGCTGTCTATATTTAGGAAGTTCATTTGTGAGATTAGCTCTATTAAAATCATCCAGAATGATAAGCAGAGAGTCTGGATGTTTTTCCTCCACGTCTGCTATCTGGTCAGCGAGGTGTTGCAGGGCCACCGTTATACAAGCAACAGGCGGGATTCTGACCAGAATAAATGAGGAGAACTCTCGCGGTGAATAAAAGGGTTTACAGTTTATGAAGAGTGACTCTAAGTTAGGGCTGCAAGACTTCTTCAACACTGTGACATCAGTACACCAACCTTCGTTTATGTAGAAGCAGATTCCACCACCTTTAGTCTTTCCAGAGAATTCACGGCTGTGATCAGTGCGGAACAATTGGAATCCGTCCAGGCGAACCGCGCTGTCCGGGATGTGTTCACTCAGCCAGGACTCCGTGAAACACAGGGCAGCAGATCTGCTAAAATCCAAGTTTTTGTAGGTCAGGAGCAGCAGCTCGTCCATTTTATTCGCCAAAGAGCGAACATTCGCCAGATGGATCGATGGAAATGGCGTGCGATATCCTCGTTTCCTCAGCCTGACTAACGCACCGGCACGTTCACCACGCCGCCTTCGTTTCTGGCCAGTGCCAATGGCCGCTGCTTCCACAACTAAAATCACCTGAAAAGACTTCAGATCAGCAGAAACCGGCGGAAAAGTTGCATTGGAAGATAGTCTAAGTGAAAGTAGCTCCTCCCTTAAAAAGGTGACCCGAACGGAAGAGCAAAACTCCAAAAAAACACACAAATTTATCAAAAACATCAGAGAGCAGAAGCCAGTGGCTACCATCCGCGACGCCATGTTGCCAGAAAAAAAAAAAAAGTTCTATCAAGCTTGTTTGGCTTGTGGGACTCCCGAAGCAGCTGAGGTGTACCGCAGGCCAAGCGGAGTGCAGCTCGGGTGGTGACTGAAGCAAAAACCCGGGTATGGGAGGAGTTCGGTGAGGCCATGGAACAAGACTTTCGGTCGGCCTCGAAGAGATTCTGGCAAAATGTCCGGCGGCTCAGGAGGGGAAAGCAGCTCCCTGTCCACGCTGTGTATGGTGCGGATGGGGCACTGTTGACTTCGACTGGGGATATCGTTGGACGGTGGAAGGAATACTTCGAGGATCTCCTCAATCCCACTGATACGCCTTCCACAGAGGAAGCAAGCTTTGGGGACGAGGGGGATGACTCGCCTATCACGGGGACTGAGGTCACCAAGGTGGTTAAAAATCTCCTTGGTGGCCGGGCCCCAGGGGTGGACGAGATTCACCCTGAGTACCTCAAGGCCCTGGATGTTGTTGGGCTGTCATGGTTGACACGCCTCTGCAACATTGCGTGGAGGTCGGGGGCAGTGCCTTTGGCATGGCAAACCGGGGTGGTGGTTCCTCTTTTCAAAAAAGGGGACCGGAGGGTGTGCTCCAACTTTAGAGGGATCACACTCCTCAGCCTCCCTGGGAAGGTCTATGCCAAGGTACTGGACAGGAGATTTCTGGCCGTTGGTCGAACCTCGGATTCAGGAGGAGCAATGTGGTTTTCGTCCTGGCCGTGCCACATCGGACCAGCTCTTTACCCTTTCGAGAATTCTCGAGGGTTCGTGGGAGTTTGCCCAACCAGTTTACATGTGTTTTGTGGACTTGGAGAAGGCATTTGACCGCGTCCCTCGTGGTTTTTTGTGGGGGGTGCTTCGGGAGTATGGGGTATCGGGCTTGTTGTTACGAGCTATTCGGTCTCTGTACGACCGTTGTGAGAGTTTGGTTCGTATTGCCATCACTTGGTCGGAGTCATTCCCAGTGAGAGTTGGACTCCGCCAGGGCTGCCCTTTGTCACCGATCCTGTTCATAATTTTTATGGACAGGATTTCTAGGTGCAGCCAGGGAATGGAGGGTGTCATGCTTGGTGACCACAGGATCTCATCTCTGTTGTTTGCAGATGATGTTGTCCTGTTGGCTTCATCCAGCAATGACCTACAGCTCTTGCTGGGACGGTTTGCCGCTGAGTGTGAAGCGGCTGGGATGAAAATCAGCACCTCCAAGTCCAAGTCCATGGTCCTCAGCCGGAAAAAGGTGGATTGTCCTCTCTGGGTTGGGGACAGGCTCCTGCCCCAAGTGGAGGAGTTTAAGTATCTTGGGGTCTTGTTCACGAGTGAGGGGAAAATGGAGCGAGAGATCGACAGACAGATTGGAGCAGCATCTGCAGTGATGCGGACGTTGTACCGGTCTGTTGTGGTGAAGAGGGAGCTTAGTTCTAAGGCAAAGCTGTCGATTTACCAGTCACTCTACGTTCCTACTCTCACCTATGGTCACGAGCTTTGGGTAATGACCGAAAGAACAAGATCGCGGATACAAGCGGCTGAAATGAGCTTTCTCCATAGGATTGCTGGACTCACCCTCAGAGATGGGGTGAGGAGCTCAGTCATCCGGGAGAAGCTCAGAGTAGAACCGCTGCTCCTCCACATTGAAAGGAGTCAGTTGAAGTGGTTTGGGCATTTGATTAGGATGCCACCTGGACGCCTCCCACTTGAGGTGTTTCAGGCACGTCCCACTGGGAGGAGACCCCGGGGCAGACCCAGGACTCAGTGGAGAGACTATGTCTCCCAGCTCGTCTGGGAACGCCTTGGTATCCTCTCTGAAGAGCTGGAGCAGGTGGCTGGGGAGAGGGAAGTCTGGGCTTCTCTGCTTGAATTGCTGCCTCCGTGACCCGGACCTCCGGAAAAGCGGTAGAAGATGGATGGATGGATGGATGGACAAACCCTTAAATGTGTTTCTATCTCTATGGTGGTTCTGTGCCAGTGTCTGAGTCTCAAAAAACCTGAATCGTGTCATCTTCTGAGGTGGTGAGTCATAACACTTTCATTGCTTCACCTGGGCTTTAGTCTCTAGACCATAGTGATTGACCCATGTTCCGTCCTGTGAGTGATTAGTCTTTTGAATAAGTCCTGATTTTCTTGGCAAGTGGCTACAAGAGCATAGGATCACATGACTCGTTTCTGCTTCTGGAAAGGTGTGAGCAACTGGGGAATCCATTGTGCAGACAACTTTCGCATTTGCAAATGGACATTGATGATTTTTCCACCAAACCTACAATGATCTTGACATCTTGTGCTAGTTGGTGAACGGTTATGTGGCGATTCTCCAAAATGGTGGCCTCCACTTACCAGCTGGTGTCTTCATCAATGGTGAACTGTGGTTGCCAGGGAATTGGTGCCATTTACACACTTGAACTGCTGATGCCAATGTTTGACTGTTATATGAAGGGGCATCCTCCCCACAAGTCCCTTTCATCTCATTGAATGTCTCCCAATGAGCCAAGGGAAAGAGCACAAACCCTTTTTAAAATGGGGGGGGGAGGAGGAATCTCCCCTCCCACTGGAAAAAAAAAAATAAACAAGGTCTAGCTAAACAGAAAAAAATAAGTAATTACATAGATTAAATATATAACCAGCCGACTTCCGGTTATGGCTGCCACGTAGGACGGACGTGTCTCGCTCTGCTCTGCTCCTGGAGAAAAAAAATCGGCAAATAACTCTCTCATTTGGGACAGAACGTATCTCAGCATTTGGGCGAGGATATGTCGGCGAAGCCTAAGGCTGGAAAACCAGGAAAAGGAAAAAGCGAGCCGCCGAAACAGTCCAAATTAACGGACTTTCAGGTCTGTGACGCAGCAAACCAAACTCCATATATGGCGGAGGAGGCTGGCAACGGTGCGATGTCTGCGCGGGGAGGCGCAGATGCGCTGATGGCTGCCATGAGTTCAATGAGAGCGGACTTTTCCTCTAGATTTGATGGGATTATGACAGCGTTGGAAGGAATAAGAAAGGAATTGGGTGACTGTGTAGAACGAACGGCGCAGATGGAGCTCCGTCTCGCTAGTGCTGAAGATGACGTCACCCGTCTTCAATTAAAGGTGTGCACTTTGGAAAAAAAAAATAAATCTCTGGAAGATAATATTTTGGATTTGGAATCTCGGTCGAGACAGAATAATTTGAGGCTGGTGGGTCTTCCAGAGGAATCAGAAGGTCGGGACGTATGTTCCTTTCTGGAAAAGTGGATTCCGGAGGTGCTGGGCAGCGAGGAGTTGCAATCAGCAGTGGTTCTGGAAAAAGCACATCGCATTGGCCCACGGAGAGATAAGGGACCGCCGAGGACCTTAATTATGAAGTTTCTTAGCAACAGAGACAGGATGAAGATCTTCAACGCTGCACGTGCTAAAGGAGAGATTAAACACCAGGACCAGCAGGTGCGGTTCTACCCAGATTTGGCCACAGGAATCCAGCAATTGAGGAAGCAGTTTGATCCCATACGTAAGGAGCTGCGCAACCTTGGGATTCGTCATGGTGTAATCTATCCTGCGAGACTGCTGACCACGTATGAGGGCAGAACCCACATCTTCAAGACCCCAGAGGAGGCGCAGGAGTTCATCAAGAAGATCAAAGAAGAAGAAGAGACTGGTGGGAGCTAAGCATGAACAAAATATAAGGTAGAATAATTAAGCATTTGCACAGGCATCTGACTGACTTGAAGTAAATAGTAAGTTTACAAAATATAGATTGTATTATATATTAAAAAAACAAAACAAAAACAAAACAAAAAAAAAACTATGATGTACAAAGTTGTTAAAAATTTTGGAGTTAAGTTGGAAAACTACAGAGGAGAGTTAATGTTACGTCATTAAAAGCAGTAGAGTTAGGGTGATTGGGAGGATGAAGAAGGAGTGGCTTAGGCTGTTCCCCGTGGGTGTGGAACGGTCGATGGCTATATCGGGAGACAGAATTTTTCTTTTGATTTTGGGGGGTTTGCCACAAGTGTGGGAAGGGGAAATTTGTTTGTGTGTAGTTTGTAGGATGAATGTTCAACCACTCATGTTTTTGCTTCTCTGTATGAGCATGTTTACACTGCAAGGTAATCCTAAACTCTCTATTGATCATGGACCAAAGTGTTAATCTTAATTTAACTTCATGGAATTGCAGAGGTCTACAAAATTTAAAAAAACTTAAACAAGTTATGAATAAAATAAAGGACATGGGTTCAAGAATTGTGTTTTTACAAGAAACTCATCTGATAGAGGAGGATGTTAAAAGAATTAGGAGTAGATGGCAGGGAAGTGTATTCACCTCTTCATTTTCATCCCGAGCCAGGGGAGTTATGACTCTCATACATAAATCAGTTCCTTTTCAAGTGAAAAATGTAATTGGAGACAAATTTGGAAGATATGTAATCATTCAAGGTTCTTTGCTATTAGAAAATATAAATCTTGTGAACTTATATGGTCCCAATATAGATGATCAGAAGTTCTTTGCTAATTTATTTCTCATCTTATCATCACTTACAGGGCAACATATAATAGCAGGGGATTTTAATTGTACATTGAATCCAGGTGTGGATAGATCAACAGGACTGGACTGTACGCACATTGGATGTAGGATGACTATTAATCATTTTATGAAAGAATTGAGATTGTTAGATATATGGAGAGAAATGAAACCACAAGTTAAAGCCTATTCTTGTTATTCCAGTACCTACAAGACATTCTCACGTATTGATTATTTTTTGATTTCCACAGAATTAAGGTCCAAGATTCAAAACTGCTTTTATGATAACATCGTGATTTCTGATCATGCACCCTGTTGTCTAATATATGTAGATAAAAAATTGACAAAGGAATCAGGCAGATGGCAATTTCAGCATAAATGGCTTCAGGATGAGGAATTTGTCAAGTATATAGAAAAACAGATAGACGAGTTCTTTGACATCAATACTACACAAACATCAGCATGTGTAAAGTGGGAGGCTTTCAAAGCTTTTATTAGGGGACATATTATTAGTTATACAGGATCAAAATCTAAGAAGACTCGAGAGGAGAGAGCTAAATTGGAACATAAAATAAAAAGTCTTCAGGAAAAAGTGTATGCAGGAAGAGATCCAAGGTTGGAGAATGAATTACTGATTTTGAGAGCTGAATACGACAAAAAATCAGCGAATAGAGCTGCCTCGAGTCTTCTAAGATTGAAACAATCTTTTTATGAACAAGGTGAAAAATCAGGAAAATTATTAGCATGGCAGATTAAACAATTGGAAATTAAAACACCAATAACCAGTATTATAAGCAACGGACAGGTAGTTATAGATCCTTTAGAAATTAATAGAGCCTTTAGAGATTACTATGAAAAATTATATGATACCAAAAATGAACCTGATTTAACAAAACTAAATGGGTTTTTGAACAAACTATCTATACCGTGTATTCCAAATGAAAACAGGGAGATATTGGAGTCTAAAATTAGTCAAGAAGAAGTTGGGCTAGCCATTGATAATATGAAATCAGGAAAAAGTGCAGGACCAGATGGTCTTCCAGTTGACCTTTATAAAAAATTTAAGAATAAATTAATAAAACCTTTTTTGGAAATGGTTTTAGAAGCATTTCAAAATAATAATTTACCATCATACATAAATAATGCCTTAATTATACTGCTGCCAAAACCAGGTAAGCCCTCTAATAAATGTGAAAATATGAGACCAATAAGCCTATTAAACGCCGACCTTAAGATAATCTGTAAAATTTTAGCAAGACGAATACAAGAAATTTTACCAAATATTATTAATCGAGATCAGAATGGCTTTATAAAGGGTAGACAAGGCTTCCATAATGTAAGAAGACTATTTAATATTATTTATTTTAATAAAGAAGCACCGGATACAGCTCTCCTATCATTGGACGCCGAAAAGGCCTTTGATAGAGTTGAATGGCCCTTTCTTTTTGAAGTCCTACAAAGGTTTGGACTTGGAAATAATTTCATAAAATGGGTTCAAATAATATACAATAATGCTACAGCAGAAATCCTAACAAATAACAATATTTCAAAACCAATAAAAATCAATAGAGGATGTCGACAAGGCTGTCCACTTTCACCTTTACTGTTTACTATGGCAATTGAACCTTTAGCGATAGCGATACGTTTACATTCACAAATATATGGAATTAAAGTTGGACCAACAGAACATAAAATCTCCCTGTACGCCGATGATATAATTTTGTTTATGTCGAATCTAAAAAAATCAATTCCAACCTTGTTGAATTTAATAAAGAATTTTGGGGAAATATCAGGATATAAAATAAATAAAACTAAATCTTCAATATTAATGCTAAATGAGACCCAGAGAAATTACCCAGCCCCTGAGGTAAATCAATTCAATGTTGTAAATCAGTTTAAATATTTAGGAATCCAAATTATGCCTAAGCTAGAATCAGTCGCCAGTGTCAACTATGAAGCCTTAATGTCAGATATCAATGAGTTAACTCAGAGATGGATGTCACTACCAATGTCGATGATCGGGAGAATCAATATACTTAAAAGTAATATTTTACCTAAAATACTTTATTTATTTCAATACATTCCCTTATCACCACCTTTAGATCTATTCTCAAGAATAAAAAAAAAGTTAGTGGAATTTATATGGAACAACAGGAGGGCTAGATTACGTTTGTCTTTATTATATTTACCATTTGATCGTGGAGGTCTGAAATGTCCAAATTTTATGTTGTATTATTGGTCGGCACAACTGAGGTCTATGACATATTATTTTTCATCAAATGATCTCCCTCACTGGACTGAAATGGAATCATACAATTTACCTTTACCTCTTCCCATATTCATATACTCAGATTCGGCAAAAAAATTACAAAAACAAGTTAAAAATCCATTTGTAAAGCATATGATCAAAATATGGTGTGAAGCTAAAAACTATTTAAAAGAACCACAGTTATTGTCACAATTTAGTCCAATATGGGGTAATCAATATTTTAAACCAGGGAGAGCGGACGCTGTATTTAAAGTATGGAATTTAAAAGGGATACAAAAGATTCAGGATTTATATTTGCCATGTGCAGACAACATAATGTCTTTTGAAGAGCTGAGGATCAAATTTAATCTCAATAGAACACATTTTTTTAAATATCTTCAACTTAGAAACTTTATTCGATCAAATCAAAATAAAGCTCTCACTCGACCTATTTATTCATCCTTGGAAAAAATGATGATGAAAGATAGTAAAAGAAAGGGTATTATTTCAGAGTTTTATAACTCATTGACACTATCTTCAAGTGAAAATTCACTGAAAAGATTAAAACTACTGGAAAGAAGATCTGCAAATTGAAATTTCAGAGGAACAATGGGAATTGGCTTGTACAGAAGCTCAAACCAAATCAATAAATGCACGCCTTAAATTGATACATTTCAAATGGTTAATGCGGATGTATGTTACACCGGAGGAGTTAAATAGATATAACAAAAATATACCAGATACATGCACAAAATGCATGGAAAGTAAAGGAACCCTATTTCATTGTTTATGGGAATGTAGATTAATAAGAATGTTTTGGGAGGAGGTGAGGGTAACAATTGAAAAAATAATCTCAAAACAAATCATATTGAATCCTAAACTGTTTTTGTTGGGTCTGTACCCAGAAAAGCATAATTTCAATAAAAGTGAAAGAACATTCATAGACCTCAGTTTGCTTAATGCCAAAAAATGTATTGCACTATTATGGAAAAAGACTCATAGACCAGATGTGACTCAGTGGTTAAGACAGATGTTAACAAACCTTCCATTAGAAAGAATAACATATATACTGAAATCAAAGGAAATTGTGTTTGAGAATATATGGAGACCTTTTATTGATTATGTAAAAAATTTAAACATAACTCTTGAAGAAGAAGGTGAATGATGTGTGTGGACCTTGTAAATTCCAAACTGGTGAACATAATATGTATACTTATGTATTGGATTGTCTAGACTAAACAGAGGAGCATTGTTGAAGACTTGATTTTGTTGGTGGTTGTTGGTGTTTTTAGTGCATTTTTTTTTTTGTAGTACTTTAGTGTTAGTGTTTGATTGTTTGTATCATGTTTGTTAAAAAAAAAAAAAAGGTTCAATAAAGATATTGTGGAAAAAAAAAATATATAACCAGCCATTTGAACATGCAAACAGAAGATGAAAATAAAATGGTGTATTGCCTAGAGTAAAAACACATGCAAGCATCTATTTCAAAGGGAAAATTATATAAGTAAAAAGATAGGGGGAGTAATTCTGATGTAGTAATCAATTACAGTGACAGTAATCGATTAACTGGAGGCATGCCTTGAGGAAATCAGAGTGTGGATGACTTGTAATTTCTTACTATTAAATTCAGATAAGACTGAAGTCATTCTAGTTAGCCCAAAAAAACCTTGGAAATACTTTCCCAAATCAGACTTAGTTTTGATGCGGTTACACTCTTTCCTAGCAGTTCTGTGAGGAACCTTGGAGTTATTTTTCATCAAGATCTGTTCTTTAATTCACATATTAAACTTGTTTATAAGACTGCATTTTATCATTTGTGTAATATTGCCAAGATTAGGAGCATCTTATCTCAGAGTGATACTGAGAAACTAATCCAGGCTTTTGTTAGCTCTAGGTTAGATTATTGTAAATCTTTATTACAAAGCTGTCCTAAAATGTCTCTAAAAAAGTCTTCAGCTGATCCAAAATGCTGCAGCAAGAGTTTTAACAGGTACTAGAAAGAGAGATCATATCTTTCCAGTTCTGGCCTCCCTTCATTGGCTTCCTATAGAGTTTAGAATTAAGTTTAAAATCTTTCTCCTCACTTACAAAGCTCTAAATGATCAGGCCCCATGTTATTTAAAAGATCTGATAGTACCTTATCGTCCTAACAGAGCACTACGCTCCCAAAATGCAGGATTACTTGTAATGTGTAGAATGTCAAAGTATGAGGGGGGCTGAAAAGTTCATAGTGGTCAAATTTGACCAAATATGGTTTATTTTTCAACTGCAGGGATCTGAGTGCTGCAACACAGATGGAAGAAGTGTGTGAATCGAAGGGGAGACTATGTTGAAAAGTAAACCATATTTGGTCAAATTTGACCACTATGAACTGTTCAGCCTATGAACTTTTCAGCCCCCCTGTACAATAGGAGGCAGAGCTTTCAGTTATCAGGCTCTCTCTCCTTTGGAACCAGCTACCAATCTGGATTCAGGAGTCAGACTCTATCCCTGTTTTTAAGAATAGGGTTAAAACCTTCCTTTTTGACAGTCTATAGTTGGGGTGGGATCAGGTGACCCTGAACCCTCGTTAGTTATGCTGCTAATAGGTTTACATAGCTGGGGGACCTCCCACGTTGCTTCACTCCTTTCTTCACTCTCAATGTAATATTTTTGTTGGTCATTAACATCTGTTTGTTCTCTCCCTTAGATCCCCGTCGTGCTGTTTACTCTCTACATGTCTGTTCTTTTCTTCTTTTTTTGTATACTTTATTAATCCCAGAGAGAAATTCAGGGCATTCACCCAGATGGATGAAGCAGCCACGGTACGGCTCCAATCCTTTCGCCATGCTCTCTCTCTCTCTGTGTTGTGTGTGAGTGTGTGGGGGGGACATTTCAGTTTGCACTTTTTCCAATGTGACACTTGAAAGAATGATGTTGGTGTGCTTACATTTTTTTGAAGTGTGCAATAAAGGCTTTTTCATAGTCTCTCTCTCTCTCTCTCTCTCTCTCACACACACACACACACACACACACACACACACAGGGCCGCTCCAATTAACCTAACTTGCATGTTTTTGGCCTGTGGGAGGAAACCGGAGAAATCCCGGAGTAAACCCACGCAGATACGGGGAGAACATGCAAACTCCACACAGATCACTGTTGGTCAGGGGCTGGGATCGAACCAGGGATCCCATGGCCAAGGGTGAGTTGCTGTGCTGCCGCAGTGCTAACCACTGCGCCACCGCACCGCCCATGCAGTTTTGAAACTTTTTTCTTTTAAATTTGCTTATCCTTCCTTTGGGATGATTTTTTTTTTTTTGTCTTTGATGAAACTGTTCATATACAACCTGTGATACAGTTTGAACCATATATGAAGAGATATTTCTTGAGCTAAAACAGAAAAATGGTATTAATTCTGATTTCAATGAAATAAATTCAGCAAAATGACTCAGAGACAATTCTGGTGAGAAAGTTATTACAGTATAAACAAGGTTAAATGTTCAGTGTTGCAAGTGACCAAACACTGTATGAATTTTTCCTAATTTCCCAAGGTAATGCTTATTATCTTCAAAAAATATTGAGGCTGAACTTGTAGCTTGGGAGTCCAGTAGTGGTTGAGAGGATCTATTACATTTGTGTACTTCCCCCTATGGCCAGAAACGGCTCTGAGCTCCAGATCAAATGAAGCTGGAGTAACCAAACTTGGTTGTCCTCAAGACCCTCATGTACAGTTATGCCTGTGGATTGAGGGTCCAAAGGTCAAGGTCACATGGTCATCTCTAGACTAACTCGAGAATAACTAACTAACTAACCTGCACTTATATAGCGCTTTTCTAGTCACAAAGACCACTCAAAGCGCTTTTCACTAATACTAACCCTCTATTCTAAGGGCCTATAGGAGACAGATATCTAGGGACAATTTAGAACAACCAATTAACCTAACATGCATGTCTTTGGATTGTGGGAGGATACCGGAGCCCCCGGAGTAAACCCACGCAGCACAGGGAGAACATGCAAACTCCACACAGAAAAGTTCCAACCCCTGCCAGCCTGGGGATTCGAACCAGGAACCTTCTAGCTGTAAGGCAACAGTGCTAACCACTGCACCACAATGGAGACTGGGTTACAAAACCACACACAGGTTGACCTCTGGTTATGGTTTCACGGTCAAAAAATGAAGGTCAGCCAACATGGACATGCAGTATATCATGGATGCATATGCATTACATGTGTCTGCTCATATCTCTTCAAAAACTAGAAAGAGAAGAAGGAGCCACTCGGAGCTGTTCCTAGATGGGTCTGCATCTCTGAGTGTAGTTTTACAGGTAAAACTTCACCAGTGGGGAAATCTGCAAATGCACAGACTGATGATAAACAGTGATGTGCATAATTTCCAGTGCCAGTAATAAATCATGAAGCACAACGATACATCCCATCTCCATGACGACCGCTCGCACCACCATCACAGTTCCCAGCCTCCGGCCCTCAAAGCTGAGCCTGTGATTGATGGTCGTCTCCTCCTCTGGGTGGCAGCGAGTTGAAGGGCAGGTCATCTGTTACCGCTGACGGGACGGGTGAGGCTTTTCTCTGAACCTGCAGATGATGATACGGAGCTGGAATAAATCAAATCATCTCTGATAAACACCAACACACTCATTCATCTCACAGGCCACCAGGGAAACATGCACAGCGCTCATCTTGTTCTTATTATTCACAGCTACAGTGTACAGATTGCAGATATCAGATTTTTAGAATTTAACAGATTTACTTTTTAAATCCTGTTTCTGAAACCAGGATGCATATTTAGAAGAAATTTAATCAGAGCAGGCTAGATTAGTCAAAACTGCACTCCTGTTTAAAAGAAAAGAAAAAAGTGGAACTTTGCAGCTTTTTTCTTGCAGTTTTTTTTCCCCGTAAATTTGTCTTTTACTCAGTTTGCTAGTTTTCACAGTATTTTTCCCCTCAATTTTCATTTATTTTGTCTCAAATTTGCAACTTCTTTCCATCATAAACTTGTAGCTTTTTTCTGTTGTAAATTTGGGATTTTTTTGGGAATATGCCTGTTTGTATGTGTGTGTGTGTTAACATCAATTTACTGCTTTTCACTTGAAGTTGCATTTTTCCCTTTAATTCGATGCTTTGTAATGATTTTTATATTTTTTTTTTCCACAATATCTTTATTGAACCTTTTTTTTTTTTTAACAAACATGATACAAACAAACACTAACACTAAAGTACTACAAAAAAAAAAAAAAAAAAAAATGCCCTAAAAACACCAACAACCACCAACAAAATCAAGTCTTCAACAATGCTCCTCTGTTTAGTCTAGACAATCCAATACATTAGTATACATATTATGTTCACCAGTTTGGAATTTACAAGGTCCACACACATCATTCACCTTCTTCTTCAAGAGTTATGTTTAAATTTTTTACATAATCAATAAAAGGTCTCCATATATTCTCAAACACAATTTCCTTTGATTTCAGTATATATATTATTCTTTCTAATGGAAGGTTTGTTAACATCTGTCTTAACCACTGAGTCACATCTGGTCTATGAGTCTTTTTCCATAATAGTGCAATACATTTTTTGGCATTAAGCAAACTGAGGTCTATGAATGTTCTTTCACTTTTATTGAAATTATGCTTTTCTGGGTACAGACCCAACAAAAACAGTTTAGGATTCAATATGATTTGTTTTGAGATTATTTTTTCAATTGTTACCCTCACCTCCTCCCAAAACATTCTTATTAATCTACATTCCCATAAACAATGAAATAGGGTTCCTTTACTTTCCATGCATTTTGTGCATGTATCTGGTATATTTTTGTTATATCTATTTAACTCCTCCGGTGTAACATACATCCGCATTAACCATTTGAAATGTATCAATTTAAGGCGTGCATTTATTGATTTGGTTTGAGCTTCTGTACAAGCCAATTCCCATTGTTCCTCTGAAATTTCAATTTGCAGATCTTCTTTCCAGTAGTTTAATCTTTTCAGTGAATTTTCACTTGAAGATAGTGTCAATGAGTTATAAAACTCTGAAATAATACCCTTTCTTTTACTATCTTTCATCATCATTTTTTCCAAGGATGAATAAATAGGTCGAGTGAGAGCTTTATTTTGATTTGATCGAATAAAGTTTCTAAGTTGAAGATATTTAAAAAAATGTGTTCTATTGAGATTAAATTTGATCCTCAGCTCTTCAAAAGACATTATGTTGTCTGCACATGGCAAATATAAATCCTGAATCTTTTGTATCCCTTTTAAATTCCATACTTTAAATACAGCGTCCGCTCTCCCTGGTTTAAAATATTGATTACCCCATATTGGACTAAATTGTGACAATAACTGTGGTTCTTTTAAATAGTTTTTAGCTTCACACCATATTTTGATCATATGCTTTACAAATGGATTTTTAACTTGTTTTTGTAATTTTTTTGCCGAATCTGAGTATATGAATATGGGAAGAGGTAAAGGTAAATTGTATGATTCCATTTCAGTCCAGTGAGGGAGATCATTTGATGAAAAATAATATGTCATAGACCTCAGTTGTGCCGACCAATAATACAACATAAAATTTGGACATTTCAGACCTCCACGATCAAATGGTAAATATAATAAAGACAAACGTAATCTAGCCCTCCTGTTGTTCCATATAAATTCCACTAACTTTTTTTTTATTCTTGAGAATAGATCTAAAGGTGGTGATAAGGGAATGTATTGAAATAAATAAAGTATTTTAGGTAAAATATTACTTTTAAGTATATTGATTCTCCCGATCATCGACATTGGTAGTGACATCCATCTCTGAGTTAACTCATTGATATCTGACATTAAGGCTTCATAGTTGACACTGGCGACTGATTCTAGCTTAGGCATAATTTGGATTCCTAAATATTTAAACTGATTTACAACATTGAATTGATTTACCTCAGGGGCTGGGTAATTTCTCTGGGTCTCATTTAGCATTAATATTGAAGATTTAGTTTTATTTATTTTATATCCTGATATTTCCCCAAAATTCTTTATTAAATTCAACAAGGTTGGAATTGATTTTTTTAGATTCGACATAAACAAAATTATATCATCGGCGTACAGGGAGATTTTATGTTCTGTTGGTCCAACTTTAATTCCATATATTTGTGAATGTAAACGTATCGCTATCGCTAAAGGTTCAATTGCCATAGTAAACAGTAAAGGTGAAAGTGGACAGCCTTGTCGACATCCTCTATTGATTTTTATTGGTTTTGAAATATTGTTATTTGTTAGGATTTCTGCTGTAGCATTATTGTATATTATTTGAACCCATTTTATGAAATTATTTCCAAGTCCAAACCTTTGTAGGACTTCAAAAAGAAAGGGCCATTCAACTCTATCAAAGGCCTTTTCGGCGTCCAATGATAGGAGAGCTGTATCCGGTGCTTCTTTATTAAAATAAATAATATTAAATAGTCTTCTTACATTATGGAAGCCTTGTCTACCCTTTATAAAGCCATTCTGATCTCGATTAATAATATTTGGTAAAATTTCTTGTATTCGTCTTGCTAAAATTTTACAGATTATCTTAAGGTCGGCGTTTAATAGGCTTATTGGTCTCATATTTTCACATTTATTAGAGGGCTTACCTGGTTTTGGCAGCAGTATAATTAAGGCATTATTTATGTATGATGGTAAATTATTATTTTGAAATGCTTCTAAAACCATTTCCAAAAAAGGTTTTATTAATTTATTCTTAAATTTTTTATAAAGGTCAACTGGAAGACCATCTGGTCCTGCACTTTTTCCTGATTTCATATTATCAATGGCTAGCCCAACTTCTTCTTGACTAATTTTAGACTCCAATATCTCCCTGTTTTCATTTGGAATACACGGTATAGATAGTTCATTCAAAAACCCATTTAGTTTTGTTAAATCAGGTTCATTTTTGGCATCATATAATTTTTCATAGTAATCTCTAAAGGCTCTATTAATTTCTAAAGGATCTATAACTACCTGTCCATTACTTATAATACTGGTAATTGGTGTTTTAATTTCCAATTGTTTAATCTGCCATGCTAATAATTTTCCTGATTTTTCACCTTGTTCATAAAAAGATTGTTTCAATCTTAGAAGACTCGAGGCAGCTCTATTCGCTGATTTTTTGTCGTATTCAGCTCTCAAAATCAGTAATTCATTCTCCAACCTTGGGTCACTTCCTGCATACACTTTTTCCTGAAGACTTTTTATTTTATGTTCCAATTTAGCTCTCTCCTCTCGAGTCTTCTTAGATTTTGATCCTGTATAACTAATAATATGTCCCCTAATAAAAGCTTTGAAAGCCTCCCACTTTACACATGCTGATGTTTGTGTAGTATTGATGTCAAAGAACTCGTCTATCTGTTTTTCTATATACTTGACAAATTCCTCATCCTGAAGCCATTTATGCTGAAATTGCCATCTACCTGATTCCTTTGTCAATTTTTTATCTACATATATTAGACAACAGGGTGCATGATCAGAAATCACGATGTTATCATAAAAGCAGTTTTGAATCTTGGACCTTAATTCTGTGGAAATCAAAAAATAATCAATACGTGAGAATGTCTTGTAGGTACTGGAATAACAAGAATAGGCTTTAACTTGTGGTTTCATTTCTCTCCATATATCTAACAATCTCAATTCTTTCATAAAATGATTAATAGTCATCCTACATCCAATGTGCGTACAATCTAGTCCTGTTGATCTATCCACACCTGGATTCAATGTACAATTAAAATCCCCTGCTATTATATGTTGCCCTGTAAGTGATGATAAGATGAGAAATAAATTAGCAAAGAACTTCTGATCATCTATATTGGGACCATATAAGTTCACAAGATTTATATTTTCTAATAGCAAAGAACCTTGAATGATTACATATCTTCCAAATTTGTCTCCAATTACATTTTTCACCTGAAAAGGAACTGATTTATGTATGAGAGTCATAACTCCCCTGGCTCGGGATGAAAATGAAGAGGTGAATACACTTCCCTGCCATCTACTCCTAATTCTTTTAACATCCTCCTCTATCAGATGAATTTCTTGTAAAAACACAATTCTTGAACCCATGTCCTTTATTTTATTCATAACTTGTTTAAGTTTTTTTAAATTTTGTAGACCTCTGCAATTCCATGAAGTTAAATTAAGATTAACACTTTGGTCCATGATCAATAGAGAGTTTAGGATTACCTTGCAGTGTAAACATGCTCATACAGAGAAGCAAAAACATGAGTGGTTGAACATTCATCCTACAAACTACACACAAACAAATTTCCCCTTCCCACACTTGTGGCAAACCCCCCAAAATCAAAAGAAAAATTCTGTCTCCCGATATAGCCATCGACCGTTCCACACCCACGGGGAACAGCCTAAGCCACTCCTTCTTCATCCTCCCAATCACCCTAACTCTACTGCTTTTAATGACGTAACATTAACTCTCCTCTGTAGTTTTCCAACTTAACTCCAAAATTTTTAACAACTTTGTACATCATAGTTTTTTTTTTGTTTTGTTTTTGTTTTGTTTTTTTAATATATAATACAATCTATATTTTGTAAACTTACTATTTACTTCAAGTCAGTCAGATGCCTGTGCAAATGCTTAATTATTCTACCTTATATTTTGTTCATGCTTAGCTCCCACCAGTCTCTTCTTCTTCTTTGATCTTCTTGATGAACTCCTGCGCCTCCTCTGGGGTCTTGAAGATGTGGGTTCTGCCCTCATACGTGGTCAGCAGTCTCGCAGGATAGATTACACCATGACGAATCCCAAGGTTGCGCAGCTCCTTACGTATGGGATCAAACTGCTTCCTCAATTGCTGGATTCCTGTGGCCAAATCTGGGTAGAACCGCACCTGCTGGTCCTGGTGTTTAATCTCTCCTTTAGCACGTGCAGCGTTGAAGATCTTCATCCTGTCTCTGTTGCTAAGAAACTTCATAATTAAGGTCCTCGGCGGTCCCTTATCTCTCCGTGGGCCAATACGATGTGCTTTTTCCAGAACCACTGCTGATTGCAACTCCTCGCTGCCCAGCACCTCCGGAATCCACTTTTCCAGAAAGGAACATACGTCCCGACCTTCTGATTCCTCTGGAAGACCCACCAGCCTCAAATTATTCTGTCTCGACCGAGATTCCAAATCCAAAATATTATCTTCCAGAGATTTATTTTTTTTTTCCAAAGTGCGCACCTTTAATTGAAGACGGGTGACGTCATCTTCAGCACTAGCGAGACGGAGCTCCATCTGCGCCATTCGTTCTACACAGTCACCCAATTCCTTTCTTATTCCTTCCAACGCTGTCATAATCCCATCAAATCTAGAGGAAAAGTCCGCTCTCATTGAACTCATGGCAGCCATCAGCGCATCTGCGCCTCCCCGCGCAGACATCGCACCGCCGCCAGCCACCTCCGCCATATATGGAGTCTTGTTTGCTGCGTCACAGACCTGAAAGTCCGTTAATTTGGACTGTTTCGGCGGCTCGCTTTTTCCTTTTCCTGGTTTTCCAGCCTTAGGCTTCGCCGACATATCCTCGCCCAAATGCTGGGATACGTTCTGTCCCAAATGAGAGAGTTATTTGCCGATTTTTTTCTCCAGGAGCAGAGCAGAGCGAGACACGTCCGTCCTACGTGGCAGCCATAACCGGAAGTGAATGATTTTTATATTTTAATTTAATTGTAGATTTGCAACTTTTCTCATAAGTTCGTAACTTTTTTCTCAGAATTTGTGAAGTCTTTCCTCTCAAATTTGTGACCTTTTTTCTATAAATGGAGGTTTTATCTCAAATTTGTGCTTTTGTCTCATCAGTTTTACCTTTTTAACCTCTGTCGCAGATATGTGAGGTTTATCTCCTATTTTTCATTTCCATTTTTATTTGATTTTCTTGCATATTTGAATTTTTTCTCAAATTTGCATTTTTAAATTCTTTTTATACATTATATTTCATTATAGACTTAAAACCAGCAGAGATTTAAGCTGTTCATATTTGCACGTAGCTGCTAGATGAGAACAGCTCACTGGGGTTGGCACAGAAAAAGAGAAATCTTGTGGAATGGAAATTAATTCTCACCTGTCGAATGTTTTTCTTGGTTTTGGCTTCTCTTCAGTTAGAACCCTAAAAACAATTAGAGAAGTCAAGCTTACGCTGAGCCTCTCCACAACAAAGTGGCGCACCAGGGACTGCTGCGCTGGTTCACTCTCCTTAGCTCGCTTAAATTATTTCATTTTAAAAATTCAATCATTATTTAGGCCTGGAAAAAAGCTTTTTAAATATACCAGTCACAGATTTAAAAAACACACATAAAAATGAAAGTCTTACATTTACTGTATAAGAAGGTAGTTATTAAAGAGGAAAACTCATTAATTTACACAATAAAGCAATATAAAGTCACAAATTTATGAAGGTACCAATTTGCACGAATAATGTTGCAAATTTAAGAGGAAAAAAAACAAGCTTTCAAGACAAATTTGTACATTTTGAAAGAATGTTTTCATATTTAAGAAGTAAAAACTCTCCTGTTACTAATGTGATTGGTTTATACTAAATGGGCTGTTTTATCTTAATTTTCAGATTTAAATGCGTTTTGAGACTGCAGATTTTTCTTGGATAAAATTTTTTTTTCCTCTTAAATTTGCAACATTATTCATGTAAATTTGTACCTTCATAAATCTGACTTTTATATATTGCTCCATTTAAATGAATGAGTTTTTCTCTCTTTAATAACCACTTTCTTATAACTTTAAGACTTTTTTTTTTTTATTTTCACTTTTATGTCTTTTTTAAAATTTGTGACTTTGGTATATTTTTAAAAACCTTTTGACATTCCTAAATATGAATTGAATTTTAAAAAGGAACCAGACCATCAGTGACACAGCAGCTCATTCCAGCCTAATGAAATCACCCAGGGAGTGCTCAGATCTGACCGTTGTCCTTGACCTCAGCCTAGAGGCAGACTCACTTTAGGATCATTGTGCACAAGTTCACTGAACATTTGAGCAATTGCTCAGGAGAAATTATTGACAAGACCACATGCATCTGTTAAAGACATAAGAACCTGGATGAACTACAACTTCTTACTAAACTCAGATAAAACTGAAGTTATTGTAATTGGCCCCAAAAACATCAGACTCTGATCAGATATGTGTTTTCGATGGTTTTACCCTAGCACCACTGTCAGGAATCGTGGGAGTCATTTTTGATCAGGACTTGTCCTTCAATTCACACATCAAACAAATCTCTAAAACTGCTTACCAACACTTATGGAATATTGCTAAGATTATTGTAATTCACTATTGTCAGGTTGTCCTACAAACTCTCGAAAAAATTTTCCAATTAATTTAAAATGCTGCAGCAAGGGTATTAACAGGCACTAAAAAGAGGGATCATATTTCTCCCATATTAACCTCCCTTCATTGGCTCCCTATTGAATCCAAAATCAAATTTAAAGTTCTTCTCTTGACATATGAAATCATACAGAATTATGATAACTAGTTATCTTAAAGAATTGATTGTACCCTATTATCCTAACATTACCCTCTCAGAATTCAGGTCTCCTAGTAATCCCTAAGGTCTCTAAAAGTACTATTGGGGGTAGGGCTTTCAGTTATCAGGCTCCTCTTTTATGGAACTAATCAGTCTGGGTCTGTGAGGCTGACAGTCTCTCTGCCCTTAAGAGAAAAATGAAAACATTCCTATTTGACAAAGCTTTTGACTAGACTTCCCACTGCAAATAAAATCAAAACTTTACGTATATAGCACTTTTCATACAAAAGGTTGTAGCACAAAGTGCTTTACAGATTAAAAATATGACACAATTACACCCCCCTTCACCCACACACACTCATCTATGTTATACTTATGTAACTAGTAGTGTAACAGTGCTATACGTACTGTGCCACTGCTAAGTGTATGTGTAGTGTTGAAGTCTGCATCAATGGAGCTTGCTGCACATGCGTTTGTGTGTATGAGCTATGTGACAGCTGGCTAGCTAAGTGGTATGTTTTAATTGAATGTCATTCACAAGTTTAGATTGGATTTTGCATTACATCGTTTTGAATTTTACCATCTACTATGTCCACTAAAAAAACTAATTATGCAGTGTGCACAGTGTTCGGGCATTACACCACTAGGTCCAGCTATGCATATCTTTGCTTGTAGTGCTACCTATGAGATTTATTAGCTAGTTTAAGAAGCCTTAAAAAAAAACCTTTAAAAATGCTGTAATCCTAGGTTAACAGCTTTGATGCAACACTGCACATCACATCTGTATCGTCATTCTACCTGTATGTTGTTGTTAGCTGCATGAATAGCATGTCTCTTCTTTCTTTTCTCCCCAACCAGTTATGGCATTAGTCTGCCCCTCCCGGAGCCTGGTTCTGCCAGAGGTTTCTTCCACTAAGGAAGTTTTTCCTTCCCATTGTCATCTAGTGCTTGGTCATAGGGGATTGAGTTTTTCTCGAAATTATTTATAATTTGTGCTTTTGAATCTAGTGCCTTGACTTTTGTTGTGATTAGGTGCTATACAAATAAAGTTGAATTGAATTTCCATGAAATCATACTTGCCCAGATCTCCTGAAGTTTGACAATGACCTTGACCTCAGCATGGATGCAGACAAACCAGAGGATCATTGCGTGCAAGTTTGTTAAGAATTAAGGCAATTGCCTGGGAGGAGTAACGATTTTGATGAAATATCAGCACGCAGATCTCCTGACCTTTGACCCCAAGCTTGTCCATGAGCACAACCTTGATGAAGAGCCACCTCATCATCATCCTGAGTTTGGTGATAATTAGGGCAACTGCTTAGGAGGAGCACTGATTTTTCTGAAATCAAGTAAGTGCCCAGATTTTCTGATCTTTGACCTTGACCTCAACCTCAATGCAGACCCACAGAAGATTACGAGTCTAGTGAGCATCAGGGTAATTGCCTAGGAGGACTAACAATTCTTTTAAGGTCTATACATACTCCGCAAGAACTGAGAAATTTGTTCGCTCTCTCAAGGCTGCAAGAACAAAATGCGCCCCCCCCCTTCTTGCAGCTTGTTCTTGACACATCGTGGCAGAACTTTTTTCTTGTGGTGTCCAACAACTATTGTGTGATTGGTCAGAAATTTTAAATTCCCAGGAGTTCTTCACTTCAGTTTCTAAAGTATGAAATGCCCCAGCCAGAAAGAACTTTGTTCTTGCCACCTCAAGAAAAAAAAAATCTGTTCTTGCAGAGTATGTACAGGCCTTTAAAATGTAAATGGATGGACAGCTTGATACCCTTGCATGGCCTAGTCAGAACCCAGAATTAAACCCTACTGAAAATCTCTGGAGTAATTTGAAGTCGGGAGTCCATCACATTTCAGTGAACTTAAGCAGTTCTGCAAAGAGCAGGCAAATATTCCAAAGTCTTGATGTGCAAAGTTGGTAGAGACATCCCAACAGACTAAAGGCTGTAATTAAAAATACTTACAAGGGTGTGATCCTTTATCCAGGTCCATAATTGTTTTGTTTGTTTTTTTTCCTGACCCATTGCTGTAATCTTTCAGTTGGATGTTACAAGTTGCATTGAGTAAAAACAGCTGGATAAAATAAGAATTGGGTCAGATTTCATTTCTGGCTACAAAGCAACAAAATGTGATTATTTTGAACAGGGTGATTTTATTCTTTACCAACTGTACTGTCATACCAAGTCCTTCCATTACGGAACAATTTTTTTTTTCCAAATTTGAATCTCACATCCTGCAATTCAAGACCTCTATTGATTCCAAAACAGAGGCTGGAATAATGGATGGTACATTAGGCTGACCAAAACTGAGCAAGGGTGTTTACTGGATCTTTTAAAACATGAACACATTACAGCTGGACATTGGTTGGATGACTAAATTTCCAGTATTCCCTTATCAATTTGCACTCCCCAGTCAGTCATCGGTCATTTCTCTGAGAAGACAAACACACCGGTTGGAGAAGCCTCTTCTTTCATCTCGGAATTAGAAACCCTTTAATTAGATGCTGCAACATTTCTCAGTCATAACAGCAAACACTAAAAGCCTCCGTGTGTGTCTTCATCAGACCAAAGCACACCAACACTAATGGAGGAGTACAGAAGATTTTTAACCGCTGCTGTACCAGGGAATAAATGTTAAAACTTTGCTTGACCAAACTCCTTCCTGTGCCATCTGCCAGAAATGATAACACCCTTCTCCTAATGGCACCTCTGCCCCTCGCTTAGCACCATTAACAGGTAATAAAGCGAGCCCTCGCCTGTTCTATTCCTTAATGAGGACCTTCAGTATTACCGCAGACACTGCACGCTGTGTTTTATTACTCACGTTTCCAGGAGGGAATGACATTTCTGCCCAAAAACAATACTATCTGAATGCTGGGAAGCATTTACCAAAATCTGGTGGAGGGGCTGTGAGACGACATCCTAGCATGCACTGTTGGGCACATGTTTTCATCTTGATTTACAAGGCATTTTAACTGATGGAATAAATGAAATGTGGATCTGTTGTACATTAGCAAATAAAACACTCTCCACCCTCCCTTTGCTGTAATACAGCAGTAGCAGGAAAGGCTAACTGCACTGACTCAAGAGGCTTTTAAAAAGCGTGTAGGGCGAGTTGCACTGTGTCACTGAATTTATCCCGTTGCATGGTGACTGCAATCCAGGTGATGCATCAGCCAGTGGCAGGAAGCCAGGGGCAGACATCAAGGTTGGCGCAGCTGATGGATGGAAGTGTAAGCAGTAGCAGCACTCACCAAACCATTCGCACTCCCATAAATTACATGTTTACGGTCGGCTGTGGCTCTCTGCACGCACCGGCACTCCTTCTGATGTCAGCAGTACATTATCATATCTAATCAGACATCAGAAACCCGTGTCAAATGGGCAAGGAATTGAAATGGCTGCCGTTCCATCTCCGTAAACACAATTTACATCACCAGCACGAGAGTTGATCTTTACGGATGGGGTTTATGGAGTTGAGTTCAAACTCTGAAAGCTCCCACTGGTTTTGTTTATTGATAGCATTTTATTCAATGCAATCCTTCTTGCGTTAGATGGCAGCAAAAGTGACCCCCCAGTTAAAAGCATTGGCAGTACAGCACAAGTTCATAATGGAAGGTATGCACAGTGGAATTCATGATGTTAACTGACAAAACATTTTTTGGGGTTTAACAAATGAAGCGTATGCACAGATGCATGAGAAGACTGACATTTGATTACATTTACAGTTAAAAAATACATTTTTCCCAGTGACAAATATGCATTAAATTTCGGTAAAATCATTGGGAGGGGGCATGTAAATTGCAATTTTAAAACATCCTAATGGAACAACTGCCTCCCCCAGATCTTAATTATAAAATAGGACCACAAAGGCATCAGTCTTAAAAAAAAAAGAAAAAAAAAAGACTTTTGACAAAAGAGTACAGTGTAAATATATATTTGTATTAATAATCTTCTAACTGTATTTACATGAAAAAAACAACCATGATGCTGCAAGTCATTGACTTGGTGTGAAAAGCTGTCCTTTACTCTTGATGAAAGAACCACAGAAGAAAATATAAACCAAAACCCTCAATAATCTGACAATTTTTAGTCTTTTCCAATCCTCTGATCCAACTTCAAAGTGGTCCAAGTGAGGAGAAAAGTAAAGTCTCTTTTCTGACTCCAACTGCACCATCTTCCACTTCATTAATACAATCACAGAGAATTGGAAAACGGCGTCAACCTTTAGTCCATGTGATCCAATAGGTTCTATGAGGCGTCTCAGTTCATTTCCACACAGAGCACCAGTGTTTTTTTTGTTTTTGTTTTTTAGCTTCATCTCTGGGAAATGTGGGGAGGAGTCCAACCCCATGAGGCAGGGAGCGGAGGAAATGGTAAAATGTTTGCGTGAATGAAGGCGAGGTATCAGCGTTTCTTAATGGCTGCTCCACTGGAGTGAGGGGGGAACTTGGGCAGGCAGGGCTCCTCAGCTCCGGCATCGTGGGAAAAAACAGAGTCCTCCCCAGAGGAGCAGGTAGAGCTGCGGGTGTCTGGGTAGCTTGGGGAATATTGGTCCAGAGGCACTGAGAGCTCCAAATACTCCTAAGGTCAAAGGAAAGAAAATAAATAATATTTTGAAAAAAAAAAAAAGAAAAAAAAAAGACCTGTCTGCGGAGGACAGACTGACTGACCTGACTGGACGTCAAAGCCAGAGAGCGATCCAGGTCTTCGACCAGCTGTTTGAATGTGGGTCTTTGTGAAGGAACAGCATGCCAGCAGTCCCTCATCATCATGTACCTGCAGAGATCAGAGTATTCACCATTAGAAAGGCAGGATTCTGTTCTTCACATCTTAAATTAATGCTCAGTTCAAAACGTTTTACTTCAGACATGTTAAATATAGTACACCATGATGATAAATTCTCAATTTTACTTTTTTTTTTTTTTTAAAGAAATGAAGCTTTTACTTTCAATGTTTTCTTTAGAAAATAAATATCACATCTGAAAAATCACAGATAAACCATCAGTAAGGTTGAATTTGAAAGTTTGGGATTTTTCAAAAACAATTACAGGGAACACTGTCACCCCCCCCCCCCCCCCCACATGTTGACACAGTTCTCAAGGTGCGTTCAGACCAAACGCAAAGGGATTTTTTCTCGAGGTACGAATACATACAAAATAAATGGAAAGAGGCAAGCACATGCAAATCCTGTGTGCTCACGTCCAACAGGTAGCGCTAGCTAGTAATGGCCTTGAGATTCTGCCATCACTGGAGTAAAAGTATCAATACTGGAGAGTAAACCAGTTCGAAAATGAGACTGACACTCACCTGGAGACAGAAGGACTGGGAGCTCTGCAGCTGAATTGGAGTGTCAGAGTTTTTTTTACCCACGGACTCCTGCCACAGATGTGCTAACAAGGCTATCAGGCTAGCAATGTAAACAACCCATCATCCAGGTGAAATTTTGGAGGCAGGGGCAGTTTTTTCAGGTGAGACCCCATCGGATAATGTAAACCCAAGTATGACGGTGTTTTGGGAATTTCCACAGCAGGTTCAACACAGCTGCATAAGTTATAAAGGCAACTTCGCCTGTCTGCAACTCACTCAGACAGTGAATTAATGTCTGTTCACATCTTTACATTGAGCGAAAATGTAATCTCACTGTGTGAAATATTCACCCATTTGCATTTGGTCTGAACGCACCTTCAGAAGTCTTACTGAAATATCTGACATGCTTAGGTCAAAATACCTCAGGGTTTAAATATTGCAGCACCATTTTCTACCCAGGTTAAACAAATTTCTTCAGAGTGACTCATTTCACTGCATGTTTCTTTAAATATTAATAAGCCCAAGTTCACCCCACCCTCACTCTTTCACCACTTCTGAGATCTGGGGTTCAGGATCATTTTAGCTGGGTAAGTCTGGCTGTTGGAGACAGCCTGAGTTAATATAAAAATTGGCTGAAAGTGAGAGGGTAAAGGCTGTGTATCTACAGAAAGCATTTTTCCCCCCAGAGGAAATGCTCGAGACCCATTTTTCAGCGTGCTTCACAAGTGCTCTTAAAAATAAAAAGGTCTCCACCCTGTATCCTAGCAACCACTTGACCCATCACTCAGCTCTGCATTGGTGTTTTGCATTGAAACCCACTACTAATTACACTATACTACTACAAACTGGTAAGAAAACACACACCAACAAGGTTTCGCTTTCAAATATTGATCATTGTGTCCTTTTAGTCCAAGTCTGGTTGGCTGGTTAGAGAGGTCGCCACTGGTGAGTGATGCAGGGCTCCAAAAGCTGAACTTGTTCAATTTTAGACACACTGTGCAGTGACAAAAAACACTGACCACCAAGAGCATTTTTTTGCACCAAGTGCATTAAATGCTGCATTACATAGAAAATGAACAGAAAATGGATGCTCACAGCAGAAGGAAAAAAAACAACAAAAAAAACCAAATCACACTCCCTGGACATGCAGCCTGAACGTCCAAATAAGCATCACTGCTTGTGGTCAACAGAACCATTCCTTAAGGTGTCATAAGGAAACAAGCATGAATGAGAGAATCAGTGGCTCTGCTAGCTTCAGCTAATCAGCTGTGGGTGAAGAGCTGTCCTGGCCTGAGTATTAGACAGTAAAATAGGCAAAAATAAAGTCTGAATGAGATATATGGTCATGGGATCATGGATGGTGACTGAGGTGAGTGCATTATGTTGGGGAGGCACAAACATAGCTAAACTAGGCTATCTCAGCTAGTGTGCCTATTGGTGTGATTGCAGGGCTATACCTGGCAAAAATAACACAATAAGCCAAACTAATGCTTGAAAATGATATATAATCGACTGTGGATTAATGAACTACCTAGGAACAGGGATTCCTAGTGGGATGAGTCGAATACACAAGAGAACTGCACACTGTACATTTTACACCCGTCCATAGTCATTATCGATAGTCCATAGCTAGCACACCAATCAATCAATTACAAATTCACAATTCAATATAGTGTAGCTCGGTAATAAACCTAATAATGTAATTGCAATGAGTTTTAGCAAAACAATCTACAATTCAAAGTGGAACAAATTTTGAGAAAATATCAGAAAATTATTGAACCCCCTACAATATGCACATGTTCAATACATGTACAAACACTGTGTGAAATGAAAAATTCCTAGCTTGAAAACTGTAGGAGGAGTTAGCCAGACAATGACCACCTCTGTTGAAAATGCACTGGAAAAAAAAAAAAAATCCTAAAATCTGTAATTTTCACAAAATTAAAATCCTAGTAATATTCACATCTTCAATACATGTACAAACACTGTGTGAAAAGAAAAAAAAGTTGTAGCTTGAAAACTGTAGAAGGAGATCACTGGACAAGTTGTACGGATGGACAGACAGACGAACATCATACCATAATACACCCCATCTTTAGAGACGGGCAGATGAAAAGTAGCAAAAGAATGCAGCCATGGCTGCTCCATTTAGCTAACGAGATGAGCTCTGCTGTCAATGTATGGTTTTGGAAGCTCACAGGGACACGCCTACTCCCACAGCCTCTGAAATGGGAGGAAATAAAGAATTGGGGGGGGGGGTACCATTCCAGTGAGCTCTGGTACAACTGGAGGCAAAGCTGAACGTCACTACACAAGCCCTAATAAGAGCAAGTTGACAGGGTTGTGTTTTTTCCTCCGAGTTTTTCCACTCCAGATAGGAAACTTTATGCACAATAAAATGTTTATTTGTACATGTACACTTACAGCTCATGAGTGCATGTCGAGGGCTTGTCCATACGGTGACCTTCTTTTAGCAGCTTGAACAGTTCTTCCACTGGAACGCCGGGGTACGGAGAGCCTCCTAATGTGAAGATCTCCCAGAGCAGCACTCCAAACGACCAGCTGCAGGCAGACAGATGGGAGAATATGTATTTTCTGTTCCACTAATAAACGTTTCCCTTGCATTACACCAAGATGAAAGAGGCAAAGTAGGGGTACTTATCACTCACACATCACTTTGGTGCGTGTATATCCGATCAAACAGAGCCTCAGGAGCCATCCACTTGACAGGCAAACGACCCTATAGGAAAGGTACATATGTGTTAATGAGCCATCTAAGATAATTTGGGAGCAACTAAACAAAGGGGGAAAAAAGGATACTCACGTTAGTGGTCTTCTTATAGTAATCGATATGGTGGATATCTCTTGCAAGGCCAAAGTCAGCTATTTTCATTACATTGTCCTCCGTTACTAGGACATTACGAGCAGCAAGATCCCTGTGGATACACTACAGACAAAAAACAAGCATTAAACTTAACCTAAATCTAAGTGGTGACTGAAGTACAAAGCTTTATTTTGTAAGATTTACCAATTACAACACATTTTCTTAAAAAAATACTCTAATAATAATACATTCAAGGAATCAAAGTTTAAGGGCTGCTGGTTACCTTTTTGGAGGCCAAATACTCCATTCCTCGAGCCACCTGGTAAGCACAGGAGATCAGATCCTTCGTCGTCATGTTCTCCACAGGAACCTGGTCTGGGTTGTAGCAGTACTCCATGCCAGGTGGACGTCGCACTCGCAAATACTCCCGCAAGTTGCCCTTAGATGCATACTCAACGATGACATATAGAGGACCTAGACAATACAGGGGAGGATATACACCAATAAATAAAAATGATACAATCTTGACAAAAATATACAAAATTTATTTTCAGAACAGTTGCCCAAGCAGAGAGCTTTGTGCTGCAGTGTGAAGGCAACAGAGCGATGAGCAACGCATGGTCAGTTTCTTTTAGTTTTTCATCGGGATGACCAGACAGAAATGACAGCAGCTGTGGTCAATTCAAACTGTGAGCTCGGAAGCTGGTGTCAGAATCATTTATGTACAGTTGTGCTCATAAGTTTAAATACCCTGGGGGAATTTGTGATTTTCTGGCAATTTTTTCAGAGAATATGAATGATAATACAAAAACTTTTCTTTCACTTATAGTTAGTGGCTGGATGAAGCCATTTAATATCAAAATTGTGCCTGATCTTTTTAAATCATAATGACAACTACCCAGATGACCCTGATCAAAAGTTTACATACCCTAGTTCTTAATACCGTGTAATGCCACCTTTACATAACATCAATGACAGCTTGAAGTCTTTTGTGGTAGTTGTGGATGAGGCACTTTATTTCCTCAGATGGTAAAGCTGCCCATTCTTCTTGTCAAAAAGCCTCTAGGTTCCTGTAAATTCTGGGTTGTCTTTCATGAACTGTACATCTGAGACCTCCCCAAAGTGGCTCAATGATATGAGGTCCGGAGAATGAGATGGCCACTTCAGAACTTTCACTTTTTTTCCTGCTGTTGCCAACGACAGGTTGACTTGGACTTGTGTTTTGGATCATTGTCATATTGGAATGTCCAAGTGTGTCCCATGTGCAGCTTCTGTGCTGATGAGTGCACATTTTCTTCCAGTACTTTCTGATAACATGCTGCATTCATCTTGCCATCAATTTTGACCAAGTTCCCTGTGTCTTTCTAACTCACACATCCCCAAAACATCAGCGATCCACCTCCGTGTTTCACTGTAGGGATGGTGTACTTTTCATCATAGGCCTTGTTGATTCCCTCCAAATGTAGTGTTTATGCTTGTGGCCAAAAAAGTTTGATTTTGGTCTCATCACTCCAAATAACTTTGTTCCAGAAGTTTTGAGGCTCGTCTCTGTGCTGTTTGGTGTATTGTAAGCGGGCTGTGTTGTGGCATTAGCGTAGTAACTGCTTTCTTCTGGCGACTCGAGCATGCAGCCCTTTTTTCTTGAAGTGCCTCCTTATTGTGTATCTTGAAACAGCCACACCACTCCCCCCCCCACCCCCAGAGAGTCCTGTATGTCAACCGAAGTTATCTGAGGGGTTTTCTTTGTATCCTGAACAATTTTCCTGGCAGTTCTGTCTGAAGTTTTTGTCCGTCTACCTCAGAGGTCTGCGGCCTTTGCCAACCAAAGAGCCATTTTGCCTGTCACCGACTAAAATAGTAGTGGTTGAGGACTGCAATGACAATTTGACCTTTAAAATAAAGATTATGCTGCTTATTGAGTGTTTTATATATACAGTGCATCTGGAAAGTATTCACAGTGCTTCACTTTTTCCACATTTTGTTATGTTACAGCCTTATCCCAGAAGGGATTAAATTCATTTTTTCCTCAAAATTCTACACACAATACCCCATAATGACAATGTGAAAAAAGTTTGAGATTTTTGCAAATGTATTAAAAATCAAAAACGAAGAAACCATATGTACCCAAGTATTCACAGCCTTTGCCATGAAGCTCAAAATTGAGTTCAGGTGCATCCTGTTTCCACTGATCATCCTTGAGATGTTTCTACAGTTTAACTGGAGTCCACCTGTGGTAAATTCAGTTGATTGGACATGACTTGGAAAGGCACACACCTGTCTATATAAGGTCCCACAGTTGACAGTGCATGTCAGAGCACAAACCAAGCATGAAGTCAAAGGAATTGTATGTAGACCTCCGAGACAGGATCGTCTCGAGGCACAAATCTGGGGAAAGGTACAGAAAAATTTCTGCTACTTTGAAGGTCCCAGTGAGCACAGTGGCCTCCATCATCCATAAATGGAGGAAGTTTGGAACCATCAGGACTCTTCCTAGAGCTGGCCGGCCGTCTAAACTGAGCGATCGGGGGAGAAGGGCCTTAGTCAGGGAGGTGACCAAGAACCCCATGGTCACTCTGTCAGAGCTCCAGCGTTCCTCTGTGGAGAGAGGAGAACCTTCCAGAAGGACAACCATCTCTGCAGCAATCCACCAATCAGGCCTGTATGGTAGACTGCCCAGATGGAAGCCACTCCTTAGTAAAAGGCACATGGCAGCCCACCTGAAGTTTGCCAACAGACACCTGAAGGACTCTCAAGACTATGTGAAACAAAATTCTCTGGTCTGATGAGACAAAGATTGAACTCTTTGGCATGAATGTCAGGCGTCATGTTTGGAGGAAACCAGGCACCACTCATAACCATGCCAATGGTGGGACGATCGACGCCTCAGCCCCCAGCTGAGCCCTCTGGGGGGGGGGGGGGAGTAGTGTGGGTAACCCCCACAACATACCATGACAAGCGAATGCAGCAGCCTGACGCAAATGGACTGCCCTCCCTTCTGCTACAGGGAGAACTCGACGCAGAGCCAACACCAGGCGAACACCCCGGAGATCATCCACGACCGGGAATGCTGCAGAAAGCGTCATGGTGCGACCCTCGCCTGAGATCGGGACATTCACGCTGAACCGGCCGAGGGACACAGAACGTCTACTCCCTCTCACCGCTCCTCCGCATCAACACGAGCCCGAGGGACAAAGATCGTCTACTCCCTCTCACCGCTCCTCCGCATCGACACGAGCCCGAGGGACAAAGACCGTCAACTCCCTCTCACCGCTCCTCTGCATCAACACGAGCGCGCACGACGGAGAACGCAGCGCTTGGACCAGAACGCACCAGGACCCGGCACCAGCGAACTACAGCAACAGCCAAGACAGGGAGGACCATCGGCGCCGACGACGCTGATCTCCATCAAGCTCCCTGACCCTGACTCGCCTCTCAACAGCGGACCACCCACGCACCGAACCCCCGCGCGCACACCGGGGGGTTATGAGGACAGCGCACCACGCACGGGACAATAACGGCTCCACAGACCGCCATCGTCCTCCGCCGCTGCACATCGGAACCTTCAGGGCTGCTCACACACCTGAAGCACACACGCAGCCCGCTCACAGGATTTTGTATGGGTCTCAGCCACGGCGCACAAGGGAATTCAGCCGTCAGCTGTCCCCGAGGGCTTTAGGGCTGCGCGCGTGCACCTAAAGCCAACACGCCAAGTCCCTCACAGCTGCAGCTTTTTTTTTTTTCCTCACAGCCGCTATACAGCCTTGCAGCTCCTGTTTTTCTTCATAGCCGCGAGAGGAGTCAGAGACAAATTTTTCTTCTCACAGCTGCTGTGGATCTCCGCACGTTCAACGGACAGCCCCTCAACACCGTGGATCCACATGCAATTTTTGCGCGGCCCAGACAACTTCGCCGTCCTGGGCCGGCACTTGCTACCCCCACCCCCCTCCCCCCTCCCTCCACCTGCAGAGCTTTCCCTGCTCGCTACCAAAGCTGGACTATCGAGGCCTCAGCTTCCTGCTGAGCCCTTTGGGGGGGGGGGGAGTGTGTGGGTCACCCCCACAGCCTACAGACAAGCAGAGCGCTCAGCTGGAGCAATTAGCAGAACAATGAGATGTGTGTATTGATATCAATAGGCAGCCTCTCTTTGTCTAGCTCCTTCCTGCAGTTACTGTGATGCTAATGTGCCATTCATGCATTGTCTTCACGCTTTCCGGCTCTGTACTGTGATGCAAATGTCCATGCTTACTGCTGTGCATGTATTGTCTGTAACTGGGTATATAAGTGACTGAATATCACATACTCGCTCTCTCTCTGACTACTGCTTCTGACTACACGCATTGCCTTTTGCTGACGAGAGCCTGAGGGCTCGCTCTAGCCCGCCTACACAGGGCTGGAGCGAGTTCTGTGATGGCGGACGAATGATGAATAAACTCCCTTAAAAACTCCAGTTCGCCGTGCCTTATTTTATACCGCCACAGTGGCAGCATTGTGCTGTGGGGATGTTTTTCAGTGGCAGGAACAGGGACACTAGTCAGGATAGAGGGAAAGAGGAATGCAGCAATGTACAGAGACATGCTGGATGAAAACTTGCTCCAGAGCGCTCATGACCTCAGACTGGGACGACGGTTCATCTTTCAGCAGGACAACGACCCTAAGCACACAGCCAAGGTATCAAAGGAGTGGCTTCAGGACAACTCTGTGAATGTCCTTGAGTGGCCCAGCCAGAGCCCAGACTTGAATCCAATTAAACATCTCTGGAGAGATCTGAAAAGGCCCTTTTCCACTAGTATCGCCTTAGCCTTACTTCTATTCTACTTACTTTCTCGCTATTTCCACTGTACCCTGCACGCTTTAACCGACACTATTTTCGTGCCTGTTAAGAGGCAGGGCATAAACGAGCGAAAGCGAGGTGTGATGTGACATCAATCGACTGCTAGCCACTGACTGGTCAGGGCATAACGTCACGAAAGCGCCCGTCTTCGTTGAAATCTTTACGACCGCCATTTGCAATCACAGACTAACTTGGTCACGGAGTAAATACGATATTAATACAGACAGCGTTGTAGGTTTTGCGGAACTCTACACCGTGGTCCAACGAAGAGGTGCGGAGTTTTCTCTGCTTGGTGGCAGAGACACAGTGAGTAGTGACCCGGACCCGATGGCTGGCATACAACCGGACTATATAGACAAACTGAAGACGAACGTGAGAGAACCATCGATGGTGAGTGATTTGTAATAATGTGCATCTGTTTGCTTATTTATCCTGTTGGTGGTAAGCTCACTTTTTTGGAGCCATACAGTGCTGTTCTGTGCTGGCTAACGTTTCTTAGCTAACGTTTTAGCTAACGTTTTTTTTTGCTAGTGCTAGCTAGTACCAACTGCTGAATCGCGCTTGTTTTCTCCTAAATATTCGCTTGTGAGAGCAAAACGATGAAATATGTTAATCCTGGTTAAAGTCCTGGTTTGTGTTTTGTACTGCACTTTGGTCCTGCGCATTAAATTGTGTGCCGTTCTGTGCTGGCTTATGTTTTTTAGCTAACGTTTTAGCTAACTTTTTTTTGCTAGTGCTAGCTTGTACCAACTGCTGAATCGCGCTTGTTTTCTCCTAAATATTCGTTTGTGAGAGCAAAACGATGAAATATGTTAATCCTGGTTAAAGTCCTGGTTTGTGTTTTGTATTGCACTTTGGTGCTGCGCATTAAATTGTGTGCAATTTAATGCTAGAATGTGTTTCCACATGCCAGGGGTTATAGCCTCCCTGTTTATATTGTGATACTGGTGAAATGGACCACAGGAGCCGAAATCTCGTCATATTAAAATTGCTTTTTCAAACCAGTGATTTATAAAGTCATTCATATAATTTTCTAAAGCGTCAGAATAGACCAACACACCTATTCTGTGGCTCCTGCAGTGCTTGTCAGGGGAACGAAGCATTTTTGTCACATCCCACCAATGACTCATTTCAGAAAGAGAAATCCGTGTATTATATAGATTCATTACACAGACAGTGATATATTTGAAGCATTTATTTTAATTTTGCTGATTACGGCTTACAGCCCCTGAAAACCTCAAATTCTATTTTGCAAAAAATTGGAATATTACATAAAATTAACTTTAAAAAATAGTTTTTAAATATAAATGTTGGCCATTGAGGTGTTGGTTAATATGTGCTGTAGCCGTAATCATCAATATTAAAATAAACACTTTCAATATATCACTGTTCCTGTAATGAATCTATATATGGGTTTCACTTTCTTAAATGAGTGACAAAAATATTGAATTTTTTCATGGTATTCTAATTTTTGAGATGTGCCTGTATATGTATTGAACTTGCTTGAAACTAACCACCATCCATTTCTGTCGTTTGTCTAGGCAAGACGAAATCAGCCGCCCCACAACCTACCTCGCCACTGTGGAAAGTACTGAAATCCTTTGCTTTTATAGGTAAAGTGTCAAAAGCACAATTTCCACTTAATATAAAAGGAACTGAACTGAGATTTATTTGATTGTGTGAATATGGCACATCAACTGTAAAATAAACCGCTTGTTAATGTATTTATTTTTTTGTCAGATCACTTGTGTGATCTTTTGTGAGTTATGTTCATAACTGTATGTTTTGGCGAATGTGAGTTGTTCAGTCGTCAATATAATTTACTTTATATGTGTAGTTTATAGTCTATCATCAATAAACTCATGCAGTAACAGGACACATTACAAATATTTGAGACCCATTGTAGTGCTTCCTTTTATATTTTAGCAATGCTAGTACAAAACACCACCCACACATGAAGCCAGGACAAGAAGAGACACTTTTACAGACAAGACAAACTTTTATTGATAAAAACTTCATATTTTGACTGACTCCATACTCAGTGATGCACACCTTCAATTAAAGTACTATATTCCATTCAAGTGAATGTATTAATTCATTCTGATTGCTGAGGCCACAGTAAAAGCAGATGATTTTATAAATGTAACCCAGCCCTTGTAAAATCTAGTGAAGCGCAGCTACATGAAAATTGTGGTTAAATACAACAACGAAGTACTTTTTTGTCACATTCAAATTGTAATCCCTCCTGTTTTGTTTTTCTTTTGAATTCTTGGATGGAATATGGGTGGGCAATATAAGCTGCAGCTTCAGCCATCACCTATTTCAGATAACCTATGTTGAACTGTGTAATCAGAGGAGTTATTGTTTAATTCGACCTTATTAGATTTTTTTTCCCCTTTGTTATATTATTCTATTTTCTTTTAATCTATCCGGAATAAAGATTCATTCACATTCCACCACTGGCTTTTAGCAACAAGTGTATTTCCCAAATATGTTTTAAACTTCCTTTATTTAACCACCACCCATTTCTGTCTTTTTTCTAGGCAAGAGGTAAACGATCGATCCACCCCAAACTGGACCTTGCGTCACTATTTACAGAGATGCAGGCCTAAGATCTGCTGATCTGAGACCAGTGTGAGCTGCACATCCCAGCTGCTGAGTGACCCAGTCTTACAGTTTTGAACATTCTGAATAATCTGGAATTTGCTGCTGATTGTAATAAACAATTTAGTGACTTATGTGTTTGCATCATGATTTCTGTCTGTTAATACACTGGTTGGAAAAGAGTCAATAGTACAAACCATTAATGGGTGACCTTAAATAATGGCTCATTTTTAAGAAATTTATGTCACATGGTGGTAACCTTCACATATAAAAAAAGAGACATCTGCAAAAACTTCAGAGGTTTGTCAGTGCAATACTACATGAATGCATGTATGGTACATTGTTGATGCAGAGAATATATATTTCTACAGTATATGCATCTAGTAAATCAAGCATTTTCCATGTAACCTTGTGACTGCATTATTTTAATTGCTTTTAATCCTAGATCAAGTTTGTTTTGACCTAAAATGCATCATAACTGTCAAATACATCTTATTATACCGAACTCAGTACTGTTTACTTTTGAATATACATTTTGTGGCTAATATAGTTATTAACCTGGCGATCAAGTTGTGTCAGCTGATCATTTTTTGCTGACAACATCTCAGACTCAGTGCAGCTGGAGAAGGTACGTCCATGATGTCTCAACAGTCCATGATTTTCACGCAGATCAGAGCAATTTTTTTCCCCACAATATTTTTATTGATTTTTTTTATTTTTTTATTTTTATTTATTTTATTTTTTTTTTACAAACAGCACACACAGTCAGACACTAACACAAAAGTAATTTAAAAACTAAAAAGAACAATAACAATAAAAAAGGGTAATAAAAACAACAACCATTAACAAAAACAAGTCAACAACAATGCTCCTCTGTTTAGTCTAGGTAATCTATTAAGAATACATATTATACATTCACCAATTTGGAATTTACAAGGTCCACACATATCATTCACTTTCTTCTTCAGAAGTTATGTTTAGTTTCTTTCTGCAGTGACAGCAACCAAAACAAAATTACGAAGTGGACTGGACATAAGCAACACACTTCTGGTGTCACCGTCTCCCATTACCCCTAGATGGGACCGTCTCGTTGCAGAGAAACAAGCTCAGGGCTGCCACTGATTTAGCGTTGTGGTGAGTTGTATTTTTCATGCACTTTATGTTTGTGTTTGTGGTGTATCTTATTTTGAAGGCATGTTTAAACGTTACCATAGCGACCAGAGAGTGTTGTGGGCAGAGAAGATGTCACTCATGTTATGTTGTTGCGATGTTAAGAGGAAGCTGCTAATAAAGTTGTAAACGAGTACACAGTGGATTCACGTTTATTACTATATTTAGAAAATACCACAGTTTTTATGCTGGTCATATCATGTTCTTTTGTTGTATTTATCCGCCACACCTTAAAGGCCGGTCCCTGAAAATATTGTCTGACATTAAACCGGTCCGTGGCGCAAAAAAGGTTGGGGACCACTGCTATAAACAACTGCGATAATTTTTGTTCCTTTAAGTGGCTGCTGTATAATATTCCTCCAGTGTTCAGTGAACTTGGAAAAACAGCATTTTCTTATTATGCTCCTTGGTCTTAGAATGATCTTCAGAAAACATAATTAAATGAACTGGTTGAACCCAACTAATACAAAACCTTAATAAGGAGATATTACAGAGGATTGCAAATGCTTTTCCTGAGCTGAAATTTTTTTGGTAATGTTTTTAATCGGTTTTTACCTATTTATTAGTGTAACGTTACATCTGAGTTCCAATAAACATGAACAGTCTCTTTGAACAGGAGACCTCCAACTCACCCTGTTTCCTAAATAAAGGATCATAACGCCACATTCCTTGCTTGACTTAAGACCCCAAGGATCCTCTTGATGCCAGGAAGACACCTGGACTTTTATCATAAATTCCCTAGGAACACTTAGCCTCAGACAGTTTTATGTGCTAAATAGCCATTTGATACAAGCCAGAAGACATCCACTACATTCCTGAGACCTCCTACCATTATCAAAGGGCCAACAGTGCCCCCTTCTGTTCAACTCAGGAACATGTTGGATTTAATCAACATTGGGATTGTGTTTTATCTGCCTAAAATAATCCTCTCCCCTCAAGACTGATATTTTTCCAGGAAATACTGCTCAGAACACTTTTGAAGATGACCATTTCTGTGTTAACCAACGATGGGTTTGAAATGTTTCATTAATCATGGATTTTAAATGTATTGCATGTCTGAAAATGTTTAAACGAGTTATAAGAGTGCATGCTCACCGAAAGTTAGTCATGAATATATACAAGTATATAATGTGAATTTCACAGTTAATATGTGTTTGCCTTCTAAAACTTATGTTAGTCATCTGACTGGTACTAGCCAATCACCAGGCCGTGTCTGTTGGATGCCCCCCCCTTTCAATCTATTGGTCAGTTCAATTCAATTCAACTTTATTTATATAGCGCCATTTCACAACAACAGTCATCTCATAGCACTATCAACTGTAGGGGGGAACCCCCACAGTTGCAGAAAGACCCCAGCAATCAGGCGATCCCCTGTGAGCAAGCACTTGGCGACGGTGGAGAGGAAAAACTCCCTTTTAACAGGAAGAAACCTCCAGCAGAACCAGGCTCAGGGAGGGGCAGTCATCTGCTGCGACTGGCTGGGGGGTGAGGGGATAGAGAAGAAGAAAAGAACAGACATGTAGAGAGCAAACAGCACGATGGGGACTCAATCTATGGGAGAGAACAAACAGATGTTAATGACCAGCAAAAAAAAATATTTCATAGAGAGTGAGGAAAGGAGTGAGGCCCAGTGCATTACTGGAGGTCCCCCGGCTGACTAAACCTATTAGCAGCATAACTAAGGGAGGGTTCAGAAACACATGATCCCTCCCTAATTGTAGGCTATATCAAAAAGGTAGGTTTTAGCCCTATTCTTAAAAACAGAGATCGAGTCTGTGTCCCGAATCCAGATTGGCAGCTGATTCCACAGGAGAGGAGCTTGATAACTGAAGGCTCTGCCTCCCATTGTACTTTTGGAGATTCTAGGTATTACAAGTAATCCTGCATTTTGGGAGCGTAGTGCTCTGTTAGGATAATACGGTAGTATCAGATCTTTTAAATAAAAAGGAGCCTGATTGTTTAGAGCTTTGTAAGTAAGAAGAAGGATTTTAAACTTAATTCTAAACTCTATGGGAAGCCAATGAAGGGAGGCCAGAACCGGAGAGATATGATCTCTCTTTCTAGTACCTGTTAAAACTCTTGCTGCAGCATTTTGGATCAGCTGAAGACTTTTTAAAGATGTTTTAGGACAGCCTGATAATAAAGAATTACAATAATCTAATCTCGAGCTAACAAAAGCGTGGATCAGTTTCTAACAAAAGCGTGGATCAGTTTCTCAGCATCACTCTGAGACAAGATGCTCCTAATCTTGGCAATATTACGCAAATGATAGAAGGCAGTCTTAGAAACAAATTTAATATGTGAATTGAAGGACAAATCCTGTTCAAAAATAACTCCAAGGTTCCTCACAGAGCTATTAAGAGAAAGAGTAACCGCATCCAAACTGAAAGTTTGATTTGGAAAGGAATTTCTAAGGTTTTTTGGACCAACAAGAATGACTTCAGTCTTATCTGAATTTAATAGCAGGAAATTACAAGTCATCCAAGCTTTGATTTCCTTAAGACAGGCTTCTAACTTGGCTAATTGATTACTATCATTTGGCTTCATTGACACGTATAATTGTGTGTCATTTGCATAACAATGAAAATGTATACAGTGCTTTCTAATAATGTTGCCTAACGGAAGCATATATAAACTAAAAAGAGTAGGGCCTAGCACAGATCCCTGTGGAACTCCATGACTAAGCTTTGAGTTGAAAGAAAACTCATTATTTACATGAACAAACTGGAACCTATCAGATAAATAAGATCTAAACCATTGCAACGAAGTTCCATTAAGTCCAACATAGTGTTCTAATCTATCAAGTAGAATATTATGATCAATAGTATCAAAAGCTGCACTAAGGTCTAAAAGGACAAGTACAGAAACTAGTCCATTATCAGATGCAATGAGGAGGTCGTTAGTGACCTTCGCTAAGGCTGTTTCAGTACTATGATGGATTCTAAACCCAGATTGAAACTCTTCAAGTAAACCATTTCCCTGCAGGTGGTCAAATAATTGCGTAGCAACAACTCTTTCTAAGATTTTTGAAATGAAAGGGAGATTAGGGATTGGTCTATAGTTAGCTAAAGCTCCTGGATCTAGCGTTGGCTTTTTGAGTAAGGGTTTAATTACAGCCGTTTTAAAAGCCTGCGGTACATAGCCTAAAGTTAATGAAGAATTGATTATATGAAGAATAAAGCTACCAATAAGTGGGAAGACTTCTTTAAATAACCTGGTAGGAATAGGGTCTAAAAGACAAGTTGAAGGTTTGGATGAGGAAACTATTTTGTCTAACTCACAAAGGTCGATTGGAGTAAACTCATCAAGACAGACATCAATAGAAGGAGTTGTAGTAGTTACAGTATTTAAGTTAACTGTGGGAAGAATCTGATTGATTTTATCTCTGATGGACGAAATTTTATTATTGAAAAAGTTCATAAAGTCCTGACTAGTAAGCTCTAAGGGAATGCTAGGATTGACAGAGTCCTGACTCTTTGTCAACCTGGCTACAGTACTGAAAAGAAACCTGGGATTATTCTTGTTCTCTTCTATTAATGCAGAGTAATAACTCATTCTAGCTTTTCTAAGAGATTTTTTATAAATTAAAAGATGATTTCTCCAAGCTAAATAGATTTCATCTAAATTAGTAGAGCGCCATTTTCTTTCTAATTGACGAGTCTTCTGTTTTAAGGTACGAGTTTCTGTGTTGAACCAAGGAGTTAGAAATCTCTGATTAGACTTTTTCTTTTTTAAGGGGGCCACCAAGTCTAGAGTCTGATGCAGAGAAGCTGAAACACTATCCACCATGTTATCAATTACAGAAGGAGCAAGCTGTCTATAGCTTATTTCCGTTGTGTTGACACATGGCATAGAGGAAACAATCTGCATAAATTTGGAAACAGCATCATCTGAGAGGCATCTACTGTAATAATATTTTTCTTTAGGAGCCAAATAGTCAGAAATAGTAAAATCAAAGGTTAACAGACAATGGTCTGACAGTACAGGGTTATGAGGAGACACTACAAGATTTTCTATTTCTATGCCATATGTCAAAACAAGGTCCAATGTATGGTGGAGGTAATGAGTAGAATTTCCTACTTTCTGAGAAAACCCAATCGAATCTAATATTGAATTGAATGCCACATTAAGGCAGTCACTATCTACATCCACATGTATATTAAAGTCCCCTACTATAATTATTCTATCAGATTTCAGCACTAAATCAGCTAAGAAATCAGCAAATTCGGATAAAAATTCTGAGTAGGTTGATGGGGGACGATAAACTATGGCAAATAAAATTGGGTTTAACCTAAAATTGCTAAAGTGCCCAATACTGAGGACCAGGCCCTCAAAGGAATTATAACATGTTTTTTGCTTTACATTAACTAGTAATTTGGAATGGTAAATTGTTGCTACTCCTCCTCCACGACCAGAACTTCTGGGATTTTGACAGTTTAAATAACCAGAGGGAGTTGATTCATTTAAACCAACATAATCCTCTTGTCCTAACCAAGTCTCTGTAAGGGAAATTAAATCAATCTGATGATCAATTAACAAATCATGGACTAACAGAGCCTTGGGAGTTAGAGACCTAATATTTAATAAACCACATTTAATTTTTAAATTATGAGGAGGAACAGAGGCCAAATCATTCAATTTAGAGGCTTTATGTTTAATTTGAGTTTTACCAATATTTTGCTTTATCACTTTGGGATGCTTATACATTATATTTTTATTCACTTTGGAGGGAGCAGACAACGATTCTCTGATGGGGAAGTCAGGGGCTAAGTTGAGGGGTGGCGGATGAAGAGGAGCTGCAGAGAGGCGTGTAAGACTGCGACTCTGCTTCCTGGTCCCAACTCTGAGTAGTCAGGGTTAGAGACACAGGACCGCTTTTTTATTGGACCACAGTCTCATTCAAATCTCCCACGATAGCCGATACTTGGTTGTTCCTGCTGCCAGTCACATGTTATGACCAAAGAATCGTGCTCAGTTAAAAAGTGGAAAACGCCTGGGTAGTTCAGTTCTCCAAGGGTTCTTTAAGTTGTCTTTCGTTTGTCTTGCAGTTGAGTTCTTTCTGTTCTCTCAAGTCTTTTGTCTCTTCTGTGTGAGTTTTTTCTTTGGTATCTGAGGAGGGATCATCCTTTCTTGTTGAGCTCAACCCCTCTTACTTGGAGTGAAACTCCAAAACTCAGTTTTTCCCTCTCCTCAGACGCTGTGTTTATTCTGCTAAACTTTTTCTATTGATTTTCCTTAACTCACCGTTAAAGTGGGCTGATGGTGATTTTTGAAATTTTTTCCCCTCGAGACCATCTCACCCACATACCACGACATCAGAAGAACTAGGATTTCGTGGGTGGAACTGTTGTACATCCATTTTTCCTTCAGCCTGTGGTTCTTGTCGGCTGGTGGACATCCCAAAGTTGCAGGCCAGGGAAGGACCTGTTGCCTAGGAGAAGATGTCACCTGCCCACTCTACGGACCCCAGCTGCTGAGTCTGTAAGCTAGAACCACTGCAACGATCAGGAGTACTAGGGGCAGTCTCCCCCCCTTTTGCCATCTGCTGGCATTCAAGATCATCGCTGAACTGTGAAAACACAGCTGTTTGTAAGCCAGACTCCAACTTTCTATTTGCTGGGCTAAATGTGATGTCTAATTCCAACTGAATATGACCATTTTTTCATGTTAAAAATTAGTCTATACGCTACGATAGGAGCTATAAAGCTGAAGGAAAAATGATATTCTTCTTTTCATTAAATGCCGTTTTTTTGTAGAGTAACTCAGAATTTCCTTTTTCATATAATCAGCTATTATCATTTTCCCCATAAAACTGCATCCAATTTTATGCATATTTTTGTTACAGTTACTTCACAGTCTCCCACTGCATTACAGTTACAAATTCAAAATCTGTTTTTTCTTGTTTCCACAAAGGTTTAACTATAGACTTTAGGCTCAATCTGTTACAAGTGATATGACGTTTGATACTTGTTTATCATTTCAAATACTTACAAATCAATTGAATGTAATGTCATTTAAGGTTCAGGTTCAGGTTCAGGTTACTTTATTTGTACCCGTAGGTAGATTTGTTTTGCAGTCTGGTGACATCCATATTTACAAGCCACTAATTACATTCAACATAGACACAAACACAGGCACACATCTTACAAAATAGGTAAATATAAAATATGTACAATGTAATTTTTATAGCTTGTTCAACTCTTTGACAGCAGCAGGAACAAAGCTGTTTTTGTAGCGCTGGGTTTTGCTTTTTGGGACAGCAAACCTCCGTCTGGAGGGAAGAAGCTGAAAGTTGCAGTGCAAAGGGTGGGAGTCATCATTTAAAATCGAGTCAGCCATCCTCTGTACTTGTCGGGTGTACAGGGATGTCAGGCTCAGCTGTGACTCACCAAGCAAACGACTGGACCATCTAACTACCTGATCCAAGGATTTCCTCTGTTTCAGTTTTATCTGACCAAACCATGACACTAAAGAAAAGGATAAAACAGATTCAATAAAAGCCCGATAAAACATAGTCATTATGGTTCGGTCAATTTGGAAGCGTGCAAGTTTCCTCAAACAATGCAAATTTTGCTGACCCTTTTTGCACACCCTTTCACAGTTCACTTCAAAGTTTAATTTACTATCAATAATCGTCCCAAGATATTTGTACGATTGTACACATTCGGTGGTCTGGCCTTTTAGTATGGTGACTTTGTGCCTGGGAGTTTTCCTCCTAAAGTCAATAATATCTTTCGTTTTTGTTGTATTCAGCTGCAGGTAGGAATCCTCACACCAGTGAACAAAGTCATCAACTACTGGGCTGTGGCCACTCTCACCATCCTGGAGGAGACTGACAATGACTGAGTCATCAGCATACTTTATAATGTGTCTGTTGTCATGTCTGCTCTGACACATGTTTGTGTACAGGATGAAGAGTAGTGGTGACAACACACACCCCTGAGGAGAGCCAGTAGAAGAGCACTTTAGGTCAGACAATGTGCCATTGACCCTTACTCTCTGCGTCCTGTTGGTTAAGAAATCTAGAATCCAACCCAGCAGATTATTGCTCAAATCAAATTGTTGCAGGAGCCTTTCAACTAAAATATGAGGTTGGATTGTATTAACGGCAGAAGAAAAGTCCACAAATAAAAGCCTGGCGTGTGTCCCATTAAAATCCAGATGTTTAAAAAGCATGTTAAACAGAGTGGCAGTGGCATCCTCCACTCCTCTGTGAGGCCTATAGGCAAACTGCAGAGGATCCAATGCATGTTCAGTCTGCCTTAGGACCTCACATCTGACCAGTTTTTCAAAAATGTTCATTAAAATTGAAGTCAAAGCAACTAGTCTAAAGTCATTTACCGTTTTAGGACAGCTGGATTTTGGAACGGGAACAACCACGGCATCTTTCCAGATCTTAGGCACATGTTGTGTCTGTAAGGACTTATTGAAAATGTAATGAAATATAGGACTCAGTTCATGTGCACAGGACTTTACCAGGCGCCCACATATATTATCAGGGCCCTGACTTTTGTTCACTTTTACAGCACAGAACTCCCTTTTAACATCCTGCATCTCAATATTAAAGTGCTGATTGTCTTTGAGTTTCTGTTTCAAATCTTGGATTTCTGTGCTGAAATCAAAGGAGTCAAAACGACCATAAAAACAATTAAGAGCATTAGCCAGCTCTGTGTCTGAATTAAAACCATCTAAAAACACACGATTACTGCGCTCTGTGCTCTGAAGGCCTGCAATAGTTTTCATACTGGCCCAGGCTGAACCAAGTTTATTTGCTGCCATCTTGCTTTCCAACTCTGATTTATAATTCTGTTTTGCTCTTAAAATTTCGGCCTTCAGCTCCTTAGTGGCAACCTGTAACTCAGAAACAGACCCCTGTTTAAAGGCAAGTGCTTTCCTCTGTAAGCAGGATTTAACTGATTTAGTAACCCATGGTTTGTTGTTGGGATATATTTTGACACGTTTACGTGGAACAATCTTATTTTGACAGTAAGCCATATATGAGCATGTGAGCTCAGCCAGAGAGTCCAAATCATCCCCGCAGGCCATTATGAACATCTCCCAGTCTGTACAGTCAAAGCATTCCTGGAGGCTGTGCTCTGAATCTTCTGTCCACACATCAATGTCTCTCATCTCCACCTTGCCTCTTCTGAGAGCAGTTTTATATGTGGGCAGCAAATGAACACAGTTGTGATCTGAGGATCCTAAAGGAGGAAGGGGGAGTGATTTATAGGCCCTCTCTATGGATCCATAGCACAGGTCCAATGTCTTTTCGGCTGGTTGGGCAGGAGACATACTGATGAAAGTTTTTAAGTGTCTTCTTTAAAGAAACATGGTTAAAATCCCCAAGAATGAAGTTTGGCGCCTCTGGAGAAATTGACTGCAGCCGCTGCACCACATCAGAGATCGTTCTGGAGGCGGAGTCAGCGTCTGCCCTTGGATGAATGTACACAGTTGTGATGAAAAGTTGGGGAAACTCACGAGGCAAATAAAAGGGGCGTAGTGACACAGACAGCAGCTCTACATCGGGTGTACAGATGCGCTCTCTGACCGTGACAGATGTGCAGTACTGCTTATTAATGTATAAACATACTCCGCCCCACTGACGCTTCCCCGTTACCTCTTCCTGCCGATCCGAACGCAGCGGGGCTCCAAAGCCGTCAATCCACAGGTCTGCATCTCGATCATGCGCAGTAAGCCAAGATTCAGTGAAAGCCATGACGCAGCAGTTCTTAAAATCCTTCTGGTAACGTACATTGCCTTGAATTTCATCCACCTTGTTTCTCACAGACTGTGCATTCCCAAAAATTATCGAACTCATTTAACTTGAGTTTGATCATTGAAACTGTTAATGGTATAGAGAAGTTTCTGCTTGATTTCTTTTGTGTGTCTGATTTCCTGGGTCACAGCAGAAAGTCAAATACTGAGACTGGTTAATGAAAGGCACAAGGATTAGTTATTAATAAATTGTCCAAGTTTGGACTGGTGCCCCTACGAGTTGTTTTCCTTCCGTCTGTGAGGGTTTGTGGTCACAAAGTAAACCTCCGTTTCCACACACACACCTCTATGTATAAATTAAAATAATCCTTGTACCTGATCACACTTATAACTAATTGATTCTACATTAGTTTTTATGTTTTGAATCATTTTAGATGTGCTGATTTTTGTTGTCCTATTATTTTATGTACTGATGTGCCATCTTGGACTTCCTGGTTAAATTAAAAAAAAAAAATAAATTGCGAAATAAAAGTATTTGAAATATATTACAAATTGTTTTGTGCTGAAAAACAAATTTCTGAATATCTGACCGTAACTTTTTTGTATAGTTTAATTATCAGCACATTCATAAATTGTTTAAATCTAAAAAAAATATAATCTCCTACTTTCAAAAGTGATCACACAGCTTTAATTCCTGATATCTATCTATAAATTCCCAAAGTCTGTCTATCCCACGCTTACCTCTAACGTTCTTCAGACTAAGTAGGTTTTATACGTGGTTTCCCGAGGTTGGGGATGCATGCCTTCGTAACCTCAGGAAGCCACGTATAAAAACCTTGCATCCCCAAGTAAGGAGTCACTCAGTCAAAATATGTAATTTTTATTAATAAAGGTTTAGCCACCGCTCTGTCTTTTCATGCCGGGACTTCAAGAAGTGTGTGTGTGGGGTTTGGATAGACTCCGTGTTGATTGGACAATACACGGCATCACGACCATGCTGATTGGACAATACGCAACATCACGACCATGCTGATTGGACAATACGCAGCATCACGACCATGCTGATTGGACAATACGCAGCATCACGACCATGCTGATTGGACAATACGCAGCATCACGACCATGCTGATTGGATAACAGCATCACGACCTGTCAGTCACCACAGTGTTCCCTGGACAAAACAAGGAAATGAAAAATGACAAAGACAGACAAAATGATAGAGTTTCTAAATTTTCGTTCCCCTAAATTGATATCGAAAACACGTGGACTGTTATCAAAACTGGATGAGTCAGTATCTCTTCCAAAATCAAAATGGAAGACAGACTTATCAGTCAATAAAGATAAAAGCTTCTGGACACAAATATGTTTAAACACTTAAGATGACTAAAAACGCTAATTTACAGCTCATACAGTACAAAGTTCTACAAAGAACTTATTACACTGGACAAAGGATGTTCAAAATGGGCCTGAATCACACAAATATCTGCTTCCACTGCACCAGCAACATCCCGGATAGTTATATGCATTCTATGTGGTCCTGCGCACCAGTCCAAAAGTTCTGGCAGAAGACATGTGAAGACTTATCGGCATGGCTTGGGTATCGTATCCCATCCTCACCCATACTTTGCATATTGGGTGATTTAAGTGAAATAAATATAGAGGCAAGGATGTCACACATTGTTCTCACTGCCTTATGCATCGCAAAGAAAATTATCCTCATGAATTGGAAATCAAGAAATAATTTGTGTACAACTCACTATAATCACTTCTCAGATTATACAGTGGTGTGAGCAAGTGTTTGCCCCCTCCTGATTTCTCATTTTTTTGTATGTTTGTCACGCTTAAATGTTTCAGATCATCGAACAAATTTAAATTAGACAAAGATAACAAGTAAACACAAAATGCAGTTTTTAAATGAAGGTGTTTATTAAGAGTAAAAAAACAAAACAAAACAAAACAAACCTACATGGCCCTGTGTGAAAAAGGGATTGCCCCCCATGTTAAAACATAAATTAACTGTGGTTTATCCCATCTTTGGAAAGCTGAGTTCAATTTCTCTAACCACACCCAGGCCTGATTATTGCCACACCTGTTCTCAATCAAGAAATCACTTAAACAGGGCATGCCTGACAAAGTGACGTAGACCAAAAGATCCTCAAAAGCTAGACATCATGTTGCGATCCAAAGAAATTCAGGAACAAATGAGGAACAAAGTAATTGGGATCTGTCAGTCTGGAAAAGGTTATAAAGCTATTTCTAAAGCTTTGGGACTCCAGTGAACCACAGTGAGAGCCATTATCCACAAATGACGAAAACATGGAACAGTGGTGAACCTTCCCAGGAGTGGCCGACCGACCAAAATTACCCCAAGAGAGCAGCAACGACTCATCCAAGAGATCACAAAAGACCCCATAACAACATCCAAAGAACTGCAGGCCTCACTTGCCTCAGTTAAGGTCAGTGTTCACGACTCCACCATAAGAGACTGGGCAAAAATAGCCTGCATGACATAGTTCCAAGACGAAAACCACTGCTGAGCAAAAAGAACATAAAGGCTCGTCTCAGTTTTGCCAGAAAACATCTTGATGATCCCCAAGACTGTTGGGAAAATACTCTGGACTGATGAGACAAAAGTTGAACTTTTTGGAAGGTGTGTGTCCCATTACATCCAGCATAAAAGTAACAGTGTTCCAGAAAAGGAACATCATACCAACACTAAAATATGGTGGCGGTAGTGTGGTGGTCTGGGGCCACTTTGCTGCTTCAGGACCTGGAAGACTTGCTGTGGTAAATGGAACCATGAATTCTGCTGTCTACCAAAAAATCCTGAAGGAGAATGTTCGATCATCTGTTGGGACCTCAAGCTGAAGCGCACTTGGGTTCTGAAGCAGGACAATGATCCAGAACACACAAAGTCCACCTCTGAATGGCTTAAGAAAAATAAAATGAAGACTTTGGAGTAGCCCAGTAAAAGTCCTGACCTGAATCAGATTGAGATGCTGTGGCATGACCTTAAAAAGGAAGTTCATGCTTGAAAACCCTCCAATTTGGCTAAATTACAAGAATTCTGTAAAGATGACTGGGCCAAAATTCCTCCACAGTGCTGTAAAAGACTCATTGCCAGTTATTGCAAACACTTGATTGCAGTTGTTGCTGCTAAGGGTGGCCCAACCAGTTAATAGGTTTAGGGGGCAATTACATTTTCACACAGGGCCATGTAGGCTTGGATTTTATTTTCCCTTCATAATAAACACTTTCATTTAAAAACTGCATTTTGTGTTTACTTGTTTTATCTTTGTCGTCTTCTTTTAGATTTGACTGGCGGTTGGCAACCAGCTTACAGGTGCATTACCGTCACATACTTCACTCTATCATCACTATCTGGTCAGGAGCTGTAGTCCGTATTTTCTCTTTTTTTTTTTTCCACAATATTTTTATTGAACCTTTTTTTTAACAAACATGACATCAACAATCAAACCCTAACACTAAAGTAAATTAAAAATAAATGTTCTAAAAACACCAACAACCATTAACAAAACAAGTCAAATAATGCTCCTCTGTTTAGCCTAGGTAATCCATTGCATAAGTATACATATTATACATTCACCAATTTGGAATTTACAAGGTCCACACATATTCACCTTCTTCTTCAGAAGTTATGCTTAGTTTCTTTACATAATCAATGAAAGGTCTCCATACATTCTCAAACACATTTTCCTTTGATTTCAATATGTATGTTATTCTTTCTAGTGGAAGGTTTGTTAACATCTGTCTTAACCACTGAGTCACATCTGGTCTATGAGTCTTTTTCCACAGTAGTGCAATACATTTTTTGGTGTTAAGCAAACTGAGGTCTATGAATGTTCTTTCACTCTTATTAAAGTTGTGCTTTTCTGGATACCGACCCAACAAAAACAATTTAGGATTCAATACGAGTTGTTTTGAAATTATTTTTTCAATTGTTACCCTCACCTCTTCCCAAAACATTCTGATTTTTCTACATTCCCATAAACAATGAAATAGGGTTCCTTTACTTTCCATACATTTTGTGCATATATCTAGTATGTTTTTGTTATATCTATTTAACTCCACCGGTGTAACATACATCCGCATTAACCATTTAAAATGTATCAATTTAAGACGTACATTTATTGATTTGGTTTGAGCTTCTGTGCAAGCCAATTCCCATTGTTCCTCTGATATTTCAATTTGCAGGTCTTCTTTCCAATAATTCATTCTTTTCTGTAAGTTTTCACTTGAGGATAATATCAGTGAGTTATAGAACTCTGAAATAATACCCTTTCTCTTTCTATTTTTCGTCAAAATTTTTTCCAAGTATGAATAGGTAGGTCGGGTGAGAGCATTATTTTGATTTGATCGAATAAAATTCCTAAGCTGAAGATATTTTAAAAAATGTGTTCTATTAAGATTAAATTTGGCCCTCAGTTCTTCAAAAGACATTATGTTGTCTGAACGTGCCAAATACAAGTCTTGAATCTTTTGAATCCCTTTTAAATTCCATAATTTAAATACAGCATCCGCTCTCCCTGGTGTAAAATATTGATTACCCCATATTGGGCTAAATTGTGACAATAAGTGCGGTTCTTTTAAATACTTTTTGATTTCATACCATATTTTGATCATATGCTTTACAACAGGATTTTTAACTTGTTTCTGTAATTTTTTAGCCGAGTCTGAGTATATGAATAAGGGAAGAGGTAAAGGTAAATTGTATGATTCCATCTCTGTCCAGTGAGGGAGATCATTTGATGAAAAATAATATGTCATAGACCTCAGTTGTGCTGACCAGTAATACAACATAAAGTTTGGACATTTCAGACCTCCACGATCAAATGGTAAATATAGTAAGGACAGACGTAATCTAGCCTTCCTATTGTTCCATATAAATTCCACTAACTTTTTTTAATTCTTGAGAATAGATCTGAAGGTGGTGGTAAAGGAATGTATTGAAATAAATATAGTATTTTGGGTAAGATGTTACTTTTAAGTATATTAATTCTCCCGATCATCGACATTGGTAGTGACATCCAACTCTGAAGTAACTCATTAATGTCTGTCATTAAGGCTTCATAGTTGATACTAGCGGCTGATTCTAACTTGGGCACAATTTGAATTCCTAAGTATTTAAACTGATTTACAACATTGAATTGATTTACCTCAGGAGCTGGGTGCTTTCTCTGGGTCTCATTTAGCATTAATATTGAAGATTTAGTTTTATTTATTTTATATCCTGATATTTCCCCAAAGTTCTTTATTAAAGAACTTTGAAAGAATTAAATTTAACAAGGTCAGAATTGATTTTTTAAGATTCCACATAAACAAAATTATGTCATGAGCATACAGGGAGATTTTATGTTCTGTTGGTCCTACTTTAATTCCATATATTTGTGGATGTAAACGTACTGCCATCGCTAAAGGTTCAATTGCCATCGTAAACAGTAAAGGTGAAAGTGGACAACCTTGTCGACAACCTCTTAATTTTTATTGATTTTGAGATATTGCTATTTGTTAGGATTTCTGCTGTAGCATTATTGTATATTATCTGAACCCATTTTATGAAATTCTTTCCAAATCCAAACCTTTGTAAAACTTCAAAAAGAAAGGGCCATTCGACCCTATCAAAGGCCTTTTCAGCATCCAATGATAGGAGAGCTGTATCCAGCGCTTCTTTATTAGAATAAATAATATTAAATAGTCTTCTTACATTATGGAAGCCTCGTCTTCCCATTATAAAGCCATTCTGATCTCGGTTAATAATATTTGGTAATATTTCTTGTAGTCGTCTTGCTAAAATTTTACAGATTATCTTAAGGTCTGCATTTAATAGGCTTATTGGTCTCATGTTTTCACATTTATTCGAAGGTTTACCTGGTTTTGGCAACAGTATAATTAAGGCTTTATTTATATATGGCGGTAATTTACTATTTTGAAATGCTTCTAAAACCATTTCCAAAAATGGTTTTATTAATTTATTCTTAAATTTTTTATAGAGGTCAACTGGAAGACCGTCAGTGACGTAACGTTCGGCTCAGGAGACGCACACACACAGGCTCAGAGTAGTTCAAAGTGTTTATTAACAACAGGGGTGTATGAGTGTGTGTCTGCGGAACGTTAATGTGTTGGTGGCGGCGTCTGCTTCAGTCACAGAGGCAGGAGACCGTACAGCCGGCAACCCTATGGGAGAGAACAGAGACACAGGGTGATGGGCACACACCAACACAGGAGGAGAATAGGCAAGGGAGAAGCTTACTTGCTTGGGACAGATGACTGGCACAACAAGGACAGGACCCCGGGAGACAGCCACCTGCAGGACTCGGTGCAGCAGCGAGGAAGGACGAGGGACGGAGTTGTCTGCCGCCGAGGAATCCACCTGTGCACAGGGGAGCAGACCGGAGAATATGAGGTAAGTGGTTCTTACCGCACAGCGTCGTGCTGAAGAAAGAGTTGCGTCACGTAGACGGGGAATGAAGTCTGACGGCTTCAGGCCGAAGCTCAGGGCGAGGCGGCTTATATTCCTCGCCACTGATGATGGACAGGTGTGCGAGCAGGTGGCGCCGCTGATGAGCGGCGCGGCGTGACAGTACTCCCCCCCTCTAGCAGCGCCTCCTGGCGATGGCTTCTCTGGGTGCGCTCGGTGGAAGTCAGCGATGAGCGATGGGTCCAACACGAACGACGGGGGCACCCACTGTCGATGCTCGGGCCCATAGCCCTCCCAGTCCACCAAGTACTGCAACCCACGACCCTGGCGCCGGGAGTCTAGGATGGAGGAGACGGGTCAGGCCGGATGGCCACCAATCATCCGGGGCGCGGGTTGCGCAGCAGGAGGAGGGCAAAGGGGGTCGGTGACTGCCAGCTTCACCTTAGACACGCGGAAGGTGGGATGGATGCGGAGGGAGGGGGGAATAGCCACGCGCACAGCCACCGGGTTGATGATCCGGGTGATAGGGTAGGGACCCATGAATCGCTGTGCCAGCTTCCTCCTCTCGCCTTTTAGCGTTACGTCCTGGGTAGATATGTAGACAAGTTGCCCAACTCTGTACGCCGGGGCAGGTCTTCTATGCCGGTCCGCCACAGTCCTGTTGCGCTCCGCTGTGCGTAAAAGCGCATTGCGCGCGGCAGCCCAGATGGAGCGGAACTGCCTGAGATGTGCCCTAACCGAGGGAACAGTTACCTCACTCTCCTGCACCGGGAACAGCAGGGGGTCATAACCCAGGGACGCCTTGAAGGGGGACATCCCTGTAGCAGAAGAGCGAGCGGTATTGTGGGCGTATTCAACCCAGGCAAGATGGTTGCTCCAGGACGTGGGTTTGGATGAGGTCACACAGCGGAGCGCAGCCTCCAGCTCCTGGCTGGTCCGTTCACACTGCCCGTTGGATTGGGGGTGATGGCCGGAGGAGAGGCTCACCTTGGCTCCGATGGCGTTGCAAAACGACCTTCAAACCTCAGATGAAAATTGGGGACCCCGGTCCGAGACCACGTCCACCGGAATCCCGTGCAGCCTGACCACGTGTTGGACGAGGAGATCCGCCGTCTCCAGGGCAGTAGGGAGACCTCGCAGGGGGACGAAGTGCACAGCCTTGGAGAAACGGTCCACAATGGTCAGGATGGTGTCGCAGGAGTTGGAGACGGGGAGTCCGGTGACGAAATCCAACGCGATGTGCGACCAGGGCCTGCCAGGGACGGGCAGGGGCTGGAGCAGACCCGCTGGAGGGGCATTTCCCGACTTGCAGGTGGCACAGATTGGGCAGGCCCGGGCGTAGCGGGCTGCGTCCCTCCGCAGGCCTGGCCACCAAAAGGACCGTTGGAGGAGGTCTATCATCCGGGAGGTGCCAGGGTGACAGGTGAGCTTGGAGGTGTGCAGCCAGTGGATGACCTCTTCTCGGACCGCGGATGGCACGAACAGCCGCCCCTCCGGTCCGCCGCCAGGGTCAGGTTCCACTTCCTGCGCCTTCCGGATCTTGCTCTCAATGTCCCACGAGATAGCTCCCACGACGCACGACCTGGGCAGGATGGTGTGGGGCGTTTCCTCCGACTCCACGGGGGTGAACTGCCTAGAGAGGGCGTCAGGCAGGCCGTTCTTGGAGCCAGGCCTGAAGGTGATGGAGAACTGGAACCTGGCGAAGAACAAGGACCAGCGCGCCTGGCGGGCGTTCAGGCGCTTGGCAGATCGTAGGTATTCCAAGTTCTTGTGGTCCGTCAGGACCACGAACGGCAGGTTCGCCCCCTCTAGCCAGTGGCGCCACTCCTGCAGGGCGAGTTTGATGGCCAAGAGCTCTCTGTCCCCCACATCGTAGTTCCTCTCCGCCGGGGACAAGCGCCGGGAGAAGAAGGCGCAGGGCCGTTTGGCGCCATCGTCCGGCGACCGTTGGGATAGCACTGCTCCCACTCCTGTGTCCGAGGCGTCTACCTCCACGATGCACTGCAGCGCGGGGTCGACCTGGCAAAGGACCCGGGAGGAGGAGAACTCCGCCTTCAGCGCCTGAAAGGCAGCAGCGAGCTCTTCGGTCCACCGGAACGGGACCTTAGGGGACGTGAGGTGGGTCAGTGGTCCAACGATGGAGCTGAAGTTGGGGACAAAGCGGCGGTAGAAATTGGCGAAATCAACAAACTGTTGCACCTGCTTCTGGGACGCAGGTGTAGGCCATTCCACCTCCGCCTTCACCTTCTCTGGGTCTGGGAGCACCTTGTCGTGGGCGATGACGAACCCCAGGAAGGATGTAGTCCTGGCGTAAAATTCACATTTTTCAGCCTTCACGTATAGCCGATTCTCCAGCAGTCTTTGGAGGACCCGCCTCACATGGACCTGGTGCTCGTCCCTGGACTTGGAGAAGATGAGAATATCGTCCAGGTAGACGAACACGAAAAGGCCGATGAAGTCCCGGAGGACGTCATTAATGAGGCGCTGAAAGACGGCAGGAGCGTTGGTCAACCCGAACGGCATTACCAGGTATTCAAAGTGGCCGTTCGGGGTACGGAAGGCTGTCTTCCACTCATCTCCCTCCCGGATCCGGACGAGGTGGTATGCGCTGCGTAGATCCAGCTTGGTGAACCAGGTCGCCCCCTGGAGGGAGTGGAAGGCAGTGTCCATGAGGGGCAGGGTGTAACGGTCCTTCTCAGTGATGTCGTTGAGGGCCCGATAGTCAATGCAAGGGCGGAGGGATCCATCCTTTTTTCCCACGAAGAAGAACCCTGCCCCCACGGGTGACGATGATGGGCGGATTATCCCAGCGCTCAATGATTCCTTCAGGTAGGCGTTCATTGTCTCCTTCTCCGGCGCTGACAGGCTATAGAGCCGACCAGAAGGTAAGGGGGCCCCCTGGCGGAGGTTGATGGCACAGTCATAGGGCCGATGAGGGGGGAGAGACATAGCTTTAGACTTACTGAACACCATACCCAGGTCGTGAAATTCCGGAGGCACCAGAGACAGATCCGGGGGTGCAGCGTCCGTCGCAGGGGGAGAAGCGGACAGAGAGCAGGCAGCGGACTGAAGGCAGGTGCCCATGCAGAACGTGCTCCATGCCGATACCCCAGCTGACTTCCAATCCAGGACAGGGTTGTGAAGGCGTAGCCAGGGATACCCCAGGATGACGGGCGACACAGAGTTGGGTAGGACATAAAAGGTCATCTCCTCCCGGTGGTTTCCCGAGATGATGACCGGGACGGGGATGGTCTGGTGTGATACTCTCCCAAGGGAGGCACGGGAGAGGTTGACAAGGGAGATGGGATTCTTCAGTGCCTGACAGCGGATGCCCAAACGGGTTGCCAGGCTCTGTGAAATGAAGCTGCCTTCTGCGCCCGAATCCACCAGTGCGTGGGTGAGATGCCCAGTGGGGTTGTGGCAGAAACGGATGGGCAGCTTCAATTGAGTAAGTGGATTTAACCGGTTGACATCCGCGAGGCCCCCTACAGTGACTCGCGGACCCCGCCGACTGGCTTTCCGTGGACAAAGCTTCACCGTGTGTTGGTCATCTCCGCAATACATGCAGAGATCCAACTCACGGCGGCGTTGTCTCTCCGCAGGGGAAAGCTTTGTCCAGCTCGTCACCATCGGCTCCGACTCCTCGGGGCACGATGGTGGCGGCGCCGCCAGGGGGCGAGCTTGGAACAGGCGCGGCGAGGCTTCGCGAGGGCGAGAAGAAGACGACTTCCGCCCCGAGGAGCGCTCGCGCAGCCTGTTATCCAAACTGATCGCTAGAGATGTTAGCTCCGCTAGCGTCTCAGGGATATCCCGCCCAGCTAGTTCATCCCTCAGATCATCATTGAGACTGCGGAGGAAAAGGCCGCAGAGGGAGCGTTCCTCCCAGCCTAACTCCTCCGCCGCTACCCGGAAGTCGACCGCGTAGTCCGCTGCCAACCGGCTTCCCTGCTGGAGGGCGAGAAGCCGATTGACCTGGACCGTCTCGGTAAGAGTATGGTCAAAGACCTCCAGGAAGCGTCTCACGAACTGGTCATACGTGAGGGTGGCATAACTGGGCCTCGCCATTACGGCGTAGGTCCATGTTAATGCCCGCCCCTCCAGGAGATTCCCGATATAACCAATTCGGCTATGATCTGAGGGAAAGTCCCCGGGCACCCGGTGGAAAACGGACTCACACTGCATAATAAACCCCCGCGCTCCGCCGAGCTTACCGCTAAAGCGGGCGGGGGTTGGAATGGGCGTGAGCCGAACCGGTGCACCCGGAGCCTGCTGGACGGCCGCTGGAGCAGCAGGAGCTGCGCCACCCTGACGAGCCGGGGGGAACGGCTGTTGGGGGTCCAAGCGGTCCAACCGGTTAGTTATAGTAATCAATTGATTAAAAATCACCTGTTGCTGATAAACAATCTGATCCACTCGAGCCTTGAGAGTGGAAAACCGGTGTGCGAGCCCGCCGTCTGCCGAGCCGCTCTGCTGAAGCCGTACTGACATAACGTTCGGCTCAGGAGACGCACACACACAGGCTCAGAGTAGTTCAAACTGTTTATTAACAACAGGGGTGTATGAGTGTGTGTCTGCGGAATGTTAATGTGTTGGTGGCGGCGTCTGCTTCAGGCACAGAGGCAGGAGACCGTACAGCCGGCAATCCTATGGGAGAGAACAGAGACACAGGGTGATGGGCACACACCAACACAGGAGGAGAATAGGCGAGGGAGAAGCTTACTTGCTTGGGACAGATGACTGGCACAACAAGGACGGGACCCCGGGAGACAGCCACCTGCAGGACTCGGTGCAGCAGCGAGGAAGGACGAGGGACGGAGTTGTCCGCCGCCGAGGAATCCACCTGTGCACAGGGGAGCAGACCGGAGAATATGAGGTAAGTGGTTCTTACCGCACAGCGTCGTGCTGAAGAAAGAGTTGCGTCACGTAGACGGGGAATGAAGTCTGACGGCTTCAGGCCGAAGCTCAGGGCGAGGCGGCTTATATTCCTCGCCGCTGATGATGGACAGGTGTGCGAGCAGGTGGCGCTGCTGATGAGCGGCGCGGCGTGACAGTCAGGTCCCGCACTTTTTCCTGATTTCATATTATCAATGGCTAGCCCAACTTCTTCTTGACTAATTTTTGACTCCAGTATCTCCCTATTTTCATTTGGAATACACTGTAGCATCATCGTCTCCTCAAACCAAAACAGAAGATCACTTCTCTCCAGTTTACAGGAATCTCATTTTATTCATTACACAGGAATATCACTTTTCTGCGTTTTCAGGAATATCACTGGCTTTTATGTCGACTCATGCAGGCTTCTTCCAGGCCTGACCAAAGATGCTTGTTTTCCCAGGACTCCAATGTAAACAGTTGCCTCTTGCAGAGATTGGAAGGATCAGAATTTGCTTTTAAAGGCTCAAAGGACACTCAAAGGCTGCACGGTGGCGCAGTGGTTTAGCACTGTGGCAGCACAGTTGTACCCTCGGCCAGGGAATCGCGGGGATCATGAGATCGTGGGTTCGATCCCAGCCCCCGACCAACAGTGAGCTGTGTGGAGTTTGCATGTTCTCCCCGTGTTGCGCAGGTTTACTCCGGGATTTCTCCGGTTTCCTCCCGCACACCAAAAACATGTAGGTTTAGGGCGCTCGCGCACGCAGCGACCAGCAGCCGGTGGCTTGTCACCAGACTGCAAACCAAGTCTACCTACGGGTACAAATAAGTAACAAAAAAAAAAAAAAAAAAAAAAAAAGGAACATAAAACTCAGGAGACCAGACCTCTCAACGTGAACACTGCATTTGATAACGTACCTTTTCACAGGAAACCAATGTTCTTAAAAGAGTCATAAACCACTTAATCTGACGGGTTTATAGCCGATGCTGTCCAGGTACCTTCGCCCAGATACTAAAGGAAATCATCTACAGCTCAACAGTACCTCCTAGCGGATACTTACGGAATGTGCTTTCAGTATCTAAACATTAAGTTTCTTTCAGCTTATCCTCTGGATCCTAAGGACACTGAAAATCATCCCTCTTTTATCACCAACCATGGTTTGCTGCATGTTTTGCTGCATTTTGGATCTAAATGTGAATGCATGTATTATAATTATGTATAAGAAATGTTATATTCACGAGTGTTATTCAAACACATATTGGAGTAGTGATATAAATGCATGATCACCAAAATATTAGCCAAGTCATTTAATTTAGTTAGATTTTATATTGAGCATTTATTTCATAAGAACTGACTGAGTGTTGAATTTCCCTCTGAAATTTCATGGGATGGTGTCTTCATTTGATTGGCTGCTCTCAAACAAAGAAGTGTTCTCACATTGGATAGCAGCCATTTCAAACTGCTTCTGAAAAAGCCGATTGGTCAGTCTTGCGACTACATCATCAGTTTTACGACCCGGCGAGGTAACTTTAAAAGAGAAGTCAGAGATCAGCAGAGTTAAGAAAAAGGGTAGAAAAAAGTAAGAGACAACAGGCAGGAAGGTTAGAACAGTAAGAGAACGGTAAGAATTAGAAACACAGAAAGAAGAAAGAAAGAGATTTTGAGAAAGATTAGGAACTAAATTAAGATTAAAGAAGCAGAATAGTAATCTAGATCTCAGAAGATTTTATTCCACCGTTTCAAGGCCCTGTGAAGTTTTATTTTATTCTCTGTGTGTTTGTCAAGTCTTTCGTTATATTCTGGTCACTGAGGAGAAACCATTTTTCTTTAGAGCTCGTTCCTTTTAGAGAATCAAATTCTCAAACTTTTTCCTTCACCTCAGAAGCCATTCTTATCCTAGTAAATGTTTTTCTAACATTTTTTTTCATGACTTTTCACGCCATTAAAGTGGACCTTTAATTTGCCTAGTTTAAAGTGAACAGAGACTGAGAAGATTTTCCTTCAGTTTTTTGGTCTATCCCGCTACAAGAGACCTCAAATTTGGATTCTTTTCAAGGACTTTTCACGCCGCCCTGAGACAAATCATCCACGGCTGCAAGTGTCTCCTTGAAGGGCCCCCCAGCTGAGTTTACACTTCCACGGCTGTGAGGAGGCATCGCAGCAGCCGCTTCCGCCGACGTCCTAACTCCCAACTCGGCCGGTATCGACCCGCTGAAACATGGACCTACAGCTGTCTTGTGAGTGAAACTCTTATTTCTCCTATCTCCTGGGTTAAAAACGTGATGTCCTAACAATTAAATTACAATTGAATATGGCCCGTATTTCAGGGCTCAATTAGTCTCTCAGCCACAGGATAAGGCTATAAACTGAAGGAAAACTCTTAGTCATTTTAAGTAACTGCCCTTAAATTTTTGTAGATTAATTCAGGAGTCATTTTTAGATAATTAGCTTATGAATTTTCCCCATAAAATTGCGTTGTTTTGTTAAAACATTCCAGCCTCATTTACCGTTGAAACATAAGCCTAGTTTCTCCTTGGTTCTGCAGAGGTGTAACGCTGGATTTTATGTTCAGGAACCCAATATCAGTTGATGTGATATTTTACGCTGTCATCATCTGAATCTGTTTATTCATCATTTGAACGCTATGCCATGTAAACTGAATGAGTTTAATAAAAGAGTGAATAAGAGCAGTTGAAGCGTTTTCCTTTCGCATATACAGGTTTCCTAATCACGGCAGGACAAAAACTCACTGAAACTTTGAGACTGATTCATTAAGTAATTTAAGGTACAAAATTAATTAAAATTAAAGTTAATATTATTGTCCGTTAGGACTGGTGCCCCTTTTACGAGTGCTTTTATTTAATTTAGCGGGTGTAGAAGTGAAGGTTTAACTCCGCCCCCTTTCACACCCACTATTAAATAAAATAAATAATTCCCATACCTTATGACAAATATTTTTATAGGCAATTCACCCTACAACACGGTATAGATAATCCGTCCAAAAACCCATTTAGTTTTGTTAAGTCAGTTTCATTTTTTGTATCATATAGTTTTTCATAATAATCTCTAAAGGCACTGTTAATTTCTAAAGGACCTACGACTGCCTGTCCGTTACTTATAATACTGGTAATTGGTGTTTTAAATTCTAATTGTTTAATCTGCCATGCCAATAATTTCCCTGATTTTTCACCTTGTTCATAAAAGGTTTGCTTCAATCTTAGAAGACTCGAGGCAGCTCTATTCGCTGATTTTTTTTGTCATATTCAGCTCTCAGAATCAGTAATTCGTTCTCTAATTTGGGATTACTTCCTGCATACACTTTTTCTTGAAGAATTTTTATTTTACTTTCCAATTGGACTCTCTCCTCTCGAGTCTTCCTAGATTTTGAACCTGTGTAACTAATAATATGCCCCCTAATAAAAGCTTTGAAAGCTTCCCACTTTATACATGCTGATGTTTGTGTAGTGTTGATATCAAAGAACTCATCTGTTTTTCTATGTACTTAAATTCCTCATCTTGAAGCCATTTATACTGAAATTGCCACCTACCAGGAACCTTTGTCAATTTCTTATCTACATATATTAGACAGCAGGGTGCGTGATCAGAGATCACAATGTTATCATTGAAACAATTTTGAATCTTGGACCTTAATTCTGTGGAGATCAAAAAATAGTCAATACGTGAAAATGTCTTGTAGGTGTTAGAATAACAAGAATAGGCTTTGACTTGTGGTTTCATTTCTCTCCATACATCTAGCAATCTCAATTCTTTCATAAAATGATTAATGGTCATCCTACATCCATTGTGCGTACAGTCCTGTCCTGTTGACCTATCTATACTGGGATTCAATGTACAATTAAAATCCCCTGCTATTATATATAGCCCTGTGAGTGATGCTAAAGTAAGAAATAAATTAACGAAGAAGTTTTGATCATCTATATTGGGACCATATAAGTTCACCAGATTTATATTTTCTAATAACAAAGACCCTTGGATGATTAGATATCTTCCCAATTTATCTCCAATTACATTTTTCACTTGAAATGGGACTGATTTATGTATGAGAGTCATGACTCCCCTGGCTCGAGATGAAAATGATGAGGTGAATACACTTCCCTGCCATCTACTCCTTATTCTTTTTACATCCTCCTCTATTAGATGAGTTTCTTGTAAAAACACAATTTTTGAACCTATGTCTTTTATTTTATTCAAAACTTGTTTAAGTTTTTTTAGATTTTGTAGACCTCTGCAATTCCATGATATTAAATTAAGCTTAATTACCTTGCAATATAAACATGCTCATACAGAGAAGCAAAAACATGGATGGTTGAACATTCATCCCACAAACTACACACAAACAAATTCCCCCTTCCCACATTCGTGGTAATCCCCCCAAAATAAAAAAAAAAAAAATTCTGTCTCCCGTTATAGCCTGAATCTGCTCCTCCCCCGTGAGGATCAGTCAAACCACTCACTCTTTCTCCTCTCAATCACCCTGACTCTGCTACTTTTAATGACATGACAATAACTCTCTTCTGTAGTTTTTCCAATTTAACTCCAAAATTTTATAGCAACTTTGTACATCATAGCTTTTTTTTTTTTAATATATAATACAATCTATATTTTGTAGACATGCTATATGTTTCAAATCAGTCAGATACTTGAACACTTGCTTAAATATTCTACCTTTTATATCTTGTTCTTGCTTCATGCTTGGCTCTCGCCAGTCTCTCCTTGGATCTGCTTAATGAGTTCCTGCGCCTCCTGAGGGGTCTTAAAGACTTGGGTTCTCCCTTTATACGTGACCAGCAGTCTTGCAGGATAAATCACTCCGTGACGAATCCCAAGGCTGCGTAGCTCTTTACGGGCGGGGTCAAACTGTTTCCTTAATTGTTGGATTCCTGCGGTCAAATCTGGGTAGAACCGCACCTGTTGATCCTGGTATTTAATTTCTCCTTTAGTACGCGCTGCGTTGGAGACCGTCATCTTGTCCCTGTAGTTGAGGAACTTCATAATCAGCGTCCTCGGTGTTGTCTTCTTATCTCTCGGTGGGCCTATTCGGTGTGCGCTCTCCAAGACGACTGATGACTGCAGCTCTGCGTTATTCAGCGCTTCTGGAATCCACTTTTCCAAAAAGGAACACGCATCCTGTTCCTCCGCCCCCTCCGGAAGGCCCACAAGCCTTAAATTATTCCGTCTCGACCGGGATTCTAAGTCCAAGACGTTATCTTCCAGACGTTTATTTTTTAATTCCAATGTTTGGACCTTTAATTGCAGGCTGTTGACGTCATCTTCAGCGTTGGAGATCCGGAGCTCTGCCTGCGATATTCGCTCCATACAGTTGCTTATTTCTTTTCTCATAGCTTCTATCGCAGCTATACTCCCATCACACTTAGACGAAAAGTCTGTTCTCATAGCGCTGATGGCAGCAAGGACCGCATTCGTTCCTTCGGCAGTCACCGCACCACCGCTAGCTCCCTCCTCAGCCATGGTCACAGGCGATTTATCTGCTGCGTCACGAGCGTGGAAATCTGTTAACTTGGCTTGTCTCGACGAATCAGTTTTTCCTCCCCCTGATTTCACAGCCTTAGTTTTTACCATATCCGCCCCCGAATGCTAGAATAGGTTTTTGTTCCAATTGGGAGAGTTTTAGCCTACTTTTTTATCATTAGGAGCAGAGCAGAGTGGAGCACACCCTCCTACGCGGCAGCCATAACCGGAAGTCCGTATTTTATCTTTAATACTGAAATCCGTTAAACGATCTGAAACATTTAAGTGTGACAAACATACAAAAAAAATGAGAAATCAGGAAGGGGGCAAACACTTTTTCACACCACTGTATTAGCCTGGAGAGAATGTCTGCCTCCTCAAATAACCAAATGGGTGAATTCAATTCTCTCTGGTCCCCACTTATTAATTCTATAACCTGAAGGGTGGCAGCTTGCTCTCCTTGGCGCCTCTGGCGGCTGGTTGCGCACTGACCACGAGGGGTTTCAGTGACCCATTGGGGCCGGTGTGTCTGGGGAGCCTGTTCCGGGGTAGCTGTGTGTCTGCCCTGGGGAAGGGGGGTGGGCTTGCCTTCTGGGCGGGGCTGGGTCTGGCCCTGGGCCCCTGGTGCTGGGGGGGGGGGGGTTCCCCCTTTGAGTCGGGGTCGGGAGTGCGCTGGTGGTGCGCCCGGGGGCCCTGGCGACACTCTGGGGACTGGTGCCTGTGTCCTGGACCCAGGCGGCACTCTGCCCCCCCCCCCCCCCACCGTCCTCCAGGGCCTGCGAGTGTACACCTGTGTGAGTGTGTGTGCGCGCACACGTGTGTGGGTTTGTGTGTGTGCAGGTGTGGATGTGGGTGCAGTGTGTGGGCATGCGGGGTTGTGTGTGGGTGTAGGTGGGCATGTGTGATGGTGCGTGTGTGTGTGCACAAGAGGGTGTGCATGAGTATGTGTGTGTGTGGGTACCTGTGGGTGGACGTGTGGGGGTGGAGGATGTGTATGCGGGTGGGAGGACCTCGTTGGGTGGCGGGGGTGGTGTAGACCATCTGGTGGCCTGGGAGTTGGCGGTTAGGGGCCTGCTTTTACCAGCTGCCTTGCCGTTGTGTCACGGGCAGGGTACTTTGTCACATTGCCTCCAGTGTCCTTGGCGCCGGGTGTGTGCTTGGGGGACTCGGGGGGAGGGGAGGTGGAGCTGTTGGTGTGGGTTGCCAGCCGTGTTGCCGTCGGTTTGCTCCGGGGTGGCTGTGGAGCGGCCTGCCGCTGTGCGTCCCGGGTGGGTTGTTGGTGGCGCTCTGGGGTGTCACTTGGCGTGTGGGGCACCGTATGGGTCCAGCCCATTGTTCATTATTGTTGTTGTGTATGTTCGTGTGTGCAAGATGTGTGGGAGTGGGTGTGGCTGCTCCATCATGCTTGTGGTGCTGGGAGAGTGACGCTGGCGGGTCCTGGGCTGCTCGGCCTGGCACCCTCGCACCAGGTTGGGATCTGAGGGCAGTGGGTGGCCTCCTGAAACAGTTTGTGAGCCAACTTCTGGTGGGGGATGGGCTCCCTTTTGGACTGTCACCCCCCTTTCCTGATTCTGGGTGGAACATATGTCTTTGATACACTTAGGGTCTTGGGGTGGGGGGGTTACACTGTCTCGGTGAAGGGGATACCTCTGTCTGCTGCACAGTGGGGCCGCCCTCACCTCAATTTTAATTGCATTTTACACAATGAGGGCTTGGGGGGATGGGAGCCCCGCTGGCTATCGCTGTGACTAGTGGTGCTCCAACCACCATCCCCCCAATTTTAACTGCACTCTTGTAGTTCACACACCTGCACACAATCATATCACACAACTGACACACACCCATCATGATTCATGTATGGGGGTGTGTGTCTTCCCCCACCCCTGTTGCCCTCCTTCTGCCGGGGGCCTGGGGGCCCGGCGGGAGGCCTGGGACCTGTCATGTTGTCAAAATCCCTGGGTGTTGCCGAATGAATAGATGCGAGCAAGGGAGTGAGAGAATGGTTGAATAAGAGAGAAAGTGAGCGTGAGGGAGTGATGAGTGGAGATGGTGATGGTGGGGCAGTCCTGTGTGGTGCTTTGCATGTCGGGTAGCATCTTGGAGCACCTACGGTGGTCCACTGATCAGTCCCTTGGGTGGACATTGGGGGTGGTGGCTTGCTTATGTGGCACCCTGGGGTGGGTTGGCGGGGGTGTGGCTGCTGGCCTGCGCCGGTGGTCTCCCCGGCTGCTGCCGGGTGCTGGTGCACATTCATGCTTGCTGCATCTGCATCGCGGTCGTCCTAAGAAATAAGGGTCAATGAGTGTGGGTCAGTGTGTGGGGGGGAGAGCAGGAATGGATATGAGTAGGTCGGAGCATGAGTGAGAGTGTATGTATGGGTGAACATGAGTGAGTGCGGGTGGCTCTAAGGACGAGTGGGAGCAAGATTGAGCGGGTACAGGAGTGGGAGAGAGTGGGTGGGTCCGGGAGTATGAGTGTGGGATTGTGTGGGGGAGAGGGCGAGGGAGAGTGAGGGAGTGCATGTGGGTGTGTATGAGAGCATGAGGGTGTGAATGCGTGGTGCATGGGAATGGATGTGTGTGCTGGTTGGGAGGTGCTGGATTGAGGGAGCAGTGCCTCTTGGCTGCGTGGCCTCCCCTGGACCGGGGAGTGGCTTCGTTGGGAATGGGGGTCCCCGGGGTGTGCGGTGGTGGCACTGGGGTGGGGGCAGGCCCGCTGTGGGGGGTGCTTTGGGGGGGGGGGGGGGGTTACGCCAAGGGTGTGGGTCGGTCTCCAGCCCGGGGGGTGGGGGCACTGGCCTCCTGGTGAATGGGACCCAGGGGCCAGCACTGGCCCCTCTGGAGGGGCGGGGAGTTGGCCGGTCTGAGGGAGTGGGCCCAATGCGCCGGCGTCCCTCAGCCGTCCCTCCTGGGGCAGATGCCTGGCTCTCCACCGCCTGTCCCCATTCCCCTCCTGTTGAGTCTCTCATGGGTACAATAATTTAAATAAAGTATTAAAAGTTATTACAAGAGGAGTTTACAATAATATACAGTTCATAAATATGTACTGTACAAAGCTCCTTTTGGCAAAGTAAATCTGTTTGGCCCAATAAGGGTAGCAGATTTCTGTTCTGCTCACCTAGCTGCCTGACAGACAAGGGGGGGAAAAAAGGAAATCAAAAATGACAAATTTGATGAGAAAGAGATAATACTGAAGATTTAATCCATCCATCTTCTACCGCTTTTCCGGAGGTCCGGGCTGCAGAGGCAGCAGGTCAAGCAGAGAAGCCCAGACTTCCCTCTCCACAGCCACCTGCTCTTCAGAGAGGAAACCAAAGCGTTCCCAGACCAGCTGGGAGACATAGTCTCTCCTGCTAATCCTGGGTCTGCCCCGGGGTCTCCTTCCAGTGGGACATGCCCGAAACACCTCAAGTGGGACGCGTCCAGGAGGCTTGCTGATCAGATGCCCATACCACCTCAACTGGCGCCTTTCAATGTGGAGGAGCAGCGGTTCTACTCTGAGCCTCTCCCAGATGACTGAGCTCCTCACCCCATCTCTGAGGGTGAGTCCAGCAATCCTACGAAAAAAGCTCATTTCAGCCACTTGTATCCATGATCTTGTTCTTTCGGTCATTACCCAAAGCTCGTGACCATAGGTGAGGGTAGGAACTTTAGATTGGCTGGTAAATCGACAGCTTTGCCTTAAAGCTCAGCTCCCTCTTCACCACAACAGACCGGTACAACATCCACATCACTGCAGATGCTGCTCTGATCCGTCTGTTTACCTCTCGCTCCTTTCTCCCCTCACTCGTGAATAAGACCCCGAGATACTTAAACTCCTCCACTTGGGGCAGAAGCCTGTCCCCAACCCAGAGAGGATAATCCACCTTTTTCCAGCTGACGACCATGGACTCTGAGATACTGATTCTCATCCCAGCCACTTCACACTCAGTGGCAAACTGTCCCAGTAAGAACTGTAGGTCATTGCTGGATGAAGCCAACAGAACAACATCATGTGCAATTAACAGAAATGAGATCCTGTGGTCACCAAGCATGACACCCTCTGTTCCCTGGCTGCGCCTAGAAATCCTGTCCATACAAATTATAAACAGGATCGGTGACAAAGGGCAGCCCTGGCGGAGTCCAACTCTCACTGGGAATGAGTCCGATCGAGTGTTGGCAATACGAACCAAACTCTCACAATGGTCGTACAGAGGCCGAATAGCTCGTAACAACGAGCCTGATGCCCCAAACTCCCGAAGTACCCCCCACAAAAAAACCACAATGGACGCAGTCGAATGCCTTCTCCAAGTCCACAAAACACATGTAAACTGGTTGGGCAAACTCCCACGAACCCTCGAGGATTCTCGAGAGGGTAAAGAGCTGGTCCAATGTGCCACGGCCAGGACGAAAACCACACTGCTCCTCCTGAATCCGAGGTTTGACCAAAGGCCGGACTCTCCTGTCCAGTACCTTGGCATAGACCTTCCCAGGGAGGCTGAGGAGTGTGATCCCTCTAAAGTTGGAGCACACCCTCCAGTCCCCTTTTCTGAAGAGAGGAACCACCACCCCGGTTTGCCATGCCAAAGGCACTGCCCCGACCCGACATCTTTACCTGAGTGTCCAAGACCTACGGGTGCAGGTCTGATGACGCGATAACAAAATTGCTCATCGACCTGTGACCTAGGGTGTCCTGGTGCCAGGTGCACATATGGACACCCTTACGCTTGAACATGGTGTTCGTTATGGACAAACTGTGGTTAGCACAGAAGTCCAATAACTGAACACCACTCGGGTTCAGATGAGGCAGGCCGTTCCTCCCAATCACCCCCTTCCAGGTTTCACTGTTGTTGCCCACATGTGCATTGAAGTCCCCCAGTAGGACAATGAAGTCTCCAAGAGGAGCTCGCTCCAGCACCCCAGTCAGAGACTCCAAAAAGGGTGGGTACTAATGATGGTCAGGACCCGTTTCCCAACCTGAAGGTGCAGGAAAACGACCCTTTTGTCCACCGGGGAAAACTCCAATATAGAGGCAGCAAGGTGGAGGGGGGATACAAGAATACTCACCCCTGCTCATCGCCTCTCACCCAGGGTAACTCCAGAGTAGGCCAAGCTCCAGCCCCTCTCCAGGAGACTGGTTCCGGAACTGGAGCTGTGTGTTGAGGTGAAGCCGACTATATCTAGCCAGTATCTCTCAACCTCATGCACCAGCTCAGGCTCAGGCTCATTCCCCACCAGAGAGGTGACATTCCACGTCCCAAAAGTCAGTTTAGGAAGCTTGGGATTAGACCACCAAGGTCTCCGCCTTTGACCGCCACCTGATCCACATAGCACCGGACCCCCATGATCCCTCCTGCAGGTGGTGAGCCCACTGGAGGGTGAAGATTAAATGAAGATTTAATGCTTAAAAAAAAAAATCATACCATAAAGTTGCCGTAATTGTGTAGTTCTAAAGGATAATTCACCAGATGTGGAGAATGAGGTGCGCGAACAGACTGGGCGGCACGTCAGCGGGGACCGAGTCTGACAAATCATCACAGAATATGCCGGGAGAAGCAGCAGCCAGACACGACCGGGCTCAAAGGCATGCTAACTAATGGCGATTAAAAAAAAAGTTATTTTCAATAAAGTGAAAAAAAAAAAGGTAATGCATGGAGTGTGCTTTTGCCCTGAGGCTGATTTGTCATAGAAAACAGTTGAGCTCTGTGGTTCGAACGATCAGATGATTGGATCCACTGGAGTTCTGACATTTTGGCTCATCTATCAGAACAGCTGATATACAGTACGTACAGGACATACAGGAGAATTGAAATGGTGTTTCTCTATTCAGTGGCTAGAAAAACAACAACAGCAGTCCATGTACAGTAATGCTACCAGTAGTGCAAATAGTGACAAAAGACAGACTTAAAGTTTAATGCTTAAAAAGTTATACCATAAAGTTGCCATGATTGCGTAGGTCTAAACGATAATTTGGCATGAAGAACACGAGGTGCCGGGGGGTGGGGGGGGGCAGCAGCTGAACCTGTGGATCGCAGTCCTTCATAAAGCAGCAGCCAATGGGTCTCAAATATTTGTATAGATGTCCTGTTACAGTACTGTATGAATTTACTGACGATACACAGAAGAAATTCAATATTACACTTAACTCCATCACTGAACAGTGATATAAACTAAACTAAAATAATTGTAATGATGACTGAACAACTCCCATTCCCCAAAGTGCAAGATACACTATTATCTTGAATAAAAGTGAGAAAAGATCACATAAATAAATGATGTGACAAACAAATAAACAAGGGATCTGAAACAGTCGCTAATATTGGATGTCCCATTCATTTTCAATACTGAGGTATTCTGTAATTAATATTAACACAATCAAATAAATTTTACTGCCATTTACTCCCTTTTATATTTGTTAAAGTCTAACATGTGATTGCCTACATACATAAGGCTACACCTCTTTGTATTCCACTTTCAAACACAGCCTATTTGGGCCTGTAAAGCCTGACTGGGATACCTGTTTCAGACAGGAATACTTGCATTCTACGGGCAATGCGCTAGTTTTAATAAATTGGAGATCAAAGTTTTATTGAGAAGAAGCTACTTTTCATCCTTTTTATGTTTCCTCATAATGCTCCTTATTCAAATGTATTAATATAAATATGTATCCTTCACCTGTTCTCCAGACTCTCAATATGACAACTAGTGGATTGGTTGTGTGATATTCTTCTTTATTTTGGAAGAAAACACATAGAATTCTAAACGACTTTCTAAATAATATAACTTTAAAATCATTTGGTGCAAATTAAGCCAATTAGAAATAATTACAACAGAGTGGAAAAACGTTTTAAAAAATATCTTCTTCTGCTGAGCTAAATGCTGGTTAGAATTAAAAAAAAAAAAAAAGTGTGGCATTGATAGGCAGTTTGCACATATAATTCACTGTCCAAAATGCCATAGATAAACTAGCAGTTATCCTACAGACAAAAAGTTGCAAACCTCCTTAAAAGAAAAGGCTCACCTCTACATCACAGTCACAGAATCTTTTCTCCTCCCTTTTTAATTTACAAATTGTGAGGAAAAAACTGTTGGCTGTAATTTCAGACAAGTATACCTGGTTGATGGTGTTTCATAATCAAAGCACATAACAGACAGCCATTCTGAAAAATGAATAGCTGTAGAGGGCTTTTATTTTTACATCACTAATGAAGTACTGAGCTGTGACGGTGAAAATAAATTTACACTAATTCAGACTTCGGTCATGTCTGGTGAATCCAGCTTTTATAGCACAGGCGACTATAAGGTTATTGAGCAAAACTTCAAGGACTGTTTCTCATTTTTAAGGGTAATTAAGGCATTAATTTTAGATAATCACATTTAAGACTTTTTATGGACCCGTAGACACTAATGAGGTGGCTGTTCGTCTTGAAGAAATTCTCTCCACAACAACCATACATGAATGCAAATTAATCTGTCCATACAGAATTAAACTATTTTCCGTTGTGATTTTACTTTCTCTGGATCTGTTCATGTCTTACCGAGAGTAGGAGAAAGCAGCTGCTGTCCATGCTTCTCCACACGCGCTGAGGATGGATAGGCTGAGCGGCTCTGGGCAGCCACTGTCAGATGTGACACAGCCACGCATCGATGACGACATAAATAATTTAAAAAAAAAATATTTTACATTCATAAAAATATGTGCTTCCATTGAGAAACGTATCCAATTGCAATAAACAATTGAAAAATGAAATTATTAAAATGAGCTTCATTAATTTCCATGTGTTTTGAGATACAACTGCCGGGAGCCACACCACGGGCGGGCCAGCATGCGGCCTCAGGTTGCCAACCCCTGGTCTACCTGACCGTGGCTTGGTTTCAAGAGAATCCCTCAATTTCCACTTCTTAATGAGAGTTTGAATACTGCTGATTGGCATTCTCAATTCCTTGGATATCTTTTTATATCATTTTCCTATTTTTTAAGTTCAACTATCTTCTCCTGCGGGTCCTTCGATAAATCTTTTGCTTACTCCATGGCTTGGAATCCAGCAATGTCAGTGCAGCACTGGATGAAACATTCAGGGGTCTGTCAGGAGCCCAGAAACTCACCGACTTTTCACACACACACACACACACACACACACACAAATTACAAGTAAGCAGGTCACAGGTGAGGATGGTTATTACCTTTAGTAGCCATTTAAACCCGTGTGTGTATGTTATCAGGCCAAAACTTCCAGGGTATGTAAACTTTTGATCAGGGTCATTTGCGTAGCTTCTGTTGTCATTGTGATTTAAAAAGAGCAAACAATTGTCTGATAATAAATGGCTTCACCCAACCACTAACTATGAGTGAAAGAAAGGTTTTTGTATTATCATTCATATTCTCGGAAAAATCCCCCCCCGCCCCCCCCCCCAAAAAAAAATCAAATTCCACCAGGGTATGTGAACTTATGAGCACAACTGTATGCTTTTCTGTGCTCTCCAAGTAAGGTTTATAATAACACCACTGTCACAGAGACAGCCATGTGCACACTTGTTGGTCTGGGCAGACCGGGTCAGTAGCAGCACCCCCCCCCCCCCCCAATATCCATCTCTCCTACCATCTTTTGTACATGCTCCCAGCAGATTAATGATGTTCTTGTGCTTCCCAATGATCTTCATCATTTCCATCTCTGATATCAGGTCTGACAAGTCTTTCTCTGTAGCATCAGCTGTAAAGAAAGGGAAATGAATGCAGGTAATTAGTCCATGTTGTGTTTATGAAACTGCCAACGATCACCTTTCAAAGTGTATCCACAAACAAAGCAGCTCTGAAAGAATTTCTGTTGGTAAAACGATCCCGGGGGAAACCACTTAAATGTACAAGACAAACACTACTTTCCTGACATCTTCACTCCTGTGTGCAGTTTAATGAACACGATTTTATACAGGATGTCAAAGGCACTCATTAATTTTTACTCCACCCTCCCATTTGCCCAGTGCCGATGATCCAGGGACAGATGCCTCTCAGAATCACTTTAAGTTCGAAACTCTATCCTCTCTGAAATCTACAACTATCCACTGAAGTGATTTACTCCCTGTGAATTCCAGTTTATCTCATTAGTTTAGCATCAGTCCACGCAAGTTCTTTAAATCAGCTTTTAGAAGGAGCAGACTGCTTACACTTTAACATTTTGACTGCAACCTTGGTCACACGGTTTGGCTTCTCTTTGTCCAGGCCGAGCGCCTCACCCATCACCACCTGACCGAAACAGCCTTCGCCAAGTGGCTTCCCAAGAACGAGTCTGTGAGGGGGGAGGACCAGACACAAAAGACTGTTATTGGTAGTCCACAGGCAACCCATTTTGCCAAAGTTCATTTAACACATAATTCAGATTTGCAAGAAATTTGCAATACACAAAAGCAGTTGAAGGAAGAGTAAAATTTTTACTTCTCCAGCTAGCTTTTCTTCCCAGACAATTTATTTCAATTTTGAAATTTGTATTTCAAAATGTCCTTTGGAAGATGAAGGAGCTGTACCCTTGTATGGTATCTCCCCCTCGCCCCCACTCCCCCCAAAAATCCCCCAATCGACTGAGACATACCTCTCCCGAGGAAGTTCCCAGCGGGGATCCTGTGGCAGTTCATACTCTGACACCCCTGTCAACATTGGAGAACCACTGGAGGACCGATGTGAAGGACGTACCAGCATCACCCCAGAGTGGATGGATGAGCTCGAGTCCACAGACACCTGAGGTAAGAGAGACTGACATTACTCTTCTCACAGTGGAACAGACCGAGTAGCAGAAGCTGATCAAGACAACAGTGTCCAGATTAAAAAAAAAAAAACCTACAGTATGGAGTTATCTTCAGTTGTATGGAAAGTCAATTTTAAACTTTAAGACCTTTTTTAAAGGACCTGATTAAATTTAGGACCCAACATTTGTGAACTGGCAAAAAGTCCCTACCAATACAACCAAGTGTCAACTTTACCAGAAGAAAATTATAAATTCACAAAAAAGTTAAATTTTAAGAAGCCACAGAGAGAAAGGGAACTTTGAGGAAAAAAGTTGCAAGGATTGTTTTTCAATCTGCTCTTTTCTCCTTCATTTTGATTAAATACAAAAACTAACTCCAAATTCACAAGACTGAAGATTCAATGCAAAAAAAAAAACCAAAACACTTCTTTCATGTTTAGTGTATCTATGGTATTACCAAGAGCTTGGAAAGGCAGATTTAAGAATTGCTTTTTGATTTTAAGGATAATGATAGCCTAAATTCTGGACAAAGGAATTTTACTTGATAAGGATGCCCACATCCAGAATATGGGACATAAACCACTGGTGTAGTGGGATATTATGTACATACCCTTAAATTCTAAGCAGTCCTCAAGAAGTCATACTTGCCTAATATACAGAACCTCAAGGCTCTACTATAAACCCAAAGGCTCTATTATACATGCTTTAAGTGCTGTAACTTCAATCAGTACTTCTGGAAAAATGTGCCGATCAGTCCAATAGGTTGTCTTCATCTTTCGGCTGCTCCCTTTAGGGGTCGCCACAATGGATCATCTGCCTCCATCTCAGCCTATCCCTTGCATCTTCCTCTGCAACCCTCTCCATGTTCTCCTTCACTACATCCATGAATCTTCTCTGTGGTCTTCCTCCCACCTGGCAGCTCCATCTTCAGCATCCTTTGTCTAATATATCCAGTATCCCTCCTCTGCATATGTTCAAACCATCTCAGCCTTGCCTCTTACTTTGTCTCCAAACTGCTCAACCTGAGCTGACCCTCTGATATACTCATTTCTAATCTTGTCCCTCCCAGTCACTCCCAATGAGAATGTTAGCATCTTCAACTCTGCCACCTCCAGCTCTGCCTCCTGTCTTTTTGTCAACGACACCATCTCCAAGCCATACATCATAGCAGGTCTCACTATTGTCTTGTAAATCTTCTTTCACTCTAGCTGCTATCCTTCTATCACAAATCATCCCTGACACTCATCCCCAGCCACTCCACCCTGTCTGCACTCTTATTCACCTCTCTTGTGCACTGTCCATGCTTTGGATGGTTGACCCCAGTTATTTAAGCTCATCTACCTTCACTACCGCCACTCCTTGAATCTTTACTGTTACACCTGCCTCCCCCACATTCACACAAATGTATTCTGTCTCGTTTCTACTGACTAATTCCACTTCTCTCCTGTGCATACATCCACCTCTCTGGGCTCTCTTCTACCTGCTCCCTACTCTCACTACAGATCACAATGTCGTCTACAAACAGTCAATGAAGGACCCTGCCTGACCTCATCTGTCAGCCTTCCATCACCATGGCAAACAAGAAGGGGCTCAGAGTCAATATCCCTGATGTCGTCCCAACCCCACCTTGAATCCATCTGTCACTCCTAGAGCACACATCATCTTGCTGTCCTCATACATGGCCTGCACCACCGTCACATATGTCTCCGTCATTCCTGACTTCCTCATACAGTACCACACTTCCTCTCTTGGCACCCTATGCTTTCTCTAGATCCAAAAAGACAGTGCAACTCCTTGTGATCTTTTCTATACTTCTCCAGCAACACTCTTTGAGCAAACACTGCATCTATAGTACTTTCTTGGCATGAAACCGTACTGCTGCTCTGATTGTTACCTCTCTTAACCTGGCTTCAACAACTCTTTCCCATATCTTCATAGTGTGACTGATCAACTTTATGCTTCTGTAGTTACTACAGCTCTGAGCACCACCCTTGTACCTGAAAATTGGTACCAAAACACTTCTTCTCCACTCCTTGGGCATCTTTTCACTCTCCAAGATTGTGTTAAACAATATGGTTAAAAAGTCCACGGCCATCTCTCATCAGATCAGTCCAACTGGTCATATACACCAAATGCATTTGAATGTATAAAACCTGGAACAAATATCAGATGGGATAGGAGAAAGAAAGTAAATATTCCAAACCCCCTAAATACTTTCTGTTACCTGTCTGCGCAGGGGGATGCTTTTGGCCAGCTTGTGGACAGCCAGCTGACTGTTGAAGTCGCTCTTCTTTGACGAGGTACGAAGCTTGACGATAATCGCGATGGCAATCATGACAGCTATGAAAAAGAAGCCCACGCAGTAGATGACCACCTCCAGGTAGGTGTGGTTGGATGGAGGGTACTGCGTCACAGCTGGACAGGGGCAAGGTGACATGGGGGGGTAGTGTCAGCTGTTATGAATAAACTAACTGTACATCCACAAGGACATCAGACACAGCCACTCTTTAATGTACACACAGACACACGCACACACCTAAAAGTCAGAGCCTTTGACACCACTGTATATTGGGGCACATAGTTTGTTTTCAATTGGACTGCACTCTATTGTGTACTTCTTACATCAAATCTCCATGTGTCAAGGTTAGGCTTGAAGTTGGAGCCAGAGGAGAGGGCTGTAGACAGGCTGATTGTTTAGGTGGTTTGCCATCCTCTGACCAACTACTCAATCACTTGTGTCATTTCCATAAGCAGAAAAGGAATACATCAAAGGCTTACAGGAGTGAGCCATGACTTGGTGGCAAGAAGAGAAAATTACAAGTGTTCTCCAACAGCAACTGATACCTCAAACTGTGCAGTATCCTGCATTTCATTATAACAGTTTTAAACAGCATTTACATGCCACTTTGCAGCAGTCTGCATACATTTGGTTACAGTGTCATTGTAACAAATTTGGGTGTAAAGCCTGATTTATACTTGTGCATTAACATGGTGCTGTAGCTGTGGCATAGACTCAGCCCCTACACCGTAGCTACATCTTACCCTGTACTGAAGCCTACACCATAGCCTGATGTGCACCTCTCTAGAAATGCAACTGCCCATCACAACGAGACCACGACAGCTGTGACTGTCCACTTCATTTCCTCATCTCTGCTCATCCACCGCACCACCACTTACAAAGCGAGTTGGACAAACAGACAGAATCAAAGAAATTACTGCAGAAATTTGCAGATATCAACATCTGTACAACTTGTTCTCACCCCCATTACACAGATCAAATCTGTATGAGTGCCACTCATACAGAACATTTTCTCCTACATCTCTATTTTCTCTGCTGCAGCAATCCTGGCTGCACGGTGGCGCAGTGGTTTAGCACTGTGGCAGCACAGTTTTACCCTCGGCCGGGGGATCGCGGGGATCATGAGATCGTGGGTTCGATCCCAGCCCCCGACCAACAGTGAGCTGTGTGGAGTTTGCATGTCCTCCCCGTGTTGCGCGGGTTTACTCCGGGATTTCTCCGGTTTCCTCCCGCATACCAAAAACATGTAGGTTTAGGGCGCTCGCGCACGCAGCGACCAGCAGCCGGTGGCTTGTCACCAGACTGCAAACCAAATCTACCTACGGGTACAAATAAGTAACAACAAAAACAACAACAAAAAAAAATTGATCTTTTTCAACTTTTTTTTTTTTTTTTTTTTTTGATATTTTGGTATACTTTATTAATCCCAGAGGGAAATTACAGGGCATCCACCTGGATGGATGAGGCAGCCAAGGCGTGGCGCCAATCCCTTCACCATTCACACCTAGGGCCACTTTAGAGTCTCCAATTAACCTAACTTGCATGTTTTTGGCCTGTGGGAGGAAACCGGAGTACCCAGGGTAAACCTACGCAGACACGGGGAGAACATGCAAACTCCACCCAGAAGAGTCACTGATGGTCAGGGGGTGGGACCGAACCTGTGACCTTCTTACTGTGCTGCCACAGTGCTAACTACTGCTCCACCGAGCTGCCCAGACTTATTAACCCCAACTCAATCATAATCTGTTTGTTATCCATCACCATTATTTGAATAAACAAAAACATCAAGAACACAAATGAAATATTTCTCCACAATGGCAGAAATCTGTTTTGGCTCCACAACACCGCATTTAACCCCTTAGCATTCCAGCAAATGTCTAGCCAATGTGAAACGTTCCACGGGTGGAACTCTGGAATTTTAAGAGGTTTTAAACCAGTGCAGTAGTATAAATGGTGACAATGATGTAGGCCGCCTGGGTAGGGTACATCATTGCTCTATGTAGGGTTAACAGAAGTATACATCAGGCTCGAGGGTGTGAAAAGGATCTGACTTTTAAGCAAAATATTCTTTGTACTTATGTAATAAAGGCTGCATCTCCAATTAAATTTTGCCTAGAGCACTAAAATACAAAGCATGTGTGCAATGGTCATTAACTGCATAATTTGATCAATATTCAAGTCAGATTACATTTACAATGAACATTTCTACAAGCCTAGTGTTGGTGCTGCCAGTATATTTTTAAAAACATCTTTATGTGCTAAAATGCAGAGAAATAAATGCTAACACTTAAGAAAAACATTTCAGATCATGTTTTTTTCCTCCCAGTCTATGAAAACACCAACATTTAGTCATGCCAGTAAGAGGGCTGTAACGGTCCACGTCAATAAATAATAGTTATATTTTAAAATTTGAGTGTCTGTGTATAATGCTTCATCCAAGCCAAAGACACTTTATGTGAGTTCTATGCCCATACCATACTCCACCTACTCATTAAAGTTGGACCAAGGTCATTAAATATGCAGTTAATTATGTTAAAATCTTTGATGCTAAACAGTGACACAGATCAATTCCAGTAATATCACTGTAATCCTGTGATTGCATAAAATTCTTAATAATCATACTACATTAAGAGGCATTAAAAACACAACATTATATACACTACTCACAAAAAGTTAGAGATATTCGGCTTTCGGGTGAAATTTCCGGATGCACCTGAAATGCACTCTAACTTTTACAGATGAACTTAGTTTGGCCTTCTCTAACCTTTTGAATGCACATGTCCAACTCTTCAATGTTTCAGTACCTTTTGCATAACTTGGTGTTCTCTAACAAGGTTAGTTAAGTTAATCCCTTTCACAGCATGTGGGGCACCATGTGGTGTATGGGGCGGCGACTATCTCTGTTTCACGGACCCTAGGCCATACAGCTACTGAGAGCAGAGAAAGCTACAGTGTGTATGTGTGTGTGTGTGTGTGGGGGGGGGAAATCAGTCCTCTGGTAGCTCTGTGTGTTAACTTTCCTTTCCCCGTTTTATTATGCTGAGCGCCAAGCTAGATGACGGAAAGTACCATTTTATATGGTCTTTGGTATGACCCGGCCAGGATTTGAACCCATGCCCTCCCGGTTGTGGGGTGGATGCTCTACCAACGAGGCCACCACTCCGGTTCTAAGAAGGTGCTTAATGGCAAAATTCACAACAGGTGTTTGATGCATGAATTGACCAATAAATTTTCTGGTTCAATAAGAATTGGTATTTAAACAGTCCTCTTCATCATGCTGGTCACATTCTGACATCATGAAACAAAGATGACACCTAACAATTGATCAACAGTACCTCGCCATTGTGAGGCTTCAAACAGGATGTTCTAAAAGGGAAGTGGCCACTGAGCTTTGAGTGTCACAGAGTGTCATCAGCAGGTTGCAACAGAGATACAGAGAGACTGGAAGAGTCACAGCAAGGCATAGAAGTGGACATCCTTTGGCCACATCCCACACTGATGACAGCTTCATTGTGAACAGTGCCCTGCGGAACCAGATGATGAATTCCAGTCAACTCCAGGAACATTTAACCCCTTGCACTCCGGTCAATTTTCCTAAAAACGCCAAAAAATAATGTGCCCAAAGTAAATCGAAAGCTGTTCTTCAACCTTTTGCAGCATCTTCATGGGGTTGGTCTCATTTAAAAGAAAACACTTGGAATTTTTTGGCAAAACAGTCATAATCTCTCTAAGTGCTCCGGCCACTGAGTTACAGTCATCTAAACATAGTGAACTTGAAGAAAATAAATTTGGCCTGGGTGTTTTTTTGGATACAAATGCTTGCAAATAACACACAGCTTCAGATCCGGGCTGGAAAATGCAACAGAAATGTAGAACCAAGTGTTATCCAGCTGAGGTCCAAATTTTGTAACAATACCACAAAAAATGAATATATTACACAGCTTTTTCCTCAGGCTGTTCCCAGGCGTTTTGGAACTGTGCCAAATGGCACAGTTTGGAAAAACGCCTGTAACTTTTGAATGATTCAATGTAGAAGCTTCATTTTGGGCTCTAATGAAAAGTCACATTCAGGGCTGTGTCTGTGTGTGTGGGGGGGGAGGGTTGTCCCCCCCCCCCCTCGCTACAGAGGACGGAGATCGGCCATCGCTACATGACGGATTAGCCTCATGTGGGATGTGGGACAGCAGCTCAGTCACCGCGGCTCCACCCCACCCCCCCGCTACAGAAGAATAGTCAGGAATAAAGAATAATTTAGCTTATAACACCTTACCTCTTCACAGCAGTGTCCTGGCGAACTTCTCTTCCCCACTGTCAGACGAACGCGACGCTGGTCCGCTCGTGGTTCTGGTCTCGCGACCCGATCAAAACATAATTCCATTACTGCGGTTTTGTGCTTCCATGATTGCGGTTTTTGGCGAACGATTTTTCAAAACAAATAACAGTAGTAATTAAAAAAAGACTGGCGAAGGCGTGTGTCACTCAGCCTTCGTCGTCAGCCTCCGTCGGTCGATGACCATGGAAGAAATCATAACGTCTCATAACGTCTAATCCTTTTTTGATCCGCTCCAGCAGTCCGTCTTCACCCAGCCTTAAAAAAAACAGCTCGCGAACTTCTCTGCTTCAATTGGCTCACTGCATTCACAGCAGGCGGGTCCTTCTGGCTAGGTTTTCAGTCATTGGTTCTTCAAGGTTTCAGAAACCCAATTCAAGGCTCTTATTAGTCGAATGAGAGGTCAATCAGATGAACTAATCTGTTCGCGGCTGTGTCTGCAGTTTTTATTTTCAGTGCGCGCTTGGACGCCACTACATCACCATCACCACCTACATCACCATCTACACCATGCGTCCTAGAGCGCACGAAAGCGCCCTCGTGCGCTCTAGGACGCAGAGACTTGCCCGTCTGCGGCAGGCACGGAGAGGCACCCAAGTGTCACGTCAGACCATTCGAAACTGTTTACATCAGCATGGTCTGCTAGACAACCTGCAAGGATATTTGACCACACCACCAGGCACAGGTGTCATTGTCTTGCATGGGCCAGGGAGTATTTACGCTGGACAAGGGACCAGTGGGCTTCAGTACTATTCTTTGATGAAAGTTGATTCACGCCAAGCACAAATGATGGCCACCAACGACGTTGGAGATGTCAAGGAGAGCGCTATGCATCAGCCACTGTTGTCACCAGACGAGCCTTTGGTGGTGGTGGTGTTACAGTCTGGTCAGGTGTGTCCTACACCTTGTGAATGGTACAGTAACAAGTTGATACTACCTGAATAACATCACTAATCACGTCGTTGTGTTCCTGCATGAACAACACGGGCCTAATTTCATTTTCATGGACGACAATGCTCCGGCTCATGGATGTCGCATCATTAGGGAATGGCTGCTGGAGGCTGGGGTACCTCAAATGGAGTGGCCTGCACTTTCTCCAGACCTGAATCCCATAGAAAACTTATGGAATCAGCTGAGTCGCTGTGCAGAGTCTCTTAACCCTACACCCCACAACCTCAATGACCTGAGGGCTGCCCTTCAAGAAGAGTGGAATGCCATGCCTCAGCAGACAATAAGTCGACTTGTGAACAGCATGAGACATCATTGCCAAGCTGTAATTGATGCTCAGCGGCACATGACAAGTTATTGAGACATTGGCATTTTTTGTTGTGGTATACCCACCACTGTTGTTGGCTTTTGTTTCAATAAATTGTTTTAGATGAGGAAATCACCATTGCATGCTTCTACTTAAATGCCCTACTTTCATGATATAATATCAGTGTAGCATGAACTTTTTACATTTTCTGTAAATTTCACCCGAAAACCAAATATCCCTAACTTTTTGTGAGTAGCGTAAATTTTAGAAGGTGGTGTAAGCCAGCTCGGGTGATCTCACATGCTACCAGTGTTCCAGTAGTGCCTTTGCAAGTGTCCCGCTGTTGACCAATGGACTCCAAAATGTGCTGCCACCCTGGAGGCCGATATTCTGGCTCTGAGCACTCCAATCTTGATTTGCCAGCTATGGCATTTTCACATCCATTAATTTTTAATATTTCAAATATCACATTTTACAGACATGATTAGTGCCCACAGTACACATACACTTCACTCTCTGGTCATTCTAAGATTATCCCTAGAAGGACTGACATACAAAGGCACTAAGGATGCACAATATTATCGGCATGTTATCAGCCGACAAAAGCATTTAAAATGATTTATCGGCAATGGCAAAAATGAATACTTACCACTGATAATATAACAGCGTTACACTTTTCCCATGGTGCAAGTGAATGTCATCATCAACATGATGTCATTCACTTGCACCATGGGAAAAGCATGTATCCAATACATGTCTGCCACCACACAGGCATGCAAGGAGACAAAACAACCCCCCCCCCCAGGAAGCTCCAAAAAAAAGACAATGATGAAGACAAGAAAAAAAATTAAAGCTGCAAGCAGCGATAAACGGGCCCTTGTGTCCTTGCTAGACCTCCGCCTTTCCACTCAGAACGTGCAACTCTGTGCAGGCTTCATTCCTCCCTCCCTTTTTGCTCTTTGTCCGTCTGTCCTTTCATCATGCTATACGCCCATCCATCCACCATCCATTCATCCATCAATTCATTTGTCCATCCATACCGCCAGCCATCATCAGTCCGTCCATCTGTACATTGCAAGATAGTGCATCGGCAGAGGTACTGTATAAGCTAGTGGATTACCTCAAAAAATCTAATATGTTAATCTACAGCCTAAAAGCCACTTCTGGTGAAAATTTCACCAGGAAATTTGTTTGAATTTAGACAAGCTATGCCATTGCTACAATTTTATTTTATTTTTTTTAACCTAGGGGGCACTATAGCTATATGTGGTATAGTCATAACTCTTTTCTGGGTGGTACTAGTACCATGTATATCAAGTTTGGGGTCCATTTGGACGTTGTACGTGTGAGTTATGACAACTTCCTGTCCATTGGCCGTAGAGGGCGCTACTGCTGCGTCTCATTGCATATTATAGAAATGTTCACCATTGGTTGCCTATTCAAGATGCTAAATTTGGTTGACTTTGGACAAAGTATGCCAGAGTTATTAAGCTTCGTTTTTCTGCTAGGGGGTGCTACAGCTATGTGTAATTGTTCATTATAGAAAGGCTCAGTGTTGGTTAACCATGCACCACACAAAATTTGGTTGAATTTGAACAAAGTATTTCTGAGTTGTAAAGCTTTGTTTTTCTGCTAGGGGGCGCTATAGCTATGTGTCATTGTTCATTAAAGAAATGTTCAATGTTGGCTACCGACGCACCACACAAAATTTGGTTGGATTTGGACAAAGTATGCCTGAGTTATAAAGCTTTGCCGCCCCACCCCCACCCACCCAAGGGGCGCTATAGCTATGTCTATTATCATTACAAAAATCTTTTCTAGGTCTGACTAGTATCATATATATATATAAAGTTTAGCAGCAATCGGTACATGTCAGGTATGACAACTTCCTGTCCATTGGCCGTAGGGGGCGCTACTGCTGCGTCTCACTGTATATGATAGAAATGTTCACCATTGGCTGCCTATTCAACATGCTAAATTTGGTTGACTTTGGACAAAGCATGCCAGAGTTATTAAGCTTTGTTTTTCTCCTAAGGGGGCACTACAGCTATGTGTCATTGTTCATTAAAGAAGTGTTCAATTTGGGCTACCGATCCACCACACAAAATTTGGGTGAATTTGGGCAAAGCATGACTTGAGTTGTAAAGCTTTGTTTTTTTTCCCTAGAGGGCGCTATAGCCATGTTTGTTATATAAATCTGTTTGGGGTCTTACTAGTATCATATATGAAGTTTTGCGGCATTCAGACAATTACATGTGAGTTACGACAACTTCCTGTCCATTGGCGGTATGGGGTGCTGTTGCTATGCATCATTCTTTATAATAGAAATGATCAATATTGGCCATCTATTCACCACACAAAATCAGGTTGAAATCAGTCAATGTATGCCCAAGTAATAGCCATTGGAAGGATAATGGTGATAATGCAAAACTGGCCACGCCCCTTCCGCCAAACCGTCGGGCATTTGGAAAACTTTTCAACAACTTTTGATAGCATATCGGTATACACGATTGTCACCAAAAATGGTACCAATCAGACCATTTATTTCAGAGATATTAAAGAAAACCTTTGGTGAAACCTTCATGCCTCCAAGAGAGGGTGCTATTGCTACTCATGAATATTCATAGCTATACAGTAATTGTTCAGAGGCATACCCGTATACATCATATCTATCTTGGTGCCAATCTGACAATTCCTGACGTATTAAAAAAACAACATGATGCAAACTTTCTAATGCAAAACTCTGTGTCTCCTATAGGTGGGGCTGTAGATTTCTATGAATATTGTTCGATAGAACTGTTTGAAATTGGACTAATATCCATAATATTGAATTTGGCTGAAATCCGACAATGCATACCAGAGTTATTGCTGTCAGAATGGTCATAGAATGATCATAGTGAGGCATCAAGCTTTGCCACGCCCCTACGGCCAAACCGTTGAGTGTGGTGATAAGTTTTAACTTTTAATGGCACATGGGTATAGATGATTGTCACCACAAATGAGCTCAATCAGATAAAAAACCCTAGGACGAGTTTGATCAAATGCGCGAGGTGGAAATCAGATCACTGCCACTTCCTGCCAAAATGGCCGACTTCCTGTTAGGTGTAGACCATCACTTCTATGGAGTTTTTTTGCATGTCTTGGCATGATAAACATCTCACCCGATTTTCATCTTTCTACACAAAAGTAAGCGTGTGCCACTCCCCATTGACTTCACATGTTAGGTGGTGCCATAGAGCCATTTTTTTGTGGGGTCATTCATATTTCCTCCAAAATATTAAATTTTTTGCCAGTCTTGAGGTCCCTGCAAAAAAATGGTGAGTTTTCATGCACAATGACTACCCCAAAAATGAGATCTTAGATGGAGAAGAAAAAAATACTAACAGACAAAATAAGGCTCTCGCCCACTGACGTCAGTGGCTCGGCCCCTAAAAATTTCAGCAGCACCTTCCTCCACAGCACGCACAAATGCTAGAACCACAGCCAGGAGATCCCCACCCCTGAAAGCAACACCGGCCCTGCCACCACAACCTCCATTTCCATTCAAGAATAATGACAGACTGTGAAGTCAGCAGAGTAGCCAGGGCAGCGAAGAAGCCGGACAACCCATGATCAGCAAAACTATGATGGAAATCAAAGAGGGGAAAGGGAACAAACCCGCCACCCCCCACCCACGAAGGCCAAAGTGAAAGAGATGGGCCGATCAAGTGTTATACGCTACTCTAGACACAGCAAGGACAGCTGGGAGCAGAAGCGAGCCCAACGCAGAAGGAGATCCAAGGCAAGCCGTTCAACAGAGGCCAACCCACCCCCATCTCTGCAATAAGCACGGAGGTAACTATAGTCTCCATTTACTCCTTTTCACGATATAACTCACTGGTTACAAGGACACGCAGACATCAGCAGACTCCTCAGACAGTAACCTACTAGACACTCTGAACCACTTCTTCACCCACTTTGACCAACGCAACGGAGAAGCCTGCACCCGTCTACCTCCTCCGGAGATGAGCGACGCCCCCATTCAGCTGCAGCAGCATCAGGTCAGAACCATCCTGTGCAGAATCAACATGAGGAAAGCTGCTGGTCCAAACGGAGTCATAGGAAAGATACTTAAGGCGTGCGCAGACCAGCTAGTGGGTTTTTTTTTTTTTAACCACCATCTTCAACCTCTCGCTACTGCAGTCTGTGGTTCCCACCTGCCTTAAGTCAGCCACCATAGTTCCAGTGTACAAGAAAAAAAACAAACAGTGAGCTGCCTGAATGACTACCGCCCAGTTGCCCTAACCCCCATCATCACCAAATGTTTTGAAAGACTCATTTTGCCTCATATTAAGGCTGTCATTTCTGCTGACATTGATCCACATCAGTTTGCATACAGAGCAAACAGGTCGACAGATGACACCATCATAACGGCCCTCCACACATTTTGGTAACAGCGACACCTATGTGAGGATGCCGTTTGTGGACTTCAGTTCTGCCTTCAATACAGTTCTACCCCACAAACTGGTTCGGAATTAATTATCTTTTGTTCTTATTAAAGACAATTAAAAGAAGACAAAATGAACTTATTTGACCTAACTGGTTCAGAAGTTGGGCAACTTGGTTCTGAGTAGTTCACTGTGCACCTGGATACTGGACTTCCTCAGTAACAGACCCCAGAATGTCAAGATAGAAGGCCCTATCTCCACTCTTATCCTTAACACTGACACCGCAGGGTTGTGTCCTCATCCCCCTTCTTTTCTCCCTCTTCACGAATGACTGTTCCCCAATCCACACCAGTAACACCATCGTCAAATTGGCTGAGGACACCACCATCATAGGACTGATTAAGGATAACGAGTCAGCCTATAGGGAGGAAGTCCAGCATCTGCAGCAATGGTGTGATGACAGTAACCTGGGGCCTCATGTATAAACAGTACGCACATACAAAAACACGGCGCACACCAATTTCACGCACACAGTAGGATGTATAAAAACAAATGTGACATGAGAATGTGTAGGCCGAGCTACAAAGTTTCCATCTGCCGTCAGTTGTGGGCTCTCCGCAAAATTCTGTTTGAGTATCAGATGGGTCTGTTAAACTACAAAACAGCTGAAACTCACAGAATGTGTTAAAATAACATTTCTACTTCAGTTAAAATGATTTGTCTATGAATTAGTGGTTGAAAAACATTATTATTACTACTACTACTACTACAAGATTTATCCCCACAACTCAGCTTACTGAGCGCAGTGAAACCCCGATGAATAATTAATTTCCCTCAGATATAACCTGTCTCATTCATGGTCCAAAACCAGCCCCACTGTAAAGTGGATCCCATCTCTGCAAATGTGACAGATAAAAAAAAAATAAATAAAAAAAAAATTATCGGAGACTATACAGTCGACTCATGAGGCAATGCGCACAGACCCATCTCTCCTGGGAGGAATTCTGTTCAGCAAAATGCACTAATGAGCCCCGGCTCCAGCACAATATGTGCTGAGGCAAAGCGAAGTCCCTGACTGCAGTCTACTTGGAGCCAGATGGATTGTGGATCCCCTGTAGGTGAACCCCGGTAGCTGCAGCGCAATCCTTTATACATGAGGCCCCAGGACTTGAACGAATCCAAAACCAAAGAGATGATAATGGACTTCAGGCGATCCAAAAAACTGAACACTCCCCCCCCCCCCCCCAATATCGATGGAGAGGAGGTAGAGAGGGCGGAGAGCTTCAAGTTCCTGGGAGTCCACATCTCGACGAACCTCACCTGGTCCACAAATATTTCTCACCAGGTGGAGAAGGCACAACAAAGACAACTTCCTCAAGAAGCTCTGACAAGGCCATCTACCGCAACCCCAACTGATTAACTTCTACCACTCCACCATTGAGAGCCTCCTGACCTACTGCTGTTCAGTGTGGTTTGGCTGATGTACTGCGGACGACAGAAAAGATCTGCAGCGGGTGGTGAGAGTAGCAGAGTGAGTGAATGGGCCAGCACTACCCCTCAGTGACATTTACACTGGCAGACTCCAGAGGAAAGCCGGTAAATATAATCAGAGGCCTCTCACACCCTGAACACTCCCTTTTCTCCCCTCTGGTAGAGGATACAGGACGATCAGGACAAAGACACCGAGTCAAAAACAGCTTCTACCCACAAGTTGTTAAATGTCCCCCCCCCCCCACTAACTGAACAACCATCCACCCTCAATCTAACAGATACTGCAATATTCACTTACCCATGCACCTTGTTTTTAATCTTTGTGTGTTCTTATGTTGAATGATAGTCGTTTTATATACAGTAGTGTTTGTATAGTTTTTATTTACCTTAATAATCTGTTATTAAACAGAGCTGTTAAACTGAATTTTGTTGTTCATGTAACAATGACAAAGGTTTACTCTATTCTATAATATCCAGCAGTCTGTACTGACAATTTGTCTCTTCCTCACTTCACAACTTTAAGTCTCTGCTGATAGATATGTAAACACACAAAAAAGGATTGTTGCTATATGTTGAAACAAGATGTATTCCCCCCCCCCCCTTTCTTTTGGCTGCTTCCTTTCGGGGTCGCCACAGTGTATCATCACCTAATATCGCATGTCCATCTGGCAAGGATTTTTATGCAGGATGCCCTTCCTGATGCAACGCTCTCCATTTATCCAGGCTTGGGACCGCCACAGAGAGTACACTTGTGCTCCCTCTGTGGCTGGGTAACCAGATTTTCTTCCACTATTCAACTATGATGAGCACCAAGCCAGAAGGCAGGAAGAATCATTTTTATATGGTCTTTGGTATGACCCGGTCGGGACTTGAACCCACAACCTCCTGGTTGTTGTTGTGGATGCTCTACCACTAAAACATCCGCTCTGGGGGCGGACGCTCTTCCACTCAAGATGTAAATAGGTGGGAAAGATTTGTGCATATATGCATTCCTCTTCACTGAAGCAGAACCAAGGGAGCTTTATGCATTAAGATAGGGATCATTTTATTGTACATGCATTAATAAACAGTTTTAAAGCACATGACTATTATAAACATCCAGAATTCTGTTTTCTTTGTATGTTGTGTTTTTAATGCCTCTCTGTATATATGCATACTGTGATGCCAATATTATGAACTGACAATTATTATTATTATTTTTTTTTTACATTTACTCTATAAAGTCACATACTAAATATTTTTTCACCACCAGTAAATATAATTAAAAGAAATCCTGACACATTTTCAAACTCTGGCAAGTTGAACCATTCCATGTTCAAGTTCACAAACTACAGATGTCATACCAACTGAAGCGTACCGTTACACCCCCAGCCAACACCAGCAACACAAACAAGCTACACTTGTGTGAAGAATCTGACTGACAAGCAGCTTGATAATTGGGCAAATGCCCATTCCAATCCTCTGGAATGAGATGCATCCACTTCAGCCAATTATCAAAACCAGCTGCTGTGCTCACAGCAGGAAATGACATCAGCAATACATGTCATTTGTAGCGCTTGTCGAAGAAAATCAGCTCAACAGCAAATCAAATGCAAACACCAATTAAGGAGCAGAATGAAAGAGACTGTTCAAAGTGAAATCTGATCACAGCTGCCAAACAACCCTTCTTTAAAATGTGAGGTTCTACCTGGCTGAGGCCATTAAACACACTATGTTACATTATTTTTAACATCCTCAGTCCACAATGGTTTATGGGGTTGTTTGGCATGTGCCGATTTCATCAGCAGAGCATGCTCAAACTCTCCCATCCATAAAGTTTAGATGGAGTAGGAGCCATGCTGAGCATAGACAGGGGGGATTGTTTTAGTACTTGAATATGCCTTTGCTTCCTCTTACATTTTTAACCAAAACTGGGGCCACAAACTGGACCCTTCTTGACAAATGTTAAGATGGACAGCCAGGCTTGCATTGAAAAAAAGAAATGGAAATTAAAGCGACAGACAAAACCACTGATACCTTCATAAACGGTCAACCATGCAGAGTGATGAGAGAACCCGATAGAATTGCCTGCCAAGCAGGTATACTGCCCAGCGTCTTCAAGAGACACATTTCTCAGTTGAAGAACTTCCATTTCCTTGTCCGTGGTGTTAAAGCCAGCAGTCTACAAAATAAAGGAAGCAGACCCAACAAGAGGCCCAAGAGGGAAAGGGAACCATGAGTAAAGAATTCTGAAAGAGAAAGGAGAGACAAGGAGCGTTTTCCTCTTCGCTCCAACACCATCTGCCCAAAAAGTAACACCAAGAGCCCCTGCAGAGGACTCCATCAGGAAGAGCCCTCCAGGATCTGTTAGTGGAAAAGATGATTAAGTTGAGTCTGCACTGCAGAACCCCCCTTTGGGCCACACCATCACCACATCAAATACCTCAGGCTCATCTCTACATGCAAGAGATGTACATGGAAAACTCCACAGCAGAACAGTGCATGTTTAGAGACCTGACACTGAGCTGATCATATTTAATTGGGAACTACTAGATGCTGAACAAGTGCTACTTTTACTGAAATTACTCCAAGACATGCAAAGAAAGGAGAAAGAAGAACTGAGTTATAAAGTTGGCATTTATATTTAAGTTACTTAAAAAAGCAGTGCAATTACAGCCACACTGGACATTTCTGCTAATTCTGCTCATGACTTGTTTACAATTTTTTTTTCCAGGGAAAAAAAAAAAATCATAGTTACAAACTGTGTTGCTGCAATATCTAGTTACTTATTATGAAAAGGTGCAGGAAGGACTATGACTTGTGGTACTTAGCAACACAGATCCATTGTGCAAGTCTAACAAAAAATAAAATAAAACCCTAAAACTGGTACAAATTACTCAAACCAAAACAGTCTGTAGGATGACAGCTGGATGAAAAGAGTGTTTGTGAGCTGTGTGCAGAGGATTTTAAAGGGCAAGGAAGCGAGAGTAATAGAAGATGTCGAGAGAGGCCCTTATTAGGAGGGCACAGCACAAGCATGGGGCAGGAATGAGAACGGGCCCAACATAAACCTGAGACAAAACACTTTCAACAGTTCTGCTGGGAATTTTCCATAGCGTCATTTACAGTCTGGAAGAGAGGGAGAAACGGGGAGAGGGAGGAGAGAAACAGCTGAGGCTGTTGAGTTATACAGCTCTAGTTTTTCCAGGTGGTCCTAGAAGTGCATCCACTGTGTCGTCCTTGTGCTGCTGCACGGTGGTTACCTGTGGACTTAGATCTGGTGACAGTCAGCCAGGCTGACTGATTGGCCTCTCCTATATAATTGGACACTTTACATATATACTGTCCGCTATCCTCCTCAGTCACATTGTAGAGGGTCAGCACCTGAGCATCCGAGCTATTGACCCCAGAATGCTGGAAATAAAAACAAGTCATATGCAGCATAAAGAAGAAACAAAAAACAACAACAACAACAAAACAATAACAGCAGCTCACATAGAATCTTTCACAGAATTGAGACAGAACATTTAAAGAACAACTCAATTTAAGAAAAAGAAATTATAGACATTAAGGAGAGTACAATTACACAAAAATCACTACCAAAGCTGTAAATTGTCAGTCACATAAAAAATGCAGTAAAACATGCAGTTGGCCTTGTTACCACAGGATATAGGACTTACATCCTACCTTGAGGATACGAACATATGGTTGACCATCCGGACCATCACGACTCCCATTGACCTCTATGTGCTTTAGCCACTGGATGTGAGGCTGAGGATCACTAAACACCTTGCACTCAAACTCCACATCACTGCCTACCACTGCAGTGCGATTGGCTGGCAGGCCAGCCTGCAGTATTGGCCTGTGAGGAGAACGCTCTGCAACAACCAAAAGACACGCATACCATTTTAGATATGGTGACCAAAGCAACACCAATGACAATTAGCTGATACTGAAGACAAACAGGTGCAATTATTCAGTAGTACACATGGATGACTGGTTGTCAAACAATAGCCAATAAAACTTCTATTCAATTAAGGTTGTTACTGGAACTGGCCAGAACTGACGGCAAACAAGCTTGTTTAAGCATGTAATCTGATACAGTGCATTTCCAGGCTACGATTTTAGACGAGTTACTGATGATTATGGTGAATGACTGGGGGCATTTTCAGGTTGGGTCAAAAAGGGGAAATCAAATTTAACATCTCATTTGGTGCCATTACTGTTAATACAACACTACCGCAGTCCCACTTTGCTAAACTAGATGGCACTCAGAGAGCACATACCTCCGCCAAGGCTCCATCCCTCCCTCCCTTTGTCCGTTCATATCACCATCCATCTGTACATTGTGAGATAGGGCCTTGGCAGAGGTATGCACTCACGGATCACCCCCAACATCTAATGAGTTACTCTTTGGACCAAGGGCCACTTCTGGTGAGAATGTCATCCAAATCCATCCAGTAGCTTTGGAGTATTGTTGCTAACACTCTGTGAGAAGATAAGAGCCTTGGGGGAGGTATGCATTTTGAGATCATCACCAAAATCTAATCATGTGTTCGGTGTGCCATTACCCACTTTTCCTGGAAATTTGAATGAAAGGCACTAAATGCAATCCATTATTATTAATCCTTATTACTAACAGACAGAGAAATGACAGCAAAAACAATATGACTACATTTTAACAACAACAACAAGACGCTGACAGATGCGGACATGTTCCTCCAAGCGTCTGCTTTCAAATTTTGATAACGATATCCTTTTAGTGTCAGATCAAAGAGTACCGGGTTGTTTGATGCAGCAAAGTTCAGCCTCTCCACCATCCATCCACCTACCATTGTTGTCTTCCTGTACTGGCATCCTATGTCCCGCCCTTCCTTAATTCTGATTGGCTGCTTAGAAAGGTTGGACATTGATGATTGCAGCTGTACAGTAGTCTGATAAGTTGGACTTTTTTCAGACCTAAGCACTGCGACAAAAAGCGGCCACCGCTCAAAGTGTTTCAGTGCCGAGGGCGCTCAGTGCTGTAAACGCTCGACTACATAGAGAATGAATAGAAAACAGTTGCCCACAGCAGAAAAAAAAACAAGTTTGGTGGACACGCCCTTAACACTTCTTCTGCAGTGTCTGGCTTCCGGGTTGCCAAGGCGCGTGACCCTATGGCGTGACTACACACATAACTCAGTGGACACATCTTAAAGGGGTAGTACATGAAAAGCGCCATATTAATATATAAAAATATTCAAAAAGTTCCTGCATCCACATCATGATCCAAATCACCGCTAATATCTAATCATCTGTTCCCCATGCCATTACACACCTTTCCTGAAAATTTCATCAAAATCTGTTCATAACCTTTTGAGTTATGTTGCTAACAAACAAACCAACCAACGGGCAAACCAATCAACAGACCAACGCCACTTAAAACATTACCTCCATCCTCCCTTGGTAGAGGTAATAACTCTCCAGAGAAAATTCAACAGCCAGGAATCTGGGTAGCTCTAGCTGTACAGCCTATACTAACCAAGACTAAGCTTCAGGCCCTGTGATGGACTGGCAATCTGTTCAGGGTATACCCTGCCTCTTGCCCAAAGACTGGGATAGCCTCCAGCCTCACCCCACCACGACTCGAAAAAAAGGATTAAGCAGTAGAAGATGTATGGATGGATGGACTATGCTCCACAGGGGCTTTGTAAGCTCTTGGGACAAAACTTTTCTTCACATGTGAAATCTGTCAGTGCTCATCAGCCTCTATATATTTGGAGTAGAAGCAGCCCAGGGGAAAACACTGATGGAGAAAGTGAGTTTGATTCCCAAGACCAATGGCTTGCGAGTTGTTCATTGGGTAGGCCCAAACAGAGTCATCACTTCTGTCCGCTACATGGAACCATCACTCAGAGCACAAGCAAGAAGGCCAAGTTCGGGTGTTTTTTCTAGTCACAAAGACCACTTAAAGTGCTTAACTAGTAGCTACACTAACCTTCTAGTTTAAGGGCCTATCAGAGACAGATACCTAGGGACAATTTTAGAATCACCATTTAACCTAACATGCATGTCTTTGAATTGTGGGAAGAAATCAGAGCCTGCACAGTAAACCCACACATTGCAGGGAGAACACACAAACCCCCACATAGAAAGGTTCCCACCCCTGCCTGGAACCTTATAACTGTTAGGCAACAGTGCAAACTCCCGTACAAGAGACTCAAATATTCAGAAAATTCACAATGATAAAAACAAAAACACAACATGACAACAATAAACACTTACCGACAACATCCAGTTGATAGGTGTGATTGATACTGCCATATTGGTTTTCCACTATACAGGTGTAGTTTCCCCTGTCAGAGGGTACTACAGATTCCATGATGATGGTCCACATATGGTCACGGACCTAAACAGAAAAAAGGTTTAAAAATTGCCATCTACAGGAACAATATATGAGGAAAGTGGCCAACTGAATGGTGCAGAATTTAATAGATAAAAATACTGGCAGCTGCCAGTGGTACCCCTCAGCCTCTGTTGTTGAGATGTAGTTTATATGGCATTTTGACCTTGCAATCCCAAAGGTAGATGTCAGGGTGGCAGGGTGAACCCATGTACGTACGTTTGGTGATCCTAGGTTTACTCCTTCTATAACAATAGGGCATAAGGAAGCTAACCATGACCTTTGACCTTCTGACCCCAAACTCACAGTCAGAGGTCAGGGTCTCAGGGTCAACATGAGTACAAAGAGTGGTGACCCTAGGTTTCATTGTTGTTGATGTATAAGTTTATATGGCATTTTGACCTTTGACCCCAAACCCATAGTGAAAGGTCAGGGTTTCAAGGTGAACCCGTGTACCAAGTTTGGGGACCTTAGCTTTACTCATTCTATAGTGATAAGATAAGATAAGATAAGCCTTTATTAGTCCCACAACAGGGAAATTCCAGGATTGCAACAGCACAGGGATAGCAACACTCAGAGCAACAATCAGAAGGCAAGAAAAAAAAAAGCAAGCAAGCAAGAGCAGCCAATATACATATGTACATATTACTATAAATATATATATATATATATATACACAGACACACAGTGTAGAGCATTGTAGCTGGATGGGATAAATATATGAGTGAGCATTGCAGCTAGATGGAATAAATATGTAAATATATAAACAGTGCGGAGCAATGTAGCTAGATGGAATAATATGTAGATATATAAACACATAGTACGGAGCATTGCAGCTAGGTGGAAAAAATATGTAAATATATAAACACACAGTGCGGAGCATTGTAGCTAGATGGAATGAATATATAGATATATAAATATAAACATAAACAAACACACCCAGTGCGGAGCATTGTAGCTAGATGGAATAAATATGTAAATGTATAAACACACACAGTGCAGAGCATTGTTGCTAGATGGGATGAAACAGCACAACCGTCTACTTAGTTATCCTACATGGTATGATTATGTGCCCATACATATTCTCACCCTCCGTAGCTACCGGTATTTTCCTAGTTGTATGCCGGAGGGGACCATTGTGCAAGTCTATTGCATCTTTTGCATTCAAAAAAACTATTAGGTTGTTACGTTTTTTTGCTATCTCTGCGAGCAGCCCTGCTTAGGTTATACAGTCTGACAGCCGTTGGTAGGAAGGACCTGCGAAATCTCTCGGTTGTGCACCTGGGATGATGTAGTCTGCTGCTAAATGAGCTCCTCAGTGCATTCAGTATGTCCTGCATAGGGTGGAACTCGGACTCCAGCAGAGATGACAGTTTAGCCACCGTCCTTCTCTCTCCTATCTCCTCCACCGGATCAAGGCGCTGCCCCAGGACGGAGCTAGCTTTCTTGATCAGTTTGTTCAGTCTCTTCCTATCGGCTGCAGTAATGCCACTGCCCCAGCAGACCACTCCAAAAGTGATGGCTGATGCCACCACCGTGTCACAGAATGTCTTCAGCAGCGCCCCTTGTACACCAAAAGACCTGAGTCTCCTCAGTAGGAACAGCCTGTGCTGTCCCTTCTTGTAGAGTGCATCAGTATTGTGTGACCAGTCTAGTTTATTGTTCAGATGAACACCCAGGTACTTGTAGGATGTCACCATCTCAATGTCTGTTCCCTGTATATTTACTGGTGCTGTGAGGGGTTGTCCTTGCCTGCGGCAGTCCACCACCAGCTCCTTAGTTTTCCTCGCGTTGATCTGGAGGCAGTTCCGATGGCACCAGTCCACGAAGTCCTGGATAAGCCCTCTGTACTCAGCTTCATCTCCATTGGAGATGAGGCCAACGATCGCAGAGTCATCAGAGAACTTCTGTAGATGGCAGTGTGTTGTGTTGTGTGAGAAGTCCGCAGTATAAAGAGTGAACAGGAAGGGAGCCAACACCGTTCCCTGGGGGGCCCCCGTGCTACTGATGATCGTGTCGGACACACAGTCCCGGGTTCTCACAAACTGAGCATTCCCTATGCCCTAATAGGGCATAGGGAATGCTAACATTGAACTTCTGACCCCAAACTCAGTCAGAGAGCAGGGCCAAAGCCATCCAAGACTTTTCTTAGACATGATATTGATTTGAAAAGGCTACATCCTTCCTTTGCGTAGTTATCATGTTGCAGGATTTAGGGAAAACTGACCTCTGAGGTTCAGGGTTTCCTCTGGTAACAGTTCTTGGTGGTGGCCCGCTTCGCCAGAAAGTTTACCGCCATGCCAAGAAGAAGATATGAATTTAAGAAAAATATATGAAGCAATGACTTTCCGCAAGCACGCACACGGACAACACGCGTGGCCGTCATCCGCGCGGAGTTTAGAAGCGCCCTGCCTATGCGAGCTTTCCAGTCAGCAGGCAGTGTCTCGCTAGCAGCAGCAGCATCTTTGTGGAAAAGGAGTGAAAACCGGGAAGTTAAACAGCAGAAATAGACTATTTGAAGAGAAACTTTGTGAAGAAGTCCGCCGTTTCTTTGTTGGTGAAAATCCTGGCGCGTCAGCGCCTTGACGCTACTTATCGGGCAGGAGTGAAACTACAAATGACGGTTGTGTGCATGCGTCAACCGCTTGGCCTGGGTAGATGAAAAAAGTGAGCAAGTACAGCGCCGCATGCGTGCCGGGCTCGTCCAAAGCGTACGCGGACCAAGGCAGACTAGAAGGGAAATGCAGCATGAATAAGGCTTGACTGTCTGACAGAAACATGACTTCATTAAAGTACTTTAAAAGCGGAAAAAAAAAAAATCAGAAGAGGTATGTAAGCACTGAAGGCATTTATAGTTTTAGCCCGCTGAAAACGGGAGCAATTATGGAAGAGTCGCTTAGCTAAGAGATGTGGTTAGAATTCATATGCAGCCGGCTTCATATGAAGGGAAAAGCAAGGGGGACTACTGAATTGCTGAGGATATATTTCTCCAACCACTATAATATTAAGTTACATTACCAATTATGTACCTGGCAAGTTAAGATGACTGAAATTCAGGAAGTCAATGACTTTAATCCGTCAGCAACCTTCAGACAAACTAAACGTGCCAGCATTTGGATTTCAAAATAAGGGAGGTTTTTCTTGGTGGTGAGGAGATTTCTTAAAAAAAAAAAAAAAAAAAAAAAAAAAAAACCCACAAAACTTAATATATAGAAATATTAAAACAGAAATAACGGCATCCTTGATCATTTAAGTTAATTTAAATCATTAAACACAATTTTATTAATTTTTTTCTTTGTAATGAGAGTTAACTTATTGTTCTGTTCTGACTGCAAAGTTATGGTCAGAAATATAAATTGTTATAAGGAAAAAGTTAAAAAAAAAAAAAAAAGTCTTTCAAATTTATTTAAAAAAAACAGACATGCATGTTAGGTTAATTGGTTGTTCTAAATTGTCCCTAGATATCTGTTTCCTATAGGCCCTTAGAATAGAGGGTTAGTACTAGTGAAAGCGCTTTGAGTGGTCTTTGTGACTAGAAAAGCGCTATATAAGTGCAGGTTAGTAGTAGTAGTTAATTTTATTTTAAAAAACAGACAAAAAATAAGCTATAAAATAATCCACAAATTTATAATAAAGTTTCAAATGTACAAGAAAAGTCAACTTTACAAGAGGAAATTACAAATTTGAGGAAAATGGTTTCAAATTTAGATAAATTTACAGAGGAAAGTAGAACACCATCAGAAAATTGTTATAAATTTTGGAGAAAAACCTCAAACCTTCAAGACTGAAGTCATTACTCAAGTTTTAAATGGGTGCTCTTTGTACCCTTAACTAGAAATTTTTGGTTGTCTCCTTTAATTTGCATGGCACTTGGCATTTTCCAACCCGTTTGTATACCACCATTGACAGAGAGAGAACCTGAATTAGACAGGGCTCAGAGAGGGCAAGATGAGACAGAAGAGAGGAGCCAAGGAGAGGAAAGAGTTCAGGTAGAGGGTCCAGGAGGGGTGAGAGCAGAGGAAGGAGAGAAGGATGACACCAGTTAAAAGTCCAAATACAGGGTGTCTGGGTGGGACCCCAAATGGCCCAATATTCCATTCAAGCCTTGGTTGAACAATACTTCAAACTGTAAGTTCCATATGCATGGCAGTGGCTCAGGAGGTAGAGCCAGATATCCTGCCGTTGTGTCCCTGGGCAAGACACTTTACCCACCTTGCCTCCAGTGTCCATAACACTGGGTATGAATGGGTATAAATGTTTGGTGGTGGCTGGAGAGGCCGTTGGCCTGGATTGGCAGCCACGTTTCCGTCAGCCTGCCCCAGGGCAGCTGTGGCTACAGTAGTAGCTTGCCACTACCATTGTCTGTCTGGAGTGAATGAATAGTGTATCTGTAAAAAGCGTCTGAGTGTCTATGATAAGGCGCTATATAAATCTGATGCATTATTATTATTATATGCAAAGTTACTGTGCAAAATTTAAAAAAAAAAAAAAAAAAAAAAAAAAAGAATAGTATCAAATTAACATATTGATACATGTGTGTTTTCTGCCCCCCGGAAAAATATGTTGCCACCGCGCCAAGGTCTTTAAGCCAGAGGAAACACTGGAGGTCAGAGGTCGCCCAAATTCAAAGTTGTCCAAGATTTTTCATGGATACTCATTGTATCAATTTGAAAAGTCCACATCATTTCTTTCTGTAGTTATCGTGTTCACAAGAGTTTGAGAAAATTGACCTGTGACCTTGACCCAAAGGTCAGAGGTCACCCAAATTCAAACCCATCCGAGATTTTTGTAGATACAGCCATGGTATCAATTTGAAAGCCCACGTCATTTTTCCCTAGTTATAGCGTTCACAAGGTAGATGTTGCCGCCACTGCCCCACACAGCCTTTAGAGGCTGAGGGGTAAAAAACATTTGCAATAAAAGGCAATTTGACATCAGGTGATGCACATATTCAACAGGAAAACTGTGTTTTTCTTTCCTCCATCTACTTTCTTCCAACACAAAATGTCAGTCAAAGTTTGTAATTTTTTAAAGAAACACCCCTTTGGGTGAATGACATGTGATGTGATTATAACAAGATAAACTACCACTACATTCTGCCAGATTTAACCAGCAGGTCTTTCTCCTATCTAACAAGGACCACAAGGAAAAAGGGGCACGTATTTTCATACATCTGCCCCAGCTTGTCTTATTAGCACCAACTGATGTCTGGCTCCTTTTTTCCAAAACATTATAATTTTTCTTCCATAAATCTGCCAAGACCGGCAGCGTGTGATTAGCCAACAAACCTCTAAGGCTATGGCAACATCAAACGTGCATATAGAGAGACGGAGCCATACAGTTTCCCCTATTTAGCTTCAACATGATGAGGGGCTCCAGCTGCCTGCTGCCAGATGTGCTGTGCTTGGGTTCATATACATGTGGTCCACATTATTCTATCCCTCCTGCAAGTCTCCATGCAGACGATAGGAACAATAGAAGTCTGACCATAAAAGCAAAAGTGTGGGAGGGAAGAGAGACATCCTCAGCCGCTGATGCAGACCTTTGCACCTTGGATTAAAAAAAAAAAAAAAAACAGCTGCCAGATGGTGAAGTGTGCTGCCTGGTAAAGTGGGGGGACATTTAGAGAAGTGGGGTGGCAAGGAAGGCAGGCAGCTGAGAGGAAATTCCTAAATGTGTCCCAGCTGGGAAGGAGATGGGAAGGGGACACATAAGACAAGGCTGGACACGCCCACACCTTGCTGGGAAACCCAGGCAGATGTAAGGTTTTTATTCTCTGAATATTATACATCCTGCACCTGCAGGTAAACTGCAAGTAAAAGCAGTCATTCACAAAGAACTTAGGATAATATTATTCATCTTCATAAAAGACAGCTGTACCAGAAGGTTGTTGATGAGATTGAAGATTAATGTGGTGAAAAGGGATTTTAAAACTTTCACTGGGAAACATATGCCTCTAAGCCAAGAAACTATTTTGAAACCATTAGTAAGAATAAATAAAAAGAGGTCATGGTGTCATACATACAGTAATGTTTTGTTTAACCGGTGCACACCCTGGTGTGCCACACCTTTGTTTAGTAAACCCAGAGACTGAAGTTAACCATTTTAAACAATTGTTGCCTTCCTGTTTGTCAGCATTCAGTGTCAAATGAATATAGTCTCCCTGGAAAGAGGCTGACAGGGTAATCATGACACACCTCATACATAAAGTAGACACAGAGGTAAATATACTGTTGCATGGATGTAATTACAGTGAAGATACTGGACAATAGCTGTCCCAAATACCACGTTTTGGCTGTGAATCTTTGCTTGTAATTAAAAGCCACTATTGGGTTTTGTAACAGTACTGTCATTTGACTTCCTAACCATTTATTTAATAAGTTAAAGATATTTTTGTGTGGTCGCTTTAGCTATATTTACATGTGAAATGATCATTATAAAGATTGCTACTTTTGCCTCACATGATGCTGATGCCATCTCACAAGTCAAGAACAGCAACTCCTTAGCAAAAGCAGCAAGGTTGTTCATCTTTCTTTCAATTTTAAGAGGCTACAAGAAGCAATAAAAAGATCCCAAATCCACAAAGATGGGACATAAGCATGGCCAGAAATTCCATGAGCAACCTCTGTTAGAAGTAGATGATAAAAGCTCAGGCTAAGATGAAAGGAAATGAACAAAAACAGCGCATACTATAAGTATGTACAGCCGTGGACAAAATTGTTGGTACCCCTCTGTTAATGAAAGAAAAACCCACAATGGTCACAGAAATAACTTGAATCTGACAAAAGTGGTAAATAAAAATTCTATGAAAATTAACCAATGAAAATCAGACAATGCTTTTGAATTGCGGTTCAACAGAATTACTTTAAAAAAAACAAACTCATGAAACAGGCCTGGACAAAAATGATGGTACTCCTAGAAAAGATTGAAAATAATGTGACCATAGGGACATGTTCAACCAAGATGTGTCCTCTAATTAACATCACAGGTGTCTACAAACTTGTAATCAGTCAGTCAGCATATTTAAAGGGTGACAAGTAGTCACTGTGCTGTTTGGTGACATGGTGTGTACCACACTAAACATGGACCAGAGGAAGCAAAGGAGAGAGTTGTCTCAGGAGATTAGAAAGAAAATTATAGACAAGCATGTTAAAGGTAAAGGCTATAAGACCATCTCCAAGCAGCTTGATGTTCCTGTGACTACAGCTGCACATATTATTCAGAAATTTAAGATCCACGGGACTGTAGCCAACCTCCCTGGACGTGGCCGCAGGAGGAAACGGATAATACGAATGGTAACAAAAGAGCCCAGAACAACCTCTAAACACATTCATGGTGAACTCCAAGGTCAAGGTACATCAGTGTCAGATCACACCATCCATCATTGTTTGAGCCAAAGTGGACTTCATGGGAGACGAACAAGGAGGACACCACTATTGAAAACAAATCATAAAAAAGCCAGAATGGAATTTGCCAAACTGCATGTTGACAAGGCACAAAGCTTCTGGGAGAATGTCCTATGGACAGACGAAACAAAACTGCAACTTTTTGGCAAGGCACATCAGCTCTATGTTCACAGACGCAAAAATGAAGCATACCAAAAAAAGAACACTGTCCCTACTGTGAAACATGGAGGAGGTTCTGTTATGTTCTGGGGCTGCTTTGCTGCATCTGGCACAGGGTGTCTTGAATCTGTACAGGGTACAATGAAATCTCAAGACTATCAAGGTATTCTAGAAAGAAATGTGCTGCTCGGTGTCAGACAGCTTGGTCTCAGTCGCAGGTCATGGGTCTTGCAACAGGATAATGACCCAAAACACACAGCTAAAAACACCCAAGAACGGCTAAGAGCCAAACATTGGACTATTCTAAAGTGGCCTTCTATGAGCCCTGATCTAAATCCTATTGAACATTTGTGGAAGGAGCTGAAACATGCCGTCTGGAGAAGGCATCCTTCAAACCTGAGACAACTGGAGCAGTTTGCTCATGAGGAGTGGGCCAAAATACCTACTGAGAGGTGCAGAAGTCTCATTGACAGTTACAGAAATCGTTTGATTGCAGTGATTGCCTCAAAAAGTTGTGCAACAAAATATTAAGTTAAGGGTCCCATCATTTTTGTCCAGGCCTGTTTCATGAATTTGTTTTTTAAAATAATTCTGTTGAACCACAATTCAAAAGCATTGTCTGATTTTCATTGGTTAACCTCTTGCACTCCGTTGTACCACGGGCGGGCAAGTCTCTGCATCCCAGAGCGCACGATGGAGCTGCAAGCGTGCACTGAAAATAAAAGCTGCATTTCCGTTCTTCCACTGCAGACACAGCCGCGAACAGATTAGTTCATCTGATTGACCTCTCATTCGACTATTAAGAGCCTTGAATTGGGTTTCTGAAACCTTGAAGAACCAATGACTGAAAACCTAGAAAGAAGGACCCGCCTACCAAAGCTGTGAATGCAGCGAGCCAATTGAAGCACAGAAGTTTGCGAGCTGTTTTTTGTAAGGCTGGGTGAAGACGGACTGCTGCAGCAGATAAAAAAAGGACCCGCAGGAAGAACCGTCACAGACCCAGCAGCACGGAGACCACCCACAAGTGCTACCTGTGTGACAGGGACAGCCATTCGCGCATCGGCCTCTTCAGTCACAGGCGGTGCTTTTTTGTTTTTTTTTTTAAATTCGAGCAGAATAGACATTTAGGATTCTCTTCCATGGTCATCATCGACCGACGGAGGCCGACGACAAAGGTCGTAAATCATTCGCCAAAACCGCAATCATGGAATTATGTTTTGACCGGGTCGCGAGAGCAGAACCACGAGCGGACCAGCGTCGCGTTCGTCTGACAATGAGGAAGAGAAGTTCGCCCGGACGCTGCTGTGAAGAGGTAAGGTGTTATAAGCTAAATTATTCTATATCCCTGAAAATTGTAATCAAAAATGACTTTTGACTGATCGGTAAATTACAACTGTGCGGCGCATGAAGTCTGAAGTTCGTGCGCTACAGTATACGGGTCGTGCGCCGCGTCCAGACCGTGAACGCCCCCCCCCCCCCCCCGCTACTCTTCTGTAGCGAGGGGTGGGGGGGGAGCCGCGGTGACTGCGCCGCTGTCGCCACATCGCCACATGAGTCTATTCCGTCATGTAGCGATGGCCGATGTACGTCCTCTGTAGTGGCGGGGGGGGGGGGGGACAACCCCCCCCACACACACACAGCTCTGAATGTCACCTTTCATTAGAGGCCAAGATGAAGCTTCTATATTTAATCATTCAAAAGTTAGACGTTTTTCCAAACTGTGCCATTTGGCACAATTTGGCACAGTTCAAAAACGCCTGGGAACTACCTGAGGAAAAAGCTGTGTAATATATTCATTTTTTGTGGTATTGTTACAAAATTTTGACCTCACCTGGATAACACTTGGTTCTACATTTCTGTTGCACTTTCCAGCCCGGATCTGAAGCTGTGTGTTATTTGCAAGCATTTATATCCAAAAAAAACACCCAGGCCAAATTTATTTTCTTCAAGTTCAGTATGTTTAGATGACTGTAACTCAGTGGCCGGAGCACTTAGAGAGATTATGACTGTTTTGCCAAAAAATTCAAAGTGTTTTCTTTTAAATGAGACCAACCCCATGAAGATGCTGCAAAGGGTTGAAGAACAACTTTCGATTTACTTTGGGCATGTTATTTTTTGGCGTTTTTAGGGAAACTGACCGGAGTGCAAGGGGTTAATTTTCATAGAATTTTTATTTATTACCACTTGCCAGATTCAAGTTATTTCTGTGACCACTGTGGGTTTTTCTTTCATTAACAGAGGGGTACCAACAATTTTGTCCGTGTGTATACAATTTTTTGCCTGTAATAAGGCCTTCTGATAAAAAGGAGGTAATCCGCAAGTATTAAAATGCATGCCAACTTAGTATCAAAGTATAAGATCACTTGGAAGGGAATAGTGTCCGTGATACCTAGAATTAGGGCAAGTGATCTTTTTCCTTCAAACGGAAGTCTAGGATTGCCCACCTGAAAATGTTACTATGGCACAACATTCCTTCTGATTTATCGGGTTACATCTTATTGTCTCTCAGGTCAAATGTGACACTTTCCTCTCTCTTTGATTTCAGTTTCATACAACAGGACGTGATGAGATAAGAGCAACTTCACCCATTTGAGGGAGATTTACATTTTTAAAAATAGTTAGTCCCTCTCTCTGACGAACCGACTGATATTTGCAGAGCAGTGAGAGACCATGAGTGCAAAATACCACAACTTTTACTTTAATGGCGGTCAGTCCAAGGATCTTTCAAATATAACCTCCTTGGTCAGTCAAATTCAGTCGTCTGTGCAAAGTGTTGAGGCTCGCCATGAAGCAGGGACCTCCCCGTGCTGAACTTGTTTTTTTATTTGTCGGCTAAATTAGGAAGAATGTCTGCAAGTACACATGCCAAAGAGAGCACTCCCTTTAGTGAGAGTGGAATAATAAAATAAATAATTAAGCAATATTACACGAGAGGGAGTACGGTATCAATGAATATAGTAACTGTGGGTGTGATACATCTAATGCCCTCTGCTACAATATCACACCCGTAGTTAGTATATTTATGATACCTTAACGACCTCGACTGTAATATTGCTTTTATACAACAGTTCCGGCAAGCACAATTATTAAATGACAGCAATACTGGACAAAATATTATGATTTGTTTCACCAGTTATTTTGTGCAGCTGAGAAATAGTCCTAAATATACCCAGTAACTGTTGCTAAACATCTTAATCAGTATGAAGACATCTATTGTCATTTCACACACGTAAACAAATTAAATACTGTCAAGTGCAAAAGTCAGTGTTTAGGAAACATACTGTATACCTGCTGAGTCGGTACTGCAGAAGACCCGAGATCAAAACGTGGCCATTGGCCTATGCCAGTAGCTAGACTAATTTCTGATTTGTCCAATAAAGAAAATCTTGAAATATTTTTTGAAAGGATTTTTTCCAATGTACTCATGTTGCAGTTTGCATAATTATAACACTAACGGTTTACTCATATTGGTTCCTTCATATATTGTGTCAGCTTGTGGAGCATAGCAGATCAAAGCAATTCTTCTTTCAGTTGCTCCCTTTAGGGGTAACCACAGCGGATCACAGGGTTTTCTTTGGTAACATTTCTGGGTGGCAGTCCGCCACGCCTGAAAGTTTTCCGCCACTCTTCAGGTTACTTTATTTGTACCCGTAGGTAGATTTGTTTTGCAGTCACGTGTCATCCATATTTACAAACCACAATTACATTCAACATGAACACAAACACAGGCACACATGAAGCTGACTATAGACACGATGAAAGTACTCAAAGGCTCCACCAATCAGGACATAGGACAAAGAGATAAGAGAAAAACAGCGATATGAGAGAAGGGTCATATTAAAAAGTTAAAAACTAGTCAAAGAGATTAAAAAATCAAAAAAGTCTAAAACCCAATAAAAGATTTAGAACCCAAATAAAAAAACCTACAAAAATAAGTAAATATAAAATAAAAATTAATAAATAGATAACTGAATTATGTGCAATATATTGCTACATCTTGTTCAACTCTTTGACAGCAGCAGGACAAAGCTGTTTTTGTAGTGCTGGGTTTTACTTTTTGGTGACAACAAACCTCTGTCTGGAGGAAAGTAGCTGAAGGTGGCAGTGCAAAGGGTGGGAGTCATCATTTAAAATGGAGGTAGCAATCCTCTGTACCTGTCTGGTGTACAGGGATGTCAGGCTCAGCTGTGACTCACCAAGCAAACAACTCTATCACGAAATATAAATTTAAGAAAAATATATGAAGCAATGACGCACACATGAACAATGTGTGTGACCGTCATCCGCACGAAGTTCAGAAGCCTCCTGCCCGCGTGTTCCGGTCAGCAAGCAGAGTTTCTCACTATGCGCATCACTGTCCGAGAGAAACACGTGCTTATTAAAGTACTTTAAACGCGGAAGAAAAAAAAAAAGTGAAGGCATTTATCATGGTTTTAACCTGCTGGTAACGGGAGAAATAATGGAAGAGTCGCTTAGCTAACACGTGTGGTTAGTTTTTTGTTTTTCTTATTTCAGACAAGAATAAAAAGGAGATGTTTTCACCTTTACCTTAGTTAATATTAATTAACCAATTTATGTTCAATATTATGTACCTGGCAAGTTAAGATGACCGAAATTCATGATGTCAATGACTAATCTGTCAGCAGCTTTCAGACAAACGTGCCAACATTTGGATTTCAAAACGCAAGTTTTTTTCCTACTGTCTGGGTGGTGGAGATTAAAAAAACAAAAACAAAACTATAAATATACAGAAATATAACAGAAGTAACTGCATCTTTGGTCATTTAAGTTAATTTATTTCATTAAATACAATACTATTGTATTTAAATACAATTACTATTACTATTGTATTTAAATACAATACTGTTACCCTGCTGTTGGAAGTTACACGTTAGCATAGAAACAGCAAAACAAAAGTGGTGTGGGAGGCGGCAGCTCCAAAGTTAGGCCGTCTACATCCAGTTGAGTGGAAATATTTAAGTTTCACTTTCTGTTTCAGACTGCTGTCATGTAAAAAAAAAAAAACAAAAACAAAAACGGTGAAGCAGTGTGGATAATCTGCCTGCATTCTTTTTCACATGTCAACACCGCTGGAGCAGTATTAACGTCGAACAATCTGCTGTTCAAAGTGGCTATAGCTGTATTTTAGTTCAGGTTTCGCTGCTTCGTTTTGATTTTTTTCAACCACCCAAAGAGGGAGAAAAACCCCAAAACATATGTTCAGTGATACGAGAGCCAAAAAGCACCAGGACAGGTCTGTGCAACGAGGGTAATGCAGGTAAAGTGATTCAGCATAAAACCCGACATCTGTGTGCACTTAAGATGTAATGGTAAGATTTTCATGTAATATTTGATACAGAACTAAAAGATATTTTAAACTAAATCTGAACTGCTGCTTATAAACTGGAGAAATGGGGGGGGAAGGCTTATCGTGAAAATTCACAGAAATATTGCATTATCATTTTTAGGCCATAGTGTGAACCCCTTCTTCTTTTGTATGACTCCCAAAGTCACTTAGCAATGTCATGTAAGCTGTGAAGCCAGGTCACTGTCTCCGGGGTGAGGTTGGTGAGATCCACATGGATACTCTCAGGTGGTCCAAGGTCAGGGCACTTTAATAGGACATGATGTGTTATCTGTTCAGGGTTGTTACAAATAAAAGCTGGTGACGAGCGAAGGCCCCAATGATACATGCTGGTATTGAAATGGCCCACTCCCGTTCGCAGACGGTTAAGTATAACCCAATCTCTGCGGCCAAGCTGGGCACCTTGTGGTGGTTTTGTGCTTGGGGTGATGTTGAGCTGAGGTGGTTTTCTTGTCTCTGGCCAAGTGAGTCTCCAGCGTTCCAGAAGATTGAAGTTGGAAATTTCGGGGGAGATAGCATATCTACTGAAGGGTTTGCAAGAGCGTAGGGATTGAGCGCCTAGATCTTTGGCAGCTTAGATGCGATGATGTAACAGATGTTCCGTTTTCTTCAGTGGCCTTCTTCACAAGCATGTGTGTTTGGTGTTTTCTGTGAAGGGGAGGAGGAGCGATGCCAGATAAAGGCAGGTAATCCACAGGTGTGGCACGAAGGCAGCCTGTGATTATCCTCATGTCTCAGTGAGTGTGACATCCAGCTTCTTAGTGTGAACACTCCTACTCCAGACTGAAGAGGCATATTGCACTGTGCTGTACACCAGTGCAAGTGCTCCAGTACGGAGTGTGCTTGTATTGGCTCCCCATGAAGAACAAGCAAGGTGCCACAAGAGATTATTCCTTGATAATACTTTAGAACGCAGAGAGATAAGATGGTGCTTGTAGGCAAGTTGTCTGTCAAGTTTAACTCCGAGGTATGTTGGCATGGGGGTGTATGGCAAGGTTGACTCTCCCAGGGTGACAATGAGATGGCAGTTAGCATCCCTGTTAGCGAGGTGAAATGCTATAGCAGTAGTTTTTTCCATGCCAAGTTTCAGCCTCCACGTCCTTAGATAGTCTGAGATGGCAGCAATGTCTTCAGTGAGAATTTTCTCCATCGTGGACCAACTGACATTGAAGTACAGCAAAGCAAGATCATCAGCATAGCCGTACTGTAGGGAGGTTGTCCATGGTAGATCACTAATGTAGATGTTGAAGAGGGTAGGTGCCAGAACAGATCCCTGGGAATGCCATTTCTCAACCGGCGGAGTCTACTGACTTGTCCATCACTGGTCTGAAGGATGACGCCGTGGTTCGAGATGATCGTGGCAATGAACTGTACGATATAACTGTCAGGAACCATCCGCAGAAGCTTCAGAATCAGCCCTTGGTGCCATATGGTGTCATATGCTGCTGTTAGATCAACCAGGAAGATGCCTGCCTTATGACCTTTTTCATAAGCTTCCTCAATGTTGTCTGTGAGCCGTCACCCTTGTTTTTTGAAAACTGGTACCAAAACACTTCTTCTCCACTCCTCAGGCATCCTCTCACTCTCCAAGATTCTGTTAAACAATCTGGTTGAAAAGTTCACTGTCATCTCTCCTAAACGTCTCCATACCTTCACAGGTATGTCATCTGGACCAACCATCTTTCCATTCTTCATCCTCTAAGCTCCCCCCACTTCTGCCTTGCTATTCCTCGGAACTTCCTTGCTCACCATCTTTCCTTCATCCATCCTCCTCCTCCTCTCTCTCTCTTATTTTCTTCATTCATCAGCTCCTCAGAGTACTCCTTCCACCTTCAACACACTCGTCATTTGTACATTACCATTTCTGTCCTTAATCAACCTAACTTGCTGCACATCCTTTCCAGCTCGATCTGTCTATCCAATCAATACAAGACCTTTTTCCCTTCCTTAGTGTTTAGCCTCTCATACAACTCACTATATGCCTTTTCCTTTGCCACCTCTCTTTGCCATGCACCTAGATCCAAATACTCCTGTCTTTCTTCATCTCCCTGACTATTCCACTTTCTTTGCCAACCTATTCATTTGAATGCTTTCCTGTACCTCCTCATTCCACCACCAAGTCTCCTTGTCTTCTTTCCTCTGCCCAGAGGATACACCACATACCTTTCTACCCATTTCCCTCAATACTTTTGCTGTACTTTCCCAGTCATCTGGTAATTCTTCCCTACTACCCAGAGCCTGTATCAACTACTTCCTGAACTCCAAGCAACCTTCTACCTTCTGTAACTTTTCCCACTTAATCTTTGACTCTGCTTTCACTCTCTTCTTGGTTTCCAAAGTCATCCTACGGACGACAATCTGATGCTGTCTAGCTACATTCTCCCCTGCCACCACCTTGCAGTCTCCCATTTCTTTCAGGTTTCTCCATCTGCATAAGATGTAGTCCATATGTGTGCACCTTCCTCCACTCTTGTACAGTGGTGTGAAAAAGCGTTTGCCCCCTTCCTGATTTCTCATTTTTTGTATGTTTGTCACACTTAAATGTTTCAGATCAAACAAATTTAAGTAAACACAAAATGCAGTTTTTTAAATGAAGGTGTTTATTATTAAGGGGAAAAAAATCCAAACCTATATGACCCTGTGTGAAAGTGCCCCCCCCCCCCGAACCTAATAATTGGTTGGGCCACCCTTAGCAGCAACAACTGCAATCAAGCATTTGCGAAAACTGGCAATTAATCTTTTACAGTGCTGTGGAAGAATTTTAGCCCACCTGTCTTTGCAGAATTGTTGTAATTCAGCCACACAGAGGATTTTCGAGCATGAACTGCTTTTTAAGGTCATGCCACAGCATCTCAATCGGATTCAGGTCAGGACTTTGACTAGGCCACTCCAAAGTCTTCATTTTGTTTTTCTTAAGCCATTCAGAGGTGGACTTGCTGATGTGTTTTGGATCACTGTCCTGCTGCAGAACCCAAGTGCACGTCAGCCTGAGGTCACGAACAGATGGCCAGACATTCTCCTTCAGGATTTTTTGGTAGACAGCAGAATTCATGGTTCCATTTACCCCAGCAAGCCTTCCAGGTCCTGAAGCAGCAAAACAGCCCCAGACCACCACACTACCACCACCATATTTTACTGTTGGTATGGTGTTCTTTTTCTGAAATGCTGTGTTACTTTTACGCCGGATGTAATGGGACACACACCTTCCAGAAAGTTCAACTTTTGTCTCATCAGTCACCAGAGTATTTTCCCAAAAGTCTTGGGGATCATCAAGATGTGTTCTGGCAAAACTGAGATGAGCCTTTATGTTCTTTTTGCTCAGCAGTGGTTTGTCTTGGAACTCTACCATGCAGGCCATTTTTGCCCAGTCTCTTTCTTATGGTGGAGTCATGAACACTGACCTTAACTGAGGAAAGTGAGGTCTGCAGTTCATTGGATGTTGTTGTGGGGTCTTTTGTGACCTCTCAGATAAGTCATTGCTGCACTCTTGGGGTAATTTTAGTTGGCCGGCCACTCCTGGGAAGGTTCACCACTGTTCCATGTTTTTGCCATTTGCGGATAATGGCCCTCACTGTGGTTTGCTGGAGTACCAAAGCTTTAGAGCCTTTTCCAGACTGATAGATCTCAATTACTTTGTTTCTCATTTGTTCCTGAATTTCTTTGGATTGCAGCATGATGTGTCTAACTTTTGAGGATCTTTTGGTCTACTTCACTTTGTCAGCCAGGTCCTGTTTAATTGATTTCTTGGTTGAGAACAGGTGTGGCAGTAATCAGGCCTGGGTGTGGCTAGAGAAATTGAACTCAGCTTTTCAAAGATGTGATAAACCACGGTTAATTTCTGTTTTAACAGTGGGGGGGGGGGGGGGGGTTAACTTTTTCACAAAGGGACATCACACAGGGATTTTTTTTTTTACCCTTAATACACACCTCTATTTATATAAACTGCATTGTGTGTTTACTTGTGTCATCTTTGTCTAATATTTAAATTTGTTTGATGATCTGAAATATTTAAGTGTGACAAACATACAAAAAAAAAAAAAAAGAGAAATCAGGAAGGGGCAAACACCTTTTCACACCACTGTAAGTCACCCGATGTTCCTTTCTCTTCTTGAAGTATGTGTTCACCACAGCCATTTTCATCATTTTAGCAAAATCCACAGCCATCTGTCCTTCCACATTTCTCTCCTTAAAACCATACCTACCCAGCACCTCCTCATCGCCTCTGCTCCCTTTGCCTACATGTGAATTAAAGTCCACTCCAATTACCACTCTCTCCCCCTGGGAACACTTTACCACTTCATCTAACTTTTTCCAGAATTCCTCTCTTCTACCTGGTATCCAACTTGTGGGGGCATACACACTGACAACATCAAGCAGATCAAAGCAATTAATGTAGCTAAATGATGAAATAATTATATATAGCATATTCCCACCGAAAAGCCCCGTCATGCCAAATAAATAAATAACCTTAAAAAAAAAAAAAAAAAAAAACAGTGGTATACATTTTGGCCATACTGCCCACTCCTAATCTACTCCATCAGAAACACAATGCAGCATAAATGATAAAGACAGGTTTTTATGTAGGATGCTTCACCTAGCTCTTGACCAACAGAACAGAATTTCCATAAATAATAAGCTTCAGGATAGTTTGGTGTCAGCAAGGCGCAAAGCAGGAGAAAGTTCCTCGAAATATTTTCATTTCTGACCTTGAAGCCTCCTATGCGGTGTTCTCTCTTGAACTCCTTTCCATTCTTGTACCATTTCAGAGTAGGAATCGGGTTGCCATTGGCTTGGCATCGGAACTTCACAGTCTTACTGGCTGGAACAGCATGAAGCTTTTTCTCCATTTTTTCTGGGTGAGCCCATTGTGGAGCCATTGCTTAAAAAGAACAGAAAAATGTCATTTGTTTAATGGCTACAGTTGTGTGTAGTTTTAAAACAAATGAGGTTTTAAAAAACGTGTAGTTTTAAAACAATTGATGTTTTAAAAAACAAAACACCAAAACCCTGAATAACCCTAACCAACCACCACTAACTACTCTATATCTCAAAATACTTTCATAGATGACATTATATAATCTTTACTCACTAAATAAGGATTTCTAAATTAAAGTCGCAGGGCCTTACTGTATTAGACCTTTTTTTTTAAAAGATGCTCTGGCTTCAAATTTGGATTGCTCAAGTCACGTTACACAAATCCCATTGAGAGATAAAGCTTTTAGAATTAGAACAGAGTCAAGGTCAGCACACATTAGATACTGCTGGATTCTCTGCAGGCAGAGTGAGCAGCAGTAGCAAGATGCCAGAATGTCTTAATTACTCCAGAGACAAATTGGAGGACATCTAAGGCTAACCACCATTACTCACCACAGAGGCATTCCTTGTGTAAAAGCTGCCACTGAGGGAATAAAAATCCCTCTGAATCAGACTGAAATCATTCACCCAGATGTGACCCACACGTGCATGTTCGCCCCTTAATTGAATTTTAAAGCTCTCAAATTACTAACCATTCATGATGATTGCTCATAATACCCTGTGGCTCTGGGTGAATCAGTAACGTCCATTTGTTGCAGTAGCATTTGCAGTATTAGAAAAACAGCCCACTTACGCAGCAGTTTTTGACTGCTCAAAAGTTTGGCTTCCTCTGATGAAGACTCTTCATCTTCATCGTCGTCCTCGGATGATGCCAAGAGATAAACTAGTAAAGAAAAGGCAATCATAAGAAACCAGTAATATTTAGATTCAATTTTTGTAGGAATCACCATTTTTGTCTTAATCTATGGACACCATGAAAATGTTTGCTCACATTAAATATTTTAGTCTGCATCATACAATCTGCTGACAAATTAAATCTACAGTTCATTATAAGGTAAAGGTAAAGCCAACTTTATTGTTATTCAGTCCATACAGCCAATCATGTATAGTAGAATGAAATTATGTTTCTCTTATCTACAATGTTAATCACATCTAGAATCAGAGGGATTGCTGCCATGCAAGGCGCCGCCACAAATTTCCCTCCTCTGTTCCATTATTGCTGAACATCAAGCTGGACGGCAGGAAGTTCCACTTTTATACGGTCTTCAGCATGACCTGGCTGGGATTTGAACCCAGGCCTCCCAGGTGTGGGGCAGATGCTCTACCAACTAGGCCATTTAATAATTAGATGTTCCGATTTTTAGTGTGTGGTTTGCAAAAAATGAGAACGGCATTAAATCACAGGTATTAATTTTAAAAAAAACAAAACAAAACAATCTGTAATGCTCGTTTTTTTGACTATGAACTACATCTGATTTTACCTGTGACATTGAAGTTGACACTGTGATTGCCAAAAGTGGTACATGAGTAAAGACCAGAGTCTGTAAGCTCCACAGACTCTATCTTAAGCAGACCACTGCGGAGGCGAGTGTGTTCTCCATCAATGATGGCCAAATTGTCTTTCGTCCAGTGGACAATAACGGATGAGTCCTTAGCAGGGCAATTCAATTCCAGATGCTCGCCAAGATAGAGGGAGAAAACTTCAGCCTGCGTTTCCACAGAGACTAAGGAGGAAGGAAAGCTGGGTTATACTGACAGTTCACAAATTTAACACACAGCATGCTATGGGTTTGCAAGTAAATCAAAACACAAACATGGAAAGTTATATAATGTGACAAACCGATATATATACACTGCAAGCCACATACAAAAAAATGCCCACTGCATATTTTCCTAAAACTGCATTATAATATTGAACTTTCTGGTGTAGTGTATGCACAAAATACCTCAGTCATGAAAAGATAGCAAAAGTAACCTGAAAAATCCTTTGTTGATTTCCTGCCACCACATCACCTCCCTAACCTCTCTTCCAAATTATATAGCATCCCAAATTAGTCAAGGCCCCATCATCAGACAGACAAGCTACTTGGGGAAAGGACAGTGAAATTCAATTAAAAGAATGAAGAGAGGGGAGGTGTTGAGAAGTCAAACACCTGAGCCCTCTTGTTCTAAACGACTAGATAGTCTGCAAGGAAAGGTAACCCAATTATAGAGACACATTGTCCATCACAGTGGGGTTGCTTGTTTGGTTACAAAGGTAAAGCTCGTCGCTGACCAACCTGATTCAGGATCTCGTTTTCTTACCAAAAAGACAGACAACTTACACCATACTTAACCCACGGACAACAGATGGAAATTAGCCACTAATGTTCATCAACTTGCACTGACCTTAAAAAAATACAACAACAACAACAAAAAAAAAACAGCAATACTTAAGTAAAACAGCAGAATCATTTCATCAATAAACCTGAGCTTGAACTTTTTTTTTTTTTTGCTCATAATTGTATCTCATTCAACTTTAACATTTTTAAAAAAATGTTAAAATTAATGTCTGGGAATCCCAAGACAAAAACACTACTTGGCATTATTTATTTAACCAAAGATATATCAATTGCCAGTTTCACTGTTTTAGTCTATCTTTAGATGCACCGAGGAGGAACTATAAGGCAAAAAGATTATTAATCTGTTTTTTGAATTTGATAAAATACCAGCGAGCTAACCCAGCACTCGTGAACATTGCATTTTTATTATAAATGTGGTTTGTTATGATCAGAAAAGGAAGCATGTCACACACACACACACACACACACACACACACACACACACACACACACACACACACACACACACACACACACACACACACACACACACACACACACAGAGAGAGAGTGGTGTGGAAGAAGTGTTTGTCCCCTTCCTGATTTCTCTTTTTTTGTATGTTTATCACACTTAAAAATGTTTCAGATCAACAAACAAATTTGAATATTAGACAAAGATAACACAAGTAAACACATAATGCAGTTTTTAATTGAAGGTGTTTACTATTAAGGGTTAAAAAAAAATAAAAATCCAAACCTCCATGGCCCTGTGTGGAAAAAGTGATTGCCCACCTGTTAAAACATAAATTAACTGTGGTTTATCACATCTTTGAAAGCTGAGTTCAATTTTCTAGCCATTTCTAAAGCTTTGGGACTCCAGCGCACAACAGTGAGAACCATTATCCACAAATGGCAAAAACATGGAACAGTGATGAACTTTCCCAGGAGTGGCTGGCCATCCAAAATTACCCCAAGAGCGCAGCGACGACTCATCCGAGAGGTCACAAAAGACCCCACAACAACATCCAATGAACTGCAGGCCTCACTTGCCTCAGTTAAGGTCAGTTTTCATGACTCCACCATAAGAAAGAGACTGGGCAAAAATGGCCTGCATTGCAGAGTTCCAAGACGAAAATCACTGCTGAGCAAAAAGAACAAAGGCTCATCTAAGTTTTGCCAGAACACATCTTGATGATCCCCAAGTCTTTTGGGAAAATAGTCTGTGGACTGACAAGACAGAAGTTGAACTTTTTGGAAGGTGTGTGTCCCATTACATCCGGTGTAAAAGGAACACAGCATTTCAGAAAAGGAACATCATACCAACAGTAAAATATGGTGGTGGTTCTGGTCAGTCACTGCAACAGATACTGGAGTCAGTTTGTCTTGGCCTGTCCTTGCCACTGATAATACCTCTAACTCCCAAGAATGTGCCGCTAGTCCAGCGAAAGATAGCGGTACTCAAATACTTTGCAAGCAGTTTCATGCAATGGTCAGTCAGAGAGCACCTCATACCGGCTCAGACGTCGCCCAGGTTAACAAGGTCAGGAGTTCCTGGCATTGGAAGGCAAAGGACAAAGCTGCATGGAGGAATCTGATCAGACCTAAATGAAACAATCATTGTCGCCCCCAACAGACGACAACGATCTGGGGCTGTTATGCTGTTTCAGGACCCGGAAGACTTGCTGTGGTAAATGGAACCATGAATTCTGCTGTCTACCACAAAATCCTCAAGGACAATGTCTGGCCATCTGTTCGTGACCTCAAACTGAAGCACACTTGGGCTCTGCAGCAGGACAATGATCCAAAACACATCAGCAAGTCCACCTCTGTATAGCTTAAGAAAAACAACTTTGGAGTGGCCTTATCAAAGTCCTGACCTGAATCTGACTGAAATGCTGTAGCATGACCTTAAAAAGGCAGTTCATGCTCGAAAACCCTCCAATGTGGCTGAATTACAACAATTCTGCAAAGATGAGTGGGCCAAAATTCCTCCACAGCGCTGTAAAAGACTCATTGCTAGTTATCGCAAACGCTTGATTGCAGTTGTTGCTGCTAAGGGTGGCCCAACCAGTTATTAGGTTTAGGGGGCAATCACTTTTTCCACATCAGGCCATGTAGGTTTGGATTTTTTTTTTCTTCCCTTAATCATAAACAACTTCCTCAGGAAGGGGGCAAACACTTTTTCACACCACTGTACACACACACATTACATATATATATATGGGTGTTTTTATTTATTAGGGGTCCAATGTGTGACATTGGTGGCAAAATTTAAAATTGATCAAATCTGCACATGAAATTGACTAATCACTATCCAATTGTGTCAGGTTTATGAAACTATTAACTATTTTCGTAACGGCATTCGCGTTCAGGAACTCTTGAGGATGAGCGCTCACTTCAACTACTTGTAAATGGAGACGTAAACGGGACACTCGGGCTTTTGTTTCCCCGTGTGCCAATGCACTTTGCAATGGCACACGTTTTACACGAAGCAACTTCAACACTTCCAGTATTTTTCACGCATCAAAACTCATCAACAGCTACATTTTCATGACATATTAAGATGTGATAACGTGTATACATACCTTCAAATTCTCCCTGTTAATTGGATAAGACGTAAAATCACAAAAGGCGTAAATGCGGGACATGGAAGTTTGGACCTTTGATAACTTCAATATAAAGTGGCCACGGTTAATCCTCTCCACATGGGTTGAGCACATCCGGGGTAGAGAAAATAAAAGTGCTTTCCCAGGGCGCTCACCTCGCCAGACGGGGCTGCGCGCAGCCGACCAAGATCGAAGACGTAAATTTTTTAAAGGACACCATATTCGATGTGTCATAAATGTTTGAGATTTTATTGAAATATTCTACATCTGAGCTTCACAAAGACTGATCTCCTTTTTACGTGTATGGTTTGGGATTTGAAAGGTGCACAGTGAAAAGCATCAGCACTTCCTGTTTTCTGGTTACTTTACCAAATAACTTGCATGTTGCTGCGTAAATTTGGGGACACGGAAATTTACGTCGTACGAGTAAATTTGCAGGGGTCGCCGTACAAAAACTATAGATCCGATCACATTGGGGAATGTTTTATTTTGAATTTGCATTACAACTCTGTTATCTCTTGCATAAATGAGTAGAAAGAGTTACTCAGAGATCACTTTACAGTACTTTGAAATTGATGCGATTTTCATGTCACACAAAAACTGGGAAAAATGAGGGGACACGACCAATAGTTTCGATTCTAACGGCAAAATCAATGATTTTTTTTTAAAATTGCAATGCAAGTCTGAAACTCTTATGTTCCCTTGCATATTATAAAAACGAAACTGACATCTGCAAATTACAGAAAAAGAGAGAGTCGGATACCCCTGATATAGTGCACTGGACCCCCCCCCCCCCAAAAAAAACACCCATATATATATATATATATATAAATAATCACAGCAGTCTTCCAGGGGGAACAATGACTGTTTCATTTAGGTCTGATCAAATTCCTTTACGCAGCTCTGTCCTTCGCCTTCTAATGCCAGGAACTCCTGACCTTGTGTAGGGCATGTCATGATGCACTGACTGGCAAAAGTCCACCACAGACCTTGCGACAGATGTACTTATATATACATACACATTTATATATACACACACACACACACACGCATATACAGTATCTCACAAAAGTGAGTATACCCCTCACATTTTTGTAAATATTTTATTATGTCTTTTCATGGGACAACACTGAAGATATGACACTTTGATACAATGTAGTCAGTGTACAGCTTGTATAACAGTGTAAATTTGCTGTCCCCTCAAAATAACTCAACACACAGCCATTAATGTCTAAACCGCTGGCAACAAAAGTGAGTGTACCCCTAGTGAAAACGTCCAAATTGTGCCCAATTAGCCCTTTCCCTCTGTGGTGTCATGTGACTCATTAGTGTTACAAGGTCTCAGGTGTGAATGGAGAGCAGGTGCGTTAAATTTGGTGTCATCACTCTCACATTCTCTCATACTGGTCACTGGAAGTTCAACATGGCGCCTCATGGCAAAGAACTCTCTGAGGATCTGAAAAAAAGAATTGCTGCTCTACATAAAGATGGCATAGGCTACAAGAAGATTGCCAACACCCTGAAACTGAGCTGCAGCACGGTGACCAAGACCATACAGCAGTTTAACAGGACAGGTTCCATTCAGAACAGGCCTCACCATGGTCGAGCAAAGAAGAGTGCATATGCTCAGCGTCATATCCAGAGGTTGACTTTTGAAAATACAGTAGATGTATGAGTGCTGCCAGCATTGCTGCAGAGGTTGAAGGGGTGGGGAGTCAGCGTGTCAGTGCTCAGACCATACACCGCACACTGCATCAAATTGGTCTGCATGGCTGTCGTCCCAGAAGGAAGCCCCTTTTAAAGATGATGCACAAGAAAGCCCGCAAACAGTTTACTGAAGACAAGCAGACTAAGGACATGGATTACTGGAACCATGTCCTGTGGTCTGATGAGACCAAGGTGAACTTATTTGGTTCAGATGGTGTCAAGCATGTGTGGCGGCAACCAGGTGAAGAGTACAAAGACAAGTGTGTCTTGCTTATAGTCAATCATGGTGGTGGACATGCCATGGTTTGGGGCTGCATGAGTGCTGCTGGCATTGGGAAGCTACAGTTCAATGAGGGAACCATGAATGCTAACATGTACTGTGACATACTGAAGCAGAGCATGATGCCCTCCCTTCAGAAACTGGGCTGCAGGAAAGTATTCCAACATGATAACGACCCCAAACACACCTCCAAGATGACCACTGCCTTGATAAAGAAACGGAGGGTAAAGGTGATGGACTGGCCAAGCATGTCTCCAGACCTGAACCTTATTGCGCATCTGTGGGGCATCCTCAAACGGAAGGTGGAAGAGCGCAAGGTCTCCAACACCATGATGTTATCATCATGGAGGAGTGGAAGAGGATTCCAGTGGCAACCTGTGAAGCTCTAGTGAACTCCATGCCCAAGAGAGTTAAGACAGTGCTGGAAAATAATGGTGGCCACACAAAATATTGACACTTTGGGCACAATTTGGACATTTTCACTTAGGGGTGTACTCACTTTTGTTGCCAGCGGTTTAAACATTAATGGCTGTGTGTTGAGTTATTTTGAGGGGGAAGCAAATTTACACTGTTATACAAGCTGTACACTGACTACATTGTATCAAAGTGTCATATCTTCAGTGCTGTCCCATGAAAAGATATAATAAAATATTTACAAAAATATGAGGGGTGTACTCACTTTTGTGAGATACTGTACACACACACATATATAAACTCTGGACAACATCAGTCAACCTGACTCAATCCCTCCCACCCTCACAACAAAGGCCTCCAAACAATAAAGACGAGCGGGAGCAGAGAGAGCAAGCCGTGTGAGCATGTGCACAGGAGTGAGCAAGAGAAGGCCTGCAGTGGCAGGTTCTAGTGCCAGTTGCTATGGTGACCTCGCTTGGGCCTAGTTAAGGTATTTCCTGGATCATATACGTCTGACAGGCCCTTAATCCCAGCCGGAAAAGGGGCCAGGGGGTAGGATCAACTTTCTCCTCAAAAACAAAACCAAAGTGGGGAAAGCAGTGGAGGCATTTAGATCAGGGATGCATTAAAAAGTCCCCCAAAATTAACATCTTTGTTTTAATGCAAGAACAGTCGCTTGCACATTAGTCACCTTTACACTGCAGGAACTTGGGGCAGACATGGTGCCAATTCATTCTGCTTCCACTTTGACACAAGAGCCACAAAGTGGATGCAAGTGGAGAGATAAGAATGGAGTCATCTAAATGAAGAGTTTTGGCATGGGGAACAGATGATTAGATTTTGGTGATAATCTGAACGTGCATACCTCCACCAAGGGCTTTGTTTGCATTTGTGCAGCAGGATTACACAAAAGCTACTGGATGGATTTGGATGAAATTTTCACCCGAGGTGGTCCTAGGGATAGAGACAAACCCATTACATTTTGGTGATGATCTGAGAATGCATACCTTCACCAAGGCTCTCATCTTCTCAGAGTGTCAGTAACAATCCTCCAAAACTACTGGATAAACTTTGACATAATTTTCACCAGAACTGGCTCATGGCCTACACATGAACCCATTACATTACAGAGGTGATCCAAGATGGACGGAAGGAGCCTTGGCAGAAGTATGCACTCTGATGCTTTTCTAATTCAACATAGTCTCCCCTTCGGTCCACACTTCTTCCATCAGTGTTGCAGCGCTTGGATCCCTGCGGTTGAAAAATAAACCACATTTGGTCAAATTTGACCACTATGAACTTTTCAGCTCCCCATCGTATGTGATGATTGACTTTTTATTTCATTTTAAGATCCCAAGAAAAAGTGAGCAAAGTACACAAACTAACATGTAGATGCCTGAAACCAAGTTACTGTTAGTCTAGTGGCTATCCATGTCATGGCAAGCTTTTTATTTTCTGCTGGGATGGATGGCCATAATGGACGAGCTAAGGCCACCGCTGCGAGTCACGTGACACACATGGTATGTGAACACACTGGCTTCTGCTAGTAATATGACACTACACTCTTGTGTAATATTGCTTAATTGCAAGCCTTGTCAATAGGGATGTGCCATATTTTATCATTCACAATAATATCAGTATAAATTTTGATACCGGTGTAAAAGTGAGTATTGCGATATTTGGGGTCTACTGCGTGACGACGTCACAACGCATAGAAACGGCAAAACAAACATGGCGGGAAGCTGCCGCTCCAAAATCAGACCGTCTCCAGTTGAGTGGAAATATTTAAGTTTCACTTTCCATTTCAGGCTGCTGTCATGTTCCAAAAAAATAAATAAATAAATAAATGGTGCAGCAGTGTGGATAATCTGCCCGCATTTTTTCCGCATGTCCAGGACATCACTGGAGCGGTATTAACATTGAACAATGTGCAGCTCGAAGTTGCTGTAGATCTGTACTTTCATTTCACCTCGCTTCATTTTGATTTTATTCAACCACCCAAAGACAGGGGGGAAAAAAAAAAACAAAAAAAAAAAAACATCTGTTGAGAAAGCCAAAAGCCGAAGGACAGGTCCATGCAACAGGAGTAATGCAGGTAAAGTGATTCAGCATAAAACCCGACCTCTGTGTGCAGTTATGATGTAACGGTTTACATTCTTGTAATATTTGATATATTGTGAAAAATACTGTTATCGTGAAAATTCACAGAAATATCGTGATATCATTTGTAGGCCATATTGCCCATCCCTATTTGTCAATGAACTGTAAGGGAGAAGAAAGGAGTAAGAAAAAAAAAAAACCCTAAAGGGTCAAACCGTGATGCTAATTTAACATTAGCAGTTACATTTACCGTGAAAACTGATTATGATTACAAATACTTAACAGTGATATTTATATATAAATTAATATTATATGAATTAACAGGGATAGGTGCCAAGAAATTTGGAACTTTCAAACTGTGCAACCTAATTTAAAATATAGCTGAATGCTGTCAATCTGGTGTAAAGACTGTCCTTGTTTTCTGATTTTTCTGGCAGTTACTCATGTTTTATAAGCTGCCAATCTGTCAGAACAGATCATTGGTAAGTATGGACAACTCTCACATTTACCAGATAAAGATACATGCGCATATTAAATGATGACCACCATCACAATTTTAAATTTGTTTTACCTTATTTAAGATAAGATAAGATAAGCCTTTATTAGTCCCACAACGGGGAAATTCCAGGATTGCAACAGCACAGGGATAGCAACACTCAGAGCAACAATCAGAAGGCAAGAAAAAAACAAGCAAGCAAGAGCAGCTAAAATACATATGTACATATTACTATAAAATATATATATACACACACACACACAGACACACAGTGCAGAGCATTGTAGCTGGATGGAATAAATATATGAATATATGAACACACAGTGCAGAGCATTGTAGCTAGATGGAATAAATATGTAAATATATAAACACCCACAGTACGGAGCATTGCAGCTAGGTGGAATAAATATGCAAGTATATAAACACACACAGTGCGGAGCAATGTAGCTAGATGGAATAATATGTAGATATATAAAAACACAGTGCGGAGCATTGTAGCTAGATGGAATAAATATATAGATATATAAATATAAACACACCCAGTGCTGAGCATTGTAGCTAGATGGAATAAATATGTAAATATATAAACACACACAGTGCAGAGCATTGTTGCTAGATGGGATGAAACAGCATAACCGTCTACTTAGTTATCCTACATGGTATGATTATGTGCCCATACATATTCTCACCCTCCATAGCGACTGGTATGTTCCTAGTTGTATGCCGGAGGGGACCATTGTGTAAGTCTATTGCATCTTTTGCATTCAAAAAACTATTAGTTTGTTACGTCTTTTTGCTATCTCTGCGAGCAGCCCTGCTTAGGTTGTACAGTCTGACAGCCGTTGGTAGGAAGGATTTGAATTTGAAGGATTTGAATTTGAACCAGAATGTCAATAACAGTAGCTTATTCCAGCTTGATGAGACAAATATTTCCTGACTATTGTCATTAATCTTGAGCACAAACTGGATGCAGACCCACCAGCGGATCACTGTGCGAGTTTGATGAACTTTGGGGCAACAGACTAGGTGGAGGAGTATTTTTGAGAATTGTGGAGGAATGCAGGGATGGATAGAATGGAAGGAGTTCCATTGTACTAGCAAATTTTTGCTTTGCCTGAATGAGGTTCTGCTAAACTGACAAAACCGTTTTAGAATCTTCTTTCAGCTGCTCCCTTTAGGGGTCACCACAGCAGATCATCTGCCTCCATCTAACCCACAGGTGTCAAACTCATTCCATGGAGGGCCAAGACCCTGCAGGTTTTACCTCCACCCAGTGTCTTCAACAGGTGATTTCTCTGAATTTCTTCCTACTGATTGCTGATCAGTGAAAACACCTGCTAAAGAGACTGGGTGGAAGTAAAACCTGCAGGGTCTTGGCCCTCCATGGAATGAGTTTGACACCCCTGATCTAACCCTATACCTTGCATCTTTCTCTTACACCAACCTTCCCCGTGTCACATTTTTTTTCTGATGTCTGATGTTTTCTTCCCCCCATATGGGGACTGATTGGTTCCATTACTGTAATTTAACCTGTTTTCTAAATTGTTTTCTCTAAAGTTCAACTGATTTTTTTAAAGTCTTAATACTAATGTCAGTCATATAAAAACACTATGGTATGACGCGCTTCACTCACTAAACCAAGCAATTTATTAAACTGAGGAGAAACATGACATCTGTACATATATATAGTGGTGAACACTCAATGGACCTATTGGACCGGTTCTGTGACTCGCATTTTAGGTCAGAACAAAGGCAGGAAGCTTAGCCTCGTTATGCAAGGCTGGAGACTGTGGGGGGTCGATTTAAGGATGCGTGGGAGACAGTGGAAGTGATATCATGGAGGGAAATGTATTGTGACTGTCTTTATTATGCAAGGTGGTCTGTGGGACATGTGATCTATGAGGTGTGAAGTCCCTGATATTTAAGGACGAGAGTTACTGTTTCATTCTCTCTTTTTTTCTGCTTTGAAATGATGGAGATGTGAATAAAGCTGACTCTGAGAAAGAACACTGCCTCGTCATTTTCACATCTTCCACTATACACACACACACACACACACACACAGTGGGGCAAAAAAGTATTTAGTCAGCCACCAATTGCGCAAGTTCTCCCACTTAAAAGATGAGAGAGGTCTCCAATTTTCATCATAGGTATACCTCAACTATGAGAGACAAAATGAGAAAAAAAAAATCCAGAAAATCACATTGAAGGATTTTTAATGAATTAATTGGTAAATTCCTCAGTAAAATAAGTATTTGGTCACCTACAAACAAGCAAAATTTCTGTCTCTCACAGACCTGTAACAACTTCTTTAAGAGGCTCCTCTGTCCTCCACTCGTTAGCTGTATTAATGGCACCTGTTTGAACTCGTTATCAGTATAAAAGACACCTGTCCACAACCTCAAACAGTCAGACTCCAAACTCCACTATGGCCAAGACCAAAGAGCTGTCAAAGGACACCAGAAACAAAATTGTAGACCTGCACCAGGCTGGGAAGACTGAATCTGCAATAGGTAAGCAGCTTGGTGTGAAGAAATCAACTGTGGGAGCAATTATTAGAAAATGGAAGACATACAAGACCACTGATAATCTCCCTCCATCTGGGGCTCCACGCAAGATCTCACCCCGTGGGGTCAAAATTATCATGAGAATGGAGAGCAAAAATCCCAGAACCACATGGGGGGACCTAGTGAATGACCTGCAGAGAGCTGGGACCAAAGTAACAAAGGTTACATCAGAAACACACTACGCCGCCAGGGACTCAAATCCTGCAGTGCCAGACGTGTCCCCGTGCTTAAGCCAGTACATGTCCAGGCCCGTCTGAAGTTTGCTAGAGAGCATTTGGATGATCCAGAAGAGGATTGGGAGAATGTCATATGGTCAGATGAAACCAAAATAGAACTTTTTGGTAAAAACTCAACTTGTCGTGCTTGGAGGAGAAAGAACACCATACCTACTGTGAAGCATGGGGTTGGAAACATCATACTTTGGGGCTGTTTTTCTGCAAAGGGACCAGGACGACTGATCTGTGTAAAGGAAAGAATGAATGGGGCCATGTATGGTGAGATTTTGAATGAAAACCTCCTTCCACCAGCAAGGGCATTGAAGATGAAACGTGGCTGGGTCTTTCAGCATGACAATGATCCCAAACACACCGCCCTGGCAATGAAGGAGTGGCTTCGTAAGAAGCATTTCAAGGTCCTGGAGTGGCCTAGCCAGTCTCCAGATCTCAACCCCATAGAAAATCTTTGGAGGGAGTTGAAAGTCTGTGTTGCCCAGCGACAGCCCCAAAACATCACTGCTCTAGAGGAGATCTGCATGGAGGAATGGGCCAAAATACCAGCAACAGTGTGTGAAAACCTTGTGAAGACTTACAGAAAACGTTTGACCTCTGTCATTGCCAACAAAAGGTATACAGTGGTACCTCTACTTACGAATTTAATTCGTTCCGGAAGAATTCTCGTAACGTGAAAAATTCGTAAGTAGAGGCACGTTTTACATGTAAATGCCGTAATCCGTTCCAAGCCCCCAAAATTCGGGCATAAATTTTTTATAAATCGTAAAAACGCATCAAAACATGTAACAAATACATGTTACAATTAGATTACTGCACAATAAACATAAAATGAGAGTTTAAAATGAGAGAAAGAATAATAAGAGAATAATAAAAGAGAAAGAATAATAAAAATTATGTTCATTTACCCTTTAACTGCTATCGTCGTCGACGTCGTTTGAGATGAAAAAAAAAAAAAAACGTCACCTTTTGCCTTCTTTGGTTCATGTTCTGATCCAAGGACATTTGCTTTTGTCGGCTTGTAAGTGCTTCGTTTTGTTTTAATACCGTGCTGATCGTTGATGTATTACAGCCATATTCTTTGGCGAGATCAACCAAACCCATAAAGTTTTGGAAAAAAAAAACCCAACTTCGTGGCCAATGGGATACCAGGAAGATGCTAGGCGATAGCCAATGGCAGAGCAGCTACAGGTATGTTTACGTTCGGTAAACTACGGAAGCTGCGAGGAGCGCATACTTTTTTGCCTTTCGTATCCTGAAATTTCGTTCGTAACTAGAGGCAATATTTTCCCGTTGAGGCGTCTCGTAACCTGAAAATTCCGTATGTAGAGACGTTCGTAAGTAGAGGTACCACTGTATAACAAAGTATTGAGATGAACTTTTGTTATTGACCAAATACTTTTTACCGAGGAATTTACCAATTAATTCATTAAAAATCCTTCAATGTGATTTTCTGGATTTTTTTTTTTCTTCTTATTTTGTCTCTCATAGTTGAGGTATACCGATGATGAAAATTGGAGACCTCTCTCATCTTTTAAGTGGGAGAACTTGCACAATTGGTGGCTGACTAAATACTTTTTTACCCCACTGTATATATATATATATATATATACACTCACCGCCCACTTTATTAGGTACACCATGCTAGTAACGGGTTGGACCCCCTTTTGCCTTCAGAACTGCCTCAATTCTTCGTGGCATAGATTCAACAAGGTGCTGGAAGCATTCCTCAGAGAGTTTGGTCCATATTGACATGATGGCATCACACAGTTGGCGCAGATTTGTCGGCTGCACATCCATGATGCGAATCTCCCGTTCCACCACATCCCAAAGATGCTCTATTGGATTGAGATCTGGTGACTGTGGAGGCCATTTGAGTACAGTGAACTCATTGTCATGTTCAAGAAACCAGTCTGAGATGATTCCAGCTTTATGACATGGCGCATTATCCTGCTGAAAGTAGCCATCAGAAGTTGGGTACATTGTGGTCATAAAGGGATGGACATGGTCAGCAACAATACTCAGGTAGGCTGTAGCGTTGCAACGATGCTCAATTGGTACCAAGGGGCCCAAAGAGTGCCAAGAAAATATTCCCCACACCATTACACCACCACCACCAGCCTGAACCATTGATACAAGGCAGGATGGATCCATGCTTTCATGTTGTTGACGCCAAATTCTGACCCTACCATCCGAATGTCGCAGCAGAAATCGAGACTCATCAGACCAGGCAACGTTTTTCCAATCTTCTATTGTCCAATTTCGATGAGCTTGTGCAAATTGTAGCCTCAGTTTCCTGTTCTTAGCTGAAAGGAGTGGCACCCGGCGTGGTCTTCTGCTGCTGTAGCCCATCTGCCTCAAAGTTCGACGTACTGTGCGTTCAGAGATGCTCTTCTGCCTACCTTGGTTGTAACGGGTGGTTATTTGAGTCACTGTTGCCTTTCTATCAGCTCGAACCAGTCTGGCCATTCTCCTCTGACCTCTGGCATCAACAAGGCATTTCCGCCCACAGAACTGCCGCTCACTAGATATTTTTTCTTTTTCGGACCATTCTCTGTAAACCCTAGAGATGGTTGTGCGTGAAAATCCCAGTAGATCAGCAGTTTCTGAAATACTCAGTCCAGCCCTTCTGGCACCAACAACCATGCCACGTTCAAAGTCACTCAAATCACCTTTCTTCCCCATACTGATGCTCGGTTTGAACTGCAGGAGATTGTCTTGACCATGTCTACATGCCTAAATGCACTGAGTTGCCGCCATGTGATTGGCTGATTAGAAATTAAGTGTTAACGAGCAGTTGGACAGGTGTACCTAATAAAGTGGCCGGTGAGTGTATATATATACTGTATATCACACATCGGTAACAATAATCACATTTTTATGCAGTTTGTCTTTCCTCTTTGTCGCTGAGGTCTACAGTGGTAAACCTGAGGGTCAGCAGTCAGAGCAGCTATGAAGATAACAGGCTGGAAGATAAATAAGAATATCACATGTTTACCGTTTATACCAGAAACTGCTACTGTATTTCAATAAATTAATGTTTGGAAAAACTGTTTTTTGCAAGATTATTTAAGAAACTCTGAATATCCATTACATAAGTGTGAAACATTACAAACTGTTCTGATTTAATATTCATAATTATCCTTTTACTTTTGGAAATTTTGATATGTTTACCTGCTATTCCTCGACATCGTGCAACTATACATGCATTCAATTAAAATCTTTTACTCCAGCATTTTCTCTTTGTGCTTCTAATTTTATTCTTGTGCTTATGTATTTTTATGCCTTAGCGCAAAGGCAACGTAGGCATATGGTAATCACTCCATGTGTCTGTACGTCTGTACCCACCTTTTCAGCTCACCCACTCAAAATCAACTACAACTCAGGGCTTGTATCATTGTATCACCATATTTTCTCGACTTTTAATTTCCCACAATTTCCAGATAAGGCTTTGTTTTCAAAATAAACAAATTTAACTCACCTTTAACTCACGAAAAGAAGCATTGTTGTAACTATGCCCACCGCACTAGAAGTGGCAGTGTGACTTTTTACAGTCCCCCATGCCATAGGCACCGAAGCATCAGCACGTTGGTGCTTTCATTCTGCAAGAATTTACTGGAATTTCTGTGTTTTTAATACTTATTTTGAATTTTAGAATTTTTTTTTGTTAATCTTGCTGCAACTATGACTGGATTAAAATGGGTAAAGGGCCAGTGTTGCAGAAAGTAACCCACCTGGAATAGTCTCATGGGTTCTTTCAGCCATCTGGAAAAAATGACTGACATCATTTAAAATCAGCCTAATTAAAAAAAAAATAAATAAAAAATCAGTGAAGGTATTTGGTTTAGAATAACGCAATGTTTTTTTCTTTTCTGAGGAGTGGAAAACTCACTAGTATGAACATACAGGAACAACCAAAAGGAAGACTTGGCCTCAGTCTGTGGAACTTTCTCCGACTACAACATAGGAAGCAATATGCCGCGTGAATGACTTCTGGGATTTCCTGCCCTCACTGAAGTGATGGTTGAATGCTGCAAAAGTCAGAGGGGTTGAGGCTCTGCGGTGGCACAAAGAAAAATGGCTTTGAGAGTTTTCTCTACAGACTCAACCACAACAGCGTGAAGGGGTGTGTGACATACAGAAAGCACTGATAAGAGACAAAAGGCAACATAGGAAGGAAGAAAAAGGACAGTGACCATTTGCAAGCCCCCCAAAAAACTCAGAACCTTAAAATCTAGGCAGACTGTGTACACTGCAAAGCTCTTGGTGTCATTTAAGTTAGTTCAGTAAATTTGGCATTTTGGAAATGATAAAATACAGTAAAATTCAGGATGGTTTGAGGAAAAATAAGATCTACTTTCCCGTGTTACTAGGGATGTACCCAAATATTACATTAAGTGAATGTTTCTACATTATACTTGCATTCTGTACATTATTTTACTTTTAGTTGCACTGCAAAACATAGAAGATATGTGCATACAACAGTGCTGTGAAGACCATTCAGGAAGCCAAGACCCAACATAGCTGCTAAAAAAAAAAAAAAAAGAATATTTAGACAATTGCTTGATATTGTTAAACATTCAGATAGCTCTACACAGGACCAGGCAACATGGCCCAGTAAGTTTATCACCATACAATTATTCTAAATTGTGAGACATGCTCTGAATGGTCTTTCAAATATGGTTTTACTTTCTATACAGACAGAGTTTAATTTCACTTATGAAACAGCTGCATAACATAATCAAAAGAAAGCCCACCTCAGAGAAAGCTCCAGTTGGAGCGGAGCGGAGGACGAGCAGGTTGGTAAAACCTCAGAGCTACCTGCTGCTGTCATTGTCTAAATTCAATTCAACTTTATTTATATAGCGCCATTTCTACTAAACTTACTAAAAAGAATAAGATCATATTTAAATAGACATTTTTAGTTGGGTTTTGTGAGTTAACAAAACAGACACTTAGCCTGAAAGGCTGCTAGCACTGCGCTAATATTCCACTAATAATAATAAATATCATCACTAACGGAAATCAGGTGCAGGCGTACTTCATAAACCAGGGGTCACCGCCAACTAAAATGGCAAGAGGTCCGATAAGTCAGTCCTCCTCCCCAGCTGATTGTATTGCGAGGATCTTTAGGCACCTCACGATACAATCATGATTCAGGGTCTCCAATTTGATTCTAAAACGATTCTTGATGCCTTTCGGGTTTTTTTCAGGATTTTTTTCCCCCTGTGTACTTTTAAAGCCAAGTGTTTGCAACGACCCATGAATTTACTTCAAACATCTTTTAATAAAAGAAATATGACAAGTTACATGGACCAAATTTATCTGAAAATGTGCTTTTAAGAACCGTCATCCTTACATGGACATTGTTTCAGAAAAGAATATCATTTGCTTTTACACATTATTTTATTAAGCTGATGTTTTTAGCTGCATTTAGCTTTGTATAATTTTTTTCCACAAAAAAATTAATAAATTCTTTGCTCAATTTAAAAAAAAAAAAAATAGAGTAATTTAATAATAATACAGGGGAACACTAAATGTGTTATAAATAACTAGCTCAAAAATTCTAAAATCTTCAACTTAAATCCTAAAAATGGAAAGTTTTACAGGAGAACACAAACTATATTACACACATTTAAAAAAAGATTAATATCTAAAAAACAAAATCTCACAAAAAGTCTGCCTCTATACTACGGGGGGGAGGGGGGGGGGGCTGAAAAGTTCATAGGCTGACCATGAGGTGGTAGGGGACGGAAGGATGTTAGCTAATGTCTTTTATGGACAACACCTCTCACCCCCTACATGAGTCTGTGGAGGCCCTGAGCACCTCCTTTAGCAGTAGACTGTTAAGGCGCTTTTCCACTTGGAACCCAAAGGCCCCGTTTGGCCCCGATCGGCCTCCATTGTCCGGTTTCAGACTCGGAACCCAAAGGCCTCACAGTTCCCTTTTTCGGAACAGTTCCAGTTTAACTGACACTTTTTTCGGCACCGTAAAAAGCAAGTCCGAAGGCTCCCGGCCCCGTTTCGTCACGCCACTGCTGGTCATTCATTGGTCTGTGCGTAGCGTCATGAGAGTGGGCATTACGTGGGCGTTACACTGACTTTCCAGAATCGCTTGCTGGTCACCATTTGCAATTTTTCGTCAGTGAGCCCGCGAACAAATGATATTATAAACCACAACGAGAGAATGGCTTAACAGAAATCAGCAGAAATCTAACACCGCAGTCCAGCAGAGTTTCCTGTGTGTTTCGGCTGATGAGAGAATGCAGAGGGAAGCAGACTGAGCCTGCAGTGGGGCGCAAACAGACGCACCAGAATTGAATGTGCAGCCGCGATGCACCCAACTTCAGCAGTTGAAGCCGTGATATTGTGATAGAATGGCTTAACAGAAATCAGCAGAAATCTAACACCGCAGTCCAGCAGAGTTTCCTGTGTGTTTTGGCTGATGAGAGAATGCAGAGGGAAGCAGACTGAGCCTTCAGTGGTGCGCACAAACAGACGCACCAGAAATTACACGGAGACACACCGGGAATTAGACCCAGCCACCCGAATTGAATTGAATGTGCAGCCGCGACGCACCCAACTTCAGCAGTTGAAGCCGTGATATTGTGATATACAGGACGGTAAGTGATCTGATATTCATGCTTTATGTTATTTTTTCCAACAGTGGAAAGTTCACTTAGGACAGACGAAAACTTAATCGTGTTTAAACGATGACCTAGCTCAGGGGTGTCCAACCATGTGCCATGGAGAGCCAAGACCCTGCAGGTTTTACCTCCAACCAGTGTCTTCAACAGCAGATTTCTGTGAACTTCTTCCCACTGATTGCTGATAAGTGAAAACACCTGCTGAAGAGACTGGGTAGAAGAGAAAACCTGCAGGGTCTTGGCTCTCCATGGCACCTGGTTGGACACCCCTGACCTAGCTTAATGCTATGTCCGTCCTTGTATGTTGTTTTTTGTGTTGACAATATCTGATGAAATAGTTAGTTGTAATCCTGGTTAAAATTTTATTTATTTATTTATTTTTTACATGTTGCACTTTCGTACCGATCCATAAAGGATCATAACAGTAGCAGTTGGGCGAACCGCAGCATTGGAAGTGGTTCGATCTCATGGACCAAATTTATGGAAACCGGAGCTGGGAGTGGACCCCTTGGCGACAATTACGTTAACCACAGACGGTGAGTGTTTTTTTTCTTGACATTAATGTTTTTACCTTATCCAGCCTGTTTCATGCTAACTATAATTATGTATAACAATAAATAAATAACAAGTCCCACGCCGTTATCGTGGCTCACGAGTGGATCGTAGCTGTCGCCGCCCTAGATAGCTCGCCATCACGGTTAAAAAAAAAAAAAAAAAAAAAATGCAATTGCATATTTAATCACAGGCATGGAAAAGCTAATGAGCTGTTGTAGCACAAAACTCATTATTTGAAAGTCAGCGTGCTTCATTTTCATGATTCAGTTGAGCCCACTGTATAAATGCATTCAGAATTTTTTCCATCCATCCATCTTCTACCACTTCTCCGCGTCACGGAGGCAGCAGTTCAAGCAGAGAAGCCCAGACTTCCCTCTCCCCAGCCACCTGCTCCAGCTCTTCAGAGATGACAGACCAGCTGGGTCTCTCCACCATAGAATTTGGGTCACCTCTAGAATTTTTTGACCACCATAAAAAGCTAGGCATTTGAAACATAAACCCAGCTTTTACTAAATGTATTGTACAAATACACAGTTGTGATACTCATAAAAAAAAGTATTTTTTTCAAACCCAGCACTTGACTTTCACCAGTGTGTGTCCCTTGTACAGGTACATCTCAAAATAACTGCAATGTCATGGTACAGTGTGTTTTTTGTGACTCACAAAAGACAGTGAAAGTCATATAAGATGGTATCTGTCATAATCTTGACAATCCATATGGGTTTTACGTCAGGAGAGTTTCCTGGCCAAATCAAACACAGTGATGCCTTGTCCATTACACCAGGTTTTGATTGTTTAGGCACTGTGGGGCGATGGTCACTCCAGCTGGAAAATGAAATCCGTTTCTCCATAAATCCTCATACTTTTGAGAACACTCCTCTTTTTTTAATATCTATTTTTAACATAACAATCGATTTTTCGAGAAAAGTAATTTTGGATATTCATGTGCTGTGAGCCAATAAATGATTAAAATGTAACAATACTTCACTGTCTGATTAATGATTCTGTATAATATATGGGTCTCACTTTCTGACATGTGTCCAAAAATATTTAACTTTTGTATTAATTTTTGGGGATGTACTGCTACATGTTTTGAGGCTGATTTTACTGACACCAGCTCACATTTCTGTCTTGTAGGTAAGAGGAAGCGGAGCAACACAAAACAAGACCTTTCAACTATTTTTGCATCGATGCAAGAAGCAGAAAGGGAACAGCGCCGTGAACAGATGGAGCTTCAGCGGGAACATCAACGTGGGCAGAGGGAGCTCCAGCGGCAACAGTTGGAACTCAATTCACTGCTTGTGGATGAGGTCCGTCAGTCCAGGGAAGCCGAAGTTGCTGTACGAAGGGAGGAAATTGCGCAGAATGCTGCCCTCAATAACACTCTCATGGCAGTCTTTGAAACCCTCGCACGGCGTGTGTGACCCGTTTTCCCAACCATTATTATGTGTATACTGTACATTAATCAATGACCAGTGTTAATAACGTTGAATAAACCCGTGACTGTTGACATCATGTGTTGTCCGTTACTACTAAGTTTTACACTGTCTTAAAATCCTTAAAAAGGTTGGGAAAAATTTGTCATTGCAGTGTGTTATGGAGTCCAATAACTGCTGACATATACATTAAAAGCCAGCCACTACTGACCAAGCTTTATATCCATGTGCAACAACAGGAACACCTAATATTTTAAGTTCTGTATTTGGAAATGTTCATATTGCCAACCCACGTAATGGTTTTATCTGCACAAAATATTCAACTTAGCCATTGTAAGGACGGGTGAGTGTGGGGTGTACAGCAACAACTGTTTTGGTGCGCCTCACCCAATTCTGTACTCAGCATTAACAAGTACACTTTAAAGAAAATGTGGACTTGTAATTTTGTAAGATATTTTTTATTAGATGGCTGTCCCAGTACTTGTAACTGTGATATTAAAGATCCACACGTCCACATTAAATATACGAAAAAATTGCGTCATTGCAATGGCACAAGGTTACATGAGATGAGTAATGCATAATAATACACAGCAGCCTCACCACCAAAACGATATTAAATAGCTCTTGGACTACTAATTGGTCCAGGGAAAATGGCGCAGCCTCAAGGGGAGTGTAGCACCGCCTTCAACTCCCTCAAAACCTCGCCTCCAACTCCCTCCTTCTCCCACCCATACTACAGTGAGCCTTGTGCTGTGGAAAACCACCAGTGCCAGAACAGGACTGTTCGGTCCAAGGCCAAACGAGGCCTTTGGGTTCCAAGTGGAAAAGCGCCTATACAGCCACTGTAGGACTGAATGTTACTGTAGGTCCTTCATCCCGACAGCAGTTACACTGTATAATATACACACAGGATAAATACTTGCCATAAATGTGCTTTATGTATATTATTTTTTATTGATGTATATAGTACAATTTGTACATATTTTAAATTTTATTGATCTTGTGTTTTTATTGTTTGTTTTTTTTATTTTATTTTTGGTTTCTGTTCTTCTCTTCTGACTTTGTGCTGCTGTGGCAAATAAATTTCCCAGTGTGGGATTAATAAAGTCTCATCTTACCTTATGATGCAGTGGTCAAATTTGACCAAATGTGGTTTATTGTACCCATACTTTTGACAGTTCTCTCACTCTCAGCTCTTCCCTCTTGCTTCTCGGCCACTGAAGCACAAATATTACTGGCTCAGCACCTACGAGCATAACTCCTTAGTCAGCCGATGAACTTTTCAGCGCCCCCTTGTATATTTTCAGTGTTAATATATACATACAGTATATTACCAAAAAAAAAACGTTTCAAACTGTAAGCCTAAAACGGGGACAGAAAATGTAATTCCATACTACAGAGTTCCTCAGATTTTTTTATGTCAACAATGTTCTCATCTTTTTAACCTTGTCTGTGTCTGTTTGGGTAACACTGTCCCAGGGAGAGAGGAGGTGGATGTGTGTGTGGTGCCTTTCATGTTCAATAACACACAGTAGGGCTGTGTGATATGACGCTATATATTGGATGATGATATAAAAACATGTACATACTTAAAATGGACATACTTCCGTTTCTTGAGCAAAGCTCATCACGCACTACTTGTCAGCGCCCCGCCTCTCCCCCTGCAGTGCGCGCAGCAAAAGAGGTGTGTGGTGGGTGGCTAGACTTTCCGTTGGTTGCCAACTCTAAATTACCAGTTTGGTCAAATAGCTGCTACTCCCATTTGCCAGGGATGTGGGACTGTTTTCCATTGTGCTGTGTCAGAGAGGATAGTCCGCTAACCTTATTTTAATAGGAGGTAAGCAACGTTAACACCATGTCTAATTATAAAACAGCAAATGCTAAATGACGGTGCTAAGTTGTGCTAACTAGAAACATAGTGTATCAGACCATTGTTTCTTTGGTGTAATTTACTGCTGAATGTCTTAGTTTGGTCTGAATTCTTTTTTTTTTTTTTTTTTTTTTTATTAAAGCTGCAAAAGTGCATGATGGTGGCACATACATGCAAAATAAATACATTAAAATGGGTCGGAGGAGCAAATTGGCTCTTAATGTAATTTATTTGATTTCCAATAATTTTAATTAGTCAAGTAGCGATAATGAATAAAGTTAGTCATCACATATATTTTATTACATTACTGATTAAGTAAATTCAGTTAATCCCTTCCACACCATGTGGTGTATGAGGCGGTGCTTATCTCCGTTTGACTCTCCCCGACTAGCCCACTTTTTCTTTGCCAACCTCTTCCTTTGAATACTTTTCTGTACCTCCTCATTCCCTCTGTCCACTGGATACACCACATACCTTTCTATCTGTTTCCCTCAATACTCTTGCTGTACTTTCCCATTCATCTAGTAATTCTTCCCTACCACCCAGAGCCTGCGTCAACTTCTTCCTGAACTTTGTGCGACCTCCTTCCTTCTGTAACTTCCCCAACTTAATCTTTGGCTCTGCTTTCACTATCTTCTTCTTGCTCTCCAAAGTTATCCTACAGACTACCATCTGATGCAGTCTAGCTACATTCTCCCCTGCCACCACCTTGCAATCTCCCATCTCTTTCAGATTTTTCCTTCTGCATAAGATGTAGTCCATATGTGTGCACCTTCCTCCACTCTTGTAAGTCACCCTATGTTCTGCTCTCTTCTTGATGTGTTCTGTTCACCACAAACATTTCCATCCTTTTAGCAAAATCCAAACCATCTGTCCTTCCACATTTCTCTCCTTAAGACCATACCTACCCAGAACCTCTTCATCACTTCTGTTCCCTTCACCTACATGTCCATTAAAGTCTGCTCCAATCACCACTCTCTGCTTCTTGGAAACACTCTCTACCACTTCATCCAACTTACTCCAGAATTCCTCTCTCTTCTGCATGACATCCAACTTGTGGGGCACACACACACTAACAATATTTAACATAACACCTTTGACTTCTAGCTTCAAACTCATAATTCTGTCCGACTCCCTCTTTACCTCCTGAACACTCTTCACATACTCTTCCTTCAAGATTACTCCTACTCCATTTCTCTTCCGATCTACACCATTGTAGAACAGTTTAAATTTGCCCCCAATGCTCCAAGCCTTGCTTCCATTTCATCTAGTTTCTTGAACACACAGTATATCTACTTTTCTTCTCTCCATCATATCAACCAACTCTCTGCCTTTACCAGTCATAGTCCCTACATTTAACATCCCTACTCTCACCTCCACACATCTACCTTTCCTTTTCTCTCCCTCTCCCTCCTAACACGCCTTCCCCCTCTCCTCCTCAATCTTCGACCAACAGTAGCCCAATTTCCACCGGCACCCTGCTGGTTAACATACCAGTGGCGGTCATTGTAAACCCGGGCCTTGACTGATCCGGTATCAAAGTCTCATTCGTCATGCTCCGCATGTTTGATTTGGTTTTTACGCCGGATGCCCTTCCTGACACAACCCTCCCCATTTATCTGGGCTTGGGACCGGCACTAGGAGTACACTGGCTTGTGCACCCCTATTGCTGGGTTAATTTCAGATCATGACCAATCTGAAATATTTTTACTAAGACGGAAATGGGTTAAATCAGTCCAGAATGGCATCTTCAGGCTGTAGCTCCACACTTAAATTTTTATGAATTTAAACTAACAACTAATTTATATCTGTAGATGGCAACAATGGGTAATTTTCTCATTTTCAGACATTTTTTTATGTTGTTTTTTTTTTTGCTATTCTCTTGTGGCTCAGGAAATATTTAACTTATTGATATTTACTTTTTATTCATATATGATTTAGAAGAAAAACCTCAAATTTATGACAATCAAGTCTCAAATGTACATTAAAAAAACTTTTATAACACTGCAAAAGTATGAAAGCCAAGGGTGCATGTATAAACGAAAGGCCACTCAGAGTGCATACCTCCACCAAGGCTCCGTCCCTCCCTCCCTTTGTCTGTCTATATTGACATCCATCATTGTGAGATACGGCCTTGGTGGAGTTATGCACTCACGGATCACCTCCAACATCGAAAGAGTTCATCTTTGGGCCAAGGGCCACCTCTGGTGAAAGTTTCATCCAAATCCATCCAGTCGTTTTGAAGTATTGTTGCTAAAACTCTGAGAAGACAAGCGCCTTGGTGGAGGTATGCATTTTGAGATCACCAAAATCTAATCATGTGTTCAGTGTGCCATTACATACCTTTCCTGAAAATGTGAAGGGCACTATATAAATGCAATCCATTATTATTACCGTTATTGTTAACAGACAAGAGAAAAGACAGCAAAAACGATGACTATACTAAATGACTACATTATAATAACAATAATAATTAAAGCTGTGAGCAGCGATAAACGGACCCTCGCATCCTCGCTAGACCTTGGCCTTGCTACTCAGAGCGTGTAACCGCGTGCAGGTTCCATTCCTCCCTCCCCAACTCTCTCCCTCCCGCTCTTTGTCAGTCCATCCTTCCATAATGCCATACGCCCATCCATCCGACATCCATTCGTCTATCCATCAGTCCATCTGTCCATTGCAAGACAGCGCCTCGGCAGAGGTACAGTATAAACTCGTGGATTACCTCAAAAATCTAATCTATCCATAGCCTAAAGACCACTTCTGGTGAAAATTTCACCAGAAAATTTGAATTTAGACAAGCTATGCCATTGCTATAAATGTTTTGTTTTCTTTTTACATGGGGGCACTATATCTATATGTGGTTTAGTCATAAATATGTTCTGGGTGGTACTAGTACCATGTATATCAAGTTTGGGTCCATTTGGATGATGTACGTGTGAGTCATGACAACTTCTTGTCCACTGGCGGTAGGGGGCGCAACTGCTGTGTCTGATTGTATATTATAGAAATGTTCACCACTGGCTGTCTATTCAACACGCTAAATTTGGTTGACTTCGGACAAAGTATGCCAGAGTTATGAAGCTTTGTTTTTCTGCTAGGGGGTTCTAGAGCTATGTGCAATTGTTCATTATAAAAAGGTTCAGTGTTGGTTAACCATGCACCACACAAAATTTGGTTGAACTGGGACCAAGTATTTCAGAGTTATAAGGCTTTGTTTTTTCTACTAGGGGGGCGCTATAGCTATGTGTCATTTTTCATTATACAGAGATTTAATGTAGGCTACCAATGCACCACACAAAATCTGGTTGAATTTGGACAAAGTATGACTGAGTTCTAAAACTTTGCTTTTTTCCCCCTAGGGGGCGGTATAGCTATCTTTGTTATTACAAAAATCTTTTCTGGGTCTGACTAGTATCATATATATAAAGTTTCGCACCAATCAGACATTCTATATGTGAGTTATGGCAACTTCCTGTCCATTGGTGGTAGGAGGCACTGTCGCTATGTGTCATTCTTTATTATAGAAATCATCAGTATTTGCTACCTATTCACCACACAAAATTTGGTTGAAATCAGTCATTGTATGCCAGAGTAAAAGCAATTGAAGGGTGATGGCGATACGCAAACTTGGCCACGCCCCTTCCACCAAACCGTCAAGCATTTGGAAAAGTTTAACAACTTTTGATGGCACATGGGTATAGATGATTGTAACCATAAATGGTACCAATCAGACTATTTTATTTCAGAGATACTGAAGAAAACCCTGGGTGTGCCCTTCATGTCTCCAAGAGAGGGCGCTATTGCTACTCATGAATATTCATAGCTGTAATTGTTCGGAGGCATACCTGTATACATCATACCTATCTTGGCGCCAATCCGACATTCCATTCCCAAGGTATTAAAAAAACAACATGATGCAAACTTTCTGCCTCCTATAGGTGGTGCTGTAGATTTCTATGAATATTGTTCTATACAACTGTTTGGAATCGGACTGATATCCATAATATTGAATTTGGTTGAAATACGACAATGCATACCAGAGTTATTGCCGTCAGAATGGTCATAGAATGATAATGGAAAGGCATCAAACTTTGCCACACCCCTACGGCCAAACCATCGAGCTTTTGTAAAATTTTCAATAACTTTTAATGGCAAATGGGTATAGATGATGGTCACCACAAGTGAGTTCAATTGGACAAAAACCCAAGGAAGAGTTTGATCAAAACCGCGAGGTGGAAATCAGATCACTGCCAATTCCTGCCAAAATGGCCGACTTCCTGTTGGGTGTAGATCACTTCTATGGAGTTTTTTTGCATGTTTTGACATGATAAACATCTCACCCGATTTTCATCTTTCTACGCAAAAGTAAGTGTGTGCCACTCGCTATTGACTTCACATGTTGGGTGGTGCTGTAGAGCCATTTTTGTGGGGTCATTCATATTTCCTCTAAAATATTAAATTTTTTGCCAGTCTTGAGGTCCCTGCAAAAAATGGTGAGTTTTCATGCACGTTCACTACCCCAAAAATTAGATCTTAGATGGAGAAGAGGAAAAAAAAAAAAATTCTAACAATTACAATAGGGCTCTCGCCCACTGACGTCAGTGGCTCGGGCCCTAATTAAAGCTGCAAGCGGGCCCTCACACCCTGCAGACCCCGGCTCCCGTCGTACCTAGCTGGCTCAGAAAATTTCCCATCATCGCAGCAAGCACTGCGTGAATAACAAAGTAAACCGTTTGGTGCAGTACTTCATGTGAGCAGTAGGTGGCGCTATAACTTTTGTCAATCATTTTTATGTAGAAGTATGTGGGGCGGGACTAATGCCCATCATAGAAAATTGGGTGAAAAACAGTTTGTCCAAGTTCCAACTTTCCGATGTTCCATGGCGAGGAGTCAACCTTCGCCCTGTCGCCATGGCAACACTTCCTTGTCAGCTATGCATTGCCCACCCATATAGAACTACATATGACAGTCACCTCAACCTATGTTTCAGATTTCATGATTCCAGGTCGTTCCCAACCATCCCAACAAGATCACGGATTGAATGGCTAGGAGGGCGTGTTCATGGTAAAAGCAGTGACGCCATGCTAAAGGTGATGTGCAGTTATGATGAACCAGGTTGTCTGATAAACCCCAGAAAATTGCACATCATTCTGGCAAGCGGCGCCTGAGCATGGCATATGAGTTATGGCAACTTCCTGTCCATTGGCGGTAGGAGGCGTTGTCGCCATGTGTCATTCTTTATTATAGAAATGATCAGTATTAGCTACTTATTGACCACACAAAATTTGGCTGAAATCAGTCAATGTATGCCAGAGTAAAAGCCACTGGAAGGGTGATGGCGAAACTGCAAACTTGGCCACGCCCCTTCCGCCAAACCGTCAGGCATTTGAAAAGTATGGGTATAAATGATTGTCACCGTAAATGGTACCAATCAGACTTTATTTCAGAGATATTCAAGAAAACCTTTAGTGTAACCTTCATGTCTCCAAGCGCGGGCGCTATTGCTACTCATGAATATTCATAGCGATAATTGCTCGGAGGCATACCCATCTTGGTGCCAATCCGACATTCCATTCCCAAGGTATTAAAAAAAAAAATAAACCATGATGCAAACTTTCTGATGCAAAAGTTTCTGCCTCCTATAGGCAGCGCTGTAGATTTCTATGAATGTTCTATAGAACTGTTTGCAACTGGACTGATATCATTAATATTGAATTTGGTTGAAATCCGACAATGCATACCAGAGTTATTGCCATCAAAATGGTCATAGAATGATCATTGACACGTTGACTACCCCAAAATTGAGATCTTGAAGAAGAAGAAGGAAAAAAAAAAAATTCTAACAATTACAATACGGCTCTCGCCTACTGACACTGTCAGTGGCTCGGGCCCTAATAATAACAACAAGACTGTCATAATTGTATTGACCATAACACTGGGGCTGGGCAATTCCACCTTAAATCAACATCATGGTTTATTGAAACTTTCAGGTAGTTTTTTTTTTTTTTTTCCTCCTCTCCTCTCCATTACAGTTTACTGACAAGGTCCATAATTATCAAGTAATATTACACAACAGTGCGGTATCATATCATTTTTTGCAGCTATCAACTACAAATTCACATTGTTTGATGCAGCAAAGTTCAGGCTCCACCTCCTCCACCGTCACCTCCTGTTCTCGTCTTCCTGTACCGGCGTCCTATGTCCCGCCCTTCCTTAATTCTGATTGGCTGCTTAGAAAGGTCTGACATTGACAAGCGCACCTGTCCAGTAGTCTGACAAGCTGAACTTTTTTCAGCCCTGAGCACCGTGGCAAAAAGCGGCGACTGCTCAAAGCATTTCAGCGCTGTAAACGCTGAACTACATAGAGAATGAATAGAAAACAGTCGTCCACAGCAGGAAAAATGAGTTTGGTGGGCATGCACCCTAATACTTTTTCTGCAGTGTTTGGCTTCCAGGTTACTGAGGCGTGTGGCCCTATGGTGTAACCACGCATGTAACTGAGTGGACATGTCTTAAAGGGACAGTGCATGAAAAGCGCCAGATTAATATATAATATTCAATTCCTGCATCCAAATCATGATCCAAATCACCACCAAAATCTAATCATCTGTTCCCCATGCCATTACACAACTTTCCTGAAAATTTCATCAAAATCCATTGATAACTTTTTGAGTTATGATGCTAACAGACAAAACAACCAACCGACCCACAAACCAACGCCACTAAAAACAACCTCCATCCTCCCTTGCCGGAGGTAAAAAGTTAAAAAAAAAAAGAAAAAAAAAAAGAGATGGTCCTTTTTATGTGATTATCTAAACTGTAGACTTTACAGAGAAATGTATACGGCGATATATCATCATCATGATATTAGATGACTTCTATCACGATATGAAATTTTTGTCATATCGCACAGCCCGAACACAGTAAATTGTTTTTACAGTGCATTCGCAAAGTATTCATAGCGCTTCACTTTACACATTTTATGTTGCAGCTTTATTCCAAAAGGGATTAATTTTTTCCCCTCAAAATTCGACACACAATACCCCATAATGACAATGTGAAAAAAGTTTGAGATTGTTGCAAATTTATTAAAAATAAAAAACTAAGAAATCACATGTACGTAAGTATTCACAGCCTTTGCTCAATACTTTGATGATGCACCTTTGGCAGCAATTACAGCTTCAAGTCTTTTTGAATATGATGCCACAAGCTTGGCACGCATATCTTTGGGCAGTTTTTCCCATTCCTCTTTGCAGCACCTCTCAAGCGCCATCAGGATGGATGGGAAGCGTCGGTGCACAGCCATTTTCAGAGCTCTCCAGAGATGTTCAATTGGATTCAAGTCTGGGCTCTGGCTGGGCCACTCAAAGACATTCACAGAGTTCTCCTGAAGCCACTCCTTTGACATCTTGGCTGTGTGCTTAGGGTTGCTGTCCTGCTGAAAGATGAACCGTTGCCCCAGTCTGAGGTCAAGAGCGCTCTGGAGCAGGTTTTCATCCAGGATGTCTCTGTACATTGCTGCATTCATCTTTTCCCCTATCCTGACTAGTCTCCCAGTTCCTGCCGCTGAAAAACATCCCCACAGCATGATGATGCCACCACCATTGGCGTAGTTACAGTGGGGCAAAAAAGTATTTAGTCAGCCACCAATTGTGCAAGTTCTCCCACTTAAAAGATGAGAGAGGTCTCCAATTTTCATCATAGGTATACCTCAACTATGAGAGACAAAATGAGAAAAAAAAAAATTCAGAAAATCACGTCTGATTTTTAAAGAATTTATTTGCAAATTATGGTGGAAAATAAGTATTTGGTCAATAAAAAAAGTTCACCTCAATACTTTGTTATATACCCTTTGTTGGCAATGACAGAGGTCGAACGTTTTCTGTAAGTCTTCACAAGGTTTTCACACACTGTTGCTGGTATTTTGGTCCATTCCTCCATGCAGATCTCCTCTACAGCAGTGATGTTTTGGGGCTGTCGCTGGGCAACACAGACTTTCAACTGCCTCCAAAGATTTTCTATAGGGTTGAGATCTGGAGACTGGCTAGGCCACTCCAGGACCTTGAAATTCTTCTTACAAAGCCACTCCTTCGTTGCCCGGGCGATGTGTTTGGGATCATTGTCATGCTGAAAGACCCAGCCACGTTTCATCTTCAATGCCCTTGCTGATGGAAGGAGGTTTTCACTCAAAATCTCACGATATATGGCCCCATTCATTCTTTCCTTTACACGGATCAGTCGTCCTGGTCCCTTTGCAGAAAAACAGCCCCAAAGCATGATGTTTCCACCCACATGCTTCACAGTAGGTATGGTGTTCTTTGGCTGCAGCTCAGTATTCTTTCTCCTCCAAACACGACAAGTTGAGTTTTTACCAAAAAGTTCTATTTTGGTTTCATCTGACCATATGACATTCTCCCAATCCTCTTCTGGATTATCCAAATGCTCTCTAGCAAACTTCAGACGGGCCTGGACATGTACTAGCTTAAGCAGGGGAACACGTCTGGCACTGCAGGATTTGAGTCCCTGGCGGCATACTGTGTTACTGATGGTAGCCTTTGTTACTTTGGTCCCAGCTCTCTGCAGGTCATTCACTTGGTCCCCCCATGTGGTTCTGGGATTTTTGCTCACCGTTCTCGTGATCATTTTGACCCCACGGGGTGAGATCTTGCGTGGAGCCCCAGATCGAGGGAGATTATCAGTGGTCTTGTATGTCTTCCATTTTCTAATAATTGCTCCCACAGTTGATTTCTTCACACCAAGCTGCTTATCTATTGCAGATTCAGTCTTCCCAGCCTGATGCAGGTCTACAATTTTGTTTCTGGTGTCCTTTGACAGCTCTTTGGTCTTGGCCATAGTGGAGTTTGGAGTTTGACTGTTTGAGGTTGTGGACAGGTATCTTTTTTACTGATAACGAGTTCAAACAGGTGCCATTAATACAGCTAACGAGTGGAGGACAGAGGAGCCTCTTAAAGAAGTTGTTACAGGTCTGTGAGAGCCAGAAATCTTGCTTGTTTGTAGGTGACCAAATACTTATTTTACTGAGGAATTTACCAATTAATTCATTAAAAATCCTTCAATGTGATTTTCTGGATTTTTTTTTTCTCATTTTGTCTCTCATAGTTGAGGTATACCTACGATGAAAATTGGAGACCTCGCTCATCTTTTAAGTGGGAGAACTTGCGCAATTGGTGGCTGACTAAATACTTTTTTGCCTCACTGTATGAGTGGTGCCTGGTTTCCTCCAAACATGACGCCTGGTATTCACGCCAAAGAGTTCAATCTTTGTCTCATCAGACCAGAGAATTTTGTTTCTCATGGTCTGAGAGTCCTTCAGATGCCTTTTGGCAAACACCAGGTGGGCTGCCATGTGCCTTTTACTAAGGAGTGGCTTCGGTTTGGCCACTCTACCATACAGGCCTGATTGGTGGATTGCTGCAGAGATGGTCGTCCTTCTGGAAGGTTCTCCTCTCTCCACAGAGGAATGCTGGAGCTCTGAAAGAGTGACCATCGGGCTGTTGGTCACCTCCCTGACTAAGGCCCTTCTCCCCCAGTTGCTTAGTTTAGATGGCCGGCCAGCTCTAGGAAGAGTCCTGGTGGTTCTGAACTTCTTCCATTTATGGCTAATGGAAGCCACTGTGCTCATTGGGACCTTCAAAGTAGCAGAAATTTTTCTGTACCCTTCCCCAGATTTGTGCCTCAAAACAATCCTGTCTCGGACGTCTACAGACAATTCCTTTGACGTCATGATTGGTTTGTGCTCTAACATGCACTGTCAACTGTGGCACCTTATATAGACAGGTGTGTGCCTTTCCAAACCATTTCTGATCAACTGAATTTACCACAGGTGGACTCCAGTTAAGCTGTAGAAACATCTCAAGGGTGATCAGTGGAAACAGGATGCACCTGAGCTCAATTTTTGTGCTTCATGGCAAAGGCTGCGAATACTTAGGTACGTACATGTAATTTCTTAAGTTTTTTATTTTTAATAAATTTGCAAAAATAAATAAAAAAAAAAAAACCCACAAACTTTTTTAACGTCATTATGGAGTATTGTGTGTAGAATTTTGAGGGAAAAAAAATGAATTTAATCCCTTTTGGACTAAGGCTGTAACATAAAATGTGGAAAAAGTGAAGCGCTATGAATACTTTCCAGATGCACTGTACATGATTATCAGAGGGTCGCAGAAATTACCTCCATAATCAACGTCATTACAGCCCAACAGGGACCCAGTTCTGGGGAAGGTGAGCGAGGAGCCGTGGGGACCTTCCATCAAAAGATCCCTGGGTGGACACATACCATCGGACACAGCCAGAGTGGTGGCGAACACAATTTCACAGCAGCGCTTCATTCCGCGGGTACACACTGGGAAGGAAGCATGGCTGTCTGCCTCATGTGACGCCCGCAGCGAAAGGTGATTTTGCCTCCCTTTGCATCCCCCGGAGAAAGTCCAAAGTCTCACGCCATAAAATGTCCGGGCAGCCACCGATACAGCGTTTCAGTTCCACTTTTTCGTTTGGTTAAAACAAAACACGCCATGCTGCTAGTGTTTACATACGCTTCCGCCATTATCTCACAGTAGCAATGGTGTCATGGCGTTACTTGGCAATGGCAGCATGACATCAAGACGCATGCCATTAAAAAAAAAAACCCAAACATATATATATATAAATATATATATATATATATATATATATATATATATATATATATATATATATACAGTATATGGAAGTGTTTAAACCTGCAGGATCGATGAGGAATTGATAACATCAGCGACACATGATTCTGGGGTCTCGAAAAATTTAGAACCGGCTCCCAACAGGAAGAGGTTCTCAATTCCCATCCCTAATCTCGAACAGACATTGGGCCCTGTGATGGCTGTATCCACAGCCACACAACAGAACTGATAATTTGGTAATATTCACCCAACTAACACTCACATAATTTAGATATATCCTTTACATCATTTCACATTTAATTTAATGTGCAGTCACTTAAACTAAAACAGTATGTTTTCTGACACGCCACTATTTTAAATGGTGGCATGGACATTTGCTTTACACTGTGTTTCCATTAATTTATACAAGTTGCATTAATTATCCAAAACACACTAGCCTCTTTGTGTCATGCACTGGTGGAAAGTTTGTTTTTACGCCATTGTGATTAGAAAATGAACTTGGAAACGCCCATAAACACGTTCTGCGTCAGTGACAACTGATCAACCGACCCTGTCGTAATATGGCCCAACATCTCGTCCATGTCAGTTATTTCACTTTTTTGTTAATTCTTTCCTGACCGCGTATTAGGGCTGGGCAATTTAACTTTAAAATCAGCATCATGGTTAATTTCATGTCAGTTTTTTAAGCTTTTTTCCCCTCCCTTCTTACTGATCAGGTTCATAATCAAACAATATTACGCAAGAGTGTGGTATATCACTGCAGTGTGGTTGTAAATGAGCATAATACAATAAAGAACAGGTAGATAGTCATTTCACACACAAAATAAACATTCTCCAGTGTTTACGACACACATCTCCTGAGAGTTTGTGGGCCACGTCAGGCATGTGGCGGCTAATTACCTTGAAAGCTGTGTTGAGGGAGTCCTTTACACATCAATCAGGATCTTAAATACAACCTTAGTTTGTCCATTCCCTCTGTAAAACAGCTAACATGATGTAAATAGCCGTCAGAGGTCAACAGCAACTATGCTTCTGCTCTTTTCAGTGTTAGTATCGATGCACTTCGCTCGCTTTTTCTTGGCCTCTTCAGAAGAGGAGTGAATCATCACATACTATGTAGATTGAGAGTGCGTTCGTTTTTGTTGCAAGCCATCTTAAATTGTGCCATCCATGTTCTGTTCCATCTGAACAGCGCAAACTATGCTGCTTCTGGAGTCTGGCACCTAAAACTTCGCGGGCACATCTTAAAGCGGCAGTACATGAAAAGCTCTTGCATATATGCACACAACAGGGAGAGAGGAATAATGGAAAAAAAACTGACATGAGCAAGATTATGTGGGCTCTACACCCCAAACAGTGGTTTCAGTTTTATTTTGGTTAACCCCCAGCCATCCCGTGCATGTTCATGTATTGATTTATTTTCATCACGGACGTAAAGTTTTTGAGGTGGTTTGCTTGTCTGGGTGCAGGATTGTGCAAAAAACTACTGGATGAACCCATTAGATTCTGGAGGTGATCCAGGTCAGAATAGTCCTTATGTGAACTTGAAATAAAAACCTTACTAAATTAAGTACGAAATAATAGTGCTTTGTGACACTGAATGACAATCAGCTGGTATTTAAGCAAGTCTCTCCAGTCTCTCTGTGGAAAGAGGACTTAAGATTACTAGTTCCTTCAGCTGCAACAGTACTCTGTTCATTTTTAGCTCTTTTCAACTGGATGAATTTGTTAGCAGCAGGCTAAAAACAAACTGCTTAATGCAGGAAGCAGAAAGTTAAGCAGTTCAAGTGATGCACAGCTGCTTTAGCCTGAGTGATTTGCAGAAATCCAACACGCTTGATATATATGCACAAGGGCAAAAAAAAGTTCAATAACTGAAACAGAGATAAAGTGTTCAATGACTTTAGATGATTTAAGATCACATTACCCAGCCCTAATTTGAAGACAAAATTTAATTCATAGCTCAGAGAGATTGCCAATGACAATGACAGCAGGTGTAAACAGCCAAAAACACTGAGGCTGTGGGCCCACTATGTGGCTTTGGAGGACTAATGTTGCAGCCAGTAATCTGAGTCACTCACAAGATGTTTAAGAAAAGAAAGAAATACACTCCCCCAATGGAAAACAAAAATTCCTCTGGTATCACATCTCATTTCTGATTACAATAAATACTGAAAATGCTTTCAGTCTTAAAAATCAAACTTAATTAATAACACTAGAAGTCCCAGAGAGGGGCCATTTGGCCTTTTTACCTAGAAAACCCATAGGGGGACCAACAAGAGGCCACAAGAGGGCCAACTTCTGGGACTAATGTTCTGAATTTCACAGAGAGATTCCTATAAAAGAATGCAAGAGCACTGTGACATCAATGAACTAGGCTGCGTGTCCACAGAAAGCATTTTTCCACGCTGAAAGCATCTATTTTTTGTTCATTTTCTATGTAGGCAAGTGTTTCAAGTGCTCACCACCCCTCCGCACAGAAACGCTCTGGGCAGTCGATGGTTTTTGGTCGCTGTGCCCAGAGCACAGAGTTGAAAAAAGTAAAACTTTCTGAGCATCACATTGCTCAAAATCCTACCTAGAACCAGTCAATCAGATTTAAGGATACCATGGGTGCAAAAGCTTGGAGGAATGTGCATTTTCTTACTGGTTTGTTGTGGTAGTGTAGTAAAGAGAGCCTCCATGCAAAATGCTGAAGTGCAGAGCTGTGAGTGACAGGTTAAGCTGTTGCTTAGATACAGGGCGCAGACACCCCACCCCCCCTTCCCGGCTCTGAAAAAACGCTGTCCACACACAGCCTGACTGCTGTATTATGAAGGATTAAACAGAACAAAAGCAAACCCCCCAAAAATGCACAGCGAGTGCACAGTCACTGCTCAGTAGAAATTAGTGAATCAGGCACACTAGAGCCTGTCAAGCACAACTAATCAAGAGGTGCATCTCAAATTAGAATGTCATTGAAAAGTTCATTAATCAGTCCTTCCAGGATTTCGCGGGATGTTTTTATGATTGTTGCGGCCCAAAAATTCTGAATTCGCAGGAGCTTTTTTAAAAAGTTGCAATAAAAGTTGCAATGTTTTTAGAGTGTTTTTTGCACTAAAAGTTGTGGGAAGAATTACAAATTTTAAAGCAGATGCTTTTTTCCAGTTTACTGCAGTGTTATTCTATATAACAATACAAGAAAAGCACAGGATTGTCAAAAATCTCCTATTACAGTGATTTGTAAATTAAGCAGAAACTTCTGCTATACAGAAGAACTCTTGTGCAACAGCAAATAAGACTAATTACAACAGCTAAACTGCACTGAATGCATGTTCGAGAGTAGAGTTTTGGAAATTGGCAGCACCTTCATTTGAAAACTCCCTACGGTCCCCAACCACTCACTACTAAGCGAAGAGGAAAAAATAAATAATTTATTCCATTGCTCTGTACTGACTATTCGAGTCAGTTTTTCTGGGGAAAAAAAAAAAAAGTCAGACAATAGTCTCTCTACTTCCATGCCTGATTTTTACCTGTCTGCTGCACGTTGTCACACACACACACACACACACACACACACACACATATACTTGTCTCTTCAGACACACATCTTTCATTTACGGCGGCGGGGGGGGGGGGGGGGGTTGTCCGTCCCGACCAGAGATCCACAGCTTTAAAGTTCATTGACCAGATGTAGTAATGATTTTACCTCTAAAGATGCATAAAATGTTCAAACATTGGCAGTAGTGATAGATTTGCTCGTACAATCTCTCCTCATGCACACTCCTGTGACAGGGTGCTTTTAGGGCAGGCGGACATTTTTCAACACAAACCCAGCACTTCATACACGTGGTCAGGACAGAGACATGGCAAGACGTCCTCCGGCAGGCTGGGGGAGACGGACGAAGGAACGGTGTTGGAAACCTCGCGGGTAAGTGCTTTTTTTGTTTTTTTTCCCCAAAAATCACACACTCTGTTTGCTGATGTGTTCCATTAAACTCACTGTAATCACGGAAGTGAACGTAGTGCAACGATACATTTGGTTGGTTAGACTGAGCGTTTCAGAGCCAGTCAGACAAACTTGGTGAAATTGGAGGAAGTTGATGAGGACTGGCCAAAACTGCGGGAAAGTTGTGGTGATTGGACACAGTTGCAAGGTCACAAAATAGTTACACTGATTGGCTGATTTCGCGCGAATTGATGTGATGACAACATCGCAAAATCCTGGAGGGAATGATTCATTTCAGTAATTCAATTCAAAAAAATGAAACTCGTATTATATAGATTCATTACACACAGAGTCATATACACTACCGCTCAAAAGTTTGGGGTCACTTAGAAATTTCCTTATTTTTGAAAGAAAAGCACTTTTTTTTTCAATGAAGATAACTTTAAACTAATCAGAAATACACTCTATACATTGCTAATGTGGTAAATGACTATTCTAGCTGCAAATGTCTGGTTTTTGGTGCAATATCTACATAGGTGTATAGAGGCCCATTTCCAGCAACTATCACTCCAGTGTTCTAATGGTACAATGTGTTTGCTCATTGCGTCAGAAGGCTAATGGATGATTAGAAAACCCTTGTGCAATCATGTTAGGTCTGCAATGCTGTAACTGCTGCAAATGGAGGATTCTTTGACGAAAGCAAAGTTTGAAGGAAAAAATTATTATTTCAAATACAAATCATTATTTCTAACCTTGTCAATGTCTTGACTATATTTTTTCAATTCAATTCAACTTTATTTATATAGCGCCATTTCACAACAGTCATCTCATAGCACTATCAACTGTAGGGGGGAACCCCCACAGTTGCAGAAAGACCCCAGCAATCAGGCGATCCCCTGTGAGCAAGCACTTGGCGACGGTGGAGAGGAAAAACTCCCTTTTAACAGGAAGAAACCTCCAGCAGAACCAGGCTCAGGGAGGGGCAGTCATCTGCTGCGACTGGCTGGGGGGTGAGGGGATAGAGAAGAAGAAAAGAACAGACATGTAGAGAGCAAACAGCACGATGGGGACTCAATCTATGGGAGAGAACAAACAGATGTTAATGACCAGCAAAAAAAATATTTCATTGAGAGTGAGGAAAGGAGTGAGGCCCAATGCATTACTGGAGGTCCCCCGGCTGACTAAACCTATTAGCAGCATAACTAAGGGAGGGTTCAGAAACACATGATCCCTCCCTAATTGTAGGCTATATCAAAAAGGTAGGTTTTAGCCCTATTCTTAAAAACAGAGATCGAGTCTGTGTCCCGAATCCAGATTGGCAGCTGATTCCACAGGAGAGGAGCTTGATAACTGAAGGCTCTGCCTCCCATTGTACTTTTGGAGATTCTAGGTATTACAAGTAATCCTGCATTTTGGGAGCGTAGTGCTCTGTTAAGATAATACGGTAGTATCAGATCTTTTAAATAAAAAGGAGCCTGATTGTTTAGAGCTTTGTAAGTAAGAAGAAGGATTTTAAACTTAATTCTAAACTCTATGGGAAGCCAATGAAGGGAGGCCAGAACCGGAGAGATATGATCTCTCTTTCTAGTACCTGTTAAAACTCTTGCTGCAGCATTTTGGATCAGCTGAAGACTTTTTAAAGATGTTTTAGGACAGCCTGATAATAAAGAATTACAATAATCTAATCTCGAGCTAACAAAAGCGTGGATCAGTTTCTCAGCATCACTCTGAGACAAGATGTTCCTAATCTTGGCAATATTACGCAAATGATAGAAGGCAGTCTTAGAAACAAATTTAATATGTGAATTGAAGGACAAATCCTGATCAAAAATAACTCCAAGGTTCCTCACAGAGCTATTAAGAGAAAGAGTAACCGCATCCAAACTGAAAGTTTGATTTGGAAAGGAATTTCTAAGGTTTTTTGGACCAACAAGAATGACTTCAGTCTTATCTGAATTTAATAGCAGGAAATTACAAGTCATCCAAGCTTTGATTTCCTTAAGACAGGCTTCTAACTTGGCTAATTGATTACTATCATCAGGCTTCATTGACAGGTATAATTGTGTGTCATCTGCATAACAATGAAAATGTATACAGTGCTTTCTAATAATGTTGCCTAACGGAAGCATATATAAACTAAAAAGAGTAGGGCCTAGCACAGATCCCTGTGGAACTCCATGACTAAGCTTTGAGTTGAAAGAAAACTCATTATTTACATGAACAAACTGGAACCTATCAGATAAATAAGATCTAAACCATTGCAACGAAGTTCCATTAAGTCCAACATAGTGTTCTAATCTATCAAGTAGAATATTATGATCGATAGTATCAAAAGCTGCACTAAGGTCTAAAAGGACAAGTACAGAAACTAGTCCATTATCAGATGCAATGAGGAGGTCGTTAGTGACCTTCGCTAAGGCTGTTTCAGTACTATGATGGATTCTAAACCCAGATTGAAACTCTTCAAGTAAACCATTTCCCTGCAGGTGGTTAAATAATTGCGTAGCAACAACTCTTTCTAAGATTTTTGAAATGAAAGGGAGATTAGAGATTGGTCTATAGTTAGCTAAAGCTCCTGGATCTAGCGTTGGCTTTTTGAGTAAGGGTTTAATTACAGCCGTTTTAAAAGCCTGCGGTACATGGCCTAAAGTTAATGAAGAATTGATTATATGAAGAATAAAGCTACCAATAAGTGGGAAGACTTCTTTAAATAACCTGGTAGGAATAGGGTCTAAAAGACAAGTTGAAGGTTTGGATGAGGAAACTATTTTGTCTAACTCACAAAGGTCGATTGGAGTAAACTCATCAAGACAGACATCAATAGAAGGAGTTGTAGCAGTTACAGCATTTAACTTAACTGTGGGAAGAATCTGATTGATTTTATCTCTGATGGATGAAATTTTATTATTGAAAAAGTTCATAAAGTCCTGACTAGTAAGCTCTAAGGGAATGCTAGGATTGACAGAGTCCTGACTCTTTGTCAACCTGGCAACAGTACTGAAAAGAAACCTGGGATTATTCTTGTTCTCTTCTATTAATGCAGAGTAATAACTCGTTCTAGCTTTTCTAAGAGATTTTTTATAAATTAAAAGATGATTTCTCCAAGCTAAATAGATTTCATCTAAATTAGTAGAGCGCCATTTTCTTTCTAATTGACGAGTCTTCTGTTTTAAGGTATGAGTTTCTGTGTTGAACCAAGGAGTTAGAAATCTCTGATTAGACTTTTTCTTTTTTAAGGGGGCCACCAAGTCTAGAGTCTGATGCAGAGAAGCTGAAACACTATCCACCATGTTATCAATTACAGAAGGAGCAAGCTGTCTATAGCTTATTTCCGTTGTGTTGACACATGGCATAGAGGAAACAATCTGCATAAATTTGGAAACAGCATCATCTGAGAGGCATCTACTGTAATAATATTTTTCTTTAGGAGCCAAATAGTCAGAAATAGTAAAATCAAAGGTTAAAAGACAATGGTCTGACAGTACAGGGTTATGAGGAGACACTACAAGATTTTCTATTTCTATGCCATATGTCAAAACAAGGTCCAATGTATGGTGGAGGTAATGAGTAGAATTTCCTACTTTCTGAGAAAACCCAATCGAATCTAATATTGAATTGAATGCCACATTTAGGCAGTCACTATCTACATCCACATGTATATTAAAGTCCCCTACTATAATTATTCTATCAGATTTCAGCACTAAATCAGCTAAGAAATCAGCAAATTCGGATAAAAATTCTGAGTAGGTTGATGGGGGACGATAAACTATGGCAAATAAAATTGGGTTTAACCCAAAATTGCTAAAGTGCCCAATACTGAGGACCAGGCCCTCAAAGGAATTATAACATGTTTTTTGCTTTACATTAACTAGTAATTTGGAATGGTAAATTGTTGCTACTCCTCCTCCACGACCAGAACTTCTGGGATTTTGACAGTTTAAATAACCAGAGGAAGTTGATTCATTTAAACCAACATAATCCTCTTGTCCTAACCAAGTCTCTGTAAGGGAAATTAAATCAATCTGATGATCAATTAACAAATCATGGACTAACAGAGACTTGGGAGTTAGAGACCTAATATTTAATAAACTGTGGCCGACACACATTGTGGGCTCACGCTGCCACAGAGACAGGACTGAATGTGTATTGCGGGGTGTCACGTCTGCAAGGACTAAGGACTCGAATCTACAGGAGGTAACAAGGAAGTGTGAGATTTGTCTCTTTGTCCCACAGAAGACGCCCCGGAGGGTATTCCGGTTCATCAAGAAATGAGAGACAATGGTGAAGCTTCAAAGGGATGCTTTGTAACTGTATGTTGACTGAAGACACCATGTGGCTTGAATTCTGATGCTGGAAATGTATAAAAGGGGGTTGAAGTATGATTCTTTCTCTTTCCTGCTTTGAGAATGCTAGAAGCTGCGTTCTGTCAAATAAAGCTGGTTTTATGACTGAAACTCAGCCTCATTATTTGAGCATGCTTCTACACTGGTGACCTACGACGGAGAATGAGCAGACAGAATTCTCCCGAGCGGGGCTCTGTGGAAGCCAGCCTGATGGCCGCCTCCACGATCCGGCTGCCCGATTTCTGGCAGCACAGCCCGCGCTCATGGTTTAGCGCAATCGAGGCGCAGTTCAACCTCCGGAGAATCTCCAACGATGACATAAGATTCTACCACGTGGTAGCGAAGCTGGACAGCAACACGGTCCAGAGAGTGGAAGATCTGGTTAATCATCCACCAGACAGCGACAAGTACAGCGCATTGAAGGACGCGCTGATCAGCCATTTCACCCCCTCAGTCCAACAACGAGCAGAGGGGCTCCTGGCGCTGACGGAGGCCGAAAACGATAGACCTGCGGACCTGATGGTGAAGATGCTGCAGCTCAAAGCCTCTGAGGATGGCGAATTCATTTTCGCCCACCTTTTCCTTCGAACCCTACCACCAGCAGTGAGAGTGGCCCTGGCAGAGTCACCCCGATTGGCCAAGCGAGACTACCATGGGTTGAGCAAGGAGGCGCAGAGGTTGGTCGACGCCCACAAGCGGAACGCGGTCTCGGCCGCGGCGGCCAGTCCAGGAACGGCGTCCGGAGACAGTGCGGGTCCAGCGGCCGCGGCGCCAGACGCACCAACGACGGCGGCGACAGGAGCCAGACGACGCGGAGCGGAGAACGGCTCGTGCTTCTACCACCGCCGTTTTGCAGAGAGAGCGCACAGGTGCGTCCCACCGTGCAATTTTAAGTGCCAGGGAAACGCCAAGACCGAGGGCCGGTAGCAGCTGCGACCCTCGGCAACGAGAACAGGCTGCTTTACCTGACGGATGCACGCTCGGGGAAACAGTTCCTCATGGACACGGGCTCTCAGCTGAGTTTCGTCACACCCACCTACGCGGAACGGCTGTCGCCTTCTAAAGCCCCCTGGGTGTCAGTGTCAGCAGCGAACGGCTCCACGATTAAAACGTTTGGTGAGAGGACCATGCTTCTGTCCTTACAGGGCCGTTCATTTGAGTGGACATTTATTGTAGCAGCAGTCAGTTTCAACATGTTAGGGGCTGATTTTTTGTGCTCACATGGTTTATTGGTTGACCTTGCTAATAGACGTCTGATTAATGCACTGTCCTTTCATTCTATTCCCTGCACAGCTCGGGTGGCCCCGCCAACTGCACATGCCAGCGTCTCAGCTGCGGGTGGTAAGTTTCACACTCTGCTTGCTCAGTTTCCAGCACTCACAGTCCCCACGTTTTCAGCAACGGTGGCCAAACATGGGGTAGAACATTTCATAACGACCACAGGCCCTCCCGTGTTTGCAAAGGCTCGGCGCTTGGACCCAGCTAAACTGGCCATCGCGCGCGAGGAGTTCACTAATCTGGAAAAACTGGGCATTGTTAGACGTTCCAAGAGCTCTTGGGCTTCGCCGTTACACATGGTCCCAAAAGCTGACGGCTCGTGGCGACCTTGCGGTGATTTCCGCAGGTTGAACAACGTTTCAGCTCATGACCGCTACCCGATTCCGCACATTCAGGATTTTTCTGTCCATTTGGCGGGGGCGCGCATTTTTTCTAAAATAGACTTGGTGCGCGGCTATCACCAGGTGCCAGTGCGCGCGCAGGATGTACCCAAAACAGCGGTCATAACGCCTTTCGGCCTTTTTGAGTTCTTGCGCATGCCTTTTGGCCTCAAGGGGGCCGCGCAGACTTTCCAACGCATGATGGATGCAGTTTTACGCGACCTGCCTTTCGTGTTCGTTTATTTGGACGATATTTTGGTAGCCAGCGCGTCCGAAGGCGAACATGAAAAACACCTCACAGCAGTTTTCCAGAGGTTGGCAGAGCACGGGTTAATAGTTAACCCAGCGAAGTGTCAGTTTGGGGTGGCGCAGATTGATTTTTTGGGACATCGCGTTTCGGCAGAGGGAGCAGTTCCCCTTCCAAATAAAGTGCGTGCCATAACGGATTTTCCGCAACCTCAAACGGTCAAGGCGCTTCAGGAGTTTCTAGGGATGGTTAATTTTTACAACCGTTTCCTCCCAAGCGCAGCACGACTCATGCAGCCATTGTACACCGCGTTAAAAAAACAAAAGCCCGCAAATAAAGTTGAATGGTCTCCGGAGCGGGAGCGCGCTTTTGCCCAGGTCAAATCAGCCCTGGCAAACGCAGTTTTGTTAGCGCACCCAGTTCCAACGGCCCGCATGGCGCTCACCACTGACGCTTCCGATGTAGCGGTGGGGGCGGTAGTTGAACAGTTTGTGGCAGGTACCTGGCAACCCCTCGCGTTTTTCAGCAGGACCTTGCGCGATAGTGAACAGAAATACAGCGCGTTTGACAGGGAGCTTTTGGCCCTACACTTGGCCATCCGTCATTTTCAGTTCTGGTTAGAGGGGCGACGTTTCACCGCTTTTGTGGATCATAAACCGCTAACGTTTGCGATGGCCAAAATTTCAGAACCCTGGTCAGGCCAGCAACAAAGGCAACTAGCCGCAATATCGGAGTTCACTACTGATATTCAGCATGTCGCGGGTAAACACAATGTTGTGGCAGACTGCCTCTCGCGTGCAGTAGCACCGCCAAGCCCCATAGGGGCAGACTCTGTAGCCATGGCCGCGGGCCCGGGCAGTGACGCGGGAGCGCGCGCAGCCCCAGTCTGTGTTGGGTTAGATTATGCAGCTATGGCTGCGGAGCAGGTTAACGACGCGGACGTGCGCGCGCTCCAGTCTGGACCAACAGGGTTAAGGCTGGAGCACAGGGTGCAACAAAACGGTATGCCCCCGCTAATCTGCGATGTCTCCACGGGACGGCCCCGCCCTGTGGTGCCAACCGCGTGGCGTCGCCGTGTTTTTGACTTGGTCCATTCTCTCGCGCACCCGGGGGTGCGCGCATCGATTAAGTTGGTGGGGGAGAAATTTGTTTGGCCCGGGTTGCGCAAACAGGTCAAGGAATGGGCAGCAGCCTGCGTAGCGTGTCAGCGAGCTAAAATACACAGACACACTAAGGCCCCGTTAGAACCTTTCCACATCCCCGCTAAGCGTTTTGATCACGTGCATATTGACCTGGTCGGGCCGCTTCCGTTATCACACGGGCACACACACCTTTTGACGATGGTAGACCGCACCACGCGCTGGCCAGAGGCGGTTCCTCTGGCATCAACCACAGCGGAAGAAGTTGCGCGAGCATTTTTAGCAGCATGGGTTGCGCGTTTTGGTGTACCGTCGGACATAACGTCCGACAGAGGTCCCCAATTTATTTCCGAGCTGTGGTCATCGACGGCCCGCAGCTTGGGGGTGAAGATTCATCGCACCACCGCGTATAACCCCCAGGCTAATGGTTTATGCGAACGCTTTCACAGGTCATTGAAAGCAGCCCTCAGAGCGTCGCTAACGGATACAAATTGGGTAGACAAACTTCCATGGGTGTTATTAGGGTTGCGTTCTGCACCTAAGGAAGATTTGCACGCTTCCCCGGCTGAATTAGTTTTCGCCCAACCGCTTCGTTTGCCCGGGGAATTTCTTCCTGATAATCCCGCACCTAGTGGCCCCCCTGCTCAGCCGTGGCAGAGCGGCTCAGGAGCAAACACACTTCGTGGCCCAATCCATCACAGTTTCCCACACGTTTTTGTGCCCAAAGCTTTAAAAAATGCAGAGTTCGTTTTTGTTAAACATGACGCCCAGCGTCCAAGTTTGCGGCCGTTTTACGACGGACCGTTTCGAGTGCTGGAGACCGGGCAGAAGCATTTTCTGCTAGATTTAGGGGGCAGACGGGAGCTGATTTGCATTAACAGACTCAAACCCGCTTTTGTTCTGGCTGACGAGGAGGTGCAGCTCGTGAGGCCCCCCCGCCGGGGCAGGCCGCCGAGGGGACATTCTCCAAAGTCTTCACAGAGAGATGCTAACGGCTTTAATCCACAGGTGCAGAGAGATGTTGCAGGTGCAGCCAAGCCAGGTTGCAGCAGATTTGGCAGAAGATTAAAACCTAGGCAGTTGGTGGATTGATTAGCGATGTATGGAGTGCTTTGTGTTTTTCTTTTTGTTATGCCATTTAGATTTTGCCTTACTAGACGTGTGGGGGGGGTAGTGTGGCCGACACACATTGTGGGCTCACGCTGCCACAGAGACAGGACTGAATGTGTATTGCGGGGTGTCACGTCTGCAAGGACTAAGGACTCGAATCTACAGGAGGTAACAAGGAAGTGTGAGATTTGTCTCTTTGTCCCACAGAAGACGCCCCGGAGGGTATTCCGGTTCATCAAGAAATGAGAGACAATGGTGAAGCTTCAAAGGGATGCTTTGTAACTGTATGTTGACTGAAGACACCATGTGGCTTGAATTCTGATGCTGGAAATGTATAAAAGGGGGTTGAAGTATGATTCTTTCTCTTTCCTGCTTTGAGAATGCTAGAAGCTGCGTTCTGTCAAATAAAGCTGGTTTTATGACTGAAACTCAGCCTCATTATTTGAGCATGCTTCTACAAAACCACATTTAATTTTTAAATTATGAGGAGGAACAGAGGCCAAATCATTCAATTTAGAGGCTTTATGTTTAATTTGAGTTTTACCAATATTTTGCTTTATCACTTTGGGATGCTTATACATTATATTTTTATTCACTTTGGAGGGAGCAGACAATGATTCTCTGATGGGGAAGACAGGGGCTAAGCTGAGGGGTGGCGGATGAAGAGGAGCTGCAGAGAGGCGTGTAAGACTGCGACTCTGCTTCCTGGTCCCAACTCTGAGTAGTCATGGTTTTGGAAATTTGGATAAAAAAGATGCCAGATTGTTAGATAAATGAGAAGCACCACCCAAAGTGGGATGAATGCTGTCTCGTCTCATAAGACCAGGTTTTCCCCAAAAAGAGCTCCAATTGTCAATGTAGCCCACGTCATTTTTAGGACACCACACAGACAGCCAGCGGTTCAAGGATGACGAGCGGCTAAGCATGTCATCACTGGTCAGATTGGGGAGGGGCCCAGAGAATACTACAGTGGTTGACATCGTTTTTGCAAAGTCACACACCGATTCTATATTAAGTTTTGTGACTTCCGACTGCCGGAGACGGATGTCATTAATGCCGGCGTGAATAACAATTGTGGAGTATTTACAGTTACTTTTAGCCAGCATTTTCAAATTTGACTCGATGTCGCCTGCTCTGGCCCCAGGGATGCATTTGACTATGGCCGCTGGAGTCTCTAGGTTCACGTTTCTGACTACAGAGTCGCCAATGATCAGAGTTTTTTCCTCAGCGGGTGTGTCGCTGAGCGGGGAAAAACGATTAGAAACGTGAACAGGTTGGTGGTGTACCGGGGCTTTGCGACTAGGCTTCCTTCTCACCGTCACCCACCCAGTCTCCTCGCTGCTGAGGAGAGCCGGGGAACCGCTGACAGGGGGGCCTAAGCTAGCTAGCTCCGCTGCAGCTAATGGGCGTCCGTCAAGATTAACTGGCGCAGACGGTGTTTCAATGCAGCGGAGCCGGGATTCCAAATCAGACAACCTCGCCTCGAGCGCCTCAAAAAGACAACATTTATTACATTTACCGTTATCGCTAAAAGAGGCAGAGGTGTAGCTAAACATCTGACAGAGAGAGCACACCAGAGGAGGAGAGAAAGGAGAGCTAGTAGCCATAGCTAATGGCTAGAGAGCAAACCACAAAGCAAATTTTCTATTCATTTTACAACTCATGGTGGTAAGTAAGTGTGACTTTTCATGGAAAACACAAAATAATTGTCTGGGTGACCTCAAACTTTTGAACGGTAGTGCATTTCTTTTAGTTTTTATAGTTATGGCCTACAGCTCATGAAAACCACTAATTCAGTTTTTCAAAAAATTAGAATATTGTGAAAAAGTTCATTATTGTAGACTCATGGTGTCACATTCTAATCAACTATTTAACTCCCAACACCTGCAAAGGCTTCCTGAGCCTTTAAATAGTTTCAGTCTGGTTCAGTAGTCGACACAATCATGGGGCAGACTGCTCGCAACATGACAGACCCGGACGCACAGTCGTAATTTACCGATCGGTCAAAAGTCATTTGGATTGCAGTTTTCAGGGATAAAGAAGAATTTAGCTTATAACACTTACCTGTCCACAACAGCAGCGTAGCTGGCAAACTTACCTTCCTCATTGTCAGACGAACATGAAGCTGGTCCGCTTGTTACGGACTCGTGGTTCTGGTCACGCGACCCGGTCAAACCATAATTCCATTATTGCGGTTTTGCGCTTCCATGATTGCGGTTTTGGCGAACGATTTTTCAAAACAAATAAAAACAGTAGTAAGAAAAAAAGAATGGTGAACGCCTGTGTGTCACCCAGCCTTACACAAAACAGCTTTCAAACTTCTGTGCTTCAATTGGCTGGCTGTATTCGCAGCCGTTGGTAGGTGGGTCCTTCTTGCTAGGTTTTCAGTCATTGGTTCTTCAAGGTTTCAGAAACCCAATTCAAAGCTCTTATTAGTCGAATGAGAGGTCAATCACATCTAAACCAATCAAAGCACTCCTTTGGCTTTCTGTTCGCGGCTGTGTCTGTAGTGGATGAACGGAAATGCAGCTTTTTTTTTTTCTTCAGTGTGCCCTAGGACGCACAGTGTGCGTACTAGGGCGCCCTTGTGCGCTCTAGGACGCAGAGACGTGCCCGCCCGCGGTACACCGAAGTGCAGCAGGTTAAGACATGTCCACAGAGTTATGGCAGAGTTATGTGCGTGGCCATACACCTCTGCATTTATGTGCATTTTTGAAACAAAAGAGCCTCAAGCTCATGAATGATCTGTAGCCTAATGCTGGAGAAAGTATTTTTTATAACTGGGAGTATTTTTGACTGAGAGCATTATCTGATAGGGAATACTGGTTTATTTTTATTTATTTAGCGAATGCAAAGTCCTCAAGCCAAGCAGTTGCCTCCTGGTTTGCTGTATGGAGGGTGTGTAATCCTCCTTCCAGTCTTTGGAGCGGGCAAGCCTCTATGATGTGTTCCATTGTTTGCTCCTCTCCACATGCACACAGTGGGCTAGGGCTACTGCCCCATCTGTGAAGGCTGGCCAAGCAGGGGCCATGTCCAGTCCTGAAGCGATTGAGTGTAGACCACTGTCTCCTTGGGAGGCTGGTGCCCGGGACCTGTTGGTTGGGGTTTGTCACCAGGTGTTTGTTTGGGACCTCCTTGGTCTCCCATTCCTCTTGCCAAGCTGTCTGGATGGTGAAGTCAGCTGGGGGAGGGTTTTACCAAATCGGCCGTCTGGATGGAAGTCGGGCAGTGGGTGGGGTGTAGATATCTGCATAGATTGGTAAGTGAGGGGAATCTTTGGCTTTTTGAAGCATCCTTTGAGTTAGTGCTGCTTGCCGGATGTGTGTGGGGGCTATGTTTGACAGTACAGGGAGCCAGGGGAGTGGTGTTGAGCGGATTGTCCCAGTTATTGTTCTCATGGTTGTGTTGAGCTGGGTGTCTACGTGGTGTGTGTAGGATGATCTGGACCAGACAGGGGCACAATATTCTCCTACAGAGTATGAAAGGGCCAGTGCTGAGGTGTGCAGGGTGGAGGCTGCTGCCCCCCATTTTGCACCAGCGAGCTTGCAGAGCAGGTTGTTTCGTGCCTTCACCTTAGCAGCCGTCCCCTTTAAATATTCCTTGAAGGATAGGGTCCTGTCAAGGGTCACTCCAAGGTAGGTTGGATTCGAGGCATGTTTAAGCCTGCTCAGGTGGATGTTTAGTTCTCTGGCAGCTTTTACACTGTGGAGATGGAATACACTGGAGACGGTTTTTGCTAGGCTTGGTTTTAGGTGCCAGGTTTTGTAGAACTGGTCCAGTTTGGCAAGATCTTCCGTGAGCACCCGTTCCAGTGGCTCAAAGTCTGGTGCTTGGACTGCCAAACAGATGTCGTCTGCATAGATGAATTTGCGGGATTTTGTAGTGGACAGGTCGTTTATGTAGAGGTTGAACAGGGTTGGAGTTAGAACTGAGCCTTGTGGGAGTCCATTTTTCTGCGTTCTCCATGCGCTTGTGTTCTGACCAAGGTGGACTCTGAACCTTCGGTTGGTCAGCAGGGCTTTTATAATTGCTGATGCCCAGGCAGGGATCGCCTTTGTAAGTTTCAGGAGGAGGCCTTTGTGCCAGACCGTATCATAGGCAGTTGTAAGATCGAGAAACAGCCCCTGTCTTCAGTCTGCTCTCGAAACCATTTTCGATGAAGGTGGTTAGGGCCAGTACTTGCTCTCCTGTGCTGCGGTGCTTGCGGAAACCTGCTTGATCCACATTTAGAATTTCCTCTCTTCATCTACTGGTATATTAAAATCTTCAGAATGTACATGGAGCAATGCCAACTATTCCTTACAATCTCAGATTGATTTGGGGCTCATCTCACCCTCTTGTGTACAGTTAAGCCTGTTTTCCACTAGCCCAGCACACCTCGGTACGGCTCGGTTCACTTCAGTACGGCTCGGAATGCTTCTGTCTCCATTGGTGTTGTGCTTGTGCTGTGATGGTTTGTTAGGAGGTTTTAGAAGCGGGGCAGCAGCAGATTCTGAGCGAGGCGGGGCCACACTCCCGTGACGTTACGCACCCGACTGAGTCCTTATTTAGACAAAAAAGGATTCAAGGATTATTGCCTTGCTGGCTCTGTGGATTTATCTCACAATTAATTTTATCTCATAATTAAGCTGCAACAACACAAGTCACTTTTGTTTTGAATTAACTGCCAAATGACCTAGAAATAAAGAGCTGAAACTTGTTTTTATTCGTATTAAATAATGAGACGTGGCACACTGGCCTACACCAAATTATTATTTTTTACATCCTAGGGTATTTTGGATGTACTGAATTAAAAAAAATTCATGTTTTTCACCTTCAGGTCAACGTTTGGAACAACAGTATTATTATTTTCCGTTTAGATGATGCTACACTCCTTCTAAAGTATTGTAATTCTCTGAATTTGGAATGCCGATAGAACATTCAATTTACATATACTTACTTTTTTACATTGACTTGTAAGCTTGATCAGTCTCTCCTGCTGCATTTTAAAGTCCAACTGTGCAACTTCTTATAAGTTAACATAAAAAATGTACCCAAAGTTTAGAACTGGATCATGTGGGGCTAATTTTTTATGATATTTCAATAAAAAGAACAGAAAGCTTACAAAAACATTTGTTTTTTGGTCTAGTTAAAAATTACATTACCTTTACAATGGTTGACCCTGACAGGAAGATCAGTATCATTTTGATCAGATTAGGCAATGGAATTTCTATGAAATTATACTGTTTTATAATTCAGTGTTATAACAGACAAACCACACTTTCCAAAACAATTCCATTTTATTATATACAAAATATTAAAAGAAAAAAAAAACTTTGCAACACAACATGAAGGTTAATCGACATTTTATACACGCCGACCACTGAGTGTCTACACCAGCTTCCCAAACTGGGTCACGACTCGGATGAATGAAGCGTCTCTGCCAGCTGTGGGTCAGGAAGGCTCGGTTGAATAATCCGGACGGGCTGTCGCGGCGGACGCGTGGGATGATTCTACAAGGAAAATGCACACAATAAAATACAGCACAATAGTTTTTAACAAGAATACATAAGCTTATTTCAGCGTATTGTTCACATGAATAATTAAAATAAAAGCTTGAGTCCGCAGTGTGCTGCAATTAAGCAGCGATCATCATCCACAAATGAACAGCTTTTTTATTGCATAAATAAACTGAGCGTCTTACCGAATATATTTGCGAAAAAACGCACAATAAAAAAAAATTAAAACTCACCGTTAAAGGACTCCGATGTCGAGACCTCCCGGTATATTTTTTCATTCCGGGCAGCTCCGTCTAACTCGCGCTGCATACGTTCGTCTGACAATGCAGTGAGCAGACACTGCAGCTCCTTACTGCTCCATGGAACACCCTTATTACGTGAAGCCATTTTTGATAGAGAATAAATGAAAATAGCACAGCAATACTCTGAAAGGAAACGCCAACAGTGGTTGCGTGCTGAGTAAAGGCAGTCGTGAAGATTCTTTTTTTTTTTTTTTCAAAAACTTTATTGAGAAGGTTGTGAAAATTTGGTAGATGAGGAGGAGGAGAGGGGCGGTTACAACCTGACCAATCAGCGGCGACCAGTCTGTTAACGTCACAACACGGCACAGCTCAGCACTGCTGTACCCTGCCCTTCAGCGGGGCTGAGAATTGCGGCTGTTAAACCGTGTTGGGGCTTGTGGAAAAGCGTACAAAGCGTGCTGAGCCGTCCCGTGTCGCGCTAAAGCGTGCTAGTGGAAAAGGCCCTTTAGTTTCAGAAAAAGCTTGGAGAAATTTCTTTTCTATATTTGATAAGGGTGGATTCACACTACCTTTGGACCAACTTTGACTAACGTTTTGGCACACGTCTGACTCTGCTGGCAAAAGTTGGTAAAAGTTAATGACAGTTGGTGTTTGCTGGCAAAAGTTCTGTCCTTGGAAAATTTTCAGCATGCTGAAAATTTGCTGACATTTGGAAATACCCTTTGGTGAAAGTTGTGCTCAGTTTGTAAAAGTTCCTGAGCGCTGGGCTAAGTTATGCAGAGTTCGCCCAAATCGGCCTAAGTTAAGCTCCTTTGGCAAATGTTGACTGAAATGCCGGTGAAAGTTGTTTTTAGACAAACTCACTTCAGACATGCACGGATGCAAGAGAAACGGTGAGAAGGGGGAATCTTAAAAAAAAAGAAGAAAAAATATAATCTCCCCAAAATGTGGCAGCCCAAAAGAAAATAAATCTCACTGCGACATTTACTGTTCTTAATTTTCTACTCCATGCATAATCATTCTCCAAGATTTATTGGTTCAGCTTCCACTTTGGGGAATCAAACAGTGCTGATGTGATGTCAAAAAGTCAATGACATTTAACAGGATTTTATGTTATTTTAATAGAGAGTTGTAACTGTCAAAATATAATCACCTGTCATTTTATTTATATGATGATACACTAAACACTGGCAGATAAGGATGCAAGCCACATGACCCACACAGTGTTTAAAGGGGACCTGCTGTGGTTGTCTAAACGCATTCAACTTGAAAACATTAGGCAAAGTATTCGTTATTTGGTTAAATAATTACTGCCAGCCATCTACCACCAGAGAAATATGCAAATACGACCGCCGGCATGGCCAGCCAATGAAAACTATGCACGCAGCCATGACACATGCGGATGTGACGTCACTACGTTGCTACTGAAAAGTCAATACTCCGCCTGTACCAGCGACTAGGGTGCTTTTGTCAGTGTTTTTGTTCTATTATGGCTGAACTGTCGGACTCTGAGGAAGAATTCAGTCAACATCGCTACAGGTTTGAGCCAGAAAGGTCTTCTGAGGGTGAAAGTGACGAAGTGGTCCTCACACACAACGCAATTTCGTCCGAAAGGAAATGTCTGTGCCCTGTTCCGAGATTGCGCAACCACTTTTCCACTACGATCTTCCGAAAAGGTGAGCTGGGTTTGGGTACACAAAAGAAGTGTTTCTTTGTTTTTTCGCCTATTATTGAGACATCCAAAGGCTTTACATTCCGCCATGTTGCGATATCCATATTGCATTGTATGTTTTTGTTGTTACAAGAGCGCCGAGTGTCTGCTGATCTGTATATACTTTTAGCGGCAAGGGAAGAGCCCAGCGCCGAATCCCCGGCCGTCTGGCGGCCGTTACGGCCTCAGATCAGACGAGACGACCCGCTGAATTTAAGCATTTATTTATTTATTTTCTACTCGTTTTAGTTCTGCATTTAATATGAACCCTGAGTTTGAAATAAACGTTTGAATTTGAATTTGAATATCCCGAAAGCCACTGCTCATCCGGGCACTCCAGGCTCAGTCAATATTGATCCAGATCGCGGTATCCACGCTACTACGTCACAGGAAGCGTCCTGGCAGGCCATGTAGCCGCCAGTATGGCTGCGCGCATGTTTTGCTGACATAGCTGAACCAGCACATCAGCAATGGATTTATATCGCATTGTTTTGAACTTGAACTTAAACTTGAACTAGAACGTGAGACAGGGGCTCAATATAATATCTTTTTTTTCACGACCACCACAGGTCCCCTTTAACTGTTTTTGTTTGTAAAATCACAATAGGCCTGTTCTAATAAGCTCTTTTACTATGCACTGCAGTGATAGGATACTACACTGTTTTGTAATATTGCTTAATAGTTATGAACCTTGTCAGTAAACTGTAAGGGAAAAAGAGAGGAGAAAAAAAAAAAAACGACCTGACAGATTCAATAAACCATGATGCTGATTTAAGGTGGAACTGCCCAACCCCAATATATGGTCAATACAATTATTAACCATTATCAATTATTGTCAGCGTCTGTAAACGTCATGTCGCTGTCAATCGTCATCTTGTCTGTTTTTGTTGTTTTATTAACTCCGTTTTTAATTTTTTATCTCTCTTTTACAGATATTAACTTTTTACTTAGTGTTAGCTTAGTAAATACAAAAGCCCAAACAGGCACACAGGTGAATCAGACCCTGGGCAGGGCTGTTTCACCAGGTCAGGCTAACCTGTTTAAGCTGGCTAGCTAGCCACGTCTCGCCTGGAAAGCCATGGCTCCATCCCTGACATGTGTCAGCTGTGTGACCCTCTTTAAGAAGGTTTCTGAGTTGGAATTGAGACTCTCCAACCTCTATAAGATTCGGGAGGCTGAAGATCACCTAGATACTATTATTTTTGGGTGGATATCGACCCCGGCGACAGACTCTCAGCTCACAGCGACGGCTACTTACCTGGGTGAAATTAGCACAATGCCATCCACTTCCACCCCTGCTCCAGTCACCTCAGCTGTCCAGGACCCCAAGCAATAAACACTGGCTTCAGCTCGGAGCTAAACCCAAAGCCCCGTGTGGTTCTTCACAGCCTCAATGCGCGCCCTGGACCTTGGTTGGGCCAACTAGCAAACGTCTAGCAACTAGCAAACGTCAGGGATTGACCAGACATGGCCGCACCTCCTCCCTTCCCCTTTTGCTGGAAAATAGATTTGATATCCTTTCCCTGGAAGAGTTCCCCCACCTGGACGTCGATCATCATCCTCCCATGGCCGCCCCTCCTCCTTCAGCAGCGGCCCAAATCCGTAAGCCCCGGATTAAAACTACTTTAGGTGTGCCAAACTATACACCAGCTCCAAAAAGAAGAGAGTGCATTACCCCACCATCACTGCAACAATGGCAAAATTATCCACCATTACTGAAGCCACTGACAGATAAGACTGAAGTCATTCTTGTTGGTCCAAAGAACCTTAGAAATACCTTTCCAAATCAAACTCTTAGTTTGGATGCAGTTACTCTTTCTCTGAATAGTTCTGTGAGGAACCTTGGAGTTATTTTTGATCAAGATCTGTTTTTCAATTCACATATTAAATTTGTTTCTAAGACTGCCTTTTATCATTTGTGTAATATTGCCAAGATTAGGAGCATCTTGTCTCAAGAGTGATGCTGAGAAACTGATCCACGCTTTTGTTAGCTCTAGATTAGATTATTGTAACTCTTTATTATCAGGTTGTCCTAAAACATCTTTAAAAAGTCTTAGGTTGATCCAAAATGCTGCAGCAAGAGTTTTAACAGGTACTAAAAAGAAATCATATCTCTCTGGTTTTGGCCTCCCTTCATTGGCCCATAGAGTTTAGAATAAAGTTTAAAATCCTTCTTCTTACTTACAAAGCTCTTAACAATCAGACCCCTTTTTATTTAAAAGATCTGATACTACCCTATCATCCTAACAGAGCATTATGCTCCCAAAATGCTGGATTACTTGTAATACCTAGAATCTCCAAAAGTACAATGGGAGGCAGAGCCTTCAGCTATCAAGCTCCTTTCCTGTGGAACCAGTTACCAATCTGGATTTGGGGAGTCAGACTCGATCTCTGTTTTTAAGAATAGGGTAAAAACCTTCCTTTTCGATATAGCCTACGATTAGGGAGGGATCATGTGTCTCTAAACCCTCCCTCAGTTCTGCTGCTAATAGATTTAGACTGCCAGGAGACCTCCAATAATGTAACTGGCTTCACTCCTTTAATGTTTGCTCTCTATATGTCTGTTCTTTTCATCTTCTCTATCCCCTCACCCCCCAGCCAGTCGCAGCAGATGACTGCCCCTCCCTGAGCCTGGTTCTGCTAGAGGTTTCTTCCTGTTTAAAGGGAGTTTTTCCTCTCCACCGTCGCCAAGCGCTTGCTCACAGGGGATCGCCTGATTGCTGGGCTTTTTCTGCAATTGTGGGGGTTTCCCCTACATTTGAAAGTGCTATGAGATGATTATTGTTGTGAAATGGCACCATATAAATAAAGTTGAATTGAATTATGACAGTCATGTTACCTCCGCCAAGGACGTTATGTAATTGAGGTGTTTTGTCTGTCTGTTCGTCTGTTAGCAGGATTATGCAAAAACTACTGGATGGATTTTGATGAAATTTTCAGAGGTAGCCCTTGGGCCAAGGATGAACTTATTCAATTTTGGTGATAATCTGAGAGTGCATACCTCCACCAAGAACCTTGTTTTTATTTGTGCAGCAGGATGACACAAAAACTACTGCATGGATTTGGATGGAATTTTCACCAGAGGTGGTCCTTGAGCTAGACAGGAGTCCATAACATTTTGGTGATGATCCGAGAATGCATACCTCCACCAAGGCTTTCATCTTCTCACAGTGTGTTAGCAACAATCAAACTTTATTTGTATAGCACTTTTTAAACATTAGATGCTACACAAAGTGCTTTATATACATAAAAACAGTAGACACGTTTAGTTACATATTTCACACGACACATCCCTACCCCTTCCAACCATCCCATAAACATACCCACAAACGCATACATCCCCCCCTACTTCTCTTACACACATAAAATAAAGGACATTGCTCTGCACCGAGGCATCACGTGAAGGAGCACCCATCCTGTGGAGCCCCCCATGCCAGGAGACCATCGTCGTCGGCCTCCGTCGGTCTATGATGACCATGGAAGAGAATCCTAAACATCTACTCTGCTGGAACATCACCGCCTGTGGCTGAACAGGCCGATGCGCGAATGGCAGTCCCTGTCACATAGGTCGCACTTGTGGGTGGTCTCCGTGCTGCTGGGTCTGTGGCGGTTCTTCCTGCGGGTCCTTTTTTCATCTGCTGCAGCAGTCAGTCTCTCTTCACCCGCCTTGAGCTGTCTGGTCAGGGTGCCTCTCCATTTGGAGCGGTCCATTGCAAGGTCCTCCCAGCGCTCTGTGTTGATCTCCAGGGCCTTCATGTCTCTCTTGCAGACGTCTCTAAAGCGCAGCTGTGGGCGGCCAACGTCTCTCCTGCCAGTCGCCAGTTCTCCGTAGAGGACGTCTTTGGGGATTCTGCCATCCTCCATACGGTGAACGTGGCCTAGCCAGCGGAGCCTGCGCTGCCTGAGTAGAGTGAACATGGAGGGAAGGCCGGCGCGGGACAGAACTTCTGTGTTGGGCACTTTGTCCTGCCAGGATATGTCCAGGATGTGGCGAATGCAGCGCAAGTGGAAGGAGTTCAGTTTCTTTTCCTGCCGGGCGTATGTTGTCCACGTCTCACTCCCATAGAGCAGTGTGCTGATGACGCAGGCGTTGTACACTGCCATCTTCGTCCTGACAGAGAGTTTGGGATTCTCCCACACTCGTGTGGTGAGGCGAGCGAGTGTGAAGGCTGATTTTCCAGTCCTTTTGTCGATCTCTGTATCAAGGGAGAGGTTGTTGCTGATTGTGGACCCCAGGTACGTGAACTGATTCACGACCTCCAGCTCGTAGTCGTCGATGGTGATGGTTGGTGGTGCTTCCGTGCCTTGCGCCAAGACGTTAGTCTTCTTCAGGCTGATGGTAAGCCCGAAGTCCTTGCGTGCCTGGGAGAAGCGGTCCATCAGGGTCTGAAGCTCCTGTTGTGTGTGGGTTGCGACTGCAGCGTCGTCTGCGAACAGCATGTCTCTGATTAGAACCTCGCGTACTTTGGTTCTGGTTTTCAGGCGGGCGAGGTTGAAAAGCCTGCCATCAGATCTTGTGTGCAGGTAGATTCCCTCTGTTGCTGTGCTGAAGGCATGCCTCAGGAGCACAGCAAAGAAAATCCCAAAGAGGGTTGGCGCAAGTACACAGCCCTGTTTCACTCCGCTGCGTATGTTGAATGGCTCTGAGACGTTGCCATCGTGCTGCACTATCCCCTGCATGTTGGTGTGAAACAATTCGATGAGGCTTTGCAACTTTGGTGGGCGTCCTATCTTTGGCAGGATCTTGAAAAGGCCCTATCTGCTGATCAGATCGAACGCTTTGGTGAGGTCGATGAAGGCGACGTACGGGGGCATGTTCTGTTCTCTGCATTTCTCCTGGAGTTGGCGGATGGAGAATATCATGTCTACCATTGATCGCTCTGCGCGGAAGCCACACTGAGACTCGGGGTAGACACGTTCGGCAAGCTTCTGTAAACGAATGAGAACAACTCGTGCGTAGACTTTGCCAACAACGCTGAGGAGGGAGATGCCCCTGTAGTTGTTGCAGTCGCTTCTCTCCCCTTTGTTTTTGTAGAGGGTGATGATCTTGGCATCCCTCATGTCCTGTGGTACGGCACCTTCCTTCCAGCACTGGCAGAGGACGTCATGCAATGGCAGCAGTAGGGCGGTCTTGCAGTGCTTGATCAGGTCGGGGGGTATGCCGTCGTTGCCGGGTGCCTTGCCAGCGGCCAAGCTATCAATGGCCTTGCTGAGTTCGTCGATGGTTGGCTCGGCGTCAAGTTCGTCCATGGATGGCAGGCAGTCGATGGCATCAACGGTGTCACGGTGTTCTCTCTGGAGTAGAGGTCGGAGTAGTGTTCCACCCATCTCTCCATCTGCTTATTCTTTTCTGTGATCATCTCCCCAGTGGAGGATTTGAGGGGGGCCATCTTGCTCTGAGCCGGACCAAGTGCTTTCTTGATGCCATCGTACATACCACGGATGTTCCCTGTTATGGCAGCGGTTTGAATGTTTTGGCTGAGCTGAGTCCAATACTCGTTGGCACAGCGCCGAGCAGTCTGCTGAACTTTGCTTCTCGCAGCCCTGAGAATCTGGAGATTCTTCTCGTTTGGGTACTTCTTGTACTCAGCAAGTGCTGAGCGCTTGGCTTCAATGACGGGGGTCATCTCGGTCAACTTGGCATCAAACCAGTCCTGTGATTTCGGGGTCTTCCTCCCAAAGGTAGCCAAGGCTGTGCGGTGGATGGTGTTTCGCAGCTCTTCCCACTTCTGCTTTGCAGATTCTCCTTCTTGTGGTACACCAAGTTCCTTCTCAAAGGTGGAGGCAAACTGCTCAACAAGCTCTGGTTGGGCCATCTTGCTGGTGTCAATCCGTGCCTTTCCAAGCTGTCTAGCACGATGAAATTTCTTCAGCTGCAGCTTGACCTTGCAACACACCAATGAATGGTCTGTGTTGCAATCTGCACTCTGGAACGAACGGGTGATTAGCACGTTCTTCAGTGAGGAGCGCCTGGTCAGGATCAAGTCCAGCTGGTGCCAGTGCTTTGAGCGCGGATGTCGCCAGGAAACCTTGTGTTGGGGCTTGGTCTTGAAGAACGAGTTTGTGATGCACAGATCGTGATATGTGCAGAACTCGAGCAACCGCTGTCCGTTGTCGTTCATTCTGCCCACGCCAAATGGTCCAAGACAGGAGGGCCAGGAGTTGTGGTCAGCACCCACTCTGGCATTGAAGTCTCCAAGGAGAATGAGTTGTTCAGAGTTGGGGATGATCCTGACAGTTGTTGCAAGATTCTCGTAGAACTCGTCTTTTGCCTCTGGTGTGGCTGTCAGTGTTGGGGCATACACACTGACGAGGGTGACTGGGCCTTGAGTGGTGTTGAGGCGGAGAGTGAGGAGTCATGCAGAGCCATTGCTGCCCGGTTCCACCATCTTCAGCAAGGTGTTCTTCACTGCGAAGCCCACTCCGTGTTCCCTGTGTTCGTCACTGCCCTTTCCCTGCCAGTAGAACGTGTAGTCCTTCTCTCTCAGTGTGCCTGCGTCAGCCAACCGTGTTTCCTGGAGAGTGGCAATATCCACTCCCAGTCTCTTCAGCTCATTATTGATGATGGCAGTCTTCCTGGTGTCGCTGATGTCCTTGAGGTTAGCAGCGAGTCCTGTCATCATAGTGCGGACGTTCCAAGTTCCCAGTTTTAGAGTTGGTCTCTTTTGTTTCTTTGTCTTGCCTGGTGCAAAGGTTCTCAGCCTGCTATTCGGACTTCTCCTCATCCCCATGCACCCAATGAGGAAAGCAAGCTGTGGCGGGACAACACCTTATTGGCTGGGGGCTGCCCAGCTTGAGGCGGGCGGTAGCTGTCCAGTGAGATCCGATGATCCCTCCCACCGTCGAGAACAACCCCTGGCGCCGCGCTCTACGCCAATTGAGCGGTGGCTTATAACCGGTAACTGTCATTCCCCGTGTTTTGTCTACGCCAAAGGCGAAGCTGGAGTGTCCTCTCCAGTGATCCGGTGTTCTACCTTCCAGCGTTGGGCGTTGGTAGGATTCAAGCCTGGGCAGGAAGATATGGAGGACAAGATGTTGCCCATGCAGCATGTCCCTCCTCTCCACGTCACTGATGAATCCAAAGGAACAGCAGGGCTGCTACAGTTTGGCACCAGCACCGTCGCAGGAGCTGCCAGAACGATGTTGAGCACAACAGAGAACTGCCTTAGGGGCTCCGACTCCGGATTTTTCCTCAGGGTTGACTCCCGAAGCCTTTCCCGTGACCGGGTGTGCCGCAAGGCAGCGGAGGTTTGAAATCAGGGTTTACCTTCCCCTAGATGGGCTACCTTCCCAGGTTGACGAGCCACCATCTACCCGAATCATCTGGTTTAAAGGTGCCAGAGATCCGCCCTCGCCCCTTCTCCTATTAGTAAAAGCAGTTCCGCCGGGCTTAGAGACTAAACCACACGGGCAGGCTAGGAGTTGGACTTAGTTGTCAGAGGCTTTTCGAGACGCACGCCCTAAGGAGCATTTTATGAGCACTGGGAGCTTAACCCCAGTGCCGCTCCTGGCTATGACAACCTTGGAACCTGCCAGGAGACCACACAGACCATAACCACAGAGGGTGCCACAAAAGCCGCCCCAACCAGGACAGGCCAGGGCCCGCACCACAGCTGTAGGCAGTGGCATAAAGCCCCCACCCACCCAAGCTAGAGTAACCCACGAGACCAGCACCCCTACAGATGGGCCAGCCAGCATCCGGCATGAGGGACCCCACTAAGTAAACACTGGAGCTAAAAGACATAAAATACAAGACAAAACTAGGAGCACATAGAACAAAGGGAACTAAAGACCCATACTTACAAAACTGAGCTAAGAACACATCAAAACAAGAAAATCTAAAAGCAAATGGAGCTAAGAAGAATGTAAAGCAATGGAACATAAATGACGACTTCAATAATAGTTAAACGGTTGTTAAAAGCCAAAATTTAAAAAGGTACAAAAAGAAACTTAGAACACATAAAAACAGGTACTAAAAACCCATACTTAAAAACTGAACTAAACTCATCAATAAGAAGATGAGAAAATCTAAGAACAAATGGTGCCAAGAACAAAAAACAATGGAACATAAATGACTACTTCTGTAATAGTTAAACAGGTTTATTAAAAGCCAAATTAAAAAGGTGGGTCTTGAGCCTGTTCTTAAAAACATCCATTGACTCTGCGGCCCTGAGGCTCTCTGGCAGGCTGTTCCACAGACGAGGACCATAATGGTGAAAGGAAGCTTCACCAAAGGTCTTGGTCTTCACTTTGGAAACCATTAGAAGGCCAGTACCAGAGGACCTCAGGGTCTGCAAGGGCTCATAAGATGGGCTCTTAAGATAAAAGCAGCTCAGATCAATAAGAAGGCCCAAGACCACTGAGGCATTTAAAAACTTCTAAGAGAAACTTAAAATCAATCGTAAAATGCACGGGGAGCCAATGCAACGATTCTAAAACTGGTGTAATATGGACCCGCCCCTGGTCCTCGTCAACACTTGTGCTGCTGAATTTTGGAGCAGTTGGAGATGTGATATTCTTTTTTGAGGAAGACCAGAGACCAAGGCATTACAATAGTCTATACAACTAGTAATAAAAGCATGGATCAAGACCTCCGTGCTGGCAAGAGAGAAAGAAGGGCAGATTCCGGCTATATTCCTAAGATGGTAAAATCCGATTTTTGTTAGATTTTTAATGTGTGAAATAACATTAAAGTCAGACTCTAAAAGAATACCCAGGTTCTTGACACAATGTGTAGGTTTTAGACCTAGCAATTTTAGTAAAAGTTTCTCTCTTGTCTTCAGGACTGATTATTAAAACTTCTGTTTTGTACTGGTTGAGCTATAGGAAGTTCTCTGCCATCCATGACTTTATATCTAAAATACAGTTCAAAAAGGCATTAATTGGTTTTGTGTCATCAGGAGACATGGCAATGTACAGCTGTGTATCACCAGCACAGCTATAAAAATTGATGCCATGTGTCCTGATAACATTCCCAAGTGGTAACATATAAAGATTAAAAAGCTCGCAGAGATAGCAAAAAAACGTGACGACCTAATAGTATTGAATGCAAAAGATGCAATAGACTTACACAATGGTCCCCTCCAGTATACAACTAGGACGATATCAGTTGCTCCGGAGGGTGACAATATGTATGGGTACATATTCATACTATGTAGGATAACTAAGTAGACTGTTATGCTGTTTATTCCATCTAGCTACAATGCTCCGCACTGTGTATATATATTTATATATTTATGTGTACATATGTATATTCGCTGCTCTTGTTTTTCTTGTCTTCTTGATTGTTGCTCTGAGTGTTGCTGTCCCTGTGCTGTTGCAATCCTGGAATTTCCCCATTGTGGGACTAATAAAGGCTTATCTTATCTTATCTTAAGTATTGGCCCTAAAACTGAACCTTGGGGTACCCCACACTTGATTTCATGGATTGCTGAAGAACATGTATCCATACTTACAAAATAGCAACGATCTGTGAGATAGGAATGAAACCATTCAAGAACAGTACCTGAGAGGCCCACCAGGTGTTTGAGTCTGATTAATAAAATGTGGTAATCTACTGTGTCAAAGGCAGCGCTGAGATCCAGCAGCACCAGGACTGACAGTTTGTGGGAGTCCATGTTACACCTGATATCATTAACAATTTTTAAAAGGGCTGTCTCGGTACTGTGGTTTGTCCTAAAACCAGACTGAAATTTCTCAAAAATGTGGTCAGTAAGAAAATTATTGAACTGGAAGAACACAATTTTTTCTAAAATTTTACTTACAAATGGTAAGTTGGATACAGATCGAAAGTTACTGAGAATATCAGGATCTAAATTCATCATCATCATCACAGCAATGACCGTTTCATTTAGGTCTGATCAGATTCCTCCACACAGCTCTGTCCTTAGCCTTCCGCTGCCAGGAACTCCTGTCTATGTCCAACTTCAAGTTTCTTTTTACAGTGTCTTTAAATCTGAGCCTTGGTCTACCCTGATTGTGTTTGCCCTCACATAACTGAGTAGAGTAACTGCCAAGGGAGACACTGGTGGTCCATCCTCTCAACATGTCCGAGCCATCTCAGGTTCATCTGTATTAGCATGTCCTCCAATGATGGTAGACCAGCTCGTTTCAACACTTCTATGTTGTTTATCTTGTCTTTCCATGAGATGTTCATTATGGCTCAAAGGTGTCTCATCATGTACGTGTGGAGTTTCTTCACCTGCACTCTGTAGACAGTCCCAAGTTTCAGCACCGCACAATAGAGTAGCCAGTACTGTTGCTCTGTACACTTTGCATTTCACACGGATAGACACATGTTGATTGTTCCACAGTCTCTCCCTCAAGTTTCCAAACACAGTACTCGCTCTTCCCATTCTGAGAGATAGTTCATCCTCCAGCCTAGCATCCTCTGAAACAGTACTCCCTAGGTACTTGAAAGTCTTGCACTTGACTAGCAGCTCTGTACCAATGCTGATCTCTTCTGGTAGTGATGTTGATAACTGGAACTTTGGTGGTTGATAAAGGTACTCTGTCTTCTTGATGTTGATTTGGAGGCTGAATTGGCTAGCTGCTCTTGCAAATTTCTCCACTAAAGATTGCACATCTTCCATGCTGTGTGCAACTAGAGCACTGTCGTCGGCAAAGAGCATTTCTCTTACTTACTCTTCTTCAAAAGGGGCTTCACCGCAGCCGTTTTAAAGGCAGTGGGGAAAACACCAGTCTGAAGAGAGCAATTTACAATGTTTAAAACCTCATGTTCGAAGAATCCATAAAATATTTTAAAAAGTGAAGTGGCAATCGGCTCTAAACGGCAGGTGGTCAAGTTTACCTGGGAGAAAACTCTACCAAGCATCTTAGCATCAACCAGGGCAAAACAGTCCAGTGTTTCCTCAGCTAAAGGTGAATCCAAGATTCCATTAAAAGTAGTCTTCCGGTCAGATAAAATATTGGATCTAATAGAATCAACCTTGCACCTGAAGTGGTCTGCAAAACTCTCACAGAAAGAGTTGGATGGCAGGTTTGTGTTATTAAAAGCTGGGTTGATTAAGTGATCAATGGTTGCAAAAAAGGACTTGAGGATTATTGTTATGGGTTGACATTATGTTGGCAAATACTCTGTTCTCGATGTCTTGACTGCATTATTGTACATCTTTAATTTATTCTGTAGTATTTAGTAATTGATAGTTAATTTGTTTTTCCTCTATTTCCTCTCAGCCATCCTGCACTCTATTTTCAGTTTTTGGATTTGGTTATTTCTCCATGGAGGCTTTGGTTTATTCCCAACTGTCATTGTGATTATTGGAGCAACTCTGTCAATGGTTGATCTTAATTTACTGTTAAAATTATCAACAATAAAATCACACGATGCAGATAAAATAACTGAGGAGTGTTGCATAAGAATTTGATAAAATCAGCAGCCACTTGAGGTGTCGGCGCTTCCTCACAGTTCGCATCGAGGTCTCCCGTTGCATAAAACCAGTGATGTTAAAAAAAACACAGTAATGGTCAGATACAGCCAAGTCAACAACAGCGGACACACTCATGGGCAGGTCATGGCTTATGACAAGATCCAGAGTGCATCCCCCGTTGTGAGTCGGCTACATGACATGTTGAGTAAAATTCATGGACGTGAGCAGGTCATTAAAATCTTCTGACATATGGTCGCCCTGCTTTTCAGTGTGTAGATTAAAATCACTGGAAATTAGAATAAAATTATATGAGGAGTGGGTTATTGATAAAAACTCAGAACTCAGTCATAAAAACATAGAATAAATAAATAATAAAATTGCGGGGCTGCTAAAGACAAAAGCGTGGTGCTCAAATGCGGTATATTGATCAGGTAAAATTTGCTTTACTACTACAAGTGAGGAAGAAAAAATAGAAGCAGTATCCCCACCCTTTCTGCCCTTTCTTATAGAAAAAACTGAACTAAAATTTAGTGGGGAGGCCTCAGTGAGAACCTCTGGTGCATCTGTGCCAAGCCACGTCTAAATTTAAAAAAAAAAAACAGTTAAAAATAAACAGTCAATTATCTAAAATTAGGTCATTGATGATAAAAGTCTTGTTGGCAAGAGAACGTATGTTTAAAAGATCCATATCTAGGGTAGACGATGAGATTTATGAATGAGTAGTTTGTTTTCTGTGGATTATTGTTAGGAGACTGATCCACAGAAAGTAGGCAGTGTGGGCGTGAGTTCTTGTGAACTGTATTTTTTTAATTTTTTTAATTTTTTTTTTTTTTTGTTACTTATTTGTACCCGTAGGTAGATTTGGTTTGCAGTCTGGTGACAAGCCACCGGCTGTCGGTCGCTGCGTGCGCGAGCGCCCTAAACCTACATGTTTTTGGTATGCGGGAGGAAACCGGAGAAATCCCGGAGTAAACCCACGCAACACGGGGAGAACATGCAAACTCCACACAGCTCACTGTTGGTCGGGGGCTGGGATCGAACCCACGATCTCATGATCCCCGCGATCCCCCGGCCGAGGGTAAACTGTGCTGCCGCAGTGCTAAACCACTGCGCCACCGTGCAGCCCCTGTATGTTTTATGGATGGAGGTCTGTCCGTGATCAATGTCCTAATGGGGAAGGTGGGCAGTGAATGAATTTTCAGACCAGATGGTGGAGGCTGACAAAAACCGGACTGGTGCTGGATAGTCTTCCTGGGGGAGGTGTCGTGGGATGTAAACAGTCAATTGCATGTTGTGGTTTGAATGATATGCATCAGGTTTGCTGCTAAAAGCCAGCTACCTGATGCATTTAAATGTATGCAGTCAGATTTATACAGTGGGGCAAAAAAGTATTTAGTCAGCCACCAATTGTGCAAGTTCTCCCACTTAAAAGACGAGAGAGGTCTCCAGTTTTCATCATAGGTATACCTCAACTATGAGAGACAAAATGAGAAAAAAAAAATCCAGAAAATCACATTGTCTGCTTTTTAAAGTATTTATTTGCAAATTATGGTGGAAAATAAGTATTTGGTCACCTACAAACAAGCAAGATTTCTGGCTCTCACAGACCTGTAACAACTTCTTTAAGCGGCTCCTCTGTCCTCCACTCGTTACCTGCATTAATGGCACCTGTGTGAACTCATCAGTATAAAAGACACCTGTCCACAACCTCAAACAGTCAGACTCCAAACTCCACTATGGCCAAGACCAAAGAGCTGTCAAAGGACACCAGAAACAAAATTGTAGACCTGCACCAGCCTGGGAAGACTGAATCTGCAATAGGTAAGCAGCTTGGTGTGAAGAAATCAACTGTGGGAGCAATTATTAGAAAATGGAAGACATACAAGACCACTGATAATCTCCCTCGATCTGGGGCTCCACGCAAGATCTCACCCCGTGGAGTCAAAATGATCATGAGAACGGTGAGCAAAAATCCCAGAACCACACGAGGGGGGACCTAGTGAATGACCTGCAGAGAGCTGGGACCAAAGTAACAAAGGCCACCATCAGTAACACACTACGCCGCCAGGGACTCAAATCCTGCAGTGCCAGACGTGTCCCCCTACTTAAGCCAGTACTTGTCCAGGCCCGTCTGAAGTTTGCTAGAGAGCATTTGGATGATCCAGAAGAGGATTGGGAGAATGTCATATGGTCAGATGAAACCAAAATAGAACTTTTTGGTAAAAACTCAACTTGTCGTGTTTGGAGGAGAAAGAACACCATACCTACTGTGAAGCATGGGGGTGGAAACATTGTGCTTTGGGGCTGTTTTTCTGCAAAGGGACCGGGACGACTGATCCGTGTAAAGGAAAGAATGAATGGGGCCATGTATCGTGAGATTTTGAGTGAAAACTTCCTTCCATCAGCAAGGGCATTTGAAGATGAAACGTGGCTGGGTCTTTCAGCATGACAATGATCCCAAACATACCGCCCGGGCAATGAAGGAGTGGCTTCGTAAGAAGCATTTCAAGGTCCTGGAGTGGCCTAGCCAGTCTCCAGATCTCAACCCTATAGAAAATCTTTGGAGGGAGTTGAAAGTCCGTGTTGCCCAGCGACAGCCCCAAAACATCACTGCTCTAGAGGAGATCTGCATGGAGGAATGGGCCAAAATACCAGCAACAGTGTGTGAAAACCCTGTGAAGACTTACAGAAAACGTTTGACCTCTGTCATTGCCAACAAAGGGTATATAACAAAGTATTGAGATGAACTTTTGTTATTGACCAAATACTTATTTTTCACCATAATTTGCAAATAAATTCTTTAAAAATCAGACAATGTGATTTTCTGGATTTTTTTTTTTCTTATTTTGTCTCTCATAGTTGAGGTATACCTATGATGAAAATTGGAGACCTCTCTCATCTTTTAAGTGGGAGAACGTGCACGATTGGTGGCTGACTAAATATTTTTTTACCCCACTGTATAGAGTGTGGCGGCTCCAAAACAAGTTAAAATTGTCAATGAAATTAATTGTGTTGCTGCTGCAGACGGACTTCAACCAAGAACACAGCTAAAACGGTCTGATCCACGGCGCAGTGTGGGAATGGGGCAAGAAATAAAAACAGACTTTCCACTGTTTGATAAAATATTAAAAAGTTTGCAGAAGTCATTTTTAGTGATTTCAGACCGTCTGTGGGTGGTGTCGTTAGTCCCTACGTGAATAATAATCCGTGTGATGGAGGGAGGTTGTGACTGCAGCAGATCCAGGAGCTTTACTAACAGGTTGGGGACAGTAGCTCCTGGGAAACAGTGAGTGACAGAGTTAAAATACCCAATGTGCCTTATGATGGAGTCACCGATGATCATCGTGGTTGGAGGAAAAAGTGGGCAGGATGTTGGAGTGGTTGGGTGATTGCAAGGTCCCTCGGCGAGAGTCAGTGCGGTGAGGTGGTGGCAGAGTGGGGGTCCCATCATTGGGAATCCTCCAAAATAAACCCATTACATTTTCGAGGTGATCCATGAGAAACGGAAGGAGCCTTGGCAAAGGTATGTGCTCTCTCAGTGCTTTTCTAGTTATCGTAATGTAGTCATATTGTTTTGGCTGCTGTTTCTATGTCTGTTAGCAGGATCACGCAAAAACTCAAATGATTTATGACACTTTCACCAGAGGTGGACCTTGGCCCAAAGATGAACTCATTAGATGAGTGCATACCTCCGCCAAGGCCCTATCTCACAATGTACAGATGGATGGCGATATGGAGGGACAAAGGGACAAGGGGAGGACAAAGGGAGCAAGGGACGCAGCCTTTGTGGAGGCATGTGCTCTCCGAGTGCCCTCTAAGTTAATTTATTTATATATATATACAGTATATATATATATATATATATATATACATACTGTATATATCTAACTAACTAACTAACCTGCACTTATATAGCGCTTTTCTAGTCACAAAGACCACTCAAAGCGCTTTCATTAATACTAACCCTCTATTCTAAGGGCCTATAGGAAACAGATATCTAGGGACAATTTAGAACAGCCAATTAACCTAACATGCATGTCTTTGGCATGTGGGAGGAAACCGGAGAAATCCCGGAGTAAACCCACGCAACACGGGGAGAACATGCAAACTCCACACAGATCACTGTTGGCCGGGGGCTGGGATCGAACCCACGATCCCACGATCCCCACAATCCCCCGGCCAAGGGTAAACTGTGCTGCCGCAGTGCTAACCACTGCGCCACCGTGCACCGTGCAGCCCATTTTATATATATATATATATATAAAATTTTTCCATGTAAATGTTGCATACTGTCTTGGGTATTCAACCAACTGTGCTTTCAGTCCACTAGATGGTGCAAAGCAAGCACCCAGTCAAGTGAAGCCATACCTTGTTTTGCCAGATTTACAGCCACCTTTTAAAGTTAGAAAGCAGTTAGCTCAAATGTCAGGCCTTTTTGGGATTTTATAACAAAGATGGAAGCAAAGACCTTGACATGACGCATAACTCAAACACTGCACCGGAAAAAAAAAAAAAAAAAAAAAAAAAAAAAAAAACTACACTCAAAACACGCAGACCAGCACACGTCTCAGAGCAGCATTAGCAACGGCTAAGCTAAAAAAGACACCAGCATAGAGCTTGCTTTTTCTCCAAGCGCAAGTGAGTTTATTGACAGTATGAAGCGCTTTTCACAGACATATGGTCACAAAGCACTGTACAATAAAAAGGAGTAAAAGGAAGTTGACAAATAAAAATTATTTTAAAAATACTAAAACAATTTAAAACTATATTAAAATACTTGATAAATATCACACCATTAAAAAGCAGTTGAATTGAAACTCAATGGAAGGCCTCATTAAACAAAAAAGTTTTCAGCTGCTTTTTAAAGGAGTCCACAGTCTATTTCAAACAACACTGTCCACTGCCCTCCTTGCGTGCGGAGACATGTTTCCGTAGAAAATGAAGCCCCAAAAATACTTATGTTATATGAAAGATGTCAACAGTTTTACTTTGGGACATGATTTGAGGTTGAATAAAGTGAAAAAAATTTGAAATATATGACACTGTGATACTTGATCTCTCTCACACTAGGTGGTGTGTGAACACGCTGCGGCCTCCCTTCTCTCTTCGTGTTTTGTGCCATTTAGTGTTGTTTAAATTATGCCTAAGTATATATTCATGTGTTTAATGTCCGTATATGATGCTGCGCACAAGCTACAGTTGTCACAGCCTTCTGGACATAAGGAATATGACCAAACATTACGTCCTGGATCCGAGCATTACAGAGGAACTCTGTGGCCTAGGTCGTCTCCACCAGACCTCTACATCCCAGGACTCGACTGCTGTGTCTCATCCCAAATGGAGATGCCGTAGACTGTGTGAGCGGCAACAAAGATAAATGTGGAGGTATCCAAATGAAGCAAACCGCTAGACCACAAAGACTCCCGATTCCTTCCCTCATTCTGGCCAACGTACTCTCACTACACAACAAAACAGATGGCATACAGCTCCTGAGAACCACGCAACATGATGCGCGAGACTGCTGTATTGTTATCTTTATGGAAACTTGGCTAATCTTAGTAAAAATATTCCAGATTGGTCATGATCTGAAATATGCACCACCATCATGCACTTTTGCAGTTTTAATATTTTTCGGACAAAACTAAGAAATTCAGCAGTAATTTAAACCAAAGAAATGATGGTCTGATACACGTTTCCAGTTAGCACAACTTAGCATCGTCATTTAGCATTTTATAATTAGACATGGTGTTTACGTTACTTACCTCCTATTAAAACGAGGTTGGCGAACGATCCTCTCTGATGCAGCACAATGGAAAACAATCCCACATCCCTGACAAACAGGAGTAGCACCTACATGAACTGGTAGTTTAGAGTTAGCATTATGAGCCACCGGACTGAAGCCTGGCCACCCACCACACACCTGTTCTGCTGCGTGCACTGCAGGGGAGAGGCGGGGCACTGACAAGTAGTGGGGAGCAGCTTTACTAAATAAAACGAGAGTATGTGCATTTTAAATCACGATATAAACGATAGAGTATTCTATGAAATGATAGACGTTTTTATATCGTCATCCAATATATATCGTCATATTGCACAGCCCTAGATCCAAGTATTGTCATCTGAATCAAATTGCGAGGTCTCTCATGATTCCCACCCCTACTTGAAATATATCAGTGTAATGAATCTATACGAGTTTAATTTTTTTAATTGAATTACTGAAATAAAATCAACTTTTCTATGACATTCTAATTTATTGAGATGCACCTGTATTCAACTAATCTATAGCAATTCCCCACTGAATGAGAACATATCCCACATACTCATTAAGGATGGGAAATGAAAACCATTTCCTGCTGGGAACCGGTTTCAAATTTTTCAATCCAACAGAATTGCAAGTCTGACATTATCAATTCCTTTCTATGGATGCACTCAGTGTGGATGCTCCGGCCACTGAGTTACAGTCATCTAAACATACTGAACTTGAAGAAAATAAATTTGGCCTGGGTGTTTTTTTGGATACAAATGCTTGCAAATAACACACAGCTTCAGATCCGGGCTGGAAAATGCAACAGAAATGTAGAACCAAGTGTTATCCAGCTGAGGTCAAAATTTTGTAACAATACCAGAAAAAATGAATATATTACACAGCTTTTTCCTCAGGTAGTTCCAGGCGTTTTTGAACTGTGCCAAATTGTGCCAAATGGCACAGTTTGGAAAAACGTCTAACTTTTGAATGATTCAATATAGATGCTTCATCTTGGGCTCTAATGAAAGGTGACACTCAGGGCTGTGTGTGCATGTGTGTGTGGGGGGTGTCCCCCCCCCTCGCTACAGAGGACGGACATCGGCCATCGCTATATGACGGAATAGTCATGTGGTGACCACGGCGCAGTCACTGCGCCCCCCCCCCCCGCTACAGAAGAGTAGCGGGGGGGGGGCCTTCACGGTCTGGACGCGGCGCACAAACTGTGTACCGCGGTGCACGAACTTCGGACTTCGTGCGCCACACAGTTGTAATTTACCGATCAGTCAAAAGTAATTTTTGATTACAATTTTCAGGGATAAAGAATAATTTAGCTTATAACACTTACCTCTTCACAGCAGCAGTGTCCTGGCAAACTTCTCTTCCTCATTGTCAGACGAACACGACGCTGGTCCCTTGTTACGGACTCGTGGTTCTGGTCTCGGCGACCCGGTCAAAACATAATTCCATTATTGCGGTTTTGTGCTTCCATGATTGCGGTTTTGGCGAATGATTTACGACCTTCGTCGTCGGCCTCCGTTGGTCTATGATGACCATGGAAGAGAATCCTAAACGTCTATTCTGCTGGAATTAAAAAAAAAAAAAGAAGCACCGCCTGTGACTGAACAGGCCGATGCGCGAATGGCAGTCCCTGTCACACAGGTCACACTTGTGGGTGGTCTCCGTGCTGCTGGGTCTGTGACGGTTCTTCCTGCGGGTCCTTTTTTCATCTGCTGCAGCAGTCCGTCTCTCTTCACCCAGCCTTACACAAAACAGCTTGCGAACTTCTGTGCTTCAATTGGCTCGCTGCATTCACAGCGTTGGTAGGCGGGTCCTTCTTGCTAGGTTTTCAGTCATTGGTTCTTCAAGGTTTCAGAAACCCAATTCAAGGCTCTTATTAGTCGAATGAGAGGTCAATCAGATGAAATAATCTGTTTGCGGCTGTGTCTGTAGTGGAAGAACGGAAATGCAGCTTTTTTTTTCAGTGCGCGCTTGGACGCAGCGCCCTCGTGCGCTCTGGGACGCAGAGACGTGCCCGTCCGTGGTACACCGGAGTGCAAGAGGTTAATCACTAGTTGGTGCAATAACTTATTTTTATATTGATGCGTTTGGAGTGGGACTAATATGATCCTAGAAAATTTAGTGAAAATCATACAAAGTTTGTCCAAGTTACAAGTGTCCATTGTTCTAACCACAAGGTGGCACTATAACTTTTGTAAACTATTTTTACATAGGAACATGCAGGGTCGGACTAATATCCATCATAGAAAATTTGGTGGAAATCGGACAAAGTCTGTCCGAGTTACAAGTGTCCATTGATTTAACCACTATGTGGCGCTAAAACTTTTGTTAAGTATTTTTTTTATAGAGGAGTGTGCAGGGTGGGTCTAATATCCATCATAGAAAATTTGGAGAAAATCAGATAATCTGTCCAAGTTACAAGTGTCCGATGTTCTAACCACTAGGTGGTGCTTTAAGTTTTAATTATTTTTACATAGGAGCATTCAGGGTGGGAATAATATTCATTATAGAAAATTTCGTGAAAATCAGACAAAGTTTGTCCAAGTTACAACTTTCCCATGTTCCATGGCGAGGAGTCCACCTTCGCCATGTCAACACTTACCTATCAGTTATGTGTTGCCCACCCATACAGGACTACATATGACAGTTACCTCAACCTATGTTCCGGATTTCATAACTCCAGGTCATTCTCAACCCGCCCAACAAGATCACGGATTGAATGAGGAGGAGGGCATGTCCATGGTAACAGCAGTAATGCCATGCTAAAGTTGATGTGCAGTTATGATCATCCATGTGGTCTGATAAACCTCAGAAAATTTCACGTTATTCTGGCAAACGGCACGCGAGTAATAAATAAAATGGTTTTCAGCGATTCTTCCTTTAACCACTAAGTGGCGCTATATCTTTTGTCAGGTATTTTTATATAGACGTATTCAGGGTAGGACAATTGTCCATCATGGAAACTTTGGTGGACATCAGGCAAGTTTTGCTCGAGTTACAGCTGTCTGATGTTGTAAGGGGCAGAGTCAAATTTCACACTGGTGCCCTAGCCACACCTTTGAGCTTTTTACTGTGACTTATACAACCTTTAATGGCCCATTCCGATAGATGCCGCCATGTGAAAATGAGCTCAATCAAAGCAGGCCCCTAGGAGGAGTTCGTTCCAATGTGACGGGTGGTTTTTGGCCAAAGTGGAGGTGGGGCGGCTTTGAGGCAAGATGGTGGACTTCCTGTTGGATGTGGGTAAGGGCCACAATTATGTTTTTTTTGCATGTCTTGTGCGTCTCCATTGACCTTGTATGTTTGGCCGCGCCCACAAAAATTGGGTGTGGGGGGGGACATAATTTTTCCAGTTTATCGAATTTTTCACCAGGTCTGAGGTGTGTGCAAAAAAAAAACAACAAAAAAAACAACAAAAAAAAAAAACGTTCAGGCAAAAAATAATAAATGCTGCAAATACAATAGGGCTCTCGCATACTGACATTGTCAGTGGCTCAGGCCCTAATTATTTGTTTTTTCCTCTCCGCTTGGTAGAGTGGTTGGGGACCGTAGGGAGTTTTCAAATGAAGGTGCTGCAAATAATTTCCAAATCTATACTCTAACATGCATTCAATGCAATTTAGCTTTTGTAATGGATATTGTGTATTGGCTGTTGCACAAAAGAATTTTTCTGTATAGCAGAAGTTTCTGTTTAATTTACAAATTACTGTAATAGGAAACGTTTGACAATCCTGTGCTTTTCTTGTATTATATAGAATATCACTGTAGTAAGCTTGAAAAAAAAAATAATTTGTAATTCTTCCCACAACTTTTTGTGCAAAAAAAAAAAAAAAAACCTCTCAAAACATTGCAACTTATTGCAACTTTTTAAAAAATGCTCCTGCGAATTCAGGCTTTTTGGGCCGCAACAATCATTAAAAACATCCCGCGAAATCCTGAAGGGACTGTTCCTTGGTATCCATCTGGTCGAGCCGCCATCTGTAACGGCCTTGGGCCAGAGCAGTTTTACAGCCACTTAGGATGTGCTGTAGATTTTCCTGGGCCATTCCACACAAGCCACAACTCTCCTTTGAGTTGAACCACCTAATGAGGTCCGCTGGGCTTGGCAGAGTAGTATGTGTGACTCTGATCAAGAAACTCAGACGAACCTGAGGGATTCTCCATAGATCTTTCCATCCCAGTGACCTTGGCAGAATTCTCTCCCATCTTGTCCATAGCCCTCGTTGGTACCGGTTGTCTGCTTTTATCAATAGTCTGTCCTCCTCCATTTTGGTCACCTCTATGACCACCAACTGCCTCCGCTCTTGCTTGGATGCCTTTGACCACAATTTTACCGTTCTCCCCCATCCCAAACCAAGTCTTCCTTGCTGGGTTCTTCCTTTGAGTTCTTGACGTTTTAATCTTGAAATAGCCCCGTCTACGCATTCTTCTGCTTTCCATTCTCTTCCCATTGGAATTTCAATACCTGTATTCCTGACAAGTTGGTCTCTTGACTCTGAGATCTAGAACCAGCCTGGCCTTCTCCAACTTGTAACCAAGTGTGATGTTCTTCAGTGGTAGACTTGATGCCTGCTTGTCAAACAGCAAAGCTCCAGAGAGGCACCTGGGTAGACCCAGCCACTTTCGGATGCAACTATTAGCCAAGGCATCCAATTTTGTAGCTGTTGTTGCTGTTATCTCACACGTTTTCAGTGGCCACATCATGCGTTGTTAGAGTGTAAATTGGTAACACCAAACTTTCTATTTGCCTGGGAGGTAGTTCTGGTCAATCCTCTTTAGCTCTTCTTTCAGTTGGTTTGCGATTACCACTGCCATGTGCTTGTCTAAGATCCCTTGTATACTCTCTGCCCAGACTTCTAATGGGTTGTTCTGTCAGCACTGTGATCCTCTCTCCTGCCTCTTGGAAGGAGACTGTGTCTACTTGGTTACCCTTCCAGACTGAAAGACTTCGGGATTTAGCAGGCTTTATTTTCATCCTTGCCCAGGACAACAGTTCTTCAAGTCTCTTAAGAAGCCTTCTTGTGCATGATATCATCCATGAAGCACCGTAGTGGGGGTAAATGCTGGCCTGCACCATTCAGTTCCTCCAGGATTTCATGATGTTGCGATCGCACCAATTCACGCGAAATCAGCCAATCAGCGCAACTATTACACGACCTTGCAACTTTGTCCAATCACCGCAACTTTCCCACAATTTTGGCCAATCCTCGTCAACTTCCGCCAATTTCACCAATCAAATTTGTCTCTACCGCTGAAACTGTCAGTCTAACCAATCAAATGCATCGCTGCACCGCGTTCACTTCCGTATTTACAGTAACGAAACACATCAGCAGAGTGTGTGATTTAAAAAAAAAAACAAAACAAAAAAACCCCCCACTCATCCGCGAGGTTTTCAACACCGTCCTTTCCTCCGTCTCCCCCAGTCTGCCCGTGGATGCCTCGCCACGTCTCCGTCCTGACCGCATGTACGAAACGCTGGGTTTGTGTTGAAAATCATGCGCCTGCTCAAAAGAACCCCGTCATGGGAGCGCGCGTGAGGAGAGTACACTACAGTCAGGGTTTGACCATTTATACATCTTTAGAGGTAAAATCATTACTACATTTGGTCAATGAGCTTTAAAACTGAATCTCCGGTGTGGCTGGACAAATGCATCCCCCCGGTAAATGAAAGGGTGTGTGTGTGTGTGTGTGTGTGTGTGTGTGTGTGTGTGTGTGTGTGTGTGTGTGTGTGTGTGTGTGTGTGTGTGTGTGTGTAGACCGACATGCAGCAGACAGGTAGGCATGAAAAGAGAGAGAATATTCTTTATTTTTTTTCAGAAAAAACAGACTCCATTAGCCAATACAGTGCAACAAAAATTATTTGCTTTTCCTCTCCGCTCGGTACCGAGTGGTTGAGCACCGTAGGGAGTTTTCAAATGAAGGTGCTGCCAATAATTTCCAAATCTATACTCTAACATGCATTCAGTGCAATTTAGCTGTTGTAATAGATATTGTGTTAATGTTTGTATTTGCTGTTGCACAGAAGAGTTTTTCTGTAAAGCAGAAGTTTCTGCTTAATTTACAAATCGCTGTAATAGGAAATGTTTGACAGACCTGTGCTTTTCTTGTATTGTTATATAGGACATCACTGCAGTAAACTGGGAAAAAAAAGCATCTGCTTTAACATTTGGAATTCCCACAACTTAGTGCAAAAAACACTAAAAACATTGCAACTTTTTAAAAAAGCTCCCGTGAATTCAGGCTTTTTGGCCCACAACAATCATAAAAACATCCCACAAAACCCTGGAGGGACTGACTATTGCGCACACCTCTGCACATTGCCCTTGCACCAATAAGTATGACCTCAAAGGTGGCTGTAAACAGAATGGGAGAGATGGAGCATCCCATTGCCATCCCCCTTTCTAGTTGTTGCCATTTAGTTGTGTAGTCATGCAGGGTGTGGCTGATCTTCAGATCCGCATAGTAGCCCTTGATGATGCTTTTAATGCTTCCGGCATATGAAGGAAGTCCAAGGTGAAGTTTATTTGCTGGTGGGGAATTGATCCATTTGCGTTCTCCGGGTCTAGGTTTTATTCAGTATATGAAAAAACAGCCACTTTTTACATGTTAAAGATAGACCGTATTGTACCAAGGGAAATTCAGATTCTCAGGAAAAACACCGCTTATCAATTAATCGTTAACCGATGAGGTGAATCAATTACCAATTAATGAATTAATCCATAACTTGCATCCCTATTTACAATGTTACATTTTAATACAGGACATATCTGTACAAATTAATTTCTCAGTAATGACCATTACGTCTTAAAAACATTTCTGCCACTTATCTCTGACAACCAGACAAGTAAATGATTTTGTAAACAAAGGCTTTCAGAGACAAACCATTAGGTTTCTCATTTCAAACTGTTGAAAGTGACCAAACATAATGGCCTTTAATGTGATGTCACTGTATATAAGCGCATCTTAAAAAAAAACAAACTTATGAAAGTTCATTTTTTTAAAATAATTTAATCAAAAAAGATAAATGTTTATATTATACCGTATTCCAATTCATTGCACATTAATGTTTAATATTTCAAGGCTTTGTATTTTGATTCCCCCCAGTTATGTCTTATAGCACATGAAAAAAAGAAAATATTTAATTTTGCACTTGTGTACAAGTTTTAAATTAATGTTTCATTTGTTTCATTTTTCTACATGCCAATTTTTTAATATTATCTGAATGTGTCAATTCAAACAACGTGGAGGTTCTGAATGAGTACTGCACCAACTGGATGAGCTTTAAGATGGGAAATTATTGGTTTTTGTGACACTGATTCTTCTTAGACACAGATTTAAAACTTGAAAAAAAAAAAAAAAGATTCCTAAGAAACTCCCTGCTTTACTTGAAAAATCAATTGCATGAAAATTGATAATGTCCACATCAACTTAACTAGATACAATAAGTGTAGCTAAAGAAGAGAGCCAAGACTTTAATGCACAGCACAGTTTGGGTTGTGCATAAAAAAAAAATAAATAAAAAAACCACACACACACCACCAACCTCAGCATAGCTATAGCCCTCTGGGCCCCCGTGTCAGGCTGAAAGTCTTACTCAGGACTGAGGGCAGCTCTAGTTTTGATCAAAATGCTCCAATGAAGGGTCAGCGCTCCCCTCCACTCAGTGACAGCTAAAGAAATCCACAAAGTGAAACACAAATAACTTCCTGATGTGCCACAACCACACACCCACAAAAATTGCTAATCTTTATGACAAGAACACACATTTCTCTAAGAAAAAAAATGAAGTTTAAGGGACTGATGCGTCAAAAAATTAAAACTCGGGACTTCCGGTCTGGACACCATGGTGATTGCAGCTTAATGCTGAAGCTCCCAGACCCAATCCAGTAAAATACCTTGAAAATCAGATTTAATGGATTTTTGGAAGAGTGAAAATCAAAGGACAAAGTCATCATGCCTAAAGGAAAACAGAAGAAATCGACATTTACCAGGCCAGGACACGCATCGGCCGAAGAATCTGATCCGGAGGATTTCCATTCAGAAGACGAGGAGCTGAATGATGCTAACAAAAAGGTTAGCTTGAAAATGGTATTTAAAGAATTAAGACGATTTCGCCAAGAGTGTTGGGCCGAATTTCGTGAAATCAAAGAAGAATTAAAAAGGACAAACAGCAGAGTGGACCAGGCCGAGAACCGAATCTTGGAAGCAGAGGAAAGAATAAAAGGGCTGGAAGATTCTGTGCTGGATCTACACAAAAGGCAGTCAAGACTAGAGGCTAAGTTAACCGACCAAGAAGGAAGACTGAGAAGAGACAACATAAGAATTCATGGTCTGAAAGGAGGAGTCGAGGATGGTTTCACCACAATGGCGGCATGCGTGTAATCCTTACTGAGAGAGAAGTTGGATATTCCCCAATCCACCGACTTGAAGATAGAAAGGGCGCACCGTACATTAGCCCCTAGGCCGGCGGCGGAAGCGCCACCAAGATCGGTGGTGGTAAGGTTCTCCAACTCCAAAATAAAACAAGAGGTTGTAAGACTGGCTTGGCAGAAAAAAGGATTTATGCACCAAGAGAGAAAAGTTTTCGTGGAACACGATTACACCCCGGAGGTCCTTAAAAAGCGTCGGGAATACAACGACGCTAAAAAGGTGCTACGAGAGAAAAAACTGTGCTTCCAGACGCCATTTCCGGCGAAGCTAAGGGTCTTCTACGGGGAAGAGACATGTCTCTATAATTCGGCAGAAGAAGCAACCATGGATATGGCGAGAAGAGGACTCCCGGTAACGGTGTTTAAACCCGCAGCAGACCCGAGCGAAAGAATCAAGGCTCAAACGTGGTCCACACAGAGACCCTCAAAATCCACGGGCCAGCAGCGGGAAACCCAGCGTCAGAGCTACAAGGAAAAACTGGCCGTTTACAGGAGGGAATAACGATTTTTTTAGTCAATCTGCACATCCAACCCCCCTCCTACAAGGTAACAAACATTAAAGAAGATGCAGAATCAGCATGTGGTAAAACATTTCATGGAACAGACATAATATTAGAAACAAATAAGTCTTTAAAAAAAAAAACAAAAAAAAAAACTTGTTAAAATAGAAATGTGACAATGATCCACATGTTCTCCCCACACTAACAAATACTGTATTAGCGTGAACGTTTGCTGTGATGGTGGTGGGAGGGTGCACATAATTTCATAGGGTATAGGCATATAAAAAAAAAAAAAAAATCATTACAAGTTCGGATTGGGATCTGAAATTCACGTTAAAAACATGGGACAACTTACAGGGGTAAGAGAGGACCCTCAACACGTAACAGAGTATGAGGAATTTCCCTCAGAGCCTACACTCCATCAAGGCTCTTCCAGGGTCTCTAAAAAGACCTCAGCTCAGGAAGTTCTTTTGTCAGTTTTTTGTTTTAAAGTTTTATACACTATGTTCTTAATGTTTTTTTTATGTTCTTAATGTTCTTTCAGTTTCTGAGTAGCATAAAAGAGGGCCACCACACTGTTATACTAAACAAGACAATACAATGGAGAAACAG